>CM060901.1:1105867133-1107257133 GCA_030737815.1 Allium fistulosum
AATTGATGAAAGTGTTGTTTAATTTGAGAAATGATTGAATTAAGTTTGAAATTATTAAACTTTGAAATGATTTAATAATTAAGTTTGAAATTGAATTCAGTTTGAAATTATTAAACTTTGAAATGATTTAATAATTAAGTTTGGAATTATAATTAAGTTTGAAATTATTAAACTTTGAAATTATGTAATAATTAAGTTTTTAATTATTTAATAATTAAATAAGATTGAATTATTTAATGATCAAATTGAATTGAACTCTTTAATAAGTAAAAATTGAACTTTTGAATAAGTGAATTTACTTCGTAAATAATCGAAATTGAGTTTTCTTTATTAATTAAGTTTTTGAAAAATTATTTAAAGTAAGTAAATAAATAATTGAAATCGAATTTCTTTAACAAGAAATGAAAATGTGATATTTTGGAATTAATGTAAGACTTGTAATTGAAAGAATTGATTTGACGAATTTAATTTAATTCCAAATTGTAAGTTTTGATTTAATGAAGTTGAACTTAAGAAATTGATTTAATGATTTGGAAATTTAATTGAAATTGTTTTGGATGACAAATTTACTTAACGAATATTAAATGAAATCGATAAATGAGTTTAAATTGATTTGAATGTTAAATAAAATTTGTTTAAATGATTTCGAAATGAAACTTAGATACGAACTTGAATCAATATTTGAATGGTTTTAAATAAAGATTGAAATTGAATTACAAGAATTTGAAATGAAAATTTGGAAGTTTTGAAACGTAAATATTGGAAATTGGTTTAGAAAGACAAATGAAATGCTGGTTTACGAATTGAAATTGAAATTGAAATTGATTTGGTTTTGAAATATATAAACGACCAATCGGTGAAATAATTACGGAAGTTATTAAAGAGACCGGAATTCGGTTATGGATATACTCTCTATCTAAACCGAAAACCACTTTAATAACTATACGCGGAGTGATGATCCAGAATGAAGTGGTTGAAATGATGTACGTGATGACTGAAGAAAGAGAACGATGATGGATAGCCTTGACACTTGTGTCAAATTGGAAATGACTAAAACATGAGCTGTGCCGGGCCAATGGAGGATTTGCTACCTCAAGTGGACACACTTCTTCGAACTACTTATACTTGTTTTCGATTGGTGCACCCTTGATTTTGGGAGTGTTGTTTCACGGTGTTGCGGGCGCTGCGGCGTTGCGTTCTCACCAGTCCGGATATGGCGAACGGTAGTATCACTACCTTGGGTATTGCCTCATGTGCCTTGTCATACTTGTATTCCATTTATACGCGACCACTACGATTTTGATTTGTACCTTTAGTATATGTATTGCCCTCTGGTGACTTCCGGTTTTGGGGAAACTACGGTCTTGTACATGCTTTTGGGAATAAAAATGTGTTAAGGGTGGAATGGGCCATGACTTAACGCTATTTTGATATCTTATTATTACTGATAGACATTATCTACTTAGCGTATATTACTACCTAGTAGATAGTTTAACGGATCCTTAAAGGATGGTTATTCCAAACATCCTTTGAGTTACTTGTATTTAAATTGCTATTTCACTTGAGTTGGATTTATTAATATAAGAATGTTAATCCTGACACGAGTGTCTTGTGTTTTTGTTTTACGCTCGGGTCAGACGGAGTGTTCCAGTATTCGATGCTCACCTTTGGAGTTGGAGCTTTGCTTGAAGATCGAGCCATCTATTCTGCTTCCAGTATTCGATGATTCCAGTGATGTATTCTGATTTGTATCTGATGTATCGTGTTACTCTTCAGTTGTATCTGGTTTAACTCTGATGTATCGTATTTCTCTTCTGTTGTAAACTCTGATGTATTTTATATATTCATATAGTAGCTTCATGAACTACTATCTCTTTTATTTCTGCTGCACTTATTACTCTGTGCCTGTGATCTGTGATTCTTTATTTACTGTATATGTTCAGTTTTGCCAAATTTAAATTAACAACGCGGTATTTTGAGCAATTCTACTCCGGCATGAGTGTATACCTATACACTTATAATGGATGTGAATGGTCGAAAATTCCGGGTCGTTACAGTTGGTATCAGAGCTTTGGTAGCTCTAGGCAAAATTTAACATATAGGGTAAATGTATTTACAGAATCACTCTCATTTGAGTTTCAATCTCTTCCTTTCGACTCGATTTCTTTGAATTTTGGAACGTTCCCTACGGTTCCAAAATTCATTCGTGTCCTCCACTATTCATCTTCTTTCAGTTCTGGAGCACCCCATAACTCCATTTTGAATGATATCTATAATAGATCGGCGGTCTCGCAATCTTCGAATGGTTCGTAAAGGAGCAAAACTCCTTTATAATAGGCATTGATTTACCAGTGATTTCTGTATCCTCGGTTTACGATGCTATCTATCTCCTGCTATACCTAAATTCTATTTCTTAAGATCGAATGTCGATTTACTTCGTAATTCTACACCGATCTTATTTTTGAAGTCACGGTCGACCCGGTTAAGGTTGCCCGCGATTTATATAAACTATCCATCGCCTTATTTTGTTATTTAATTATCTCATCTTTGTTTCAAACCTATCTTCGAATCGAAATTCTCTTTGATTTGAGTCCATCAAATTTGAATCTCTGTCTTTGCTTTGAAATCTATTCTTATATAGTCGAGCGAGGAAGTGTATTTGTAAATTAATATCGTTTTCAAATTTGGTAAATGGAATAAATTTGTATGATTATATTATAAATATTTATAAGTAAAATTTTCTAAAAATTTAATAGGTTAATTAAATTGTTTGTTTGAAATGATAATATTTTATTATCATTTATTGTTCTAAATAAATTTATAAATACGGTTTATAAATTTATTTGGAATTTGAAATGAATTTAATTCAGAAATTTGAGAATTTAGATTCCGATGATTTCAAACTTTGGTTTTAAAATTTTAAAATATATATTATTGAAATTATTTTCGAATAGAAATCGTTTCCAAAGAATTTTAAATGTTGAAATCAGTGCTCTTCTCTTTGTCGCTGGAAAATAATTTCGGTGATGGCGGCCGCATCATCGACATTCATTTTCAAGTTTCGAAGTGGAGATACTATTCTGTAGCTTTGCTACGGTTTTGTTTTGAAAATATTTTGATTTGAATTTCTTCAGCATAATTTGATTTATATATATATATAAGGTATCTTATTTTAAAATTTAATTTGATTTGATATAAATATATTATATATATCTCTAAATTGTTTAAGGTTAATCGGAAATCTAATTCTTAAATTTTGTTAAAGGATGATTTACTTATAAATAAAACCAAATTTTGGAATAAACATTTAAACTTGAATAATTGAATTGGGAAATTTTATTTGTATATTGTTCAACTGCATTCTAATACAACTTACCTAAATCATTCAGAAGTTGAATATGTAATTGGATAATAAATAAAATAAATTGAATTTATAAATAAAATTTGAGTGTTTATAATAAATGTTATACACTAAATTTTGATTATAAAGATGTTAATAGAGTTAGAAAGGATAATAAGTAAAACTCAGTTAAATAATGAAATAAATTGTTTTGAAAGAATTAATAAATTGTTTTGAAAGAATTAATAAATTTGTTTTGGAAGAATTAATGAATTGAAATTTGATCAACATATGAAAATACCTTGAATTTAAAAGAAATTAATAGATGTAAATTAATTTAAATCGAAACTTTTATGTTTTAAATTAATTTATATGAGTTAAATATATGTGAGTAGATATATTAAGTAGAAAATTTAACAGTAATTTGGAATAAAGAAGAATTTAAAATTGTTGAAGAAAATATGATTATAATAAAAGACTATTCAAATTTATGGAAATGGGATAATAAGATAATGAATTTAGAAATAGTTGAGATTGATTTTAGTGAAGTCAAATGGATAAAATCAATTATTGAATATCAATTAATTTAAATTTGAATTTATATGGTTTAAATCAATTGTTATTTTATTTCAATTCTGTTTTCTTTCTGGTTGTTTCTATTCTCCTACCTCGTTCCTTTTCGGGGACGAAAAGTTTTGAGTGGGGGAGAGTGTAATGACCCGTAAATTTCAACTGTTTTAATAACGTAATTAATTGAAATTTTGTGAAATTTTAAATGATAAAATTTTGAAATAAAAATTTAATATTTGAAATACGTCTAGTTAAACATAGCGACTGGTAAATTTTCGTCCGAAAATATGAAAGTTTATTTCGCGCATAAATTTACTTCAATTTAATCAGTTAAAAAGCGATGAAAATAAAATGTTCCGAAACCTAAATATTTTTACATAGAAAAATTCTAAACCATCTTCTGAGCAAGGCGTCAGTTTGTCGTTTTGCCAAATTCGGATATCTTTGGCTCCGTCGATCTTATTTTTCAGCGTTTTTCTTGCATTTTCCGTAGTAGAAAATTCGAAATTTTTATAATACCACCGATATCTGTATACCATTTTGATCGTCTTGTCATGCTGATCTCCACGGTATATTCAATTGTCAAAATTCGGAGTCCAACGTACATTGCACTTTGCAAAACGCTTTTCATATTGGTTCCGGAATTTGAGTCTTTTGGTTTTAACCTTTCATTTTCCACTGAAAACCCAATAGCCTTCTGCTTTTATGATGTCCTTGAATTCGTGCCAACCCCTTGCTATTTTCTAGGTAATTTATTCTTTGAATTCTGTTGTAGCTTTTATTGCTTTGAAGCCAACGTGTCTTCATCTCTCATTTTCCCAGCTATTCATTTCTTTTGCTCATCATATTTTTAGTCTTTTCCTGCCGTGTTTACTAAAATAAAATAACTTAAGTATATCAAAGGGTTGTGTCCCTTTGTTTTATAATTACTTCTTTTCGTTCATATACTTTTGCGCACTGTCCATCACCTCCCAGAGAAACATATATTTCCATGGTCATTCTTCCTCTTCGTGTGCTCACATATATATTGAATAGGTAATTATGTTCATATCTTATGTAAACACAAAAAGCATCCACCAAACTTCAAAATGCCCTCTTCTCTCCGCAAGCGCATCACTCTAGTGAAGTCAGTCCCAAATTTCACACTCGATTTCACCCACTGCCACTCTTGTAACCTAAAATTCAAAACCCAATAAGAACCCAAGCTCCTCAAAAGCAAATACCGGATTCAAATCTCGGTGCCGCGTGCCTCGACTCGATCGAGTCAGGCCTTCTCTGCTCCTACTATTTCGTCCACATCGATGAGGAAGAAGTCATCTTTCAGAATTGCTTGAGCTACTTTCACAAAGTCCACTATGACTGCATTCCGGCTCATGGCTACTTTGTCCTGCCTTCTCAGTTTGATCCGTCAAACTTTTCGTGTGTAGACTGCTGCGTGGATCTGAAACCTTGGAAGATGAATCGTCCTATTCCAGACGAGGGAAATTCCAATTCTTGATTCGGGTTTGTTTGTGCATTTATTTCGTTTGATCATTTGCTTGGTTGAATATGATGATTTCGTTGTGGGTTATGTGGATTAATAATTTAGTTCCACTTGGTGTTTCTAACTGATTTATCAGCTTTACTTTGGTTGTTAATTGTTATGGTTTATTATCAGTTGCGTATGATTTACGTATTTTTATAATATCAAAATTCAAATTCAAGTAAAAAAAAATCTTGATTTTAAAAGATGATATGGATATTTCGTTCGGTATGTATATATATATATATTACTATAAAGTAGTTGTACTAGTAGGGTTTAAAGTACATAATAGAAAGAAAAAAAACAAGATGTTAGTTTAATGTATATATGTATGTATTTTCGTATGCTTTTCGGTTTGCGGGTTTTCCTGTAATGATCTACAAGATCTGTTATATATATGTAGAGTTATATAAGTATGAATATTGGCACTTTTATTAGTTACGTATACCTGGGTTGGTTTTGAATAGATTGAATCATAAGGCTGCATATCTGGATGCATATCTTGTGTTAATTTAATATATATGCTATTTATATATGTACTAGTCTTTTAAACAGTGATATGTCGATTTACATAAGAGGTGAAGTGTACGTGTGGTCTGCATAGTTTAAGTTATATATTATGTTATGCATAGAAAAAAAAAACTTTCCATTTACTGTGTAAGATATATACTTTTGGTGTTAAAGCTAAGATATTGATTGTTGAAAGGATTATTTTATTTGGAATGATAAAATTTAAAATACATTCAATATAAATAAGTTTGAATATAAAATATGATTTTTATAAATATATAGTTATGTGTATGTGAGTTCACTTATACTTTATCTCCGTCGATTCAGTTCTGATCTAATTTTGTCAATTTCTTATCTATCAGCTTGTCCGTCGAATCTGTATCCGTCTAGCTTTGTTTTGGAAGTCGTACTTGCATTCGTACTCTATTTCAGTGTTCGTGTCAATGTGCGTATCTGTGTCATCTTCTATCTTCTCTAGCCTCGAAAGGTGAGCACTCACTCACGATTAACGTTCTTTTATTTATTAAATTTTATTTCAATTGAAACGACAATTGAAATATGCTGCTGTTAGTTAATTACACTGTTATATATGCTATTACCTGTATCAGTTCACCTGTGACATCTGACACCATTTTCTGTTAATTATTTATGCGATGATAATACTGTTTGGCTGATAATTGATTGATTGTTGATGTTTATATTGGACGTTAAATTGTTAATGTTAAAATGATAAATAGTATGCAATTGAACTTGATATAGGATAGTTAAATGTTAAATTTGATTAACTGACATTTGTATAATATGACCCCTTTAACTGGTAAATTTATTGACACGTAGGATTTGTTTAATTACATCTTGAACCACTGAATGTATGTTGTTTAAATTGATGTTGTATAAAATTTGAAATTGAATGACAAGTGAAAACCGTAATGTAATAATCTTTAATCTACATGAAATGATAGTGTAGATTCTAGAAATGATTATATTAATTCGTACAAATAACAATGCGAATTAATACGGTTATTTCGGGATTATTTGAATTGATTATTGGATTGTTATTATTTGTTGTTATTGCTTGTTTATTTACTTTGACACCATCCCAGTTATCACACTGAAAGTTCCCTTTGTATGTTTTAATTTTGAATTGGATTGGAATCGGGTTGAAATGATAAATACCCAAATTGAACGTTGACCTAGGATAGAAAATTAAATAAAACCCGATTGGTCAATAATTTGATTTAAAAATAAATTAAAGATTTTATTTGAATAAATAATATGGTTTTGAAATGAAGTTGAAATTTGAATTGTAATGAAAGGAAAATTTTAATATTTAATAATCTGAAACAAAATATTAACAATGTAATTGATGAAAGTGTTGTTTAATTTGAGAAATGATTGAATTAAGTTTGAAATTATTAAACTTTGAAATGATTTAATAATTAAGTTTGAAATTGAATTCAGTTTGAAATTATTAAACTTTGAAATGATTTAATAATTAAGTTTGGAATTATAATTAAGTTTGAAATTATTAAACTTTGAAATTATGTAATAATTAAGTTTTTAATTATTTAATAATTAAATAAGATTGAATTATTTAATGATCAAATTGAATTGAACTCTTTAATAAGTAAAAATTGAACTTTTGAATAAGTGAATTTACTTCATAAATAATCGAAATTGAGTTTTCTTTATTAATTAAGTTTTTGAAAAATTATTTAAAGTAAGTAAATAAATAATTGAAATTGAATTTCTTTAACAAGAAATGAAAATGTGATATTTTGGAATTAATGTAAGACTTGTAATTGAAAGAATTGATTTGACGAATTTAATTTAATTCAAAATTGTAAGTTTTGATTTAATGAAGTTGAACTTAAGAAATTGATTTAATGATTTGGAAATTTAATAGAAATTGTTTTGGATGACAAATTTACTTAACAAATATTAAATGAAATCGATAAATGAGTTTAAATTGATTTGAATGTTAAATAAAATTTGTTTAAATGATTTCGAAATGAAACTTAGATACGAACTTGAATCAATATTTGAATGGTTTTAAATAAAGATTGAAATTGAATTACAAGAATTTGAAATGAAAATTTGGAAGTTTTGAAACGTAAATATTGGAAATTGATTTAGAAAGACAAATGAAATGCTGGTTTACGAATTGAAATTGAAATTGATTTGGTTTTGAAATATATAAACGACCAATCGGTGAAATAATTACGGAAGTTATTAAAGAGACCGGAATTCAGTTATGGATATACTCTCTATCTAAACCGAAAACCACTTTAATAACTATACGCGGAGTGATGATCCGGAATGAAGTGGTTGGAATGATGTACGTGATGACTGAAGAAAGAGAACTGTGGCGCCCCACCTCTATACCCACGCTAGCCAAGAACACTACGGTGTAGTGCTGTCAACTAGCGCGGAGAATAAGGCTGTTGAGGAGCGACCATCTATGTAATTGCTTTGTGCGAGCACCGATATGTCAGATAATAAAACATTGCATTTCATTTTTAGAGGAAATCCGACATACCGATACAAACTCAAAGCTACTACATAGTGGCTATAATAGTTTAGGACAATAGATATAAAAATAACACAGATAACATAAATGCGGAACACAGATGGAATAAAAAGTCTCATATATATATAATAACTGATGTTAGTTACAATACATTTGACACAAAACATATGATACAACTACAACTGTCGACTCAAGAAGTTATATATACAAGTACATTATCGACTAATATACATGAATACATTATCATCTTAAAACAGACACACTGACTACTGCAACATGACGAAGACCACTTCAAATGATATTAAAAGTCTTCATAGCTCTGGCAGCAACCCAAAGCTAAAAATCTACAACTTGTAAATACTCGGTCTGACCCGAGTATTAAATTCAAAATAAAATAATACACGGGTCAGTCTAATTCAAACTCAGTTATTAATGCACAGGAGCAATAATAATCAATATCGAATAGACGACAGTCACAATAATTCCCGTCTATCCAACTCTTTTAACAAAGAAATCGGATGACGGTCGATATAACACTTAATAGTGTTAAACAAAAATCTGCAAATTTAAATCATCACCCGAGATAAATAAAAAGATCACCGATGAAGATAGTTTAGAAAACCACAAAATTACAAATTCTGATTGGCTGCAGTACACACTAACATGTACTGCCTCGCCAATATGGCATACGAAATACGCGACAGGTCAATGAATCAAGAACAAATGAAATATCAATATAAAACTGTCAATTCTGGGTGGCTGTAGTGCACGCACGCGTACACTGCCTCGCCACCACCGAATATAAAGTCACCACAAGGGACAAGGGTAAAATTGCAACGAAAATGCAGCCTCCACTTGAATTCAATGGCCAGTGCAAGGGACAAACAAATCAGACTGCAATAGAACTACATGCACCAAGTCAAGGGAACAATAGAGACATGCTTAACAAAGTCAAGTGGAGCTAACCAATGTACAAATCAGGTCAGCGACCACTTGATATATGCAGTCCAGACTAAAGTGACAACAGGGACAACTCAACAAGTCCAGTGAGATAACCAATTCATTAAGCTAAATGCTCAAGCTACTTCACAATGCAAATGAAGACTAGTCCACACATATACAATTAGGTGGCCACATAGTGCGCAGAACACGTGAAGGAAATGCACATGTTAAATGGGCAGCAAGTGCCACCCAATGATGCAAGGGAATGAAACAACAAGATGGACTTAAATCAATGGCAACTTCACAACTAATCAAGTCAGACTTCGCTGAGCAATGGACCAGAAGCATGTACAGACACCCAACGAAATCGCAAATGCAAAGATGCATGCACATGTACACTAAATCAAAAAGTGCAGCAGAGAATACAAGCTACAGGATTCAAATACAGTACAAGTCTCGAACTCAAACCAGCAAGTCAGAGACCAGATTATAAGGTGGACCAGGACTAGGCCACAGCAACAAGATGAACCAGACAATGATTTAAGAAATATCTCAGTCAAGTATGCTACAGGAACACTAACAGATGAACAAAGATAGATGCAACCGACTTTAAAATGAAGACCACTTCATATTAAAGAAGACTCCAAATAATACAATATGGCAACAGTTAGGATACCACCATAACAATGCAAACATGAAGTACAGGTAAACAACCCAGGGCCAGTATAACCCGAACAACAATCAGAGAGGGGTAACAGACTACAACTCAGTGCAGCAAAGAAGAAACTGGCAACTACACAAATGAACACAGTAAAATGCACAAGGGCAGTGAGCTACATGAGGATCGAGGTCTCTCAAGTCAGCACTTCGATGACACAGACATAGCAGTATCAAAGACAAGAAGGCAAGTTGACGTTAACAGAAGAAGTATGAATGCAGACCAATGAATTAAAAATCGTCAAAGACGTGTACGAATTGCAAATGTCAAGGCAACAGTAACAATTCCAAGGCAAACTATGTCATATAGGAAACAGTGGCAAATTGCACAGGTAAGTTCAAGTGTGCTTCAGAGAATATGCAACATGAATGACATAATGGCAGTGAAGTACTGACTGTAAACAGACTACAAAGACATCAACAAGTATGACATAAAGCAGTGCAACAATGACTACCAAGGTCAATGTAAATGCAGACTGAAGTGCACATCTAAACCAGCATGAATGAAGATACAGTGATGCAGGTACACAGTTAAACAGCACAATCAAACTACAACAAGACCAACATGACCAAGAGAATGAAGATACAAAATGACCAGACCATTACGCAAAGGTATGCAGTGACCATTAGCAACCATGAATAGTAGGTGCTCGATAAAGTACAACTGGAATGGCCAGAGTCGAGGTACAAAACTGCTCAAGCCAAATGCACAGTGGACAATACTAGTTATACATGAAAACACTGAATGCACTAGCGACTGAAACTAGCTCGTAGTAACTGAAAACAAATGCAACCCAATGGAAAATTACCCAGACTTGTGGCAAGTGGTAATGTAAATGTCAAGGCCAAAGTCAAGACTGATGCCAACATAAAAATGCTCAAGATCGACTGTAATTCAATTAATCAAATGAAACGAAACAGCAATAAGATCAAGTATAACAGGGATGCAACATCACTGATACACTATCCCAGTTCAACATCAAAATGCCGAGCTACAGAGCTACAAAGAAACAAAACTGCAGAGAAGTCACAGTCGAAACGAAATCATACAAAATCAGGAACCTCGAATTAAGTTCAAACAATAGAGTGAATAGATGTGAGTGAAAAAGATCACTCACCAGCAAAAACCCAATTCGAATTCGCAAGCAAAAGGAGACCGAAGACAAAGATTACCACAAAACCACGACGACTAAGAAAACATTATCAAGCAGTCGAGATAAAGCAATTAACAGTTCAAAATCGAAGCCGAGAGAACTAAGGCAAGATTCACAAATAACTAGATTAAATTAGATGCGAGTGCTGGGAACACTCACCTTAGCCACGAATGAAAGACGAAGCGTAGCGATGAGGAAGAGGAAGGAAGTTACGCCAAAGCCCAATCGAGCACGAGCACGTCGAAGCAGCCACGAGCAAGTTGAAGGAATCAGTGACGTTGGCGCCTTCGAGTTCCAGAAACGAACGATTGAAGAAGCCCTAATTTTCGAAAGGAGGGATGAACGAGAAGACAGAGCCACCATTTCTTTCGTTTAGATCTATGGTTTTCACGAAAAATGAAAGGGGGAACCGATATCTCCTTGACAAAAGAGAGCGGCAACAAAGAAATACAAACATGGGCTAGATTCACAATACAAAGCCCATTTCACTCCTTTGAAAATTGTTTAAAAGAATATCAATTTGATTCAAATTCCCAAACAACATTTTACAACTCTTATTTACTCTACTTACAATGTTTAATAGAGGATTATACAAATCAAAAGAAAATGAATTTCAGATTGCTTTAAAATCTCTAACCACGTATAACAATTTTATTAAAGAATTTAAAAATACAATTTAAAACTCAATATCAATTGTCAACTAGATTAAATCGTTATTTTGTCGATAATTAAAATATACGAATTTCCGGGTTGTTACAAGAACGATGATGGATAGCCTTGACACTTGTGTCAAATTGGAAATGACTAAAACAGGAGCTGTGCCGGGCCAACGGAGGATTTGCTACCTCAAGTGGACACACTTCTTCGAACTACTTATACTTGTTGTCGATTGGTGCACCCTTGATTTTGGGAGTGTTGTTTCACGGTGTTGCGGGCGCTGCGGCGTTGCGTTCTCACCAGTCCGGATCAGGCGAACGGTAGTATCACTACCTTGGGTATTGCCTCATGTGCCTTGTCATACTTGTATTCCATTTATACGCGACCACTACGATTTTGATTTGTACCTTTATTATATGGATTGCCCTCTGGTGACTTCCGGTTTTGGGGAAACTACGGTCTTGTATATGCTTTTGGGAATAAAAATGTGTTAAGGGTGGAATGGGCCATGACTTAACGCTATTTTGATATCTTATTATTACTGATAGACATTATCTACTTAGCGTATATTACTACCTAGTAGATAGTTTAACCGATCCTTAAAGGATGGTTATTCCAAACATCCTTTGAGTTACTTGTATTTCAATTGCTATTTCACTTGAGTTGGATTTATTAATATAAGAATGTTAATCCTGACTCGAGTGTCTTGTGTTTTTGCTTTACACTCGGGTCAGACGGAGTGTTCCAGTATTCGATGCTCACCTTTGGAGTTGGAGCTTTGCTTGAAGATCCAGCCATCTATTCTGCTTCCAGTATTCGATGATTCCAGTGATGTATTCTGATTTGTATCTGATGTATCGTGTTACTCTTCCGTTGTATCTGGTTTAACTCTGATGTATCGTATTTCTCTTCTGTTGTAAACTCTGATGTATTTTATATATTCATATAGTAGCTTCATGAACTACTATCTCTTTTATTTCCGCTGCACTTATTACTCTGTGTTTGTGATCTGTGATTATTTATTTACTGTATATGTTCAGTTTTGCCAAATTTAAATTAACAACGCGGTATTTTGAGCAATTCTACTTCGGCATGAGTGTCTACCTATACACTTATAATGGATGTGAATGGTCCAAAATTCCGGGTCATTACAATTTCCAAGGTTTTGAAAGGAAATATATGGATTTGAATAAATTTTGGAAAAAAAATTTAATATATAATATATAAAATTCTATTTTATAGATATAAGTGTAAAACTTAGATTTTTAAAATAATATGTTTTGGAAATTTAACTTATAAGTTAGTTTGAAAATATAAATTTTAAGATTTTACTTCAAATTTTATTTTTTAAAATTATATAAAATAAGATTTAATATAAAATATATTTAATAATAAGATTTGATTTAATAAAAATTTAATTTAATTAGTTTATAATATGTTTATGTATTTATTTAAATTGATATAATATTTTAAAAATAGGTTTTTTTAACTTTAATAATAAAGGTTGGGAAGATAAATTAATGTTGACTTGGAATTTATATTGGTTAATAATTGAATTTAAATAAGAATGGATTTAAACTTATTGATTTTAGGTTTTGAAAGATATGATTTATAACTTGATTTGATAAAAAGTGATTAAATGAATATTCTCAATTTTAAATAAAATTGAGACT
Source organism: Allium fistulosum (assembly GCA_030737815.1). Lineage (NCBI taxonomy): Eukaryota > Viridiplantae > Streptophyta > Magnoliopsida > Asparagales > Amaryllidaceae > Allium > Allium fistulosum. Next base: position 1,105,880,749 of record CM060901.1, read on the forward strand.
GAGTATTTAATATTGATTTAAATTTATAAATTTAGATTTTATTTAATTGTTATTAAAATGATTAGTGAATATTTTCCAATTTGAATAAAATTAAATTTAAATGTTGAAATCTAAATGAAACTTATATTGAAATGTTTTGAATATTTAAACTTTGAGTCTTATTGGAATTGAAGAGATAGTTCAAACCCAGATTTGAAATCGATAAAAATTGAAATGGTTTATTGAGAGTTTGAATTGAATCTTTAACCTTTTAAGTTGAAAGTGTTGAACTGGGATTGATTTAAATTGAATTTTGAAATTTAAGTTGATTTGAATCGATTTGTAAAATTGGATGAAACAATTCTAATTTGGAAACTATTTCAGTATAATCTCTTTAAATAAATATAAACTATTTTTAATTTACAACTAGTTTAATATATAAATTATTTTGATATGTAAACTATTTTTAATTTATAACTAATTTAATATATATTTTTTAATTGTTATCTATTTTAATTTATAACTATTTTAATATATATACTATTTCAATATCTAAACTGCTTACGTTGGAACTATTAAGATTACAGAAGTGTTATGATTTCAAAAGTGTTGTGATTTCAAAAGTGTTATGATTTCAAAATTGTTATGATTTCGAAAGTGTTATAATTTTGAAAGTGTTACGATTCTAGAAATGAATATTATTTAAAGTGAATAATAATATCGAATTGATATGGATTTGAAATGAATATGATATTTTGATATGAAGTATGAACTATTTGAAATGAAATGACCACGGTGTGAAATAAGCGTTTGGTTGTTAAAGAGACCGGGATCGGATATTGTCATACTCTCTGCCAATACCGAAAACCACTTTAACAACTGTATACATGGTGGAGATTCCATAACGAAGTAGGATGGTTTGGTGACGATTTTGTATGGTTATTTACGTCGCCCTGACTCGCACGAGTCAACTTGATGTGGCTAAAACAGGAACCACGCCGGGCTAAGTGAGGTCATTCCTCTGATCGGGCACATTTCTTCGATATCATTCTATTACTTTGTGATTTGATTGGGTGCACCCTTTGATTTGGGAGTGTGTCTCGAGGTGGGCGGTAGTAGCTGCTATGCGTTACGACCAGTCCGGATCCGCAAACGGTATATCTACCCTGGCATTGCCTCGCGTGCCTTTTCACATGCCCTATTGCGCCTTATACAAGTTTGGTTTGTACCATACCTATGCAGTGCCCACTGATAGCCCTCCATTTTACGGAGGAATTACGGTACTGTATAGACTATGGGAATATATAAAAATGTGTTAAGGGGTATATGGGTAACGCCTTAATGCTATTTTAATAGTTTACTTTACTACTATAGACATATAATAGCATATATTACTACATAGTAGATAGTTCCACGGATCCTTAGAGGATGGAAATCCTAAACATCCTTTAAGTTATTTGTATTTCAGTTGACATTTCACTTGAGTTAAATTTACGGATATAAGAATGTTAATCCTGACTCGAGTGTTTAGTGTTTTGCTTTATGCTCTGGTCAGACTGAGTGACACAGCATTTGAGACTCACCTTTGGAGTTTAGAGCTTTGCTTGATGATCTATCTTATATCTAGTCAGCTTTTAGCTATTTCCAGTTATTTCTATCCTGTCTTGTAGTTACTTTTGTATTTGAGACTACTCTGTTTCGAGATTTATGTTGTATTTTGTTTTAAACTCTGATGTTTATATAGTAGCTTCATGAACTACTATTTATCTATTCCGCTGTTTATTGTTGCAATACTCTGTGTTTGTGATTCTGTGATTGATTTATTTACTGTATATGATGAGTTTTGCCAAATATAAATTAACAATCTGACATTTTGAGCAATTCAAGTCTGACATGTGTGGATGCAAACGGTTCAAAATACCAGGTCGTTACAATTCTCTAAGTCCAAAATTCATGAAAAATTTCGGCAGAGTCTCCTTTGTACGGAGAGGTCTGGGAGAAATAGTAATATTAATAATACAATATATATCACATATTTTCAAAATAATATATCCCAAACCACGGGAAAACAATATAATATAGCCATAAACCGTAATCCAAAAACGTACCTATTTATCGGGCAAATAACGCTTATTTTATGAAATCAAAAGCAGTAGCAATTGCTTCCATAACCTGTATTTCACTTATATAATCCAAAAGAGCTAATAATTATATAAAAGTAACAAAAAAATCATCACAATATAACGATAGTCATTTGCAAACAACAGTACAAACATCATTTTAAACAAAGAGAGCAATCATCCATCCATAGCAACCAAAACAAATGGTTTGTTCGGGTTCAGAACTTCTAATCATATAAAGTGATAAATAAACTATTAGGTAAACCATACACTCAACAGCCGTAGATAACTTTATAGATTATTTATACATCCCTATACAATAAAGAAGTATCCTTTCTCAACCAATCCATAAGCCCAACAACAAAGAATTTCAACACATTTTTAAGTTTACTCTATTTACCTTTTTCACATCATTTATTGTTCATTCATATTTTTTTTCATACAATGATTTTTCTTTAATTCACGTTCATTACTTACAAAATTTTAATTTTTCATTCATTCATGTAAGGCTTATTTCATTAATTTACATTCTTTACTTTCAAAAGTTATAATCATTTCAATTATTTGGATCATAAATGAATTCATCATTGAAGTATTGTATACATTTTTTTTTCAGTTTACCTCACCATTCCAATTTAGTTTTATTTTCCTCCCTTTTTCTCATCATTTACTTTTCTTTCCTCATTCATAAAATGTTTTTTTCATTATTTTACATTCGTTATCACTTACAAAGTTCATTTCTCCTTTATTCATACAGTGCCATTTTCCTTCATTTTATTACTTTACATTCATTGCTTAAATAAGCTATTTTTTTATTTCAATTATTGGATTATACATTATTAGGTAAGTTTCTTTACTATTCAATTTACCATTTAGAGATTATTTCTTTGTCACATTTATTCTTCCATATAAAGTATTATTGGATATTAACTCCATTTCTAAATCATTTCCAATGTTCTCTGAAGTTATAATCATTCAATTTATATAGTGCTCATTTTAATTATAAATGGCTTCAATATTAATTCAAATTTATAATTATTTACTTACAGTATTCACCTTTACCATTAAATCTAATTATAAATAGCTTAAAATGTTAACCTAAGATTATAATCAATTTTCTTACATTATTCACTTTTATTACATTTAATTAGTAGCCTTTAAAACTGTTAACTTTATTTTATAACAATTTATAACATTAGAATTCTTATTTATTGAAGAAATTCCATTGAACTCTTTCATTATACTTAAGCTTTACTTGTATAATATTCTATTACATATTCTTATTAATTTCTCAACTTTTAATATTTTGGTAAGTTATATATTGTTCTAAGGATGCAATTGAATATTACCCAAGTTTCTCTTATATCTTTAGTTAACAAAATGTTCAATAGTTACCATTTCTTATTTTCATTTCCATTTTATTTATGGTTTACAAAATTTTAGTTTCTTATATATTTCATTAATAATTTTAACATCAAATTTCTTGTTTTCATTTTAGAAGTTTCCAATTATTAATATAGTCAAGATTTCATTTCATTATAATAAATGAAATCTTAAATTTGCAGAAAACTTAAGAACTAAATATTGGGTTCTTTTTCAATTATTTTAAAATAATATATATATATATATATATGTAATCATATCTTTTATATATATCAAATCATATTTGGAAATTAAAATTAAGATTTATTTATCAAAACAAATGTGTAGTAAACTACTACAACTGTCTTCCCACTTTGAAACTCGAAAATGAACGTTGATGATGCGTGCACTCATCACCGAAATTATTTTCCAACGACAAAGAGGGGAGTGCAGAACTTATTTCCTTCAAAAATTCTTTTAAACATTTCTTTCAAATCATACTGAAATATCTATATCTGAAAATACTTCCAAATAATACTAATATTATATTCCAAAAATCCTTTGAAAGAAATTCCAAAAATCCCGGAACTTAAGTTCTAAATTTCCAAATTTTTATTTACCTTACATGTTAATCATATTTTAAAATCAATATTGATAAAATTTCTCTACCTAACAAACAACATATTACATCCAACTACATCATTTATATAATCTATTATTTTATATACAAAATATATAATAGGAAAAATTATTTCATTTACCTATATTTCAAAACAATATTGTGTCGGTCTGTCCTATTAAGTGTTTAGAAATTCCTACCGATGCCATAGCGTCCTATGTACCGACCAGAATTTATAAATACAAAACGGAACAAATTAACAAAACACAAAATCTTTTATAACACTAACAAATACGCCCTCTCATAAATATACACTCAGCGACTCATTCTAGGGTATTACTACCCTATTTTAAATGGGTCAGACCCCACAAAGCTAACGTTATCGCTAAACCTGGCTCTAATACCAACTGTAACGACCTGCATTTTGGATGGTTTAAATCAACGATAAACCACACACGTTAGACTCAAACCATTCAAAGGGGCAGATTGTTATGGGGTAAATGAGAAAAAAGAAGAGAAAGAAATAAAACCAATACAGAATCTCGCAGCGGAAGGACAAAATATAATAATCAAATAATAGTTCATGAAGCTGTTTTACAAATACATTTGATTATTCTTTTAAAATAGAGAATCAGGGTACATACAACAGTAGTAAATAAATAATGCAGCGGAACTAACATGATGAAGTGGAATACATATAATAAGTAATAATAGTAAAAAATCTTCGTCTTCATCCCCCAAAGAGCAGTCTTCGATAAACTGAAAAGCTCAGACTGACCCGAGCGAATTGAAAAGACAAAACACTCGAGTCAGAACTAAAAGATCTAATGTAAGTTAAATCAATAGTAAATAAATATGAGTGTAATGGCGTCAAATATGTTTACGGGGTTTGACATCTCCAATCTAGTGTCTAACGTGGGTGCAATAACTTAAGAGATGTTCAGGATTACCATTTCTTAAGGATCCGCTAAACTATCTACTATGTAGTACAATACGTTATTATAATAGTGTCTATAGTAAAGTAAAGTATTAAAATAGCGTTAAGGCGTTACCCATATCCCCCTTAACACATTTTATATATTCCCATAGTCTACACAGTACCATACGCTCCTCCGTGAGGTTTACCCAGAGGGCACTCCATAGGTATTGTAACGACCCTAAATTTCCGACCCAATTTAAAATTTTAAATTCATCGTTTCAATAAAAAAATTTGAATTTTAAACGATCTCAATTTACGTCCAAACTTTATTTGTGACATACGTCTAGTTAGATATGGACATAGAAAAAGTTTCGTTGGAAAATATTACAGTAAAGTCCGTTCGCGTTTTACTGTATATCAGTCCATATAAAGCTGCGTAAAATTTATCTTCCAAATCCAAATATTTTTACACAGTCCGCTTGTAAAAATTATTGTGATCAAGATTATGTAGTTCGTTTCGTCTAAAACTGTCATCGCCTGCTCCGTTTATATTATTTTGCAAAACGCACAATTTAAGCGGCGTAAATGCAAATTTTATAAAATCATCGTATTGAAATAATCTGTGTACCGTTGGAAGCGCACCGTCACACTGATCATAACGGTATATTTATTTGCGCGAATTGAAGTCCGACATCATCCTTCGTGTCAATTTAACGGTTCCGAACGGACTGGTTAAATAAAACCTCAGCCCAAATTTTTAGCCCGTTTACGAAAGAAATTTTTTTGTTAATAAATTTCAGCTGGGCGAAATAAATATGGCCGTTGGAAGCTGAGGTGTGCATTGGAATAGGGTTGGACTTTTCAGGATTCGAGATTGAAACGGTGGAATACGAAGCAACGGGGGAAAAGTTTATATTTTCTATTTTAGTACACTGATCATACACTTTGCCCATTCTGCCTCATTCATTCGTAAGCTACCAGGTATCATCTCACCTTCTTTCTTTCTGCTTCATGTTTACATCCACTTCTGCAATTCAGTAAACTAAAAAAAAAAAAGGCAAAGGATGGAAGCATGCCGAAACTCATAGTTCTCTCCCCTCTCCCGTACCAGCAAACCTCTCTCATTCTCCCACTCCATCTCACCTCTTATTTCCATTTTTCTCTGTTAAATAATAAAGTGAAAGCATGCACAGATTCTTCCCTTCACCCTCTTCTTCCTTATACTTTTTTTTGTAAAACAATAAGCATGGCCAAACCCAGCACACTATCTCCGAACCACCTCACTCGTGACAAACGCCCGACCCCTCACTTCCACTCTCAGATCCGCCGCCCCACTGGCCCGCAACCATTTCCTCCCTTCGCACCACGTCCATTCGCGCCACCCACCAACCATCCAGTCGCCTCCAACTCCCTGACGCCACTGCCACTTACAACCACCGCCAACACCTACCAGCAACCCCACTCCACGTCGCCCATCCCCTGACCCGCCTCCCAGTCCAGTACCTCACTGACCTGAGCCGTTTCCGTGCAGTGCGTGTGTGTTTATGCATGTGTGTTTAGGTGTGCGTGTTGGTGCAGTTGCGTGTGTGTTTTGGCAGGAGTGTGTGCGTTGTGTTGGTGGGTGGTGTATAGCATGAGATGAAGTGGTCCGTTATGTCTGTGAATGGGTAGAAGTGAATCTGATGGGAAATAGTTTGCCTGCGTGTATTTAGTGCGTGAGTCTCGGCCATATAAAAAAAAAAAAAAAATCTATTGTGCAAATAGTTTTGTTACTGCAGTGGAAGTCTGTAGGTGAATATCTATTGTGGTGACCAAATTTGTAACCGATTTTCTTTTCGTTGTGTTGCAGCAACCGTTTGACCGTCTTTTGCAGCATCGTCAATCTTCAGCTTTTGTTCTTTTCCCCCGTCTTCGGTAAGCGCATCTATATAAATTTATAAATTATATACAATGTTCATTGTATTAATATCGTTTCCTTTTGTCGATATTACAGTGTTCGTTGGTTGTGCTGTACCGTCTCTTTTCTGCTTCTTCGTGCTTCGCCGTCAATTTTCTTATCCACGGAAGGTGAATTAATTTTCACGACTATATTCTTATGCTAGTTTGAATTGATAAATGATTGCTATGTGATGTTCAATTGGATGTAAATTGTATTGTTAAGTGATAATTTAATTGCAAGTTAAAATTGGATATAGGATGATTAACGATTTAAAAAGAATTATATATGTCGAATTTTGATTGTTAACTTGACCCCTTTATATATGATGAATATTGATTACTTGAATTGACCCTTAAAATGTTAAGTTAATTGACACGTAGAATTGACAAATTTCACTTTGGACTGTTGAACGTATATTGAATTAACTGTTGTAATTGAAATTGAACGACAAATGAAACTGAATTATTATAATCTTTAATCTACTTGAAATGATAGAGTAGATTCTAGAAATAGTTATATTAATTGGCGTAAATAACAAACGCGAATTAATACGATTATTTCGGGATTATTTGAAATTATTGAATTGTTGTGAATGGATGCTATTGCTTGTTTATTTACTTTGACACCATCCCAGCTATCACACTGCAAGTTCCCTTTGTATGTTTTGATTTTTGAATTTAAATGGAATCGGGTTGAAATGATAAATACCCAAATAATTTTGACTTAGGATAGAAAATTAAAATAAAGCCCGATTGGTCAAATGTTTTGATTTAAATAAAAATAAAGTTTTATTTGACGAATAACAAAGTTTTGGATAATTTGGAATTTAAATTGGAATAAATGTAAATGTGAATATTTGAATTTGGAACGAATATTAAAGTAGTAATTGACAAAGGAATATTGTTTAAAATTTAATTATTTAATAATTAAATTTAGAATTAGTTGAAAATAAATTTTGAAATAATTAATAATTAAATTTTGAAATTATTAATAATTAACTTTTGAAATTATTAATAGTTAAGTTGTGAAATTATTAATAACGTAGTTTGAAATAATTAATAATTAAATTTTGAAATTATTAATAATTAACTTTTGAAATTATTAATAGTTAAGTTGTGAAATTATTAATAACGTAGTTTGAAATAATTAATAATTAAATTTTTGAATTTATTAACAATTAAGTTGAAATTATTAATGAATGAGTTTGAAAAATTAAAAATTAAGATTTGGAATTTATTGAAATTTTGATGAGATCAAATTTTAAATTAAATTGAATTGAATATCTTTATTAAGAAAATTGAAATTTTGAACAAGTGAGAATAAGTTTTAACTAAGTTTGAAATTGAAAGAAATATCTTTGATAAGAAATTGAATGCGCTTTGTCGAAACAAATGGAAGAATTGTAATTTAAAGAATTGGACTTGATAAGTGTAAATTGTAAATAAGTTGTAAACTTTGATAATGTAATCGAACTTAAATGTAACGAAATGAATTAGAAATTGAATTGAAATTGATTGATGTTAAATTAATCTAATGAATATCGAATGAAAGCGATAATTGATCTAAATCGTTTTGAACGTAAATTTAGTTAAACAATTTTGGAATGAACTTATATACGAAATGAAATGAATATTGAAATTGTTTAATTTAAACTTTGAAATTGAAATATAGAAATGTTGAAATTGAAATTGGAAAGTTATGAAACGTAATTTTGGAAATTGATTTCAAAGACTAACGAATTGTCGATTTACGAATTTAAATTGAAATGGTTTTGAAATATAATAACGACCAATCGGTGTTATAATCACGAAAAGTTATTAAAGGAACCGGAGTCGGTTTGGGACATACTCACTGTCTAAACCGGAAACCACTTTAATAACTATACGCGAAGTGATGATCCAGAATGAAGTGGTTGGATTGGCGAACGTTGATGATTGAAGAAAGTGAACGATAATGGATAGCCTTGACACTTGTGTCAAATTGGAAATGACTAAAACAGGAGCTGTGCCGGGCCAATGGAGGATTAGCTACCTCAAGTGGACACACTTCTTCGTAAACTATTCTCTTACTTTGTGATTGATTGGTGCGCACCCTTGAATTGGGAGTGTTGTCTCACGGTGTTGCGGGCGCTGCGGCGTTGCGTTCTCACCAGCCCGGATCAGGCGAACGGTAGTATCACTATCTTGGGTATAGCCTCATGTGCCTTGTCATACTTGTATTCCATTTATGCGCGACCACTACGATTTTGATTTGTACCTTTAGTATATGGATTGCCCTCTGGTGACTTCCGGTTTTGGGGAAACTACGGTCTTGTATATGCTTTTGGGAATAAAAATGTGTTAAGGGTGGAATGGGCCATGACTTAACACTATTTTGATACCTTTATTATTACTGATAGACATTATCTACTTATCGTACTCTACTATATATAAATAGTTTATCGGATCCTGAAAGATGCTTATTCCAATCATCTTTGAGTTATTGTTATTTCAAAATTTCTAACCATATTATCTGTATAAGAATATATGTCCTGATTCGAGTGTTGTTTGTGCATATGCTCGGATCAGATTGAGGATTGTTGCTGCTGCTTATTTGGAGCTGAAGACTTGAAGACTATCTTATCTTTATCAGTATTGTTCTTTCCATTTGGACTATTTGGACATCTCTGTTGTTGTATTTCTTTTACTTGAGACATTGTTGTATTTTCTTAGTAGCTTCATGAACTACTATTATGACATTGTTGTAATTCCGCGCACTATTCTGTTATGTTATATTTTCTGTGATTCCGTGATGATTCTCATTTATATAATTATACTCCATTTATGATTCGTGTTTTGTACTATTTAAGTTGACATGTGTGGATTATTGTCAATTTAAATGGTCCAAATATACGGGTTGTTACAGTTGGTATCAGAGCTTTGGTTCCCGATAACCTTAGCCTGTGGAGTTTAAAGCTCATTAGAGATAGGGTAAACATACCCTAGAATGAGGAGAATCATTTCGGAATCCACCTTCTTGATTCATCTTTCTTATTGAATTCGTTGAATAGAATTTCCTTAAGTTCTATAAATTTCTATCTTGATTCTAAATCACTTTTGGTATTCCAGGATGGCTACCAGAAGAAATGTTAGAGGCAGGGGTGGAAATGCTCCTGGTCCACATGCTCCAGCTCCCGCAGTCCGATTCTCCACTCTTAGCAAGGAGTATACTCAGCTTGGAGGAGTCAAATTTACTGGCTCCGAAAGTATTATTGAAGCACAACAATGGCTAAAGAGTTTGGAGAGGATCTTTTCTGGCTTAGAGATCGCAGATGCTCAAAAGCGCAAGTTGGCCGCTTGGCAGCTTCAGGATGCTGCTCAGGATTGGTGGGAATCAGTCACTTCTCGAACTGATGAGGAAACCATCACTTGGGCCCAGTTTAGGTAGTAATCTATCTAAATTCCTACTAAATAAAATTTCTATCTTATCTCGTCATAATTTTGATTCGTTTCATATCACTTGAAATAGGGATTCTTTCATGGCTCAGTGGATGCCAGCTGCTGGGAAGGCCCAACTCTACCGGTCTTTCATGGATCTCAAGCAGGGAAGCATGACCTTTACTGAGTACGAAAGGAGGTTTAACGAACTCTCCAAGTTCGGACCTGGCCTGATTGACACACCTCTACTGAAGAACGAGAAGTTCATACATGGCGCACGCCCAGAGTATTACGAGCTCCTCACCGCTCATGTCCATGGAACTTTCACTGAGTTGATGGATTTCGCTCTTCGATACGAGGGAAAGCCTAAAGGTACATCTGTCCCCAAGGCCCCAGTTACTCAGACACCAGCTAATCAGTCGGGAAAGAGGAAGCAAAATTTTGAGCAACAGAAGAAGAATTGGCAGCAGAAATCTGGGATTGGCTATTCTCAGAAGAAGCCTATTGACATATCCTCCATCACTTGCTTCAAGTGCGACCAGAGGGGTCACTACGCCAACAGCTGTCCAACATCTGCCGGTGCCGCTGTTCCACCTCCTCAGAATACTAGGAACGATCTCTGTCACGTATGTCTGCAGCCAGGCCATTTCAAGAAGGATTGTCCTATGTATAAAAAGGGAAAGACGGCCGGGGTTTTTGCTATGACTTCTTCAGCCCATGATCCACCTACCCCACCTGCTCCTACTGATGACCAAGGTACATTACAGGGTATTTTTATTTTGCATACTTTACCAGTTAAAGTTCTATTTGATACCGGAGCAACACATAGTTTCATATCTATTGATTTGTGCAATAAACTTGGTTTGGAACCCATTCTTTCATCTACCTTCTTATGTGTATCAAACCCTATCGGAGGGCCCGCTAATCTTAAAAGGGTTTGTAAATATGTCACTCTTATGCATGGCATTCACCACTTCACTTGGGATTTCTATGTTCTCGGATTCGAAGCATTCGATATACTATTGGGCATTGATTGGCTACGTAAGTTCGAAGCCAATATCTCATGCAAAGCTCGAACAGTATCTCTCATCGATAACCAGGGTATGTCTTTGGTTATAGAAGGCAAATCACCTCAAGAATATGCTGGGAGTTTTATATTTTCACTTGACTCCCATCCAAATGAACTAAGCTCTACTCCAGTGGTCCAATCTTTTTCTGATGTATTTGGAGAAGTCAATTCTCTACCACCACCGCGGGAAATCGAATTCCGCATTGACCTTATTCCTGGCGCCCGACCAGTAGTTCTCCCTCCTCGGAGAATGGCTCCAAAAGAAAAAGCTGAACTGAATGCTCAAATTGAAGACTTATTTTCTAAAGGCTTGATTCGGCGAAGTCATTCAGAATGGGGTGCTGCAGTAGTGTTCGTCACAAAATCTGATGGTTCTCTCAGAATGTGTGTGGACTATAGAGAGCTGAACAAGCTCACACACAAGAACAGATATCCGATGCCCCGCATCAACGATCTCTTCGACCAGCTTCATGGAGCTAAAGTATTTTCTCAACTCGATCTGGCTACTGGCTTTCACCAACTCAGAATTGCCGAGGAGAGTATTCCTAAGACAGCATTCCGCACTGAGACAGGTTTCTTTGAATGGCTGGTTATGCCGTTCGGTCTTACTAATGCTCCAGCTTATTTCGTCGATTTGATGAATAGAGTTTTCCGGGATGTTCTTAACAAGTTTGTTCTTGTTTTCATCGATGACATTCTCGTCTTCTCTAAGGATGAGGAAGAGCATAGGTCGCATTTGGCTTTTGTTCTTGAAACTCTACGCAGTCATCAGCTTAAAGCCAAGTTTTCAAAATGCCATTTTTGGAAAGATGAAGTTCGATTTCTTGGCCATATTGTTTCAGAGAATGGGATTTCGGTCGATCCAGCTAAGATCGCCGTAATCAATGATTGGGAGACTCCCAAAACTCCTACAGATATCCGCAGTTTCTTGGGTTTGGCCGGCTATTACCGCAGATTCATAGAAAACTTTGCCCGTATTGCCGCACCACTTACTGCACTGACCAGGAAGAATGTGAAATTTATTTGGAGCGAAAAGTGCGAAGCAGCTTTCAATGAGATGAAGCGAAAGTTGACCTCTGCCCCGGTTCTTACAGTTATCGATGGTAGCGAAGGATTGACCGTCTATACAGATGCCTGTCGAGATGGACTTGGAGCAGTTTTAATGCAAAAAGGAAAAGTTATTGCTTATGCTGGTCGCCAATTAAAGACCCATGAGACAAACTACGCAACCCACGACTTAGAGCTTCTTGCGGTTGTATTTGCTCTTAAGTTATGGAGGCACTATCTATTGGGAACAAAATTCGAGTTATTCACTGACCATAAGTCATTGAGGTATATCTTCTCGCAAAAGGACTTGAACCAGAGGCAAGTCCGATGGCTCGAATTTCTAGCTGCATATGATCTTGATATTAACTACACTCCGGGGAAAGCAAATGCCGTAGCCGATGCTTTGAGCAGAAATCAAGCTATGATATGTTGTAATCTTGTTGAAGGAATGTTATTCCAGCTTTCCGTCTCCCCAGCTCTTATAGATCGTATTATAGCCAAACAATACGAGGACACTTTGCTTTATCGCATGAAAGAAATAGTTCTTGGCAGAGTTGAAAATGCTGATAATAAAGTGGGTGCACATGTTGATAATAATGGAATCTTGAGGATTGATAATCGAATTTGTGTTCCTAATGTTGATGGTCTTAGACAGGAAGTACTGCGAGAGAATCATAAGTCTTCGCTTTCATTTCATCCCGGTGTCACTAAAATGTACCAGAATATGAAGAAGTTATATTGGTGGAGTGGGATGAAGCGCGATATTTCTATCTATGTTAGCAGGTGCACCACTTGCCAACAAGTTAAAGCTGATCACAGAAAGACAGCAGGATTGCTTCAACCTCTTGAGATCCCAGGTTGGAAATGGGAGCAGATTTCTATGGACTTTATTGATGGGCTACCAAGGACTAGAAAGGGTAACGAAAGCATATGGGTGATTGTCGATAGACTGACGAAGTCCGCACACTTTATTCCAGTCAAGACCACTCGTACAGCTTCGAGTTTGGCCGAGATATACATGAGGGAAGTTGTTAAACTTCATGGTGTACCATCTAGTATTGTATGCGATCGAGATCCTATTTTCACCAGTAAATTCTGGAAGGCATTTCAGGATACCTTGGGCACCAAACTGAATCTGAGCACCGCTTATCATCCTCAGACAGATGGCCAAACTGAGAGGGTAAATCAGATTTTAGAAGATCTTCTCCGGGCTTGTATTATTGACTTTGGTGGATCTTGGGAAGACCATCTTCACTTGGTTGAATTCACTTATAATAATAGTTACCAGGTAAATAATTTGAATTTCAAATTTGAATAAGTATATTTGAATTTGAATTAATTATCTTTTATAAACCAGGCAAGTATTGGTATGGCACCGTTCGAAGCCTTATATGGACGGCCGTGCAAATCGCCAGCTTGTTGGATCGAGTCTGGAGATCGATTAGTGCTTGGACCAGAAATGATTATGGAAGCTTCTGAAAAAGTCGAAGAAATCAAAGAGAAGATAAAGACGGCTCAGGATAGACAGAAAAGCTATGCTGACAAAAGGAGAAGAGATCTCGAATTCAGTGTAGGAGACAAAGTGTTTCTGAAAGTGTCACCTTTGAAGAATATTGTTCGATTTGGAAGGAAGGGGAAATTAGCTCCCAGATTTGTTGGTCCGTTTGAGATTACAGAAAGAGTCGGAACATTAGCATATAGAGTTGCATTGCCTGAGAAGTTCGCCGGTGTGCACAACGTGTTCCACGTCTCACATCTTCGCAAAGTTGTACGCGATCCATCTACGACCATTCCCACTGCTCAGTTGGAAGAGATAGTTATTGAGCCTGACTTGACGATTGAGCGAAAGCCACTTCGGATAGTTGATCGTGAGACAAAGCAACTCAGAAGGAAGTCGGTAAATCTCGTCAAAGTACAGTGGAGTGCAGATGAGCGAGATTGCACATGGGAAACTGAAGATAGTATTCGGGATTCAAACCCCGAACTATTAATTTCAGGTATTATTCAAATTTCTCGAAATCTATCTTGACCTTCCTACTTATTTCATTTCTACTTCACTCGTCTCGTTCCTTTTCGAGGACGAAAAGTTTTGAGTGGGGGAGATTGTAACGACCCTAAATTTCCGACCCAATTTAAAATTTTAAATTCATCGTTTCAATAAAAAAATTTGAATTTTAAACGATCTCAATTTACGTCCAAACTTTATTTGTGACATACGTCTAGTTAGATATGGACATAGAAAAAGTTTCGTTGGAAAATATTACAGTAAAGTCCGTTCGCGTTTTACTGTATATCAGTCCATATAAAGCTGCGTAAAATTTATCTTCCAAATCCAAATATTTTTACACAGTCCGCTTGTAAAAATTATTGTGATCAAGATTATGTAGTTCGTTTCGTCTAAAACTGTCATCGCCTGCTCCGTTTATATTATTTTGCAAAACGCACAATTTAAGCGGCGTAAATGCAAATTTTATAAAATCATCGTATTGAAATAATCTGTGTACCGTTGGAAGCGCACCGTCACACTGATCATAACGGTATATTTATTTGCGCGAATTGAAGTCCGACATCATCCGTCGTGTCAATTTAACGGTTCCGAACGGACTGGTTAAATAAAACCTCAGCCCAAATTTTTAGCCCGTTTACGAAAGAAATTTTTTTGTTAATAAATTTCAGCTGGGCGAAATAAATATGGCCGTTGGAAGCTGAGGTGTGCATTGGAATAGGGTTGGACTTTTCAGGATTCGAGATTGAAACGGTGGAATACGAAGCAACGGGGGAAAAGTTTATATTTTCTATTTTAGTACACTGATCATACACTTTGCCCATTCTGCCTCATTCATTCGTAAGCTACCAGGTATCATCTCACCTTCTTTCTTTCTGCTTCATGTTTACATCCACTTCTGCAATTCAGTAAACTAAAAAAAAAAAAAGGCAAAGGATGGAAGCATGCCGAAACTCATAGTTCTCTCCCCTCTCCCGTACCAGCAAACCTCTCTCATTCTCCCACTCCATCTCACCTCTTATTTCCATTTTTCTCTGTTAAATAATAAAGTGAAAGCATGCACAGATTCTTCCCTTCACCCTCTTCTTCCTTATACTTTTTTTTGTAAAACAATAAGCATGGCCAAACCCAGCACACTATCTCCGAACCACCTCACTCGTGACAAACGCCCGACCCCTCACTTCCACTCTCAGATCCGCCGCCCCACTGGCCCGCAACCATTTCCTCCCTTCGCACCACGTCCATTCGCGCCACCCACCAACCATCCAGTCGCCTCCAACTCCCTGACGCCGCTGCCACTTACAACCACCGCCAACACCTACCAGCAACCCCACTCCACGTCGCCCATCCCCTGACCCGCCTCCCAGTCCAGTACCTCACTGACCTGAGCCGTTTCCGTGCAGTGCGTGTGTGTTTATGCATGTGTGTTTAGGTGTGCGTGTTGGTGCAGTTGCGTGTGTGTTTTGGCAGGAGTGTGTGCGTTGTGTTGGTGGGTGGTGTATAGCATGAGATGAAGTGGTCTGTTATGTCTGTGAATGGGTAGAAGTGAATCTGATGGGAAATAGTTTGCCTGCGTGTATTTAGTGCGTGAGTCTCGGCCATATAAAAAAAAAAAAATCTATTGTGCAAATAGTTTTGTTACTGCAGTGGAAGTCTGTAGGTGAATATCTATTGTGGTGACCAAATTTGTAACCGATTTTCTTTTCGTTGTGTTGCAGCAACCGTTTGACCGTCTTTTGCAGCATCGTCAATCTTCAGCTTTTGTTCTTTTCCCCCGTCTTCGGTAAGCGCATCTATATAAATTTATAAATTATATACAATGTTCATTGTATTAATATCGTTTCCTTTTGTCGATATTACAGTGTTCGTTGGTTGTGCTGTACCGTCTCTTTTCTGCTTCTTCGTGCTTCGCCGTCAATTTTCTTATCCACGGAAGGTGAATTAATTTTCACGACTATATTCTTATGCTAGTTTGAATTGATAAATGATTGCTATGTGATGTTCAATTGGATGTAAATTGTATTGTTAAGTGATAATTTAATTGCAAGTTAAAATTGGATATAGGATGATTAACGATTTAAAAAGAATTATATATGTCGAATTTTGATTGTTAACTTGACCCCTTTATATATGATGAATATTGATTACTTGAATTGACCCTTAAAATGTTAAGTTAATTGACACGTAGAATTGACAAATTTCACTTTGGACTGTTGAACGTATATTGAATTAACTGTTGTAATTGAAATTGAACGACAAATGAAACTGAATTATTATAATCTTTAATCTACTTGAAATGATAGAGTAGATTCTAGAAATAGTTATATTAATTGGCGTAAATAACAAACGCGAATTAATACGATTATTTCGGGATTATTTGAAATTATTGAATTGTTGTGAATGGATGCTATTGCTTGTTTATTTACTTTGACACCATCCCAGCTATCACACTGCAAGTTCCCTTTGTATGTTTTGATTTTTGAATTTAAATGGAATCGGGTTGAAATGATAAATACCCAAATAATTTTGACTTAGGATAGAAAATTAAAATAAAGCCCGATTGGTCAAATGTTTTGATTTAAATAAAAATAAAGTTTTATTTGACGAATAACAAAGTTTTGGATAATTTGGAATTTAAATTGGAATAAATGTAAATGTGAATATTTGAATTTGGAACGAATATTAAAGTAGTAATTGACAAAGGAATATTGTTTAAAATTTAATTATTTAATAATTAAATTTAGAATTAGTTGAAAATAAATTTTGAAATAATTAATAATTAAATTTTGAAATTATTAATAATAAACTTTTGAAATTATTAATAGTTAAGTTGTGAAATTATTAATAACGTAGTTTGAAATAATTAATAATTAAATTTTGAAATTATTAATAATTAACTTTTGAAATTATTAATAGTTAAGTTGTGAAATTATTAATAACGTAGTTTGAAATAATTAATAATTAAATTTTTGAATTTATTAACAATTAAGTTGAAATTATTAATGAATGAGTTTGAAAAATTAAAAATTAAGATTTGGAATTTATTGAAATTTTGATGAGATCAAATTTTAAATTAAATTGAATTGAATATCTTTATTAAGAAAATTGAAATTTTGAACAAGTGAGAATAAGTTTTAACTAAGTTTGAAATTGAAAGAAATATCTTTGATAAGAAATTGAATGCGCTTTGTCGAAACAAATGGAAGAATTGTAATTTAAAGAATTGGACTTGATAAGTGTAAATTGTAAATAAGTTGTAAACTTTGATAATGTAATCGAACTTAAATGTAACGAAATGAATTAGAAATTGAATTGAAATTGATTGATGTTAAATTAATCTAATGAATATCGAATGAAAGCGATAATTGATCTAAATCGTTTTGAACGTAAATTTAGTTAAACAATTTTGGAATGAACTTATATACGAAATGAAATGAATATTGAAATTGTTTAATTTAAACTTTGAAATTGAAATATAGAAATGTTGAAATTGAAATTGGAAAGTTATGAAACGTAATTTTGGAAATTGATTTCAAAGACTAACGAATTGTCGATTTACGAATTTAAATTGAAATGGTTTTGAAATATAATAACGACCAATCGGTGTTATAATCACGAAAAGTTATTAAAGGAACCGGAGTCGGTTTGGGACATACTCACTGTCTAAACCGGAAACCACTTTAATAACTATACGCGAAGTGATGATCCAGAATGAAGTGGTTGGATTGGCGAACGTTGATGATTGAAGAAAGTGAACGATAATGGATAGCCTTGACACTTGTGTCAAATTGGAAATGACTAAAACAGGAGCTGTGCCGGGCCAATGGAGGATTAGCTACCTCAAGTGGACACACTTCTTCGTAAACTATTCTCTTACTTTGTGATTGATTGGTGCGCACCCTTGAATTGGGAGTGTTGTCTCACGGTGTTGCGGGCGCTGCGGCGTTGCGTTCTCACCAGCCCGGATCAGGCGAACGGTAGTATCACTATCTTGGGTATAGCCTCATGTGCCTTGTCATACTTGTATTCCATTTATGCGCGACCACTACGATTTTGATTTGTACCTTTAGTATATGGATTGCCCTCTGGTGACTTCCGGTTTTGGGGAAACTACGGTCTTGTATATGCTTTTGGGAATAAAAATGTGTTAAGGGTGGAATGGGCCATGACTTAACACTATTTTGATACCTTTATTATTACTGATAGACATTATCTACTTATCGTACTCTACTATATATAAATAGTTTATCGGATCCTGAAAGATGCTTATTCCAATCATCTTTGAGTTATTGTTATTTCAAAATTTCTAACCATATTATCTGTATAAGAATATATGTCCTGATTCGAGTGTTGTTTGTGCATATGCTCGGATCAGATTGAGGATTGTTGCTGCTGCTTATTTGGAGCTGAAGACTTGAAGACTATCTTATCTTTATCAGTATTGTTCTTTCCATTTGGACTATTTGGACATCTCTGTTGTTGTATTTCTTTTACTTGAGACATTGTTGTATTTTCTTAGTAGCTTCATGAACTACTATTATGACATTGTTGTAATTCCGCTGCACTATTCTGTTATGTTATATTTTCTGTGATTCCGTGATGATTCTCATTTATATAATTATACTCCATTTATGATTCGTGTTTTGTACTATTTAAGTTGACATGTGTGGATTATTGTCAATTTAAATGGTCCAAATATACGGGTTGTTACAGGTATGGTACAAAACAAACTCGTAGAAGGCGTGATAGGGCATGTGAACACGGCACTAGAGGCAATGCCAAGGTAGATATATCAGTTGCACTCCTGGACTGGTGGTAACGCATAGCAGCTACTACCGCCCACCTCGGACACACTCCCATAATCAAATCGAGGGGTGGCACCAAATCAATCACAATGTCAAAATATAGTATCGAAGAAATGTGCCCGATAGGAGGAATGACCTCACTTGCCCAGTATAGCTCATGTTTTAGTCACATTTAAGTTGACTCAAGGGAGTCAGGGTCACATAAATACCTCATACATAATCTTCGCCAAACCACCCTACTTCATTTCTGGAATCGCCACCACATACACAGTTGTTAAAGTGGTTTTGGGTATTGGCAGAGAGTATGACAATATCTGATCCCAGTCTCTTTAACAACTAAACGCTTATTTCACACTGGTTGGTTCTTTTACATTTCAAAGAGTCAATTCACAATTGGTATCAAAATACCATATTCGATTTCAAATCATATCTCTTTTGAAATCATATTCACTTTCAAATCATATTCACTTTTGATTTATTGATAAGATAGGTTAATTAAAGCCTAGTTCCAAAATCATCATATTTACTCAAATATGTCAGTTCACGAAAAGATATCCATTCCAAATTTCAACTTAGGTTGCATCATCATCAAGGATTTAAATATAAATACTTCACCTTTACACAGTTTGAGATTTTTGGAAAATAGTTTATATAGTCATAAATAGTTTTAATAGTTTTAAAATAGTTTAAAATAGACTGAAATAGTTTAAATAGTAAAAATAGTTTAAATAGATTTAAATTTGATTTAATTTGATTTAAAATTATTTATATAGATTTAAAATAGATTAAATTGATTTAAATCATGTTAAATAGGTTTAAAATAGATTAAATGGTTCAAAATAGATTAAATAGATTAAATTATATTAAATAGGTTTAAAATAGATTAAATAAATTTAATTAGTTTAAAATTATTAAAATAGATTATATTGGATTAAAATAGGTTAAAAGGATAAAATAAATTAAAAATTGGTTTAAATTGGTTAAAATAGTTAATTTAATAAAAATAGTTTAAATTAGTTTAAAGAGATTTCAAAGTTATATCCAAACAATTCCAATAACTAAGTTCCGATAAATTCATTTATATCTGACACTTCAACTTTGAAATTTCCAATTTAAATCCTTTGAGCAATTCATTAAATCAATTCCAATTTGAGCATTAACGCTTGGATTATCGAAAATAATTCAGTTTATATAAATAAATTTCAATTTCAAAAAGCCAGTTAATTGAATTCAAAATTTAAAGAATTAAAAATCATTTAATTTAACCAATCCGGTGGCCGTATATAATTTTCTACCCTATGGTCAAGTGATACGGATATTTATCATTTCAATCCACAATTTAAAATTTTACGGTTATATATCATTTCAAACCGCAATCCCGAATTAAATAAAAATCTATAAAATCGCTCGAGTCTACATAACGATTTTTCCCTAATCTATAGATCATTCGGGTATGTATCAATTCAACCCATAAGGAACTTGTAGTGTTATAACAATATAAAAATACAACATCCAGTCATCCAATATCAACAATCAAACATCCATCACAATCATCATCCAAATCAATCAATAAACATTAATAGATAACTGATAATCAATAACAGGTACTAAATTGACAATTTAACTTCAATATTAAATGAAACGATGATTAAAATGCAATAAAAGTCAAATTTAACCAGAATGACAATTTAAACATACAAACATCAATCAATTAATTCCAAATCACATCATAAATTTAATTTAACTAACATAAGATAATTTAGTAGTTGTGAGTGGATTAAAACACTAACCTTTGATTTCAAATCGATTTGAAATCCAAATTAGGGCCCAAATTTGAACAGTCTCGGAATTCGTCCAAACTAGCATCGAAATGTCCGAAATTTCGATAGACCACAGAGGAACAAACCACGCGTGAATCCGAGTTCGTATGAAAAAGATATTCAGATTAGAAGTTATACGATTTTTATTATAGAATAAATAATTAATTAATAAAACAAAGACACGTCATCTAACACTCTACCTCGCGCAGACACAGCCTCGACATCGCGCATGTCTAGGGTTTCAGCCGCCACCAGTACACCGTTCCCACACGCCGCTCCGGCAACATCCACTCCGATCTGCCATCGTCAGTCGAACGCCACTGCCAGGCCGCACCCTGGCCCCACGCGCGGCGCTCCACCACGTCGTCGTTGCGCCTCCGCCGCCGCCCCATTTAATGCCAAATTTTGGCGAACTTGAGCCGCTTCCTAACGAATGAACACCATAGATAAACGCTGCTCAACACCACCTTCCCAATGCCGCCTCCCGATCGTCGATCGGACGACGATCTGCCGTTGGTTCATCAAAAATCCATATGGACGGCTGGAAATGTTTCAGCAATTTCTGGACAAACGGTGATTCGATTCGAGAAACGAATTACACTAGTGAATTACGCTCATCGAGAGCTTCAAATCAATAAAAAATATAGTCATAAACAACCATTCATTTTAACTATTTAATTTCAGAAAAATTATACTTTTATATATATAAAATATATTCATAAAAATTATTTCATTTACCAAATTTGAAAACAATATTGTGTCAGTTTGCTTTGTTCAAGTGTTTTGGAATTCCTATCGATAACGTTGATCAGACGAATCGATCGAAACCCAAAATTAAAACTTAACAACTCAAACAATACACTATAAAACATTTTAATATTAATTACAAATACACTTCCACGCTCGATGATACAAGAACGGATTTTAAAACAAGGATAGAGATTCAAATTTAGATGGACCCTAAATCAAAAGGATTTCAACAAAGAAGATAGGCTCGAAAGGGAGATAAGATAATTAAATAGCAAAAGAGAAAAGATGGATATACTAATATTAATCGCGGGTGACCTTAACCATGTCAACCGAGACTTCAAGAATAAGATCAATGCAGAACTCTGAGGCAAATCGACATACGATCGAAAGAGATAGAATTCGGGCATAGCAAGAGATAGTAGCATCTAAAACCGAGGATACATAAATCTTCGGTGAATCAATGCCTGTTGTAAAGGAGTTTCACCCATTTACAAGTAATTTAGGGAAGCTATGGTATGCTCCAGAATCAAAGAAACACGAATAGGGAGAGGAAAGAATGGATTTTGGAACCGAGGGGAACATTCTAAAATTCAAAGGAAAACCGAATCAAGTTGGAAGGAATTCAGGCTCGAACAAAGGTAATTTCGTAATTATATTTACTTGGTATGCTAAGTTTTGCCTAAAACCAGAGCTCTGATACTAACTGTAACGACCTGGTATTTTCAACCATTCGCATTCACACATGTCGGACTTGAATTGCTCAAACTATTAGATTGTTAATTTTATATTGGCAAAACTCAGCATATACAGTAAATACAATAATCGCAAACATAGAATAATATGACAATAAGCATCGGAAACAAAAGAATAGTAGTTCATGAAGCTATAATATATATAATAGAGTTAAACAAGATACAACGGATGTCTCGAATACATAGGAGTCTCAACACATAGTCAGATAAAAAAATCCGAACATATCACTAGAGTCGACTAAATAACTGAAAGATGAATAGATAGTTGGATTTCCAAGCGATGCTCCAAACTCCAAAGATGAATCTCAAATGCTGTGACACTCAGCCTGACCCGAGCGTAAAGCAAAAACACAAAACGCTCAAGTCAGGATTAACATTCTTATATCAATAAATCCAACTCAAGTGAAATGTCAACCGAAATACAAGTAACTCAAAGGATGTTTGGGATAACCATCCTCTAAGGATCCGTGGAACTATCTACTATGTAGTAATATACACTATTACAATATGTGTATAGAAAGTAAAAGTATCAAAATAGCGTTAAGGCGTTACCCATATCCCCCTTAACATATTTTATATATTCCCGTAGTCTATACAATGCCGTACGCTCCTCCGTAAACTGGAGGTTTACCCAGAGGACATCATATAAGTACGGTACAAAACAAACTCGTATAAGGCGCGCTAGGGTATGCGACAAGGCACTCGAGGCAATGCCAGGGTAGATATACCGTTTGCGGATCTGGACTGGTGATAATGCATAGCAGCTACTACCACCCACCTCGTGACACACTCCCAAATCAAAGCGTGCACCCAATCAAATCACAAAAGCAATAGAATGGTATCGAAGAAATGTGTCTGATAGGAGGAATGACCTCACTTGGCCCGGCGTAGCTCCTGTTTTAGCCACATCAAGCTGACTCGCGGGAGTCAGAGCTACGTAAATACCATATAGAATCGTCACCAAACCATCATACTTCATTCTGGAATCTCCACCACGTACACAGTTGTTAAAGTGGTTTTCGGTATTGGCAGAGAGTATGACAATATCCGATCCCGGTCTCTTTAACAACCAACTGTTATTATAACACTGCGGTCATTTCATTTCAAATCATATTTCAAAACCAAAATATCATATCTATTTCAAAACCATATCAATACGATATCATTATTCACTTAAAATAATATTCATTTCCAAAATCATAACACTTCCCAAAATTATAACACTTTTGAAATTATAACATTTTTGAAACCATAACACTTAGTAAATCATAACACTTGGAAATCATAACACTTTGAAATCATAATACTTTGAAATCATAATACTTTCCACTCAAATAGTTTAGATATAGAAAATAGTATAAGTAATACAATAGATTATAAAATAAAAATAGTATATATAATAAAATAGTTGTATATTAAAATCATTTTATATTAAAATAGTTTATATTAAAAATAATTCATAAAGTAAAATATTTTTATATAATAAAATACTTTATATAAAATAAAAATAGTTTCCTAAAATTTCACAAATCGATTCAGATCAACTCGAATTCCAAAATTCAATTTAATTTAATCTCAATTCACCAATTTCAATTCAGTTCAAAACCATTAAAATTTATATCGATTTCAAATACATATATAAACTACAATTTAAACCATTTCAATTTCAATAGATTTCAAAGCTTAAATTCATTTATATTTCAAATTCAACTTTACCATTATTTAATATTGAAAAATTCACTTAGTCAATCCAATATCATTTAAATAAAACCTTAAATTACAATTTACATAAACTAAATATTCCCTTTAATTTATTTACTTGAAATATTCATTTAATCACTTTAAATCAAAATCAAGTTATAAATCATATCTTTACAATCTCAAATTTAAAAAGTTTCAAATCGGTTTTATTTAAGTAAAATTCAAATAAATTTCAAATTAATTTCTACTTCTCTTTACAACTTAATTTATTAAAATTATTATAAAATCTATATTAAAAATATAATATCTTAAAATAAATATTTATTCAAACCACATATATTTCTTTTCAAAACCTTAGAAATCATTTTCAATATATATATATATATATATATAGACCAACGGTGTCTGTATAAAATTTTCTTTCCTATGTCAAGTGATACGGATATTTATCATTTCAATCCGCAATTTAAATATCTACGGGTATATATCTTTTCAACCCTCAATCCCAAATTTAATTCAATGAAAATCGCTTGGGTTTATCATTTCAACCCATAACGATTTTCTCCTATTCTACAAAATCGTTCAGGTATGTATCATTTCAACCCCTATGGAATTCTATACTAACAGGGAAATTGCAGATTGATAACAAATAAGATAATAATACAACATGCATATATCATCAATATAAATAATAGATAATGGTGTCAAATGTCACAGGTGAACAGATACAGATAATAACATATATATAGCAATGTAAATAACTAACAGCGGCATATTTCAATTGTCTTTTCAATTGAAATCAAATTTAATAAATATAAGAACGTTAATCGTCTATAACAAACCGCATATTTTACGATTGTATATTTAAACGTTTTATTTAAATATAGCGTCGTTAGTCGGATTTAAGTCTGAAATGTCACTTTTTGCAAACGGTCGAATTAGGACTCGGGACCACTTCCATTGAGTCCAAAATTGCGTTTGCGATCCATTTGAGTATAAGCATCGATATGTTTGGAGTTGAGTAGAATTTTGTTATTTTCTATTTGGGCTTTGGGTTTGGGTTTCAGCCCACTAACCCAACTTAATACCCTAACTCATTAACTCTTCATCCATTCACTCATTTTATTTCCTAATACTCTAGCTCAACTGAAAATGGGGGAAGAGAATGCGAAATAGAAATTCCAAGCCCTAGTTTCCTTTGCAAACTCAAATTCTTGCTCCAAAATAAAATAGAAGCTTAGGTAAGCCTTCTTTTCACCTTCTCCATCTCAATCTCTCTCCAATTTCAGAAATTCCTATAACCTAATTTAGGAAATATTTGTTTTTGATCTTAGATTGGAGCTTGTAGAGTTGAAGTGAAGAGTGGTTGGTCTTTTCTTTGTGTTTGAGCTTCTCATCATTGTTTTTGAGTTAAAAGGTGAGTTTTTGAACTCACATCTAAGCCTATAGCTTTTGTTGTGGTTGGGTAAGAATTCCTAACCTCTATTCATGTTCATTTGCTTTTGATTTGGATTGATATGGTGAATTCTCCAAATTTGGGTGTTTTGGAGATAAAATCTTCAAAGATCATATTGTGGATATTTGGACATGTTGTTTGGGGTGTATCGAAGAGCCTATAAGACTGGGTTGTCCCTTGGCGTAATCCCCTAGTCTTCGTTGCTCGTCCAATAGCTTCCCATTCGTTTTGGCCATCAAGGCCTAGGCAAATTGTTACCCAGACCAGGTCTTCAGACGTCTGAAATGCAAGTTCAGACGTCTGGTTTTAAACCTGGAACACAAAAATATACGGCTGAAATTTATAAAAATGGCAGAAAACAAAGTCAGACGTTTGAAACAACCTCTCAGACATCTGAAACATTGTGTCAGACGTCTGATGCAACATGCCAGACATCTGAAGCTACCCTCCAGACGTCTGGAAGGTTTCTGAATTTCCAAAGAATAAATCCAGACGTCTGGATTCTAAATCAGACGTCTGGAACTGCCTATTTTTGTCTATTTGCCTATTTTTGAGTGAATTTCCATTTTTATCGATTCTTGTCGATCCAATTAGTTGTTATCACATTTTTTGACTTTGGTGATTCTTTTTAGATTTCGTACACGGGTTTTTATAAAGTGATCTTTTTAAATTGTATTAAAAGCTCGTTTCTCCAACTTATAATTTCTATATAAAACACACAAATTTGCACTTCAAGCGAAGAGAGAGGGGAATTAAATGATTAAATAAAACGCGTGCTATGAACACGTGTGTTTATCTTTTCAATTAATTCCTAATCTATTCATTTGACCGTTTTGACCTTTGGGTCTGGTTTACCGATGAGATGAGGTGAACTTTGTACTGCTTTGAGTGTGAAATTGACTAACGGTTAGTAAACCGTTTAGTGCGAACGTGTGGTATGGGACTCACGTTAACATTTTTCGGGTTCCTTTTTGAGAGTTGTGACACATTCTTCCAGTTAGTGGTGTCCAGTACTAGGCATCCGGACCTTCGCCACTACGGTTTGTTGCCTTCGAGGTATGTTGCCTTAGGGCTTGTACCTTCGGGGTTTGTTGCCTTCAGGTATGTTGCCTTCGGGCTTGTACCTTCGGGGTTTGTTGCCTTCGGGTATGTTGCCTTCGGTCTTGTACCTTCGGGTTTGTTGCCTTCAGGGTTTGTTGCCTTCGGGTTTGAGCCTTCGGGTATGTTGCCTTCGGACTTGTACCTTCGAGTTTGTTGCCTTCGGGTATGTTGCCTCCGGGCTTGTACCTTCGGGTTTGTTGCCTTCGGGTATGTTGCCTTTGGGTTTGAGCCTTCGGGGTTTGTTGCCTTCGGGTTTGAGCCTTCGGGGTTTGTTGCCTTCAAGGTTTGTTGCCTTCGGGGTTTGTTGCCTTTGCGTTTGAGCCTTCGGGGTTTGTGGCCTTCGGGTATGTTGCCTTCAGGCTTGTACCTTCGGGTTTGTTGCCTTCGGGCTTGTGGATCCTTGTTATACAGTACTGAGCTCGAGCATCTTTTGTTTCTTTTACAATTATATTTCCCTAGTGTATCGCCTTTTGGTGTAGGTCCTTAGAACCACACGATATATAGCGATTACCTTATGGAAACTTGTGTTACCTTTATTGGTATTTGTTATTTTCTTTTTTGGCTTGTTTTGGGATATTCATATCCTTTGTTTATTTGAGTTGCCAATGATATGAGGCTTATTATGATTCATCTTTTGTTAGATGATCTGGTTATCTCTCTTGGAGTTATTTGTGGTACTTTATGACCTTGTATGTTCATTATCATTTAGTTTATCTAACTGATTTGTTTAGCTAGACTGACCCGTGTATTTTATACTCAGGTCAGACCGAGATGTTTCAGGTTAGGTACATTGGACTTAGCCTATTTTGCTTCCGCATGGACTATTCTGCTAGCTCCTTTTTGTTATAGCTTTTTGTGTAGTCCTTTTTGGCTGTAACTCTAATATGTATTCTTTTGACTCGCCTGTATATTATGGTTTGCTTTACCACTTGACATGTATTATTTTATATACTCTGTA
Organism: Allium fistulosum; assembly: GCA_030737815.1. NCBI lineage: Eukaryota > Viridiplantae > Streptophyta > Magnoliopsida > Asparagales > Amaryllidaceae > Allium > Allium fistulosum. The sequence goes on from CM060901.1 coordinate 1,105,908,567, forward strand.
ATGTATCTGTATATGTGTAAATGTATGTGATGATCTACTGTTTTGTGATGTGTATTACATTTGAGTTGTTATATTTTGTTCTGATAGATCCTTCAACCACCTATGGCTTTGTATTAAGTATTTATTGGATATGTCGATCCATTTGAGAAAGAAGGAAAAAAAATGTATGGCAATTGTCGGCATATTCAATAGATAATTAAGAAAAGGCTATAGATGGTCGCTCCTATCCAGCTCTATTCTCCGTATTAACAAACGGTGTTACTTAGTAATACTCTTTGCTAATATGGGTCTCGGAGTGGGGCGTCACAGCTTGGTATCAAAGCTGAGTTCAGAACAAAATATGATAAACATCGAACAAAGACACATATTATGGTACATCAAAGTGTAGTACGAATGTTACGAATCTTAGAATCATCGTGCCTTTATTCTTTCCGTGCCTTTGGGGTAGATAGAATTTTGGGAATACGTCTAGGAATTCATTTTATTCTGTAGTATTCCATTTTTGAATTAATGATATCTACCTTGTGAATAATCTTTATCTTATCTTAACTTTAAGCTAATGGCTGGAAGAGGCAGTGGACGATGCTCGGATATTGGGCAATCCAACTACTCGCATCCGGACGGCGTTTACATGTTTGCCGAGCAGGTTTTGGAGTTATTTAGGAGCACTCAGCCTCCAGCTCCTACTCGAGCATCTCCTCCATGCAAGTCTGCCTTTGCACGCCTGTGCAGTGATTTTTCTCATCTTGGAGGAAAGCCATTAAAAGGCTCCGAGTCTGTTCTTGAGGTCCAAGCTTGGATTCGCACATGCGAGCGTATCTTCTCTCGCATGGATCTTTCTGACCACGATCGAGTTCTTGTAACTTCTAGCTTATTGCAAGAGCCTGTCCTTGATTGGTACGAGCTTCTTGTAGCCGAACTTAATGAGTCTTTTCATTCTTGGACTCGGTTTCAGGAACGATTCGAACTCAAATTCATTCCGGAATCTGAGAATGTTTTATTAGCCCGTCGCTTCCTTGAGTTGAAACAAGGGAAGTCCTCCATCTCTGAGTATGTTGCATCATTCGAGGCCTTATCTAAGTATGGTCTTGAATTCATTAGCACCTCTTATAAGAAGAATCTGAAGTTTGTCTCTGGTCTTAAGAAATATCTTAAGAAGTCTTTAATGCTTCAGCTTAAACTTTCTTTTGAGGAGTTGGTTGACTCGGCACTTCATCTCGAAGCCATCGAGAAGGAGTGTGATAGTGGTGATGATGTTGAGGTTCGCAAGAACCTCAATAAGAAGAAGTTTCCATTTCATAAGCAGGAATTTTTCCCTTCCAAGAAGAAAAAGCCCGTTGAACCTAGTTCTAGCTCTCAATCTGTTGGAACACCTTCCATTCGGAAGTGTTTCAATTGTGGTTCTCCTGATCATATGATTCGAGCTTGTCCTAAGCCTCTCTTCTACCGTTATTGCAAGAAGGAAGGTCATCATGTTTCCTCCTGCCCTACTGTTCCTACTAATGCCAAGTATGGCAAGCTTTATGTTGTTAAGGCTTCTAGAGGTTCTTCTCAGCCCAGAGGTATATCTCCATCTATTTTGGAAGGTTCAATTTTATTTCATGACCGTAGTATTCGAGTTCTTTTCGATACGGGTGCTTCGCATTCTTTCGTATTGAAGAAGCTCGTCGATGATTTGTCTTTGGATGTTTCTTGTATGGTTACTTCGTTGAGGATTGTGAATCCTATTGGGGGATCCGCAACCCTTAGCATGATTTGTGATGATTTTGAGATTGTTTTATGTGGCTTTTCTTTTCGTGCGAATCTGCACGTTATTTCCTATCTGGGATTTGATATGATTTTGGGTATGGACTGGCTAGTGAGATACGATGCCAGGATTATTTGTTCTGAAAGAATTTTATATCTTTGACAACCAGATTCGTCTACTCAGCTATCACTTGTTCTTTGGAATGTGGATAATTCCAAAATGGCTTTATATTCTCTTGACTCACGAGATGATGATGATATATCTCGTATTCCTATTGTTTGTGACTTCTCTGATGTTTTTGAGCCGGTTTCGGGTTTGCCACATAAGCGGGCGATCGAGTTCCGCATTGATCTCATTCCAGGCGCGCAGCCAGTTGGCCGTCCTCCCATGAGGATGTCTACAAAAGAAAATGAGGAACTCAAGAAGCAGCTTTTAGAGCTTGAGTCCAAACAGTTGATTCAGTCCAGTTTTTCACCGTGGGGTGCCGCGGTCGTCTTCGTAAAGAAGTCCGATGGAACTCTTAGGCTCTGCATCGACTATCACAAGCTTAACGAGTTGACCATCAGGAATAGGTATCCATTGCCTATGATCGATGATATGTTCGATCTATTGAGTGGCGCTAAGGTCTTTTCTCAGCTCGACCTTGCCACTGGTTTTCACCAGCTCCGAGTCACGGAAGATAGCATACCTCTTACAGCTTTCCGCACTCGATATGGTTCTTTCGAGTGGCTCGTTATGCCGTTCGGTTTGACAAACGCCACTGCTTTCTTTGTTGATCTTATGAATCGAGTATTCCAGGAATATCTCGATAAGTTCGTCCTTGTGTTCATTGACGACATTCTTGTTTATTCTAAGTCTAAAGCCGAGCATGCTAATCACTTGAGAATTGTCTTGAGTACTCTTCGTCACCATCATCTTAAAGCCAAATTCTCTAAGTGCCATTTTTGGGAGAATAAGGTAAGTTCTTAGGCCATGTTGTATCTTCCAACGGCATTTCTGTCGATCCCTCAAAGATCGAAGCTATCCAGAATTGGAAAAGGCCTGAGAATGTTCATGAGATTCGTAGTTTCCTTGGATTGGCGGGTTATTACCGTCAGTTCATTAAGGATTTTTCCTGTGTTGTGCTTCCTCTCACTAGCCTTACTCAGAAAGGCATTCGTTATATTTGGTCCGACAAGTGTAAAGCTTCCTTTCAGACATTAAAGGAACTTCTCACTAATGCTCCTATTCTTGTGGTACCCAAGGGGAATCATGATCTTGTTGTCTACAACGATGCTTGTGGTAGTGGTCTCGGTGCCGTGCTTATGCAGAAGGATCGGATAGTTGCTTATGCTTCTAGGCAACTGCGTCTGAATGAAGTTCGTTATACCACTCATGATCTTGAGTTAGCCGCCATTGTCTTCGCCTTGAAGATTTGGCGACACTATTTATTATGCAAGCGCTTCATTCTTTATACCGATCATAAATCCTTGAATTATTTGTTCACTCAGAAGGAACTCAATATGAGGCAACAACGTTGGCTCGAGTTTCTTGCCTCCTATGACTTTGATATCCAGTATACCCCTGGTAAGGGTAATCGTGTTGCTGATGTGCTTAGTCGTAGACATTCGGCTGTCTTTTCTATGATGCTTTCCGAATGGGATATTCTTGAGACTCTATCTTTTTGTGATATTCGTGATCGAGCTCTATCCTCTGATTCTCCAATAGTATTATTCAGTTTGGAAGCTCGACCCTCTCTATTTGATCGTATTGCCAAAGTTCAGCGACGTGATCCTGATCTTGTGCATCTTATTCAACTTTGTGAGACTGAATCCCGTGATGAGGTGTTGCGGGATTTCAGCACTGATTTCCATGGGTGTCTTCGCAAGAAGAACCGTCTTGTTGTGCCTTCTGGTTCTGCACTTAGGCATGACATTCTTGATGACTGTCATCATTCTAAGTATACCATTCATCCTGGCAGTAGTAAGATGTATGCCGTTATGCATCGTCTTTATTATTGGGAAGGCATGAAGTGCGATGTGGCGAGTTATATGAGTAATTGCATGACTTGTCAATGTATTAAAGCCGAAAATCAGCGCCAATCTGGTCTCCTTCAGCCTCTAGAGATTCCATTGTGGAAATGGGATCAGATTTCGATGGATTTCATTGATGGCCTACCTCGTACGAGATCGGGCCATTCTAGCATTTGGGTTATTGTTGATCGCCTCACCAAATCAGCTCATTTTGTTCCTATTAAATCTAATAGGACTGCTTCTCTTTTGGCTAAGTTATATATCAAGGAAATCGTGAGACTTCACGGTGTTCCTAGTTCGATTATGACTGACCGTGATCCTTTATTCACAAGTCATTTTTGCCAGAGTCTTTAGCAAGCTTTGGGATCAAAGCTTAATTTCAGCACAGCTTACCATCCACAGTCTGATGGACAGACTGAACGGGTGAATTGTATCTTAGAGGATCTCCTCCGTATTTGTATTCTTGATTTCTGAGGTGGTTGGGAGGATCATCTAGCCCTTGTAGAGTTATCCTACAACAATAGTTTTCAGTCCAATATCGGTATGGCTCCTTTCGAAGCCTTATACGAAAGGCTATGTCGATCACCTTCATGTTGGTTGGAATCTGGGGAGAAGCTTATTCTTGTCCCAGATTTTGTTCATGATTCTTCTGAGAAGATTGATCTTATTCGTCGTAGAATGAAAGAAGCACAGAGCCGCCAGAAATCCTACGCGGATAACCGTAGGAAGCCTCTCGAGTTCTCAGTTGATGATCTCGTCTTTATTCGTGTTTCTCCTTTGAAAGGGGTTATGCGCTTCAGTACGACAGGGAAATTGGCTCCTCGCTTTGTAGGACCATTTCCTATTACTGAACGTATTGGCCCTGTGGCTTATTGAGTTTCACTTCCAGCTAATATATCCGGTGTTCACGACGTGTTTCATGTCTCTCAGCTTCGGAAGTGTCTTCGAGAATTGGATTCTATTATCGATTCTCCTATTTTGCAAGGGCTTGAGATCTCACTAGACTTATCTATTGTACAATAGCCTATTCACGTACTTGCCTCAGAGGTGAGACACCTTCGAAACAAGGACGTGCCGCTCATTAACGTTCAATGGTTTGCTAATCCCAATGAATGTACTTGGGAAACCAGAGAGTTTATCGAGCGATCCTATCCAGGTTTTCTATCTTTGCTTAGCAATGGTGAGAATATCTCTTTATCTCAAGCTTATTTTCTTTCCTTTTTGGGTGATGTAAGTATGTAGTTGGTACAAATTCTTCTCTAGGAATTGAGCGGACACAATTTTGCTAAGGAGAGGAGATCTGTAACAACCCGCATATTTTACGATTGTATATTTAAACATTTTATTTAAATATAGCATCATTAGTCGGATTTAAGTCCCAAATGTCACTTTTTGCAAACGGTCGAATTAGGACTCGGGACCACATCAATTGAGTCCAAAATGGCGTTTGCGATCCATTTGAGTATAAGCATCGATATGTTTGGAGTTGAGTAGAATTTTGCTATTTTCTTTTGGGCTTTGGGTTTGGGTTTCAGCCCACTAACCCAACTTAATACCCTAACTCATTAACTCTTCATCCATTCACTCATTTTATTTCCTAACACTCTAGCTCAACTGAAAATGGGGGAAGAGAATGGGAAATAGAAATTCCAAGCCCTAGTTTCCTTTGCAAACTCAAATTCTTGCTCCAAAATCAAAGAGAAGCTTAGGTAAGCCTTCTTTTCACCTTCTCCATCTCAATCTCTCTCCAATTTCAGAAATTCCTATAACCTAATTTAGGAAATATTTGTTTTTGATCTTAGATTGGAGCTTGTAGAGTTGAAGTGAAGAGTGGTTGGTCTTTTCTTTGTGTTTGAGCTTCTCATCATTGTTTTTGAGTTAAAAGGTGAGTTTTTGAACTCACATCTAAGCCTATAGCTTTTGTTGTGGTTGGGTAAGAATTCCTAACCTCTATTCATGTTCATTTGCTTTTGATTTGGATTGATATGGTGAATTCTCCAAATTTTGGTGTTTTGGAGATAAAATCTTTAAAGATCCTATTGTGGATATTTAGACATGTTGTTTGGGGTGTATCGAAGAGTCTAAAAGACTGGGTTGTCGCTTGGCGTAATCCCCTAGTCTTCGTTGCTCGTCCGATAGCTTCCCATTCGTTTTGGCATCAAGGCCTAGGCAAATTGTTGCCCAGACCAGGTCTTCAATATTCTGAAATGCAAGTTCAGACGTCTGGTTTTAAACCTAGAACACAAAAATATACGGAAGAAATTTATAAAAATGGCAGAAAACAAAGTCAGACGTCTGAAACAACCTCTCAGACGTCTGAAACATTGTGTCAAACGTCTGATACCATCTTTCAGATGTCTGATGCAACATGCCAGACGTCTGAAGCCACCCTCCAAACGTCTGGAAGGTTTCTGAATTTCTAGAGAATAAATCCAGACGTCGAGATTCTAAATCAGACGTTTGGAACTGCCTATTTTTGCCTATTTGCCTATTTTTGAGTGAATTTCCATTTTTATCGATTCTTGTCGATCCAATTAGTTGTTATTGCATTTTTTGACTTTGATGATTCTTTTTAGATTTCGTACACGGGTTTTTATAAAGTGGTCTTTTTAAATTGTATTAAAAGCTCGTTTCTCCAACTTATAATTTCTATATAAAACACACAATTTTGCACTTCGAGCGAAGAGGGAGGAGAATTAAATGATTAAATAAAACGCGTGCTATGAACACGTGTGTTTATCTTTTCATTTAATTCCTAATCTATTCGTTTGACCGTTTTGACCTTTGGGTCTGGTTTACCGATGAGATGAGGTGAACTTTGTACTGCTTTGATTGTGAAATTGACTAACGGTTAGTAAACCGTTTAGTGCGAACGTGTGGTATGGGACTCACGTTAACATTTTTTGGGTTCCTATCTGAGAGTTGTGACACATTCTGCCAGTTAGTGGTATCCAGTACTGGGCCTCCGGACCTTCGCCACTACGGTTTTTTGCCTTCGGGGTATGTTGCCTTCGGGCTTGTACCTTCGGGGTTTGTTGCCTTTGGGCTTGTACCTTCGGGGTCTATTGCCCTGGGGTATGTTGCCTTCGGGTTTGTACCTTCGGGTTTGTTGCCTTCGGGGTTTGTTGCCTTCGGGTTTGAGCCTTCGGGTATGTTGCCTTCGGGCTTATACCTTCGGATTTGTTGCCTTCGGGTATGTTGCCTTCTGGATTCTACCTTCGGGTTTGTTGCCTTCGGGTTTGTTGCCTTCGGGTTTGTTGCCTTCGGGTATGTTGCCTTCGGGTTTGAGCCTTCGGGGTTTGTTGCCTTCGGGTTTGAGGCTTCGGGGTTTGTTGCCTTCGGGTATGTTGCCTCGGGCTTGTACCTTCGGGTTTGTGCCTTCGGGTTTGTTGCCTTTGGGCTTGTGGATCCTTGTTATACAGTACTGAGCTCGAGCATCTTATGTTTCTTTGACAATTATATTTCCCTAGTTTATCGCCTTTCGGTGTAGGTCCTTAGAACCACACGATATATAGCGATTACCTTGTGGAAACTTGTGTTACCTTTATTGGTATTTGTTATTTGCTTTTTTTGGCTTGTTTTGGGATATTCATATCCTTTGTTTATTTGAGTTGCCGATGATATGAGGCTTGTTATGATTCATTTTTTGTTAGATGATCTGGTTATCTCTTTTGGAGATATTTGTGGTACTTTATGACCTTGTATGTTCATTATCATTTAGTTTATCTAACTGATTTGTTTAGCTAGACTGACCCGTGTATTTTATACTCGGGTCAGACCGAGATGTTTCAGATTAGGTACATTGGACTTAGCCTATTTTTCTTCTGCATGGACTATTCCGCTAGCTCCTTTTTGTTATAGATTTTTATGTAGTCCTTTTTGGATGTAACTCTGATATCTATTCTTTTGACTTGCCTGTATATTGTGGTTTGCTTTACCACTTGACATGTATCATTTTATATACTCTGTAATGTATCTGTATATGTGTAAATGTATGTGACGATCTACTGTTCTGTGATGTGTATTACATTTGAGTTGTTATATTTCGTTTTGATAGATCCTTCAACCACCTATGGCTTTGTATTAAGTATTTATTGGATATTTCGATCCATTTGAGAAAGAAGGAAAAAAAATATGGCAATTGTCGGCATATTCAATAGATAATTAAGACAAGGCTATAGATGGTCGCTCCTATCCGGCTCTATTCTCCGTATTAGCAGATGGTGTTACCTAGTAATACTCTTTGCTAATGTGGGTCTCGGAGTCGGGCGTCACAGCTTGGTATCAGAGCTGAGTTCAGAACAAAATATGATAAATATCGAATAGAGACACATGTTACGGTACATCAAAGTGTAGTACGAATGTTACGAATCTTTGAATCATCGTGCCTTTATTCTTTCCGTGCTTTGGGGTAGATAGAATTTTGGGAATACGTCTACGAATGCATTTTATTCCGTAGTATTCCATATTTGAATTAATGATATCTACCTTGTGAATAATCTTTATCTTATCTTAACTTTCAACTAATGGCTGGAAGAGGCAGTGGACGACGCTCGGATACTGGGCAATCCAGCGGCTCGCATCCGGACGGCGTTTACATGTCTACCGAGCATTTTTTGGAGTTATTTAGGAGCACTCAGCCTCTAGCTCCTACTCGAGCATCTCCTCCATGCCAGTCTGCCTTTGAACGGCTGTGCAGTGATTTTTCTCATCTTAGAGGAAAACCATTCAAAGGCTCCGAGTCCATTCTTGAGGTCCAAGCTTGGATTCGCACACGCGAGCGTATCTTCTCTTGCATGGATCTTTCTGACCACGATCGAGTTCTTGTAACTTCTAGCTTATTGCAAGAGCGTGCCCTTGATTGGTACGAGCTTCTTGTAGCCGAACTTGATATATACAACTATCGTGAAATATACTTATTATCATATCATAAAATTTTATATAATCAAATATATATATATACACTGTATAAATAAATATGCGGTAGGCTTGTATATACACTGTCGCCAATATATATATTGTAACAATATAAAATTAGCCTTTATATTATAACTAACATACTGTTGAAAATATACAGTAACACACACACACATATATATATATATAACGCATAAACTAAGAGAAAAGTACACACACACACACACACACATATATATATATATATATATTCGAATAACAGTGATAAAATAATATGAGGAAAAAGGAGAAAAGTAAATAGATCATTGTAATGCAAATATATGCCACTGCAATGCCTATATAAAGCTGCGTCCGCTCAAGCCTAGCCGATAGTAAGCATGAAATTCTAGAAAACACTCAAATATAAATACGTGAAGCATAAAAGTGTAAATGAAATCTGGGTATAGCAAATTGTATGGCACAAATGAGGTCAGGAAGAAGATCACATAACCACCGTGTGATGCATATATAGATACTACACAGCATATATGTTTCATATATATATATATATATATATATATATGTATGTATGTATGTATGTATGTATGTACACTGACATATACACACACCAATACACAGAACAAGGCCAAACAACCAACTGTTTCGGCCAGGAGGTCGCACGCTTCAGTTACGGGTCAAGCAGGGTTGGGCTTCGGGTTTTCTTGAGATTAGGAGGGGAGAAGTCACTTCGGGTAAGAGCGGGTGGCGACACAGGTTGGAGCTGAGGCGGTTTCTAGGGGAGGCAGCTGGGTCCGCTTCGGGTCATTTATTGTGATGCTTCGGGTTCAAGGACAAGGACGGCAGATCTGGAAACAAGGAGGTGGTTCGGTGGTTCGGCTATTGATGGACTGCGGGTGGTCTTGCTGAGTGATGTGGCGTCTGGTTAGTTCGAGTTGAGGAGGGGTTGGTGTGAGTTTTCTCTTGTGGTGTTGCAGCCGAACAAAAGTGTAACATCCCGCCTTTTTGGACGTTTTAAGAAGACACACATGCCTACTCAAACCATACAGAAGGGCGGATTTTCATTGGGGTAAATAAGAAAAAGAGAAAGAAAAAAAACAAAACAGAATCTCACAGCAGAATGATAAAATATAATAATAAAATAACAGTTCATGAAGCTGTTTACAAAAACATTTGATTATATTTATACAACACAAAATCAGAGTTACATATATCAGAGATAAATAAATAACAATGCAGCGGAACAGTATGATGCAGTGGAATAAATATAGTAAATAATAGTAGAAAAAATCTTCGTCTTCGTCCTCCAGAATAAGGTCTTCAACTCCTGAAATGCTCAGGCCTACCCGAGCGAATTGAAAAGACAAAACACTCGAGTCAGAACTAAAAGATCTTATGTAAGTTAAATCAATGGTAAATAAGTATGAGTGTAAACGGCATCGGAGATGTTTATGGGGTTTGACATCTCTTATCCAGTGTCTAACGTGAGTGTAGTTACTTAAGAGATGTTGGGCATTTCCATCTCCTAAGGACCCGTTAAAATATCTACTATGTAGCACAATACGCTATTATAATAGTGTCTACAGTGAAGTAAAAGTATTAAAATAGCGTTAAGGCGTTACACATATCCCCCTTAACACATTTTATATATTCCCATAGTCTATACAGTATCGTACGCTCCTCTGAGAGGTTTACACAGAGGGCACCCCATAGGTATGGTACAAAACAAACTCGTAGAAGGTGCGCTAGGGCATGTGAACACGGCACACGAGGAATTGCCAAGGTAGATATACCGTTTGCATATCCGGACTGGTGGTAACGCATAGCTGCTACTACCACCCACCTCGGAACACACTCCCAAATCAAAATCGAAGGTGGCTACCAAATCAATAACAAAATCAGAATATAATATCAAAGGAATGTGCCCGATCGGAGGAATGACCTCACATGGCCTGGCGTGGCTCCTAATTTTAGTCACATCTAAGCTGACTTATGGGAGTCAGGGTCACGTCATACCTTACAGAAATCGTTCGCCAAACCATCCTACTTCATTTCTGGAATCTCCACCATGTACACAGTTGTTAAAGTGGTTTTCGGTATTGGCAGAGAGTATGACAATATCTGATCCCGGCCTTTTTAACAACCAAACGCTTATTTCACACCGGATGGTTCTTTTACATTTCCAAAATCTTTTCAAAATGGATATCAAAATATCATATTTTCAAATCATATCACTTTCAAATCGTATTTACTTTCAAATCATATTCACTTTGAAATCATATTTTGGAATTATATTTTCCTTCAAAAGTCATAATTTCTTCCATAGTCATATTTCCAAAATAGGGTAAAACCTTACTTCAAAATCATCGTTTCAATTTATTCTCTTTTAAACAATGAATCGCATTTAAACACTTCCACTTTACTTAGTCTGGAAATTTAGAAATAGTTTAAATAATTATAAATAGTTAAAATAGTTATAAATAGTTTAATTATAGGTTAAAAATACTTTTAAATTGATTTAAGATAGTTAAGTGGATTTAAATTAGATTAAGTATAATTAAAATAGATTAAATAGCTTTAAAATAGATTATTTATATTTAAAATGAATTAAAATGGCTCAAAACAGTTCAAAATAATTTTATATAGTTAATATTAGTTAAATAGTTTAGTAAACTTGAAAATCTAAATAATTAGAAATTTTAAAAAGATATATTCTTTTAAAACATTTTATATTAAAATATAAGTTTGGAATTTATATCCAATTAAACTATTCATTTCATTTCAACACATTTAGACCAATTTCAATTTCCAACTCAACAAACCAAATTTCCCTTTCATACATAAACTTGATTTTCCAAAAATACTTCAATTTATATAAATCAAATTTTACTTCAAAATATCATTTAATTCCATTCAAAAATTAAGGATTTTAAAATCATTTAATTTAACCGATCCGGTGTCCGTATATAATTCTCTACCCTAGGGTTAAGTGATACGGATATTTATCATTTCAATCCGCAATTTAAAATTTTACGGTTATATATCATTTCAAACCGCAATCTCGAATAAATATTATAATTTATAAAATCGCTCGAGTTTATCATTTCAACCCATAATGATTTTCAAATAATAATAATTTAAGGAACTTGCAGAGTGATAATAGTGTGTGTGTGTGTGTATATATATATATATAAATTAACATAACATCCAGTCATCCAATATCAACAATCAACATCCATCATAATTATCATCCAAATGAACCAAATAAATATCAGCAATTTACTAATTTACAATAACAAGTATTCAAGTGGCAAATAAATTTCAAAAATAAATTAAATAACAATTTAATTCGAAAGGATACAAATTAACAGAGATGGCAATTTAAATATATCAAACAGTCATAAATAATTTCCTAATCACATCATAAATTAATTTAACAAACATAAGAAATTTTAGAAGTTGTGAGTGGGTTAAAACACTCACCTTTGACTTTAGCCCATAAAAATCCAAACAGAAGCGCAAAACTCAACAACCTCCAAATTCAAGTTTTTCTAAAGATGAGGCTTCAGGAAAAGATTGAAGAACAACTAAGATGAGGACAGGGAGTGTATGAAAAATGAAAAAAAAAATCATGTTTTATAAAAGAAAGCTTTTGGATTTCCAAGAATAAGAGCTTTTGAATATGAGGTGTCAGGAGAAACAAAACGCAAATGAAGAAATAAGTTGTATGTTATTTATAATTAGGAAATGAAGGTGGAGGGACGAAAATAAATGTCACGTTTTATTTTGAAAGCTTCAGGCATTATAAATGCATAAGGAAATATACGTAGGAATGGAAAAGTTTGCAAACGAAAGTAAAATTTTATATACGTGAAAATGAGGTGGCAAGAATTAAATATAACCTAAAAGTCTAGGCTCGGGTATTAAATAGAAGGAAAAATGAATGTATTAAGTATTAATAATAAGGTAACTATATTAAAACGTTCATGCAACAATTAATAACAAAAGAAATGAAGGGACCATGTACATCGCACAACCTTTTGAAACTCAATTTTTCTGAAACGTAACCAAATTAACTTCATTAACTCAAATAATATTCAAATTTGTACGCATTTAGGTTTTTATCTACGCATAATAAAAAAAATTTAAACTTAACTTAAAAATGAAAACGTTCAATTTGGTTTTCCCAAAATGACCTTTTATTTCCGTTAAAACACCCTCTTTGTTTACCACAAAACGTGCGTTTCTTTTCTTAAATCTATTAATTGCAATCAACGTTTTCTTTTCTTTTAATTGAAATATTTGAGTTACATTAATTGCAATTACTTACAAAGTTAAATTTTAAAATAGACAACTAAAATGGATGAAAAATAGAACAATTGTTTATTTAAACACGTATATAAATTTGTAGTCTATACACAAGAGTAATAAATAACTTACTGAAATAGATTATTTTCCTATTCTTGTAACCAATCCGTAAGCTAAAACACAGTTCAAATAAACATATATTTCTTCCTTTAAAATCAATCATTCTATTCTTTATTTTTAATGAAATTAAACCTACAGTAACAAATGAAACATTCATTTTATTTGATGTAAAAGTTCTTTTCATTAATCAAACTTTCCTTATATTTTCACAAAACATAAGCTGTTTTTAATTACACCTAATAATTTATAATTAGTATTCTCTCTCTTATTAATTGAAAATTTTCAATTACATTAATTTCAGTTTATTTAAGTTCCAAAATGGACTAAATGAATGTAATGAGAAGTAGAACAAATTTTCCTATCTAATAGTAATTTAAATATATTTACACTATTGGATACAAACAGTAATTACATATTTCTCACTAAATAATAGTTTCTCATCTCTACAATCAATCTTTCAGCTAACAAACATTTCAAATAAATAAAATATGTTTACTCTTTTACAAAACTTATTCTTTTTTATTTTTTTATTTTGATTTACACTCCTACTATTAAAGCAATCATTACATTATGAATACAATTAACATTTCTATTTCTTTTTATTACATTCACACTACAGTTATGGTCTTATTCCACATTAATGTAACATTTTGTTGACATTTATTTGAAATTGATCGGTTAAATTGGTAACAACACCAATTGTCACCATTATACATTTTATAATATTTGTAAGTTGATTCTTTACAAACAATTATTACAAGAACTCTCATTACACTACACTTATTCCATTTCCATCCATTACACATTGTTTTATTAATAAATCAACCTTTAAATTATTAATTACCTTTTATATCCTACTATAAATCAATGCACACATTTATTAAAATTTATACTCCTAATATATTTATTCATCTTTATTTCATTCTTTTTATTAAATCCATTATTACACTATGAATAAAATTAACATTATTACCAAATATTACCTAAATTTACATTAACGTAATACTCAATTACATTTATTGCTATTGGTTTCAAATTTTAATATAATAGGCTAATTAAATAGGTAACGTATATTAATTATTACCATTAACTTTAAATCACACTAATAAATTCATTATTCACAACCAAGTGTTATAACAACCTATACAATTCAAATTCCATTCAATTTCTATTCATTGCACCTTATGTAATTAATTAATACATCCTTTACATTATCAATTTCTTCTTAATTCAATTATCAAATAAATGCATATATTAATAAAATTTATTTACAACCTATGCCACTTATAATCTTTAACTCTTTCAGTTGTTTGGAATTCCATTCAAGTTCTTGATAGTCAACTTATATTAACATTATTACCTTTTATTCTAATTATTATTTCATTCATAAACCATTAACAATACATTATTTCATTAGTAAAGTAACTATTTACATTTGTTTTCTTACATTTCATTTATAACCAAGTATAACATTTACATTATTTCATTTATTGGAATGACATTCAAGTTATTAACAATTAACTTACATTTATACTGTTGCAACTCATTCTAGTTACTATGTCACGATCCAAATTCCAGCATTTGAAAATCGACACCCGTACTTCACTTGTACTCGAATGCCGCAGATTCAATCGTTGAAATTCGAGTCATGCCGGAGCTTATAACACCATTAAGTATAACAGCACAGTGGAATAAAGAAATAAATAATATCATATACAATTCCAATGAATACAATATCCAGAATGATATACAACAATGATATCAATATGATACAACAATATTAGAGATAAATAATGATATAGCATAAATAACAGAAGTGATAACTCCAAATGATCTGAAAAAGAGAATGAGTCCAACAACTCCAACAACAGCTCGAACCACCATCACGTTGCACTAAGATAAGCAACGTCAGTCATCCACTTCAAAAACTGAACTAGCTCCCGATAATCTACTAAACTTGACTATCTGGAAAACCCAACTCTAGACTACCCGTGTGGAAAATTATGGGCACCCAGAGTTTAGGAAAGGAACAATAAACTCCGAGTCAGTCATGGGACTGGTGTGAGTAAACAAAAACAGTTTATCTTTCAAACAAACAACAAAAGGATTTTTAACATTGAAATCCGCAATGCTTTTGGAAAATGAAACTACCATAAGGCCTCCCGCCACACACACAATGCAAACGCAGAATTGGAGGAGATTTCTCCTTATGATAGTCAAACATGCTTACTATGCAAAATCATTGGATTATTATTATTAGTGCATAGTGGAAAACATTCCAAAAGTATAATATTAATCTTAGCTAGAATAGACATTTCGAACTATGCCTACTATAGCTACCATCTAAACAGTGGTGACCACCATAAGTAAATGGCAGGTTCTACAACTAAAACCGTACAGGGTTCGTATTGGAAATTGGATTTCCAACAAATGGTCAGGCTAAGGAACTTCCTACTTTCAATGGGTATGCCTCTGGATGGACGTCCCGAGAACCTAACCGGATCTCTGCCAACACAAGGTCGGGTTACCTCTTACACTAGGTAACTACTACACGAATATGCCACCCCCCGGTCCTTTGGGACCTTTATCCGAGCGCTCGATAACCAACAACATCACACAGTAATAAATATAGTGTGTCCACGTGAGTAAGTATCTGGGCTCCATACCATGATACCACCCTTTTCCAGAAGGAAATGACATACCCTAAAGGGAGTGACCCTCATAACCTTGCCGCATCATTCATGTTTCGACCATTTCTGGTCTGTGAGGTTCGATGAGGTCTCGTCCACAAAGCTACGCTTTTTCACAAAGCCATGCTTTGATCAACAAATGATCAGCAAATGACCATCAACACACAGCAACACTTAGCATGCCACACTACCAAATTGGGAGTATATCACTGATAACCTTCAACTACAAAACCTCTGAGCTCGTACGTCTCAGAGAAGGGTGTTAAGCTAAGGGAAAAATTCTCCGCCACCAAACAGAAATGTATTTGAAAGAAATCAGCTTTATATCTCAAAGTGTAATGTCAGACATACAACCATACAAGTCTGTTCCGGGTTCAAACAGAACCGAAGTCACTTTCGAAGATGCCCTTGCAATCCGGGTATTCACAATCCCGATCGGATTTCCCATCACTTAGGGAATCTCTATACCGGCGCGACTCAGTGCAGAGACAATCGATAGGTCATCCTATCGTTCTCACAAATACCCGGTCTTCACCACTGGTCTTCAAATGCAATCCATATACGACGTATCATTATTCGGAATGGGTTATATGACACAAAGGTCCTCTCCTGGCTAAACCGAATAATGAGCGCGATATTTAAAAACATATGGATATTGGAATTTCAGTTAAGTCACAACTTATTATCCAAATTTCTTCTTTAAATGGTTTAAACACATTACCATTCTAATCTTTTTAAACAAAAAGATTCAATTCACAAAGTTCACCCAGTTTCACAAAGATTCATTCACAGATTTTCAAAATCAATTTCCATTCAAAACACGTTTCCAAAGATTTATTCGTAATTTGGAAAACCATTTTCAATTCAAACTTGAAATTAATTTATTTCAAATTGGAAATTCATTTCTTATATGAGAGCTTTTATCAGTTGAAAACAATTAGTTTCCCCCAAATCATTGAATTCAATTTCAAATATCGAAATCAAATTTTTAAATCAAATTATTAAAATATCAAGTTTTATTAAGTTATTTAAAATAACCTTTAAATTTGAAACCCATTTGCAAAGCTCTCAATTCCAATTTCCAAAAATATGTGGATTCAAGAATTAAATCTTTAAAATTGTCAAAAAATCTATGACTTAATTGATTTCCATGTGAAATCCATATTTGTGTGTGTATGGTGTAGTCCAGGGGTTTCACACAATAGTGCAACATTATTCAATCATCACAGATCAGAATACAGAAATATAGTTGATAAGCGGTATAAACTATAACGCTTATCTTTCATTCACAGATATATAAGTCACATATAATAATTTACATTCATCCCAAATAAATAACTACAGTACAGATCACACACAAATCAGAATATATCACACAGCATCACAGATCAGGGATGTCAAATAATTCAACATTCAATAGAATCCAAATATTCACAAGTAAACTTATTAATCAACTGATTAATTTAAATCAGATGTATAAATTATTAATCCGGATTAATTATCATAATTTAATTACAAATTATTTGAAATAAATCCTCCTTTCAAATTTATTAGTTAACCCTTAATTATTAACTAATCATTCTTAATTAATGAATCAACTAATCTTTAATTATTTAAATAATTCTTAATTAATCACCATTATTAATTAATCCTTTAATTTATTAACAAATAATTCACTCAAATTTCAGATCATTATTCCATTAATTACATTCAGTAATTATCTATTAATTACTTCTCTACGTAATTATATTTTCCCAAATTATCAAGTGATTATTCTGAATTAATTAACTTAAGAAATTAACAAAAACAAGTTCAATTAACTCAATTAATTACACTGAATAATTAATTCCATAACTATTGTCATTTAGTAATTATGTTTAACAATCCCACAATTGATTGTTATTAAATTAATTAATCTAAATTTATTGTTAAATTTATCGCATTAATTAATTATTCAAATAAAATCTTAGTTATTGATTTCATTAACTATTAAATTTCTTTAATCACCTTTTTAAAGAAAATTTCTTATATTAATCATTTTTGATTGTATTTTAAAATTATTTCCAGGTTTAAATTTTAACTTGTTTAAAATTTTCATTTACACATTACAAATTTATTTTAAATTCAAATTTCTTTAACCATTTAGTTGCTGTTAAGTTATTTAAACCATTTGAATTTTAAACTTCATCTATATTCAAACTAAATTTCAATTCAAATTTGAATTATATTTATACTTTGATTTACCACTCAGTTCAAAAAAAAACTTGATTTAAAATTTAAATTTAGTTTTAAAAAATTTCAAAATAGAAACAGTTTCAGGTTGAAGCCTGGAACAAAAATTTAACCCGAGCCTCCACTTCTTGCTTTGAGTAAACTACTTGATTTACCCGAGTACGACACGAGAAAAACACTCGTTCTTCCCAGGCCAACAACACCCAGACTGACACCCCAAGGTTCATGCACGTGCACATCGCCATTGGCGAACTCCGACCAACTTCGACGATCTCAACCCATCGAGTATCCCTTCGACAACAATTCACGATCGTCTACAAACTCGAACAGGCCCTCAATCAAAATCGAGCATAGCTCGAGCCATTACAATCCAGACAGCGACCAAAGAAATGGGTCGCGATCACGGCAATGTTCACCAGAGATCCAGCGCCTCCGGCCACAACTCCGTCAACCACCAAACTACCACCTCCCCAGAGCACGTGCAACTCGATGCACTTACGAGGTCGCGGTGATCATTTTTCGAACTATCTCGAAATTTAGGTTTAAAATAAAAAACTCCACGCCGTCGTCGCCACAGTCATCTTCACCACCTCCGACTATTTTTCCTACCACCACCGTAGGCTCCTCCATCTCCACGAATAACCCCGACACCCCCAGTTCCACGTGTCGCCGAAAATTGGTCACGATACCCATTTCGATCATCATTGAACTGCTCCTAAACCACGCATCTAAAAATCGTCAAATACATCTTAAAAATCATAACTTTCAATAAGGATCCAAGTTATATCCTTGAACCAATGATTCGTGAAGTTCGAAATTTCCAAAAATGAAAGTTCTTACTGTAAAAATTTGATTTTTCATTCTATATGTATTTTTATCTCATGAACCTATTTTTAGATTGTAGCGCATACTTAAACACCACTGTTTTGTTTTGAAACCAAAGTCTAATATGGATTATAAAACAAGAAATTGAATTTTCTTGTTGGAATTTTACTCTGTAAAATAAATAGAGAAAGAGCATTCACTGATACATATATATACACAGAGCAAATGGCAATATATATGACTTAAGTTAAATTTCTGGTTGTTACTCACCTTAAACATTTTGATATCCAGAAGTTTCAAGTTGAAAGTTGAAGCCTTTTTGAATTTACAAAGTTGAAATCTTGGTTTTTAACTTGATACTGGAGCTTCTTCTTCTCAGGCTTGTGTAAATTTTGTTTTGATGTTTTAATCTGAAGTTTGTTTGTTTAAAAATGATTTTTACTTCAGTTTTTTCTCAGTTTTTAATGGTGGATGAATACTGGAATGAAAATTTTGTTAATGTATATAGGAAATGAAGTGTTACAGGGTAATAATTTATGTTGTACAATGGTTTATACTTTGTACAAAGATTTGAACAGGGATATTTTTATTTGGAGGCTGATATGTTAACTTTGGTGTGCTAGCATTAATTAGTTTGTACCATATCTCATTTATAAAATCTTCTTCATTTCGGTCGTTACATGTTTGAGAAAACATAATAGCTTCCTTAGCAAGCTTCTATACTTTATATATTTTGTTTCCTTTTTAACTTGTCTTTATATTTGAATGTATTTTATTTCTTCATTTGGCAAGTGGTTCATGAATAAATATTTGTCTTATCTTTTACTTTTATTATTTTTGAATGCATTTCTATATTTTAATATGTTGTTATAATTTATTTAATGTTGTTATAATTTATTTATTGTGTTTATTTTATTTTGTTTTATAATTTATAATGAATTTCTATATTTAATATATTGTTTAATTCAACTAATTTGTTTACTATATATATATATATTTTCTAAAATTTTATCTTATGTATTTGTATATTTATTTGTATCTCAATCATTTATTTCTAAATTTAATACTAATTATTTTTACATTTATTTGGTAATATAGGTGAATTTCTAATTTAGTTTATGTATTTATTCTATTTCATCCAATGTATTTGCTTTATATTTCTATATCTTATATAATTTGTATCTTTATTTTTAAACCATATATTTACGATTTAAATTGAAAATCAAATATATATACATATATAATTTCAAATTTACTCATATATGCTCAAATACATATATATTCACATATATACATATATATACAATATTTTAAATTTAAATGATTTATACATAATTTATTTGAATTCGGGGATACTCGCATCACTTTATCAATTAATTTCACAATTTTAATTCAAAAATTCAATTAATTATCAAATTTAAATTTATATAAAATTCGGGGTCGTTACATACTATTTCCATTAACAATTCACTAATTTTTATTTTCTTCAATATTAAATTACCAAAATATTATTAAATTAACAAATTTAATTATTGAAAATTTATGGGTCGTTACACTCTCCCCCACTCAAAACTTTTCGTCCCCGAAAAGGGAAAAAGGGAGGGAAAAGAAGGAATTGAGTAGTCAATAAATATTATTCAAATATTAAATTTATAAACAAATAAATTTACAAAATTAAATAATTTAAATAAATTATACCAATTTATAACCATTAAATCCTTTTATACTCAACTAATAAAATTTGGAAACATTTTTCAAAATTTTTTAAGCCTAAAATTTTCAAAAATTTTTGGCAGAGTCTCCTTTGTATGGAGAGGCTCGGGAGAAATTATAGTATCAATAAAATGATATATATCATAATTTTTCAAAATAATATATCCCAACAGCGGGAAAAATAATATAATATCGCTCGAAAATCGAAATCCGAGAACGTACCTATTTGTTGGGCAATTAACGCTTATATTCATATACAAATAAACAAAGTAATCCATATTCCCGTACCTTCATGTCTTCCCATGTCTTCCCGTACCTCCTCCCATATTTTCCCTCATCCCGTCCTTGACTGCTCCTCATTCTCCTTCTATACCTGCTCATCCTTTTCCTCCAGCCCCTGCTCCACCTTATCCTCCAGCCCCTCCTCCCGAACCACCATGCATCCCAACTGTTCTTCCTTCTTCTTCTGTCACTTCCATTCCTCCAGCCCCTGTTATTCCTGTTGATCCTCTTATTCCACCAGCTCCTTCTGATGCTCCTCCTACTCCACCAGCTCCTGACCCTCTATATTTGGGCATTCCTGGTGCCCTCCTTTCGTCTTCCCCTCCTCTACCTTTGTCAACAGCACCTCCATCTCCTCGAGTCTTTCAGCCACCTCCTCCTCCTCCTTCTTCTGCTCCCAGCTTTAAATGGTCTTCATTATTTGCTAATAAACCTCGTAATGCTGGAACTTATGTTCCAGTTCAGTTTGACATTCAGTACAATGGTGCTCCTTTAGAACCTCCTGCTGAGGTTGTTAATGAAGGCATAAAGGTTTGGTCTGAGTGACTTATTGGCTTTTTCTTGGCTGGAACTGTTAATTTCATGGCAGTGAAGGCACATTTGGATAATTGGAAACTCAAAGGGTCATATGAAATTTACTTTGACAAACAGAACTACTATCTCAAGTTCAGTAATGAAGAAGATAAACAGTATGTGCTGATGAAAGATCCTATCTTTATTCATGGTCAGATGTTTATTATAACTAAATGGAATCCCTCTTTCACTTCTGCTCAGTCTTCGATCAGGTCTGTTCCTATATGGGTGCACCTTTACAAAATTCCTATATTAACTTGGTCACTATTGGGCATCAACTGGCTTGCCTGCCACCTGGGTAAACTTGTTTGTTTTGATGAAAACACGGAAAAATGAAGAGATTTGAATATGCAAAATGTTTGATTGAAGTTTCCCCTGATTTGGAACTTCCTGATCATATTGCAGAAGGGAATGACTTATGCCCGAATGTAATTGTCGAATATTCTTGGAAACCCCTTGTATGTACGCACTGTAAAGTGTTTGGACATGCCTCCGATCTCTGTGATCTTAAATCTAGGGTAGAAACTAGTTTAGTCAACAAAAGTGAGGTGGAAAAAGGGACAAAGGTTGAGCAACAGTGTGTGGATAATGATTTGGTGGCAAAAAATAAAAGTAACAGACTGATCTTTATTAAGGGAAGGAGAAGGAACAAGCAAGTAAATAAGGAATGGAGGAAAGTAAATTTGAAAAATGTTAATATACAAAAGGAAGATGATACAATTAAAGATGGTGAGATTTCTGAAAACATTGCAAGAGGTAAAGAAAATACAATTGAAGTTATTATTAACTCCGCCCCCCAGGAAGCTTTGCATGTGAATTGCCTAGCCCATGCAACTGATACATCTCCCATTAATAGCAACATAAAGTCTGATTATATGCAGCTGCCTGAAACAAATCCTGTTGAAGATTCCTTGCATACAAGCAACCCTTTTTCTATCCTACAAGAAATAAACAATGATAATAATTCTGAATCTTTAATATCTCCCTCTGATATTGGGATTCCTTATCGAATATCTCAAATGGCCACCGATTCTGTGGTGAACTCTGGTGTGCACTCATCCCCACCAACTATCCTCCCTGTATCCCCTTACTCTTCATTGTCTCTTCCTATTCACTTGTTCCCTGACATTGAACCCTCTTCTTCTTCTGGTCTCTCCTCAGTCAACATCAATTCTCATGCTTCCACCACTAAAACAAGCAAAAGAGGAAGACCCAGAAAAGTTAGCACCCCTCATGCCCATGGTTTTGACAGGGATAATGGTTGTCTCTTTTCAATTCAACAAACAGCTGGCCATACACTTCAATCTTCTGTACCTTCTTCCACCTTCTCTAGGGTTTGTACCAGAGCATCCTCCATTAAGTTATGATGATTGACAAACTTGAGTATTGGAATATTAGGGGAGCTAACTCTCGTGCAAAACAAATAGAAATAAGTAACCTAATCTCTTCTCAAAATATTCACCTCTTGACTGTGGCTGAAACAAAGCTAAACCACTCTACTACTTCCACTGCTATTTCATGTATTATGCCTCATTGGAAATCCATTCATAATTTATCTCAAGCACCTTTTGGTAGGCTTCTTATTCTTTGGAATCCTACTATTTTCACTCTTTCTCCAATCTCTGTTCAAAGGCAGTTCATTCACTCTTTAATCACTCATATTCCATCTTCTTCTTCTTTTTTCCTGACCACCGTTTATGCTGATAATAGTGCTAATCATAGGCAGATTCTTCTTGATATCATTCCTTCTCTTTACCCTCATAACTCTCCTTGGATATGCATGGGGGATTGGAACTGTATGCAACAATCATCTGACAAGTTTGGTGGCACTCCTCTCTCTTTCACTCAAACTAGACCCTTGAATAATGCTATCTATGACTCTAGGTTACTTCCAATTCCTACCTCTGGTAACAAATTCACTTGGAGTAATTCAAGTAAAAAGGGAAATTTAATTTTATGCAAACTGGATAGAGCATTCTATAATCTTCCTGCTCTTCTTATATGGCCCTGTCTTTCTTCCATTATCTTACCTCCTTCATTGTCCGACCACTCTCCTTTGATTCTTGCCTGGGGAAATAAGACTATGAGAAGACATGACTCATTTTCATTTTTTAATAACTGGGTTGATCACCCTGATTTTATAAAAGTTGTTGATGACTCTTGGAAAATTCATGTGTATGGTAACCCAATGTTCATTTTGCAGGCTAAATTAAGGCATCTCAAAGGAAAACTCAGAGCTTGGGCCAGAGTTATTTATGGTTCTGGTAATTGTGTCTCTTCATTGCTTTGTGGAAGTCTTGAGAAACTTCAGAGAGATATTCAACTCAATCCCTGCAACAAGAACCTTTCTGATCTTGAAATTAGAATGAAGAATAAGTTAGCTAAGGCTTTGGTTGAGGAGTACAAAATGAGTAAACAAAAATCGAAGACTAATTGGAATTTGTATGGGGATAGGAATACCAAAACTTTTCATGACTCCCTCTCAATCAAGCAAGCTTCTGAAAACATTATCAATATTACTGACAAGTGGGGTGCCAACTGTACTTCTTATGAATCTGTTCGCCATGGTTTCTTGGAGTATTTTCACGACATTTTGGGTAGTCAAACCACTCCAGTTATATCTGACCAATTATTCACCCACTGCAAATTACCTAAAATCTCTGAAACTCACAAGGCTAGCTTGATTAGGCCCATTTCTGCTTTTGAAATTAAAGAAGCAATTTTCAACATGAAGTCTACTAGTTCACCTAGCCCGGATGGTTTTAATGCTTTCCTTTATAAATCTTGTTGGGACATTGTGGGAGGTGATGTCATTAAAGCCATTCTCAATTTCTTTAAACATAACAAGATGTTATCTGGTATCAACGCCACTAGACTTGCCCTCATTACCAAAGTTGATCATCCTTCTTTGGTTAGTCACTTCAGACACATTGCGTGTTGTAATGTCATATACAAGTGTATTACTAAGATATTAGCAGCTAGAATGAAGGATATCCTTCCTTCCATTATTTCTTCTAATCAGGAAGCTTTCTTGGCCAACAGGGACATTACTGATAATGTCACTCTTTTAACTGAATTACTCAGAGGCTACAACAGACATAATGTCTCCCCCAGATGTGTCTTAAAATTGGACATTGAGAAGGCATATGACATTGTTCAGTGGAAAACAATCATCTATATTCTCCATAAAATGAATTTCCCTACTCCCTTCCTTGCTTGGATTTTCACGTGTATCTCCACTGTCAATTATTCCTTGAGTATTAATGGTAGCATTTTTGGTTACTTCAAATCTACCCAGGGAATTAGTCAGGGTGACCTTATCTCGCCTTACTTATTTATATGTGTTATGGAGCTTTTTACTGTCATTTCCAAAAATGCTATGTCTCTTCACCTTGTGGATTATCATCCACTCTGCAAAAGTATGGAAATTTCTTATCTCTTGTTTGCTGATGATCTTATGTTCTTTACCAAGCCTAATGGAAAATCGATTTCTGGTGTTCTGAATATTTTATGTAATTTTAAAACCAAAATTGGTTTGTCTATCAACTATTCTAAGTCTAAAATGTGGATTGCTGGAGTCCCTGACCAAATGAAGTCTTCTATGTTCACTTTATCTGGCCTCTCTCCTTTTAATCATAGTGAGAGTTATCTAGGTGCCCCTATCTACTCCTCTAGAATAACTTCCAACCAATGTCTTTGACTGTTTGAAAGAATTATTGGAAAAATTTCTTCTTGGCATGGTCAACACTTCTCAATGGCTGGTAGACTTATTATTGTTAAATCCATTGCCACTTCTATGTGCTTATATTATGCTAGATTGTTTATTCTTCCTTCTAAGCTTATTTCTATGATCAACTCTGCTCTAAATCATTTTCTTTGGCGTGGAAATCCTTACTCCAAAAAACTCATTCCTGTTGCTTTCAGTAGAGTCTGTAGGCCTTATAAGTTTGGAGGGTTAGGCATCTTGAATCTAAAGAAATGGAATCATGCTGCTTTGTCTACAAGGCTAGACAAACTTCTTAGAAATGATGGGAATTTATGGGCTAGCTGGGTTACGAAAAATTTGATTAGGAGGCAAAAGTTTTAGACTATGACTGCTCCAAATGATTGTAGTTGGATGTGGAGAAACCTTCTTCGTTTCAGAGATGTTATTCTTCCATTATTTCAAAACAGTATGAAAGACATGGAATCCTTGTCCTTTTGGCATGATCCTTGGTCGTCTTGGGGGATTATCCTTTATAATATGCTTGATCATAGCCTTAAGATTTTAACTGGTATCTCTGACAATGCTAAGGTTAGTATGTTTTGGAGTGATGGTTATATTTCTCTTCCTTACTCTAGCTCTTTCATTGTTAGGCAGCTCTGGAATGTTATTCAAAATCGGGCTTATAACTGTGACAATGATTTCTCTGCATGGGATGGTAAAGCCCACTCTGTTGCTACTGTTTATAAATTTTTGATTAAAGCTGATGATCTCGAAAACTTTCCTTGGCATTCTCGTATTTGGTCTTCAGCTTCTGCTCCTAAAGAAAATATACTGTTGTGGAAGGTTGTCTCTAATGGCCTTCTGACTCTTGATAAACTTAAGTACTATGGCATTGTTCATTTGTCCACTTGCATACTGTGTGGTGTTGAGGAAGAATCCATTTCCCACCTTTTTTTCACATGTCCCTTCTCATGCTTTATATGGAAAATTTTGCTTGGAAGGTTGAAGATATGCAGTCCTGTTTTGAATTCCTCTGAAGAGTGGTTCTTTATTTTTCAAGCTACTAGATGGAAAACTCATGCTACAACTAAGTTATTAAGTCCTCTTAAGAAGTTTATATATGCTATTTGGACTGAGAGGAACAATAGAGTGTTTAAAGGAACTTGCTCCTCTAAACACTCTCTGTTCCTCTTTTTGTCTATGCATATTTAGTATTTTGTGCTATATGTTATTTTGGTGGCTTTTGTCCTATGTTTGGTGATGGTTTTCGTCATCGCTATTTGTAGTCATCTTCTGTTGCAATAAATATATGGTAGGGGCCATTCAACCCCGCTGGCTTTGCCAAAAAAAATAACGCTTATATTATGAAACCAAAAGCAGTAGCAATTGCTTCCATAACCTTTATTTCACTTATATAATCCAAAAGGAGTTAATAATTATATAAAATGAAATATTTAAAGTTGTTTCAATTTATAATCAACAAATCAACATAACATAAAACAATCACTTACAAACAAGCATACAATCATCACAAAGAATCAAAGTAATTAACCATTCATTCATAGAAATCAAACAAATTGTTTGTTTGGATTTAGACCCCTTAAGTCGTATAGAATGACAAATAACTACTAAGTATACCATATACTCAACAACCTTAGATAAAACTCAATAGATTATTCATACATCCTAAATGATTTAGAAGCATCTTTACCCCCAAACAACTATAAGCCAAAGCAAACAACCAATGCCAAGCACTTTTTAAGTTTATTCTTATTAATTTCATTTCATATCATTTACTTTACTTTAGTTCCCTTCATACAATGACCATTTCATTCATTTACTTTCATTTATTTCATTACATATGTTACTCATGTATAATTTACTAATCATATGTAAATAAATTCTTAAAGTACTATATAGATTTCTTTGTAAATGAACGCACATTCATTCATTCAGTACTTATTTCTATTTATTATCATTTATTACTTACAAAAATTCATTTTCATTTATTCATATCATGTCAATTTCTTTTTACTGCATTACATTCATTCATTCATTACTTAATTACATTTATTTACATTCATTTATTTATAGTATTCATGTTCCATTCAATTGCTTAGCATTTCAATTCATTTACTAAAGTTTATAATCATTTATTTATAATACTTACCTTTCTATTATATTTAATTAGTAGCATTTCAATTATACTTAAGTTTATAACAACTACAACACAAATTCTTATTTATTAAAGAATTTCATTGAATGCTTTCATTACTTCAAGTTTTACTTGTATAATATCCTATTACATTTTCTTATTAAACATTACAACTATTAATACTTGGTAAGTTATATATATATATATATATATATGCTTTAAGAATGCAATTGAAAGTTATACAATTTTTTCTCATTTCTTATAATTAATTTAATGTTCAATAATCATATCCTTTGTTTTATAGGTTACAAATTTAAACTTTCTTGTAATTTCATTTATAACCTAGCATTTAATCTCTTATTTCATTTAGAGGTTCCAATTATTAATTAGCTACATTCCATTTCACTACAATAATTGAAACTATTAATTAACAGAAACTTAAAAACTAAATACCGGGTTCCATTTCAAATCATTCTAAAATAATATATATATATATCCTATCTTTTGTATTGTTATCCCACTTTTTAGCAAAGTTGAGATATCAAGAAATTAACTTAAAATCAGCTATTACTC
This sequence comes from Allium fistulosum, assembly GCA_030737815.1. NCBI lineage: Eukaryota > Viridiplantae > Streptophyta > Magnoliopsida > Asparagales > Amaryllidaceae > Allium > Allium fistulosum. The sequence continues at coordinate 1,105,936,417 of CM060901.1, forward strand.
GTTCCGAATATCGATTATGTATCGCAGGTTCACCATGGATATCGAGGAATTTTGTCCGAGTCCGGAATGAGCTACAATCGACAAGACATGACAAGCAAAGCTGTGAAAGCCAATGTTTCAAGTTTTAAGTCAATCCGATTTCATAAGCTCAAGATATAATCGATACAAGATGAGGAAAACACGTTGTTCGTATCGATCTCGGCGCCTTGTTCAAATCGATCCAAAGAAGTTCTGTTCGAATCGATCAAGGAAAGTCTAATTTCGAATCGATCCATGGTCGCGCTATTCGAGTCCATCGAGTTCTACTCGATCAGAGTGACTTCGCTTCGTATCCATCGTGTTCGTCTGGCTCTAGAGAAGTCTTATTCGTATCCATCGAGCGTCGACAGTTCGTATCGATCCATAGCAAACCACTCATTCGTGTCGATCGATTTACAGATAATCAATGGATACGAACACCACGATCGATCGATACGAACGATATTCCTTGAAGCGATCGATACAAAGCGCCTTTTAATCATCGGTTCGAACAGAGCCACTGTTGGATCGATGCGAACAGTGTATCATTCAACACGAAATACGTCACTACCGATCGATGCGAACAAGGCCTATGCACAAGGAAGACTCGATCGTTCGGCACAAAAGATGGAGCAATCCAAGAATCTCACGCCACGTCACCACACGCACACGTGCTCAGGATCGAGTCGAACAGAACGATACGAATAGATCGATTCGAACAGGGCAGCCCACCGAAAACTCGAATTTGCATCGATCATATCTCACAAACCACACGTCCAAATGCTATGAAATTTTAACAGGAGCTTGCGTACAACCTAAGGAAGGTCCACGTCAAGTTTTGACTCGATTGGATCAAATCTTGATCGATAAGAAATTCGTTCGTATCGATCACGTATCGAGCCGAAACTTCGTGGGCTCGGTCGCGTGGGCCCACTCACGTGCCAGAAGAAGTCTCCCGGGATCTGAGCAAAATATCAGCCTCCTACGCTTATAAATAGCACCCTAGGGCCGATAGAAAGGGGACTTTTGGATCCAGCAACGTCCAGACTCTACCGAATTCAAGATTGAACTCGCACTCCATTATTGTACTCGAAAATTAATTAAGTAATCCGCTGTAATCAGCGAAGAACATCAATAAAAGATTAACTTTTGGAGTGGACGTAGGCCGGAGATAGCCGAACCACTATAAATCTTGTGTCTCTATCTATTTCTTTCCGTTTTTAGTTCATTATTCTTCACTTTTTATCCTCTACATTACTTAGATCTATGATCTGTGATTATATACTATTGATTTGTGTTCATACACTGGTGCTTTCACGACATTGAGGTTTGTGACCAATTTTGGCGCAAACACTTTGGTGCTTTCACTGAGAGGAACTAGCACCCGCTATACCAGATTGGGAATTCAGATTTGAAAGACAATGACGCAACAAACAATTAGAAGACAAAGAGCCGAGAGAAGCCAACAAGGGGGGAGTCAAGAGGCATCCTCTGGAGCTGGAGAAGGACCAGCTTCGATCTATATTACCAGGGATGAAATGGAGGCTATGGAGGATTCAATTCATGAAAGATTGTTGAAGAGTCAACAAGAAATGATGCAGACTTTCTTTGAACAGATGAGAGCAGCAAGTGCGCAGAACCTTGGACCGACTACAGTGACTGCAAATGTAGGACAAGGAGATAGAGTCCCAGAGACCAATGGAGGTCAGATTCAAGGCCAGAATGCGGAGCCTGAAGGCAATCAACAAGGACTTGGGGGCAGACCCTCGGAATCTGACATTGGAAGACCCACGGATGGAACTCAGCAGGCTAGAGCCAACTCCAACGTGAATGAGCCACACGAGGAATATTACCCGGAATACCCTTCGAGACTTGGGGGGCAGGATTGAATCATGCCGAGGGGACGACCCCGGGATGGAGATGAAAGAATGGCTGGATTAGTGCGACGGATAATGAGTGGAGGATTGTCAAGCGGGGGCTTAGAGGAAGTTAGTCGGAATCCGTTCACTCCGAATATCAGAAATGAGAGAAATCCTCCAAAATTCAAGCTACCCATGCTGGAACCTTATGATGGAAAGTCGGACCCGACCATGCATATACCAGACATATCAGACATATTGAAGTGCTGGGAGCATCCGAGGAAGTAATGGCACGATGTTTCCCTTTATTCTTATCACATTTGGCCGCGCTTTGGTTCAGGCAGCTAGAGAATGGATCAATCAGAACATGGAGTGAGCTAGTGGAATGCTTCATGAGACAGTTTAAGGTCCACGTGACGCGACCCAAGAGTGTGATGACCTTAGCTTCGATAAAGCAAAGGACCAGAGAGTCAATAAGAGATTTTTTACTACGATTCAATGCGATAGTGGCTTCAATGGATCGCCCGGACCCATCGATGATTTTGATGGCGGTGGTGGCCGGAGTTGCTAAAGGCATAGAGTTTAAGGATTCTTTAGCAAGGGATTCACTACAAGATCTTGGAGAATTCTATCATGAGGCTGAATGATTCATTCGGCTAGAAGATTCACGCACCGAGAGGCGAGAAGCAAACGCTGTGCAAGGCGACGGAACCTCCAAAGAACAGTCTGAAGCAGATAAAGTAAAGAGAAAGCAGGACGAAAGATATGATGGTCCTGATAAACGGAAGATATTCCGAGAACCCAGATTTAGACAATACACAGACTTGACGGCAGGCCTGGAACGAATCTACACGGAGACTCGGGGGCAGCTCCCCTATCGGAAACCCCCCAGGAGAGATCCCATAGAACGGGAACGTAGATGTGGAAAGTACTGCCTATTCCATGAGCTAGAAGGGCATACTACCGATGAATGCTGCCATCTGAAGGATGAGGTAGAAGAGCATATCAGAAGTGGTAGACTGCCACAATACACCAGAGATCGGACAGCGGCGGTAGGACCTGAGCAACTACCGCCTCCACCTAACAAGACTAATCCTGGATCAGGATCGCGACTCGTCATCAATTGATTATGATGGCAAGGGCCAAGTTCAAGATTTGGACTTTGGTCCATTAGGTTCCTTAGATTTGATTTCAAAATAAAACGGCTATTCCACTTACACATGTACGGGAACCAGAGAGATCCTCAGGCATGCTCTGAGATGGTAATAGACCGCTCTGCCCGGAGAGGCAATGCTTAATTTTTCTAGTTGTTTGAGATTGAACATCCGGAACTTGAATTTAATAAATGGACTTGAATTTCTCGAAATAAATCTTTGATCGGAGAGTTAAAGGATGAATATTGAAAACCAACTTGAAAATGATCGCTTTATGACCCTACGCGGAGAGGCAGGGTCCGGAGTGCAGGAAGTGAGTTGCTTCGTCAGAGAGCGACAGGATCGACTCACTTAACGTCGTTCCCCATTCAGCGGAGAGTGATTGGATCGGGGTTTGATAAGAGCCTGGAGTGGCTGTGATCGGCCTAGGATTTAGGCCAAGACATCGCTTAATGTTCAGAGACACTGAACCGGAGTGCAGGGGGTGTTGCCGCTTCGCCGGAGAGCGACATGATCGGCTCACTCAACGTTGTTTCCCCTTCACTGGAGAGTGACAGGATGGGATTCAGCAAGAGCTCGGAGGGGCTATGATCGGTCCAGAAAGACCGAGGCATCGCTGTATGCCCTTACTGCGGCCAGAGTGCAAGGGATAGAAAACAACGCCGCAGTGCAACAAGATCTTTCTATTCGATCGTTAGGTCTGGAATGGACTTACCAAGGGCCCGGAGTGACCATCGATAGTCCGGAGAGGCTGTAGAATCTGATTATTGACTTCCGCAAGTGGAAATGGATACTGATTAGGCTTCGAACAACCACAAACTTGATTGACGATACTATAGCTGTGAATAAAATATGAGCTCACAGCATCCGATTTGAAGCTATTCAAAACACGCCTTTTTACCAAAAGGCATATTTTGGTGGGGCAAAATGTTATCCCACTTTTTAGCAAAGTTGAGATACCAAGAAATTAACTGAAAATCAATTATTACTCGTTCCGAATATCGATTATGTATCGTAGGTTCACCATGGATATCGAAGAATTTTGTCTGAGTCCGGAATGAGCTACAATCGACAAAACATGACAAGAAAAGCTGTGAAAGCCAATGTTTCAAGTTTCAAGTCAATCCGAGTTCATAATCTCAAGATATAATCGATACAAGATGAGGAAAACACGCTGTTCGTATCGATCTCGGCGCCTTGTTCGAATTGATCCAAAGAAGTTCTGTTCGAATCGATCAAGGAAAGTTTGATTTCGAATCGATCGTGTTCGAATCGATCCATGGTCGGGCTGTTCGAATCCATCGAGTTCTACTCGATCAGAGTGACTTCGCTTTGTATCCATCGTGTTCGTCTGGCTCCAATGAAGTCTTATTCGTATCCATCGAGCATCGACAGTTAGTATCAACCCATAGCAAACCACTTATTCGTGTCGATCGATTTACAGATAATCAATGGATACGAACACCATGATCGATCGATACGAACGATATTCCTTGAAGCGATCGATACGAAACGCCTTTGAATCATCTGTTCGAACAGAGCCACTGTTAGATCGATGCGAACAATGTATCATTCAACACGAAATACGTCACTATCGATCGATGCGAACAAGGCCTATGCACAAGGAAGACTCGATCGTTCGGCACAAAAGATGGAGCGATCCAAGAATCTCGTGCCACGTCACCACATGCACACGTGCTCAGGATCGAGTCGAACAGAACAATACGAATAGATCGATTCGAACAGGGCAGCCCACCGAAAACTCGAATTTGCATCGATCATATCTCACAAACCACACGTCCAAATGCTATGAAATTTTAACAGGAGCTTGCGTACAACCTAAGGAAGGTCCACGTCAAGTTTTGACTCGATTGGATCAAATCTTGATCGATACGAAATTCGTTTGTATCGATCATGTATCGAGCCGAAACTTCGTGCGCTCGGTCGCATGGGCCCACTCATGTGCCAGAAGAAGTCTCCCGAGATCTGAGCAAAATATCAGCCTCCTACGCCTGTAAATAGCACCCTAGAGCTGACAGAAAGGGGACTTTTGGATCCAGCAACGTCCAAACTCTGCCGAATTCAAGATTGTACTCACACTCCATTATTGTACTCGAAAATTACCTAAGTAATCCGCTGTAATCAGCGAAGAACATCAATAAAAGATTAACTTTTGGAGTGGACGTAGGCCGGAGATAGCCGAACCACTATAAATCTTGTGTCTTTGTCTATTTCTTTCCTTTTTAAGTTCATTATTCCTCACTTTTTATCCTCTACATTACTTAGATCTGTGATCTGCGATTATATACTGTTGATTTGTGTTCATACATTGGTGCTTTCACGACATTCGGGGTTTGTGACCAATTTTGGCACAAACATGTATGTATCAAACCATATTTAGAAAAAATATATATTTATTTATCAAAACAAATGTGTAGTAAATAACTACAACGGTCTTCCCACTTCGAAACTCGAAAATGAATGTCCATGATGCGTGCACTCATCACCGAAATTATTTTCTAGCGACAGAGAGGGGAGTAAAGAACTTATTTCATTCCAAAATTTCTTTAAAATAATTCTTTAAAATTATATTGAAATATTTATATCAAAAAATACTTCTAAGTAATATTATTATTATATTCCAAAATCATTTGAAAGAAATTTTCAAATACCCCATAACTTAATTTCTAAAATTTCCAATATGTATTTATTTAGTTACAACCTTTTTATTTTCAACCAATATTTATAAATTTCACTACCTAACAAAAAAAAATATTACAACCAAATATATCATTTATAAAATTGTTGTTTTATATTTAAAATATACAATAGGCAAAATTATTTCATTTACCTATATTTCAAAACAAATATTATGTCAGTCTGTCATATTAAGTGTTTAGAAATCCCTATCGATGTCATAGCGTCCTATGCACCAACCAGAATTTATAAATACAAAATGGAACAAATTAACACAATATCAAAACCTTTTTATTAACAAATACGCTCTCTCATATATATACACTCAGCGACTCTCATCATAGGGTATTACTACCCTATTAATAAAGAGTTAGACCCCACAAAGCTAAGGTTTTCGCTAAACCAAAGCTATGATACCAACTATAACATCCCGCCTTGTTGGACGTTTTATGCATACACACATGCCTACTCAAACCATACAGAAGGGCAGATTGTCATTGGGGTAAATAAGAAAATGAGAAAGAAAAAAAAACAAAACAGAATCTCACAACGGAATGACAAAATATAATAATCAAATAACAGTTCATGAAGCTGTTTACAAAAACATTTGATTATATTTATACAACACAAAATCAGAGTTACATATATCAGAGATAAATAAATAACAATGCAGCGGAACAGTATGATGCAGTAGAATAAATATTGTAAATAATAGTAGTACAAATCTTCATCTTCATCCTTCAGAAATATGGTCTTCAATTCCTGAAATGCTCAGGCTGACCCGAACAAATTGAAAAGACAAAACACTCGAGTCAGAACTAAAAGATCTTATGTAAGTTAAATCAACGGTAAATAAGTATGAGTGTAAACGACGTCGGAGATGTTTATGGGGTTTGACATCTCCTATTCAATGTCTAACGTGAGTGCAATAACTTAAGAGATGTTCGGGATTTCCATCTCCTAAGGATCCGTTAAACTATCTACTATGTAGTACAATACGCTATTATAATAGTGTCTACAGTAAAGTAAAAGTATTAAAATAGCGTTAAGGCATTACCCATATCCCCTTTAACACATTTTATATATTCCCATAGTCTATACAGTACCGTGCGCTCCTCCGAGAGGTTTACGCAGAGGGCAACCCATATGTATGGTACAAAACAAACTCGTAGAAGGCGCGCTAGGGCATGTAAACACGGCACACGAGGAAATTCCAGGGTAGATATACCGTTTGCATATCCGGACTAGTGGTAAAGCATAGCTGCTACTACCGCCCACCTCGGAACACACTCCCAAATCAAAATCAAAGGTGGCCACCAAATCAATCCCAAAATAAGAATATAATATCGAAGGAATGTGCCCGATCGGAGGAATGACCTCACTTGGCCCAGCGTGGCTCTTGATTTTAGTCACATCTAAGCTGACTCACGGGAGTCAGGGTCACGTCATACCTTACAGAAATCGTTTGCCAAACCATCCTACTTCATTTCTTGAATCTCCACCACGTACACAGTTGTTAAAGTGGTTTTCGGTATTGGCAGAGAGTATGACAATATCCGATCCTGGTCTCTTTAACAACCAAACGCTTATTTCACACCGGATGGTTCTTTTACATTTCCAAAATCTTTTCACAATGGATATCAAAATATCATATTTTCAAATCATATCACTTTCAAATCGTATTTACTTTCAAATCATATTCACTTTGAAATCATATTTTGGAATTATATTTTCTATCAAAAAGTCATAATTTCTTCCATAGTCATATTTCCAAAATCGGGTAAAACCTTACTTCAAAATCATCATTTCAATTTATTCTCTTTTAAACAATGAATCGCATTTAAACACTTCCACTTTACTTAGTCTGGAAATTTAGAAATAGTTTAAATAATTATAAATAGTTAAAATAGCTATAAATAGTTTAATTATAGGTTAAAAATACTTTTAAATTGATTTAAGATAGTTAAGTGGATTTAAATTAGATTAAGTATAATTATAATAGATTAAATAGCTTTAAAATAGATTAATTATATTTAAAATGAATTAAAATGGTTTAAAATAGATCAAAATAATTTTATATAGTTAATAATAGTTAAATAGTTTAGTAAATTTGAAAATCTGAATAATTAGAAATTTTAAAATGATATATTCTTTTAAAACAGTTTATATTAAAACTATTCATTTCATTTCAACACATTTATATATCCAATTAAACTATTCATTTCATTTCAACACATTTAGACCAATTTAAATTTCCAACTCAACAAACCACATTTCCCTTTCATACATAAACTTAATTTTCCAAAAATACTTCAATTTATATAAATAAAATTTTACTTCAAAATATCATTTAATTCCATTCAAAAATTAAGGATTTTAAAATCATTTAATTTAAACGATCCGGTGTCCGTATATAATTCTCTACCCTAGGGTTAAATGATACAGATATTTATCATTTCAATCCGCAATTTAAAATTTTACGGTTATATATCATTTCAAATCGCAATCCCGAATAAATATAAAAATTCATAAAATCGCTCGAGTCTATCATTTCGACCCATAACGATTTTCAAATAATAATAATTTAAGGAACTTGCAGAGTGATAACAGTATATATATATATATATATATAAATTAACATAACATCCAATCATCCAATATCAACAATCAACATCCTTCATAATTATCATCCAAATCAACCAAATAAATATCAGCAATTTACTAATTTACAATAACATGTATTCAAGTGGCAAATAAATTTCAAAAATAAATTAAATAACAATTTAATTCGAAAGAATACAAATTAACAGGGATGGCAATTTAAATATATCAAATAGTCATAAGTAATTTCCTAATCACATCATAAATTAATTTAACAAAGATAAGAAATTTTAGAAGTTGTGAGTGGGTTAAAACACTCACCTTTGACTTTAGCCCATAAAAATCCAAACAGAAGCGCAAAACTCAACAACCTCCAAACTCAAGTTTTTCTAAAGATGAGGCTTCAGGAAAAGAATGAAGAACAACTTAGATGAGGAAATGGAGTGTATGAAAAATGAAAAAAAAATTATGTTTTATAAAAGAAAGCTTTTGGATTTCCAAGAATAAGAGCTTTTGAATATAGGTGTCAGGAGAAACAAAACGCAAATGAAGAAATAAGCTGTATGTAATAGCCCGCAAACCCGTACCCCTTGAATCGACACTATTCTCCAACATATCGACTCAAAGTGCAACGGAAATACGAACCATTGTATTAAAGAAGAAAGAGGTAGAGGAAGAAAATAGAAAATCAACATCAGAATCTCACAATCGTAGCGGAATAATATATAATAGTTAATAACTGATCTTTACACAAAAGAAAATCTGTTTATACATTACATCATCAGAGAATACACCATCAATAACACACAACTGGACAGTTATATTAACTTGTCCTCACCAACAGACAATACAACTTACAGCACAGTGGAATAATACATCAAGTACGTATGCTACGTTTCGCTATCCAGCTCGTCTCCTGAGCTCCACAGCAATCCATCTTATAATCCATAATACTCGGTCTGACCCGAGCATTATAGTTAAATAACACCCGAGTCAGTCTGGAAAACCAACGTGAGAAAACACACTCAATTGGATTATTAAAGTTTTCTAAACCCTTTGAAATCAAAAGCATCTCGTAAGACCACGCCACAAATAAACATGTCGGGTTTTTACCTTACGATAGCCAAAACACTTTTTATCAAATCCGTCTGATATTATAATAGTGTATATAGAAAGTAAAATAGAATCTAGCTGAAATGCTTGCATCTCATGTTTCAGCAATAGTTGGGCACAATCAAAACCGTACAGGCGCTTATTGGAGACTGGATTCCATACAATGACTAGGCACTGGGGTACCACCTGTCACAGTACCTGGTCTAGATCAGTGTACCGAGGACCACGCCCGATCCCCTTCAACACAAGACCGGAACTACCTAAGGGTAATTCCGAGTAAGATCACCCCACGGTTGGCACGACCAACCGCCACATAGCTGAAATAAAAAGGGACATCTAAACAGGAATGATCTCACCCTAATGGGCGCTACCCACATAGCCTTGCTGCATAACCCCTGATTTTCAGTCATTCCTGGTTGATGAGTCTTGAGACTAAGCGTTACCTTTATAGAACACATCCCTTAGAATGCCCATCGTCCACCTGACGATGTTCCGAAAGAATTCATCCATACAAGTCCGTTCCGGGTTCGAACGGAACCGAAGGCACTATTCCTACTACATCCATTTTGGAATCATCCTCAGGATTAGTAGCGACTAGCCCTTGCACTTCACTGTACCATCTTCGATTCAAACTCATTTCCCCATGAAACGTACAAACCGGATCGAAGTGGTTTTCGGAAAATAAATTCCGATCTCGGTCTCTTCGAAACGATCAGCGCATTGGCCAATATTGATAGTCGATTATTTAACTATCAATTAACATTCAAAAACATCAATCAAACATAAATAATTTTCCAAATTATTTATTTACCTCACAAATATCTTCGCAAGATATATTTGCATTTTCAACCCTTTTGAAAATGGTTTCAAAAAAACCACCTTTCTCTCACGGAGTAAATTTCCCAAATATTTTCTATCTCCACTGAAATCACCAAGTAAAAACATTTTAGATTTTTAAAATAATTTAAAACACTATATTACAAAATATACTTTAAACAAAACATTTAAATTAAAACTACTTTAATACTTTATTCAAAGATATATATATTTAAAGAATTTTTTAAAATAAAGCTACTTAATAAAATATAAAACTAGATTTTTTATCATTTAAAACATAATACCAAACCATCTTTAAATAATTACTATTAAAATAAATTTGAAAAATACTTGCTTTAAAATTTAAACATTTAAGAATAATAAATTTTCTAAAACATATTTTAAATCAACTTTAAAACTTTTAGCCTATACTTAAAAGTTTACTTTGGAAACGTACTTGGCTATCCAGGGAAATACACTTCTCTTTCACACCTTTAAAAATAAATCACTAATTATTTTTAAACAATTTACCCATTTCTTTAATAAATTCCCACCGTGAATTTAATCTTCCTAATATCCACTTATATATTTCGTCACTTTTATAAACCCAGTTTATAAATCCAATGTCTCACTTCTCTTTTAAAAATCCCGTTTTAAACACTTAAATCAATTCCCAAATTGATTTCCAAATTACTTCACTTTTAAATAAATTTGTTTACTTACTCTGTTTATTTCAAAATCCTTTAACTTTAAATTTCATTTCTTTATTATGATTTAAAAATCCCTTTAAATTGAGAATACCAATTTCAGATTTACCAAATCCCTTTTCTTTTCCTTTTTAATTAAATTTAAACCTTGATTTAAAATAAATTCTTTATTCTTTTAAATAATATCGCTTAAGCTTAATATTCGTTATTTCTCTGCTTATTCAAAATCCCCTTTTTTCCATATTTATTAGAATTTTGAAATCACTTTTATTCTTTTCCAAATTTGTTCTTAAATTTATTCAAATTCTTTAAAATTAGTTTACTCGAAAATCCATTCCTTATTTTCCTTTCAAAATCCACTTCTATATATTTTGGTAATTTAGGGTACCGAATATTCAAGCAAACCATAACATTCAATGTTCCAATTATCAATATAATTCACTACAGAATATCAAATATTCATAACACAAAATATTAAACAATCTAAATAATTTTGAGGAATCCAGTTGGATTCCTCCAACCTGTTTCCCTGCATCCACAGATGTTAGCACAATACCAATTCCACTTCGAGGTGGAATATCGCAGTATATGGGTTTATAAAATATCATCCGCTATTATGCGGCGCATAGGGTCTCATCCGCTATATAATGCGGGAGATCAATCATTCCAATATATACTATATATACTACTATATATAATATAACACATCAAATCAATTCAATCATTCAACCAATTATTTAAATTTAACCATTTAAATTTAAATAGCAATCCAGAAGAGTGAGATTAACTCACCTTTGTTATTTGCAACCCATTTCCATCCCGGCTTGATTTGTTTCCATGATTTTAGACCTTGCATAAATATTTATACAGTTTATTAATATTTGAAATGATTGAACCATCAATTTCATTTTATAATTTATTTAACTAATAATTCATTCCAAACTAATTATTTCCCTTTAAAAATCTTTTAGTAACTAAGATAAATTATATAGGATAGTTAAAAGAAATTAATCATCACAATACATTATTCTAAAATAAACAGTAAGCTAATGCATGTATGTATATAAAATTCTCTAGATGTATTTATATTTATATACTTCTTTCTGAAATTGATAAGATAAAAATTTCCTTACTGTATGTATTTATTTATACATACATAATTATATATATATATATGTATTCTCTAGTCTGTGAATATGTTAAATCAAGTTAAATCGAATACCGCAGTAAATATTTATATATATTTTTCTGACCTAGCATACATATAAACCATTACTGTAATAATTTAATTTTTTTCCAGACCTTGTCTCCGTATATATGCACTTTTCTGTTTATCTATTTACATTTGAATTAAAATAGCTATGTGTATTTATACATATGTATATTTGTAATTATTCTTCTTCTCTGTTTACATACATATATTTTAGATCGGAAAAAGAAAATAAATCTATAATATACCTTCTCGAGAATCCCAGCATCGACCATAAATTCGGCCCCAACGCACGCACCAGATCCTCGACGATTTAGAACGCCAAGCCTTCCCGACTTCGCACGCCGCTCCCTGTCCTTCCTCGGTCGAGATCCACCAGAGATCGCCTGATAAAACTCATCGCAACCACCAGCCTATAGCCGCCAAAACTCCACGCTGCAACGCATCTCCAGAACGTGGCCGACCTCCTTCTTCCCTCCTCGATTTGCCTACGAACCCCATAGCTCACGACGACCCAGCCTTGAATCGAAAACGTTTTCGATTTCAATGGGTATTACACACTTCCCGATAGAACCATTTTGTAACAACCCGCAAATTCGTAGCAATTAATTATCGCCATTAGGTGATTAAATCGTTCGTAAATTTTTATTGAAATTAAAAATCAATTTGAAATTCTTTTGATAAAAATTGTTAAGTATTGCGGGCTTTATAAATTTTATTGGCCCATGGGGTTCCTTTTGTACCGTGCTATTCGTGTGATAACCGACCCTTTCCATTTTTATTTCACTCACAACCCTAATCAAAAACAAACAGATGAAAAGAATAAAAATGGGGGCGACTATTTCTCTTCGATCTGAAGAAGTAGGGCTTCGACAACGTTCTTCTTTCTCAAATTAGAGCTTCGGCCCTTGGTGCACTCGTCCTCTAATGGTCGATTCTCTGAGTTGCTCGCGCTCGTTCGCTGTTGCTCGATTCTCCGATCGCCTCGACTTCGTCTCGGAGCTGCTCGTCTCCAATACGTAATTAAGGTGAGTGTTACCGCTCACATCTAATTCAACTGCTCGGTTTCGTGATTTGGGTTTTTAGTTGTTTATATAGGGTTTATAACCCTTGATTTTCGTCATATATATTTTATCTGAATTCGTCAAATCTTTTGCTTGGCTGTTGATTTTCGTATGGATGCTCGAGATGAATTCTGACCATTTCCATTTCGTATATTTGATTGCTTGGTTACTTGATAATCTCGGCTTTGAATTTTTCTTGCTCGATTCTTGACCACATTGTCTCTGACCTGTTCAACTTCATATATTTTGATCACGCTGGCTTTGACTTGGTTACATACGGCTATGTACACGCTTCGACTTCGCTATGACAATCTTTTCCTGGTCTGGTTCTCGGCCTATTGTGCATTTGACATTGCTCTTGGTCATGTTGGTTTCATCTGAGTGTTGCATATCATACCCTCGGTTCCTGTTGCACTTCACCTGTGATATTCTGTCCGGTCATTGCATTTGGTTATTATGGTTGTTGATTTAGTGCTTGTTTGTATATCATTATGTTGGAACTGTTTTCGTCTTTGTTAATGTGATGTTCTTCTGTTCCTCCCTGTAGCAGCTTTGTGCATTCCCCTGGCCATTTGTATTTATCCCCATAGTATACTCGAATTGACCTTAATTTTGCATTTGGTCAGTGTGCTTGGGTCAGTGGCATTGATATCTTTAGCTCGATCGACAGTTGTTGTTCATTGCATATATTTGCAAATTTATCTGGCTTCACTGTGAACTTTGGTACTGAATCATGGTAGTTCACTGTATTGTGCTTTTGTTTTGTCATTTGACTTACAGGTGCATTGACTTGTACCTGTGCACTTGTGTACTTTGTGTTCTATTCATTAGCTTGGTAGCAATCCTTATAGTATTTGTGAAATGCCATGACTGTTCTTCGTTCCACTGTGCACTGCTTGACTCGAAATCTAGTTGCCTCCTTGCGATGATATTGTTACTGGTGCAGTTTTGGGTTTCCAGTTGTACTTGGTTCATGTCAGATTGGTTCATGTCTTGTTGTAGTTCCTTGGTCTTTGCATATGTTGTCTGGGTTCATACTCCATTGTTCCTTTGCATATTTGTAATGAGATGCACCATGGTTTCTCTGACCAGTCTTGAACACTGCATAATTGTAGTTGTGAGTTGCATCCATGTGTTTGCTGTGTTGCCATATCTTGTGCTTGAGCTTGCATGCTTCATGTTGCTTCATGCTTCATATTCTTGCATGCTTTGTTGGATTGTTTAGTGTCTCCTTGAATTTGTGTTCACTGTCTTGACTTCACTTGACTTTGATCTGTGACTTTGATCATCTATTTCGGTGATGATATTGATATACTTGCTGGAGCTGCTGTACCTTATCGTTTGCATATGCATTCATGTAGAACATATGTGTTATCACCTTGTCCTGGATTAACATTTTGCTGTGATGTTGGTGTCACTTGATTCAGTGATGTATCGGCATTGATGTATCTTCATTTTGTTCAAGTGTACTTGTCTTTACTATGTTGATCTGATTCATGATCTTACTGTCTCCATTAAAAAAAAATATTGTTGCAGTGAGCTCTTTCGCTGCTGCACTGCCTTGTTCTCGAATCTGATACATTGCATGGATGCCTTGTATCATTTGCATTTTTGTCATTTTGCTTCACCGATGACCTTATCTTTTATTGAGGCATGTGCAGTTTCATTTTAGCCTCTCTGTCTTTGACGTTGAGGCCATTCTTACATGTTGAGTCAGGTCTGCCCATTCTTGTTTCTGTCTTTAGCTGTTCATGTTCCTATGCATGTTGAAGCTTAGGTTGTGGCTTCACTCGTATCTCTTGTGATATCTTTTGAGTCTGTTTACTTTCTGACCAATATGGGTTAGATATTTTGATTTCTTCGACGTATTAATTACTATTAATACACGGAATTGTGGTGACTTTATATTCTGTTGTGGCGAGGCAGTGCACGCGTGCGTGC
Organism: Allium fistulosum; assembly: GCA_030737815.1. NCBI lineage: Eukaryota > Viridiplantae > Streptophyta > Magnoliopsida > Asparagales > Amaryllidaceae > Allium > Allium fistulosum. Next base: position 1,105,951,597 of record CM060901.1, read on the forward strand.
ACTGCAGCCACACCGAATTTACAGATTTTAATCGATATTTCTCTTCTTCTTGATTCATCGACCTGTTGCGTAATTCGTAGGCTGTATTGGCGAGGCAGTACTCGTTAGCGTGTACTGCAGCCAATTAGCATTGATGTTTTTAAATTGACATTTCAATTGTTTAAACTGCTTTGGATTTCTGTTTTGTGGATTAATACTGTTTAGTGTTATATCTGCCGTTATCCGGTTCTCTTATCGAGAAGTTGGATATACGAGATTTCTGTGACTGTCATCTATATTGAGATTGATTATTATTGCTTCTATGCTCTAATAACTGATTTTGAATTAGACTGATCCAAGTATTATTTTCTTTTGAATGTAATACTCGGGTCAGACCGAGTATTTACAGGTTGTAGATTTTTAGCTTTGGGTTGCTGCTAGAGCTATGAAGACTTTTTATATCATCTGAAGAGGTCTTCGTCGTGTTGTAGTAGTCAGTGTGTCTGTTTTAAGATGATAATGTATTCATGTATATTAGTCGATAATGTACGTGTATATATAACTTTTTGAGTCGACAGTTGTAGTTGTATCATTTGTATTGTGTCAAATGTATTGTAACTGATATCAGTTATTATATATATGAGACTTTTCGTTCCATCTGTATTCCGCATTTATGTTATTTGTGTTATTTTTATATCTATTGTCCTAAACTATTATAGCCACTGTGTAGTAGCTTTGAGTTTGTATCGGTATGTCGGATTTCCTCTAAAGATGAAATGCAATGTTTTATTATCTGACATATCGGTGCTCGCAGAAAGCAATTACATAGATGGTCGCTCCTCAATAGCCTTATTCTCCATGCTAGTTGACAGCACTACACCGTAGTGTTCTTGGCTAGCGTGGGTATAGAGGTGGGGCGTTACAGCTTGGTATCAGAACCTGGGGTTTAGGACAATTATAAAACATAACTTAGATGGAGCATGTGTTACAACTATTTGTCGATGTTTTATCTCTCATCTTTACATATGACTATTTTTGACTGTTAGGTATGAATTCCTAACGCTTATTCTTGTGTTTTCGGCTTTGAATTGATTTAGCCGATGTTGATTTTGTTTTAATTTGGCAAATTAAAGCCATTTTGACTTTTGGACTTTGTTCCATTTTTGTTCTATGCTATGAGTGTCATTGTGTACCTGTTACACTGTGATGAAAAATAGCTGGACCAGTTGCAAAATTGAGTGATTTTGATTTCTCATTCACATCTAGTTTGAATCTCAGCGAGTTTGAACTTGATATTTTTTGTTTTCCTCATCTAGATTTCCCTTCGACTTCGGTCACTTTGTTTTTGAGAAATTGCTAATCTCTTGATTTTCAAGACTCTGATTTTGTTTGTCGTTGGTTTCTTTGATAATGATGATTGATTCATTTTGTACTCGACTGCGGCTATTAATTGTTGACTTCGACATTGACTTGATTCTTACTTTTGTTGAAGTCATTTATGCATTTCTGCTCGTTTTGCTTTGTTTTTCCAGTTGATAATCGATTCTTCTTTTCTAATTAGTTGTTATCACCTTTGTCGATTTTGATAACTTCTATTTCTGGAATTTTTGGTATTCCTACTTTGATGAATTTGGAATCGAATTCTTTGGATTTTATTCACGTCTTCGAATGTGAAATTTTAGTGAATTGACTTGGTTTCCAAATTTAATCGACTCTTGATTATTTCCCCGATTTGTTGCTATCATTTATTACCAACTTTGATGACATTTTCTTCGGGATTTTTGTGAACATACTTTCTGATGGATTCAGTATCGATTTCTTTGGATTCCATTCACATCTTCGTATGTGAATTCTTGTGATTGATTGTTTCTACAATCATTTTTGTGATTTGTCACTTTAAAAATATAAAGGTTTTCTATACTAGTAGTAAATATTAAAATCCTTTTCTCCAAACGATTTCAAAACTATTTTACTATAAAGCTCTTTTTCTTAAACCGTTTTCCAATCTATTAGTATATGCAAGCCTTTATTTCGCTCGTCTGAGAAATTGAATTAAACGGCCTAGTAAAACAAGTGGTATGAAACGCTTGCGTTTACTTCGTCGGTTAACTCCTGGACTTGTTCGATTGAACCTTTTGTGACAATTTTCTAGTGAAGATCTACAATTTGTTCGTAAATATTTGAGTTAAGCAAGTGGTTATGGGACATGAAGCTAAACTCTTATATTTACTAGCTTAGTGTAATCGACACTTCTTTATGATCGATGACGATCATTTTTATGATTTAGACTAGCAATGTGCGATGTCTCTCGTCCGTGTGTTCGGACTTGCCTTTCTCGTCCGTGTGTTCGGACTTGCCTTTCTCGTCCGTGTGTTCGGACTTGCCTTTCTCGTCCGTGTGTTCGGACTTGCCTTTCTCGTCCGTGTGTTCGGACTTGCCTTTCACGTCCGTGTGTTCGGACTTGCCTTTCTCGTCCGTGTGTTCGGACTGCCTTCGGCCCATCCGTGTGTTCGGAAAATTAAATGAATAGCTTCCCATCCGTGTGTTCGGAAATATTAAATGGATAGCTTCCATGAGATAGCTTCTCGTCCGTGTGTTCGGACTTCCCCCTTCTTTGTGTTTTTTGGATTTTGTGTGTAGATTTCTAGAATCTGTGTTTTCTGGATTTCGTGTGTAGATTTCTAGAATCTGTGTTTTCTGGATTTCGTGTGTAGATTTCTAGAATTTGTGTTTTCTGGATTTCGTGTGTAGATTTCTAGAATCTGTGTTTTCTGGATTTCGTGTGTAGATTTCTAGAATTTGTGTTTTCTGGATTTCGTGTGTAGATTTCTAGAATTTGTGTTCTCTGGATTTCTTGTGATGAAATCTGGAATTTTGTGCTTCACCAATTTTCGTGATTTCTATTGATATGTTTATCAATTTTTGTGCATTGGTGAATTCATGTGTTATTGACTTGTTATGAATACAAGTTTAGGGTATGATATCCCTTTCTATCTTTGAGAAGATTCTTGTGACATTTTCTGATGAATGAAAGTTCATTTGGTATTATATTTTGATGCCAGTTACTTTGATGGGATTTTGACGTGTTAACTTCATTAACCGTCAATTTTGAAATGGATTTACAAGCGGTTCTCCCGCGATACTGATATTACTAATTTAATCACGTATTTTCAAAATTCATTATTTTTTAAAAGTTGTTTCAAAAATATAAATTAAAATTGTTTTCAAAATTTTTACAGTTTACAATTTTCAAAAGAACGAGGAAGCGATTTAAACGTTTCAGGAAAATCGAGGACTATGACCCCTTTCTTTTACTGATTCGCTTAATTCCGGATTTGTCCGTTTGAGAATGTGAAATGTTATTTTTAAAACACACAATTCTACACTTTCAAGGAAACGATAAAGAGATTTAAACGATTTAGCAAAAGTACGGAGTATGAAACCATACTTTTACTACTTCGGTTAATTCCGGACTCGTTAATTGAATATTTATGACTTCTGATTATCGTTTTTGATAATCAGATGTTTGTGTTTCTGCTTATCGTTTTTGATAATCAGATATTTGTGAAATTTGATTATCGTTTGAGATAATTAAATATTTTTCGATTTGATAATCGAATCTTTGTGATTTCTGATTATCGTTTTTGATAATCAGATATTTGTGAAATTTGATTATCGTTTGAGATAATTAAATATTTTTCGATTTGATAATCGAATATTTGTGATTTCTGATTATCGTTTTTGATAATCAGATATTTGTAAATTTGATTATCGTTTGAGATAATTAAATATTTTTTCGATTTGATAATCGAATATTTGTGATTTCTGCTTATCATTTTTGATAATCAGATATTTGTGAAAATTCGATTATCGTTTTAGATGATTGAATATTTGCGATTTTGAGATTCGAGCTTCGTCTTTTTCTCTGACGATTCAGGTGAGTAATTTGATTTACTCACATTCAATTCGTGCAGTACGCGATTTCTGCTCTGATTCCTTTTCTTTCAAGTGCTAGAACTCGATTGATTCTTGCTTTTGATAGTCGTCTGATTTTGATTCCTTGATCCCCACGATGTTTATTTTTTTGATTTGAATCAGTCGAACCTTTTGATTCTATATCTGATACTTCCATAATTCCAATACTTCCCTGTTGACCTTTGCTTTGCTTATGCATTCGACATTGCCTTGTTCTTATGGTTGTTACCTTTTGTCCATTTATTCCTTATGATTGCGAGGACGCAATTTTTTTAAGGAGGGGAGTCTGTAACAACCCGCAAATTCGTAGCAATTAATTATCGCCATTAGGTGATTAAATCGTTCGTAAATTTTTATTGAAATTAAAAATCAATTTGAAATTCTTTTGATAAAAATTGTTAAGTATTGCGGGCTTTATAAATTTTATTGGCCCATGGGGTTCCTTTTGTACCGTGCTATTCGTGTGATAACCGACCCTTTCCATTTTTATTTCACTCACAACCCTAATCAAAAACAAATAGATGAAAAGAATAAAAATGGGGGGCGACTATTTCTCTTCGATCTGAAGAAGTAGGGCTTCGGCAGCGTTCTTCTTTCTCGAATTAGAGCTTCGGCCCTGGGTGCGCTCGTCCTCTGATGGTCGATTCTCTGAGTTGCTCGCGCTCGTTCGCTGTTGCTCGATTCTCCGATCGCCTCGACTTCGTCTCAGAGCTGCTCGTCTCCAATACGTAATTAAGGTGAGTGTTACCGCTCACATTTAATTAAACTGCTCAGTTTCGTGATTTGGGTTTTTAGTTGTTTATATAGGGTTTATAACCCTTGATTTTCGTCATATATATTTTATCTGAATTCGTCAAATCTTTTGCTTGGCTGTTGATTTTCGTATGGATGCTCGAGATGAATTCTGACCATTTCCATTTCGTATATTTGATTGCTTGGTTACTTGATAATCTCGGCTTTGAATTTTTCTTGCTCGATTCTTGACCACATTGTCTCTGACCTGTTCAACTTCATATATTTTGATCACGCTGGCTTTGACTTGGTTACATACGGCTATGTACACGCTTCGACTTCGCTATGACAATCTTTTCCTGGTCTGGTTCTCGGCCTATTGTGCATTTGACATTGCTCTTGGTCATGTTGGTTTCATCTGAGTGTTGCATATCGTACCCTTGGTTCCTGTTGCACTTCACCTGTGATATTCTGTCCGGTCATTGCATTTGGTTATTATGGTTGTTGATTTAGTGCTTGTTTGTATATCATTATTTTGGAACTGTTTTCGTCTTTGTTAATGTGATGTTCTTCTGTTCCTCCCTGTAGCAGCTTTGTGCATTCCCCTGGCCATTTGTATTTATCCCCATAGTATACTCGAATTGACCTTAATTTTGCATTTGGTCAGTGTGCTTGGGTCAGTGGCATTGATATCTTTAGCTCGATCGACAGTTGTTGTTCATTGCATATATTTGCAAATTTATCTGGCTTCACTGTGAACTTTGGCACTGAATCATGGTAGTTCACTGTATTGTGCTTTTGTTTTGTCATTCGACTTACAGGTGCATTGACTTGTACCTGTGCACTTGTGTACTTTGTGTTCTGTTCATTAGCTTGGTAGCAATCCTTATAGTATTTGTGAAATGCCATGACTGTTCTTCGTTCCACTGTGCACTGCTTGACTCGAAATCTAGTTGCCTCCTTGCGATGATATTGTTACTGGTGCAATTTTGGGTTTCCAGTTGTACTTGGTTCATGTCAGATTGGTTCATGTCCTTGGTCTTTGCATATGTTGTCTGGGTTCATACTCCATTGTTCCTTTGCATATTTGTAATGAGATGCACCATGGTTTCTCTGACCAGTCTTGAACACTGCATAATTGTAGTTGTGAGTTGCATCCATGTGTTTGCTGTGTTGCCATATCTTGTGCTTGAGCTTGCATGCTTCATGTTGCTTCATGCTTCATATTCTTGCATGCTTTGTTGGATTGTTTAGTGTCTCCTTGAATTTGTGTTCACTGTCTTGACTTCACTTGACTTTGATCTGTGACTTTGATCATCTATTTCGGTGATGATATTGATATACTTGCTGGAGCTGCTGTACCTTATCGTTTGCATATGCATTCATGTAGAACATATGTGTTATCACCTTGTCCTAGATTAACATTTTGATGTGATGTTGGTGTCACTTGATTCAGTGATGTATCGGCATTGCTGTATCTTCATTTTGTTCAAGTGTACTTGTCTTTACTATGTTGATCTGATTCATGATCTTACTGTCTCCATTCAAAAAAAATATTGTTGCAGTGAGCTCTTTCGCTGCTGCACTGCCTTGTTCTCGAATCTGATACATTGCATGGATGCCTTGTATCATTTGCATTTTTGTCATTTTGCTTCACCGATGACCTTATCTTTTATTGAGGCATGTGCAGTTTCATTTTAGCCTCTCTGTCTTTGACGTTGAGGCCATTCTTACATGTTGAGTCAGGTCTGCCCATTCTTGTTTCTGTCTTTAGCTGTTCATGTTCCTATGCATGTTGAAGCTTAGGTTGTGGCTTCACTCGTATCTCTTGTGATATCTTTTGAGTCTGTTTACTTTCTGACCAATATGGGTTAGATATTTTGATTTCTTTGACGTATTAATTACTATTAATACTCGGAATTGTGGTGACTTTATATTCTGTTGTGGCGAGGCAGTGCACGCGTGCGTGCACTGCAGCCACACCGAATTTACAGATTTTAATCGATATTTCTCTTCTTCTTGATTCATCGACCTGTTGCGTAATTCGTAGGCTGTATTGGCGAGGCAGTACTCGTTAGCGTGTACTGCAGCCAATTAGCATTGATGTTTTTAAATTGACATTTCAATTGTTTAAACTGCTTTGGATTTCTGTTTTGTGGATTAATACTGTTTAGTGTTATATCTGCCGTTATCCGGTTCTCTTATCGAGAAGTTGGATATACGAGATTTCTGTGACTGTCATCTATATTGAGATTGATTATTATTGCTTCTATGCTCTAATAACTGATTTTGAATTAGACTGATTCGAGTATTATTTTCTTTTGAATGTAATACTCGGGTCAGACCGAGTATTTACAGGTTGTAGATTTTTAGCTTTGGGTTGCTGCTAGAGCTATGAAGACTTTTTATATCATCTGAAGAGGTCTTCGTCGTGTTGTAGTAGTCAGTGTGTTTGTTTTAAGATGATAATGTATTCATGTATATTAGTCGATAATGTACGTGTATATATAACTTTTTGAGTCGACAGTTGTAGTTGTATCATTTGTATTGTGTCAAATGTATTGTAACTGATATCAGTTATTATATATATGAGACTTTTCGTTCCATCTGTATTCTGCATTTATGTTATCTGTGTTATTTTTATATCTATTGTCCTAAACTATTATAGCCACTGTGTAGTAGCTTTGAGTTTGTATCGGTATGTCGGATTTCCTCTAAAGATGAAATGCAATGTTTTATTATCTGACATATCGGTGCTCGCAGAAAGCAATTACATAGATGGTCGCTCCTCAACAGCCTTATTCTCCGTGCTAGTTGACAGCACTACACCGTAGTGTTCTTGGCTAGCGTGGGTATAGAGGTGGGGCGTTACACATTTCGTTTCCGCCATCTTCGATTTTTTTTGAACGTAACGATTTCGTTCGGTAAATAATTTCGATTGGTTTCGAATGTGAACGGGATTTTATTTTATTTTTTTATTTGCAAAAGAATTATGAAAGGGGGCTTTCGGCTGAATTGAATAGAAGAGGAAATCTCGAGTTTTTAGTAAGGGTATCGAATTTCTATGATTTGTTTGTGAAGTGTTCGACCATAAATTTAAAGAAGAAGCGTGTTGAAGAAGAGAAGCTACAGTGTCATTGATATGTGTGGAAAAAACTCTGATGTGAAGTAAATGCAGCTGGGAATTGACTAATATAAAATAAAATTTTAATTAGATCCAAATCGTCTCGAATTCGCAACTAAAAATCTCGATCTCCTACCGAGGCGTGCCGCCAGGCGTTCAAAATGTTATACCCCTATATCGAATGAAATGGAAAAGGTTCCGAGTCCAAATTCGATCGTATGGAGAATATAGCTTTTTGGTTCCAGTTATTATATTAGATTTCGATATTAATTTCCAACGCGTTTACATTCCGTACGATCCCACGACAACTCCAATTACTACGAAATTTGAAATCTGATAATAATACAATATTACGGATCCAATGGAATTGGTTTCGTCGAATTCCGAGACTGTGCCTCGGAAGGCTATCTTTAAATGTCGATTTAAACGATAAAATTTCAAAACTTAACAAAACACTTTTAAATTCAACAATTTTCCCAATTCCCAATTATTTAATTCAATAATCTAATTAACCAATAAATAATGATATTTGAAATTCAGGCTAAAATTCACTCATGAATATTTAAAACCAATTTAATATTCCCATTTCAAACATCCAAAATTCCGGGTCGTAACATTCCTCGCCCCTTAAAAGAATTTCGTCCCCGAAATTACTAGGTTAGGAAGAATGATTCAATCCCCGTTAACTATTTCCTCAACCCAAATAGTTTTAACCACTTCCCAAAACGATCTTTTTAATAAAGACACATTATCCTTCTTTCTAACCTTCCAAACTTACTCATAAGTCCCAAACAATATTACTTACTTAACAATTCGAATATAAATTTGAAATCAAAATTTGAATTATCAAAATTTTCTCAAAACTTTCTAACTCCATAAATTCTCGAAATTTTTTGCCAGGGTCTCCTTTGTGCGGCTAGCTCGGTACTACTACAAAATGCCTCTACGGGCCCCCAGATTTCAAAAGAAAAACAAAAAGCCAAGTGGCTAGATCAAAAACCCAATCAAATTTCATACAGAAATTTAAATACTTACTTTTGCCGAGCAAAATTTCAATTTATCTTCGGAAATCAAAAATCCCAATTTCCTTTTGCTTTTTAAACACCTGTATATCCCACTCAATAATAATATCCAATCATAGTTCCAAAATCATTTTATATATTTCTTTTCAAAATTTACAACATTTGCTTCACTTAAGCTAGTACGATGCACATATATCATCCGTACGCAATTCCAAATTCGATCGCTCTCTCGATCACACAATTTCATTTCCGAACTAGTATTGTCCACCCGACTTCCTAGTGCGGACTCAGATCTGGTTTCTTGATCAGAACTGTCATTCTCCTTGCATAGCCTCAAACAATGATAGAGAATATCCAGAATCAATCAAAATTTCATATCCAGGGTTCGCCGTCGAAAATCGAGTGAAAAATCCTAACTCGGACTGATATAACTATCTCGAAATTCTGTGCTCGAATCTGGATCAAATTGCTATGTGAATAAATAATATACATACATCCTACGTATTAATTCCAATTAATTATCAACCATACCAATTCCCTTTTATTCACATTTATTTTGATCTCCATTTACTTATCCACAATTATCCCATTTCACTACTTTCAGTATTAAACCTTCATTCAATTATTCACTTAGTATATTTCTCCATTCCAAAATTACTTAGTATATTCCCAACACAAGTTTACTTAAGAACTTCACCATTCATTTCTTAAGTCCAATATAAATATTTTATACACTTCCTAAATTTATTTTTACTTCACTATTGAAGTTTATACCCATTTCTATTCACTTTGCCTTCACAATTCCATTTGAATTCAATTTGCTTCAATTTACAAATTATTTCAAATCTAAATACTTTTCCCAATTTTCATCCAGATTTTCTTTTTCAAATTTTACTTGAATTCAATTTGCTTCAAACTCTGAATATTGAATTTTTATCCACTTTACTTTACATACAAAATTTTAAATCATATTTCAATATTCAGTTTAAATTCTATTTTCTTAACAATTTTAAATCATTTGTTGTTAGTGAAAATTTCAAAAAATTTCTAACTCCCAAAATTTTTGGAAAATTTTGGTAGAGTCTCCTTTGTACGGAGGAGCTTTTGAAATTTGACAAGAGATATAAATATATATACATCGACCCACACGGTCGGAAAAACAAAAACAGTTCATATTTCCTATTTTTATTGCGTAGGCGTACCTTCATTTAGCATTTTAAGCAAAGCGGTTATTTATTTTAGCAATTTGCACAACCAAATCCAGCCACACGGCTTCCCTATACCTATACTTACTCAATTTAAATATGTAAGTGACAATATATAAAGTTTATTAACATTTCACTTATTTTCAATAGCTAAATACATACATAACATAAGCAATAAGCACTAAACACCTTCCACGAGCAATTCATATGATTTCAAAACTAATTCAATTGCTTTCCACCTATTCATATGCCATTACATTAAATTTCAATGTTTTACAATTCAATTTCTTACATTCGATTCATTTTTAATCCAAATAAGCTCATATTCATGTCAAATGATTCAAAAATCAATTTTGTTTACTTCTATCAATCCATAGAATTTTATTCAATTCCATTTTCTTTTACTAATTTAATTCAATTAGTATACTCATTCAATCCATTATAAATTCTAATTTGCATCCACATTTTATTTCTGAATTCAATTTATTAAGAACAAGGCCATTCAATTTATTTCTACTCACTTGGATATTATTTGTAAATTCAAACCATCACTATTATAATCCAACTCTATTTTATTCAACAACATTTCCAACTATATTTAATTCACCAACAATCCAAGTTGAATTTTATTTATAACTCGAGTTCATTTCCACTCCATTACTAACTTACAATTCAACTTTCATTTAACCAATTTAAATTCCATTTCCATATTTCATTAGCTAATTAATTATCAATTAGTTTATTCCAATTTTATACCCAATAATTGATTTTTATCTCAAAAATCACTTTAACTATTTTACTAGAGTTTCAATCTATTTTATAATTTAAGTTTTGGATTTTTATTCATCTTCCAAAATACAAAACTATTTTATTTTAGGCTTATTTATCCCACTTCTAAATTTTTATAAGCCACAACTTATTTATTATTCTATAAACACTTTTAATTAACTTCCAGAGTTTTAAGCAATTTCTCAGCACTTCAAAATCACCTTTGAAATCGATTATATCCAAAATCCTTTGGTATACCAACTATTTCTTTAAATTTTCAAAACCAAAACCCAGTTTTTGCAACAACACCAATCCAAAACATCCAGGTAGCAATTCCTCTCTTGGAAACTCGAAAATGAACACCGATGATGTCGCGATCATCATCGGAATTATTTTCCAGCGACCGAAGAGAGTTTAGTGCTTTTATCCTAATCAAAAGCATTTCAAATATTTTAAAATTCCAAACCTCACTAGATTTCAAATTCTACTCAAAGATATTTCCGAAATAATACTATTATTTCTCCAAAACTTTTGAAAACCATTTTCAAATCCAAAGGAATTTAAACTTCCCAAACTTTTCAACACTTCAAAACCTTCCAATCCTTATTCAAATATTTCTCTGGAAGTTTGTTTCAATTTATAAGTTACATTTATAATTTATATTTTCAAATTCCATTTGTTATATAAACCTATTCTTTAACTTTGGTTATAAGTTTTCAATTTCTTATTCAATTTCTACATAATAATGATAATAATTTAATATAATCATTTCCTAACAACCATATACATATAATAATTACTAAAAATTATTCTTTCATATACAAAAATAATCTAGGTAAAATTATTTCATTTACCCTATTTAAAAACAATATTGTGTCGAATTGTTCTATTCAAGTGTTTAGAGATCCCTATCAATAACGTTAATTACTCGTATTGACCAGAATCCATAAACTACTCAACAAACCAACCAACACAATATAAAACCAATTTATATTCACTAACAAATACGCGCTCATATCTATTAATACACTCAAACTTATTCTAGAGTTCTATGGACTCTATTTCAATGAGTAATTCCCACCAGAGCCAAGGTTATCACCAGCCTAAGCTCTAATACCACTATAACAGCCCGCAAACCCGTACCCCTTCAATCGACACTATTCTCCAACATATCGACTCAAAGTGGAATGGAAATACGAACCATTGTATTAAAGAAGAAAGAGGTAGATGAAGAAAATAGAAAATCAACATCAGAATCTCACAATCGTAGCGGAATAATATATAATAGTTAATAACTGATCTTTACACAAAAGCAAATCTATTTATACATTACATCATCAGAGTATACACTATCAATAACACACAACTGGAAAGTTATATTAACTTGTCCTCACCAACAGACAATACAACTTACAACACAGCGGAATAATACATCAAGTACGTATGCTACGTTTCGCCATCCAGCTCGTCTCCTGAGCTCCACAGCAATCCATCACGTAATCTATAATACTCGGTCTGACTCGAGCATTATAGTTAAATAAAACTCGAGTCAGTCTGGAAAACCAGCATGAGAAAACACTCTCAATTGGATTATTAAAGTTTTCTAAACCCTTTGAAATCAAAAGCATATCGTAAGACCATGCCACAAATAAACATGTCAGGTTTTTACCGTACGATAGCCAAAACACTTTTTATCAAATCCGTTTATAATAGTGTCTATAGAAAGTAAAATAGAATCTAGCTGAAATGCATGCATCTCATGTTTCAGCAATAGTTGGGCACAATCAAAACCGTACAGGCGCTTATTGGAGACTGGATTCCATACAATGACTAGGCACTGGGGTACCACCTGTCACAGTACCTGGTCTAAATCAGTGTACCGAGGACCACGCCCGATCCCCTTCAACACAAGACCGGAACTACCTAAGGGTAATTTCGAGTAAGATCACCCCACGGTTGGCGCGACCAACTGCCATACAGCCGAAATAAAAAAGGACATCTATACAGGAATGATCTCACCCTAATGGGCGCTACCCACATAGCCTTGCTGCATAACCCCTGATTTTCAGTCATTCCTGGTTGATGAGGCTAGAGGCTAAGCATTACCTTTATAGAACACATCCCTTAGAATGCCCATCGTCCACTTGACGATGTTTCGAAAGCATTCATCCATACAAGTCCGTTCCGAGTTCGAACGGAACCGAAGGCACTATTCCTACTACATCCATTTTGGAATCATCCTCAGGATTAGTAGAGACTAGCCCTTGCACTTCACTGTACCATCTTCGATTCAAACTCGTTTCCCCACGAAACGTACAAACCGGATCGAAGTGGTTTTCGTAAAATAAATTCTGATCCCGGTCTCTTCGAAACGATCAGTGCATTGGCCAATATTGATAGTCGGTTATTTAACTATCAATTAACATTCACAAACATCCATCAAACATAAATAATTTTCAAAATTATTTATTTACCTCACAAATATCTTCGCAAGATATATTTGCATTTTCAACCCTTTTGAAAACTGTTTCAAAATAACCACCTTTCTCTCATGGAGTAAATTTCCCAAATATTTTCTATCTCCACTGAAATCACCAAGTAAAAACACTTTAGATTTTTAAAATAATTTAAAACACTATATTACAAAATATACTTTAAACAAAACATTTAAATTAAAACTACTTTAATACTTTATTCAAAGATATATATATTTAAAGAATTTTTTTAAAATAAAGCTACTTAATAAAATATAAAACTAGATTTTTTTATCATTTAAAACATAATACCAAACCATCTTTAAATAATTACTATTAAAATAAATTTGAATAATACTTGCTTTAAAATTTAAACATTTAAGAATAATAAATTTTCTAAAACATATTTTAAATCAACTTTAAAACTTTTAGCTTATACTTAAAAGTTTACTTTGGAAACGTACTTGGCTATCTAGGGAAATACACTTCTCTTTCACACCTTTAAAAATAAATCACTATTTATTTTTAAACAATTTACCCATTTCTTTAATAAATTCCCATCGTGAATTTATTCTTCCTACTATCCACTGATATATTTCTTCACTTTTATAAACCCAGTTTGTAAATCCAAAGTCTCACTTCTCTTTTAAAAATACTGTTTTAAACACTTAAATCAATTCCCAAATTGATTTCCAATTTACTTCACTTTTAAATAAATTTCTTTACTTACCCTGTTTATTTCAAAATCCTTTAACTTTAAATTTCATTTCTTTATTATGATTTAAAAATCCCTTTAAACTGAGAATAACAATTGCAGATTTCCCAAATCCCTTTTCTTTTCCTTTTAAATTAAATTTAAACCTTGAATTAAAATAAATTCTTTATTCTTTTAAATAATATCGCTTAAGCTTAATATTCGTTATTTCTCTGCTTATTCAAAATCCCCTTTTTTCCATATTTATTAGAATTTTGAAATCACATTTATTCTTTTCCAAATTTGTTCTTAAATTTATTCAAATTCTTTAAAATTAGTTTACTTGAAAATCCATTCCTTATTTTCCTTTCAAAATCCACTTCTATATATTTTGGTAATTTAGGGTACCGAATATTCAAGCAAACCATAACATTCAATGTTCCAATTATCAATATAATTCACCACAGAATATCAAATATTCATAACACAGAATATTAAACAATTTAAATTTTTTTGAGGAATCCAGTTGGATCCGTCCAACCTGTTTCCCTGCATCCACAGATGTTAGCACAATACCAATTCCACTTCGAGGTGGAATATCGCAGTATATGGGTTTATAAAATATCATCCGCTATTATGCGGCGCATAGGGTCTCATCCGCTATATAATGCGGGAGATCAATCATTCCAATATATACTATATATACTACTATATATAATATAACACATCAAATCAATTCAATCATTCAACCAATTATTTAAATTTAACCATTTAAATTTAAATAGCAATCCAGAAGAGTGAGATTAACTCACCTTTGTTATTTGCAACCCATTTCCATCCCGGCTTGATTTGTTTCCATGATTTTAAACCTTGTATAAATATTTATAAAGTTTATTAATATTTGAAATGATTGAACCATCAATTTCATTTTATAATTTATTTAACTAATAATTCATTCCAAACTAATTATTTCCCTTTAAAAATCTTTTAGTAACTAAGATAAATTATATAGGTTAGTTAAAAGAAATTAATCATCACAATACATTATTCTAAAATAAACAGTAAGCTAATGCATGTATGTAAATAAAATTCTCTAGATATATTTATATTTATATACTTCTTTCTGAAATTGATAAGATAAAAATTTCCTTACTGTATGTATATATTTATACATACATAATTACATATATATATATATATATATATATATATATGTATGTATGTATTCTCTAGTCTGTGAATATGTTAAATCAAGTTAAATCGAATACCGTAGTAAATATTTATATATATTTTTCTGACCTAGCATACATATAAACCTTTACTGTAATAATTTAAAAAAATTTCCAGACATTGTCTCCATATATATGCACTTTTCTGTTTATCTATTTACATTTAAATTAAAATAGCTATGTGTATTTATACATATGTATATTTGTAATTATTCTTTTCTCTGTTTACGTACATATATTTTAGATCGGAAAAAGAAAATAAATCTACAATATACCTTCTCGAGAATCCCATCATCGACCAGAACTTCGGCCCCAACGCACACGCCAGATCCTCGACGATTTCGAACGCCAAGCCTTCCCGACTTCGCACGCGGCTCCCTGTCCTTCCTCGGTCGAGATCCACTAGAGACCGCCTGATAAAACTCGTCGCAACCACCAGCCTATAACCGCCAAAACTCCATGCTGCAACGCATCTCCAGAACGTGGCCGACCTCCTTCTTCCCTCCTCGATTTGCCTACGAACCCCATAGCTCACGACGACCCAGCCTTGAATCGAAAACGTTTTCGATTTCAATGGGTATTACACACTTCCCGATAGGACCATTTCGTTTCCGCCATCTTTGATTTTTTTTAACGAAACGATTTTGTTCGATAAATAATTTCGATTGGTTTCGAATGTGAATGGGATTTTATTTTATTTTTTTATTTGCAAAAGAATTATGAAAGGGGGGTTTCGGCTGAATTGAATAGGAGAGGAAATCTCGAGTTTTTAGTAAGGGTATCGAATTTCTGTGATTTGTTTGTGAAGTGTTCGGCCATAAATTTAAAGAAGAAGCGTGTAGAAGAAGAGAAGCCACAGTGTCATTGATATGTGTGGAAAAAACTCTGATGTGAAGTAAATGCAGCTGGGAATTGACTAATATAAAATAAAATTTTAATTAGATCCAAATCTTCTCAAATTCGCAACTAAAAATCTCGATCTCCTATCGAGGCGTGCCGCCAGGCGTTCATATTGTTATACCCCTATATCGAATGCAATGGAAAAGGTTCTGAGTCCAAATTCGATGTATGGAGAAGATATCTTTTTGGTTCCAGTTATTATATTAGATTTCGATATTAATTTCCAACGCGTTTACATTCTGTACAATCCCACGACAACTCCAATCACTACGAAATTTGGAATCCGATAATAATACAATATTACGGATCCAATGGAACTGGTTTCGTTGAATTCCGAGACTGTGCCTCGGAATGCTATCTTTAAATGTCGATTTAAACGATAAAATTTCAAAACTTAACAAAACACTTTTAAATTCAATTTTAACACTTTTATTATCTTCAGTATTATCATTATAAATTTTACAAGCTTTCAAATTATTTTTAACAAGCCTGGAACTCCCGATTCAACAATTTTCCCAATTCCCAATTATTTAATTCAATAATCTAATTAACCAATAAATAGTGATATTTGAAATTCACGCTAAAATTCACATTTGAATATTTAAAACCAATTAAATATTCTCATTTCAAACATCCAAAATTACAGGTCGTCACAGTGTAATTAGGAAATGAAGTTGGAGGGACGAAAATAAATGTCACGTTTTATTTTGAAAGCTTTAGGCATTAATAATGCATAAGGAAATATACGTAGGAATGGAAAAGTTTGCAAACGAAAGTAAAATTTTATATACGTGAAAATGAGGTGGCAAGAATTAAATATAACCTAAAAGTCTAGGCTCGGGTATTAAACAGAAGGAGAAATGAATATATTAAGTATTAATAATAAGGTAACTATATTAAAACTTTCATGCAACAATTAATAACAAAAGAAATGAAGGGACCATGTACATCGCACAACCTTTTAAAATTCAATTTTTCTAAAACGTAACCAAATTAAGTTCATTAACTCAAATAATATTCAAATTTGTACGCATTTAGGTTTTTATCTACGCATAATAAAAAAAATTTAAACTTAACTTAAAAATGAAAACGTTCAATTTGGTTTTCCCAAAATGACCTTTTATTTCCGTTAAAACACCCTCTTTGTTTAACACAAAACGTGCGTTCCTTTTCTTAAATCTATTAATTGCAATCAACGTTTTCTTTTCTTTTAATTGAAATATTTGAGTTACATTAATTGCAATTACTTACAAAGTTGAATTTTAAAATAGACAACTAAAATGGATGAAAAATAGAACAATTGTTTATTTAAACACGTATATAAATTTGTTGTTTATACACAAGAGTAATAAATAACTTACTGAAATAGATTATTTTCCTATTCTTGTAATCAATCTGTAAGCTAAAACACAGTTCAAATAAACATATATTTCTTCCTTTAAAATCAATCATTCTATTCTTTATTTTTAATGAAATTAAACCTACAGTAACAAATGAAACATTCATTTTATTTGATGTAAATGTTCTTTTCATTAATCAAACTTTCCTTATATTTTCACAAAACATAAGCTGCTTTTAATTACACCTAATAATTTATAATTAGTATTCTCTCTTATTAATTGAAAATTTTCAATTACATTAATTTCAGTTGATTTAAGTTCCAAAATGGACTAAATGAATGTAATGAGAAGTAGAACAATTTTTCCTATCTAATAGTAATTTAAATATATTTACACTATTGGATACAAATAGTAATTACATATTTCTCACTAAATAATAGTTTCTCATCTCTACAATCAATCTTTCAGCTAACAAACATTTCAAATAAATAAACATATGTTTACTCTTTTACAAAACTTATTCATTTTTATTTTTTAATTTTGATTTACACTCCTACTATTAAAGTAATCATTACATTATGAATACAATTAACATTTCTATTTCTTTTTATTACATTCACACTACAGTTATGGTCTTATTCCACATTAATGTAACATATTGTTGACATTTATTTAAAATTGATCGGTTAAATTGGTAACAACACAAATTGTCACCATTATACATTTTATAATATTTGTAAGTTAATTCTTTACAAAAAATTATTACAACAACTCTCATTACACCACACTTATTCCATTTCCATCCATTACACATTGTTTTATTAATAAATCAACCTTTAAATTATTAATTACCTTTTATATCCTACTATAAATCAATGCACACATTTATTAAAATTTATACTCCCAATATATTTATTCATCTTTATTTCATTCTTTTTATTAAATCCATTATTACTCTATGAATAAAATTTACATTATTACCAAATATTACCTAAATTTACATTAACGTAATACTTAATTACATTTATTGCTATTGGTTTCAAATTTTAATATAATAGGCTAATTAAATAGGTAACGTATATTAATTATTACCATTAACTTTAAATCACACTAATTGTGACGACCGCCCATGACCCCCGCACCGAATAAGGAAAATAGTGCGCTGTAAAGTGTGCCAGGCAGCCATGGACGATTGCCAAGGTAAATTAAAACAGCAGAATCTATCGTATTACTCACAACGCATGGATAAAATACAATAGAAAGTATATATAGTGAAGCTTTACAGAACAGAATCTCTATTAAACCTTATAATAGTTTGGTACAACATCTGAATAGTCAATACATCAAGCCTCACTACATATCACTCAGAGAATATACAAGCAGCGGAACATCCAGTACATATAGTAAGAAACTAATACGCAAGCCTCCTGCTCGTCTTCGTCATCAGCATCGTCGATCACTAAGAACAGCACCTGTCACCTACTACCTAGTCTGCCCATCCCAAAATGGATGAACAGCCCAAGGTAATAAGAGTGGAACATAAAACCTTGAGTCAGACAACAGTCTTAGTGAGCGGTAAATTAACTAACAACATACCAAAAGAGCATAAAGGTAAAAGGAATAGGAATCCAACCCTCCCACTCCACCTCTTTCTATAGTGATAGCCCCCAGACACACTAAGCAGAAATAAACATAGCAAAGCAGACATTTAAAGTAAAGAAATTATCACTCGAGTCAAGGTCGGTGTTTTCCAAGTACAAACCCCCAAGGCCTAAACCAAGATCAGATAAGCACCTAGAAAACATCGCTCTTGAGACCGAATGACGATACAACCAAACATCCATGACTCTGGCAATCACTGTTATCTTTGCTTCGATACCACCGTTAATTGAATGACAGGCACATTCTTTCAGCCGTCCGTCAAGGGTTAATGGTAACCCCGGTTCTAGACAGAACTCTGCACGTCGTCGCAGCCCGTGCCTAGGACTATCGAATCTGCCCAGCGTACTCGACTACAATCATAGTCTTTAGGGACTATCGAATCTGCCCAGCGTACTCTTGCTTTGAGCCTGCTAGAACCTTCAACAATGATGAAATCTCAGCCTTCTAGTCATCCTCCTCGACGACTATTTCCATACTAGCCCAAGCGCCTCTCGAGCCAACCATTATCCTCAACTCGAACCATTTCACTGAGTTATCAACATGCTTGGAATGATCCCGTCTGGATTAAACCAAGGCTATCTCATACCATGCCTCGCTTCATCTCATCATAGCAAAGCCTCATCTCAACATCAACATCATCAAATCTATCCATATGAGCTTCATCATCCGCACCATATGCCACGAGCAGCTTTTCCAATTCAAGAGCCTTTCCCTTAGCTTTTGAATCATCTTCGACTAACTTGTCCAAATCAAATCATCAATCAACTAATTTTCAACAATCAATCAAGTCAAACATTAATCCAAGTAATCAAGCATTCAAACATGATCAAATAAACAATTATAACAATAATGGCAATTTAGTAAATAAAGTGTCCAAATCTAACAAGCATGAATCATGAGAAATATCTCTACAACTTGATGAATGAACTTGCATAGGTTAACATGTAGTAAAATGGATGTCAAATCATCATGAACAATAGATCTACACTTAAGTTTATGAAAATGCATGGAAGTCACTATTTTAACACCAAATCAAGCCAATAATCCGATATACTCCTTTGGATCCGTGTGAGAGATAATCACCACTCACCAAATCACCTAAACACTTCAAAAGCAACACACTTCAGATCTGGACAACGAAGGATCTAACTCGATCTATCACAATCCCGCTTCAAACGATGAAGATATCCCACGTATTTATAGGCAGTTCCTTAGGTCGTTCGCCCTTAGGTCGTCCATGACCTAAAAATTTCCGACCTAACAGTTGCCGACCTAAAAACCCCCGACCTAACGACCTAGCGATCCAAGCCTATGCGCCTCCACGACCTAACGAGTTAGCAGATACTACGACTTAACTTCATAAGCCCTTCCGCGACCTAACACTCATGCAAATGCGCGACTTAACTGATATGCCGACCTAACGACCTAACCTTTACGCGACCTAACTAGCATATAGCAACCTGATATAGGTCGCTCACGACCTAACTAAATCATAGGTCGCTCACGACCCAACTATACACAAAATCTACCTTAGGTCGCATACGACCTAACTTCATTACAGGGCTACATAGGTCGCTTACGACCTAAACTACAACAACTGAAATCCTTAAGTCGCTCGAACGAACTACCTCCCTTAGGTCGCTAACTTGCTTATGCCGCTAACTCCTATGCCGCTTATCTCGTTAAGTCGTTATCCCCCCATAAGTCGCTCACTAATGCTACCAACTTCCTTAGGTCGCTCGACCGACCTAAACTATAACACGTCCTAACTATTACACGACCTAACTCCTTAGGTCGTTCCAAACCCTTAAGTCATCTACTCCTTAGGTCGTCAACTTCCTTAGGTCGCTCACCTAAGCCACTAAGTCGCTCCATAACCCAACCTGCTACACGACCTAACTTTGGACGACTTAAACTCTGGTCGACTTAACAACACTAACCGACTTAACAACACTAACCGACTTATCAACAATACTACCTAATGACAACAATTTTACGATGTTTCGATCCATAAAAATACGGGTCGTTACATTCTCTCCCCCTTAGGAATTTCGCCCCCGAAATTCCAAACAAACAAGAGCAATCAAAACTATTCTGCATGCCTACCATCCATAGCAATCAACAAACCATGCATCCAATTCTAGCCTAGCATGCAGAATTCTAAAACTAGAACAAGTTATAATGTCGTGAGATGCCACGACACCTTATGGCCATACCTTGAAGAGCTCAGGATGAGCTGCCTTCATCCTCTCTTCCACCTCCCATATACAGTCTTTAACATAATCACTACATTGTATCTTGAGCAACCTAGCTACCTTCCTCCTAAGCTGTTTCGTGTCAGTTTCCACAACACGAAGCGGCTTACGAGGTCTCTCAACAACTGGATCTACCTCAAAATCTTCACAGCTATCAGCAGAAACCACCGTATTCGAGTCGTGCACATACTTCCGTAGATACGATACATGAAAAACATTGTGCACACTCGACATCTTTTCTGGTAACTCCAATTTGTAGGCGAGCTTTCCAATTCGCTCGATGATCGGGAATGGTCCAACAAATCTCGGAGTCAATTTTCCTTTCTTCCCGAATCGAATAACATTCTTTAGTGGAGAAATCTTCACAAAGACCATATCACCTACGTCGAATTCTAAATCCTTACGACGCTTATCGGCATAACTTTTCTGACGGTCTTGGGCTGCCTTCATTCGTTGCCGAATGATCTCTATACAATCCGTAGTCTGTCGAATCATTTCTGGCCCAAGTATCAGCTTTTCTCCTGTTTCTAACCAACATGTCGGAGAGTTACACGGTCTTCCATAAAATGCTTCATACGGTGCTATACCAATGCTTGACTGGTAACTGTTATTATACGAAAATTCCACCAAATGAAGGTGATCTTCCCATGATCCTCTGAAATCCAAAACACATGCCCTGAGGAGATCTTCCAAAACTCGGTTGACTCTCTCGGTCTGACCATCTATTTGGGGATGATAAGCTGTACTCAAACACAACTCGGTTCCCAAAACTTCCTGGAAGCTTTTCCAAAATCCACTAGTGAACAATGGGTCTCGATCGCTCACTATACTCTTTGGAATACCATGGAATCGAACTATCCACTTAACATACAACTCGGCCAACTTTGATGCAATTCTGGTTGATCGAACAGGAATGAATCTTGCACTCTTAGTCAAACGATCTACGATGACCCAAATCCCTTCATTTCCTGCTCTGGTTCTAGGTAACCCATCGATAAAATCCATCGATATTTGCTCCCACTTCCATGTACGAACTTCTAATGGCTGAAGCAATCCACTTGGCTTCTTTTTCTCAGCTTTTACCAATTGGCAGTTCATGCACATGGAAATAAAATTTCCAACATCCTTCTTCATACCTTCCCAGTAATAGGTTCTTTTCATATCCCGATACATCTTATTTCCAGCTGAATGAATTGTCAACTTCGAGTGATGACTTTCCTTCAGAACTTCATTTCTCAATTCATCTATATCGGGAACAACTAGTCGTCCTTGCTTCCGAAGCCAACCCTCTCGATCGACCTCGAATCCTTTATCCTTTTCTGGATCCAATCCAGATTCCAAATCACGGATAATCTTGGCAAGCTTATTGTCTCGCTTTTGGCTCTCGCCAATTCTTTCCACAAGAGTCGGTCTTATCGATAAGTTTGCCAACATCTCAGGTTCCAATTCACATCTGGGCCTGAAGTCAAATCCAGCTAAATACTCGAGATTCTTCCATTCTGAAAACATGGCTCCCAATCCTGCATGTCTTTGACTTAACGCATCTGCCACTGCGTTACCCTTTCCCGGAGTATAGGCTATACTAAAATCATATGATGCCAAAAACTCTAGCCATCGTTGCTGCCGAAGATTCAAATCCTTTTGGGAGAAAAGATACTTCAACGACTTATGATCTGTAAACAACTCGAATCGAACTCCCAATAGATAATGTCTCCACATCTTCAAAGCAAAAACAATCACCGCTAACTCCAAATCATGAGTCGGATAATTCCTTTCATGCGGCTTCAGTTGTCGACTTGCATACGCAACAACTTTACCCTTCTGCATCAGCACTGCTCCAAGTCCAGTACCACATGCGTCGGTGTAAACCACCATCTCTTCATTTCCACTTGGAATAGTCAAAACAGGAGCACTTGTCAGTCGCTCTTTCAGGATTCCGAAAGCTTGCTCACACTTAGCATCCCATCTGAATACTTGGTTCTTTTTCGTCAATGGTGCAGCCACCTTGGAAAAGTCTATGATAAATCGACGATAGTATCCTGCTAATCCAAGAAAACTTCTCACATCAGATGCATTCTTAGGTCTAACCCAATCCTGGTTTGCTGCCACCTTAGCGGGATCAACCGCTATTCCGCTTCCAGAGATAATATGGCCTAAGAACCTCACTTCACTCTTCTAGAAGTGACACTTCGAAAACTTAGCCTTCAGCTGATGTTTCCGTAAGATTTCCAAAACAATACGCAAGTGCGTCTTGTGCTCTTCTTCAATTATGGAATAAATCAAAATATCATCCACGAACACTAGTACGAACTTGTTCAACTGATCTTTGAACACTCTATTCATAAGATCCACAAAATATGCTGGTGCATTGGTCAATCCAAACGGCATTACCAGCCACTCAAAGGAACCGGATGGTGTCCTGAAAGAAGACTTCGGCACACTATCCTTATCCACTCTTAACTGGTGAAATCACGTCGCCAAATCCATCTGAGAAAACACCTTAGCTTCGTGAAGCTGATCAAACAAGTCATCTATTCTCGGCAATGGATACTTGTTTTTCTTAGTCACTTTATTCAGCTCACGATAGTCCACACACAACCTCAACGATCCATCCGCTTTGGTTACAAACACAACTGGTGCACCCCATTCGGACACACTACGCCGAATGAATCCTTTCTGTAACAGATCATCAACTTGCACCCTCAACTCTTGATGTTCCCTAGGCGCCATCCGCCTAAGAGGCATCACAATAGGTCTGGCTCCTTCAACTAAATCGATACGAAACTCGATCTCTCTATGCGGCGGTAACCCTTTGACCTCATCAAAGACATCCTCAAATCCATTAGCGATTGGCACAGATGACAGTCCATCCCGTGGAACAACTAACGAATACATGAAGCTCATGAAGACGCCTTCCTCATGCTTACATCGTATCACAACCTTTCGCCCCTCCACACTCTCGACTGTCACCTCCAACCTTTCACAATCAACTTTTGCCACATACTTCCTAAGCCAGTCCATACCCAAAATAATTCCGAACCCCGCAAAGTTCAGAACAAAACAATCACAAACAAAAGAGCAATCATGACTCGATACAATCAGACCACGGCAAAGCATACACAGACAAGACGAACCCCCAACTGGATTAGTCACAACCAATGGCCTATCAACAATATCCGGTTCTAAACACAATCGGCCTACAAGTTCATTACAAACAAAAGAATGCGACGCTCCAGTATCGAATAACACTCTAATTGGAACACCACATATGGAAAGAGTACCTTGAACCACCACACTCTTTCCTTTCTCTTCAGCGGTAGGAGCTTTTGAAGATGATGGAACAGTCCCCAAAGCATAAGCTTGCACAATCTGCTTGTCCTTCCGCGGTTCCGGACAATTCCTCTAGATATGCCCCGGCTTGTCACAGTTGTGGCACTTCATCGGCACCTTCGGATTCTTGCAATCTCTGGAGAAATGGCCCTTCTGCTGACAATTATAGTAGGTCACTTCGCCCTTCGGCTTCTTCTAGCCATCCTTACCCTTTTGTTGTTGCTGCTTTCTCTTCTTGTTTCCACCCTGCTGTGGTTTAGACTCCTCCTTGGTCGCAGCAACAACAGATCCTTCTTTAGGAAACAGATTCTCGTGCCTGAGAGCCTTCTCCACAAGCTTCTCAAATGAATCATCTAAATGATCCACCAACTGCCTCCCAAAATAACTGTCCAAGCCTGTCACAAACTTCTCATTCTTCTGATATGAAGATTCAATATATGACCGGGCATACTAGGACAAGGCTTCAAACTCAGAAACATACTCAAGAACTGGTCTTCCATCTTGCTTGAGCTCCACAAACTTCTTGAACAGAACAGATTTCTGAGCTGTAGAAATGAACTTAGCTTCAAATCTGGCTTGGAATTGCACCCAAGTAATTTCTTCCTCCGGAGTATCAATGGTGATAGAGTTCCACCAGTCAGAAGCTCTTCCTTTAAGCTGTCTTGATGCTAGCTTCCTTTTGGTTGCATCCTCGATTCCCAAGTCACCAAAGATCCTTCTACAAGCATCTATCCACCTCTGGACTTCAATGGTTGACTCTGTTCCTAAGAAAACCTTTCCTCCAAGAGCAGTATAATCTTTACACAGCTTAGCAAAATCCACCGGTTTTGGAGTTTGAACTTGAACTCCGACATCTACGGATGGCCTCGGAGCTGGCATCCTTCTCATGATCGAAGTCATCATAGCTTCGAACATAGCAACATAATCAGCAGCCCCCTCAGTAGCACGGCCTTCCCTAGCAGCTGGTCTCCCTCTTCGACTCATTCTTAATATCTATAAAAAGGAATGATCAATACACCTTGAGAACAACCGCATAAAGGACTCACATACTTCTAAGCTACTATTTTATATATAGTAATCATCCATCAAAATACAATTATGTCTCTCATATGTAGTTACGTCGGCGAGCGTTGGGTAAAATCGATTAACCAAAGCTCTGATACCAAATGTGACGACCGCCCATGACCCCCGCACTGAATAAGGAAAATAGTGCGCTGTAAAGTGTGCCAGGCAGCCATGGACGATTGCCAAGGTAAATTAAAACAGCAGAATCTATCGTATTACTCACAGCGCATGGATAAAATACAATAGAAAGTATATATAGTGAAGCTTTACAGAACAGAATCTCTATTAAACCTCATAATAGTTTGGTACAACATCTGAATAGTCGATACATCAAGCCTCACTACATATCACTCAGAGAATATACAAGCAGCGGAACATCCAGTACATATAGTAAGAAACTAATACGCAAGCATCCAGCTCATCTTCGTCATCAGCATCGTCGGTCACTAAGAACAACACCTGTCACCTGCTACCTAGTCTGCCCATCCCAAAATGGATGAACAGCCAAAGGTAATAAGAGTGGAACATAAAACCTTGAGTCAGACAACAGTCTTAGTGAGCGGTAAATTAACTAACAACATACCAAAAGAGCATAAAGGTAAAAGGAATAGGAATCCAACCCTCCCACTCCACCTCTTTCTACAGTGATAGCCCCCAGACACACTAAGCATAAATAAACATAGCAAAGCAGACATTTAAAGTAAAGCAATTATCACTCGAGTCAAGGTCGGTGTTTTCCAAGTACAAACCCCCAAGGCCTAAACCAAGATCAGATAAGCACCCAGAAAACATCGCTCTTGAGACCGAATGACGATACAACCAAACATCCATGACTCTGGCAATCACTGTTATCTTTGCTTCGATACCACCGTTAATTGAATGACCGGCACATTCTTTCAGCCGTCCGTCAAGGGTTAATGGCAACCCCGGTTCTAGACAGAACTCTGCACGTCGTCGCAGCCCGTGCCTAGGACTATCGAATCTGCCCAGCGTACTCGACTACAATCATAGTCTTTAGGGACTATCGAATCTGCCCAACGTACTCTTGCTTTGAGCCTGCTAGAACCTTCAACAACGATGAAATCTCAGCCTTCTAGTCATCCTCCTCGACGACTATTTCCATACTAGCCCAAGCGCCTCTCGAGCCAACCATTATCCTCAACTCGAACCATTTCACCGAGTTATCAACATGCTTGGAATGATCCCGTTTGGATTAAACCAAGGCTATCTCATACCGTGCCTCGCTTCATCTCATCATAGCAAAGCCTCATCTCAACATCAACATCATCAAATCTATCTATATGAGCTTCATCATCCGCCACATATGCCACGAGCAGCTTTTCCAATTCAAGAGCCTTTCCCTTAGCTTTTGAATCATCTTCGACTAACTTGTCCAAATCAAATCATCAATCAACTAATTTTCAACAATCAATCAAGTCAAACATTAATCCAAGTAATCAAGCATTCAAACATGATCAAATAAACAATTATAACAATAATGGCAATTTAGTAAATAAAGAGTCCAAATCTAACAAGCATGAATCATGAGAAATATCTCTACAACTTGATGAATGAACTTGCATAGGTTAACATGTAGTAAAATGGATGTCAAATCATCATGAACAATAGATCTACACTTAAGTTTATGAAAATGCATGGAAGTCAATATTTTAACACCAAATCAAGCCAATAATCCGATATACTCCTTTGGATCCGTGTGAGAGATAATCACCACTCACCAAATCACCTAAACACTTCAAAAGCAACACACTTCAGATCTGGACAGCGAAGGATCTAACTCGATCTATCACAATCCCGCTTCAAACGATTAAAATATCCCACGTATTTATAGGCAGTTCCTTAGGTCGTTCGCCCTTAGGTCGTCCACGACCTAAAAATTTCCGACCTAGCAGTTGCCGACCTAAAAACCCCCGACCTGACAACCTAACGACCCAAGCCTATGCGCCTCCATGACCTAACGAGTTAGCAGATACTACGACTTAACTTCATAAGCCCTTCCGCGACCTACGACCTAACACTCATGCAAATGCGCGACCTAACTGATATGCCGACCTAACGACCTAATCTTTACGCGACCTAACTAGCATATAGCAACCTGATATAGGTCGCTCACGACCTAACTAAATCATAGGTCGCTCACGACCCAACTATACACAAAATCTACCTTAGGTCGCATACGACCTAACTTCATTACAGGGCTACATAGGTCGCTTACGACCTAAACTACAACAACTGAAATCCTTAAGTCGCTCGAACGACCTACCTCCCTTAGGTCGCTAACTTGCTTATGCCGCTAACTCCTATGCCGCTTATCTCGTTAAGTCGCTATCCCCCCATAAGTCGCTCACTAATGCTACCAACTTCCTTAGGTCGCTCGACCGACCTAAACTATAACACGTCCTAACTATTACACGACCTAACTCCTTAGGTCGTTCCAAACCCTTAAGTCGTCTACTCCTTAGGTCGTCAACTTCCTTAGGTCGCTCACCTAAGCCACTAAGTCGCTCCATAACCCAACCTGCTACACGACCTAACTCTGGACGACTTAAACTCTGGTCGACTTAACAACACTAACCGACTTATCAACAATTTTATTTATGTATTGTTTTAAATATAAATATAAATATATTTTAAAATAGAAATGAATATACAAGTTAACATTTTAACAATAACTATAACAACTTTAAATTGAACACTTGAAATATAGTCTATAGTAATATATATTTGCAAGGCAAGAAGAAATCATATAAGTACATACTAATAAGAATGGGATAAGTAGGACAATTTTAAATTAATGCTAGTACAAGATATATCATTTCAGCCTCTTTATAAAAAAAATCTCTGACCAATTGTTGTACAAATACAACTATCAGCCTGCACTTGTTTCTTATATATCAACCTCCTTTTTCTTTTCGTTAATAAAACAAATGCAAACCATTTTCATGTTTCAAATCACCAACTGTAACTCATTTTAAAAAATCAAAAAGGCCTGCAAGCATTTCTTAAAACCTAGGATCTTTTCAAAAGCAAACTCAGGAAGAAATCAGAGCAAATCCATCTTTCTTTCAAATATTAGTCATCACTACTAGATCCAGTAACAAGCTTCAACAACTCAAGTTTTAAAAGCAAAAGCATATTCAAGTTTAAAGCTCAAAACTGTTTTCAAAATCAAGTGCTCTGTTCTTCATTTTCAAAAACAGGTGAGTAACACTTTTTCTTAAAAAACTTAAGTATGATTCTGGTTGCAAGTTATGTTCTGGAATGAATGTGTTTTTGTGTGAATATATATTGGTGAAGTTCTACATATATATATATGAATGAATAGATGTGTGTGCATGCTGTTGTATTTTGTGTTATAATGCTTTTAGTTTTCCAGGCTCAAGATTTGTTCATAATTCATTATCTTTTGACCAATCTTTGTTAGGATTTAAGTTTCAAACAAAAATTATTTGTTTTATCATATATTAAAGATTAAAATTTTATTTAAGTTAAAACAAACTGGAAATGTCTTTGGAAACCAAAAAGAACAGAGAAAGCTAAATATAAGTGAAAATTTAAATATCCTAATTTATTGTTTTAGGCATATGATCTGAAACATTATCCAAAATTTTGATTTTTGGAAGTAAAATCATGGTTTGTAGTTTGGGTTTGAATGAGCAAATGTGAAGTTGATCAGATAATGTATTTTGGGTAGACTTTGGTGATTAAGTCGATTTGGGATGTCGTGGTTCTCACTGGAGATGCGAGGATGATCGGAGACTGTGGAAAAATTTTCAGAATGATGATCTAATCATTATGGAGGTGGCGATGATCGGATTTAGTTTGTAACCCTAGTTTGAACTAGGTCGAGTAAATGTATCACCCCGACATATAGGCTTGATCGAGTGTCACGAAACTCTGGGTAATGGAAGCTTGGGTATTGGTGATGGTGTAGCTAGAGTTTCATCGCTGGCGGTCGGAGGATCGTGGACGAGATGATTCCAGGTTTCATGGTTGTTCCAGTTTTTGGTTTTTAAACTCGAATTTGATTTCGAGTTTGTAACTTCGATGTGATGATCGGATTCGGGTGAGAGGATGGTCGCCGTCTTGCTCGATGGTGTGGTGTTGACCGGAGATGGTCGGAGGCACCGTGCATGTGCACGGTGCACTGTGGATTTCTGGTGAAGTCTTGGTTTGGATGGAATGGTAGTCTCGAGTTTTTCTCGAAGTAATTAGGTTTTTTGCTTGAAGCAGTTTGGGTTTGGACTCGAAGTCATTTAGGTGATGGCTCGGGTAAGGTTTGGTTACAGGGTTTTTAACCTGTTAGTTTTTAAATTTAAAACTGAATTTTAAAATGTAAAGTAGAGATTTAAACTAAGTCTAGATCAAAGTTTTAAATCTGGATTCCATTTAGTTTGAATCTTAGTTTGGAGATAAATAAGTTTTTAAAATTTAAATTATTTTAACAACTTTAAAATGTTTAAAGTGTGTTTAAAGTGATTTGAATTTAAATTGAATTTGGTTTCAAAACTCTTGTAAATTCCTTTTATAAAATAAGTGTGTCTTTAACATGTGATTTAAAGGGTTTTTAAATTGTTTTAAATTTTTCTAGAATTAAATTTATATTTGATTTGAATCTTAATTTAGAATGAAATTCAAAAAGTAAATTTAAAAGTAAATTGTTTTTAAATGTTGTGTTAATGATAATTTAATCATTAATAAAAATAATATTTTATCTTAAAGTAAGTTAAGATTTAATGATTTGTGATTCATTAAATTATTAAGGTAATTAAAAAGAATAATTTATTAATTTAATTAATTAATGATTTGGATTAATTAATTAAGTAATTAAGGGTTTAATTTAGTTAATTTAGGTTTAAGTAAATTAATTAAAGAATAATTAATTTGTAATTAAAGATCATTAATTAGATAAGATTAGATTATAAATTAATGATTAGGGATTAATTAATCAAGTAATTAAAGATTAATTAAGTTACAGTTAAAACTTAATTAATTAAATAATTAGAGATTAATTAATGGATTATTAAAGATTTATTAACTTGTAATTAATAATGATTAATCTAAGTTTAATCAATTAAGGAAAGTAATTAAAGAATTTGTAAATAGAAAAGAAGGTCATTAACTTGAGATTATTATATAATTAATTAATGTGATTAATTTTAGTAATTAATTAGATAATTAATTAGAGATAATCATTTGTGAAATTGTTTAAGTATAATTACTTAATGGAAGTGATCAATGAATTAATTACTCAATGTAATGAATTGAGTTTAATGTGATTTGTTTAAGTTAATTAATTAAGTTTAATTAAATTAAGATAATCACTAAATGATTTGTTAGCATAATTACTTAATGTATTAATAAAGTGTAATTACTTAGTAAAGTAATTAATGGTAATTACTGGATGTAATTAATTGAAGATGATTTAATAATGGAAGTAATTTGAGTATAATTACTTTGTGTAATTAATCAAGGGATTAATTAAGATAATTAATTAGGGAGTAATTAATTTATTTAATGAAGTAATTAAGGGTAGTTAATTACTGAATATGGTATATCAAGGGTGATTAACAAATGTGGTTTAATTAAAGATTAATTACCAAATGTAATTAATTTAAATAGAAATTAATAAGAAGTAATTAGGGATCATTAATTAATATAATTAATGATGTAATTAAGGGTTGATTAATTAAGATCAATCAATCAATAAAAAGTAAATATAGAGTAATTAATTAATGTAATTAATTAAGGATTAATATAATTAGTCATAGTTAATTAATTAATGAAGTAATTAAAGGTTAATTACTGTATTTCGTTGAGAATAATTAATTTATGAAATTAATTAAAGGTTAATTACCTGAATGTAATTAAAGGATAATTAATCAAGGGTGATTAATTAAGATGGAAATTAGAGAATGATTAATTAATTGATTTTTAATTAATTAATGGTTAAGTAAGCAGGATTTATAGAATGAAGTAATTAATTTAATTTATTTTAAATTAATTTAGAGATGAAGTAATTAATTTAATTCATTTTAAATTAATTATAGTGTGATTAATTAAATCCTTGCTTATGTATGATGGATGATATTGATTGCCTTGAATGGTTTGAGATCTCAGATATGAGATAATTGATGTTGTGTGATATGAATGCTTTGGTTGAATTGTGATGATAATGTGAATTATCTATTTGTGATAATAATGTGAATTATCTATTTGTGATGATAATGTAGATTATCTATTTGTGTGTATATAGATAATAGAATTGAACTGTTTTAACTTTAAAACAACTTGGACCTAAAAGATACGTTTTGGATTTCGATGAGACCGGGATCGGGTTTCCAGATTTGGAAGTCCGAAAACCACATCGATCCAAATTAACGATAGGTCGTGAATCTCAAGTGAAGAGGAAGATTCAGAGTGCAAGGGTTATTGTCGTTAACTCTAAGGGTGATTCCAAAATTAGTGTAACGAGATAATGCCTTTGGTTTCGTTCGAACCCGGAACGAACTTGTATGGACTGAATGCTTTCAGAACATCGTCAGGTGGATGATGAGCATTCTAAGTGATGTGTTCTGATAAGGTAATCGTAGCCTCAAGCCTCATCAACCGGGAATGGCTAAAACAAGGGAGGTGCAACAAGGCTAAGTGCGTAGCACCCAAGTAGGACGAGATTTACCCCTGTCTAGAAGTCCCTTTATATTCGGTTGTGTGGGGCAGTTGATTGCAACAACTACCGGGGTTGTCTTGTTCGGGACTGTCCAGTAAGGGATGGTTCCGGCCTTGTGTTGCAGGGGATTTAGGGTGGATCCTCGGTACGTTGATCTAGGCCACGTACTGTGATGGGCGGTACCCGGTAGCCCTGCCATTGTGTGGAATCCAATCTCCAATAAGTGCCCTCGGATTTGATTGTATTACCCATTTTGTGGCTAGTATGCTAGAATTTAATCATGTAACAATTTCAGCTATTTCTTATTTACTTGAAAACCCTAGACACTATTATAATATAACTGGATTTCCTATAAATGTTTTGGTTAGCGTAAGGTAAAAACTTTTCCGTGTTATGTGCGGGAAGTCTTACGTGATACTTTTGTTTTCTAATGATTTTCAAAGTTAAGCAACTTTAACCTGTTACTCACACCAGACCCATGTCTAACCCGGAGTTTATTATGTTTTTCTTAAACTCTCGGGTACTCAAATTTTTATGAGTATCCAAGGGATTCAGGTTAGCTTTGACGAATTGTGGAGGAGCAATGGAGCAGGAGGCTTCAGCGTTATAGATATATGGTGTTCCGCTGTGTTGGTATCTCTGTGTAGTTTCTCTGTATTATATTTGCGTTATATTAACTAGACAGGTGTTTATAACTGTCTAGTATGTGATGTATAATCTGTGTAACCCTGATAGATGTTGTAAACTATGTAATATTTATGTGATTAATATATTTCATTCGTTCCGCTGTTGAGATTCTGATGTTGTTTCTTCTTTCTTCTCTATTTTTTTCTCTTTCTATCCCTTTCTTTCTTATTCATGATGCGACTTTCTGGTGATAGAAGGTCGGGTCGTGACACTTTTATTCGAATTATTATTTCATTCATAAACCTTTAACAATACATTATTTCATTAGTAAATTAACTATTTACATTTGTTTTCTTACATTTCATTTATAACCAAGTATAACATTTACATTATTTCATTTCTTGGAAAGACATTCAAGTTATTAACAATTAACTTACATTTATACTGTTGCAATTCATTTTAGTTACTATTTCCATTAACAATTCACGAGTTTTTATTTCCTTCAATATTAAATTACCAAAATCTTATTAAATTAAGAAATTTAAGTATTGAAAATTTACGGGTCGTTACAAAAAGAAAATGTTATCAAAAAAAATGAAGAAGGGATTACCTTTTTTATTTCTGTGAATGGTACAAAGTGGCAGAGGAAGGGAGAAAGCAATTATATATTAAGGCAAAAGAATAGTAAAAGTCAAAGGTGGTTTCATAAATTTATTGCAGCAGTGACTGATGGGTTATACGGCTGGAAATTTTAAAAGGCACAGGAAAACAAGCACACACAATACGGTATTGATACGATCAATTGATTTGTCGTTTCCATCGCGTACCGGGCACCGAATTGCAGAAATAAATATACTGCGGAGATCGGCACGATGAGACAAACAGAATAGTACACAGATATCAGCGATATGATCATCCAATAAAAAGTCAATATCTGGTACCGAAAATGCTGCTAAAACGCCGAAAATAAGATAAACGGAGCAATAGCAGTCCAAATTTGGCAAAACGAAATATGACGTCTCACTCAGAAGATGATTTACAAATTTATTATATAAAAATATTCAGGTTTGGAAAATATTATAATATCATCTAATATCAACTGATTTAAATTTAAATAAAATTACACAAAAAAATACATTTCCATATTATCTGATGAAAATTTACCATTTGCTATGTTTAAATAGACGTATTACAAATATTAAATTTTTATTTCTAAATTCAATTATAAAATTTTAAGCAAAATTTCAGTTAATTATGTTATATAAACTATTAAAATTTCCGGGTTGTTACACCATAACACTTTTAAAACCATAACACATCCAACTTAAACAGTTTAGATATTGAAAATAATATATATATTAAAATAGTTATAGATTAAAATAGTTTATATATTAAAATAATTTATACATTAAAATAGTTTATATATATTAAAATACTTTATATAATAAAATAGTTTCCTCTAATTTCACAAATCAATTCAAATCATTTTGAATTCCAAAATTCAATTTTAAATCAATTCCAGTTCAACCATTTCAATTTAAAGTTCCAAAAATTCAAGTTTAAATATTCAAACATTTACAATATAAATTTCATTTATATTTCGACATTTAACTTTAGATTTATTCAAATTTAAATTATTCCTTTGCCCATTTTATAACAATTTATTTAAATCCCAATTTATATATCTAAATCAATATTAGATATTCCATCTCCATTTTTATTTAAAGTTGAGAATATTCATTTAATCGCTTTTTTTCAAATCAAGTTATAAATAAAGTTATAATCATATCTTTTCAAAATCACAAAACTAATAAGTTTAAATCAATTCTTTCTTAAATTCAATTATTAACCAATTTAAAATTCCAATTAAGTCAACAAAAATTTATCTTCCCAACCTTTATTATTAAAGTTATAAATCTATTTTGAAATATTAATATAAATTTTAACAAATATTTCAAAACATATTACATATTAATTAAATTAAATTTTATTAAATTAATCTTATTATTAATTGTATTTTGTATAACATCTTATTTTATATCTTTCAAAAAAACTATAAGAAAATCTTAAATTTTATATTTTTCAAACTAACTTATAAATTAAAATTTCCAAAACATATTATTTTAAAAAATAGATTTATACATATATAAAAATAGCCTATATATATTAAAATTTAAAATCAATATTTATTAAAACCAAACATTTTCTTTCAAAACTTTGGAAATCATTTTTCAAAATATAGACCAACGGTGTCCGTATAAAATTTTCTATCATATGGTCAAGTGATACAAATATTTATCATTTCAAACCGCAATCTAAATATCTACGGGTATATATCATTTTAACCAGCAATCCAAAAATTTACAATCAATGAAAATCGCTTGGGTTTATCATTTCAACCATAACGATTTTCTCCTATTCTACAAGATCGTTCGGGTATGTATCATTTCAACCCCTAGGGAATTATAAACTAACAGGGAACTTGCAGAGTGAGAACAAATGTGAGAATAATATAACATATCAATAACATACATATATCATCAGTAACAAATATAATATAAACAACAGGATATGGTATCATATATCACAGGTAAACAATTACAGATAATGGCATATCATATATAGCAATTATATAATTAGCAGTTCAATCTGGCAGCATATTTCAATTGTTGTTTCAAGTGAAATCAAATTTAATAAATATAAAAATTTTAATCGTGAGTGATTTCTCACCTTTCGAGACTCGAGAGATTTGACAATGAAATGAGCTACGAATCCAAGCACGAATTCCAAAGTAAAGCAAGATTGAATGCGAATTTGACGAGCAAAGCTGATAGCAGGGATTGATGAAACAAATCGAATTAGCTTGATATAAGCTGAACAAAATATATTTTATAAATTCTCTCTCAAAAACCAATTTTAAACATATATTTAAAATAATATAGTTAATTTCAAATCAATATTTAATTTAGACACATAAGAAATAATATCTCCATATATATTGGTATACCGAACCAACTCATCTATACTTAAATAAAAATATATATAGACTAATATATAAACATATATATTAACTTACACACTTATTATATTTTAAAATCAATAATTATTATAAAACCAATATAAACTTACCTTATAAAAATATATATAAACTCAAACCGATTCAATATAAACTTACATAAACTATATATACAAAACCCAAGTTACACATAAATTATATAAACCAACACAATATAAACTGTCATATTATACTTATATACTAACATATTTTAAGATTTATATAAACTAACATTTACACTAACATATAATATAATATAATATAATATACTATACTGTAACAACATATAATACCGCCTTTATATTATAACTAATAGATTAACTATAAGCCATGTATATACAAACTATATATATAATAATATATAAACTAAACCCATATATAAACTTATACTTTATATAAACAAACACTTATACATAAACTTGCATATATCACTTATGTATTATAAGTGACAGAACCTGGTATACAAACAGATTGTATATTCTTATATAAACACACACATCCACATAACAACGTATTATATACGCTTATATAAACCTTTATATATATAAACCGACCTATAGTTTATTTAAACTTTTATATATATAACAAATAGAACTTATAACTTATAAATCAACTGATTAGATAGACGAGCTAATAGATATACAACAGTTCAAATGTTTTATTACTAATATAATCATAACATAAACATAGAAAAATATAGTTTATAAGACTTTTATATATATATAACAACAGATTGCAGTTTATATACATCAAAATATAGACATAACTCACATATAAATCTATACAAATATACAGATCAAAATATCATTTAAAATATTAACAATAACATATCATACATATTATATAACTAATAATATTATAACTATAAACACACACATATATATATAAAATGTATACCATACTCAAAGATGCTAGAAAGAGGGGATGGACCGAGCTCGGCAGAGGGGATAAAGGCAGGGTGGATCTCGGTAGAGGAATGGGTGGCGGAGCATGGAGGAAGGGAAGTGGCGGGTGATGGTCGTGCTATGGAGCTGCTCTCGGCCAGGGGTGATAATGGAAAGGTGGTCGATGGCTCGGCAGTGGTTGAACGCGGCTGTTGTGGTGAGGTCGTGAAGGAAGGAGGGAGACTTTGCTACGAAGTGGAGATGGGAGGCGGTTGTCAGGGTGGGTGTGGCACTTGGGTCAGGGATGTAGGCGACAGGTTGGGTTTTAATGGGGTTTTGAGGTGGTTCTCGACCTGGATACTTGGCGGGTTCGAGAGGGTTAGGGAAGGAGGCGTGGAGATGAGGCTCGGTGGTGGCTTCGAGGTGAAAGAGGGAGAGAGGTTGGGAAGCTCGGTCGGTTGGAGTTGCTTGCACGGGCGGAGGCGTGGAGATGGGTGCAAAGGTCGGAGGAAACAAAAAGGAAGAAGCAGGCTTTGAAAAGTGGAGGAGAGGAATAGGCAAGCTACAGGAGGAAAATAAATATGGCAAATTCTATTGCAACCCACTAAATTGATTAGTAGCCCCCCTTAATTTTAATAAAATTAAGAAGACAAAAATACCCTTAATCAACTACGTACGTTCTTTTCTTCCTTCTCTCAGTCGCCTTTCTCAGCGCAAACCAGTTAATTCAAAAACCCTAATTTACAAATCAATATAAAAAAATTACTCATATTTCAGTACTAGCGAATGGAGATTGAAGAAGATAATCAATCATTATCGCAATCACAGCAGGTAATTGTGGCTTTTTTTTGAAAAGGTAGTAATTTTTTCGAAAGTAAATCGTAAACACTCGATTTTGTGGAATGTAACAAATTCACGTAGAAACCTTACTAGGATCAACATATAACCACGTAGAGAAGATACGTGGTTTATCTGAATACCACAGAAATCTCATTTTTTTTTAAAGCTCCAGGCTGCCACGCACTGTCACTACGTGAAAAATAGAAAAACCGTGCAGGAACTGTGCGTGGAAAAAATAATAACCACGCAAAGTATTTACGTGGAAAAAATAATAACCACGCAAAGACCTTACATGGTTACTAATATTTCTACGCATTTCTACTGCGTGGTAACCTGATCTCAACACTTCCAATTCAGTACACCTCGCAAGAACCAAGCGTGGTAGGCAAGAACCAAGCTCGATCTGTATCACTGGAAGAGGAAGATGATGCCACTCGAACTGTAGCTCTGGAGGAGGAAGATATGCGTTTGGAAAGTGTTTAGGTTTTATACGTGATAGCTGAAAGGGTAATTTTGGAAAGAGTGGGCGGCTACTAAGTCATTCTGTGGGTATACTGGGTTTAGTAAATTTCAGGGGGCTACAAAGTAAAAAATGGTGTTGAAATAGAATTTGCCAATAAATATATATAACGTTATAATATATAAAATATTTATAATGCAAGAACAGTAAAGGAACGAAGAGACCCAAAATGAATGCACCGGCGATTAATAAATTGAAGTGATGGGATGACAACTGTTGCTAGTTCTATTGCAGAAATCATAACAGCTAATG
Source organism: Allium fistulosum (assembly GCA_030737815.1). NCBI lineage: Eukaryota > Viridiplantae > Streptophyta > Magnoliopsida > Asparagales > Amaryllidaceae > Allium > Allium fistulosum. Next base: position 1,105,990,220 of record CM060901.1, read on the forward strand.
GCTATCTGAATTTATACGGTGGAAAGTTGAATGGTCACGGACAACAAATAGACTCGAACGGGTACCGATACAGTTGACCTTTTTACTGATTCCGTCGCGTACCGAACTCCGAAATGCACAAATGAATATACTGCGGAGATCAGCATGATGAGATGAACAGAACAGTACATAGATATGGGCGATACGATCATTCTATCAAAAGTCAATATTCGCTGACTACTACTGCAAATTCGACGAAAATAAGTGTAACGACCCCGAATTTTATATAGATTTAAATTTATAATTTATTTAATTTTTGAATTAAATTTGTAAAATTCATTGTAAATTGAAACGAGTTTCCCCGCACTCAAATAAATCTATAGTTATATAAAAATATGAAATGAACACATAAACCTCTAGAAATAAATATTCAAGTAAAAAAATTAGAAGTGTACCCATCTTATAAAAAATGAGACAAGGCAAAATAAAATAATTAGTATTTGAGTTAGATGATAATGCATGTAAACAAAAAGAATGAACAACTTGGATAAGTATGGAATGAAATTATGAAACAAATAAACGAACAAAGTAATAAATACAAAGGATAAATTATATTCAAGTATATTCAACTATAAATATGTAGGCTGGTAAAACAAAATACATATGCAAGTATAAAACAATAAAAACCTAAGTGCATACAAGAATGGGATATTAACAAGTGTAGGCTGAGAAAAGAAGCCAACATATACATTAAGTATAAACAAAATATATACATGCATAGGCTTGAACAAGTATAAACAATATCTCATATTTTTGGTACAGCCGAGACTAAAGAAAAGAAAAGAAAAATTTATAAATGAGATATGGTGCAAAGCAAATAAAATAAAGGTAATGGTACAAGCTAATTAATGTTGGCCACCAAATCAACATCTTCATATTTGGTTGCAGCCGAAGAAAATATAAATATATATACGAATTGTACAAAACAATAAATGCCATCATCTCTTTAGCCACCAAACCAGACATCAGTAGACAAAGCAAGAAAATATCACAGCTAAAGTTTGTACCAAATAAGATATCACCTATAAGCTTCATTCCTTTTATATCTATCACACTCTACATCATTTCGTTTCACTCAAACAATACTTCAATTAAAACAACAATGCAATCGACTACAAACCAGAGATCAAAGGTTTCAGCTTGCATTTTCAAAACAGTCTCAACTTGAAGCCCTGTTTTCTTTCTCTGGGAAAAACAATGGTGAGTAACATTTTTATTAAAATAACTTAAGTAGTAATCTGGTTGCATGAAATCTCTGGAACTATTATGTTTGAATGCATGAATATATTAGTGCTTTTCTTTGTATATGTATGAATGTATGATATGCATGTATTGGTTCATCTGGGTACTCTCTGCTTTTATCTTCCAGTTCCCAGTTTTGGTTTAAAAAATTCAAATCTTTTGATCTTGTCTTTGCTTAAACTTAATATGCAAATCAAACTTGATTGTTAAATTGTAAACTTTAGTTTTAAATTGTACTTAAGTTAAATAATTTTTTTCGTGACTCTGGAAACCAAGCCTACTGATCAAAACTAAAATAAGTAGAAATTTAAATATCACAATCTACTGTTTCAGGACTAGGATCTGAAACATCATACATAATCATGATTTTTAAAAACAAAATCACAATTTTTAGTTCGGGCTTTAAGGTGCAGTTCGGGGATTGAACAAAATATGGATTATTGTCGATTGCTGGTGATCGACGGGTGGGTGATGATCGAAAGTTGGTCTGGTGATAGAGGGACGAGTGGGGGTTCTAGGAAAAATATTGTGATGGTGGTTAGATTATCGTGGAAATGGCAGTGGTGGATTCCAGTTCGTAAACCTAGTTTTAGCTAGGCTGCGTATTTTGATCGACACGTCCTCTCGAGTTGATCGAGTGCGACGAGTTTTGGGGCCATGGTAGGGGAAACGTGGACGAGTAGATGGTCGAAGTTTGAGGCGCTCTGGTGGTCGGTGGAGGCTATACGAGGTGTTGACAGTTTTGGTCGTGGTGGCTCTGGCGTTTCCAGGTTTGGAGTTAAATGCTCGATTTTGAATTTCGAGTGGTTGTCGAAGTTAGGTGATCGGGTTTTGGTTGGAGGATGATCGGCGACTGGTCTGGGTCTGGAAGGATGGACGGCGATGGGTGGAAGTGTCGTGCACGTGTACGCGTGTACGTTTGTATACTGGGTAGTGTTGCACTTCGGGGGAAAAGGAGGGAAACTCGAGTAGTTCTAGCATTTTATTCGAAGCAGAGTAGGGTTTTACTCGGGGAATATAGGGATTGCTCGAGTATAGTTATGGTTACAGGTTTTTTATAAAACCTGTCATTGTTTTGTTTCCCTTTTGATAAATTTGAATTTTAAACAAATTAAATGAAATTAAAGGTTGTGATAATAGATTTAAAACAAGTTTAAATCCAGTTTCAAGTTAGTTTCAAATAAACTTTGAAGTTAAAAGTAATTTTGTTTACAAAAAAATAATTAAACTTGATTTTTGATAAGTTCTTTTATAAAAGGTTTTTTTTATGGAAGTTAAAGGTTAGATAACTTGAATTCGCAAGTTAAATAGCGATGTATTTTAAAGGCTTAAAATTTTAAATTGTTTTCTTTAACATTTAATAAAGAAGTTTTAAATTTTGTTTAATTTAAATTTTGTTAAGTAAAGTTAACTAAAGATAAAATAGTTTAAATATGTAAATGATAATTAAGGCATTGATAAGATAATGTTTATCTTAAGATAATTAAAGTTTTAGTGATGGGTATTGATTAGGTTAATCAAAAAATTTAAATATAATTTCATTAATAATGATTAAGAATTAATTAAGTAATTAATTAAGAATAATTAATTAATTTAATTAATTCATGATTATGATTGATTAATTAATGATTAGAGGTTAATTAATTTGTAATTAGAATTTACTTAATTAAGTAATTATAGGTTGATTAATTAATATGATTTATTAATTAAGGTAATTAATTTGAGGATAATTTATTACTAAAAGTTAATTAATAAATGATTAAAGATTAATTAATTGAAATGGTTTATCATTTATTAATGATCAATTAACCAAGACTTGTAGTTATTCATAAGTAATTAATCTGGTATAAATTAATAATAATCTAATATTAATTGATCTTACCTGTGGATATTTGGATTCTATTGGTTGACTTGATGGTTGATATCCCTGATATATGATGCTTTGTGATACACCCTGATTTATGTTGTGATCTGTGATAAATTATCTGTGATGTAATTTATTATTTGTGATATTTATATATCTGTGGTCTGTGCATGAACGATAAGCATTATAGTTTATATCGCTTATCAACTATATCCTGTACTTTGATCTGTGATGATTCATGATGTTGCACTATACTGTGTAAAACCCATGGACCACACTCTTACACACACAAATATGGAATTCACGTGGAAATCGGTTAAGTCATAGATAATTTAAAATTAATGTTTTGGAAATTGAAATTTTAATTTCAATTGATTTTGGAAATGGATTTGGGTTAAATGTTAAAGCTTTCGAAAAGGAGTTTGTAAAATAAAAAGTTATTTTAAATAACTTAATAAAGCTTCCAATTTAAATAATTCAATTTGAATTTGAATTCAAAATTTGGAATTGAATTCAATAATTGGAAATTTTGATTGAAGATGATATAAATGTGTTTATATGAATTTAAACCATTTTAAAAGTATAATTTTGAGAATTTGGATTTAACCCAAGAACCTTAACTCGTATAGATGAATCAGATTTCCAAAATGAAAACTGTTTGTTTCAAAAGAATAAAAGCTTTCAAATAAGAAATAAAATTCCAGTTTAATTAAAGGAATTTCAAGTTTGAATTGAAAATTGTTTTTTTCTAAGTTATGAATGGAATTGTTTTGAAAGCTATGAATTGAATCTGTTTACTTTTAATAGATTTAAAATGATGTTTTGTTTAAACCATTCGAAATGAAATTGTTTGAAAGCTATAAGTTAAATCTTTGATTTAAAGATTTAACGAGTTAAATTGAAATGGAAATTGATTTGGAAAATCTGTGAATGAATCTTTTGTTTAAAAGATTAAGGTATGGAAATTGTATAAACCGTGAAGGTTGATAAAATGAATCTTTTTGTTTAAAGATTTGAAAATGGTAATTTGTTAAACCATTTGAAAAGGAAGTTGGGTAATAAGTTGTGACTTGATTGAAATCCCATTATCCATTTGTTTTTGAATATTACGCTCACTATTCGGTTCAGCCGGGAGAGGACCTTTGTGTCACATAACCCATTCCGAATAAGTGATACGTCGTATATGGATAGCATTTGAAGACCGGTGTTGAAGACCGGGTGTTTGCGAAAACGATAGGATAACCTATCGATTGTCTCTGCACTGGGTAGCTCCTGGTATAGAGATCTCCTAAGTGATGGGAAGTCCGATCGGGATTGTGAATACCCGGATTTGCAAGGGCTTCTTCGGAAGTGCCTTCGGTTCTGTTCGAACCCGGAACAGACTTGTATGGTTACATGTCTGACATTACACTTTGAGATATAAAGCAGATTTCTTTGAAATACATTTCTGTTGGTGGCGGAGAATTTATTCTCTTAGCTTAACACCCTTCTCTGAGACGTACGAGCTCAGAGGTTATGTAGTTGAAATTTATCAGCGATATACTCCCAATTTGGTAATGTGACATGCTGAGTGTTGCTGTGTGATGATCATTGTTTGATCATTTGTGATATGATCATTTGTTTGATCATTTATCTTTGTGATCATTACTTTGATCATATGTTGACCCAAAGCATGGCTTTGTGACAAAGCGTAGCTTTGTGGACGAGACTTCTTCGGACCTCACAACCCGAAAATGGTCGAAATAGGAATATGCGGCAAGGTTATGAGGGTCGCGCCCTTTAGGGTATGTCATTTCCTTTTGGAAAAGGGTGGTATTAGGTATGGAGCTCTGGTATTTAACCTATGTGGATACTCCGATCTCATTTATTGTGTGATTGTGTGTTTATCGAGGCACCTCGAATAAAGGTCCCAAAGGACCGGGGGATGGCATATTCGTGAGTTACCTGGTACAGGGGTAACCCGGCCTTGTGTTGGTAGAGAGCAGTTTGTCTCTCGGGACGTCCAGCCAGAGGCGATCCCATTCGGCAGGAGGAAAGGAAGTTCCTTAGCCTGACCATTTGTTGGAAATCAATTTCCCAATACGGAACCTGTACGGTTTTAGTTGTAGAACCTGTCATTTACTTATGGTGGCGCCCCACTATTTAGATGGTAGCTATAGTAGGCATAGTTCGAAATGTCTATGTTGGCTAAGATTAATATTATACTTTCGAAATGTTTTCGGCGCTATGCACTAGTAATAATATCCAATGATTTGCGTAGTAAGCATCTTTGACTATCATAAGGAGAAATCTCCTCCGATTCTGCGTTTGCATTGTGTGTGTGTGCGGGAGGCCTTATGGTAGTTTCATTTTCCAAAAGCATTGCGAAATTCAATCTTACTTTGTTTTAAAGGTAAATAAACTGTTTTTGTTGCTCACATCAGTCCCATGACTGACTCGAAGTTTATTGTTCCTTTCCTAAACTCTGGGTGCTCATAAATTTTTACACGAGCAGTCTAGAGTTGGGGTTTTCAGATATTCAGGTTGAATAGATTATCTGGAGCTAGTCAGTACTTGGACGACTGACCATGCTTTCCGCTAGCTATGGAGTGGAGCATTCTATTGGAGATATTCTATCCACTGCTGGTGTTATTTTTTTTCTTTTCTGCTGCTATTTGTTGTATCATATCTCTGATGTATATTGATATTCAATTTATCATTCTGTTGTATCAGATATTGTATCAAAGCTGTATATCAATGTATTATTCATTTCTTCCACTGTGTTGTTTACTTAACTGTGTTATAAGCTCCGGAGAAACAGATTCAGCGTTTGAATCTACGGCATTTTGAGTACAAGTGAAGTACGGGTGCCGATTTTCGAAGGTCAACTTTTGGGTCTTTACAACGTGGTATCAGAGCTGAGGGTAAAACTTTAGCTCAGGAGTATAACACATTAAGTAGCTCATTAGAGATATGGTGAAGTATACCCTTGAATGAGTATTCCTCGAATATCTGTCCGTATGCCTCAGTAATTTCTTTTACTATCCACTGATAGAAAGTATGAGTGCAAGAAGAGGATGAGATAGGGGACAGGGGAATACGACTTTAAATGGTCAATACTCTGTAACAACAAGGAAACAATCTTTCCTCTATCAATCTCTTTTATTCGTCATCTTTTCTCAATTCTTCGATATTTTCTGGTCGATCCAGAAAGGAAATTCGATATATTAATATGGGACATAAACTCTAGACTGAGCCAAATTGTTTGTTTGGATGTATTGGTTGTTATGGTTGATAGGTATACTTTAGTTCCAAACTAAAATTCTGAAATCGTATCCATATATCTATCTATCTTTTGTGTCCCGATATGTTCTACGAATGGTTAGTTATCCCTTCGAACTGACCGATGCCACTGTATATTTCGTAGATATGGATAAACTGGGTATTTTGCGGAGTGTTGAATAGATTCGTTCTTGTATCTATTCTTGATATTCTGATTTGGTAAGCCAAATGCAAAATAGATATTCAGTTTGATTTGATGAAACATTTTTTCATCTACCTTTGTGTCTCCTTAGCAAATTCGAGGATGAAATTCTTTTAAGGGGGGAAGTCTGTAACGACCCCGAATTTTATATAGATTTAAATTTATAATTTATTTAATTTTTGAATTAAATTTGTAAAATTCATTGTAAATTGGAACGAGTTTCCCCGCACTCAAATAAATCTATAGTTATATAAAAATATGAAATGAACACATAAACCTCTGGAAATAAATATTCAAGTAAAAAAATTAGAAGTTTACCCATCTTATAAAAAAATGAGACAAGGCAAAATAAAATAATTAGTATTTGAGCTAGATGATAATGCATGTAAACAAAAAGAATGAACAGCTTGGATAAGTATGGAATGAAACAAATAAACAAACAAAGTAATAAATACAAAGGATAAATTATATTCACGTATATTCAACTATAAATATTTAGGCTGGTAAAACAAAATACATATGCAAGTATAAAACAATAAAAACCTAAGTGCATACAAGAATGGGATATTAACAAGTGTAGGCTGAGAAAAGAAACCAACATATACATTAAGTATAAAAAAAATATATACATGCATAGGCTTGAACAAGTATAACCAATATCTCATATTTTTGGTACAGCCGAGACTAAAGAAAAGAAAAGAAAAATTTATAAATGAGATATGGTACATAGAAAATAAAATAAAGGTAATGGTACAAGCTAATTAATGTTGGCCACCAAATCAACATCTTCATATTTGGTTGCAGCCGAAGAAAATATATATATATATATATATATATATATATATATATATATACGAATTGTACAGAACAATAAATGCCATCATCTCTTTAGCCACCAAACCAGACATCAGTAGACAAAGCAAGAAAATATCACTGCTAAAGTTTGTACCAAATAAGATATCACCTGTAAGCTTCATTCCTTTTATATCCATCACACTCTACATCATTTCGTTTCACTCAAACAATACTTCAATTAAAACAACAATGCAATCGACTACAAACCAGAGATCAAAGGTTTCAGCTTGCATTTTCAAAACTGTCTCAACTTGAAGCCCTGTTTTCTTTCTCTGGAAAAAACAATGGTGAGTAACATTTTTATTAAAATAACTTAAGTAGTAATCTGGTTGCATGAAATCTCTGGAACTATTATGTTTGAATGCATGAATATATTAGTGCTTTTCTCTGTATATGTATGAATGTATGATATGCATGTATTGGTTCATCTGGGTACTCTCTGCTTTTATCTTCCAGTTCCCAGTTTTGGTTTAAAAAATTCAAATCTTTTGATCTTGTCTTTGCTTAAACTTAATATGCAAATCAAACTTGATTGTTAAATTATAAACTTTAGTTTTAAATTGTACTTAAGTCAAATAATTTTTTTCGTGACTCTGGAAACCAAGCCTACTGATCAAAACTAAAATAAGTAGAAATTTAAATATCACAATCTACTGTTTCAGGACTAGGATCTGAAACATCATACACAATCATGATTTTTAAAAACAAAATCAAAATTTTTAGTTCGGGCTTTAAGGTGCAGTTCGGGGATTGAACAAAATATGGATTATTGTCGATTGCTGGTGATCCACGGGTGGGTGTTGATCGAAAGTTGGTCTGGTGATAGAGGGACGAGTGGGGGTTCTAGGAAAAATATTGTGATGGTGGTTAGATGATCGTGGAAATGGCAGTGGTGGATTCCAGTTCGTAAACCTAGTTTTAGCTAGGCTGCGTATTTTGATCGACACGTCCTCTTGAGTTGATCGAGTGCGACGAGTTTTGGGGCCATGGTAGGGGAAACGTGGACGAGTAGATGGTCGGAGTTTGAGGCGCTCTGGTGGTCGGTGGAGGCTATACGAGGTGTTGACAGTTTTGGTCGTGGTGGCTCTGGCGTTTCCAGGTTTGGAGTTAAATGCTCGATTTTGAATTTCGAGTGGTTGTCGAAGTTAGGTGATCGGGTTTTGGTTGGAGGATGATCGGCGACTGGTCTGGGTCTGGAAGGATGGACGGCGATGGGTGGAAGTGTCGTGCACGTGTACGCGTGTACGTTTGTATACTGGGTAGTGTTTCGCTTCGGGGGAAGAGGAGGGAAACTCGAGTAGTTCGAGCGTTTAATTCGAAGTAGAGTAGGGTTTTACTCGGGGAATATAGGGATTCCTCGAGTATAGTTATGGTTACAGGTTTTTGATAAAACCTGTCATTATTTTGTTTCCCTTTTGATAAATTTGAATTTTAAATAAATTAAATGAAATTAAAGGTTGTGATAATAGATTTAAAACAAGTTTAAATCCAGTTTCAAGTTAGTTTCAAATAAACTTTGAAGTTAAAAGTAAATTTTTTTACAAACAAATAATTAAACTTGATTTTTGATAAGTTCTTTTATAAAAGGTTTTTTTATGGAAGTTAAAGGTTAGATAACTTGAATTCGCAAGTTAAATAGCGATGTATTTTAAAGGCTTAAATTTTTAAATTGTTTTCTTTAACATTTAATAAAGAAGTTTTAAATTTTGTTTAATTTAAATTTTGTTAAGTAAAGTTAACTAAAGATAAAATAGTTTAAATATGTAAATGATAATTAAGGCATTGATAAGATAATGTTTATCTTAAGATAATTAAAGTTTTAGTGATGGGTATTGATTAGGTTAATCAAAAAATTTAAATATAATTTCATTAATATTGATTAAGAATTAATTAAGTAATTAATTAAGAAGAATTAATTAATTTAATTAATTCATGATTATGATTGATTAATTAATGATTAGAGGTTAATTAATTTGTAATTAGAATTTACTTAATTAAGTAATTATAGGTTGATTAATTAATATGATTTATTAATTAAGGTAATTAATTTGAGGATAATTTATTACTAAAAGTTAATTAATAAATGATTAAAGATTAATTAATTGAAATGGTTTATCATTAATTAATGATCAATTAACCAAGACTTGTAGTTATTCATAAGTAATTAATCTGGTATAAATTAATTATAATCTAATATTAATTGATCTTACCTGTGGATATTTGGATTCTATTGGTTGACTTGATGGTTGATATCCCTGATATATGATGCTTTGTGATACACCCTGATTTATGTTGTGATCTGTGATAAATTATCTGTGATGTAATTTATTATCTGTGATATTTATATATCTGTGGTTTGTGCATGAACGATAAGCGTTATAGTTTATATCGCTTATCAACTATATCATGTACTTTGATCTGTGATGATTCATGATGTTGCACTATACTGTGTAAAACCCCTGGACTACACTCTTACACACACAAATATGGAATTCACGTGGAAATCGGTTAAGTCACAGATAATTTAAAATTAATGTTTTTGAAATTGAAATTTTAATTTCAATTGATTTTGGAAATGGATTTGGGTTAAATGTTAAAGCTTTCGAAAAGGAGTTTGTAAAATAAAAAGTTATTTTAAATAACTTAATAAAGCTTCCAATTTAAATAATTCAATTTGAATTTGAATTCAAAATTTGGAATTGAATTCAATAATTGGAAATTTTGATTGTAGATGATATAAATGTGTTTATATGAATTTAAACCATTTTAAAAGTATAATTTTGAGAATTTGGATTTAACCCAAGAACCTTAACTCGTATAGATGAATCAGATTTCCAAAATGAAAACTGTTTGTTTTAAAAGAATAAAAGCTTTCAAATAAGAAATAAAATTCCAGTTTAATTAAAGGAATTTCAAGTTTGAATTGAAAATTGTGTTTTTCTAAGTTATGAATGGAATTGTTTTGAAAGCTATGAATTGAATCTGTTTACTTTTAACAGATTTAAAATGATGTTTTGTTTAAACCATTCGAAATGAAATTGTTTGAAAGCTATAAGTTAAATCTTTGATTTAAAGATTTAACGAGTTAAATTGAAATGGAAATTTATTTGGAAAATCTGTGAATGAATTTTTTGTTTAAAAGATTAAAGTATGGAAATTGTATAAACCGTGAAGGTTGATAAAATGAATCTTTTTGTTTAAAGATTTGAAAATAGTAATTTGTTAAACCATTTGAAAAGGAAGTTGGGTAATAAGTTGTGACTTAATTGAAATCCCATTATCCATTTGTTTTTGAATATTACGCTCACTATTCGGTTCAGCCGGGAGAGGACCTTTGTGTCACATAACCCATTCCGAATAAGTGATACGTCGTATATGGATAGCATTTGAAGACCGGTGTTGAAGACCGGGTGTTTGCGAAAACGATAGGATAACCTATCGATTGTCTTTGCACTGGGTAGCTCCTGGTATAGAGATCTCCTAAGTGATGGGAAGTCCGATCGGGATTGTGAATACCCGGATTTGCAAGGGCTTCTTCGGAAGTGCCTTCGGTTCTGTTCGAACCCGGAACAGACTTGTATGGTTACATGTCTGACATTACACTTTGAGATATAAAGCAGATTTCTTTCAAATACATTTCTGTTGGTGGCGGAGAATTTATTCTCTTAGCTTAACACCCTTCTCTGAGACGTACAAGCTCAGAGGTTATGTAGTTGAGATTTATCAGCAATATAATCCCAATTTGGTAATGTGACATGCTGAGTGTTGCTGTGTGATGATCATTGTTTGATCATTTGTGATATGATCATTTGTTTGATCATTTATCTTTGTGATCATTACTTTGATCATCTGTTGACCCAAAGCATGGCTTTGTGACAAAGCGTAGCTTTGTGGACGAGACTTCTTCGGACCTCACAACCCGGAAATGGTCGAAACAGGAATATGCGGCAAGGTTATGAGGGTCGCGCCCTTTAGGGTATGTCATTTCCTTCTGGAAAAGTGTGGTATCAGGTATGGAGCCCAGGTATTTAACCTATGGGGATACTCTGATCTCATTTATTGTGTGATTGTGTGTTTATCGAGGCGCCTCAGATAAAGGTCCCAAAGGACCGGGGGATGGCATATTCGTGAGTTACCTGGTACAGGGGTAACCCGGCCTTGTGTTGGCAAAGAGCAGTTTGTCTCTCGGGACGTCCAGCCAGAGGCGATCCCATTCGGCAGGAGGAAAGGAAGTTCCTTATTGACCATTTGTTGGAAATCCATTTCCCAATACGGAACCTGTATGGTTTTAGTTGTAGAACCTGCCATTTACTTATGGTGGCGCCCCACTGTTTAGATGGTAGCTATAGTAGGCATAGTTCGAAATGTCTATGTTGGCTAAGATTAATATTATACTTTCGAAATGTTTTCTGCACTGTGCACTAGTAATAATATCTAATGATTTGCGTAGTAAGCATCTTTGACTATCATAAGGAGAAACCTCCTCCGATTCTGCGTTTGCATTGTGTGTGTGTGCGGGAGGCCTTATGGTAGTTTCATTTTCCAAAAGCATTGCGAAATTCAATCTTACTTTGTTTTAAAGGTAAATAAACTGTTTTTGTTGCTCACACCAGTCCTACGACTGACTCGGAGTTTATTGTTCCTTTCCTAAACTCTGGGTGCTCATAAATTTTTACACGAGCAGTCTAAAGTTGGGGTTTTCAGATATTCAGGTTGAATAGATTATCCGGAGCTAGTCAGTACTTGGACGACTGACCTTGCTTTCCGCTAGCTATGGATTGGAGCATTCTATTGGAGATATTCTATCCACTACTGGTGTTATTTTTTTCTTTTCCGCTGCTATTTGTTGTATCATATCTCTGATGTATATTGATATTCAATTTATCATTCTGTTGTATCAGATATTGTATCAAAGCTGTATATCAATGTATTATTCATTTCTTCCGTCGTGTTGTTTACTTAACTGTGTTATAAGCTCCGGAGAACCAGATTCGGCGTTTGAATCTACGGCATTTTGAGTACAAGTGAAGTACGGGTGCCGATTTTCGAAGGTCGACTTTTGGGTCTTTACAATAAGATAAACGAAGCTAGAGAAGTCCAAATTTGATGAAATGAAAGACGGCGTCTTACTCAGAAAATATTAAACAATTTTATTGTATAAATATATTCGGATTTTGGAAACATTTAATTTCCATCAATATTAACCGATTTAGATTTAAATAAAATTACATAATAAAATAAACTTCCATGTTATTTGATGAAAATTTACCATTTGCTATGTTTATATAGACGTATTCCAAATATCATATTTTTATTTCTAACTTCAATTATTTAAATTTTCACAAAAATTCAGTTAATTACATTATTAAAACCGTTAAAATTTGTGGGTCGTTACAATAAGCGCTTGGTTGTTAAAGAGACCGGGATTGGATATTGTCATACTCTCTGCCAATATCGAAAACTACTTTAACAACTGTGTTCATGGTGGAGATTCCAGAAATGAAGTAGGATGGTTTGGCGAACGATTCTGTATGAGGTATTTACGTGACCCTGAATCCCATGAGTTGGCTTAGATGTGACTAAAACAGGAGCCATGCCGGGCCAAGTGAGGTCATTCCTCCTATCGGACATGCTTCTTCGATACCATATTATGACTTTGTGATGATTTGGTGGCCACCCCTTGATTTTGATTATGGGACTGTGTTCTGAGATGGGCGGTATTAGCTGCTATGCATTACCACCAGTCCGGATCCGCAATTGGTATATCTACCCTGGCATTGCCTCGAGTGCCATGTTCACATGTCCTATCACGCCTTCTACGAGTTTGTTCTGTGTCGTACCTTTGGAGTGCTCCCTGATAGCCCACCTGCGGGTGGAGTTTACAGTATCTGTATAGACTACCACATTATATAAAATGTGTTAAGGGGGATACGGATAACGCCTTAACGCTATTTTAATACTTTACTTTACTGTAGACACTATTATAATAACGTATTGTACTATGTATGTAGATAGTTTAACAGATCCTTAGGAGATGGGAATCCCGAACATCTCTTAAGTTATTGCACTCATGTTAGACACTGGATTGGAGACGTCAAAACCTGTAAACATCTCTGACGCCGTTACACTCATATTTATTTACTTTTGATTTAACTTATAAATGATCTTTTAGTTCTTACTCGAGTGTTTTGTCTTCTCAATTCGCTCGGGTCAGTTTGAGCTTTTCAGTGTATCGAAGACTGTTTTCTGGTTGACGAAGACGAAGATTTAGTACTATTATTTATTTATTTATTTATTCCGCTACATCATGTTGTTCCGCTACATTATTATTTATTACTGCTGTATGTACTCTGATCTGTATTGTAAAAGTGTAATCAAATGTTATTTATAAAACAGCTTCATGAACTGTGAATTTGATTATTATATTTTATCATTCCGCTGCGAGATTCTATGCTTTGTTTTCTTTCTTTTCTTTTATTTTCTTATTTACTCCATTAACAATCCTCCCTTTTGAATGGTTTGAATTAGACATGTGTGGTTTATTGTCGATTTAAACCGTACAAAAAGGAAGGTCGTTACAGTTGGTATCAAAGCTTTGGTTTAGCGATAACCTTAGCGTTGTGGGGTCTTACTCATTAGAGAATGGGGTAGTAATACCCTAGAATGAGTCGTTGAGCCTATATATATGAGAGAGAATATTTGTTAGTGTTATAAAAGGTTTTGTATTGTGTTAATTTGTTCTGTTTTGTATTTATAAATTCTGATCAGTGCATAGGACGCTATGACATCGATAGGGATTTCTAAACACTTAACAGGGCAGACTGACACAATATTGTTTTGAAATATAGGTAAATGAATTAATTTTGCCTATTATATATTTTTATATAAAATAATAAACTTTATAAATGATATAGTTGGTTGTGATATATTTGTTTGTTAAGAAGTGAAATTTATAAATATTTGTTGCAAATTTATATTATAATTAAAATGAATATATATTGAAAATTTGAGAACTTAAGTTCTGGGATTTTGAAACTGCTTTCAAAGGATTTTTGGAATATAATATTAGTATTATTTGGAAGTATTTTTTGATATAAATATTTTAATAAGATTTGGAAGAAATGCTTTAAAAGAATTTTGGTAGGAAATAAGTTCTGTACTCCCCTCTCCGTCGTTGGAAAATAATTTCGGTGATCAGTGCACGCATCACCGACGTTCATTTTCGAGTTTCAAAGTGGGAAGACTACTGTAGTAGTTTTACTGCACATCCGTTTTGATAAACGAAACTTGATTTTTATTTCTGAAGTTTGATTTGATATATATATATATATATATATGTATGTATGTATGTATGCATGTATGTATATTTAATTTATGAGTATATATATATTATTTTAAAAGGATTGAAATGGAACCCGGTTGTTTAGTTCTTAAGTTTTAGTAAATTAGAAATTGAATTTATTGTAATGAATGGAATCTTGACTATATTAATAATTGGAAACTTCTAAAATGAAAACAAGAAATTTGATGTTAAAATGACTAATGAAATAGATAATAAATTGAAAATTTGTAAACTGTAGATAAAAAGGAAATGAAAATAAGAAATGGTAACTATTGAACATTTTGTTAACTTAATATATAAGAGAAACTTGGGTAATATTCAATTGCATTCTAAAAACATATATATATATACACATACATACATACATACATACATATATATATATACATATATATATACACACACATACATATATATATCCATGTACATATATATATAAATATCACTTACCAAAATATTAAAAGTTGAAATGTTAATAAGAATATGTAATAGAATATTATACAAGTAAAACTTAGAAAATGAAAGTGTTCAATAGAATCATTTCTATAAACAAGAAATTCTAATGTTACAAAATGTTATATACTTAAATTAATAGTTGAAATGCTACTAATTAAATGAATAGTAAAAGTGAATAGTATATTAATTGAATGATTATAACTTCAGAAAATGTTAAATGATTTAGAAATGGAATTAATATTCAACCACATTATATACAAAAGAAATGAATGTGGAAAAGAAATTATCTATTAATGATGAACTAAATTGTAAAGAAACTTACATAATATTGGATAATTGTAACAACCATGGTTTTGGAGATTACTTGTAAATATTAAATTATAACGGTAGTTATGATTTAATATTGTGAATTAAAATAAAATTTGAGAAATTAAATTGTTTAATTGGAATAAACAATGAATTTTGGTAATAAAATGAGAAAATAAATTTTGAAACTTTATTTTATTTGTTTGGGTTAATAATAAATGGAAAATAGTTTTTATTTAGAGAAAATGCAATAATTGAATTAATTATGGCCAATTACTTCTTCTAATAATTTTTTAAAAGAAGTATGTGACTTTTAAGGGTTGTTTAATCAAATAAAAAGGTGAAATTTGGTTTAAAAATGAGTTTTGGTTATAAAATTAAGTTTGAAATGGTTTGTCATATTTTTATATGTAAGAAAATAATATTTCTAGAATATTTGGGGTGGAAAATAAGGTTTTATACATTTATTTGTGTAAAATTGTGTATTTTTGTAAAATAAGGGATTTTAATAATAAAAATGTTTTAAAAACTAAAATTATCTTTTTATATGGTGAAAAATATTTTATTTATTATGTTAGTATGTATACATAAATTGTTTGTGTTAAAATTTGAAGAAAAATGTATTGTTTGTTTTATACATAGTGTGTAATTTTGTATATCTTAGTTTAGTGTTAAATAAATTAACATAGCCTAATTTGTTTTTCTCTAAATTGGGTCCAAAAGCCCATTAGCCAACTAAAATCAGAAAAAGAGAAAGAAGATAAATAATTGTCTGTACGTACTTCTTTCTCTTCTTCTTCTCCAGAAAGAAAAATAGAAACAGTGAACACAAACTTTACCACTTTTCCAACCTAAAGCTTTAATCTCCAAATTACTTCAATTCAAGTTGCTATTTTATCAAATCTAGAGTGAAAATTAAAGGTAATCCATTCCAAAACACTATTATTTCATTAAATCTAGATTTTTAGTTGAGATTGTTTGTTAGTTGTCATTTTCTTCTTTGCATGCATCTTTTTCTTCTTCTATAGGTTTTGGAGGCCAAAACTAACTCAAAGCCCCAGTCAAATCAAACTCAAATTTATTGTTTTAAAAATCAATTTGAAGCTAAATCTACAGGTAATCAAAATCTAAAACCTAATATTTCATCAAAAGTCCAAATTTGTGAATGATTGTTTGTTAACTACTTTCTTCTTTCTTACATGCACTTGTTTCATAGTTTTACAGGTTGAAGAAGCTCAAATTCAACCCAAGCTTCAATCTTTCTCCATTAATTCGGGTATTTGCTATCAAAAATCAAAGGTGAGTATCAAAACTCACAAATTTTAGCTGAATCCATGCTTCAAAATGCCAAAATCTAGCCAAAAATGGCTTCAATTTATTGATTATGTTCATGTTGTTTCTGTGAAAACTTAGTTTGTGTGTCACTTTGCACGTCATTTTCTCCCAATTCTGACAACGAAATGCTGCCGGATTTTCTTCAGTTAATAGCCTATATGTTGTAGTATATGTCTGCAAAATTTCATAGCAAAAATATTTTGTTTGATACCTGAAAACCTTGCTGCAAAATCAATGCACAGCCTGGAAATTACCTGTACACATTTTGTTGTGTTGTTGTTGCAAACATGGCCTGAGTCCATGTTTGAGATAGCTTAACTTCTACATTTCAGTCGGAATTCAACAATTCTTTTTTTGTTTGAAAGCTAAAGTTTAGTACTACTCACACCGAATTTTTGGTCATTCCGACCTATAAAGCTTATAGAAATATGTTGTCGAACATTGATCCGGAGCATGTTTTTGTCCAGATTATTACAGTGAAAACACTGCCTGGGTTCAACTTTGTGACATCATAACTTTCACATACTTTATCCAAATTGCATGATGCTTTTTTGTTTGAAAGATAAACTTTTCTACTATATGCCTACCAATTTTGAGCTCAATCCAATATAGTTTGGTGCTCTGTTTTATGCCTGGGAGTTGAAACCAGAATTGATTTTCAGGCCAGGGCACATTCTTGTTGAACTGTTACAAACATGGTCTGAGTACATGTTTGAGACATCATAACTTTCACATACTTTATCCAAATTGCATGATTATTTTTTTTTGATAGATAATGTTTTCTTCTATATGTCTACCAATTTTGAGCTTAATCCGATATAGTTTGATGCCTTGTTATATGTCCGAAAGTTGAACCCAGAGAAGATTTCGGACCTGGGTATTATTTTGTCTTAAGTGTTTTAATGTTCATTTTCCGTCCGATTTTTGACTTTTACTTCATGTTTTGTGATATTTCAGAAATGTTTTGAGGGATATGATGCCTATTAATAGGCTAGCCAAGTTTTGATGAATTTGAATTGAATTTGAATGACAGTTTTGAGTGATTTCTTTGATTTCGAGCACAAATTTTTCCAAGCAATTTTGAAATAATTTTTAAAATAAATTGGCATTTAAAATAATTATTATGTAATATTTTTAAATTATTATAAGCTATAAAATCTATTTATTCTCTATAATAATGGAATTTTCAAATATCGTCTTCAAAATTGATTTCGGAAAATGGTTTTAAAAGCTTATTTTCTCAAATAAATTATTTTATATATAAAATACACATTTTTGCCATATTCGAGCGAATGAGAAGAAGAATTAAATGGTTTGGTAAAACACGTGGTATGGGACACGTGCATTTATCTTATCGGTTAATTCCCGACTTGTCCGTTTGATCGTTTTGACCTTCGGGTCGAGTTTACTGATGAGATGAGGTAAGCTTTTCACTGCTTTGAGTGTGAAATTTACTAGCGATTAGTAAACCGTTTAGTGTGAACATGTGGTATGGGACACACATTAACACTATTCGGGTTCCTATTCGAGAGTTTGTGACACATTTGCCATTGCGGCGTGCCAGTACTGGACCTTCGGGTCATTGCCATTGTGGCGTTTTCCATTGCGGTGTATTTTTCCATTGTGGCGTATTTGTCTTCGAGACGTTTGCCATTGCGGCGTATTTGCCATTGTGATGTTTTGCCTTCAAGCGAGGTACCTATTTGAGATAACAGTACTTGGCAAGGCTTCGGCCACATGCACGTGCAAACACTTTTGAGATGGTTTCTTTGACTATTTTCCCTAATGTATCGCCCCTTTCCAGAATTGGTCCTTTGAACCATTCGATATATATTTGTGGCGATTACCTTTTGGGAATTTGAACTCTTGGAAATTCTATTTTGAGATTTGAATTGCCTACACTGGCGTTATATGAGATTTGCCTTTTGGCGTTCACTTGAGATTTTTTTTCTCCTCTTTGGAGATATATTTGCCTTATGGCGTGTTTGAGATGAGATCTCTTTATGCATGTTTTGGGTTTGCCAAGATGGCGGGTTTAGGTTTTCCCCTAAACCATATTTGATGTTTTATGAATGCCGATGATATGAGGCTCGCTACTTTTAGCGTTTTATGGGCTATTTTATCTCTTTTGAGATTATATGTTTGTGTAGTAATACCATACTATCACTCGATGTAATCATACACTTTAGTTGTCCTATCTCACTCGAGAATATATTCACATTATCCTTATGCTCATATTATCGCTTATCCTTGTAAACTGATTTGCTTAGCTAGACTGACCCGCGTATTTTATACTCGGGTCAGACCAAGTTGTTTCAGGTTAGGTACGTTTGGACTTAGCCTATTCTGCTTCTACATGGACTATTCTGCTAGCTCCTTTTGTTATAGCTTTTTGTGTAATCCTTTTTGGTTGTAACTCTGATATGTATATTCTTTTGACTCGCCTGTATATTGTGGTTGCTATACCACTTGACATGTATTATTTTGTATACTTTGTGATGTATCAGTATATGTGTTTATGTATGTGATGATCTACTGTTCTGTGATGTGTTTTGCATTCGAGTTATTGTATTTTGTTCTGATAGATCCTATAGCCACCTATGGCTTTGTACTAAGTATTTATTGGATATGCCGATCCACTTAAGATAGAAAAAAAAATATGGCATTTGTCGACGTATTCAATAGATATTTAAGGCAAGGCTATAGATGGTCGCTCCTATCCAGCCCTATTGTCTACACTAGCAGACAGTATAACCCAGTAATACTCTTTGTTAATGTAGGTCTTGGGGTGGGGTGTCACAATAATCTAGATAATTGGATGGATATAGTTTATGTATGAAATGAATGTAAAGTAATGAAAAGAGAAAATGGCATCGTATAAATAAATGGGAAATGAATTCTGTAAGTAATGAATGTAAACTAATAAAAAAATAAGCATTGTATGAATGAAAAAGGATGAATAGTAAATGGTGAAACAAGATTAATAAGAATGAACTTAAATAATAATTGGAAATTTTGTTTTTTTAGCATATGGGATGTTTGGGATGCGATCCTTTAAATTGTTTAAGAAGTATAAATAATTTATTAAGTTATCTAAGACTGTTGGATATATGGTATACTTAGTAGTTTATTTGTCATTTTATATGATTAAAAGTTTCTAAACCCGAACAAACCTTTGTTTTGATTGCTATGGATGAATGATTGAATATATTTTTTTCGACTACATGTTATGATTATATGATTTGTTTGTAAGTAATTTTTATTATGTTGTGATGTTTTGTTTGTTATTAATTGAAACAACTTAAATATTTCTGTTTTATATAATTATTAACTTCTTTGAATTATATAAGTGAAATACAGGTTATGAAAGCAATTGCTACTGCTTTTTGGTTTCATAATTTATGCATTGTTTGCCCGACAAATAGGTACGTTTTCGGATTACGATTTTATAGCGATATTAGATTGTGTTTCCCTTTGTTTGGGATATATTATTTTGAAATATGTGATATATATTGTTATTGTTGATATTACTATTTCTCCCAGACCTCTCCGTACAAAGGAGACTCTGCCGAAATTTCCTGTGAATTTTGGACTTAGAAAAATTTTGTGAAATGTTTTCAAACGTTTATTAACTTAATGTAAAAGGATTTAGTTGTTTATAAATTGATACCTCTTATTTAAATTACTTAATTATGTAAATTTAGTGTTTATAAATTGAATATTTTGAATAAAATATATTAATTCCTTCTTTTCTATTTTTCCTTTTCGAGGGCGGAAAGTTTTGAGTGAGGGAGAGTGTAACGACCCGTAATTTTCCGATAATTAATTTATTGAATTTAATAAGATTTATAATGTAATTTGGAAGAAAAAAATTTAGTGACTTAATTAATGTGAGAAATTTCAAAATTTAAGATTTATTAATGGGAATAATAACTAGAATGAAATGTAATAGTATTAAATTAAGGTAATTGATAACTACTTTAAATGTAATTCCAATTAATGGAAATGATTAAAAAGTTATGATTGGTTATAGATTGTAAATAAATTGTAGCAATGTGTGTATTAATTTATAATTGGATTAAAAGAGTAATTGATAATTTAAATGTTGTATTAATTAATGAAATAGTATGTAATAAATTGTAATTGAATAAAAATTAGTGTTGTGCAAATAATTATAACATTTGTGTAGACAATCAACCTATAAATGTGATAAATTAAGCTAAAGGTGACAATTGTAATTTGTTATCTATTTGTTTAACTTGTTGAAATCAAATTAGAAATAAATTGCATTAAATGTAATTAAATGTTACGTTAATGTGAATTAAGGAAATAACTATAGAATATTGAGGTAATAAAATGTAAATTAGTGTTAGTTTTACCCATTTGACAATAAATGATTGAATAAAATATTGAAATCAAATTTAATCAATTTATTGGAATTAAAATATAATTAATTGGATTTAATTACAGTTGAAATTGAACACTGTAATTAGTGTAATATTCAACACTGAATTGATTTATAAATGTGTTTTTTAAATGTGTTTAAGTTACTTAAATGTAAGTATTGTTTTACTTATCATCTTATTATTTAATCCGTTGAAATCAATTTGGAAATCAATGAAATTAAATGTAATTAAATATTGTAGTTAATATAAGAAAAGATGTTAACTAAAGAGTTGAGTGAAATAAAATGAAAACTTACGTTGAATAAATTCATAAGGTAATAGTTGATTTAATATGAGAACGTTTAAATTAAAAATAAAAGAATAAAAATGAATAATTTTAGTAAAGGAGTAAACATATGTTTATTTGTTTGAAATGTATTTTAGCTTACAGATTAATTATAGGAATAAGAAATCAATTATTTAACAAGAAATTAATAGCTTTTGGTTTGTATACAATAATTCCATAAATACATTAAATTACTATAAAAGGAATTGAATTGTCTTGTAACGACCCGTAATTATCGATAATTAAAATATGTTAATTTAATGAAGATTGGTGATTTAATGTTGGAAGAAATAAAAATTTGCAATAATAATAAAAATGTAATTGGAATAAAATGAAATAGTATTAATTTAATGTGATGCCCCACCTCTATACCCACGCTAGCCAAGAACACTACGGAGTAATGCTGTCGACTAACACGGCGAATAAGGCTATTGAGGAGCGACCATCCATGTAACGTCTTTGTGCGAGCACCGATATGTCAGATAGTATAGCATGCATTTCATTTAAGGAGGAAATCCGACATACCGATACAAACTCAAAGCTATCACACAGTGGCTATATATATAATCTTCGGAAACAAATATAGAAATAAACGTAACACAAACCAGTCACGGACATCCATATCACAAAGGCAGAAAAAGATATGAATATATAACACATGAAAGTGTACATCAGAGTAGTGGTCAGAAAGATCCACTGTAACGACCCAGAATTTTAAACAAATTAAATTGAGAATATTTAATTAATTTTAAATATTTGGACGATGATTTAATTTGAATCCCCGATCTAAGTTTGAAATTGGTGATTAAATTATAAAATTTAATCTAGTGAATGCTGAATAAAAATTTGTATCTTCGATTTTAAGCCGAAGAAAAATATTTCGAAAACTTTTAAAATTCGTATTGATAATACTGAAGATAATAGAAGCTTCAGAATCGAATTTGGAACTGCTTTGTTCAGTTTTGAATTTAAATTGTTCAAATCGAATTTAAAAGTAGCGTTCCGGGACACAGTCTCGGAATTCGACGAAACCAGTTCTATTGGGTCCGTAGTATTGAATTATTACCGGATTTCAAATTCTGTATTTTTCGAAGTTGATATGTGACCATACGATATGCAAACGCGTTGAAATAAAATGAAATTCAATTTAAAAATTTAAATTTGAAAACTGGTCAACGCAGCATGTTATCTCCCTTTAATCACGCCTGAAAACACGCCCAAAATCACGTAAGTGAATCGTGTAGTTCATCACGCAGCCATACCTCCTTCTAATTTTAAAATACCCCTCTGTTCAACGAATTCAAACGAAAACATTTTTCGTCTCTGCTCTTTCAAAACAAATAATGGCCGCATCCTTTTCTCTTTAAAAATCAGATTGTTCTCAAAAGAAATCAAAGCCGAGTTTTTTTTCCGTTCAAACCAAATCTTTTCCCCCCTATTCCGATCAGTTCGAGTGGAGGCTGCGAGTGCCCATCGTCTTCATCAAATCGCACGCCTCGTTTGGGTCACGACCTGACTTCGTCGATGTAAGTTGGGTTGGTTCACGCGCAAACGACTGGGATGCAGCTAGAGGCATCGCGTTGTCGAAGTCAAGCATAGTGGGGTCTCGCGTGTGCTTCAGGGGAAGGAGTGGTGGTGCGGTCAGTCGCAATGCCAGAGGGTAGTGAAATCGAGTTCAACTCGAGCTCGATTTGGGGATATCGCGATGTGGCATGAATTGGGTGAAGTTAGGATTCGATATTGGGGAATCGCGATTGGTTGGGGCTCGAGTTCGAGCACGATGATGCAGTGGTTGATCGATTTCGATTGTGGAGGCTGGACGATGTCGCGTGGTGGCCAGAGCTTGTTGCGAGGCTTGAGGTACCTGCAGTTTTGTTAAGTACAACTTTATAAAATATATATCGATTTATGTTTAAAGGATAGGAACTTTGAGAAGATATGTGAAAGATTATGTAAATTTGTTTTATGGAATTTATATAAGTTATTATATATATATATATATATATATATACGTGGGTTCAAAAACAAAACTAAAACAAGTATACATATCATATTTGTGTGTACTAAGTTATTATAAAATAGTGGAGTAAGGGAATTAGTTTATTGAATAAGATCATTTAATTTTTTTTTTATTACTAGAAGATTAAGGAAAAATTAGTTTAAATAAAATTTATAAATGGGAATTTATTTTCGATAAGTTCGAATGTTGATAAATTGTAAAATGGAAATTAATTATTCAGTTGATTCAAATATTAATAAATGGTGTAAATATTTATACTAGGTCAAAAGATCGTGAAAAACAAACTGGAGTTGAAATTGGATTGCAAATATAAAAAGCAAAGGTGAGATTTTCTCACTCGAAGGAAAAAATTTATTTTGCAGTTATTGATTGTTTGACTGATTGAATGTGCTATTAGATATAGTAGGATATATCTATTATATATAGCAATATATACATATTGGCATATGTATATATTGGATTGATGATTTCCCGCCTCGTATAGCGGATGAGACCCTATTGCGCCGTTAGTAAGCGGATTTTTATAAAACCCATATACCGCGATAATTCCGTACTGGAGCGGAATTGGTATTGTGCTAACATCTTTGGATGCAGGGAAACAGGTTGGAGGGATCCAACTGGATTCCTCACCAGTAGTTATTTATTTACAGATATTGTGATGTATTCTGTTATCATATGTTGAGATATGATATTGACTGTTGTGATTGACTAATTGATGCGTTACATCATTGGATTCAAATTTTGAAATTTAAAAATAACGATGTTGATTTTAAAAGTGAAATTTTAAAAGTGATCTTTGAAAATATACGTTATTTAAATTGTTGAATTGATTTACTTTAAATAGATAAACGTTAAAACTTTAAAGTTATAAAAATTAAGATTTTGTGAATATATACATATTGGCATATGTATATATTGGATTGATGATTTCCCGCCTCGTATAGCGGATGAGACCCTATTGCGCCGTTAGTAAGCGGATTTTTATAAAACCCATATACCACGATAATTCTGTACTGGAGCGGAATTGGTATTGTGCTAACATCTTTGGATGCAGGGAAACAGGTTGGAGGGATCCAACTGGATTCCTCACCAGTAGTTATTTATTTACAGATATTGTGATGTATTCTGTTATCATATGTTGAGATATGATATTGACTGTTGTGATTGACTAATTGATGCGTTGCATCATTGGATTCAAATTTTGAAATTTAAAAATAACGATGTTGATTTTAAAAGTGAAATTTTAAAAGTGATCTTTGAAAATATACGTTATTTAAATTGTTGAATTGATTTACTTTAAATAGATAAACGTTAAAACTTTAAAGTTATAAAAATTAAGATTTTGTGAATTCTAACAAAAAAATTAATTTCTTTTGAAATAAAGAGTTAAGAAATTTATAAAATGGTTTAAGTTGAGATTTTTGAATTATTAAACCAATGTATATAAAAGATGTATCAAATTGATATTTATCAATTAAAGTTATTGGGATTTTAAAATGAGTTTTATGTGAAGATATGAAATTTATAATTATAAAATGTGAAGATATGAAATTTATAATTATAAAATGTGAAGATATGAAATTTATAATTATAAAATGCGAAGATATGAAATGTATAGAATTATAAATTGTAAAGATATGAAATTTATAGATTTATGAAGTATGAAGTTGTAGAATGAATGATTATAAGAAATTTACTTATAAACTGGATTTTTGCCTTTAAAGGGAATATTGATCGAAGTTAATAAAAAAAAAGAAGATTTTATAAGTCAAAGTTGTTATAAAATAGAAAGAGAATTTATAAACGTTGTTTTATAAATTCGAAAGCAATTAAATTTGGTAAATCAAATATAGGAGGTCATTAAAGGAAATATATTCGCGATTTTGGATAGCGAATTATCTTTGAAATAAATGTGTAGAAAAGATTGAAATTGGGTGAAGTGAAGTATATTCACGATTTTGGACAGTGAATATATTATTGAATAAAATGGATTCATTTTTTTTAAGAGTGATATTAAAAATGAAGTTAAACATTTTAAAGATGTTTTAAAATGTATTGTGAATCGAAATCATAGATTTCAACATTCATTGTTGAAATAGACGTTTTCGAGAAAAATAAGGAAATGGTAGACTATAACACTGTTGTTATAGTAAATGATTTCCGAAAGGAAATATTTTTATGTAGTATTGGGATTTATATATCTATTTTAATTTCGAATCCCTATACTAGTGATTTTGAGTCGTCGTAACGATGTTTTACGCAACATTCGTTTTGACTCAAATAGATGTTAAAATTTATGATTTCCTTAAAGAAGGTATATATACTTAATATTGATTTAAGTATATCGAACATTTTCAAATATTGAAAATAAATGATTTGTGAAATACTTATTATTAAATAAGTAGGGAAATGTTTTTCCAATATGAAATGAACTGTTTTGAGATTTTATCTTCTTAAAGATAAATTGAAATTGAATATTTGAAATCGATTTGAGAATCGTATATCAGTAGATATTTTGAAATATAAATT
Organism: Allium fistulosum; assembly: GCA_030737815.1. NCBI lineage: Eukaryota > Viridiplantae > Streptophyta > Magnoliopsida > Asparagales > Amaryllidaceae > Allium > Allium fistulosum. Next base: position 1,106,016,402 of record CM060901.1, read on the forward strand.
CACTATGGAATTTATAAAAGAAAGGAAAGTTGTTTAAAAATAAATATTGATTTATTTTTGAAGTGTGGAAATTATATATCTAGTAAAGATATTTTTGCAGATGAAATGATTTGGAAAATTATTTGGAATCTGATGATGTTGCGCATCTTTATTGATAGTTAAATAACCGACTATCAATAATTACCTTAAATAGGTATTTGTTGTGAATTGGATGAATTTGAATGCCACACTTATTTTTGAATAAACGCTCACTATTCGGGTTAGCCGGGAAAGGACCATGGGGTCGTATAACCCATTCCGAATATGTGATACGTCGTTATGAATCGCATTTGAAGACCGGTGTTGAAGACCGGATATTTTTGAAAACGGAAGGATTACCGTCGAGTTACTCTACATCGACTGATCTTCGATTTAGAGGTTTTATCACCCTTAGTGACGGAAAGTCCTGACGTGATTGAAAATTATCCGGAATTGCAAGGGCTTCGTGAGAAGTGCCTTCGGTTCTGTTCGATCCCGGAACAGACTTGTATGGATTGTGTGTCTGACGTTACAATTTGAGATATAAAGCTGATTTCTTTCAAATACATTTCTGTTGGTGGCGGAGAATTTATTCTCTTAGCTTAACACCCTTCTCTGAGACGTACGAGCTCAGAGGTTATGTAGTTGAAATTTATCAGCGATATATCCCAATTTGGTAACGTGGCATACTGAGTGTTGCTGTGAAATGATCAGTGTTTGATCATTTGCGATATGATCATTTGTTTGATCTTATATCTTTGTGATCATAGGTTGATCATTTTGTTTGACCCGAAGCAGGGCTTTTTGTATAAAGCGTAGCTTTGTGGACGAGACTTCGTCGAGCCTCACACCCCGGAAATGGTTGAAACAGGACGAATGCGGCAAGGTTCTAGGGAGTAGCGCCCCTTAGTGTATGTCATTCCTTCTGGATAAAGGTGGTATCATGGTATGGAGCCCAGATACTTAACCTCTGTGGTTGCTGCAAAATTTATTTCTTTGTGGTTGTTGCGAATCGGGGATCCTCGGGAAGATCGGTGACGATCGGGGGATGGCATACGCGTGTCAGTAGTTACCTATTTTTGCAGAGGTAACCCGGCCTTGTGTTGGCAGAGATCCGGTTAGGTTCTCGGGTCGTCTATTCCAGGGACGTACCCATCGTGGATAGGAAGTTCCTTAGCCTGACCATTTGTTGGAAATCCAAAGAAACAATACGAGCCTTTACGATTTCAATTGTATAACCTATCTCCTCAGGAGGCAGCTATAGCAGGCATAATATAATGGTACCTATGCTGGCTAAGATTTATATTCTACTTTCGAAATGTTTTCCACTATGCACTAATAATAATATCAAAAATGATTTGATTTTGCGTAGTAAGCATCTTTGACTATCATAAGAAGAAATCTCCTCCAAGTCTGCGTTTGCATTGTGTGTGTGGTGGGAGGTCTTATGGTAGTTTCATTTTCCAAAAGCATTGCGAATTGACACTAAAGTTTTCCTGTTGTTTATTTTAAAGATAAACTGTTTTACGATCTCACACCAGTCACCATGACTGACTCGGAGTTTATTGTTTCCCTTCTAAACTCTGGGTGCCCACCAATTTCCACACGGGCAGCCTAGAGTTATATTATCAGGATATTCTGGATATTCTGGAGCTTTGGAGATAAGCTGGATGACGAGACGTAGTATTTGTATCTGATAGTATTTATTCCGCTGTGTATTCTGTATGAGGACAAGTTATATAACTGTCCATTGTTGTATATTGACTCTGATGATTGATGTATGTATAAACTGATATAGTTCTTTGTTTTAAAAGACTAGTGATTATCTATTATATATTGTTCCGCTGCGATATGTGAGATTCTGATATTGTTTCTGTATCTGATGTTGTTCTGTTGTTCTTCTTTCTTCTTCTGTTCTCTTCTTCTTCTGCCTTTTTCTTCTTTCTAAAACCCTCACTATTGGAGTTTCCGGCGTTCGATTTCTCGGCAGTCGATAAAGTGAGTATCGATGTCGAATTTTCGAAAGTCGAAAATTCCGGTATGTGACAAAGTGGTATCAGAGCATATGGTTAAGCGACAACCCTGCTCTGTTGGGTGTTACTCATTAGAGATAGAGTCAGCAGTACTCTAGAATGAGTTGAGTGTAGTAATAGATATGAGCGCGTATTTGTTATTGAATATAAAATTGTTTTGTATTGTGATGATTGGTTTATTGAGTGGTATATGAACCTTCGTCGGCTCAGTCTGCGCAACTGGATCGAAGGGGTTTCTAAACACTCGAATAGAACAGTTCGGCACAATATTGTTTTAAAATAGGGTGAATGAAATAATTTTACCCAAAACTATTTTTGTATAGAAAAGAAATGTTTTTCTATGACTTGTTACAGAATATGGTTGCATGGATGTTAGGAAAGTGATGATATTGAGATGTTATCATTACTATTGAAATTGAATAAGAAATTGGAATTATAAACTCCAAAGTTAAGAAATAAATTCATATACAAATGAAATTTGAGAATATAAATTATAAATGTGAATTGTAATTTAAAACGGGATTCCAGAGAAGTTTTTGGAAATGTTTTGAAAAGGAGTTTGAAAATTTTGGAGATTTGGAAAGTTTAAATTTCTTTTTGATTTGAAAGTGAATTTCAAAGGTTTTGGAAAGTATTTTGGAGAGATGAAAGCTCTAAACTCTTTTCGGTCGCTGGAAAATAATTCCGATGATGACCATGGCATCACCGGTGTTCATTTTCGGGTTTCCAAAAGAGAAATTGCTGCCAAATTGTTTTTAAATGAAAGTTGTTTGAAAAATTTGGATTTGGTTTTTGAAATTCAAATGGAATTTGAATTGTTTTCAAATGGTTTTGAAAAAGTGGAAACGACTCTGGAATCCTATTTAAAAATACCTGCGAAATATTAATAAGTTGATAACTTATAGAATATTTGAATTTTGATTAGAATGAAATTCAAATTGAAAACGAATGAATTAGTGAATGAATGAATAAATTGCAATTGCAAGTGCCAGAAAATGAAATTGAATGTTAAAGTTCATTTTGAATTTGTAAGTAAATGAGACTGAATTGAATTCAAATAGAATTGAAATTGTAAACTGAATCCAAATTCGATTGGAATTGTGAATTGAATTCAAATGAATATGAAATGTAAAATTGAAGATAATGGATATAACTTCAATAGTGAACTAAAGATGATATAAGTAGTTTATATTGAAAATTTGTAATTGAATTTGCAGAATGGATATAAATATGTAACTAGATATAATGGCTAGTAGAATATACAGGTGTATAAAGGGATTGGAAAATTTATTTCACAGATAATTCGAATTGCTCGAAAAAGGTATGTATTTGAATTATAATATGAGATTTTGATGATTTCTGGACTAGCCGCTTGGCTTTTTCTTTTTTTTTTTGAAATCTGAGAGTCCGTAGGGACGTTTTGTAGTCGTACCGTATTAGCCGCGCAAAGGAGACGCTGGCGAAATTTTTCGAAAATTTAGGGCGTTAGAAAATTTTTGAGAAAAATTTGAAAGGTTAAAATTTGAATTTGAATTTAAATTTGAATTGTTAGTAAAACAATGATTGTTTGAAACTTAGAATTGAAGTTGAAATGTTAGTTGAAATAATAACGAATCTTTAGTAGAAAGATTTATTTCGATAATTTGATAAAACTATTGGATGTTGAAAACAGTAGACGAGTTAGGGATCATTTTTCTTAACTTGTAATTTCGAGGACGAAATTCTTTTAAGGAGGGAAGTTTGTAACGACCCAGAATTTTGAACAAATTAAATTGAGAATATTTAATTAATTTTAAATATTTGGACGATGATTTAATTTGAATCCCCGATCTAAGTTTGAAATTGGTGATTAAATTATAAAATTTAATCTAGTGAATGCTGAATAAAAATTTGTCTCTTCGATTTTAAGCCGAAGAAAAATATTTCGAAAACTTTTAAAATTCGTATTGATAATACTGAAGATAATAGAAGCTTCAGAATCGAATTTGGAACTGCTTTTTTCAGTTTTGAATTTAAATTGTTCAAATCGAATTTAAAAGTAGCGTTCCGGGACACAGTCTCGGAATTCGACGAAACCAGTTCTATTGGGTCCGTAGTATTGAATTATTACCGGATTTCAAATTCTGTATTTTTCGAAGTTGATATGTGACCATACGATATGCAAACGCGTTGAAATAAAATGAAATTCAATTTAAAAATTTAAATTTAAATTTGAAAACTGGTCAACGCAGCATGTTATCTCCCTTTAATCACGCCTGAAAACACGCCCAAAATCACGTAAGTGAATCGTGTAGTTCATCACGCAGCCATACCTCCTTCAAATTTTAAAATACCCCTCTGTTCAACGAATTCAAACGAAAACATTTTTCGTCTCTGCTCTTTCAAAACAAATAATGGCCGCATCCTTTTCTCTTTAAAAATCAGATTGTTCTCAAAAGAAAAAGAAATCAAAGCCGAGTTTTTTTTCCATTCAAACCAAATCTTTTCCCCCCTATTCCGATCAGTTCGAGTGGAGGCTGCGAGTGCCCATCGTCTTCATCAAATCGCACGCCTCGTTTGGGTCACGACCTGACTTCGTCGATGTAAGTTGGGTTGGTTCACGCGCAAACGACTGGGATGCAGCTAGAGGCATCGCGTTGTCGAAGTCAAGCATAGTGGGGTCTCGCGTGTGCTTCAGGGGAAGGAGTGGTGGTGCGGTCAGTCGCAATGCCAGAGGGTAGTGAAATCGAGTTCAGCTCGAGCTCGATTTGGGGATATCGCGATGTGGCATGAATTGGGTGAAGTTAGGATTCGATATTGGGGAATCGCGATTGGTTGGGGCTCGAGTTCGAGCATGATGATGCAGTGGTTGATCGATTTCGATTGTGGAGGCTGGACGATGTCGCGTGGTGGCCAGAGCTTGTTGCGAGGCTTGAGGTACCTGCAGTTTTGTTAAGTACAACTTTATAAAATATATATCGATTTATGTTTAAAGGATAGGAACTTTGAGAAGATATGTGAAAGATTATGTAAATTTGTTTTATGGAATTTATATAAGTTATTATATATATATACGTGGGTTCAAAAACAAAACTAAAACAAGTATACATATCATATTTGTGTGTACTAAGTTATTATAAAATAGTGGAGTAAGGGAATTAGTTTATTGAATAAGATCGTTTAATTTTTTTTTTATTACTAGAAGATTAAGGAAAAATTAGTTTAAATAAAATTTATAAATGGGAATTTATTTTCGATAAGTTCGAATGTTGATAAATTGTAAAATGGAAATTAATTATTCAGTTGATTCAAATATTAATAAATGGTGTAAATATTTATACTAGGTCAAAAGATCGTGAAAAACAAACTGGAGTTGAAATTGGATTGCAAATATAAAAAGCAAAGGTGAGATTTTCTCACTCGAAGGAAAAAATTTATTTTGCAGTTATTGATTGTTTGACTGATTGAATGTGCTATTAGATATAGTAGGATATATCTATTATATATAGCAATATATACATATTGGCATATGTATATATTGGATTGATGATTTCCCGCCTCGTATAGCGGATGAGACCCTATTGCGCCGTTAGTAAGCGGATTTTTATAAAACCCATATACCGCGATAATTCCGTACTGGAGCGGAATTGGTATTGTGCTAACATCTTTGGATGCAGGGAAACAGGTTGGAGGGATCCAACTGGATTCCTCACCAGTAGTTATTTATTTACAGATATTGTGATGTATTCTGTTATCATATGTTGAGATATGATATTGACTGTTGTGATTGACTAATTGATGCGTTACATCATTGGATTCAAATTTTGAAATTTAAAAATAACGATGTTGATTTTAAAAGTGAAATTTTAAAAGTGATCTTTGAAAATATACGTTATTTAAATTGTTGAATTGATTTACTTTAAATAGATAAACGTTAAAACTTTAAAGTTATAAAAATTAAGATTTTGTGAATATATACATATTGGCATATGTATATATTGGATTGATGATTTCCCGCCTCGTATAGCGGATGAGACCCTATTGCACCGTTAGTAAGCGGATTTTTATAAAACCCATATACCGCGATAATTCCGTACTGGAGCGGAATTGGTATTGTGCTAACATCTTTGGATGCAGGGAAACAGGTTGGAGGGATCCAACTGGATTCCTCACCAGTAGTTATTTATTTACAGATATTGTGATGTATTCTGTTATCATATGTTGAGATATGATATTGACTGTTGTGATTGACTAATTGATGCGTTGCATCATTGGATTCAAATTTTGAAATTTAGAAATAACGATGTTGATTTTAAAAGTGAAATTTTAAAAGTGATCTTTGAAAATATACGTTATTTAAATTGTTGAATTGATTTACTTTAAATAGATAAACGTTAAAACTTTAAAGTTATAAAAATTAAGATTTTGTGAATTCTAACAAAAAAATTAATTTCTTTTGAAATAAAGAGTTAAGAAATTTATAAAATGGTTTAAGTTGAGATTTTTGAATTATTAAACCAATGTATATAAAAGATGTATCAAATTGATATTTATCAATTAAAGTTATTGGGATTTTAAAATGAGTTTTATGTGAAGATATGAAATTTATAATTATAAAATGTGAAGATATGAAATTTATAATTATAAAATGTGAAGATATGAAATTTATAATTATAAAATGTGAAGATATGAAATGTATAGAATTATAAATTGTAAAGATATGAAATTTATAGATTTATGAAGTATGAAGTTGTAGAATGAATGATTATAAGAAATTTACTTATAAACTGGATTTTTGCCTTTAAAGGGAATATTGATCGAAGTTAATAAAAAAAAAGAAGATTTTATAAGTCAAAGTTGTTATAAAATAGAAAGAGAATTTATAAACGTTGTTTTATAAATTCGAAAGCAATTAAATTTGGTAAATCAAATATAGGAGGTCATTAAAGGAAATATATTCGCGATTTTGGATAGCGAATTATCTTTGAAATAAATGTGTAGAAAAGATTGAAATTGGGTGAAGTGAAGTATATTCACGATTTTGGACAGTGAATATATTATTGAATAAAATGGATTCATTTTTTTTAAGAGTGATATTAAAAATGAAGTTAAACATTTTAAAGATGTTTTAAAATGTATTGTGAATCGAAATCATAGATTTCAACATTCATTGTTGAAATAGACGTTTTCGAGAAAAATAAGGAAATGGTAGACTATAACACTGTTGTTATAGTAAATGATTTCCGAAAGGAAATATTTTTATGTAGTATTGGGATTTATATATCTATTTTAATTTCGAATCCCTATACTAGTGATTTTGAGTCGTCGTAACGATGTTTTACGCAACATTCGTTTTGACTCAAATAGATGTTAAAATTTATGATTTCCTTAAAGAAGGTATATATACTTAATATTGATTTAAGTATATCGAACATTTTCAAATGTTGAAAATAAATGATTTGTGAAATACTTATTATTAAATAAGTAGGGAAATGTTTTTCCAATATGAAATGAACTGTTTTGAGATTTTATCTTCTTAAAGATAAATTGAAATTGAATATTTGAAATCGATTTGAGAATCGTATATCAGTAGATATTTTGAAATATAAATTCACTATGGAATTTATAAAAGAAAGGAAAGTTGTTTAAAAATAAATATTGATTTATTTTTGAAGTGTGGAAATTATATATCTAGTAAAGATATTTTTGCAGATGAAATGATTTGGAAAATTATTTGGAATCTGATGATGTTGCGCATCTTTATTGATAGTTAAATAACCGACTATCAATAATTACCTTAAATAGGTATTTATTGTGAATTGGATGAATTTGAATGCCACACTTATTTTTGAATAAACGCTCACTATTCGGGTTAGCCGGGAAAGGACCATGGGGTCGTATAACCCATTCCGAATATGTGATACGTCGTTATGAAAAGACCGGTGTTGAAGACCGGATATTTTTGAAAACGGAAGGATTACCGTCGAGTTACTCTACATCGACTGATCTTCGATTTAGAGGTTTTATCACCCTTAGTGACGGAAAGTCCTGACGTGATTGAAAATTATCCGGAATTGCAAGGGCTTCGTGAGAAGTGCCTTCGGTTCTGTTCGATCCCGGAACAGACTTGTATGGATTGTGTGTCTGACGTTACAATTTGAGATATAAAGCTGATTTCTTTCAAATACATTTCTGTTGGTGGCGGAGAATTTATTCTCTTAGCTTAACACCCTTCTCTGAGACGTACGAGCTCAGAGGTTATGTAGTTGAAATTTATCAGCGATATATCCCAATTTGGTAACGTGGCATACTGAGTGTTGCTGTGAAATGATCAGTGTTTGATCATTTGCGATATGATCATTTGTTTGATCTTATATCTTTGTGATCATAGGTTGATCATTTTGTTTGACCCGAAGCAGGGCTTTTTGTAGAAAGCGTAGCTTTGTGGACGAGACTTCGTCGAGCCTCACACCCCGGAAATGGTCGAAACAGGACGAATGCGGCAAGGTTCTAGGGAGTAGCGCCCCTTAGTGTATGTCATTCCTTCTGGATAAAGGTGGTATCATGGTATGGAGCCCAGATACTTAACCTCTGTGGTTGCTGCAAAATTTATTTCTTTGTGGTTGTTGCGAATCGGTGATCCTCGGGAAGATCGGTGACGATCGGGGGATGGCATACGCGTGTCAGTAGTTACCTATTTTTGCAGAGGTAACCCGGCCTTGTGTTGGCAGAGATCCGGTTAGGTTCTCGGGTCGTCTATTCCAGGGACGTACCCATCGTGGATAGGAAGTTCCTTAGCCTGACCATTTGTTGGAAATCCAAAGAAACAATACGAGCCTTTACGATTTCAATTGTATAACCTGTCTCCTCAGGAGGCAGCTATAGCAGGCATAATATAATGGTACCTATGCTGGCTAAGATTTATATTCTACTTTCGAAATGTTTTCCACTATGCACTAATAATAATATCAAACATGATTTGATTTTGCGTAGTAAGCATCTTTGACTATCATAAGAAGAAATCTCCTCCAAGTCTGCGTTTGCATTGTGTGTGTGGTGGGAGGTCTTATGGTAGTTTCATTTTCCAAAAGCATTGCGAATTGACACTAAAGTTTTCCTGTTGTTTATTTTAAAGATAAACTGTTTTACGATCTCACACCAGTCACCATGACTGACTCGGAGTTTATTGTTTCCCTTCTAAACTCTGGGTGCCCACCAATTTCCACACGGGCAGCCTAGAGTTATATTATCAGGATATTCTGGAGCTTTGGAGATAAGCTGGATGACGAGACGTAGTATTTGTATCTGATAGTATTTATTCCGCTGTGTATTCTGTATGAGGACAAGTTATATAACTGTCCATTGTTGTATATTGACTCTGATGATTGATGTATGTATAAACTGATATAGTTCTTTGTTTTAAAAGACTAGTGATTATCTATTATATATTGTTCCGCTGCGATATGTGAGATTCTGATATTGTTTCTGTATCTGATGTTGTTCTGTTGTTCTTCTTTCTTCTTCTGTTCTCTTCTTCTTCTGCCTTTTTCTTCTTTCTAAAACCCTCACTATTGGAGTTTCCGGCGTTCGATTTCTCGGCAGTCGATAAAGTGAGTATCGATGTCGAATTTTCGAAAGTCGAAAATTCCGGTATGTGACAAAGTGGTATCAGAGCATATGGTTAAGCGACAACCCTGCTCTGTTGGGTGTTACTCATTAGAGATAGAGTCAGCAGTACTCTAGAATGAGTTGAGTGTAGTAATAGATATGAGCGCGTATTTGTTATTGAATATAAAATTGTTTTGTATTGTGATGATTGGTTTATTGAGTGGTATATGAACCTTCGTCGGCTCAGTCTGCGCAACTGGATCGAAGGGGTTTCTAAACACTCGAATAGAACAGTTCGGCACAATATTGTTTTAAAATAGGGTGAATGAAATAATTTTACCCAAAACTATTTTTGTATAGAAAAGAAATGTTTTTCTATGACTTGTTACAGAATATGGTTGCATGGATGTTAGGAAAGTGATGATATTGAGATGTTATCATTACTATTGAAATTGAATAAGAAATTGGAATTATAAACTCCAAAGTTAAGAAATAAATTCATATACAAATGAAATTTGAGAATATAAATTATAAATGTGAATTGTAATTTAAAACGGGATTCCAGAGAAGTTTTTGGAAATGTTTTGAAAAGGAGTTTGAAAATTTTGGAGATTTGGAAAGTTTAAATTTCTTTTTGATTTGAAAGTGAATTTCAAAGGTTTTGGAAAGTATTTTGGAGAGATGAAAGCTCTAAACTCTTTTCGGTCGCTGGAAAATAATTCCGATGATGACCATGGCATCACCGGTGTTCATTTTCGGGTTTCCAAAAGAGAAATTGCTGCCAAATTGTTTTTAAATGAAAGTTGTTTGAAAAATTTGGATTTGGTTTTTGAAATTCAAATGGAATTTGAATTGTTTTCAAATGGTTTTGAAAAAGTGGAAACGACTCTGGAATCCTATTTAAAAATACCTGCGAAATATTAATAAGTTGATAACTTATAGAATATTTGAATTTTGATTAGAATGAAATTCAAATTGAAAACGAATGAATTAGTGAATGAATGAATAAATTGCGATTGCAAGTGCCAGAAAATGAAATTGAATGTTAAAGTTCATTTTGAATTTGTAAGTAAATGAGACTGAATTGAATTCAAATAGAATTGAAATTGTAAACTGAATCCAAATTCGATTGGAATTGTGAATTGAATTCAAATGAATATGAAATGTAAAATTGAAGATAATGGATATAACTTCAATAGTGAACTAAAGATTATATAAGTAGTTTATATTGAAAATTTGTAATTGAATTTGCAGAATGGATATAAATATGTAACTAGATATAATGGCTAGTAGAATATACAGGTGTATAAAGGGATTGGAAAATTTATTTCACAGATAATTCGAATTGCTCGAAAAAGGTATGTATTTGAATTATAATATGAGATTTTGATGATTTCTGGACTAGCCGCTTGGCTTTTTCTTTTTCTTTTTGAAATCTGAGAGTCCGTAGGGACGTTTTGTAGTCGTACCGTATTAGCCGCGCAAAGGAGACGCTGGCGAAATTTTTCGAAAATTTAGGGCGTTAGAAAATTTTTGAGAAAAATTTGAAAGGTTAAAATTTGAATTTGAATTTAAATTTGAATTGTTAGTAAAACAATGATTGTTTGAAACTTAGAATTGAAGTTGAAATGTTAGTTGAAATAATAACGAATCTTTAGTAGAAAGATTTATTTCGATAATTTGATAAAACTATTGGATGTTGAAAACAGTAGACGAGTTAGGGATCATTTTTCTTAACTTGTAATTTCGAGGACGAAATTCTTTTAAGGAGGGAAGTTTGTAACGACCCAGAATTTTGAACAAATTAAATTGAGAATATTTAATTAATTTTAAATATTTGGACGATGATTTAATTTGAATCCCCGATCTAAGTTTGAAATTGGTGATTAAATTATAAAATTTAATCTAGTGAATGCTGAATAAAAATTTGTATCTTCGATTTTAAGCCGAAGAAAAATATTTCGAAAACTTTTAAAATTCGTATTGATAATACTGAAGATAATAGAAGCTTCAGAATCGAATTTGGAACTGCTTTGTTCAGTTTTGAATTTAAATTGTTCAAATCGAATTTAAAAGTAGCGTTCCGGGACACAGTCTCGGAATTCGACGAAACCAGTTCTATTGGGTCCGTAGTATTGAATTATTACCGGATTTCAAATTCTGTATTTTTCGAAGTTGATATGTGACCATACGATATGCAAACGCGTTGAAATAAAATGAAATTCAATTTAAAAATTTAAATTTAAATTTGAAAACTGGTCAACGCAGCATGTTATCTCCCTTTAATCACGCCTGAAAACACGCCCAAAATCACGTAAGTGAATCGTGTAGTTCATCACGCAGCCATACCTCCTTCTAATTTTAAAATACCCCTCTGTTCAACGAATTCAAACGAAAACATTTTTCGTCTCTGCTCTTTCAAAACAAATAATGGCCGCATCCTTTTCTCTTTAAAAATCAGATTGTTCTCAAAAGAAAAAGAAATCAAAGCCGAGTTTTTTTTCCGTTCAAACCAAATCTTTTCCCCCCTATTCCGATCAGTTCGAGTGGAGGCTGCGAGTGCCCATCATCTTCATCAAATCGCACGCCTCGTTTGGGTCACGACCTGACTTCGTCGATGTAAGTTGGGTTGGTTCACGCGCAAACGACTGGGATGCAGCTAGAGGCATCGCGTTGTCGAAGTCAAGCATAGTGGGGTCTCGCGTGTGCTTCAGGGGAAGGAGTGGTGGTGCGGTCAGTCGCAATGCCAGAGGGTAGTGAAATCGAGTTCAACTCGAGCTCGATTTGGGGATATCGCGATGTGGCATGAATTGGGTGAAGTTAGGATTCGATATTGGGGAATCGCGATTGGTTGGGGCTCGAGTTCGAGCACGATGATGCAGTGGTTGATCGATTTCGATTGTGGAGGCTGGACGATGTCGCGTGGTGGCCAGAGCTTGTTGCGAGGCTTGAGGTACCTGCAGTTTTGTTAAGTACAACTTTATAAAATATACATCGATTTATGTTTAAAGGATAGGAACTTTGAGAAGATATGTGAAAGATTATGTAAATTTGTTTTATGGAATTTATATAAGTTATTATATATATATACGTGGGTTCAAAAACAAAACTAAAACAAGTATACATATCATATTTGTGTGTACTAAGTTATTATAAAATAGTGGAGTAAGGGAATTAGTTTATTGAATAAGATCGTTTAATTTTTTTTTATTACTAGAAGATTAAGGAAAAATTAGTTTAAATAAAATTTATAAATGGGAATTTATTTTCGATAAGTTCGAATGTTGATAAATTGTAAAATGGAAATTAATTATTCAGTTGATTCAAATATTAATAAATGGTGTAAATATTTATACTAGGTCAAAAGATCGTGAAAAACAAACTGGAGTTGAAATTGGATTGCAAATATAAAAAGCAAAGGTGAGATTTTCTCACTCGAAGGAAAAAATTTATTTTGCAGTTATTGATTGTTTGACTGATTGAATGTGCTATTAGATATAGTAGGATATATCTATTATATATAGCAATATATACATATTGGCATATGTATATATTGGATTGATGATTTCCCGCCTCGTATAGCGGATGAGACCCTATTGCGCCGTTAGTAAGCGGATTTTTATAAAACCCATATACCGCGATAATTCCGTACTGGAGCGGAATTGGTATTGTGCTAACATCTTTGGATGCAGGGAAACAGGTTGGAGGGATCCAACTGGATTCCTCACCAGTAGTTATTTATTACAGATATTGTGATGTATTCTGTTATCATATGTTGAGATATGATATTGACTGTTGTGATTGACTAATTGATGCGTTGCATCATTGGATTCAAATTTTGAAATTTAAAAATAACGATGTTGATTTTAAAAGTGAAATTTTAAAAGTGATCTTTGAAAATATACGTTATTTAAATTGTTGAATTGATTTACTTTAAATAGATAAACGTTAAAACTTTAAAGTTATAAAAATTAAGATTTTGTGAATTCTAACAAAAAAATTAATTTCTTTTGAAATAAAGAGTGAAGAAATTTATAAAATGGTTTAAGTTGAGATTTTTGAATTATTAAACCAATGTATATAAAAGATGTATCAAATTGATATTTATCAATTAAAGTTATTGGGATTTTAAAATGAGTTTTATGTGAAGATATGAAATTTATAATTATAAAATGTGAAGATATGAAATTTATAATTATAAAATGTGAAGATATGAAATTTATAATTATAAAATGCGAAGATATGAAATGTATAGAATTATAAATTGTAAAGATATGAAATTTATAGATTTATGAAGTATGAAGTTGTAGAATGAATGATTATAAGAAATTTACTTATAAACTGGATTTTTGCCTTTAAAGGGAATATTGATCGAAGTTAATAAAAAAAAAAGAAGATTTTATAAGTCAAAGTTGTTATAAAATAGAAAGAGAATTTATAAACGTTGTTTTATAAATTCGAAAGCAATTAAATTTGGTAAATCAAATATAGGAGGTCATTAAAGGAAATATATTCGCGATTTTGGATAGCGAATTATCTTTGAAATAAATGTGTAGAAAAGATTGAAATTGGGTTAAGTGAAGTATATTCACGATTTTGGACAGTGAATATATTATTGAATAAAATGGATTCATTTTTTTTAAGAGTGATATTAAAAATGAAGTTAAACATTTTAAAGATGTTTTAAAATGTATTGTGAATCGAAATCATAGATTTCAACATTCATTGTTGAAATAGACGTTTTCGAGAAAAATAAGGAAATGGTAGACTATAACACTGTTGTTATAGTAAATGATTTCCGAAAGGAAATATTTTTATGTAGTATTGGGATTTATATATCTATTTTAATTTCGAATCCCTATACTAGTGATTTTGAGTCGTCGTAACGATGTTTTACGCAACATTCGTTTTGACTCAAATAGATGTTAAAATTTATGATTTCCTTAAAGAAGGTATATATACTTAATATTGATTTAAGTATATCGAACATTTTCAAATGTTGAAAATAAATGATTTGTGAAATACTTATTATTAAATAAGTAGGGAAATGTTTTTCCAATATGAAATGAACTGTTTTGAGATTTTATCTTCTTAAAGATAAATTGAAATTGAATATTTGAAATCGATTTGAGAATCGTATATCAGTAGATATTTTGAAATATAAATTCACTATGGAATTTATAAAAGAAAGGAAAGTTGTTTAAAAATAAATATTGATTTATTTTTGAAGTGTGGAAATTATATATCTAGTAAAGATATTTTTGCAGATGAAATGATTTGGAAAATTATTTGGAATCTGATGATGTTGCGCATCTTTATTGATAGTTAAATAACCGACTATCAATAATTACCTTAAATAGGTATTTGTTGTGAATTGGATGAATTTGAATGCCACACTTATTTTTGAATAAACGCTCACTATTCGGGTTAGCCGGGAAAGGACCATGGGGTCGTATAACCCATTCCGAATATGTGATACGTCGTTATGAATCGCATTTGAAGACCGGTGTTGAAGACCGGATATTTTTGAAAACGGAAGGATTACCGTCGAGTTACTCTACATCGACTGATCTTTGATTTAGAGGTTTTATCACCCTTAGTGACGGAAAGTCCTGACGTGATTGAAAATTATCCGGAATTACAAGGGCTTCGTGAGAAGTGCCTTCGGTTCTGTTCGATCCCGGAACAGACTTGTATGGATTGTGTGTCTGACGTTACAATTTGAGATATAAAGCTGATTTCTTTCAAATACATTTCTGTTGGTGGCGGAGAATTTATTCTCTTAGCTTAACACCCTTCTCTGAGACGTACGAGCTCAGAGGTTATGTAGTTGAAATTTATCAGCGATATATCCCAATTTGGTAACGTGGCATACTGAGTGTTGCTGTGAAATGATCAGTGTTTGATCATTTGCGATATGATCATTTGTTTGATCTTATATCTTTGTGATCATAGGTTGATCATTTTGTTTGACCCGAAGCAGGGCTTTTTGTAGAAAGCGTAGCTTTGTGGACGAGACTTCGTCGAGCCTTACACCCCGGAAATGGTCGAAACAGGACGAATGCGGCAAGGTTCTAGGGAGTAGCGCCCCTTAGTGTATGTCATTCCTTCTGGATAAAGGTGGTATCATGGTATGGAGCCCAGATACTTAACCTCTGTGGTTGCTGCAAAATTTATTTCTTTGTGGTTGTTGCGAATCGGGGATCCTCGGGAAGATCGGTGACGATCGGGGGATGGCATACGCGTGTCAGTAGTTACCTATTTTTGCAGAGGTAACCCGGCCTTGTGTTGGCAGAGATCCGGTTAGGTTCTCGGGTCGTCTATTCCAGGGACGTACCCATCGTGGATAGGAAGTTCCTTAGCCTGACCATTTGTTGGAAATCCAAAGAAACAATACGAGCCTTTACGATTTCAATTGTATAACCTGTCTCCTCAGGAGGCAGCTATAGCAGGCATAATATAATGGTACCTATGCTGGCTAAGATTTATATTCTACTTTCGAAATGTTTTCCACTATGCACTAATAATAATATCAAAAATGATTTGATTTTGCGTAGTAAGCATCTTTGACTATCATAAGAAGAAATCTCCTCCAAGTCTGTGTTTGCATTGTGTGTGTGGTGGGAGGTCTTATGGTAGTTTCATTTTCCAAAAGCATTGCGAATTGACACTAAAGTTTTCCTGTTGTTTATTTTAAAGATAAACTGTTTTACGATCTCACACCAGTCACCATGACTGACTCGGAGTTTATTGTTTCCCTTCTAAACTCTGGGTGCCCACCAATTTCCACACGGGCAGCCTAGAGTTATATTATCAGGATATTCTGGAGCTTTGGAGATAAGCTGGATGACGAGACGTAGTATTTGTATCTGATAGTATTTATTCCGCTGTGTATTCTGTATGAGGACAAGTTATATAACTGTCCATTGTTGTATATTGACTCTGATGATTGATGTATGTATAAACTGATATAGTTCTTTGTTTTAAAAGACTAGTGATTATCTATTATATATTGTTCCGCTGCGATATGTGAGATTCTAATATTGTTTCTGTATCTGATGTTGTTCTGTTGTTCTTCTTTCTTCTTCTGTTCTCTTCTTCTTCTGCCTTTTTCTTCTTTCTAAAACCCTCACTATTGGAGTTTCCGGCGTTCGATTTCTCGGCAGTCGATAAAGTGAGTATCGATGTCGAATTTTCGAAAGTCGAAAATTCCGGTATGTGACATCCACGATAATACAAAAGAATAGCAACATGTGCTACACAATCTATGAGTCGATATCTCAAATGTATACAATAAAAACTACTAATCTAAGTAGTTTGCCAAAAGTCAGAGTAATAGATCCCTGGAGAGAAGTCAAGCAGAAGCACCTGTAACATCTCTGTCTGACCCGAGTATTATTTCATAAGAAAATAATAAACGGATCAGTCTAGCTATAAATATCAGATGACATGATATAGAATAAAAGATATGGCATAAACATATAATAACCATAATGGCATACTACTATAAGTATGTAAATGATAATCAACAAGAGATTAATCAATATCATAAGAATCCTCTCAAAGATCCAAATCCACAAAAAGGTAATGACACACGATTTCACCAATGCGCAAAAATTGATAAAACATATCAATGAAAATCACGAAAATTGGTGAAGCACAAATTCTAGAAATCAACACACGAAATCCAGAACAAATTCCAGAAATCAACACACGAAATCCAGAAACCACAAAAAGGGGGAGGCCTATCACACGAACGAGACGCTATCTCATGGAAGCTAACCATTTAATTTTTGAACACACGAATGGCCCGAAGACAATGGGGCGCTACCCCACATATGTGAGTAGAAACATCACACAAACGGGGTCTAGTCTCCCTCGCAGACAAAGAGACATCGCTCAATCGCTAGTCTAAATCACAAAAATGATCGTCATGATCATCAAGAAGTGTCAATTACACTAAGCTAGTAAATATATGAGTTTAGCTTCATGTCCCATAACCACTAGCTTAACTTAAATATTTACGAACAAACTGTAGATCTTCACTAGGAAATTGTCACAAAAGGTTCAGTCGAACAAGTCCAAGAATTAACCGACGAAGTAAATGCAAGCGTTTCATACCACCTGTTTTGCTAAGCCGTTTAATTAGATTTCTCATCCGAGTGAAGTAAAGGCTTGTATATTGTAATATCCCGGAAATTTTGACAATATCAATTTAATAATCTGTTTAATAATCAAATTGATATGGATAATCTTTGATAATAAGATTTGAATTTAATCTAATAATCTGATTAAATTAGTATTAATTGATGATTTTATCTTTTAAAAGTTAATAAGATATTTCTATTTGAATATATATATTTATTTATATATATTGTAAATAGAAGCTTTGATAAATTGGGAATTTATATTTAATTTAATCTGGACTTTTCAAAGGTATTTAAATAAGTAATTTTATAGTTTTAAAATACTTTAAGAAAATATTTTAATTGGTTTAAGATATTTTTAACTTAAGTTTAAATAAATAAGATTTACAAAATTGGTTTGTTTTATTTCTTTTTAAATATTTCTTAATAAAGAGATAATTTCTTTTATAAATTATTTAAAATTGGTAAATGTGTTATTTTCAAACAATATTAATAATGTATTGTTTTATATATAAAAATAAATAGATTTTAAAGGAAATAGAATTTGTTATTTTCAAAAATTTAATGTGTAGTTATATATGTATATATAAGTTGATTGATTTTCTTTGATTTAAATTTGAATAAGTATATAGTTATTAGAAATTTGTTAATTAAAGCTTTATCCATTTATAAAATTCATTTTTGCATGTAAAATTATATGTGTAAATTAGTAAAACCATCTAAGCACATGTGTCAACATGTTAATATAGGAAGATGACAAATGTCATTTTGTATTTCATTTTTTTCTTTGATTTTTAAATAAACCATAAATTAAGTTATATAAGCATACCTCTCCAATTTCTTTTTCTTTTCTTATCTTTTCATTTGCAAAAACAAAGACAAAACCAAAATCAGAAAATATACCAAACCGAAATCATCTTCAAATCAAAACTGAAATTCATCTTCAAAAGTTAAATTCTCAAATAATCAACCTGAAAATCATTTCCAATTCAAAAGAAAACCTTGTCACATTCTTCAAATTTCAGATCAGATGCAAATCTATAACTTTCTCAAATACAAGATTAAAAGCTTGTAAATTCTTTTTATTTTTAGCCTGCAAACACTCCTCAAAAACAATCTGTAATCTTCAAAAGTTCAAATGCCTGAAAACCACCAAAGATTTGAAACCATTTGTTCTTGCAAACCTGTAACCATTTTCCTGTTTCAAAATTCAAGTCCGTAGTCATTTCCAAGGATGCATGCAATATAACCTGAGGCAACAACAAGTTTTCAAGAGCTTTTCAGTTTCAAAAGCAAGTGTTTTCAGTTTTCAAAACAAGCAGATGAATTCAAAGCAAATTCAGTTTTTCAAAGCTTATAGTCTATCACTTCTCTGTTCATCAATTATCTGGTGAGTAAACATCTCAACTTAAAAACAGTTTTTAAAAATATGTTGTTATATAAATGCATGTGATGAATTGCTGTGAATATGGTTGAATATGTTATGATGTGAATGAATGCATATATATGAATATCTGTGCATATGAATATGAATGTATATGTCTATCCTGTTCTCTGTTTTTAAAAAAAGTGAGTAAACAATCATTTTATTTGTTTAATCTGCTTTGACTGGATGAAGTGATAAGTAGTTGAAGTAATGTTGTTTGCATGGATGAATTAATGTGGTTGTATGTATATAAATAATGAAATGTCTGTGCATGTCTGTGTATACATATATATATGTCTCTGTTTGTATTAACAGGCAAATCTAAGTTAGAAATTCAATCTCTCCTCCTCTAATTCTTTTTAGACTGTGATGTTCAAACAAAATATGATTAAATTATCAAGATTTTGAGTTTAAAAATATTTGTAAGTATAATTAGTAGAGTATTTTCTGGAAATTTGAAAAAATACAGTAAAACTCAAAGGCATGTCAAAATTCGAACATCATAATTTCTTGTTTCACTCACATCACCTAATTCGCTTTTAAAAACTATGATTTTTAAAACTAGAATCAAGATTTTTATGTAAGTTTTGAGTGAGGAATCTCGGGTTGAACGTGAATTGGGTTCTTGGCGATTTCTGATAATCGGAGCAAGGAAGAGCGTCGAAGTCGCTGCTGGAGTAAGCTTGGAGGTCAATGATCTCGAGAAAAATGATCGGTGAATTCTCTGATCACCGTGGCATCGGCACTAGGTCGAAGTAGGGTTTTAGCTCTGGGTTTGGTCGAGGTTGGTAATGAGGTTGTTGCGTCTTCTTCAAAGCGCCGGAATTCATCGCAGGTAGGGGGATCAATGCTGGAGGTTGAGGTGAAGCTTTGGTCAAGATGGCGTGGATGATCGTGGACGAGATCATCGGCGATTGGTGATTTCCGATCTCGTTTGGCTACAGATTTTTGAACGAGAGGCTTCATTTTGATTTGTTGTTGAAATCGTTGATCTGAGTGGACGAATGGGTCATCGGGGTTGTAGACGACATGTCGAGAGTCGGAGAGTTGGTCGGAGGTGTAGCGTTCGACCGTGCACGTGCACGTGTACACGTTTGGTCTGGCGGCGTTGTTGTTTTGGAGAAGAAGGTGACTGTCTCGAGTTTTGTTTCGGGGAAATCTGGGTTTGGTTCGAGTTAGCACACGGGTAATTCACGAGTGAAATCAAAATAGTTAAAAAGAAAAAGGAGAAGAAGAAGGGAGTTACTCGAGAATAGGCTCGAGTATTTTGGGTTTCGTCTCGGGTTCATACCGAGTGGTCTTCGGGTTTGACCCCAAGCAAGTGCTAACAGTTTAAAAAGGATTTTTTTTTAAAACAAAGATTTTTAAAATTTAAATTGAAATAGTTTTAAAACTATTACTTGATAACCTTTAAAGCATTTAAAGGTAAGTATAAATTGTTAAACTTTAATTTGTTAAGTTGAATGTTTTTATTTCAAAACTTAATTAAATGATTTAATTAAGGAAGTTAATTTTAAAGATAAAAATGTTTAATGATAATTTAGTCATTAATTAAGATAATAGTTTACCTTAAAAAGGATAATTAAAGTTTTAATAATTTGAGATTAATAAAGTTAATAGAGTAATTTAAGTATAATTAATTAATAAAATTAATTAATGATTAAGGGTTATAATTAGTTAATTAAAGATTATTTAATTGATTATAAATGGTAGTTAAGGATTAATTAACTGATAATTAAGGATTAATAAATTTATTATTAAGTTTTATTAATTGATAATTAAGGTTTATTAATTAATAATTAAAGGAATAATTAATCTGTAATTAATGATTAATTAAAATGTTTAAAGGTAACTAAGGGATGGATTACTCAATTGTAATTAATAAATGAATGTGATTAATTTAAGTTAATTAATTTGTAAATTAATTAAAGATAATCACTTGATAAAGGATTAAGTATGAATACTTAATAAGATTGACATACTTAGTAAAGTAACTAATGTATAATTACAGGATGTAATTAATTAAAGAGAATTACTTAATGGAAAGTAATTAAAGTTAATTAATGGATATAATTAACTAAAGATGATTTTAATAATGAAAGTAATTTGAGTTTAATTACTTTTGAATAATTAATCAAAGGATTAATTAAAGGATAATTAATTAAGGAGTAATTAATTTATGAAGTGGAGTAATTAAGGGAAGTTAATTACTAAATGAGATTAATCAAAGGTGATTAATAAATGTGACTAATTAATTATTAAATGTAATTAATTTAAATAAGATAATTAATTAAGAGTAATTAAGGATCATTAATTAATAAAATTAATGATGTAATTAAGAATTGATTAATTAAGATTAATTAATAAATAATAAGTGATTAAAGAAATTAATTAATTATAATTAATTAAGGAGTAATGTAATTAAGTACAGTTAATTAATAGATGAAGTAATTAAAGATTAATTACTGAAATGGTTTAAGATAATTAATTTGTGAAATTAATTAAGTATTAATTACTTAAAGTAATTAAAGTATAATTAATCAGGAATGATTAATTAAGATGGATATTTAGAGTAATGATTAATTAATTGGTTTAATTAATAATTAAGTAAGCAGGATTTATAGAATGAAGTAATTAGTTTAATTCACTTTAAATTAATTAGATGATATAAATCATTGCTTAAGAATGGATGAATGAGATTGAATGTATTTCATTGTTTGATATCTCTGATGAGATATGACTGATATATGATATGGATGTTTGGTTGAATTATAATGATAATGTGAATTATCTGTTTGGTATGATAATGTAGATTATCTATTGAATTATCTATCTTTGTGTATATAGATAAGAATTGAATTGTTTTAACCTTAAAACAACTTGGCCCTTAAAAGATACGTTTTGGATTTCGATGAGACCGGGATCGGGTTTCCGTATACCGGTATTCCAGGTCTGGAGACCCGAATACCACATCGATCCAAATTAACGATAGGTCGTGAATCTCAAGTGAAGATGAAGATTTAGAGTGCAAGGGTTATTGTCGTTAACTCTGAGGGTGATTCCAAAACGAGTGTAACGAGATAATGCCTTCGGTTTCGTTCGAACCCGGAACGAACTTGTATGGATTGAATGCTTTCAGCACATCATCAGGCGGACGATGAGCATTCTAAGTGATATGTTCTGATTAAAGGTAATCGTAACCTCAAGCCTCATCAACCGGGAATGGCTAAAACAGGGGAGGTGCAGCAAGGCTTCGTGGGTAGCACCCACTGAGAGCAAGATAGATCCCTGTCTAGAGGTCCCTTTTCTTTTATTCGGCTTAGTGTGTGGTTGGTCGCGCCAACTACGGGATTGTCTTGTTCGGGATTATCCAGTAAGGGATGGTTCCGGCTTTGTGTTGTAGGGGAGCGGGCGTACTCCTCGGTACGGTGATCTAGGCCACGTACTGTGACGGGCGGTACCCCAGTAGCCCTGCCATTGTATGGAATCCAAACTCCAATAAGTGCCGTACGTATTAGTTGTGCCCAACTATGTTGGAATGTGAGATGTAAGCATTTCAGCTATTTCTGTATTTTACTTGAAAACCCTAGACCCTATTATAATATAACTGGATTTCCTATCAAATATTTTGGTTAGCGTAAGGTAAAAACTTTCCATGTTTATGTGTGGGAAGTCTTACGTGATACCTTTGTTTTCAAAAGGTTTTGAAGTTAAACAATTTTAACCCGTTTACTCACACCAGACCCATGTCTGACCCAAGTATTTATTTCTGTTTTATAAACTCTTGGGTACTCAAATTTTTACGAGTAGCCAAGGGATTCAGGTTTAGCTTTGACGAATATTCTGGAGGAGAAATGGAGCAGGAGGCTTCGGCGTTCGTAGATATAGTATTCCGCTGTGTTGATATCTGTGATAGTGTCTTGTCTTGTATTTGAGTTGTAATAACTAGACAGATGTTTATAACTGTCTAGTATATGATGTGTAATCTGTGTAACTCTGATAGATGTATATGATACTATGTAATAGTTATATGATATATTATATTTTGTTCCGTTTCCGCTGTGAGTATTTGTGTTGTTTTCTTTCTCTTTCTCTTCTTTTCTATTTCTCACCCCTTTCTTTCTTATTAACGATGCGACTTTCTATGGAGAGAAAGTCGTGGTCGTTACATATATACTAATAGATTGGTAAACGGTTTAGGAAAAAGAGCTTTGTAATAAAATAGAGTTGAAATCGTTTTGATGAAAGAGTTTTGATATTTACTACTAGTATTGAAACCTTTATATTTTTAAAGTGACAAGTCACAAAACGATTGTTGAAACAAATCGAATCACAAAAATTCACATTCGAAGACGTGAGAAAAATCCAAGGAATTCAATTCCAAATCCATCAAAGTAGAAATGCAGACTAAACTCCACGGCCAACGACCTAGGGAATCTGCGACCTAACGTGGCCGACCTAAGGTGCAAGCGACCTAAGGAGCTATGGCTAGGAGTAGCACGTGACCTAAAAGATGGCGCGACCTATGATGCAAGTAGGTTGAGCGACTTAAGGTAATGGCTGAGCGACCTGAATGATTGCGAGCTAGCCGAGCGACCTAAGCGCGGAACGACCTATTGGTGGCACGACCTAAGGAGATCGCAAGCAGATCGAGCGACTTAGGGGTTTATGACCTAACGAAAGCAGGACAAGCAACCTAAGGAGCACACGACCTATCAGGGGCGAGCGACCTAACACGTAAACAGGCCGAGCGCCTAAGGACTATCGAGCTAGTCATGCGACCTAAGTGTGTAACGCTCTTTGACGAGCGACCTAGAGGGGAACGACCTAAGCCTTAGCGACCTAAGTGTGGAACGCTCTTTGACGAGCGACCTAGAGGCGAACGACCTAAGCCTTAGCGACCTAATTGTGTCGAACGACCTAAGGATGGGACGACGTATTTTCATGCCGAACGACCTAGAGGTGAACGAGCTGTTTTACAGGCCTGGCTATTCCATGGCCGAACGACCTAAGCCCAGTTTTGGCAAAAACACTAAAAATTGGGATTTTCACCATTTCAATCCAAACCAAACCAAATGCAAATGTAGATGTTAAAGTGATAGGGAATCATTCCCAACAATCCAAGATAGTTATAGACAAGATGTGAGATAAAAATCTCACCTTTTCACAAAATTGATGATGGAGAAGCTTAAAAGTAATGGAAGAAGCTTGAATCCAATGTCTTCACTTTGAATTTGGAGTTGAATGATGGATTTGCAAGAGAACTTGAGCTTGGAGTTTTAATTTCCCATTCCCTCCTCCATTTTTTGATGAAGCTTGAATGTATAAGCAAATAGAAATGAGGTTATGAAGAGAAGGAGGGGGTTGGGCTGAGTTAGTAAGTGGTTTAGCCCAAACCAAAGCCATATGTGAAAAAAATGGCGAAAATTCCACTAACTCCAAACATATCAAAGTTTACACTCAAAAAGATCGCAAACGTCATTTTGAACTCAATGGAGGTGGTTTCGAGTCCTAATTTGACCGTATGCAAAAAGTAGCTTTCCGGACTAAAATCCGATTGATGATAAAATATTTAAATAAAGTATTTAAATATAAAATCGATAAATATGCGGGTTGTTACAGACTCCCCTCCTTAAAGAAATTGCGTCCTCGCAATATATAAGATGGAAATAAAAAGTAACAACCATAAAAGTATATTATCACAAAAGAAATTTGAAATAAGTTCACCTTAAAGATCATGAGAAAGTAAGTCCGGATGTGTACGCTTGATGAATCCTCTAGATTCCCAAGAGCAATCCTTAGGATTAGAGGACCATTGAACTTTAACAAGCGGGACATCTTTATTTCGAAGTCGTTTGACCTCCAAAGCAATAATTCGAATATGATGTTGCTCATATGTTAAATTAGGCGAAACTTCAATCTCTTCCACAACACCGGGCTCAAGAATAGAATCGGAATCCCGAAGGCACTTCCATAATTGAGAAACGTGAAACACGTCATGCATGGCAGAAAACTGAGCTGGTAATGAAATGCGATAAGCCATGGAACCAAAACGTTCAGTGATAGGAAATGGCCCAATATATCGAGGCGCTAACTTTCCCGATCGACTGAAACGTACAACACCCTTCATAGGTGAAACACGAATAAATACAAGATCTCCCACAGAAAATTCTAATTTTCTTCTTCGGTTATCAGCATAGGATTTTTGTCTACTTTGGGCTTCTTTCATCCTATGTCGAATAAGTTCAATCTTTTCTGTGGAATCACGAATAAAATCTGGACCTAAAACCAGCTTCTCACCGGCCTCAAGCCAACAAGAAGGAGATCGGCATGGCCTTCCATAGAGTGCCTCGAAAGGTGCCATACCAATACTAGCTTGGAAGCTGTTATTATAGGAAAATTCAACAAGTGAAATATGATCTTCCCAACTTCCACCGAAATCAAGCACACAAGAACGAAGAAGATCTTCAAGAGTTTGATTCACACGCTCAGTTTGTCCATCGGATTGGGGATGATAAGCGGTGCTAAAATTAAACTTCGTTCCCAAAGCTTTTTGAAGACTCTTCCAGAATCCACTAGTAAACAATGGATCACGATCACTAATAATGGAAGTAGGGACTCCATGTAATTTAACAATTTCTTTGATAAAGAGTTTGGCCTGAAGAGGAATGGTTCGGTTCGACTGAACGAGAATAAAATGGGCAGATTTAGTAAGTCTATTAACGATCACCCATAAGCTATCATGACCCAAACGAGAACGGGGAAGGCCATCTATAAAATCCATAGAAATTTGATCCCACTTCCAAATTGGAATTTCCAATGGTTGTAATAACCCACCGGGCCTTTGATGTTCGGCCTTGACCAGTTGGCAAGTCATGCAACACTTAACAAAGTTAGCAATATCAAATTTCATTCCCTCCCAATAATAAAGTCGCTTCATATCCGCGTACATTTTACTACTACCGGGATGAATGGAATATTTGGAACGATGAGAATCTTCTAGAATATTTTTACGAAGATCACTAATATTTGGTACGATAAGTCTACCAAATTTTCGAATGCCGCCACGAGAATCAATATCAAAGTCTTTCAAACCTTCAATATCAACTTTATCCTTAATATTTTGGCCAAGAAGAGCCAATTCGGGATCTAGCCTTTGAGCTTCAAGAATGCTGTGACGACCCGGCTTTCCACTCCCGGAAAATCGCATCGACAGAAAGAAAGAAAGGGGTGAGAAATAGAAAAGAGAAGAAGAGAAAAGAAAACAACAACAGATACTCACAGCGGAAACGAAACGAAATATAATATATCACATAAATATTACATAGTGTCATATACATCATCTATCAGAGTTACACAGATTACACATCACATACTAGACAGTTATAAACATCTGTCTAGTTATTACATCTCAACACAATACAGATCAATACAAAGATCAACACAGCGGAAAACTACTATCTATATCTACAACGCCGAAGCCTCCTGCTCCATTGCTCCTCCAGATTACTCGTCAAAGATAAACCTGAATCCCTTGGCTACTCGTAAAAATTTGAGTACCCAAGAGTTTATAAAACAGAAATAAACAACTTGGGTCAGACATGGGTCTGGTGTGAGTAACAGGTTAAACTTGTTTAACTTCAAAACCTTTTGAAAGAAAAGGTATCACGTAAGACTCCCCACAAATAAACATGGGTAAGTTTTTACCTTACGCTAACCAAAACATTTGATAGGAAATTCGATTGTATTATAATAGGTCTAGGGTTTTCAAATAAATATGAAATAGCTGAAATTGTTACATTATTAAATTCCAGCATACTAGCCAACAAAGTGGGTTATACAATCAAATCCGTTGTCACTTATTGGAAATTGGATTCCATACAATGGCAGGGCTACTGGGGTACCGCCCGTCACAGTACGTGGCCTAGATCACCGTACTGAGGATCACTCCCAATCCCCTGCAACACAAGGTCGGAACATCCCTTACTGGATAATTCCCGCATAAGATACCTCACGGTTGTCATGACCAACCGCACACACTAAGTCGAAAATAGAAAGGGACATCTAGACAGAGGTCATCTTGTCCTACTTGGGTGCTACCCACTAACCTTGCTGCACCTCCCCTGTTTTAGCCATTCTCGGTTTGTGAGGCTTGAGGTCACGATTACCTTTTAAAAGAACACATCTATCTTAGAATTCTCATCGTCCACCTGACGATGTGCTGAAAGCATTCAATCCATACAAGTTCGTTCCGGGTTCGAACGAAACCGAAGGCATTATCTCGTTACACTCGTATTGGAATCACCCTCAGAGTTAACGACAATAACCCTTGCACTCTAAATCTTTATCTCGAATCTGAAAGTACTATCTCCGTCAACTCATTACGGAATCACCCACTGAGTTATACTGACAAAGAATCGTTCTTACACCTTGAGTCTTCACTTGCTCCATTTGGATTTCACGACCTAACGTAAATTTGGATCGATGTGGTATTCGGGTCTCCAGACCTGGAAATCCGGTATACGGAAACCCGATCCCGGTCTCATCGAAATCCAAAACGTATCTTGTAAGGCCAAGTTGTTTTAAAGGTTAAAACAATTTAATTCAATTATCTTTATACACTTAGAAAGATAATTCACAATAGATAATCAACATTATCAATATCATCAGATAATCCATATTATCACAATTCATCTAAACATCCATATCACATAGCATATATATCATCAGAGATATCAATCAAATGCAAAGCATTCAGTATTATCATCCATCCATAAGTAATGATCTATATCATCTCTAATTAATTTAAAGTTAATTAAATTAATTACTTTTATTTTATAAATCCTTCTTACTTAAACATTAATTAATTACAAATTAATTAATTATCCTCTAATTATTTTTTTCAATTAATCATCTTTGATTAATTATCTTTTAATTAGCTTCAAGTAATTTATCTTTAATTAATTACTCAAATTAATTAACCTTAACCACTTATAGTAATTAACCTTTAATTACTTCATTAATTAATTAACTATAATTAATTAAATTAATCACTATAATTAATTATATTAAACCTTAATTAATTACATTAATTAATCACTTCATTTATTAATTATACTTAATTAATTAATCTTAATTACATCATTAATTATATTAATTAATGATCCTTAATTACAAATTAATTATTAATTACTTAATTAAATTAATTACATTAAGTAATTAACTTTATATTAAACAACATTTATTAATCACCTTGATTAATCTTCAATCAGTAATTAACTACCCTTAATTACTTTCATTTACTAAATTAATTCTTCTTAATTAATTTCTTAATTAATCCCTTGATTAATTATTCAAAGTAATTAAACTTAAATTACTTTCCTTAATACATAACCATCAATTAATTACTTCCAGTAATTATCTTATTATTTACTTCCTAAATAATCATACCTTAATAATTACATTAAGTAATTATTATCAAATCATTTCTTAATTAATTAATCTAACCAAATCAAATTAACTTAATTAATTACAATAAGTAATTAATTCTTAATTACTTCCATTAAGTAATTCATTTAAAACAAATTCTATAATTTATTATCTTAAATTAATTAACTAATTAATTATTAAAATTAACCACATTAATTAATTATTTAATAATCCATAGTTAATGACCTTCATTAACTATTATTTAATTACTTTTCTTAAGTAATTAACTTAGATTAATTATTATTAATTTCAAATTGATAAATCTTAATAACTAATTAATTAAACTTTAATTACTTAATAAATTAAGTGTTAACCCTACTTAATTAATCTTTAATTACTTTATTAATTAATTCTTAACCATTAATTAATATCCTAATTCATAATCCTTAATTACAAATTTATTATTCCTAATTAATTATTCTTAATCATTAATTTATTAGTTTAAACCTTTAATTACCTATTTAACTAATCCAAATGATTAATTATCCATTAAAATTCCTAATAAATTAAATAAACACAAATCTCTAATTACTTTAAGATAAAACTTTGTTCTTATTAAAAATCAAGTTATCATTTACAAAATATTTTAAATCAATTTACTTTAATTTTACCTTTAAAATTTCATTTTAAATTTAAAGATTTAAAATGAAAACAAATTATCTTATCAATGTTTTAAACATCATTTCCAAAACTCTTTTATTTACAAGTTAAAGAAATACTCATCTTATAAAAGAACTTAAAGAATTTAAATTAAATTTACTTTTAAATTCTAACCATATAATATACATTTTAAACAATTAAAATTATTAAAACAATTTAATTTAAAATCTGCTTTTATTTTAAATCTGAGATACAGATTTAAACTAGATTCTAGATTAACTTTAGATTTAAACATTCTGTTTTCATATCTCTTTACAAATTTAAATTCTGTTTAAATTTAAAACATACAGGCTTTTAAAAGCCTGGCAACACAAAAGTACTCGAGTCTCCACTAAACACTTCGAGTCGCAACCCTAAATTCCCCGAGTCTCCCCCGTAAGAAAATTCGAAAGTCACGAGACCTTCTTCTCCTAAAAATCCAGACTTCACCCAGAATTTCGATGTGCACGTGTGCACAGTGCACCACCCTCCGACCATCTTCAGCCACCTCCGGTGACCTCCCCACATCGACAATCATCTCCGCACCATCCCACGATCATCATCAGATTGTCAAAACGAAATCGAAAACAAAATCAAGCCTCACATCACTCATAGGATTAAACTCGAACGACCAAATTTACCCATCGACGACGATCACGTTGACTGGAAACCCCGGCCTTCCTCCCAGAGCAGCACAACACTTCAACTTCGCGACCCCTCACCTCGCGTTCGAGCTCGATGCACCATGGTTGTCGAGATCATCTTGACACCATCACTGACAGAACATAACAACAAAACCCTACTTCGCCACTTCACGGCCACCACGGTCATCAGAAAAATCCTCCATCATTTTTCTTGTGATCTACATCCTCCAAGCTTCCTACAACCACAATCACGACCTTCGAACCATCACCATTCGTCGGAAATTGGCGAATAAGCTAATTCCGATCAACTTTAAATTCCTCTTTATTTCCAAACTTATAAATTATGATTTGATTTTTAAAAATCATTATTTCCTATCACAATTCATATTATAGAATCCAAATTCGAAACGATGATCATCAAATTTTGACTTATGTTAAATTTTCACTGTTATTTAACATTTTCCAGAATATTACTAAATATTTTTGCTTAAAACCATTTTCTTTATTTAAATTACAAGGTTAAAAACATTTCCTTTCGAGAGATCAAAGCCTAATACCAATTCGTTTGGGTGCTATGAAATTTATACTTGATTTAAGGAACTGTAAACCAAGCAAATGTAAATATACCTGTTTTACTGTCATGCAAATTCACCCTTTACATTTTTATAAGTATATGCAAACATATTTGCAATCATTTAGACATTTTCATCATTTAACTTCAATATCAATACAATATTAAGTCATATAAGCATATTTAAAGTTTAATGTAGAAATTTTGTTCACAGGAAAACAAAACAGAGAAGTTACAGGCAATAACAAATCAAACCATACATGCATTCAAAACCAACATAATACAGAGAATCCATCATTCCAAACATGATTATCACAAGAAAATCAAACATCTATATTTACTTAAGTTAGTTTAGATAAAAGTTGTTACTCACCAAATATGCAGATGAACAGAGCCCTATTATTTTGAAAAGCTTTTGAAACTGTTTTGACTTAAGACTGGAATGCCCCTTTTTATTTGAGAAGTTGAGTTGTTGAAGCTTTAGATTGATTAAACTACATGCATGTTTGCTCTTGATTTTCAAAGTTGATTCCAGATTGAAAAAAATGAAGGCAGGCTGGTTTTGAGATGAATGCAGACTGGCTGGAGTTGTTTCCAGATTACAAATGAATGTAACAGGGCTTTTGATTGTTTAGCTTGAGGGGTTTTGATTTGAAGATGAGATTATAGGGATTGATTTGGTTTGAGGCATTTAGATTTCTGATTTCAGATTTTAGTTTTAGAGAAAGATTTGAGTTTCTCTTGATTTTAAAAAGAAGAATAGAAAGAACGAAATGAAGAAAAGCAAATGTATATATGTAAGTAAATTTTGATTTTATAAAATAAAAGAAAATGAAATTAATTAAGACACTTGTCACATAGATTAATCCACTTCTTAACACATGTTAAAACAAAGCATTAGATAAAGACACATGTCTTTTAAGTAATTATTCAAAATTCTATTTATTTTAAAAGTAAATAAAAACCTTTTTCTTAATTATTAAATACTTATCCTATATATATAAATTACTTTTTAAAAGAAACAAAACTAACTATATTTATAAATAAAAGTTTATACAAATATTCTATAATCCAAAACAATTTAAATATCTATTCTTTTGAATTTCAAAACTTAAATTAAATTCAAATCAAATTAAATCCTAAGATTCAATTTAAAAATTAAGTTATATATATATATAACTATTTATTCAATTAAATAACAATTTCATATTCTTTAAAATCCATTCATATTAATAAAAATAATAAATTATACTTATTATATGAAATTAACATATTTGATATTTAAATAATTTATATAAGAGATTATATTATCAAGTGATATTTTAAAAAGAAACAAAACAAGCCTTTTTGTTAACTCTTATATAATTTTAAACTTAAGTAAAAATATCTTAAGCAAATAAAGTATTTTAAAACTATAAATTTACTAATTTAAATAACTTTGAAAAGTCATATTAAATTAAATCTAAATTCCCAATTTACCCAAAGCTTCTATTTACAATATATATAAATAAATATATATATTCAAATAGAAAATATCTTATTAACTTTTAAAAGATAAAATCACCAATTAATACTAATTTAATCAGATTATTAAATTAAATTCAAATCTTATTATCAAAGATCATCAATATCAATTTAATTATTTAACAGATTATTAAATTGATATTGTTAAAATTTCCGGGATATTACATTCCTTCCCCCTTAAAATAATTTCGTCCCCGAAATTTAAACAAAGGTAATTTAATAATCTTATTAAAGATTTTAAATTTTAAAACACAAGCATATACTATCATCCATATGCTAACAACCATAGCGACCAATTCATCCAATCAATCAAATCTAACTATCCAGACAAAATTCTAGATAGAATTCCTCGAGTTTCCCCAAGTATATATATATACCGGGATACTCGCTCTACAACAATCTAAACTACTAAGCTATAGATCTCCTACTCATCTAGATCTACAGAACTAAACAGAATATCAGACTACAGACGAGTCTGACTCAACAACTAAACCTTCCAGAACTGCTGATTCTAAAACCAGAGATAGATCTTACACGTACCTCTCAGAGATACATAAAACTCAATGAATTCCAATTGTCCAAACTGACAATTCAATCCTGAAAACCCAATACTTATCCAAATCAGAACACAGAAGAGATCCAAACATAACTTTACTTCACAACATCAGTAGATTCCAAACTTACTTCTCCTATCCAGAGATATACTCCAAACTGCTTTCGCTGCTCAATTCTGATCTGAGGTAGAACACAAGCACAGACTGGACAACTCATTCCAGAAATAAGGTTCACTGATCCATAAATAAAACTCAGATACTTCATCAAAACTTGAGTTGCTGCACCAACTCCATCTCTAGGAAACATCCTTCAACTAGACTGAACTACCGGTACTACTCCTGGAATCCAGTCGATAAGAAAACTCAACCTTCAGATGCGGACAACTCCTGACTTCTCTGAAGACATCCAGAAAATCTCTGATAACCCAAGAGAACACTCAAACTATCGCAAGTCACTTTTGCGATCAACCCAGCCTATTTCCAAAGAAAACTGTTCTCTCCTTACCAATCAGAACAGACCATACTTAACTATCCAATCCATCGAAGAAATGGATCCACTTTGCTGCTTCTGAACTTCACCTTTCAGAAAAACTGCTCAGCCAGAAAACTTCCTGCCATCACAGAATACTCCGAGCTGCACTGCTGACACTGATGCCAAGGACTTCCTATCCAAAGATCTTCGAGAAACTCGGACTCCAAACCAAAGCAGAAACACCATGCTGAACTCAGCCACAACACCGAAACATACACACTCCCTTAAACTCGTTCCAAAGAAAATATCTTCGGGAACATCCATCGTCACTGTATCTCATCATACAGCTACTATTACCTGAGGTATCAAGATACCATCACTCGCTTCTGCCTAACCGATAGATCCAAACTCTACTCATCCAACTTTACAGATAAACTCCGAACCTTAACAGGTTTCCTTCAGAGATTCGATGAAATCCTTCATCACAGCAAAACTTACTCGAGACAGTATTGGATCTACAGTCTCGATAAATACACTTCCAACCTTAATTCCAACCATTGGTAGTTGTGTTTCATACACTACTACCCTATCTACCTTTATATCTTATATTGGAGAACCTATACGGGTAACCCAACAATATAGGTAGAATATATATATATAGTTATATAAAAATTACAAATACGCTCTCTCACGATAGACACCACTCCAGAGCTAGGTATTCACTCAACCAATAGATCTGATATTCACTTAACCAAAAGCTTAGGCATTCGCTCAACCTAAGCTCCGATACCACGTGTGACGATCCGGCTTTCCACTCCCGGAAAATCGCAACGACAGAAAGAAAGAAAGGGGTGAGAAATAGAAAAGAGAAGAAGAGAAAAGAAAACAACAACAGATACTCACAGCGGAAACGAAACGAAATATAATATATCACATAAATATTACATAGTATCATATACATCATCTATCAGAGTTACACAGATTACACATCACATACTAGACAGTTATAAACATCTGTCTAGTTATTACATCTCAACACAATACAGATCAATACAAAGATCAACACAGCGGAAAACTACTATCTATATCTACAACGCCGAAGCCTCCTGCTCCATTGCTCCTCCAGATTACTCGTCAAAGCTAAACCTGAATCCCTTGGCTACTCGTAAAAATTTGAGTACCCAAGAGTTTATAAAACAGAAATAAACAACTTGGGTCAGACATGGGTCTGGTGTGAGTAACAGGTTAAACTTGTTTAACTTCAAAACCTTTTGAAAGAAAAGGTATCACGTAAGACTGCCCACAAATAAACATGGGTAAGTTTTTACCTTACGCTAACCAAAACATTTGATAGGAAATTCGATTGTATTATAATAGGTCTAGGGTTTTCAAATAAATATGAAATAGCTGAAATTGTTACATTATTAAATTCCAGCATACTAGCCAACAAAGTGGGTTATACAATCAAATCCGTTGTCACTTATTGGAAATTGGATTCCATACAATGGCAGGGCTACTGGGGTACCGCCCGTCACAGTACGTGGCCTAGATCACCGTACCGAGGATCACTCCCAATCCCCTGCAACACAAGGTCGGAACATCCCTTACTGGATAATTCCCGCACAAGATACCTCACGGTTGTCATGACCAACCGCACACACTAAGTCGAAAATAGAAAGGGACATCTAGACAGAGGTCATCTTGTCCTACTTGGGTGCTACCCACTAACCTTGCTGCACCTCCCCTGTTTTAGCCATTCCCGGTTTGTGAGGCTTGAGGTCACGATTACCTTTTAAAAGAACACATCTATCTTAGAATGCTCATCGTCCACCTGACGATGTGCTGAAAGCATTCAATCCATACAAGTTCGTTCTGGGTTCGAACGAAACCGAAGGCATTATCTCGTTACACTCGTATTGGAATCACCCTCAGAGTTAACGACAATAACCCTTGCACTCTAAATCTTTATCTCGAATCTGAAAGTACTATCTCCGTCAACTCATTACGGAATCACCCACTAAGTTATACTGACAAAGAATCGTTCTTACACCTCGAGTCTTCACTTGCTCCATTTGGATTTCACGACCTAACGTAAATTTGGATCGATGTGGTATTCGGGTCTCCAGACCTGGAAATCCGGTATACGGAAACCCGATCCCGGTCTCATCGAAATCCAAAACGTATCTTTTAAGGCCAAGTTGTTTTAAAGGTTAAAACAATTTAATTCAATTATCTTTATACACTTAGAAAGATAATTCACAATAGATAATCAACATTATCAATATCATCAGATAATCCATATTATCACAATTCATCTAAACATCCATATCACATAGCATATATCTCATCAGAGATATCAATCAAATGCAAAGCATTCAGTATTATCATCCATCCATAAGTAATGATCTATATCATCTCTAATTAATTTAAAGTTAATTAAATTAATTACTTTTATTTTATAAATCCTTCTTACTTAAACATTAATTAATTACAAATTAATTAATTATCCTCTAATTATTTTTTTCAATTAATCATCTTTGATTAATTATCTTTTAATTAGCTTCAAGTAATTTATCTTTAATTAATTACTCAAATTAATTAACCTTAACCACTTATAGTAATTAACCTTTAATTACTTCATTAATTAATTAACTATAATTAATTAAATTAATCACTATAATTAATTATATTAAACCTTAATTAATTACATTAATTAATCACTTCATTTATTAATTATACTTAATTAATTAATCTTAATTACATCATTAATTATATTAATTAATGATCCTTAATTACAAATTAATTATTAATTACTTAATTAAATTAATTACATTAAGTAATTAACTTTATATTAAACAACATTTATTAATCACCTTGATTAATCTTCAATCAGTAATTAACTACCCTTAATTACTTTCATTTACTAAATTAATTCTCCTTAATTAATTTCTTAATTAATCCCTTGATTAATTATTCAAAGTAATTAAACTTAAATTACTTTCCTTAATACATAACCATCAATTAATTACTTCCAGTAATTATCTTATTATTTACTTCCTAAATAATCATACCTTAATAATTACATTAAGTAATTATTATCAAATCATTTCTTAATTAATTAATCTAACCAAATCAAATTAACTTAATTAATTACAATAAGTAATTAATTCTTAATTACTTCCATTAAGTAATTCATTTAAAACAAATTCTATAATTTATTATCTTAAATTAATTAACTAATTAATTATTAAAATTAACCACATTAATTAATTATTTAATAATCCATAGTTAATGACCTTCATTAACTATTATTTAATTACTTTTCTTAAGTAATTAACTTAGATTAATTATTATTAATTTCAAATTGATAAATCTTAATAACTAATTAATTAAACTTTAATTACTTAATAAATTAAGTGTTAACCCTACTTAATTAATCTTTAATTACTTTATTAATTAATTCTTAACCATTAATTAATATCCTAATTCATAATCCTTAATTACAAATTTATTATTCCTAATTAATTATTCTTAATCATTAATTAATTAGTTTAAACCTTTAATTACCTATTTAACTAATCCAAATGATTAATTATCCATTAAAATTCCTAATAAATTAAATAAACACAAATCTCTAATTACTTTAAGATAAAACTTTGTTCTTATTAAAAATCAAGTTATCATTTACAAAATATTTTAAATCAATTTACTTTAATTTTACCTTTAAAATTTCATTTTAAATTTAAAGATTTAAAATGAAAACAAATTATCTTATCAATGTTTTAAACATCATTTTCAAAACTCTTTTATTTACAAGTTAAAGAAATACTCATCTTATAAAAGAACTTAAAGAATTTAAATTAAATTTACTTTTAAATTCTAACCATATAATATACATTTTAAACAATTAAAATTATTAAAACAATTTAATTTAAAATCTGCTTTTATTTTAAATCTGAGATACAGATTTAAACTAGATTCTAGATTAACTTTAGATTTAAACATTCTGTTTTCATATCTCTTTACAAATTTAAATTCTGTTTAAATTTAAAACATATAGGCTTTTAAAAGCCTGGCAACACAAAAGTACTCGAGTCTCCACTAAACACTTCGAGTCGCAACCCTAAATTCCCCGAGTCTCCCCCGTAAGAAAATTCGAAAGTCACGAGACCTTCTTCTCCTAAAAATCCAGACTTCACCCAGAATTTCGATGTGCACGTGTGCACAGTGCACCACCCTCCGACCATCTTCAGCCACCTCCGGTGACCTCCCCACATCGACAATCATCTCCGCACCATCCCACGATCATCATCAGATTGTCAAAACGAAATCGAAAACAAAATCGAGCCTCACATCACTCATAGGATTAAACTCGAACGACCAAATTTACCCATCGACGACGATCACGTTGACTGGAAACCCCGGCCTTCCTCCTAGAGCAGCACAACACTTCAACTTCGCGACCCCTCACCTCGCGTTCGAGCTCGATGCACCATGGTTGTCGAGATCATCTTGACACCATCACTGACAGAACATAACAACAAAACCCTACTTCGCCACTTCACGGCCACCACGGTCATCAGAAAAATCCTCCATCATTTTTCTTGTGATCTACATCCTCCAAGCTTCCTACAACCACAATCACGACCTTCGAACCATCACCATTCGTCGGAAATTGGCGAATAAGCTAATTCCGATCAACTTTAAATTCCTCTTTATTTCCAAACTTATAAATTATGATTTGATTTTTAAAAATCATTATTTCCTATCACAATTCATATTATAGAATCCAAATTCGAAACGATGATCATCAAATTTTGACTTATGTTAAATTTTCACTGTTATTTAACATTTTCCAGAATATTACTAAATATTTTTGCTTAAAACCATTTTCTTTATTTAAATTACAAGGTTAAAAACATTTCCTTTCGAGAGATCAAAGCCTAATACCAATTCGTTTGGGTGCTATGAAATTTATACTTGATTTAAGGAACTGTAAACCAAGCAAATGTAAATATACCTGTTTTACTGTCATGCAAATTCACCCTTTACATTTTTATAAGTATATGCAAACATATTTGCAATCATTTAGACATTTTCATCATTTAACTTCAATATCAATACAATATTAAGTCATATAAGCATATTTAAAGTTTAATGTAGAAATTTTGTTCACAGGAAAACAAAACAGAGAAGTTACAGGCAATAACAAATCAAACCATACATGCATTCAAAACCAACATAATACAGAGAATCCATCATTCCAAACATGATTATCACAAGAAAATCAAACATCTATATTTACTTAAGTTAGTTTAGATAAAAGTTGTTACTCACCAAATATGCAGATGAACAGAGCCCTATTATTTTGAAAAGCTTTTGAAACTGTTTTGACTTAAGACTAGAATGCCCCTTTTTATTTGAGAAGTTGAGTTGTTGAAGCTTTAGATTGATTAAACTACATGCATGTTTGCTCTTGATTTTCAAAGTTGATTCCAGATTGAAAAAAATGAAGGCAGGCTGGTTTTGAGATGAATGCAGACTGGCTGGAGTTGTTTCCAGATTACAAATGAATGTAACAGGGCTTTTGATTGTTTAGCTTGAGGGGTTTTGATTTGAAGATGAGATTATAGGGATTGATTTGGTTTGAGGCATTTAGATTTCTGATTTCAGATTTTAGTTTTAGAGAAAGATTTGAGTTTCTCTTGATTTTAAAAAGAAGAATAGAAAGAACGAAATGAAGAAAAGCAAATGTATATATGTAAGTAAATTTTGATTTTATAAAATAAAAGAAAATGAAATTAATTAAGACACTTGTCACATAGATTAATCCACTTCTTAACACATGTTAAAACAAAGCATTAGATAAAGACACATGTCTTTTAAGTAATTATTCAAAATTCTATTTATTTTAAAAGTAAATAAAAACCTTTTTCTTAATTATTAAATACTTATCCTATATATAAATTACTTTTTAAAAGAAACAAAACTAACTATATTTATAAATAAAAGTTTATACAAATATTCTATAATCCAAAACAATTTAAATATCTATTCTTTTGAATTTCAAAACTTAAATTAAATTCAAATCAAATTAAATCCTAAGATTCAATTTAAAAATTAAGTTATATATATATATACATATATAACTATTTATTCAATTAAATAACAATTTCATATTCTTTAAAATCCATTCATATTAATAAAAATAATACATTATACTTATTATATGAAATTAACATATTTGATATTTAAATAATTTATATAAGAGATTATATTATCAAGTGATATTTTAAAAAGAAACAAAACAAGCCTTTTTGTTAACTCTTATATAATTTTAAACTTAAGTAAAAATATCTTAAGCAATTAAAGTATTTTAAAACTATAAATTTACTAATTTAAATAACTTTGAAAAGTCATATTAAATTAAATCTAAATTCCCAATTTACCCAAAGCTTCTATTTACAATATATATAAATAAATATATATATTCAAATAGAAAATATCTTATTAACTTTTAAAAGATAAAATCACCAATTAATACTAATTTAATCAGATTATTAAATTAAATTCAAATCTTATTATCAAAGATCATCAATATCAATTTAATTATTTAACAGATTATTAAATTGATATTGTTAAAATTTCTGGGATATTACAAATGCGGTCTAAAAGAGAAGGATGAGCCTCAAGGCTACATAAAACAAGAGATGAACGTAAATCAGAAACACGATCTCGAATTTCACAAGTGGATAAAACCTCGAGATCATTCCATTCGGATATCATCATGGAAACAACCGCTTGTTGCTTGCGACTAAGTGCATCGGCAACTCGATTTCCCTTTCCGGGAGTATAAAGAATATCAAGATCATAAGAGGCAAGGAATTCGAGCCAACGCTGTTGACGCAAATTAATTTCCATTTGAGAAAATAAATATTTCAAAGACTTATGATCAGTATAAAGTATAAATTTCTCTCCCAAAAGATAATGTCGCCAAATTCGAAGGGCGAAAATAATAGCCGCGAGTTCTAAATCATGTGTGGCATATCTAGTCTCAGCCGGCTTCAATTGCCTAGAAGCATAAGCAATAACACGTTCTTTTTGCATAAGAACGGCACCCAAACCAACGCGACTAGCATCGCTATAAACAACAAAATCTTGATTCCCTTCGGGAATAACAAGAATAGGAGCATCAGAAAGGAGTTATTTTAATTTCTGAAAAGAAGTTTCACATTTGTCCGACCAAATGTATTTAACACCTTTCTTTGTTAAGCCAGTAAGAGGCACGACAATTCTAGAAAAGTCTTTTATGAAACGGCGGTAATAACCTGCCAATCCGAGAAAGCTATGGATTTCAGTCACGCTCTCCGGTCTCTTCCAATTTTGAATCGCTTCAATCTTTGAAGGATCCAGTGATATTCCAGATTCGGAAATAATATGACCGAGAAACTTTACACTAGATTGCCAAAAGTGGCATTTAGAAAATTTTGCTTTTAACTGATTACTCCTAAGAGTTTCCAATACAATTCAAAGATGCTTTTCATGTTCCTCCTCAGTTTTAGAATACACAAGAATATCATCAATAAAGATGAGAACAAACCGATCGAGGAAATCTTTGAAACTCGGTTCATAAGGTCAACGAAATAAGTCGGAGCATTCGTTAAACCAAATGACATAACTAGCCATTCATAAGATCCATAACGAGTACGGAACGAAGTCAAAGAAATACTATCCTCTGCAATACGAAGCTGATGAAAACCGGTAGCCAAGTCCAATTGTGAAAAGACTCTAGCACCACTAAGTTGATCAAACAGATCATCAATCCGAGGTAAAGGATATTTATTTTTAATAGTAAGATCATTAAGCTTGCGGTAGTCAACGCAAAGCCTAAGTGTACCATCGGATTTCTTCACGAAAATTGCCGAAGCTCCCCAAGGCGAGGAACTAGAGCGAATAAATTGCTTCGTCTCCAATTCGGATAATTGTTTGCGCATCTCTTCATTCTCCTTATTGGACATGCGATAAGGAGGACGAGAAATAGGTTGAGCTTCAGGTGTAAGATTAATTCTGAACTCAATTGCTCGCTTAGGTGGTAATCCTAAAACGGGCTCAAATATGTCGGAAAATTCACGAACGACGTGAATACGAGAAATGACATCTTCCTCATCATCATTATCATCATCACGAGGATTTAAAGAATACAAAGATGCAGCCAAAGTGGAATTCGAATCTTTAAGAACAATAGAAATCTGCTTAACAGATAGTTAATGTCGAAGAAAAATAGTCCGCTCAGGACATAGGATAT
The DNA here is from genome assembly GCA_030737815.1 of Allium fistulosum. NCBI lineage: Eukaryota > Viridiplantae > Streptophyta > Magnoliopsida > Asparagales > Amaryllidaceae > Allium > Allium fistulosum. The sequence goes on from CM060901.1 coordinate 1,106,057,811, forward strand.
GAGCTTCATAACGGTTAAGCCAATCCATACCCAAAATCATTCCAAAGCCTAAATAACGCATGACATGCAAATCGACTAGGAAAGGAAAATCACACAAAATAATCTCGACATCTTTACAAAGTAAACTGAGTGTTGCGGATCCACCAACGGGATTCGCAATTCTCAGAGAAGTCATTAAAGCAACAACACTTAAGGAAAAAGTATCGACAAGTTCCTTTGATATAAAAGAATGGGATGCACCCGTATCAAAGAGAACTCTAATAGGTTGATCACGAAATATAATAATGCCATCAAGGACAGAATGAGACATATCTTGACCGCGAGATGTGTTGTCAGGGGCTTGAGCAACGTTTAACTTTCCCTCCCTCTTGCTTGGAAGCTTAGGGCATAGATGCATATAATGATCCGGACTTTTACAATAGCGACAAGAACGGGGCTTTGAACAGTTGTTCGCAAAATGGTCCCTAGAACCACAGTTGTAGCATTTCCCATCACTAGCGGAAAAAGTCTTTGCAGTAGGAGTTGCTTGTTTCCCCTTCTTATTGGGATAAGGGTCTTTTGATTTGTTTGGCCTTTTTCTGTTGTTGAAGTTAGGTTTGGAACCCACCACTTCAACATCACTTTCCCTATCCGCCTCTTTAAGACGAAGAGCGATATCAATGAGTTGATCGAAAGAAACTTCTAATTTTAGAAGTAATGGTTTCTTGAGATTCTTGTTTAAGCCATAGATGAATCTTTGGTTCTTCTTCAATGGGGTGTTGATGTATTCAACCCCATATTTAGACAGTGACTCGAAGGATGCGACATAATCTGTCACAGAGGATTCACCTTGAACAAGGTCTATGAAACGTCGAGCCAATGTCACTTTCTCTGCTTCTGGTATGAATTTTAATTCGAAGTGTTCCCGGAATTGCTCCCAGGTGAGATCCGCTTCATTAATATCAGAAATAAGAAGTTCGTACCAGTGCAATGCTCTTTCTTGGAGCATACTGGAGGCCACCTGAACACAGTGAAGATCGATAAGATTCATGCGAGAAAAGATTCGATTGCATGTTCTTAACCAAGTCTGGACCTCAATAATAGTTTCAGAACCTTTGAATGGTTTCCCACCCAAGTTGGTATAATCGTTGCACAAGCGTGCAAATCCAGACTTAGGATGAGTAGGTTCCTGATTAGGACCAGCTGCTTGAGCATTCTTTACTAAATCAAGAAGTTGTTGAGCGGTCATAAAAACTCCATCCTGGGGAGTAACAGTAGATGGTCCGGCTCTGGGATGGCCTGGTCTAGACATTCTCTTCTTTAAGAAAGAGAAAAGAAGAAAAGTTATTCTCAAAATAAATATCAAGAAAATCTTGATAGATAAAACAAGGATACATAAAAGGAAATAGGATGAATAAGTACGAAGACTCGAATCTATCTATTACTTAAAAAGGAAAGCAGAATCCATCTCTTATCCACGTGACACGTGTAAAAAAACACCCCGTACAATTTACTTCTCTCTCAGCGTAATTAGGAGGCAACAGTTATCACTTCCATTCTAACCTACGCCCTCTCTCTGTCTTCAAGGTTTCCCCAATTTAATTGCAGTTTCAACAAAATCTTCGGCAACGATCAAACTTCTTCAAATCATACCATTGAATAATCAATACCCATGTTCTTCTTCGCTATCATTACACGCAGACCTCACTTGGTGAAATCACAACTCTTCTTTATTTTACGGAAGATTGGATGTCTTGGACGGGGGATTCATTAACATTGTTAGGATCTATTATTTGCGAGATCTTCCTGAATTTTAATTCGGTTTGTCTGGGACGTTCCTTAAATTACAGAATTTACTTGAGGTGCGCTTTTAATTTTATACCGGTCATTTATTTTTCATTTACTCTTTGCATCTGTAGTTTTGAATCTGTAGTTCTCATCTTCCCAGTTTCGTAATCGTCGATCTGGAGACCCAATTGCTGCCTCCGTTGCTTTGCATACCAACTATTCGTACCTCACTGATGTCTTCATTCATGGTCTCCAACCGTTGGTTTAACCAAAAATTTGAAAACTAGGAATTCTAAGGTTAGTAATTTGGTAAATTTTTAACTAAAATCTGGAATTATTTATTAATTTGAGGGTTTATTTGATAGGATGTGTGGTATAACCTGTTGTTACTGCCCTATTATCTCCTATATGCTTTTTTTTTGTTCAATTGTAAAATTGTGCCTATATTTGAAGACATATTTATTATGGTTTGTTTGGGTAGATAGGCTGAAGATTTGTTGTACCAATAACCTTTACTCTCCGCCTAAGTTGCTTCATAGATAATGCATTGCAAAAAAACAATTAATTTTTGCAAATTTATTTATTTCTGTTTTTTCAAACCGGATGTTTCAAGTGGTCAGCCCCGGTTATTTAAACCCTTAGTTTTAAAACTACATTCATTCTCTTTGAAGGTCGCATTGTTATGAATTTTTAATTTATCTTCAATCTCATTCGTTTATGCAAATAATCATTTCTCATATTCATGTAACATTGTACAGTTCAAGCCTTTTCATGTGTTTCCAAACATTCTTTCAGGGCCAATCTTATTGTTGGTTTGTTAACATCCAAGCGTTATTCATCCATGCATTTTCATACTTTCAAGGTTAGGTTTCACGCTGATGTAGGCATGTAAAAAAACCCTATAGATTTACTGATTTACAAATAAATTTATTTAAATATATGATAGATTAATTCTAAATGCAATAAATAGACAGTCATTAGCTTGGTAATCTATTTATGGGCAATTAAATAAAATTAAATGCTACTTTCAGTAAGAAATTGGGAACAAAAATAATCGTTGCACTGTCATAGTACAATTAAGCAACTGACTCTAATGCCAATTTCTATTTATCCATCCAATTTCTCATTGACCCTTTGGGTTGGGTAGTCTAACAAATTGTTTTTTGGGCTTATGCTGCTATAGTGTTTAATTTACTGGTTTAATAGCAAAACATATTTTCATAGTGAGTGAAGAAAATCACTTACAATTAATATCACTGATTTGCTTGCATATGTGGTGTTTATTTTGTCTCATTGGCTTTGTGTTGTTGAACATTTATATCATATACTGCTTTTACGAAAAAAAATTAATTTTGCTGCATTTTATTGGTATTATCTTTTCTACGAATATTTTAATTAATTCATACCTTTTTCTATTTAAAATACAATACAATTTATTTATATATTTTCTACTACTAAAACTTATACACTACATAGTCATTGCCATAATAGGCTCGTTGATGATGAACTGAATTCCATTTCTTCTTCCTGTAACCGTGGGTTGAATATATGAACTATCTTCGGTTTAGGTTTCTACTGATATGCATTTTTATGTTTATATTAATATTCATTGTAGACCAAGTCCAAATAATATATCATGCCATAGCATTTGTTCTTACTATTTTTTATCAGTTGACTATGTTTTCTTGCTTCCAATCAATCAATGTACTAATTAATTTATACCTTAAAATTACATTAATAGTCTAACTAAATATATTTTCTCGCATACATCTTACTCTTTAGTACCGGGAATAGTAATATTCAGAGTCTTTTCCAATGGTTCAGTCATTATAAAAAACCATTAACACAGAGCAACACTTCCCATTGATTAAAACTACGAGAAGAGCAACAACAATACAAATTGTATTTCCTCAATAACCAATGTACGAATAAACTGACATGTTTATTATTAATTTAAAAAAAGTTTATATAAAAATTATTTAGCTAGAAAATCGAATATATGGAGTAAATGAAATTCATATCATGTTTTAAGCACAATTCTCCTCTCACTTAATTTAATTGTACAAAAAGAATTCTTTTGTTTCTAAAAGTACTCATGTTATTTTACTTCCTCCATTCAAAGGTTTAAATATCTCTTTTATTTTTATGTGCTGCATCATTGTTTACAAGAATGTATAGGTGTTATTATATATTTGATGGCCTTTATCCTGGACAAAATTAATGCAAGTTATATTATGTTTATAATAATGTTTTATATGACCACTATGTACACAACTTGGTTTATACAGTTATACGTCACACATGGTTAATGCAACAGTGAAAAAAAAATTTATTACTTTAAATTCTTTATAGAGGTATATATGAAAAAAAATCCATGGATGGATGTTTTTTTCATTCTGTATCCAAAAAAATTTATTTCAGATTTATTATTACCAATGATAGAAAATATATGAAGTGGTAAGTAATAAATTTCAAGCGTTACCTACCGATTCATACATATTCTCACCAATATACATTTAGAGCATATTTAAAAGCTCATTTTTGTATGACAAGTTGCATAAAAATTGTTGTTAGCAATGTATTTAATTATGTATTAATAAATAACAGTTATTTTGCTATACTACCCACATAAGCAGTAGGTGGATGAAGGATCAAACATAAGCTACTTCATATATCATTTCGACCTTGATTTCTATACTCCTGTAACAACTGTTTAAATATAGATTTTGTAATACAAAAATATGCATTTCCGTATTTTGAAGCTATCAACAACAACTTATTTGCAGACCTTAATTTGTTAAATTTAATCTAAACTGTTTAAGCTCTCATTACCTTTCATTTCCTTTAATTATTGGTTCCACTGTTCTTACGACTCCGTCATTTCCCAGTTTCAAATCATACTTTTATCATTTCATTAGTTTACAGCATAATTACTTCGTATGCTTCAATTTTAGCATATTGCCTGTCAAATTACGTCCTTTTAGTCATTATTACTTTTATTACTTTTTCCCCATTGATAAGTTTTCTCTCTGTTATGTTCTTAACAATTACTAAAACCAATAGTAAATATGGATGGTTATAAATCAGTACTTGGAAAAACCTTTTCTTATGTTACCACATAAGGTCTACTATCATATTTCACGTTTAATATTACTGAATAAATGTGTTTGTTTACATTCGCTTACAAACTGATTTTGTTACAAACTTTAAACCACATTCTTTTGTGGCCTCAGTTAACCTCTATTATTACTCAAGAAGAAGCACCAAAAACAGAATATGAAGCTTTCTTGAAGAGTACAGGGAATGTAGTTTAGAAACTGAGTAGTTCTACACACTCATCTTCTGTCAGAACATGATGGTACACTCTTCTCATAGTTACTGCAAATTTATTCCTGTCTTAGACCATGACACGAATACTGACCATTTTTTAAAGGACTGTGAATATTTTCATTTGTGCAATTTCAAGTATCATAGGTGCAAAAAAATTTGTGTGAAAAATTGCTCTATTGTTGTTTGAATCAACTTTAGTACATCTTTAGTTATCTAACAAAAGAAGTGGATGTATTTTAAAAAGTGAAACTGTGAGCTATTACTAGAAAAAATATAGTCCCTTCATGCCAACTTAACATAGTGGACTATATTAGTGTGTAGTCTTTAGTCGGCTAAATAAATTACAAATTTTCGACAATGGTATAGATTGACAAAAGTCTTTGAAAATAATTTATGCCTTTATTGGTCTGAATCTATTAAGGTGCAAAAAAGGAGTTTGTGTGTTATGCATATACTGTTAAGTTATATTTTTTTGTAGTAGTTCTCATCTTATTATACCTCTACTTAGTTTCATTTACGGCCATTCTACAATACTAAAATTATACATCTTAAGGATAGTGAAATAAAAATACATATATTGTTCGTAATTCATATATCATTGGGTCAACCAAAAACTAAGTTTCATCGTCCAAACTTTTTTAGCTGGCTATCAATTCTTTGACATCCAATGCTTCAGTAGATGATGGTGGTAACCACTTAATAATAGGCCTATTTTAATTTGGATATGTATTTGTTTGACCTAAATTTCTTTAGAAGTAGAATTTACCAAATCCTAACAGTTTTCAATCTTTCGTAATCTTTTAGACGGCAGTGTGAATTTTAGTTTTTGGATAAGGTTGTGGTCATGATGAGAGATTTTTCGATTCAATTATAGTGCTTGGATCCAAATTAGATTGCTTCAAACAAGGATGATAAATTTTTTAGCTAATGTCATTCGGACTGATGTTTTCTCGATAAGCACATACAATTGGTTTGATTAGTTCATAAGAAAGCAAACCTATGATCTTATTAGTACCGGTTGTTCTGTACATTAATTTTGGAGTTGACCTTTTTTAAAGGTTTTCTTTACTGGGTTGTATGGTCCCCAGCATGTTTAAATATGAAATTTAAGTAGACATATAATTATAGGACTATTGGTCTTTCCCTATACCTAACTCAGTTATGGGTTGTGTCATAGTTGATATATGTGATTGACCTTATAGAAGGACCAATGGATGATGGCAGTTTAAACCCAACTAGCAGTCTAGCACGTCAACTATTAGTTGTTTCGCTCAAATCATTTGGCTATCAATTGAAAATATCTCAAGACTGAAACACGAATCCAAGGACTCTGTTTGGGATGTTTCAGTGTTATTTGTAAAATATCTTGAATGGAATAGCAGAGAAGGCAGTTCCAATGCATACATAGGCTTAAAGGAAAACGTGTCACTGAATGCATAAGTATGATGAAATGTGGTTTCATTGTAAGTATTATTTTCCATTACTTCTGAAAAATATGAAGTGAAAAATTTCTTGGAGCAATAAGCTAATCCTGACAAAGTTGACTTTGAAATACTATCGGTGTTATCTAAATCGGTCCCAAACTTGCCACTATCATTATCCTCTATTATTATCATCAATTGGTTCTATAATTGTTACTGAGATAGATTGGAAAAACGAAGACTATATCAAACAGATAGAGCCTTGATTCATTCACATTATTGTTACAAATGTAAGCTAAAGAATAAAACTACAGAGAAGTATTAATATACATTTTAATTTTTGATCTGCTTCAGATAGTATACGTGGGGAAAGGATTCATGAACTATAATAGCCCATAATTTATTACAATTTGTAATGTGTCAAAATCATAAACTTTTGATCGGTAATAATAATAGTAGAGTTCTCATTACTATTTTTTCATGGCTTTATAAATTTAATGCCATTGTATGTTATATTTACAGGTTTATGAAGAGCATCAACAAAATGTTATATTTACAAGTTTTCATAATGCAAATGCTTACTGTAAACCCACGAAATACATAGGTAAAAAAATGATTTAATCCTATTTACTATATTAAGCACAAAAGTAGAAGAGAGAAGGCATACGGTTTAAAATTATGGATTGAAGGTAGTTGTAAAACTGCAGAGAGTACTCAAAATTAAAAATAGTCAATGGGTACAATTGCTATCAAAATAGCAGTAGGATTAGTATGGTGCAATTCTTGAAATCATTGTTGAAAATGAAGTTTCAAGATGTTGGAAAGATTAGTTTGATATTACTACTATATACAAGGGGCGTGTATTGGCCAGATTGCTTTTATATGAATAGTATAGATAATACATATATCCTTACATTTTTTGTTATGCATGTCTCTACTAATCATATACTGGTTGGTAAAATATACTGCTATCGATTTTCAAAGAAAAATGATTGAAATCATAGCCTTACAAATTGACTACTAAATTTCATTTTTTGCAACATAGTGGACTATTTTTTGTCTTTATAAATTGGTTGTCAAGGTCCATGAAGATTTCATGTTTCATATTAATTTGACTACTAATTTGCATGCACCATGACGGAAGTTTTTTTACCGATCAATATACATAATCATTTCTAAGTCGATGCAACTTAACATGGTGCTTGAAAAAATTTGTACATGAATTTACTATCATGTTTTATTATAATCTTCCCAACTAAAGAACAAATAAAAGGCCAGCCTGAAAATAGCATTAACATACCAATGTTATAAGACAACTACAAAATCTAACATATAAACATGAAACGTACAACCAATCAACAAATTCAAAATTGGGAATATTCATGATAGACCACACAGATTAAACATTCTTTCTAAGCACACTTGGTTCTACATATAATATTAGAACATGATAAATAATGAACAAAATTTGTACATTCTATCAGTAAAAACTAATATCACTGAGATGTATTAACTTCTAAATAATCGTTTTAAATTACCGTCTTACTGTAGAAGTTTTTGATCATGCTGCTTTCATAATTATGACAACTTTGACAAAGAGACTGAATGCTTGGTCAAAAGAACCTGGGTCGTAGAATAATATTGACTGATAATGCTCTTTTGACACCGTATTACCTCATTTTCCCCCAATATTTGCAATTTTTCAAACGTGCGCAGAAGGTTGACACTATAATTTTCAACTTTATTTACCATGACACACATTCTAAATAATGTGTCAACAACTTAAACTCCTGCTCAACATTGCTTACCTACTCTTTCTCTCAATTATACTACTATTTTTATGTAACATGACTATGGTGATGACATGGTTGGCAAAATGTTTAACCAACAAACTGAAGCAGAAGCTCAGTTGGAATTTAAACCTATAAACTATGACGTAGTCGATAAGTGGAAGACAATGACAGTCCATAGAGTTTCCAACCTCCATCATTTGAATGCACCATTAGATCATAAACCTTCAGATCATGCAATAAATTTCTATAAGACTGTTTTATTTTATTTAGTTTCAACTATATCAAAAACTACTAACACTTTATAGAATAACCCCTCATGTGTCAGCAAATAACAAGATCCCATTATCTTCTACAATTCTGACTGTTTATTCACTAATGATTGAAATTTTTTGTCCGATGATAATATATCATCGACTTTAGTTATTTGCTTTTTTATATTACAAGTTTTAGCTCTTAAAACATATTTTCCTTGCTTTACTTAGCTTCCTCAATTAAGGGAAAGCAAAAAATGGAGTGGGTTTGTCTAACATATTATAGTAAAAAAGTTTTAACTCCTTTTAACAATCCATTCGAATTTATCATACTATCCCCTTGCAGCATAGATTCTGAAGATAAAGGCTATGAAACTAACTACCTTTTGGGAGAAAAATCTGGAGCTAGAAGTGGAATATTCATAGGGGTATTGTCCCATTGGAAGTTTACTATCATACACTGTTGTTAACATCTTATACCTGATTGATCTGATCTACAGATTGGTAGGAAGAAAAATGAAGACGTGAGGAAGAGCCATAGTTATAACAAGTATAAAAAATATCCGTGAAGACCAAAATCCCCAATTAGAACAATTATATAACCAGTTCTGTACTACAATCCATTTCTGTTTACAACTTTGTATTTTGTGCCCATGTTGTATAGTAAAGCAATTACGTTTTAGTGTTAATGAAAATATTATTTTCTAATGCAGCTTTTTATTTTCGCAATTTAAACATTTATTGTTTTAAGTACACATCCTAACTTCTGGAATGTCCCTTATTATCCGTCCACATCACCCTGAACGATAGAATTTCTAGCAGGAAAAATGTTTATATGTTGGTCATGACAGTAAAACAGCTGTTCTGCTTTACTACAGCCAAAATTAGCTTTCACGTATGTTACATCTATACATTTCACTACAGCGTGATTCAAAAATATCATTTTTTTTCCTCAACTAAATGTTCCATACTACCCTGTATGTGTTCAAATACCGCATTCCATGCTAAGTTGTACGTAGAAATGAATTTACATGTTTGACACAACCATTTTCATTTCAGGCTGAAATACATAACCCAAAGTAGGTTAACATGCTGATATAAATGTAAATGTGGGCAAAAATTTGAATGACAGGTTTCTTTCCACAGCATAGGATATAGTAATTGACATCTCAACAAAATGGTGAGTATTCAACTTCTAATATGCATCTGTATGATTCAGTAACATTATATGCAATAAAAAAATATAATTTACACAAAATGACAACTTACTATTTTACTACTTCATACTAAATGTAGAAACGATTCCAATCACAAATATCATCCCTTTTAAAAGTGATAAATGAAGGGAAAAAGTTAAATACGAGTACTTATAAAAAAAATAACTCCAACTTAATTTGCAAACAGAGCTAATTAAAGTACCAAATATATTAAACCAACAATATCTCTCGACTTTTAGATAAGTCACAAACTACTACTAACATATAAAATTCCGATTATTATAAGATATAAATAACATTTAGAAGTGTAAACAACAACCAATAGCTAAAAATTACATCTATACTTGGTCATCTGCCCGTGTGCGTAGCACGGGCCACACACTAGTTAAATCCTAAGGCACGACTCCTAAGTTGGACTTAGGACGATGATCCTTGTTAAGTTATTCTACATTGTTCCGAAGTTTGGCTCTGATACCAAGCTGTGACGCCCCACCTCTATACCCACGCTAGCCAAGAACACTACGGAGTAATGTTGTCGACTAACACGGAGAATAAGGCTGTTGAGGAGCGACCATCCATGTAACTTCTTTGTGCGAGCACCGATATGTCAGATAGTATAGCATGCATTTCATTTAAGGAGGAAATCCGACATACCGATACAAACTCAAAGCTATCATACAGTGGCTATATATATAATCTTTGGAAACAAATATAGAAATAAACGTAACACAAACCAGTCACAGACATCCATATCACAAAGGCGGAAAAAGATATGAATATATAACACATGAAAGTGTACATCAGAGTAGTGGTCAGAAAGATCCACGATAATACAAAAGAATAGCAACATGTGCTACACAAAAGAATACATCTATGAGTCGATATCTCAAATGTATACAACAAAAACTACTAATCTAAGTAGTTTGCCAAAAGTCAGAGTAATAGATCCTTGGAGAGAAGTCAAGCAGAAGCACCTGTAACATCTCGGTCTGACCCGAGTATTATTTCATAAGAAAATAATAAACGGATCAGTCTAGCTATAAATATCAGATGACATGATATAGAATAAGAGATATGGCATAAACATATAATAACCATAATGGCATACTACTATAAGTATGTAAATGATTATCAACAAGAGATTAATCAATATCACAAGAATCTTCTCAAAGATCCAAATCCACAAAAAGGTAATGACACACGAATTCACCAATGCACAAAAATTGATAAAACATATTAATGAAAATCACGAAAATTGGTGAAGCACAAATTCCAGAAATCAACACACGAAATACAGAACAAATTCCAGTAATCAACACACGAAATCCAGAAACCACAAAAAGGGGGAGGCCTATCACACGAACGAGACGCTATCTCATGGAAGCTAACCATTTAATTTTTGAACACACGAACGGCCCGAAGACCATGGGGCGCTACCCCACATATGTGAGTAGAAACATCACACAAACGGGGTCTAGTCTCCCTCGCAGACAAAGAGACATCGCTCAATCGCTAGTCTAAATCACAAAAATGATCGTCATGATCATCAAGAAGTGTCAATTACACTAAGCTAGTAAATATATGAGTTTAGCTTCATGTCTCATAACCACTAGCTTAACTTAAATATTTACGAACAAACTGTAGATCTTTACTAGGAAATTGTCACAAAAGGTTCAGTCGAACAAGTCCAAGAATTAACCGACGAAGTAAACGCAAGCGTTTCATACCACCTGTTTTGCTAAGCCATTTAATTAGATTTCTCATCTGAGTGAAGTAAAGGCTTGTATATACTAATAGGTTAGTAAACGGTTTAGGAAAAAGAGCTTTGTAATAAAATAGAGTTGAAATCGTTTTGATGAAAGAGTTTTGATATTTACTACTAGTATTGAAACCTTTATATTTTTAAAGTGACAAGTCACAAAACGATTGTTGAAACAAATCGAATCACAAAAATTCACATTCGAAGACATGAGAAAAATCCAAGGAATTCAATTCCAAATCCATCAAAGTAGAAATGCAGACTAAACTCCATGGCCAAAGACCTAGGGAATCTGCGACCTAACGTGGCCGACCTAAGGTGCAAGCGACCTAAGGAGCTATGGCTAGGAGTAGCACGCGACCTAAAAGATGGCGCGACCTATGATGCAAGCAGGTTGAGCGACTTAAGGTAATGGCTGAGCGACCTGAATGATTGTGAGCTAGCCGAGCGACCTAAGCGCGGAACGACCTAATGGTGGCGCGATCTAAGGAAATCGCAAGCAGATCGAGCGACTTAGGGGTTTACGACCTAACGAAAGCAGACCAAGCGACCTAAGGAGCACGTGACCTATCAGGGGTGAGCGACCTAACACGTAAACAGGCCGACCGACCTAAGGACTATCGAGCTAGTCATGCGACCTAAGTGTGGAACGCTCTTTGACGAGCGACCTAGAGGCGAACGACCTAAGCCTTAGCGACCTAAGTGTGGAATGCTCTTTGACGAGCGACCTAGAGGCGAACGACCTAAGCCTTAGCGACCTAAGTGTGCCGAACGACCTAAGGATGGGACGACGTATTTTCATGCCGAACGACCTAGAGGCGAACGAGCTGTTTTGCAGGCCTGGTTATTCCATGGCCGAACGACCTAAGCCCAGTTTTGGCAAAAACACTAAAAATGGGGATTTTCACCATTTCAATCCAAACCAAACCAAATGCAAATGTACATGCTAAAGTGATAGGGAATCATTCCCAACAATCCAAGATAGTTATAGACAAGAATGTGGGATAAAAATCTCACCTTTTCATGAAATTGATGATGGAGAAGCTTAAAAGCAATGGAAGAAGCTTAAATCCAATGTCTTCACTTTGAATTTGGAGTTGAATGATGGATTTGCAAGAGAACTTGAGCTTGGAGTTTTAATTTCCCATTCCCTCCTCCATTTTTTGATGAAGCTTGAATGTATAAGCAAATAGAAATGAGGTTATGAAGAGAAGGAGGGGGTTGGGCTAAGTTAGTAAGTGGTTTAGCCCAAACCAAAGCCATATGTGAAAAAAATGGCGAAAATTCCACTAACTCCAAACATATCAAAGTTTACACTCAAAAAGATCGCAAACGTCATTTTGAACTCAATGGAGGTGGTTTCGAGTCCTAATTTGACCGTATGCAAAAAGTAGCTTTCCGGACTAAAATCTGACTGATGATAAAATATTTAAATATAAAATCGATAAATATGCGGGTTGTTACATTTAAGGTAATTGATAACTGCTTTAAATGAAATCCCAATTGATTGAAATGATTAAGAAGTTATAATTGGGTATAGATTGTAAATTAATTATAATAATGTGTGTATAAATTTATAATTGGATTAAAAGAGCAATTGATAATTTAAATGTTGATTAATTAATAAAATAATGTGTAATAAATTGTAATTGAGTAAAATTAGTATAGTGTAAGTTGTTATAACAATTGTTTGTAAATAATAAACATACAAATGTTATTAAATGTAGAAATGGTGACAATTGTCATTTGTTACCAATTTAATTAACGAATTATAAATAAATGTAAATAAATGTTACATTAATGTGAGTTAAGACAATAACTACAAATTGGGAATGTAATAAAATGTACAGAAATGTTAATTACATTCATAAGGCAATAAATTGATTTAATAATAAAAATGAAACCAAGATAAATAAATTTAGTGAGATTTTAAATTATAATAAAATTAACAAAATCTCAATGTAATTGAAATACTGCAACTAATATGGTAAAAGATGATCATTGTAGAATATTAGTGTAATATTAGTGTAATAAGATATAAACAAATGTTAACTAGGTCTATAAGTAATAATTGATTGAATTAAAAGATGGAATCAAATTTATTGGAATTAAATTATAATTAATTGGAATTAATTACAGTTGAAATTGAACACTGTAATTAGTAAAATAATTGACATTGGATTTATATGTAAAAAAAATTTAAATTATTATAAATGTCTAAGCAATCAAAAATGATGAAATTTTTGTTGGTTTAGAAATATTGAATTAAAAAGTGATTAATTAATTTAATATTAATTTAATTAATTTGAAAATAGCCATTTTGGCTACTGTCTCGGATTTCGACGAATCCTATTTCATTGGATCCATAACGGTGAATTATTGTAAGGTTTCAAGTTTCATAGCGATCGGAATTGTCGTTTGATCGTACGGACTCGAAACGCGTAGAAATCAATTTAATTAAAATCAATTGAAATCAAATTTGAAATAAGCTGATCTTAAGCTAACCTCTTCATACGATGGAATTAGGACTTGATACATGTTCCATTGATTTTAAAAATATCGAAAACATCTATTTTGATATATGGGATGACCCGTTTCCGTTTCGAGAACGAAACGGGCTTTTCGGGTCGTTTATCGTTCAACTTTCAAATCGATCTTGTCCATACATTTCTATTTCTGATCTGCCTATATATAGCCTGTTATAAACACTAGCTATATTGTTACTCCATTTTTCAGTACGTACATTTCATCTGTTTACTTCTCCTTCTCAATGGCAGAACCAAATCCAATTACAAAACCCTAATTCCCAAATTGCAAATTCAATTTCAAAATTCAATTCTAAAATCAAACTCCTCAAAACCCTAACAAATTATATATTAATTCGAAGCTCTCGACGAGCATATTCACTGGTGTGATTCAATTTTCAATTGGATTCACCATTTTTCCAGAAATCGAGGTTGAACCTCGGCTGTCCATTGGAACTTTTGACGATCCAACGGTGGATCTTTGCCCGATCGACGATCGGGAGGTGGCGTTGGGAAGAGGGTGGAAAGCAGGTCCTAGATCTGTTGTTCGTTCGTGCTTAGGGGTTCGTGGTTCTCCAGATTTCGCCGTTAAAGAAGCGATGGTGGCGGCGTGATATAGATCGCCGGAGGTGGCCGAGAGTGGAGGTAAGGGGCGCATGGACGTGGGCGTGGATCTGGCGTTGCCAGATCATGGTATCGAAGGTCATGGCGGCGGTATTCTCGAGGTGATTATTGGCGGCTGCGTGTTGCTGTTAGGGTTCGAACGATTGGAGATGGAGAGGAAAACGCGTTTTTTTATTTATTTATTTTATTATCTTATTTATTGAATAATATAGATTGAATAACTTCTAATATTGATAACTTTTGCGTACGAGGTCGGATTTACGCGCGGTTTATTCCGCTGCGATCATATTAAAATTCCAGACATTTTAACGCTGGTTTGGATGAATTCTAAGACTGTTTGAATTTTGAGCTTAAATTGGATTTTAAATCGATTTAAAATCAAAGGTGAGTGTTTTGACCCACTCACAACTTCTAGAATATCTTATGTCAGTTAAATTAAATTAATGATGTGATTAGGAATTAATTGATTAATGTTTGGTATGTTTAAATTTTCATTCTAGTTAAATTTGACTTTTATTGCATTTAATCATCGTTAAATTTAATATTGAATTTAAATTGTCTATTTAATACCTTTTATTGATTATTAGTTATCTATTGATGTTTATTGTTAGATTTGGATGATGATTGCGATGGATGTTTGATTGTTGATATTGGGTGACTGGATGTTGTATTTTATATTGTTATAATATTGCAAGTTCCCTATGGGTTGAAATGGTACATACTCGAACGATCTATAGATTAGGGAAAAATCGTTATGGGTTAAAATGATAGACTCGAGCGATTTTATGGATTTTATTTAATTCGGGATTGTGGTTTGAAATGATATATAAGCGTAAAATTTTAAACTACGGATTGAAATGATAAATATCCGTATCACTTGACCATATGGTAGAAAATTATATACGAACACCGAATTGGTTAAATTAATTGATTATTTAAATTTTGAATTCAGTTAAATGATATTTTGAAATAGAATTTGATTTACAAAAACTGAATTATTTTCGAAAATCCAAGCGTTAATGTTGATGTTGAAATTGATTTAATGAATTATTAAAGGATATAAATTGGAATTTCAAAGTTGATTTGTCTAACGTAAATGAATTTTATTGGAATTGAGTTATTGAGAATGTTCGAATATAACTTTGAAATCTATTTAAACAAATTTAAACTATTTTTAATTTAATTAACTATTTAAATCAATTTACAACTAATTTAATTTATTTTAATCTATATTAACCTAATTAATTCAATTTAATCTATTTTACCAACTTTAAACTAATTAAATTTATTTAAGCTAATTTAAATCTATTTAATATAATTTAAATCCATTTAATCTATTTTAAATTTATTTAATCTATTTAAACCCAATTAAAATAATTTGAATCTATTTAACTTATACTTAATTTATTAAAATCATTTTACATCTAATAAAATCTATAATTAATCTATTTAAATAATTTTTTAATCAAATTTAAAACAAAATTTAAACTATTTTACTATCTTAAAACTATTTTAACCTACTTTAAATTATTTTAAACTATTAAACTATTTATGACTACCTAAAATATTTTCTAAATTTTCAGACTGTGTAAAGTTGAAGTATTTATATTCAAATCCTTGATGATGATAAAACCTAAGTTGGAAATTGGAATTGATACCTTTTTGTGAAATGACATATTTGAGTGAATAAGATGATTTTGAAATGAAGAATTAATTAACATATCTTATCAATCATTTCCAAGCGAATATGATTTTGGAAAGTGAATATGATTTTGAAAGAGATATGATTTGAAATTGAATATGATATTTTGATATAAATTGTGAATTGACCTTTTTGAAATGTAAAAGAACCATCTGGTGTGAAATAAGTGTTTGGTTGTTAAAGAGGCCGGGATCGGATATTGTCATTGTGACGACCCGGAATTTTTGAGCCTTTGAAATTGGAATATTTAATTTATTTTAAATATTCAGAGGTTAATTATAAACTTAAATTTCAAATATCGCTGTTTATTGAGTAATTTAATTATTAAATTAAATTTATATTGAAGTTGGATAAAATAGTAAATCTGGTATTCTAAGCTAATTAAAAATATTTTGAAGGCTTGAAAAATTTGTAATGATAATACTAAAGATAATAGAAGCTTCAAAATGTAATTTCAAACTGTTTTGTTCAGTTTTGAAATTATATCGTTTAAATTGAATTTAAAAATAGTCTTCCAAGGCACAGTCTCGGATTTCGACGAGACCAGTCCCATTGGATCCGTAATAGTGTTCTATTATCGGGTTTCAATTTTCGTAGCATTTGGAGTTGTTTTGTGAGCACACGATATATAAACGCATTGAAAATTTTAGTGAAACGATTTGAATTTAAATAGTATACCCTTCAAGTCGCTGCCGAAATAATTTCACATCCCTTTCTTGTCGTGGTCACTGTAGCAAACCTTGCAAAACACGCAAGCTAATTTTCACACGTTACCATTTTCTTCAATTTCACGCTTCCAGTTTCTTCTACATTACCTGTTCCTCCCTCTCTTCATTACCAGTCACGAAGAAAACATAGTAATTTCTTCCCCTCAGTAAAAGGATAAAAATCGCATCTTCACCCATTTTCTTGTTTCAAAATTCAAAGATCAAAACGAAAAAAAAGGCTGCAGTTAAAAATCGCGCCTCTCTCTCTCATTCAATCCACAAGTCGAAATCGAACTAAACTCGTTCATAAATCAAGTCGAGTACTTCATCTCAAAACCGAACCCATAGCCAAATTCGAGTTCTCGATGAGCTTCGCCTGGGTATTCAAATCAAAGAGCAACGACTCGATTTTTGGGGCGCCTTCCAGTGAAGTCGGAGCGAACTAGGGTTTGGGTCCACGAGGTGGTGCGAGGCGAACAGGACGGCGAAGACGATATGGTGGCCGGCAAGTGGTTGTCGCGAGGTCATTGTAAGGTCGAGGGTTGGTGATGGTGAGTCGCGTGATTGCAAAGTGTCCGTGAGGCGTCAGGTGATGTTAGGCTCGGGATGTTCTCGAAACTCACGAGCATGTCGACTAGCAGAGCTGAGGTGGGTTCGTTAGTGGTGACGAAATCTGGGTTTGCTCCAAAGGCAGTGAGGTATTATCGAGTTTGTCTTGTCAGAGCAGTGATGCTCACGAAGGGATTCTTCGACAAGGTATAAACTAACCTTGTTTTTAATTTACTCAATATTCATCCACATATATATTTTGTTTTGTTAAAAACAGTAAATACGTATAAAATTACTTTGTTTTAAATTAGTATATAAGTTTGAAGAAATTTTTATGGTATTGGAATTTAATCTGAATAGATTTTCTCACGAGTATATACTTACGTAGATTCAAAAGAAAATAAATATACATATAAGAATTTTAAATACGAAGAGTTTACGTAACTTTATATATTTTATTTATAAGGATTATTTCATCAGTTTAAATATAATTTCAAATAAAATAAAATAATTTATATGAGTATTTATTAAAGAGAAAAATTGGTTGTAAATTTAGTTTGTAGTTAAATAAATCTATTAAGAGGCATTGGTTTTAAAATCTAAGATATTAGTCTAAAAATAAAATCATTGGGTAATTAAAATTATTATATGGCAACTAATTGTTCGATTGACCCAAATGTTAATAAAAGCATCTAATGTTTATTCAAGGTTAAAATCAAGGAAACAAGTCAGGTTGGAACAGATTGCAAATTTAAGGGGGCAAAAGGTGAGTTAATCTCACTCAGTTAAATTTAAATTTAAATGGTTAAATTTAAATAATTTATTGAATGGTTGATTTGATTGATGTGATATATATATAGTAGTATACCAATATATATATATTGGCATATGTATATATTGGAGTTGTTGATATTCCCACATTATATAGTGGATGAGACCCTATGCGCCGCATAATAGCGGATGATATTTTATAAAACCCATATACCGCGATATTCCACCTCGAAGTGGAATTGGTATTGTGCTAACGTCTGTGGATGCAGGGAAACAGGTTGGAGGGATCCAACTGGATTCCTCAAAAATTTATTTTATTATTCTGTGGTCTGAATATTGATATCCTGTGATGATTTGATATTGGATGTTGTGGTTGATTGAATTCCCAGTATAATAAATTTTGGAAATCTATAGGATTGAATTTTTGAAGAAAATAAAGAATAATAATTTAAGTAAATTGGAATAAATTTAAAAGTGAATTGAAAATAAGATAAAATAAAGTGAATTGGAATTGTAATAAATATGGGAAAAAGGAATTTAAATTTACGAAGGAGTAATAAAAATTTAAAACTCAAGTGATATGGTTTTTAAAGAAATAAGGAAATTATTTCTAATTAAATGAGTTAATTTAATTAAAAGCGTTAATAAGGAATGTTGGGAATTTAAAATAGGAATTTTCAGTTAAAGGGGTTTTAACTAGAAATTAAAATTTAAAAACCCGAATAATTGTATTGGAAATAAATAAGGTAAATAAGACAATTTTATTTCAAGATAAAGCAAATTTGAAATAAAATTGTAGAATTGATCTAAATATTGAAACTGGGAAATTTTAAAGAGGAATGAGATTTTGAGATCTATAAACTGAGTTTATAAAGTGAAGCGGATTTTAATATAAATTCAAGGTGTGAATTTATAAAGGATTGTGAATCTGTTTTAAAAATATAAACAAAGATTTATATTTTAAAGGTTGTGAAAGAGAAGTATTTTCTGGATAGCCAAGTACATTTTGTTTTAAAAAGAAATTTCAAATATTGTTAAAGATTTATTGTTATTTTTAAAAGTCAAGTTTAAAAATCTATTATTTCCAAATGTTAAATTTCTAAAGTAAGTAATTTTCAATCTATTATTGTAGTTAATACAAATGAGATTTGATAATATGTTTTAAAAGGAAATTTGTTTATATTCTTTAAAATGGTTTCATTTAAATATCTTTAAATATATATTTTTAACTTAAATATTAAAGAAGTTTAAAAAAGGCGTTCTTATAAAGTATTTTTATAATAAAGTGTTTTAAAATTATTTTAAAAATTTAAAATGGTTTGTACTTGGCATTCCAGTGAAAATAAATATTTGGGAAATTATTCCGTGAGAGGAATATAGTTTGAAATTGTTTCCAATGGGAATTGAAATGGAAATAATATCTTGTGAAGATATTTTGAGGGATATAAATAATTTGGAGTAATTATTGATTGTTGATGGTTGTTATGGATGTTAATTGATAGTTAAACAACCGACTATCAATATTGGCCAAATGCGTTGATCGTTTCGAAGAGACCGGGATCGAGTTTCCGTATACCGGGATTCTAGGTCTGGAGACTCGAAAACCACTTCGATCCGGTTTGTACGTTTCGTGGGAAAACGAGGGTAATATTGATAAGGGGATAGTGTTATCAGTTCTGTTCGGACCTGGAACGGACTTGTATGGACGAATGCTTTCGGACATCGTCAGGGGACGATGGGCATTCTAAGTGAAACGTTCTGAAGGTAACGTTTAGCCTCAAGCCTCATCAACCGGGAATGACTGAAAATCAGGGGTTATGCAGCAAGGCTTCGTGGGTAGCACCCACTTGAGAGTAAAGTCATCCCTGTCTAGATGTCCCTTTTATTTCGGCTTAGTGGTGCGGTTGCTGATCCCAACCGTGGGGTGATTTTATTTGGAATTATCCAGTAAGGGATGATTCCGGTCTTGTGTTGCAGGGGAGCGGGCGTACTCCTCGGTACTGTGATCTAGGCCACGTACTGTGACAGGTGGTACCCCAGTGCCTAGTCATTCGTTGGAAATCCATTCTCCCTACGTGCCTTGTACGAGTTTTGTTTGTATTACCCACATTGTGGCTAGTATGCCGGAATTTAATAGATGTAACAATTTCGGCTATTTTAATAAGTATTTGTAAATAGACACTATTATAATATCAGAGGATTTTATAAAAAGTGTTTTAGCTATCGTAAGGTAAAAACCCGACATGTTTATTTGTGGTGTGGTCTTACGAGATGCCTTTGTTTTCAAAGGGTTTTGAAACTTTAATAATCAATTTGAGTGTGATTTCCTCACGCTGGTATTCCAGACTGACTCGGGTATTGTTTTATATGATGCTCGGGTCAGACCGAGTATTATAGATTACAGGAAATGATGCTGTGGAGCTGGATGGCGATACGTACTTCCGTATTTGAGTTATATATATTCCGCTGTATATACAGATTGTGAGGACAAGTTATGATTACTGTCCAGTTGTATAATATTGATGTGATGTACTCTGATGATGTATTTGGATGATGTATATATAAACAGATATAGTTTTGTTTTGTGTAAAGCTCTGTTATTACCTATTATAGTTTATTCCGCTGCGTATGTGAGATTCTGTTGTTGTTTTCTATTCTTCTTCTTCTTCTACCTCTTCTTCTTAACTCAAATGGTTCGATTTTCCGGGACTGGAAAGTCGGGTCGTTACAGTTGGTATCAGAGCTTAGGCTAGCGACAACCTTGGCTCTGGTGGGAATTTTGAGAGTATTAATAGATATGAGCGCGTATTTGTTAGTGAATATAAAATTGTTTTATATTGTGTTGATTGGTTTATTGAGTGGGTTAGGGATTCTGGTCGATGTGTGGGACGCCACAACATTGATAGGGATCTCTAAACACTTGTATAGAACAATTCGACACAGTATTGTTTTAAAGTGGGGTAAATGAAATAATTTTACCCAAATTATTTTTGTATATGAAAGAGATAATTTTTATAAATTATCATAGTTATATTTGGATGTTTGGTTGTTAGATGATGATAATAAATTACTATCATTAGGAGGAAATTGAATAAGAAATTGAAAACTTATAACCAAAGTTAAGAAAATAAATTCAGATAATAAAGTGAAAGTTGTAACTGTGAATTATAAATATGATTTATAATTGGAAATGGGATTCCAGAGAAATATTTGGAAATGAATCGAAATGGATTTCGAATTTGGAATTTGGGAAGTTTGAATTCTTTTGGGTTTGGAAATGTTTTCAAGGTGTTGAAGAAATAATAGTGATATTATTTTGAAATATTTCAGAAGTTGATTTGAAATCTGGAGAGATTTGAGAATTGAAAATATTTGAAATGTTTTTAAAGAGATAAAAGCATTTAACTCTCTTTCGGTCGCTGGAAAATAATTCCGATGATGATCGCGACATCATCGGTGTTCATTTTCGAGTTTCCAAAAGAGGAATTGCTACCTGGATGTTTTGGGCTGGTGTTTGTTTGCAAAACTGAGTTTGGTTTTGAAATTGAAAAGGGTTTTGGGTATAGTTGATTTCAAAAGTGATTTTGAAATTCTGGGAAATTGTTTAAACTCTGGAATCTTATTTAAAATGTTTATGGAATGATGAGAAAAATAAAATATATTAGTTAAATAAATTGTATAATCCCTAATTAAAAGTAAAAGTATAAATGGGATTGAATTTAAATAGATGGAAGTATGGATATAAATAAAGTGTGGCTTATAAAATTTAGAAGTGGAATAAATAAGCCAAAATAAAAGTTGTTTTGAATTGTGAGAAATGGATGTAAATCCAAAACTTGAATTATAAAATAGATTGAACTCCAGTAAAATAGGTAAAGTGATTTTTGAGATAAAAATCAAAAGTTTGGGTTGTAAATGAAATATGGAATAAATTGAATGACATTATTAATAAAGTGAAGGATGAATTGATAATGTGAGTTGGAAATATATCTTGCGAAGATATCTGAGGTAAATAAATAATTGGGAAAAATTATTTATTGTTGATGGATGCTGTTAAGTGAAATAAAATGAACTGAAATAGAAGTAACTTAAGTTGTGAATGAATTCATGTATAAATGAATGCAATATGACCTCGAAATATTTTTCAAATGAGTTTGGATTATGGAATTTAAATTGGTTAAATAGAAATTGAATCGTGAATTAATAAAATTGGATGATGAATTAAAAGTGGGTATGAATAAAGAATGGCTTTGAATCTTATTCAATGAACAGAATATTGAATTTAAAATTTAAAAAGGGGCTAACTGAATGAAGTTAATGCAAACTGTAATGGAAATGAACTTAAGTCGTTAATTTAAATAAATGTGAATTTGGAATATAAAGTAAATTGAACGGAATCAATTAGAAATGAAATCGAATGAAATATAAATTGAGTTGGAATTGCTTTTAAAAGTAGTCATGGGACTAAAGTAAATATAATTGGTTTTTGAATCAATTGTAATGATATGAGTTCGTTTGGATTAAAATGAATTGAATGTAAGCAATAAAGTGTAAACCATTTAAGTAGGACGAAATAAAATGAATTGAGTGAGATGGTGTGTAAATGGATTGGAAGCATTTAAATTTACATTGGAACCTTATAAATTCACTTATGGAAATGTTTAGTGGATATTGCTTATATTATACAAATGTTAGCTATTGAAATTTAGTAAGATGTTAACAAACTTTGTATATTGGTCACTTACCTGTTTGAGTTGAGTTAGTACAGGTACTGGGAAGCCGTTTGGCTAGATTTGATTTCGAAATTTGCTAAAATAAATCGCCGCTTGCTTAAAAAAATGCTAAAAATGAGGTACGCTTACGCAAAAGTTCAAAATAGGAGATATGAACTGTTTATATTGGTATATATTTTGATTTCCGGCCTGAGGCCGATGTATATATATTTGTGCATCCTGCGATATCGCAGAAGTCCCTCCGTACAAAGGAGACTCTGCCAAAATTTTCCGTAAATTTTGGGAGTTAGAAATTTTTTAAAAATTTTGAAAATTTTCATAACGATAAATGATTTAAAATTTGTAAGCAAATGAAATTGAAACTGGATATTGAAATCTAATTCAAATATGAATGTAAAGTAAGTGCAATCGAAGGGACTTAAGAAAGTAAAGTTGCAAATAAACCTTTAATTGAGATTTAAATTAATTAGTAAGTGCAACTAATTAAATATTCAAGTGGAAGATAAATTGAATTCAAGTGGAATTATAAAGACAAAAGTGATTAAAATGAATATGAACTTCAATAGTGAAGTGAAAATATGTATAAGCAGTATGTAAAATGTTTATCTTAAACTTAAGAAATGAATAGTGAATTTCTTAAGAAAATGTGGTACTGAAAGTATGCTAAGTGAATAATTGAATTAAGGTGAAACTGAAGTTGTGAAATGGGATAGTTGTGAATAAGGGGATAACAATCAAAAAGGAATGTGAATAAAAGAGAATTGATATAACTGATAATCAATTGGAATTTATACGTAAGATGTACGTATATTATTTTATTCGCATAGCTATTTGGTCCAGATGTCGAACACAGAATTTCGAGATAGTTTTATCGATCCGAATCAGGATTTTTCACTCGATTTTCAACGGCGAGCCTGGATATGGATTGTTGATTGATTCTGGATATTCTCTATCATAGTTGGTGGCTATGCAAGGAGAATGACGGTTTCTGATCAAGAAACCAGATCTGAGTCCGCACTAGGAAGTCGGGGGGGACAATACTAGTTCGGAAGTGAAATTGTGTGATCGATTGAGCGATCGAATGTGATATTGCGTACGAATGATATATGTGCATCGTACGGGCAGTAAAGCAAATATTGAAAATTTGTAAAGAAATGTCTAGAATGGTTTTGAAATTGTGATTGAATATTATTGCTTAGTAGGATATACAGGTGTATAAAAGCAATGGATAGATTGAGATTTTGATTTTAGAGGATAAAATTTAATGGCCCGACAAAAGGTATGTATTTGAATTTCTGTATGAAATTTGATTGGGTTTTTGATCCAGCCACTTGGCTTTTTGTTTTTTTTTGAGATTGGGAGGCCGTAGAGCCATTTTGTAGTAGTACCGAGCTAGCCGCGCAAAGGAGACGCTGGCGAAATTTTTCGGAAATTTAGAGAGTTAGAAAATTTTGGAAAATTTTGATAATTCAAAATTTGAATTCAAATTTAAATTTGAATTGATAAGTAGGTGGTATGGTTGAACTTATGGATAAGTTTGGGAAATTAAAAGATGATTAGTGTATCATTAATAAAAGATTGTTTGGGTATTGTTAAAATTGTTTGAAACTATTTGGAATTGAGGAAATAGTTAATGGGGTATGGATCATTCCTCTTAACTAGTAATTTCGGGGACGAAATTCTTTTAAGGGGGGAGGAATGTGACGACCCGGAATTTTTGAGCCTTTGAAATTGGAATATTTAATTTATTTTAAATATTCAGAGGTTAATTATAAACTTAAATTTCAAATATCGCTGTTTATTGAGTAATTTAATTATTAAATTAAATTTATATTGAAGTTGGATAAAATAGTAAATCTGGTATTCTAAGCTAATTAAAAATATTTTGAAGGCTTGAAAAATTTGTAATGATAATACTAAAGATAATAGAAGCTTCAAAATGTAATTTCAAACTGTTTTGTTCAGTTTTGAAATTATATCGTTTAAATTGAATTTAAAAATAGTCTTCCAAGGCACAGTCTCGGATTTCGACGAGACCAGTCCCATTGGATCCGTAATAGTGTTCTATTATCGGGTTTCAATTTTCGTAGCATTTGGAGTTGTTTTGTGAGCACACGATATATAAACGCATTGAAAATTTTAGTGAAACGATTTGAATTTAAATAGTATACCCTTCAAGTCGCTGCCGAAATAATTTCACATCCCTTTCTTGTCGTGGTCACTGTAGCAAACCTTGCAAAACACGCAAGCTAATTTTCACACGTTACCATTTTCTTCAATTTCACGCTTCCAGTTTCTTCTACATTACCTGTTCCTCCCTCTCTTCATTACCAGTCACGAAGAAAACATAGTAATTTCTTCCCCTCAGTAAAAGGATAAAAATCGCATCTTCACCCATTTTCTTGTTTCAAAATTCAAAGATCAAAACGAAAAAAAAGGCTGCAGTTAAAAATCGCGCCTCTCTCTCTCATTCAATCCACAAGTCGAAATCGAACTAAACTCGTTCATAAATCAAGTCGAGTACTTCATCTCAAAACCGAACCCATAGCCAAATTCGAGTTCTCGATGAGCTTCGCCTGGGTATTCAAATCAAAGAGCAACGACTCGATTTTTGGGGCGCCTTCCAGTGAAGTCGGAGCGAACTAGGGTTTGGGTCCACGAGGTGGTGCGAGGCGAACAGGACGGCGAAGACGATATGGTGGCCGGCAAGTGGTTGTCGCGAGGTCATTGTAAGGTCGAGGGTTGGTGATGGTGAGTCGCGTGATTGCAAAGTGTCCGTGAGGCGTCAGGTGATGTTAGGCTCGGGATGTTCTCGAAACTCACGAGCATGTCGACTAGCAGAGCTGAGGTGGGTTCGTTAGTGGTGACGAAATCTGGGTTTGCTCCAAAGGCAGTGAGGTATTATCGAGTTTGTCTTGTCAGAGCAGTGATGCTCATGAAGGGATTCTTCGACAAGGTATAAACTAACCTTGTTTTTAATTTACTCAATATTCATCCACATATATATTTTGTTTTGTTAAAAACAGTAAATACGTATAAAATTACTTTGTTTTAAATTAGTATATAAGTTTGAAGAAATTTTTATGGTATTGGAATTTAATCTGAATAGATTTTCTCACGAGTATATACTTACGTAGATTCAAAAGAAAATAAATATACATATAAGAATTTTAAATACGAAGAGTTTACGTAACTTTATATATTTTATTTATAAGGATTATTTCATCAGTTTAAATATAATTTCAAATAAAATAAAATAATTTATATGAGTATTTATTAAAGAGAAAAATTGGTTGTAAATTTAGTTTGTAGTTAAATAAATCTATTAAGAGGCATTGGTTTTAAAATCTAAGATATTAGTCTAAAAATAAAATCATTGGGTAATTAAAATTATTATATGGCAACTAATTGTTCGATTGACCCAAATGTTAATAAAAGCATCTAATGTTTATTCAAGGTTAAAATCAAGGAAACAAGTCAGGTTGGAACAGATTGCAAATTTAAGGGGGCAAAAGGTGAGTTAATCTCACTCAGTTAAATTTAAATTTAAATGGTTAAATTTAAATAATTTATTGAATGGTTGATTTGATTGATGTGATATATATATAGTAGTATACCAATATATATATATTGGCATATGTATATATTGGAGTTGTTGATATTCCCACATTATATAGTGGATGAGACCCTATGCGCCGCATAATAGCGGATGATATTTTATAAAACCCATATACCGCGATATTCCACCTCGAAGTGGAATTGGTATTGTGCTAACGTCTGTGGATGCAGGGAAACAGGTTGGAGGGATCCAACTGGATTCCTCAAAAATTTATTTTATTATTCTGTGGTCTGAATATTGATATCCTGTGATGATTTGATATTGGATGTTGTGGTTGATTGAATTCCCAGTATAATAAATTTTGGAAATCTATAGGATTGAATTTTTGAAGAAAATAAAGAATAATAATTTAAGTAAATTGGAATAAATTTAAAAGTGAATTGAAAATAAGATAAAATAAAGTGAATTGGAATTGTAATAAATATGGGAAAAAGGAATTTAAATTTACGAAGGAGTAATAAAAATTTAAAACTCAAGTGATATGGTTTTTAAAGAAATAAGGAAATTATTTCTAATTAAATGAGTTAATTTAATTAAAAGCGTTAATAAGGAATGTTGGGAATTTAAAATAGGAATTTTCAGTTAAAGGGGTTTTAACTAGAAATTAAAATTTAAAAACCCGAATAATTGTATTGGAAATAAATAAGGTAAATAAGACAATTTTATTTCAAGATAAAGCAAATTTGAAATAAAATTGTAGAATTGATCTAAATATTGAAACTGGGAAATTTTAAAGAGGAATGAGATTTTGAGATCTATAAACTGAGTTTATAAAGTGAAGCGGATTTTAATATAAATTCAAGGTGTGAATTTATAAAGGATTGTGAATCTGTTTTAAAAATATAAACAAAGATTTATATTTTAAAGGTTGTGAAAGAGAAGTATTTTCTGGATAGCCAAGTACATTTTGTTTTAAAAAGAAATTTCAAATATTGTTAAAGATTTATTGTTATTTTTAAAAGTCAAGTTTAAAAATCTATTATTTCCAAATGTTAAATTTCTAAAGTAAGTAATTTTCAATCTATTATTGTAGTTAATACAAATGAGATTTGATAATATGTTTTAAAAGGAAATTTGTTTATATTCTTTAAAATGGTTTCATTTAAATATCTTTAAATATATATTTTTAACTTAAATATTAAAGAAGTTTAAAAAAGGCGTTCTTATAAAGTATTTTTATAATAAAGTGTTTTAAAATTATTTTAAAAATTTAAAATGGTTTGTACTTGGCATTCCAGTGAAAATAAATATTTGGGAAATTATTCCGTGAGAGGAATATAGTTTGAAATTGTTTCCAATGGGAATTGAAATGGAAATAATATCTTGTGAAGATATTTTGAGGGATATAAATAATTTGGAGTAATTATTGATTGTTGATGGTTGTTATGGATGTTAATTGATAGTTAAACAACCGACTATCAATATTGGCCAAATGCGTTGATCGTTTCGAAGAGACCGGGATCGAGTTTCCGTATATCGGGATTCTAGGTCTGGAGACTCGAAAACCACTTCGATCCGGTTTGTACGTTTCGTGGGAAAACGAGGGTAATATTGATAAGGGGATAGTGGTATCAGTTCTGTTCGGACCTGGAACGGACTTGTATGGACGAATGCTTTCGGACATCGTCAGGGGACGATGGGCATTCTAAGTGAAACGTTCTGAAGGTAACGTTTAGCCTCAAGCCTCATCAACCGGGAATGACTGAAAATCAGGGGTTATGCAGCAAGGCTTCGTGGGTAGCACCCACTTGAGAGTAAAGTCATCCCTGTCTAGATGTCCCTTTTATTTCGGCTTAGTGGTGCGGTTGCTGATCCCAACCGTGGGGTGATTTTATTTGGAATTATCCAGTAAGGGATGATTCCGGTCTTGTGTTGCAGGGGAGCGGGCGTACTCCTCGGTACTGTGATCTAGGCCACGTACTGTGACAGGTGGTACCCCAGTGCCTAGTCATTCGTTGGAAATCCATTCTCCCTACGTGCCTTGTACGAGTTTTGTTTGTATTACCCACATTGTGGCTAGTATGCCGGAATTTAATAGATGTAACAATTTCGGCTATTTTAATAAGTATTTGTAAATAGACACTATTATAATATCAGAGGATTTTATAAAAAGTGTTTTAGCTATCGTAAGGTAAAAACCCGACATGTTTATTTGTGGCGTGGTCTTACGAGATGCCTTTGTTTTCAAAGGGTTTTGAAACTTTAATAATCAATTTGAGTGTGATTTCCTCACGCTGGTATTCCAGACTGACTCGGGTATTGTTTTATATGATGCTCGGGTCAGACCGAGTATTATAGATTACAGGAAATGATGCTGTGGAGCTGGATGGCGATACGTACTTCCGTATTTGAGTTATATATATTCCGCTGTATATACAGATTGTGAGGACAAGTTATGATTACTGTCCAGTTGTATAATATTGATGTGATGTACTCTGATGATGTATTTGGATGATGTATATATAAACAGATATAGTTTTGTTTTGTGTAAAGCTCTGTTATTACCTATTATAGTTTATTCCGCTGCGTATGTGAGATTCTGTTGTTGTTTTCTATTCTTCTTCTTCTTCTACCTCTTCTTCTTAACTCAAATGGTTCGATTTTCCGGGACTGGAAAGTCGGGTCGTTACAGTCATACTCTCTGCCAATACCGAAAACCACTTTAACAACTGTGTACGTGGTGGAGATTCCAAAAATGAAGTAGGATGGTTTGGCAAACGATTTCAGTATGAGGTATTGACGTGACCCTGACTCCCGTGAGTCAGCTTAGACATGACTAAAATAGGAGCAATACCTGGGCCAAGTGAGGTCATTCCTCCGATCGGACATGCTTCTTCGATACCATATTATGATTTTGTGATGATTTGGTAGCCACCCCTTGATTTTTGATTTGGGAGTGTGTTCCGAGGTGAGCGGTAGTAGCTTCTATGCATTACCACCAGCCCAATTCTGCAATTGGTAAATCTACCCTGGCATTGCCTTGAGTGCCGTATTCACATGCCCTAGAGTGCCATTTACGAGTTTGGTTTCTACCATACCTATGGAGTCCCCTTTGATAGCCCTCCAGTTTACGGAGGAATTACGGTGATGTATAGTCTATGGGAATATATAAAAATGTGTTAAGGGGAATATGGGTAACGCCTTAACGCTATTTTAATACTGTACTTTATTGTGGACACTATTATAATAGCGTATTGTACAACATAGTAGATAGTTTAACAGATCCTTAGGAGGTGGTAATCTCGAACATCTCTTAAGTTATTGCACTCACGTTGACACTTGATAGGAGATGTCAAACGCCATAAACATCTCTGACGCCGTTACACTCATATTTATTTACCGTTGATTTAACTTACATAAGATCTTTTAGTTCTGACTCGAGTGTTTTGTCTTTTCAATTCACTCGGGTCAGTCTGAGCTTTTCAGTTTATCGAAGACTGCTTTCTGGAGGATGAAGACGAAGATTTTGTACTATTACTATTATTATATGTATTCCACTACATCATGTTGTTCCGCTGCATTTGTTTATTATTTATCTTTGTTGTATGTAACTCTGATCTGTATTATAAAAGTTTAATCAATGTTATTTGTAAATAGCTTCATGAACTGTTTATTTGATTATTATATTTTGTAATTCTGCTGAGCGATTCTGTATTTGTTTCTTCCTTTCTCTGGTTTTTCTTATTTACCCCATAATAATCTGCCCTTTAGAATGGTTTGAGTTTGACATGTGTGTCTGCTTTAAACGTCCAAAAAGGCAGGTCGTTACAGTTGGTATCAAAGCTTTGGTTTAGCGATAACCTTAGCTTTGTGGGGTCTGACTCACTAAGAATGGGGTAGTAATACCCTAGAATGAGTCACTGAGTGTATATATGAGAGATCATATGTGTTAGTGTTATAAAAAGGTTTTTGTATTGTGTTAATTTGTTCCATTTTGTATTTTTAAATTCTGGTCAGTGCATAGGACGCTATGACATCGATAGGGATTTCTAATCACTTAATAGGGCAGACCGACCCAGTATTGTTTTGAAATACAAGTAAATGAAATAATTTTGCCTATTATATATTTTTGTATATAAAATAATAAATTTTATAAATGATATAGTTGGATGTAATATGTTGTTTGTTAGGTAGAGAAATTTTATAAATATTGATTGTAAAGTAGAATTTACAAGTAAAATGAATATAAATTGAATTTGAGAACTGAAGTTTCGGCATTTTTGAAAATTTCTTTCGAAAGATTTCGGAATATAGCATTTAGGTTATTTGGAAGTATTTTCTGATAAATATTTCAAGATGATTTGGAAGAAATGTTTTAAAAAGTAAATTTTTAAAGGAAATAAGTTCTGTACTCCACTTTCTATCGTTGGAAAATAATTTCGATGATGAGTGCACGCATCATCAACATTCATTTTCGAGTTTCAAAGTGGGAAGGCTGCTGTAGTAGTTTTACCACACTTTTGTTTGATAACAAATCTAAATTTTCCTAAATAGGATTGGATATATATAAGTTATGAGTATATACATATATGTTATTTTAAAAGTGACTAAAATGAAACCCGGTTGTTTAGTTCTTAAGTTTCTGTTAATTAGAAATTAAAATAATTGAAATGAATGGAATCTTGTAAACTGTAAATAAAGTGGAAATGGAATTAAGAAATGGTAACTATTGAACATTTTTGTTAACTAAGTATATAAGAGAAACTTGGGTAATATTTAATTGCATTCTAAAAGACATATATATAACTTACCAAATTATTATAAGTTGAGATGTTAATGAGAATATGTAATGGAATATTATACAAGTAAAACTTGGAAAAATGAAAGTGTTCAATGGAATTTCTTTCAAAAATAAGAATTTTAATGTTATAAATTGTAATAAACTGAAGTTAATAGTTTGAAATGCTACTAATTAAATGTAATAAAAGTAAATAATGTAAGAAAAAATGATTATAAACTTAGGTTAACATTTTTAAGCTATTTAAAAACAGATTAAATAGTAAAAGGTGAACACTATAAGTAAATAATTATAAACTTAAATTAATATTGCAATCATTTATAATTAAAATGAGTACTATATATAAATTGAATGATTATAACTTCAGAAACATTGCAATGATTTAGAAATGGATTTAATATTCAATAATACTATATATGGATGAATGAATGTGGAAAGGAATAATTTATAAATGGTGAATTGAATTGTAAAGAAACTTACCTAATAATATATAATCCAATAATTGAAATAAAAATAACTTATTTAAGCAATGAATGAAAGGTAATAAAATGAAAGAAAATGGCATTGTATGAATAAAGGAGGAATGAACTTTTGTAAGTAATAACGAATGTAAATTAATGAAAATAAACATTATATGAATGAGAAAAGAAAGGTAAATGAAACAAAAAACCAAACTAAATTGTAAATGTGAAGTAAACTGAAATAAAATGTATACAATACTTCTATAATGAATTCATTTATTATCCAAATAATTGAAATGGATATAACTTATGTAAGTAAAGAATGTAAAGTAATGAAATAAGCCTTACCTGAGTAATGAAAATTTAAAACTTTGTAAGTAATGAACGTGAACTAAAGAAAAATCATTGAGAGAAAAGAGGGAAAAAATGAAAAATAAGAAAAATATGAACAATAAATGATGTGAAAATGATTAATAAAATAAACTTAAATATTACTTGAAATTATTGTTTGTTTAACTTATGGATTGGTTAGGGAAGGATATTTTATTGTGTAGGATGTATAAATAACCTATAAGTTTTATATACGACTGTTGAGTGTATGATTTACTTCATTGTTTATTTATCATTTTATATGATTAGAAGTTCTGAACCCGAATAAACCATTTGTTTTTGGTTGCAATGGATGGATGATTGCTTTCTTTGTTGAAGTGATGTTTGTACTGTTTATTTGCAAGTGATTATTGTTATGTAGTATTGATTTGTTTTGTTATGGGTGAGACAACTTAAATATTTCACATTTATATAATTATTAACTCTTTTGGATTATATAAGTGAAATACAGGTATGGAAGCAATAGCTACTGCTTTTGGTTTCATAAAATAAGCGTTAATTGCCCGACAAATAGGTACGTTCTCGGATTACGGTTTTTCAAGCGATATTATATTGTTTTTCCCATGGTTTGGGACATTTTATTTTGAAAATAGGATATATATTGTTATTATTAATATTACTATTTCTCCCAGACCTCTCCGTACAAAGGAGACTCTGCCGAAATTTTTCGTAAAGTTTAGACTTCGAAATATTTTGTGAAATGTTTTCCAAACTTTTGTTAACTTGAATATAAAAAGGATTTAATTATTATAAATTGATATATTCTATTTAAATTACTTAATTACGTAAATTAATTGTTTATAAATTCAATAGTTTGAATAAGATATATTGATTTCTTAATTCCTTCTTTTCCCTTCTTTTTCCTTTTTGAGGACGAAAATTTTGAGTGGGGGAGAGTGTAATGACCCGTAATTTTCGATAATTAAAATATGTTAATTTAATGAAGATTGGTGTTTTTATGTTGGAAGAAATAAAAATTTGTGATAATAATAACAATGTAATTGGAATAAAATGAAACAGTATTAATTTAAAGTAATTGATAACTGCTTTAAATGAAATCCCAATTGATTGAAATGATTAAAAAGTTATAATTGGATATAGATTGTAAATTAATTGTAATAATGTGTGTATAAATTTATAATTGGATTAAAAGAGCAATTAATAGTTTAAATGTTGATTAATTAATAAAATAATGTGTAATAAATTGTAATTGAGTAAAATTAGTGTAGTGTAAGTTGTTATAACAATTGTTTGTAAATAATAAACTAACAAATGTTATTAAATGTAGAAATGGTGACAATTGTCATTTGTTACTAATTTAATTAACCAATTAAAATAAATGTAAATAAATGATACATTAATGTGAGTTAAGACAATAACTGTGAATAGGGAATGTAATAAAATGTACAGAAATGTCAATTACATTCATAAGACAATAAATTGATTTAATAATAAAAATGAAACCAAGATAAATAAATTTAGTGAGATTTTAAATTATAATAAAATTGACAAAAATTCAATGTAATTGAAATACTGCAACTAATATGGTAAAAGATGATCATTGTAGAATATTAGTATAATATTAGTGTAATAAGATATAAACAAATGTTAACAAGGTTTATAAGAAATAATTGATTAAATTAAAAGATGAAATCAAATTAAATCAAATTTATTGGAATTAAATTATAATTAATTGGAATTAATTACAGTTGAAATTGAGCACTATAATTAGTAAAATAATTGACATTGGATTGATATGTAATTTTTTTTAAATTATTATAAATGTCTAAGCAATCAAAAATGATGTAATTTTTGTTGGTTTATAAATATTGAATTAAAAAGTGATTAATTAATTTAATATTAATTTATTTAATTAATGTGAAAATAGCCATTTTGGCCACTGTCTCGGATTTCGACGAAACAGGTTTCATCGGATCCGTAATGGTGAATTATTGTAAGATTTCAAGTTTCGTAGCGATAGGACTTGCCGTTTGATCGTACGGACTCGAAACGCGTAGAAATCAATTTAATTAAAATCACTTGAAATCAAATTTGAAGTAATCTGATCTTAAGCTAACTTCTTCATACGATGGAATTAGGACTTGAAACATGTTTCATTGAGTTTAAAAATATCGAAAACATCTATTTTGATATATGGGATGACCCATTTCCGTTTCGGGAACGAAACGGGCTTTTTGGGTCGTTTATCGTCAACTTTCAAATCGATCTTGTCCATTCATTTATATTTCTGATCTGCCTATATATAGCCTATTATAAACCCTAGCTATATTCTTATTCCATTTTTGAGTACGTACATTTCATATGTTTACTTCTCCTTCTCAATGGTAGAACCAAATCCAATTACAAAACCCTAATTCCCAAATTGCAAATTCAATTCCAAAATCAATCTATTCAAACCCTAACAAATTATATATCAATTCAAAGCTCTCGACGAGCGTAATTCACTGATGTGATTGGTTTTTCAATCGGATTCACCATTTCTCCAGAAATACAGGTTGAACCTCGGTCGTCCATTGAAATTTTTGACGATCCAACGGTGGATCTTTACCTGATCGACGATCGAGAGGTGGCGTTGGTAAGAGGGTGGAGAGCAGGTCCTAGATCAATGGTTCATTCGTGCTAAGGTGTTCGTGGTTCACCAGATTTCGCCGTTAAAGAAGGGACGGCGACGACGTGATATAGATCGCCGGAGGTGGCCGCGAGTGGAGGTAAGGGGCGCATGGACGTGGGTGTGGATCTGGCGTTGCCTGATCAAGGTATCGAAGGTCATAGCGGTGGCATTCTCGAAGTGGTTATTGGCGGCTGCATGCTGCTGTTAGGGTTCGAATGATTGGAGACAAAGAGGTAAACGCGTTTATTTATTTATTTATTTTATTATCTTATTTATTGAATAATATAAATCGAACAACTTCTAATATTGATAACTTTTGCGTACGAGGTCGGATTTACGCGCGGTTTGTTCCATTGTGATCATATTAAAATTCTGGACATTTTAACACTGGTTTGGATGAATTCTAAGACTGTTTGAATTTTAGGCTTAAATGGGATTTTAAATCTATTTAAAATCAAAGGTGAGTGTTTTGACCCACTCACAACTTATAGAATATCTTATGTCAGTTAAATTAAATGTATGATGTGATTAGGAATTAATTTATTGATGTTTGGTATGTTTAAATTGTCATTCTAGTTAAATTTGACTTTTATTGCATTTAATCATCGTTAAATTTAATATTGAATTTAAATTGTCTATTTAATACCTATTATTGATTATCGGTTATCTGTTGATGTTTATTGTTTGATTTGGATGATGATTGTGATGGATGTTTGATTGTTGATATTAGATGACTGGATGTTGTATTTTATATTGTTATAATATTGCAAGTTCCCTATGGGTTGAAATGGTACATACCCGAACGATCTATAGATTAGGGAAAAATTGTTATGTGTTAAAATGATAGACTCGAGCGATTTTCTGGATTTTATTTAATTCGGGATTATGGTTTGAATGATATATAACCGTAAAATTTTAAATTGCAGATTGAAATGATAAATATCCGTATCACTTGACCATAGGGTAGAAAATTATATACGGACACCGGATTGGTTAAATTAATTGATTATTTAAATTTTGAATTCAGTTAAATGATATTTTGGAATAGAATTTGATTTATATAAACTAAATTATTTTCGAAAATCCAGGCGTTAATGTTGAAGTTGGAATTGATTTAATGAATTGTTAAAGGATTTAAATTGGAATTTCAAAGTTGATTTGTCTAACGTAAATGAATTTTATTGGAATTGAGTTATTGCGAATGTTCCAATATAACTTTGAAATCTATTTAAACAAATTTAAACTATTTTTAATTTAATTAACTATTTAAATCAATTTAAAACTAATTTAATTTATTTTAATCTATATTAACCTAATTAATCCAATTTAATCTATTTTACCAACATTAAACTAATTAAATTTATTTAAGATATTTTAAATCTATTTAATATAATTTAAATCCATTTAATCTATTTTAAATTTATTTAATCTATTTAAACGCACTTAAAATAATTTGAATCTATTTAACTTATATTTAATTTATTTAAATCATTTTACATCTAATAAAATTTATAATTATTCTATTTAAATCATTTTAAAAATCCAATTAATCAAATTTAAAAAAAATAAACTATTTACTACCTTAAAACTATTTTAACCTACTTTAAATTATTTCAAACTATTAAACTGTTTATGACCACCTAAACTATTTTCTAAAATTTCAGACTGTGTAAAGTTGAAGTATTTATATTTAAATCCTTGATGATGATACAACCTAAGTTGGAAATTGGAATTGATACCTTTTTGTGAAATGACATATTTGAGTGAATAAGATGATTTTGAAATGAAGAATTAATTAACATAAATTGTCAATAATTTCCAAGTGAATATGATATTGGAAAGTGAATATGATTTTGAAAGAGATATGATTTGAAATTGAATATGATATTTTGATATAAGTTGTGAATTGTCCGTTTTGAAATGTAAAAGAACCATCCGGTGTGAAATAAGCGTTTGGTTGTTAAAGAGACCGGGATCGAATATTGCCATACTTTCTGCCAATAACGAAAACCACTTTAGCAACTGCGTACGTGGTGGAGATTCCAGAAATGAAGTAGGATGGTTTGGCGAACGATTTATGTATGAGGTATTGACGTGACCCTGACTCCCGTGAGTCAGCTTAGATGTGACTAAATAGGAGCTATACCTGGGCCAAGTGAGGTCATTCGTCCGAGCGGACATGCTTCTTCGATACCATATTATGAATTTGTGATGATTTGGTGGCCACCCCTTGATTTTTGATTTTGGAGTGTGTTCTGAGGTGGACGGTAGTAGCTGCTATACGTTACCACCAGCCCGGTTCTACAATTGGTAAATCTACCCTGGAATTGCCTCGAGTGTCGTGTTCACATGCCCTAGAGCACCTTCTACGAGTTTGGTTTGTACCATACCTAAGGAGTCCCCTCTAATAGCCGTCCAGTTTACGGGGGAATTACGGTACTGTATAAACTATGGAAGTATATAAATATGTGTTAAGGGGGATATGGGTAACGCCTTAAAGCTATTTTAATACTTTACTTTATTTTAGACACTATTATAATAGCGTATTGTACTACATAGTAGATAGTTTAACGGATCCTTAGGAGGTGGTAATCCCGACCATCTCTTAAGTTATTGCACTCACGTTGACACTGGATAGGAGATGTCAAACCCCGTAAACATCTCTGACGTCGTTACACTCATATTTATTTACCGTTGATTTAACTTACATAAGATCTTTTAGTTCTGACTCGAGTGTTTTGTCTTTTCAATTCGCTCGGGTCAGTCTGAGCTTTTTAGTTTATCGAAGACTACTTTCTGGAGGATGAAGACGAAGATTTTGTATTATTACTATTATTATATGTATTCCACTACATCATGTTGTTCAGCTGCATTTGTTTATTATTTATCTTTGTTGTTTGTAACTCTGATCTGTATTATAAAAGTTTAATCAATGTTATTTGTAAACAGCTTCATGAACTATTTATTTGATTATTATATTTTGTCATTTCGCTGCGAGATTCTGTATTTGTTTCTTCCTTTCTCTGCTTTTTCTTATTAACCCTATAACAATCTTCCTTTTTGAATGGTTTGAGTTTGACATGTGTGTCTGCTTAAAACGTCCAAAAAGGAAGGTCGTTACATGTCTCATTTCTATTTTAAAATTTAACTTAGAAATCAATGGCAATTAATGTGATTAGAACCCTTTTAATTAAAAAGAGAGAAGATGTTAATTGTAGACGTATATTGAAATAAATTTAAATTTGGTGATTTATTTCCAATTAATTCAGTTCATGTTTCTAAGTTTAGTGTTGGTTTACTGCATATATGTTTATATCTAAATATAATCTTACGTTTCAGATCCAATTATATATATATAAAAAGGATTATTTAGGTTTGAAATCTCATATGGTTTTAAATTAAATGTTAATAGGAGATTGTAAAGGGGTAAAATATATTTACACTTGACTATTTCCTTTTTACTTAGACTTGATTGGATTTTAATTGCAACATAATTCACCTTTCCATCTTCGCTCTTCTAATTTACTCTTACATTCATTGCCTCCTTATGTGGATTAGTAGCATACCTTTTATTTATGAATGTAAACCATAAATGGAGATAAAGATGTGTGTGTGTGTATTATACACCTATTTATATTACCTCATTTATGCTATCATATTTGTTTAATGTATGTTAATGCGTTCCTAGTAAAATGTTTAATCAAAATGTTAACGTGTTAGTTTAAATTCCTAATCTAATCATAGAGAGAGAAAGATGAAAAGTTCTTAATGCTGTATATTGCCTTAATTAATTAGTAATTACACAAATTTGTGTAAAGAATTTATTTTTATTTATTGTGTGTTAATGTAAAATTAAATAGGTGTAACTATGTGTTTATGGGAGTTAAGGAAAGTAATAAAGTGGAGACATAAGTTTGAAATTTGAATTCCAAAGGTTAGTTGGTAGTGTACATCTAGTCCGTGCATTCCTTCATCACTATTTAATACATATCACATTTCTTTCCTCATTTTTGTTGTTTCTTCATTTTCATTTATTTCCTTCCTCTTTTTCCTGAAGCTACATCTTCTCAAACGTGAGTCTCATTTTATATGTATACATATATTTTTTATTCAACCTTTCTTCACCTCTTTACACCGTGTCCTACCTCCAATTCCTAAAGTAAAAAAATGTGAGTTTGTTGTTTTCTCCATCTCATTTCATATTTCTACAGCCACTTCATTTCTTTACATTTTGTTTTCCTGTAGCCTTCTTCCACCTCATATTTATTTATTTATTTTGGCAGCCTATATTTCCTAAAGACTTCATTTTAGAATCGTGACATTCATTTTGTCCCTCCACCTTCATTTCTTTATTATTAAATAACCTGCCACTTTATTTCTTCTTTTACGTTTTGTTTCTCCTAACACCTCATATTCATTTAGTTCAAATTATTCTTTGCTGAAGCTATAATCTCATTAGCAAATTGTTCACGTTTTTAAAATTGTTCCTTTATTTTTTTTCTTGTCGCCACTTCATTTCCTATGTTTAGATCTTCATTTCAAATCTTCCTTTCCCTAAATCATTTTAATGTGAACTTGCAAATTCAAAAGCTCTCATTTTGCAAATTCAAAAGCTTTCTTTTATGATACATGAGTTTCATCCTTTTTTTCCTACATGTCCTGCCCTCATCTTAGTTTGTTTTTCCATCTTTCCCTTAAGCCTATCTTGAGAAAAATGTAAGTATTAAACTTTGTTTATTTTTATTTAAACGTGTACCAATTATTATTTTAGTAATATTTCTTATAGCATGAATACCTTTTGCATATAAACTTCGATTCACGCACGATTTCTTCTATTTGAATTTTGGGTTTTTATTGGATTTAAATCGACTATAAATCAAAGGTGAGTGTTTTAACCCACTCACAACTAATAAATTATCTTATTTTAGTTAAATTGAATTTATGATGTGATTTGGAATTGATTGGTTGATGTTTGGTATATTTAAATTGTCATTGTAGTTAAATTTAACTTTTATTGCATTTAATCATCGTTTAATTTAATATTGAATTTAATTGTCAATTTGTTAATTCCATAATCTCAGCGACCTAGAACTTAGCGACCTAACAGGGCTTAGCGACCTAGAGGAGCTTGCGACCTAACAGCAGGAAACTTAGCGACCTAGAGGAGCTTGCGACCTAACAGCAGGAAACTTAGCGACCTAGAGGAGCTTGCGACCTAACAGCAGGAAACTTAGCGACCTAGAGGAGCTTGCGACCTAACAGCAGGAAACTTAGCGACCTAGAGGAGCTTGCGACCTAAAGAATGTCGCGACCTAACTGTTGAAGGAGGCTCTGCGACCTAGGGGAGTCTACGACCTAACTATCAGAAGACCTTGCGACCTAAGGACTTGGGAGAAGTCTGCGACCTAAGGACTCAGGAAAGGTTTGCGACCTAAGGGACCTACGACATAAGAGGCTAACGAGCTAAGGCTTCAACGACTTAGAACTCCCACAGCTATTCCTTAACTCGCCTGCGACCTACCACTTAGTCAAATAAAGCCAAGTACTGCTTCACCAGCTGATCTCTTAAGCCGCACGGAGACTTCAACCTAGCTTAGGTCGCTCGCGACCTACGACTTAACTAAGGTCGTACGCGACCTAAGACTTAGGCGAATTTTTTGAATCCAAATCAGCTCCTATAAATACCCCACCACTTCCCACATCACGGGGACTTTTGGCCATTCATTTCTTCAAGCACCGTTACTCCGTCGAAGTCTCCACTCATCCAGCAATCAAAGATCCTCAAACATTCAAGACGCTACAACAATCTTCAAGAGATAATTCCTTACATCCAACATGGATTCATCGGATTTCATCGACGAAGATTGAGCTAGTAGTCAAGATTGTTTCTTTTGATCAAGTTGTACTGTTTTGATAAGAGATTTGTATCGATTTGTAACCGAATTCAGAAATAAAGAGATTCAAAGTGGACGTAGGCTTAATCTCAAGCCGAACCACTATAAATTGCTGTCTTTTACTACTTTTCTGCCAGTTTACTGCTTAAATTCTATTCCCGTCACATGGGTGGTGCTTTCACGATTCTATTACACACACCGGGTGTTAGCATTCACTTTTTATCGTTAACATTTTGGTGCTTTCATTGAGAATTGAACTCAGGCTACCATTCACCATTGCTTCACACAAGTTTGTTGAAAAAGTTTCCTACAAAACCAGAAATTTATCAGACATAATGGCTCCTGGAAGGAAACGAAAGGCTGTCAGATCTGAAAATGTGCAAGATAATACCGCCACTTCTATTTCACCGAGTCATGCGGCTCCAAGCGTCGGGGTGACGCGAGAGGAGCTAGACGCTGCTGTATCTGGACTATACCAACAAATTGAAACTCAAAACAATCTGATGATGGAAAAACTGAACGCTCTGCTCGGCGCCAAATCAAAGACCAGTGGGTAATGAAGAAAACATCGCTGATGCTCTTCGCAACTCCGAAGGAAAAAATATTCCTCAAGGAGGATCAGGTGCTGCTGAAGGAGCACCCCTCCAAGCTGAAGGATCTAGGCCATCGCCGATTTTCCGCGAACATCTGCCCGGACAGACTTCTGAGAAAATGGACGAGGTCTATTCCGCCAATCTTTGAACAACGAGGAATATCTTTCTGGCATGATCAAGCAAATAATGAAGGAGAGCATGCAGAGGGATGAAGATGAGAGCGAATGGGGATTCGCACCAAGTAGAACTCTGTTTACCGAGAAGATTCTAAAGGCTGAATTTCCTAGAAAGTTTGTTCCCCCCACCATTCCTGCTTATCGGGGAACAAGTGATCCAAATCAGTTCTTGTATAAATACGACTGGCACATGACCGGCGCAAGAGCAACTGATGAAATTAAGTGCCGGTATTTCCCAGTATATTTGGAAGGGGTGGCACTCCTCTGGTTTACCAAGCTTCCTGTCTGATCAGTTGATCAGTTTTCCGATCTGACCCGAAAGTTCAAAGAGCAATTCAGGCTATACGCTTCAAAGGCAAAGGACATAATGTCATTGTCCAGTCTTGAACAGAATCCGGGAGAACCTATTAAATCATTCCTGAACCGTTTCAATATAGCTCTGGCAGAAGTTGATAACGCAGAGCCACATATGATCTTGACCTATTTGATGCGTGCTATCGACAAATCGAGCGAATTTGGAAAATGGCTGAAGATGAAAGAGCCAAATTCCCTCGAGAAATTCTACAAGAAAGCTGATGAATTCATACGCTTGGAAAATCTTCCAGCATCGATGAAGGTGGTGGCAGCAAAGATGGAAAATAATACCGTCGCTTCGGAAAAGAAAGATTCTGGAGGTCAGAAAAGGGAAAATCACGAGAGGAAGAAACAAAAGGATACAAAGAAACCTCGCTTCTTCAAACCCTCAGATTTCACTCCATTGACCGACACTCTGGAAAATATCTTCTTCGCCACCAAAGATGCTGTGGATTATCCCAAACCGGCTGAGATAAAACCGGGAAAGGGCGCTATGAGAAATGGAAAGTTCTGCCGTTTTCATAACCAACCCGGTCATGATACCAATGACTGTCGTCACTTAAAGAGCTTAATTGAAGAGTTGTTGAGGGAAAACAAGCTGCAACAGTATGTCAAGAAGAACAAAAGTGACCCATCTTCGTCAACTCAGGGGCAGCAACTCCCTACTCAGCCATCAGGTTCAGGTAAAGGTACTGCGGCACAAGAATCTGAGAGGCCCGTTATCAATGTGATTACGGGGGGTCCACACCCAGCGGGCAGAAGCTGGGGTGAAATGGAACGATATGCTCATGCTTTAAAATACATCCCATCTGAAGAAGATGTTTTTGCTGTAGAAAATGCTGCACCCCTGAAACAGCAAAAGATTTCAGATGATGATATTTTGTTCAAAGCTAGGGATTCTATTGGTGTTGAAGCTCCCACCATAGATCCCTTGGTTATCTCTGCAGGAATTGGACCGGCAATAGTAAGACGAGTGCTCATTGATTGCGGTGCTTCCTGCAATATACTCTTCAAGAAAACATTTGACCAGATGAAGATCCCAATGACTGACGTTCAAGCTTCGTCACAAAAGATTGTTGGTTTCACTGGGGAACCACAGCAACCAATCGGAACTGTCGAGTTGTTCGTCGAACTTGAGGAAGGGCCGAAAAGAGTAGTTCGCAAGCAAACCTTTGTAATTGTCGATGGATTTTCTGCCTACAATGCTTTCCTAGGCAGGCCAACTCTAGCTGCATTCAAGGCCATTTTGGCCCCGTGGTGCCTAACTATGAAGTTTCCTACAGAAAATGGTGTTGGTGTCATCAAGGGCGATCAAAATGCTGGAAGCGAATGTTATCTTATAGAGCTTCGAGAAGCCAGAAAGAGAGAAATGGGTAAAGATGCGGCAGCTCCCCTCCGCATCAAAAACCCAACCTTATAGCAAATACAGGGTGGTCCCTGCACTGGTGAGCATAGTGGTGCAAGGCGAGAAATGGACCCCAGAAAATCCAGTGCAGAGGAGAATAGAGTGGTGCCCGTGGAAGTTACGGTACCAATACCTGTCGACTCCAAAGACCCAAACAAAGTACTTAATGTGGGTTCGCAACTAAGTACAACAGTTCAAAACACACTGATATCATTTCTAAAAGCAAATCTGGACGTGTTCGCTTGGTGTCATGCTGATATGTGTGGAATCTCTCCAACAATTGCTGTTCACACTCTGAATATCGATCCGAAATTCACACCAGTTAAACAGAAACGAAGAACTCAAGGTCCAGAGAGGTCAGCAGCTTTAAAGGAAGAAGTAGATCGTCTCATGGAGAATAATTTCATCAAAGAATCCACTTATCCAAATTGGGTTTCAAATCCAGTACTGGTTAAGAAGGCAAATGGAAAGTGGAGAGTATGCATTGATTTCTCAGATCTAAACAGAGCCTGCCCCAAAGACTGCTTCCCGTTGCCTAGAATCGATCAACTGGTAGATGGGACGGCTGGACATGAGTTGTTGTCTTTTATGGATGCCTACTCCGGATACAATCAGATTATGATGAATGAACCAGATCAGGAAGACACAAGCTTTATCACAGATGTGGGTCTCTACTGCTACAAAGTTATGCCTTTCGGATTGAAAAATGCTGGGGCAACCTACCAAAGACTCGTCAATGCAATGTTCAAGCCTCAGATTGGTAGAACCATGGAAGTTTATGTCGACGATATGTTGGTAAAATCAAAGAAAGCTGTAGATCACATGGGACACTTGGAGGAAATGTTTGCAATTCTTCGAAAGTACGGAATGAAGCTCAATCCGTTGAAGTGTTCATTCGGGGTAGAGTCTGGGAAATTCCTAGGTTACATCGTAAGCGCTAGGGGTATTGAGGCCAATCCTGCTCAAATCACAGCTCTAAGAGAAGTTAAAGCCCCTAGAACAAAGAGAGAATTGCAAAGTCTCAATGGAAAAGTTGCCGCTCTTAGTCGCTTCATCTCCAAGGCCACAGACAAATGCATTCCCTTCTTTGATGCATTAAAGAAAGGAAAGAAAAAATTTGAAT
This sequence comes from Allium fistulosum, assembly GCA_030737815.1. Classification (NCBI taxonomy): domain Eukaryota; kingdom Viridiplantae; phylum Streptophyta; class Magnoliopsida; order Asparagales; family Amaryllidaceae; genus Allium; species Allium fistulosum. The sequence goes on from CM060901.1 coordinate 1,106,102,345, forward strand.
GGACTCCCGAATGCCAGAATGCTTTCGATGAACTAATTCATCACATGGAAACACCTCCAGTTCTTTCCAAGCCTACTGACGGTGAAGATCTTTTCATCTACTTAGCAATTTCATCTCACGCCCTCAGCGCAGCACTTGTACGGGAAGATATGAAAATACAGCGTCCGGTCTATTGCATTAGTAAACGGTTCACTGGGGCAGAGATGAATTATTCAATGATAGAAAAGCTTGCTTATTGTTTGTTAATCGCTTCCAGGAAGTTGAGGCCCTATTTTCAATCTCATCCTATCAAGGTTCTGACTGATCAACCTCTAAAGCAAGTCCTGCATCGTCCTGAAACTTTGGGTCGTCTCTTGAAGTGGAACATAGAACTCAGCCAATATGACATCACTTACCATCCCCGAAGAGCAATTAACGGACAAGCTTTAGCAGATTTCATTGCAGAGTCCACTGACAAAGGTGACATCAAGGAAGAAACAACTGATTGCATTCCGATACAGTGGAAGTTATATGTTGATGGCTCAAGAAATGATTATTGTTCCGGGGCAGGAGTTGTGCTTGAAACTCCCGAAGGACGATCACTATATTATGCATTGAGACTAGAATTCCCTTCGACAAACAATGAAGCAGAATATGAAGCCCTTATTGCCGGTTTAAAAATCGCCAAGGAACTAAACATCAAAGTGATTCATATTTTCAGCGATTCTCAGCTTATTGTTTGCCAGGTGAAGAAAGAATTTCAAGCCAAAGGAGGAAATTTGCCTGCATATTTGACAAAAACTTCCGAACTCCTCAATGATTTAGATCACTACTCAATAAGCCACATACCCCGAGAGGAAAATATGAAGGCGGATTCTTTAGCAAAGTACTCAAGTTCCGGAGAAGCTCAATTACTGGGATTAGTTCCTGTAGAAGTTCTGTTAGCTCCAAGCATTGGTGAAATGGATGTTGATTGGATTATGACTACGTCTCAAGAGCATGAATCATGGATGACTCCAATCAAAGAATACTTACTCAGTGGTTCCCTGCCAGAAAGTTCTAAGGAACGTCGAAAATTATTGAGAAAAGTGTCGAGATATATACTTCAAGATGGCCGATTATACAGACTGGGATTTTCAATGCCTCTGCTCCGATGTGTAACTAAGGAAGAAGCCAAGACAATTCTAGCCGAGGTACACGGAGGAGAATGTGGAGATCATTCAGCTGGTCAAACTTTAGCCAAGAAAGTTCTCCGATATGGGTATTTCTGGCCGGATATTAATCGAGATGCTGCAGCTTATTCCAGGAAGTGCGACAAATGCCAAAGATTTGCAAAAATCCCAAGAGCGCCTTCCACCGAACTCACACAGATGGTCAGCCCATGGCCATTTGCCATTTGGGGAATAGACCTAATTGGACCATTACCGTCGCCAAATCAGGGATTAAATATGCTATTGTCGCCGTTGATTATTTCACCAAATGGGCTGAAGTTGAACCTTTGGCCACCATCACTTCTAAAAAGATGATAAATTTTGTAACGAAGAATATCATTTGCAGATATGGTGTGCCACAGAAGATAATCACGGACAACGGTACTTAGTTTGAAAGTGAAGAATTCCAGGATTTCTGCAAACGGTTCAGAATTCGAAAAAGCTTCTCAGCAGTAGCTCATCCGCAGGCAAATGGGAAAGTGGAAGCAGTTAATAAGATCATCAAGTCAACTATCAAAAAGCAGCTCGAAAAAGCAAAAGGTGGTTGGGTTGATAAACTTCCATTAGCACTATGGGCGTACAGAACTACTCACAAAACTGCGACTGGGCACACTCCATTTTCTCTGGCATACGGATCAGAGGCAATGATTCCAGTGGAAGTAGAAGTTCCTTCACATAGAAGAGTTTATTTCAACGAAGCTGAAAATGAGAAACTACAACTTGAAGCACTTGATTTTCTTGATGAGAAAAGAGAAGAAGCTAGGCTCAGAGTTTCAGCTCATCAGCAGAGAATATCCAGGCATTTCAACTCTAAGGTCCGCCAACGCAGCTTTGAGATCGGAGACTTGGTTTTGAAAAGGATCATGACATCAACTGGTGTGTTTGGGCCAAACTGGGAAGGACCATATGTCATAGGCACTAAACTTCTTGATGGCACATTCAAACTCATAACTGTTGAAGGAGATCCAATTCCAAGAGCCTGGAACAGCAACCACTTACGTCCTTATTTTACTTGAAAGAAAAAGCTTGGTTCAGAATTGTAAAATAATGATGAATGTATTAGTTGTATTGTAAAATATTGTAAATCAGTGTGAATGAATGAAAGCTATAAAGTGGATGTAGGCCCGATTCTTGGCCGAACCACTATAAATCTTGTGTTCTTTACTATTTCATAATGCCTGTTTTATTTCGATATGTAAATACTTTAAATGTATTGCTAAAATGTCGATTCAAAATTGCAGGACATCAAAACAATGCTTGCTCGTCACAAAGCTAAGCGATCTCTATAAATCAGCTATTACACGAAAACCAAGCGACAAAAAAAAATTCCAAACTCCAATCCTATGCAAGGAAAACTTCACATAAAAAGTTGACGACTCCACTGTGACAAACCTTTGTTCACTAGTTGTGATTGACGTTGTGAATAGACATCCAACTAGATAACTCGCGTTTGTCTCATGAAGTCATTCAACAGTGAAGTCCACTCCTTCGGATGAAGCAATTTACTTGCAAAAGGGAAAAAGATGTGCTTGGGAACGATAATGAGAGATCGCTAATGGGCAGATGATGAAAGAAAGTTGCCAAGCAAACAAAGAAGCAGACAAAGGGAGGTATGCCTCTCAACAGGAAGGCCGGAAGATCCACTAAAGGGACGCCTTCCCAAGCGGAAGGAACAGGACCCTCGCTAACTGGTCGTGATGCATCCGATCAGATAGCTTACGTCCGTCCCGTGGATCCACTTGCCCCTGAGACGCAACCTACCTGGCACACCAATCAACCAAAGCCCTCTAACGAGGCACGCCAATAAATGGGAGAGCTTTCCTCAATCAAAAAGATCGGTGGGACTACCAAAGGGGCACCTTGTTAGTTAATTGCGATCGTTTGTGCAAACAAACATCCAATCAAGCAACTTGCGTTCGCCCCGTGGACCCCCCCGACCATGAGAAAGTAACTTCCAGGCAATCAAAAGCCCTTTTCGGAGGCACAAGCCCTCTTCGGAGGCACAAGCCATCTTCGGAGGCACGCTTCACCATGCTTGAAGCACAAAATCAAAAGCCCTTTTCGGAGGCACAAGCCCTCTTCGGAGGCACAAGCCATCTTCGGAGGCACGCTTCACCATGCTTGAAGCATAAAATAAAAAGCCCTCTTCGGAGGCACATTTCACCAAGGTAGAAGTGCAAAATGCTTCTCTTCGGAAACCCACTTCACCAGAGTTGAAATACCAAGATTGCTTCTCTTCGGAGACCAAAATTGCTTTTCTTCGGAGACCAAAATTGCTTCTCTTCGGAGACCAAAGGACCTCTTCAAAGGCGTACTTCACCTTGCTTGAAGTACCAAAAATAAGCCCCTTACTGGGGCATAAAATCAAAACCTTCTTCGGAAGCTCATTTCACTGCGTAGGAAAATTCGCTTTTAACAAATAAAAGTGATCATCCCCAAAAGTTGAAGTGTTCTTCAGAAGGAAAGAGAAAGTAAAAACTTCTCAAAAGACGAGATATACTTCATTAAAAGCAGAATGATTCTTCCCTTAAAAGTGGAATAGTTATTCTCTGGAATAAGAGTATCAATCTTGAAAAAAAAGCTAGGAATATTGCAATGCACTCGCGGTATGGGGGCAATACTATACGATTCAGTTACATGAACAAAGTAAAATATAAGCAACATACAGCGAGTTCATCACAATATCATGAAAAATAGATGATGTGGAATAAATGCATTCTCAAACGCAGACAAAAGTTTGCACAAGTAAGAAGAATCGTTTGTTCTACACTAAAAATAAAAGACAGATCATTCTCACATACACAAGAGTTTGTACAAATAAAATAATTGTTTTATTTAGTACTATGAAAATTCTTTACATGTGCAGATATCTCAAAAAGCAAAAGCAGGGACCGGTACCCGCACAATCCCCGGTCGATACATGCAAAAAGCAAAAGTAAGGAGTAAAAAATCTAGCTTATTATCCCTTCTTCTCGCCACCTTTGGATCCTTTCCCCGGCCTAATGATTAGTTTTTGGAGCCATTGTGGACGGGTCGGGGCAGAAGGAGAAAAAGGCGCGGCTGGATCAACTTCTGCTTCCTCCCCAGTTGAAGCACTTCTCTTCTTCTTCCTTATGCCACGCTTCCCCTTCCTCTTTGAAGAAGATTCGCTCCCCGGAGTAGCAAGCAGTGTTGAAAGCTTCGTGTCGTCATCAAGGGACTGCTCCGGGGTCTTCTCGACGTCTTCAAGGTCCTCCGCCTTCTGTTCCTGCGAAGCTGCCGGGTCATCCAGGCCTTGAAGGGCTTCGATTTTCTCTGCCTGTGATCCCGGCTGGGAAGCAGAAGGAGGAGTAACCTGTAAAGATGAAGGGACGGCAACTGAAGGAGTGGAAACTTGTGTAGTGTTTGGTGCCTCCGCTGTAGAAGAAAAGAAGTTAAAATCAACATCTTCCGAAAATAGAGAAGGTATCGGTTCACCAAAGTTCAAGTAACAAGTAAGAAGGTCATCAAACTCGGTTAAATCAAGTAACTGGTTCATTAGACCCGGAACTTCGCCAAAGTTACATGGAGGGGTTGGTTTCCCAAGTTCAATTTCATATTTGTCAGCTTCAGTTTCTTCCTGGCTCTTCTCTTCAATTTGGGAAAGAAGAGTCTCGGAAGTATCGAGTTTAGCTTCAGCATCTTTTGCAGCAAGTGGAGATTGAGAGCTAGAACCGATGATATCAACATCAGTCAAAGTCGAAGTATGAGCAGGGGCAGGTAGTGATGTTGTCTTTTCTGGATGTTCCTCTACCACTGTCCCGGCTCTAGCTTCGGCAAGTTGCTCTTTGCCTCTAATAAGCGCATCACGTGCTTCATCATCTAGATAAAGCGCTACAAGGTCTGCTTCCGCATAACTGGCAAATGTATCAAGTATGGTCTCCCAAACTTCAGCAAGGGTAATCTCATATTTGGGACCCAAGAATGAAAGGCTGCCACGGCTCAAAACGCTGTGCATATAGAAGTCAAATAGAGTAGAATCGATGCTAGCTTTAGTGGCGTCGTGAGACTCTTCGGCCGCAACTTGTCCAACGACCGCGTCATCACGCTCCTTCTCAACTTTAAGAAGCTTAGCTTTCAGCATCTCAATCTCTGCATTTTGGGACACAATTGTTCCCCGCAGCTCAGTATTTTCTGTGCGATATTTCTCAGTAATGTGCTGCTCAGCTGCAAGCTTCATTTCGGCGTCCCTTTGCGCAGCATGTGCATCCCGCACTTGCTTCTGAAAGACTTCTTCCTTTTGGGTGTGCGATGCAGAAGATGAGGCCAGATCTTCCTTTAGTCACTTGACTTCAGATGCAAGCTTTGCGTTGTCGTCTGCAATGCTTGTCATCTCCGCATCATGTTGCTTACACCATCTGTCCCATTCTGATTTATCATTCTCCATGGTCATCATCGCCTCAAGATTTATGTGGTTAACCCTTTGGAGTTCATCGACAAGTTTCTGCCATTGCGACATCCTCTCGATATTAAGTCTGACCGCGTCAAGGCTTTTAAGCATGTCTTGCTTATCAATTGGAACCAAATCCAAGTCAAAGCGCACTCCTTTTAGGCACCAATTTGGAAATCGGCTCTGAAGCGTTGGAGGGCCGTCTTTAACTTGATATTGAGGCCTGTTAATGATTGTTTGAATATCAGACTTCTTTAGAGGAGGAGAGCCGGCCGGAGTATCAGAAGGGATAGGAGCGTCAGCTTTTTCAGAAATTTCAGACGCGTCCTTCTCATCAAGTTTAACCCGTTTACTTGGGTCATCGGTAGCATGCTTCTTCCCTTTGTCATCATGATATTTTCTTTTATGAGAGTCATCGTCTCTCCTTCTTTGCTGCTCTTCGTAAGCACGCCTTTCTTGAGCTTTTCTAGCTGCACGCTCTTCGTTAGATTCTTTGCGGGAGGGAAGATAACGTCCATAATCGTAAGAATCACGCCCTCCGTAGCGCCGAAAGTTGTCGTAGTATGAGCCGGTACGTCCCATCGGAGAATCTGAAAAAAGGAAAAGAAGTGAAGTTTAGAAATTTCCAGAAAAAGAGGATAAATGCTTATAAGTGCTGAAAAATCCTAAGTGTGTGCGGCGTGCAAGCTACATGCGTCAAACTACAGACCATGCTTTAGTGTGGAAACAGAGACGACTGGCGTAGTAGGCGTCAGGGTTTGTTTTAGGGTGGAAGTCGCTTCAACAACGGGAGAAGTCACTTTTGGATTATTATCCCCGAAAAGCTCTTGAGAAGTTATCATGATATCGCTCAAGCCATCAAAAGTGTCATCACCCTGAAACTCAGCAGACTTCTCCTTTTCAACTTCCGTATCAATTGATTTCTCCGAAACTCGAGGATTCTCTTCCTCCTCAATAATTGGGGCAAGTGCCGACTTGCTGGATGACCCTACAACATCGATGGATGCGGAACATTTTATCAAAGCAGCCTCTACGACGGGTGCTTTTGATGCAATTTCTTCTGCAGAAGATGGGGCATTCGAGGCCTCTGCTTGAGAGCCCGAAGCAACTAACGTTTCCGCATCAGAACTAGAAATTTCATGAATCTGAGTCGATCTAGAAGGGTGTAGAAGACCAAACTGGTGCAGAAATTCATCTTTCAGCAAGAATTTGGCACTCCTCTCTTCAGCATCAACGGCACTCAAAGTATCTAAAATCGACTTGCGGCTGGTATCTCGAAGAAGAGAAGGAAGTGCTGCAAAAAGAAAGAATGGAATTAAGCATTTGAAGGTTCGAATTCTGAAAAATCTAGAAAAATGAATCGGTAAAAGGTAATCTTACTTTCGACTCTCCAAATGGCATAAAATCCCGGAGGACAGCGAACATAAAAGAATTGAGTCAAGAATCCATGGGCACTTTCAGGCAAGTCCAGAATTAGTTTACGATTCCTGGCACTCCTCACAAGTATGATAGAGGGATGGTCTTTGTTCTTTGCAAATGTACACAAGAAGCGAATTTCGTCAAAAGTGGGAAAACGGTCCAACGTTCTCCTGAAAAGCACACACAAACCCAGCAGGATGGAGTATCCATTAGGGTGTAGTTGAAAGGGAGAAATAGTTAGCCGAAGGAGAAGTTCTCGAAGACAGTCGTTAAATGGGGGAATGGCTCCACTCGAACACATCTGCCGGTTCACAGCAACAAAGCCAAGAGGCGGCCTGTCAGCAGTGTCGCTTGACCCAGGAAATAAAGCATCTGCTTCGGCAATGCCAAATTGGATGCACAATTGTCGGAAGACTTTATGACTTAGAGTGGTAGGAGTCCTTTCCGGAGGGTCGTTTAGTGGAGTAGCAATTGGAAAAGCTTCTCCGGCTATTTCCAAGTCTTCCTGTTGAGATTCCATTCTACACAAGGAACTGGACGATCAAATATTAAGGTGCACGTTTCCTAAAAAGAGTGAAGTGTTGTGCAAAACTAATACAATAACAAGCAAATGTAAATGAAACTAAACTAATTGATACTTGTCGATTATAAAGTTTCAGGGCTTGATATCTTAAGTCCAAGAATAGTGTTGTGTTGATGCAAATAAATCAGCTTTAGTTGATCATTTCAATTTTGCTTTAATACTTCACTTAGATTTGTTAGTTCACAGCATTTCATTCACGAAGTTCATTTAAGTTTGATATTCTTTGTCAACTAATCTGTTGTTTGATGTGGGCAATCAATAGCAGTATATTCGTCCCATTTTTCTGTGAATGTTGCTTCTAAACAGGTTATCAGCATTAAAGTTGAGGCAATCTGAAAAGAAGTACAAAGTCCAAAACAATTCAAGTTCAGAAAATCAGTCAAGTTCTGCTCAAAAATTCTAAGTGTTAGGTTGCTCACGACCTAACACAGGTTGCAGCGTTCCTATGCTAAGTTGTTCAGGTTAAAAGTTCAGGGCTGTGAAAAGTTGTCTAAGTATTAGGTCGTTCAGCGACCTATCATGGGTCAAGCTTTCTGTAAGTCGCACGTTGCAGTTGAATGGATTAAGATGAGGCAATTTTCTTTAAGTCCTAGGTCGTGCACAATTGTTTTTAGGTTGTAGATTCTCTAGGTTGCAAATGTTGTCAGATCGCAAAGGCTTAAGTCGCTAAGCGTTCCCACGCGACCTAACTCTTAGGTCATTCAAATCTGATAGGTTGTCGACTTCCTCTCCAAGCAACATCATATTGGGTCCAATAACCCAATACCGCCAGTTCAAAAAGAGTTCATCTTCCCCTTCATCCTACCTCAACGTACCACCGATTAACTAGCAAATCAATAACAAACCCAACAGAACTGTAGTAAAAGCTTTCGTATGATCGCAAATCACCACGACACATCAAATGACGAACGAAAGTCGGTTGGGACTACCGCTCAGAAAGCATGATGCATGAAATTGGGCTTAGGACGAGTAACAACGATTCGTGAACAAAGCAGTGAATATGGACAAATAAAGGTCGATCCACTTACGGATTATGATTGGTGAGAAAGAATCGTCAGTTGAATGAGTCGAATTTGTCTTTGAAAGCTCGAAAAATCGTTAATGGCGATGGAGGCTCAAAACAGTAAGGTGAGGAAGAAGGTGCGACCTAACCAATTTATATGAAACTGAGAATGGGAGGCGAACAGACGTGAAGTTCTAGGTCGTTTGCGACTTAGCAAGGTTGAGTCGAAGCATACGACCTATGGCATAGTCATATGCCTCGAGGGGCAAATGTTAATTCCATAATCTCAGCAACCTAGAACTTAGCGACCTAACAGGGCTTAGCGACCTAGAGGAGCTTGTGACCTAACAGCAGGAAACTTAGCGACCTAGAGGAGCTTGCGACCTAACAGCAGGAAACTTAGCGACCTAGAGGAGCTTGCGACCTAAAGAATGTCGCGACCTAACTGTTGAAGGAGGCTCTGCGACCTAGGGGAGTCTACGACCTAACTATCAGAAGACCTTGCGACCTAAGGACTTGGGAGAAGTCTGCGACCTAAGGACTCAGGAAAGGTTTGCGACCTAAGGGACCTACGACATAAGAGGCTAACGAGCTAAGGCTTCAACGACTTAGAACTCCCACAGCTATTCCTTAACTCGCCTGCGACCTACCACTTAGTCAAATAAATCCAAGTACTGCTTCACCAGCTGATCTCTTAAGCCGCAAGGAGACTGCAACCTAGCTTAGGTCGCTCGCGACCTACGACTTAACTAAGGTCATACGCGACCTAAGACTTAGGCGAATTTTCTGAATCCAAATCAGCTCCTATAAATACCCCACCACTTCCCACATCACGGGGACTTTTGGCCATTCATTTCTTCAAGCACCGTTACTCCGTCGAAGTCTCCACTCATCCAGCAATCAAAGATCCTCAAACATTCAAGAAGCTACAACAATCTTCAAGAGATAATTCCTTACATCCAACATGGATTCATCGGATTTCATCGACGAAGATTGAGCTAGTAGTCAAGATTGTTTCTTTTGATCAAGTTGTACTGTTTTGATAAGAGATTTGTATCGATTTGTAACCAAATTCAAAAATAAAGAGATTCAAAGTGGACGTAGGCTTAATCTCAAGCCGAACCACTATAAATTGCTGTCTTTTACAACTTTTCTGCCAGTTTACTGCTTAAATTCTGTTCCCGTCACACGGGTGGTGCTTTCACGATTCTATTACACACACCGGGTGTTAGCGTTCACTTTTTATCGTTAACACAATTTAATACCTGTTAATGACAATCAATTATCTATTGATGTTTATTGGTTGATTTGGGTGATGATTGTGATGTATGTTTAATTGTTGATATTGGATGATTTGATGTTATATTTATATTGTTATAACACTGCAAGTTCTCTTATTTATTGTTAGAAAGTCCCTATTGGTTGAAATGATACATACTCGAACAATCATATAGAAAAGGAGAAAATCGTTATGGGTTAAAATGATAAACCCAAGCGATTTTCATTGATTTGGAATTTGGGATTGCGAGTTGAAATAATATATACCCATAAATTTAAATTTTTACGGATTGAAATGATAAATATCCATATCACTTGACCATATGGTAGAAATTTATATACGGACACCGGATTGGTTAAATTAAATGATTTTAAAATCCTTAAATCTTGAATTGGATTAAATGATATTTTAAAGGAAATTGATTTATATAAATTGAATTAATTTGAAAATTCAAGTTTGAAGGTTGGAATTGGAAATTGGTTTAAAATCGAAATTCTATAGTATTTTAATCCAAATCTATTTAAAGTATTTTAACCCATTTTAAATCTATTTAATCTCTTTTAATCTATTTTAAACCATATTAAACTAATTTAATCTATTTTAAATTATATTAATCTATTTTAATCTATTTTAAACTATATTAAAATATTTTAGTCTATTTTAAACTATATTAATCTATTTTAATCTATTTAAACTATATTAATCCATTTTAATCTAATTTAAACTATATTAATCTGTTTTAATCTAGTTTAAACTATCTTAAACTATATTTTAAAACTATTGTAAACTATCTTAACTATTTTCTGAATTTCAAGTTTTGTAAAGTGGAAGTTTTATATTTAAATCCTTGATTTTTAAGTAGAATACAATTAAATGATGTTATAACATAAGTAGGAATTTAAATGACATATTTGAGGAATATGATGATTTTAAATGAGGATTTAATCTATTTTGGAAATATGAATTCGAAAGTGATATGATTTCAAATATGATATAATTTCGAAAGTAAATATGATTTCAAAAATGATATGGTTTTGAGAATTTGATATTTTGATATAAATTATAAATCAGTTTTGGAAATGTAAAAGAACCATCCTGTGTGAAATAAGCGTTTGGTTGTTAAAGAGACCGGGATCGGATATTGTCATACTCTCTGCCAATAACGAAAACCACTTTAACAACTATGTTCGTGGTGGAGATTCCAGAAATGAAGTAGGATGGTTTGGCGAACGATTCTGTATGAGGTAGTCACGTGACCCTGACTCCCGTGAGTCAGCTTAGATGTGACTAAAACAGGAGCAATGCTTGGCCAAGTGAGGTCATTCCTCCTATCGGACATGCTTCTTCGATACCAAATTACGACTTTGTGACGATTTGGTGTCCACCCCTTGATTTTGATTATGGGATTGTGTTCCGAGGTGGGCGGTAGTAGCTGCTATGCATTACCACCAGTCCGGATCTGTAATTGGTATATCTACCTTAGCATTGCCTCGAGTGCCGTGTTCACATGCCCTATAGCGCCTTCTACGACTTTGTTTTGTGTCGTACCTATGGAGTGCTCCCTGATAGCCAACCAGTGGGTGGAGTTTATAGTATCTATATAGAATACAGCATTATATAAAATGTGTTAAGGAGGATATGGGTAACGCCTTAACGCTATTTTAATACTTTACTTTATTGTAGACACTATTATAATAGCGTATTGTACTATGTATGTAGATAGTTTAACGGATCCTAGGGAGATGGGAATCCCGAACATCTCTTAAGTTATTGCACTCATGTTAGACACTGGATAGGAGACGTCAAAACCCGTAAATATCTCTGACGCTGTTAAACTCATATTTATTTACTGTTGATTTAACTTATAAAAGATCTTTTAGTTCTGACTCGAGTGTTTTGTCATTTCAATTCGCTCGGGTCAGTCTGAGCTTTTCAGTATATCGAAGACTGCTTTCTGGAGGACGAAGACGAAGATTTAGTACTATTATTTATTTATTTATTTATTCCGCTGCATCATGTTGTTCCGCTGCATTATTATTTATTACTGATGTATGTATTTTGATCTGTATTATAAAAGTGTAATCAAATGTTATTTATAAAACAGCTTCATGAACTGTTTATTTGATTATTATATTTTGTCATTCCGCTGTGAGATTCTGTGTTTGGTTTTCTTTCTTTTCTTTTATTTTCTTATTTACCCCATTAACAATCCTCCCTTTTGAATGGTTTGAATTAGACATGTGTGGTTTATTGTCGATTTAAACCGTACAAAAAGGAGGGTCGTTACAATAAATTAATATAATGAATACGAACTTGAATCATAAAATGAAATGCAATTTGGGTGTGAAAGAAATTGAATGAGAATAAATGGGTGTAAGTAAAATTTATGTGAATAATTGAATTTGATTTAAATTGGATGTAAATAAATTGAATACAAATGGAATAAATTTTAATAAATTGAACGTTAACTTATTGAATATGAAATAAATTAATGAAATAAATTATAAAATGGAAGTTAACTTGAGAAAGTTGAATGAAAGTGATTGTGATAAAAAGAAAAATGTATTAATATGATTTGTGTTATAAAATAAAATTTTACTTAAATAAAGTTAATAATAAACTAATGAAGTGAACAATTTTATAAAGGACAAATTTTCAAATAGTTTTTGTCACCATACTCTTGTGAATTAATTTTTGTCACCCTATACACTGTTTCTTTTAGTTCATGATAGGAGCAAAATTTTTTAACCTTTGAACCTTTTTGTTTACCACCAACATATACCGGTGTATTTTTTTCTTTTATAGTCAATTTTCCATCAAAGTAGCAAATAATTGGGATGAAATCTGACATACTACACAAGAATTTTAGAACAATCAATTACTACACAAATACTAATGACATAATAAAGCATAAAAATGAGAGGATGGACATGCGAAAAGTAGAATATGAAAATACCCCAAATTGAGCTAGGGTTTGAGTTTAAAATATAATTTTACCTTCAAATTGATGGCAAATAGATGATAAAAGTAATCCGACTAGTAATCCTTGTATATTTTGTGATTTTAAGTAGATGTTGATCAATTTTTGAGCTGAGTGAAAGATAGGTTCGGAATTGGATGTTGGAAAAGAATGTTTTAGTTTGAGTGAAAATAATGAGATGGGTACTGCTTTCAGGTCTCTGTTTGGATAATAATTTACACTGGCGCATTTGGCAAATGCGCCAGTGTAAATTACAAGGGGCGCATTTCACAAATGCGCCCCGTGTTATTTTTAAAAAAAAATCCACCTCATCGCTGAGGTGGCAAAACTGGCCTATATCTGCAAATAGTTTTGAACTTGGCCTATTCGTGCAAATGGTTTTGAAAAGCAGCCTCTTTTGAAAATTTGTCCTTTTATAAAATAAAATTTACTTAAGTAAAATTATTAATATGAATTTGAATTAATGAAATGAACTAACGAAGTGAATCAATTAATTAATATGAACTTAAATTATGAAGTAATAATAAACATGAGTTGTGTTTTATAAAATGTTCATAAAAAACATAAATGGTTTTATGAAATGGTTTATAAATGAGATTGGTATTAAAGAGAATATACTAAGCTGTAATGAAATAAAATTTAACTTAAATAAGATTAAATGAAATTGTAACAACCTATAATGTTAACAAATATTTTTTTAATTCAATTTATTTGAAACCTTGATTCTTAAATCATTTAAAATTGAAAATTTGGAATTTTATAATGAAATTTTGGGATTTATTGATAATTTATTTTCCAAATAGAAAACAATAAAGATTTTATGAAAATTTTATATTTTGGTCAACTTTGGTCAAACTTTGACTTTCAGCTGAAATTTTTAAATTTGAATTTTAAATTTCCAATCTTTTTCTTTTAAGCTGAATTTGATTCTGATATTCGTCCTGCTTTTCGTTTCTTCAAATTCTGTTTTATACTTTTTAAACCTGATAAAATTCAGCGTTTTACATGCAATTATTTTCAGTATTCTTTTTGTTTATTTTTCTATGTTTATTTTCTATTTTATTTTTAGTTTGGGTTTTGTTTTTTTTGCGTTGAGCTTGTTTTGATTTGGGCTTGGCTAATGGGCTTAGGAAATTCTAAGAGGCATGAGTTGTTTTTTTTATGAAGAGATGCCTTTTCCATTGCCTTAGCCGTACAAAACATCTCACCTCCTCTTTCTTTCTCATTTGCATTTCCTGAAGAAAAAAAATTACAGTAAGTTCTCTTTTCCATTTTCTTATTTTTTTTGCTCTTTCCTTCCTCCTTAGTTCGACCATCACCATTCCCATCCCTCTTGTCGACCCCATCTCCTCCACCATCCATCACCTATGATTGGCCATCATCTCCTCATCACCACCCCCTACTTATGCCGTGACCATAGATCCAAACCCCATCACCAAACTAGGCTTGAAACCCAAGCCGAGCCCTCTAGATCACCACCTCCTCTTGCTAGCCTCGGCCACCCCCTATTTCACCACCTTCCATCCCTTAGCCGTGACCACTTCCATCTCCAAACCGTGCAAATTGTTGAGCCATGACCCATAGCACCACTTGATCAAGCCCAAACACCATGGCCGAACCCATTGAAGCCTAGGCCGAACCCAAAGTGCACATGACTCTTCACTTGCCTTGACTCTTTGGCTTCCACATGCCTTTTGCTATGCCATCCTTTCACCTACCCTATGCCGTGCCTTTTGTCATCCATGGCCGAACATATATTCTTCAAAACAAATCATATCCGAGCCATTTTGGTTATGATCTAGCCTACTTTGAATGTGGCCGAGCCCACTTGACTTGAATCTAGCCATTTGTGCATTTGTTTTGCTTTGTTTGATCTAATTCTTTGCATAAATATCTACTTATATATGTTTTATTTTATTTGTTTCTAAGATTTGGATCTTGGCTCTTTATCCACTCAAATCTAGTTCATGCTTTGTCGTGCTTTTCGGAGTTTGATTCTGTGTTTTGAATTGTCGTCTCTAGCTTTAGAAGGTGAGTTATCACTCTCGACTTCGTACTTATAAACTAGTGAATTGATGGCTTGTGAATGTGTAATGGTGATATGCTATTTTGATAGTAATTTCATATACGCCTGTGATTTGATATTATATGATGTTATAACCTGATTATATACCTGTTTCATCACTTGATATGATATGCTATGCTATGCTGTTCATTTATATTTCTGTTTCTCACACTGCAAGTTCCCCCACTATGGGTTGAAATGATACATACCCGAATGGAATGAGCTGAAATGATAAACTCAAGCCATTTTATTTGAGTTGGGATTGCGGGTTTGAAATGATCAAACCCGGGATTTTTATATTTCGGATTGAAATGATATATATCCGTATCACTTGACCTAGGTTAGAAAATATTATACAGACTTGTGGTTAATTTTAAAATATATATATATATTCTGGAAATTTTAAGTATTTGGAATTTTTAAATTATGAGATTTTAACTTAAAATTCGATTTAAATGACTTAAAAATGTATATATACTGATTTTCTATAGGTTAAAGTTTTATGAGTTAATAAATGATTTAAAAATGTAAATTAAAATGTTGATTTAACTTAATAATTAAAAATTTGATTTGAAATGGAATTTTAGGCTTAACTTAGTAATAAAATATTTTATTTATGAAATGGATATTTTTAAAGTAAATGAAGTATCAAGTTATTTGTTAAAATAAAAGTTAAGCAATTTAAATGTATTTTTTTGACTTAATAAATGAATTATAGTTAATTGGATATTTTATTAATAAAATTTTAATTTATTAAAATCATAAGTCAAATGATATCCATATAAATATTTTTGAAAAGTGAGATAAGTTTTATAAGTTAAAATGATGAAAAAATGAAGATATAATGTTTTGAAATGTTATAGTAAAACTTAGAATAGTATTGGTAGCATTTCCAAAATGTTATGGTTTTAAGGTAGCGTTTTATAAGTGCTACCATTTCTAACAATGTATTGTTTTTCCAAACACCACTATATCTACGGTAAGGTTTTCTAAGTGCTACTATCTCTAATAAGATAACATTTTCGAAAATGCTACTATATGTATTATCACATTTTCAAAGTGCTACAAATGCTAAAATACAATGTTTTTGAAATGTTATAATTGAATGAATGAACTTAAAAATGCTACAACTTTGGAAGTGAATATCATCTTTGACAGATATTGACATCAAATTTAAATGGTTTAAAATGAATATGTTTTGTTTTGAAATATAAACCATTTTGAAATTTATAACCACGGGTTATAATAACGATTGGTTGTTGAAGAGACCGGGATCGGATATGGACGTACTCTCTGTCGATACCGAAAACCACTTTAACAACTGTGTACGCGGTGGAGATTCCAGAATAAAGTAGGATGGTGGCGACGATCCTAAGGTATATTTACGTGGACCTAACTCCCGTGATTTAGCATAAGGTGGCTAAAACAGGAGCGATTCCGGGCCAATGAGGTAGCTCCTCTTATCGGACACATTCCATCGTATACCATTCTATTACTTTGTGATTGATTGGGTGCACCCCTTGATTCGAGAGTGTGGCTCGAGTTGGGTGATTGCTGCGGCTTTGCGTTACCAATAGTCCAGATGCGTAATTGTTATATCTACCCTGGCATTACCTAGTTGTGCCGTGTCACCTACCCTAGCGTGCTTTACTACGAGTTTGATTTTTATCGTACCTATGGAGTATCCTCTGGTAGCTCCAGTTTACAGGGTATTACGGTACTGTATAGACTATTGGCACTATAAAATGTGTTAAGGGGGATATGGGTAACGCCATAACGCTATTTTTAAATAGTTTACTTTACTTTAGACATTATTATAATAGCGTATATTACTACATTGTAGATGGTTTAACAGATCCTTAAAGGATGGACGATCCCAAGTATCCTTTAAGTTATTGATGCATTTCTATTACAGTTCACTTGATTTGATTTACATTTTATAAGTATGTATGTCCTGACTCGAGTGTTTTGTGTTTTGCTTAATGCTCGGGTCAGCCTGAGTATCACAGCTTTGGATTCATCTTCTGGAGCTAGAGATTTGCTGGAGCTTATCTGTCTATCTAGTTGTCTATTTCCATTTCAGTTATTTTCATTCAGCCTTCGCTTATGTATTAGTGAACTTATGTATTCAGATTTCTGTTGTATCTGTTTTTCAGACTATGGTATTTTGTATCTGTTTTGAGACTGTGTATTGTAGTAGCTTCATGAACTACTATGTATTTTTATTTCCCCTACGAGTTATTCTGATATTTCGTGTCTGTGATTCTATGTTTGATTTTATTTGCTCCAAATTTATTTACAATCTATTTTTTTGAATTATTCAAGTTCGACATGTGTGGTTTTATTGTCGATTTTGAATGGTCCAAAATAGTGGGTCGTTACATTTGGTATCCGAGCTTTGGTTTTAGGCAAACCTTAGCCTACGGAGCAAAAACTCATTAGAGATAGGTAGAAATCCTCTAGAATGAGTGAAATCAATCTTAGAATCATTTCTTTGTAAGAGAACGTATTTTTAAGTATAAAATGATTTTCAAATGATTTTAAAGGATTTTAAAAGATTATTTTAGATATAAAATTTTCTTGTTTTAAAATCTCATTTTCCTAAACTTTATTCCTTTCGAATCCAACTTGTTTATTTGAATTCGTTGATTAGGATTTCTATTCTAGTTGAATCTTATCTTTGTCTTTCTATTTTACCTTTGTCCTAAAATTCATTCTTGATTTTTCCAGGATGAATCGTAGGAATGCCAGAGATAGGGGTTGTGGTGTTGCCCGGTTCCTGAGCCTGTTGCACCCATTAGGTTCACCACTCTCTGTAAGGAGTTCACTCAGCTTGTTGGTACCAAGTTTACTAGATCTGAGAGCATCGTTGAGGCTCAGCTGTGCTTGAGGAGTCTAGAGAGGATTTTCACTAGTTTGGAGATTACTAATGCTCAAAAGCGTCAGTTGGTAGCTTAGCAGTTGCAGGGGGCAGCCTAGGTATGGTGGGAGTCTGTTACAGCTCAGACTATTGAGGCAGATATTTCTTGGGAGCAGTTTAGGTATCTTCTTGTGTTGGTTTTGAGTTCTATTCAGTTTCACTCTTTAGAATCTATCTTAAGCTTTGATATCTTTTTCAGGGAGGCTTTTGTGGCAAAGTGGATGCCCAAAGCCAGGAAGTCCCAGCTATACAGGGAGTTTATGGATCTTAAGCAAGGGAGCACGTCATTTTCTGAGTATGAGCTAAAGTTCAATGAACTTTCCAAGTTTGGTCCTGGTCTGATTGACACCTCTCTTAAGAAGAATGAGAAATTTATAGCTGGAGCTCGCCCAGAGTATTATGATCGTCTCATTTCTCATGTTCATGGTACCTTCACGGAGTTGATGGGCATGGCCATTAGATATGAGAATCCCACTTCTAAGGAAGCTTCTGTTCCTCGTGCTTCTCCATCTCAGCCTGGTTCTGGCAACTCTAGGAAGAGAAATCCTAACTTTCATCAGCAGAAGCAGAAATGGCTTAAGAATCCTGGTTTAGGATCTACTCCTCGGAAGCATCCTATTGACCTATCTTCCATTACATGCTTCAAGTGTGATCAGAAGGGGCACTATGCCAATAGTTGCCCTACTTTAGTTGGTGCTGTTGTTCCTCCACCTCAGGATACCAGGAACAACCTCTGTCATGTCTGTTTGCAGCCTGGCCATTTCAAGAAGGATTGCCCCTTGTATCAGAAGGGCAAGACATCTGGAGTCTTTGTTATGACTTCTTCCACTCATGTTCCGCCTGCTCCACCTGCTCCTAGTGATACCCAAGGTACTCTCCAAGGCACCTTTACTCTGTTTGATTTTCCTGTTCGTGTTTTATTTAATACTGGAGCTTTGCATAGATTTATTTCAGTGGATCTTTGTGATAAGTTTGAGCATCTCCTTTCTCCTGAGTTTGCAGCTGTACCTTTATGTGTTACTAATCCTATTGGGGGTCCCGCGAACCTTAGTAGGATTTGTAACCAAGTGAAACTCCTCTATTTTGATCATCGATTTTCTGGTGATTTCTATGTTCTGGGTTTTGATGCTTTTGATTTATTGCTTGGGGGTGATTGGCTGAAGAGACATGAAGCCGTTATCTCTTGTAAAACCCAAACTGTTTCGCTTGTTGATGATCAGTGTAACTCTTTGGTGATTCAGTGATGTATGCCTCAGGATTTTGCTGGCAGTTTTATTTATTCTCTTGATTCTTCTCCTGGCGATCTTGATTCAACTTCTGTGTTTAAACTCTATCCCGATGTATTTGGTGAAGTCTCTTCTTTACCTCCTAAGCAGAAAATTGATTTCCGTATTGATCTTATTCCTGGAGCTCGACCTGTAGTTCTTCCTCCCAAAAGAATGGCACCCCGTGAGAAGGTTGAGTTGAGG
Source organism: Allium fistulosum (assembly GCA_030737815.1). Lineage (NCBI taxonomy): Eukaryota > Viridiplantae > Streptophyta > Magnoliopsida > Asparagales > Amaryllidaceae > Allium > Allium fistulosum. The sequence continues at coordinate 1,106,121,661 of CM060901.1, forward strand.
AAACAAATTGAGGACTTGTTCTCCAAGGGTCTAATCAGACCTAGTCATTCCGAATGGGGAGCAACAGCGGTTTTCGTCACTAAGTCCGATGGTTCTTTGAGGATGTGTGTTGATTATAGGGAGCTGAACAAGCTCACTATGAAAAACAGATATCCTATGCCTTGTATCAATGATATGTTCGATCAGCTTTATGGAGCTGCTGTTTTCTCTCAGCTTGATCTTGCCACAGGTTTCCACCAGCTCAGAGTTGTTGAGGAAAGTATTCCTAAGACTGCTTTCCGTACTGAGAATGGTTTCTATGAATGGTTAGTTATGCCTTTTGGTTTGACTAATGCCCATGCTTTCTTTGTTGATCTGATGAATCGTGTTTTTCGTGATGTCCTTAACAAGTTTGTTCTTGTCTTCTTCGATGATATTCTTTTCTTCTCTAAGTCAGAGGAGGAACATAAGGTCCATCTGAATTCTATTCTGGAGACTCTTAGGAGTCACCAATTGAAAGCTAAATTCTCTAAATGCCATTTCTGGAAGGATGAAGTCCGATTTCTTGGACATATTGTTTCTAGTAATGGAGTTTCTGTTGGTCCAGTCAAGATCGCTGCAATCAATGTAAGTCTACCCTTTTCTCACCTTTCTTTTGTAATTTAATTATTCTATCTTTTTGTAGTTCTTAATTTTCCCTATTCTATTTCAGGATTGGGAAACTCCTAGGACTCCATCTAATATCCGTAGCTTTCTGGGCCTTGCCGGTTATTATCGGAGATTCATTGAGAATTTTGCTCAGATTGCTGCACCTCTCACTGCTTTGACTCGAAAGAATGCTATGTTTATATGGAATGATAAGTGTGAAGCTGCATTCAATGAGTTGAAGTGTAAGCTTACCTCCGCACCAGTTCTTACCGTTCCAAATGGAAATGAGGGATTAACGGTCTACACTGATGCTAGTCGTGAAGGTTTGGTAGCTGTTCTGATGCAGGATGGGAAGGTCATTGCTTATGATAGTTGTCAGTTGAAGACCCATGAAGCCAATTATGCTGCTCATGATTTCGAATTGCTTGCTGTGGTTTTTTCTTTGAAGCTTTGGAGGCATCATCTTTTGGGAACTAAATTTGAATTTTTTACGGATCATTAGTCTTTGAGATATATTTTCACCCATAAGGATTTGAATCAGAGGCAAGTTAGGTGGCTTGAGTTCCTTGCTTCTTATGACCTCGACATCAACTATACCCCTGGAAAAGCTAATGTTGTGGCCGATGCTTTGAGTCGGAAGAAGGCGATGTTGTGTCCGCTTGTTGTTTCTTCTCCTCTTTTGGATCATATCATTTCTAAGTAGGATGAGGATCAGATGCTTAGTTTTATTAAGGAGAGTGTTCGTAGCAGGGTTGGTGGTAGTAGTCTTGATGGTAGTGGAGCTCAGATTGATGATAGAGGGATTTTGAGGGTTAATAATCAGATTTGTGTCCCGAATTTTGATGGATTGAGACAGGAGTTACTTCAGGAAAATCATCGATCCAGACTTTCTATTCATCCAGGAGTGACCAAGATGTATCTGGATATGAAGAAGCTTTATTGGTGGAGAGGTATGAAGCGGGATATCTCCATTTTTGTTAGTAGGTGTGCGACTTGTCACCAAGTCAAGGTTGATCATCAGAAGACCCTTGGTTTATTGCAGCCTCTTGAGGTTCCCAATTGGAAATGGAAACAGGTTTCTATGGATTTTTGTAACAACCCACATATCTATCGATTTTATATTTAAATATTTTATCGTTAGTCGGATGTTAGTCCGAAAAGCTACTTTTTGCATACGGTCAAATTAGGACTCGAGACTACCCTCATTGAGTTCAAAATGACGTTTGCGATCTTTTTGAGTATAAACTTCGATATGTTTGGAGATAGTGAAATTTTCGTCACTTTTCCCACTTGTGACTTTGGTTGGGACTGCACCTTCTTAACTCAGCCCAACCCCCTCTTCTCTTCATCACTTCATCAAATACTTCAAGCTTCTTCAAAAATGGTGGAGGGAAAGAGAAATTAAAATTCCAAGCTCGAGATCTTTAGTAAATTCAACATCAAACTCCGAATTCAAGGTGAAGAACATAGATTCAAGCTAGGGGTTGATTCTTGCTTTGCTCTTAAGCTCTCCAACATCAATTTCGTGGAAAAGGTGAGATTTTTGATCTCACATCTTGCCTATAATCGTCATTGGACTGTTGGGAATGATTCCTTATCACTTTAGCATGTTTGTTGCATTTGGTTTGGATTGGATTGGCGAAAAACTTCAAATTTTAGTGGTTTTGGTGAAAAACTGCTACTAGGTCGTTCTGGCCATTTTTAGCTCGTTCGGAGTTAGGTCGCTCATCCATAGGTCATAGGTCGTTGCCGACCTATAATCTCCAGGCAAATGTTAGGTCGTATCGACCTTAGGTCGTAGGTCGTATTCGACCTTAAGTCGTTAGGTCGTATAGACCTTAGGTCGCTTCCCCTGGACCTCGTTAGGTCGTTCACCTCTAGGTCGCGTGTCTTTAGGTCGCAAGCCTTTAGGTCGCGTATCCTTAGGTCGCCAGTTTTAGGTCGCTGGTTCTCATGCTTCTTAAGTCGCTCGACCTCGATAAGTCGTAGGTCGCTCACGAGCTAAGCATTAGGTCGTTTGACCTGCTTACTGTTTAGGTCGCTTAGCCCTATTCCTTTTAGGTCGTACGACCTTATCCCTTAGGTCGCTCGATCCCACTAAGTCTTAGGTCGCGAACCATGATAGGTCGCGCCTCAATGTTAGGTCGCGCTCTTTGTTAGGTCGCACGCGAGTTAGCACTTAGGTCGTTTGACCTGTTCTTCTGCTAGGTCGTATGACCTACTTTTCCTTAGGTCGCCTGACCAGCCTGCCTTCATTAGGTCGAACCCCGTATTACTCTGCGTAGGCAATCTTATCTGAAAAGCATTCATCAGAACTTCCACTTTGATGCATTTTGAGCTGATTTCCTTGGATTTTATTCACGTCTCCGAATGTGAATTTTTGTGATAGATTGTTCCAACAATCGTTTTATGACTTGTCACTTTAAAGATATGAAGTTTTTAATACTAGTAGTAAATATCAAAACTCTTTCATCAAATCGATTTCAACACTATTTTTAATATCAAAAGTTCGTTTTCTCAAACCGATTTCTAATCTACTAATATATATAAGCCTTTACTTCACTCGAATGAAAAATCGACTTAAACGACTTAGTAAAACGAGTGGTATGAAACGCTTGCGTTCACTTCGTTGGTTAGCTCTTGGACTTGTTCGATTGAACCCTTTTCGTGACAATTTCCTAGTGAAGATTTATAGCTTGTTCGTAAATATTTAAGTTAAGCAAGTGGTTATGGGACATGAAGCTAAACTCATATATTTACTAGCTTGGTGTGATTGACACTTCTCGCTGATCATGATGATCATTTTATGATTTAGACTAGCAATTGTGCGATGTCTCTTTGTTTGCAAGGTTAGACTAGACCGCAGTAGTGTGATTCCGACTCACACATATCTCTTTGTCCGCAAGGTTAGTCTAGACCGCAGTAGTGTGATTCCGACTCACACATATCTTTTTGTTTGCGAGGTTAGGCTAGACACCACTTGTGTGATTCCATTCACACATACCTTTTTGCTTTTTGGTTAGCCTAGGCCTCAATCAGTGTGATTCCGACTCACACATATGGGGTAGCGCCCCATGGTCTTCGGACCATCATGTGATAGGCCTCTTTCTCTTTTTATGATTTCTGGATTTCTTGTTTGATTTCTGGATTTTTATGTCATTGACTTGTTATGAGTACAAGTTTAGGGTATGATGCCCTCTTTGGATCTTTGAGAAGATTCTCGTGATATTGATCATTTCTCATCGGTTGATCTCCTGTTGATCATCATTTTCATACTTATAGTAGTATGTCAGTATGGATATTTTACGTTTATGCCATATCTCTTATTTTATATCATGTCATTTGATATTTATAGTTAGACTGATCCGTTTATTATTTTCTTAAATAATACTCGGGTCAGACCGAGATGTTACAGGTGCTTCTGCTTGACTTCCTTCCGGGATTTGCTACTCTGACTTTTGGTTGACTATTTAGTTTAGCAGTTTTTGTTGTATACACTTGAGATATGGACTCATAGTTGTATTCTTTTGGTATAGCACATGTTGCTATTCTTTTATATTATTGTGGAACTTTTTGACCACTACTCTGATGTACACTTTCATGTGTTAGTTATATATTCATATCTTCTTCCGCCTTTGTGATATGGATGTATGTGACTGCTTTGTGTTATGTTTATTTCTATGTTTGTTTCCGAAGATTATTTTATAGCCACCGTGTGATAATCAATTACATGGATGGTCGCTCCTCAACAGCCTTATTCTCCATGCTAGTTGACAGCACTACATCGTAGTGTCCTTGGCTAGCGTGGGTATTGAGGTGGGGCGTCACAATTTTATTAATGGATTACCGAGGACTAGGAAGGGTAATGAGAGTATTTGGGTTATTGTGGATAGATTGACCAAGTCAGCTCATTTCATTCCGGTCAAGTCTACCCGTTCTGCTTCGAGTTTGGCTTAGATTTATATGAGGGAGATTGTTCGTCTTCATGGTGTTCCTGTCAGTATTGTTTGTGATCGAGATCCTATCTTTACCAGTTGGTTTTGGAAAGCTTTTCAAGAATCTTTAGGTACTCATCTGAATCTGAGCACTGCTGACCATCCACAGACCGACGGTCAAACGGAAAGAGTGAATCAGATTCTAGAGGATCTTCTTCGTGCTTGTGTTCTTGATTATGGAGGATCTTGGGAAGATCATCTCCATCTTGTCGAATTCACCTATAACAACAGTTATCAGGTATAATCTCTAATCTTCTACCTTAATCTTATCTTAATCCCTTATCTATCTCATTTCATCTTTTGAATTCAGGCTAGTATTGCAATGTCTCCGTTCGCTGCTCTTTACGGACGACCTTGCAGATCCCCATCTTGCTGGATTGAATCCGGCGATCGTTTGGTTCTTGGTCCTGATATGATTTTGGAGGTTTCTGAGAGAGTTGAGGAGATTAAGAGGAAGATGAGGAGTGCTCAGGATAGGCAGAAGAAGTACGCTGATCGGCGTAGGAGGAGTTTGGAGTTTTCTGTTGATGATCTGGTTTTCCTTAAGGTCTCTCCCTTAAGGAATGTGATTCGTTTTGTTCATAGAGGGAAGCTTGCTCCTAGGTTCATTGGTCCTTTCCGCATCTTGGAAATGATTGGTTCTTTGGCTTATCGTTTGGATTTTCCCAAGAAGTTTTCTGGAGTGCATAATGTATTCCATGTTTCGCATCTTTGTCGATATCTTCATGATCCATCTCTTATTGTCCAGCCTTCTGCTCTCGAGAGTTTAGATATTGAGCATAATCTTACTGTCGAGAGGAAGCCACTTTGTATTGTCGATAGAAGTACGAAGCAGCTGAGAAGGAAATCTGTCAACATGGTCAAAGTGCAGTGGAGTACTGATGATCGTGATTGTACCTGGGAGATGGAGGAGAGCATGCGTGCTTCGAATCCGGAATTGTTTGTTTCACGTACTATTTGCTATTCTATCTTATCCTTATCTTTCTTTGTTTTTTTTCTCTGTGCCTCGTTCCTTTTCGAGGACAAAAAGCTTTGAATGAGGGAGAGTGTAACAAACCATAATTTTAACAAATATTTTTAATTCAATTTATTTGAAACTTTCATTCTTAAATCATTTAAAATTGAAAATTTGGAATTTTATAATGAAATTTTAGGATTTATTGATAATTTATTTTCCAAATATAGTAAAATAAAGATTTTCTGAAAATTTTATATTTTGGTCAACTTTGGTCAAACTTTGACTTTCAGTTGAAATTTTTAAATTTGAATTTTAAATTTCTAATCTTTTTCTTTTAAGCTGAATTTGATTTTGCTATTCGTCCTGCTTTTCATTTAGTCAAATTCTATTTCATACTTTTTAATCTAATAAAATTCAGCGTTTTACATGCAATTATTTTCAGTATTCTTTTTGTCTATTTTTCTATGTTTATTTTCTATTTTATTTTTAGTTTGGGCTTTGTTTTTTTTTGTTGTGTTGAGCTTGTTTTGATTTGGGCTTGGCTAATGGGCTTAGGAAATTCCAAGAGGCAATAGTTGTTTTTTTTATGAAGAGATGCCTTTTCCATTGCCTTAGCCGTACAAAACATCTCAACTCTGCTTTCTTTCTCATTTGCATTTCCTGAAGAAAAATAATTACAGTAAGTTCTCTTTTCCATTTTCTTATTTTTTTTGCTCCTTCCTTCCTCCTTCTTAGTTCGGCCATCACCATTCCCATCCTTCTTGCCGACCCCATCTCCTCCACCATCCATCACCTATGATCGGCCATCATCCCCTCATCACCATCCCCTATCTATGCCGTGACCATAGATCCAAACCCCATCACCAAACTATGCTTGAAACCATAGCCGAGCCCTTTAGATCACCACCTCCTATTGCTAGCCTCGGCCACCCCCTATTTCACCACCTTCCATCCCTTAGCCGTGACCACTTCCATCTCCAAGCCGTGCAAATTGTTGATCCATGACCCATAGCACCACTTGATCAAGCCCAAACACCATGGCCGAACCCATTGAAGCCTAGGCCGAACCCAAAGTGCACATGACTCTTCACTTGCCTTGACTCTTTGGCTTCCACATGCCTTTTGCTATGCCATCCTTTCACCTACCCTATGCCGTACCTTTTGTCATCCATGGTCGAACATATATGCTTCAAAACAAATCATGGCTGAGCCATTTTGGTGATGATCTAGCCTACGTTGAAAGTGGTCGAGCCCACTTGACATGAATCTAGCCATTTGTGCATTTGTTTTTCTTCGTTTGATCTAATTCTTTGTATAAATATCTACATATATATGTTTTATTTTATTTGTTTCTAAGATTTGGATCTTGGCTCTTCATCCGCTCAAATCTAGTTCGTGTTTATCGTGCTTTTCGGAGTTTGATTATGTGTTTTGAATTGCCGTCTCTAGCTTTAGAAGGTGAGTTATCACTCTCGACTTCGTACTTATAAACTAGTGAATTGATGGCTTGTGAATGTGTAATTGTGATATGCTATATTGATAGTAATTTCATATACGCCTATGATATGATATTATATGATGTTATAACCTGATTATATACCTGTTTCATCACTTGATATGATATGCTATGCTATGCTGTTCATTAATATTTCTGTTTTTCACACTGCAATTCCCTCACTATGGTTTGAAATGATACATACCCGAACGGACTTTAGAATCGGGAAAAGTCGTTATGAGCTGAAATGATAAGCTTAAGCGATTTTTATTTGACTTGGGATTGCGGGTTTGAAATGATCAAACCCGGTAATTTTATATTTCGGATTGAAATGATATATATCCGTATCATTTGACCTAGGTTAGAAAATATTATACAGACCTGTGGTTAATTTTAATATATATATATTTTCTGAAAATTTTAAGTATTTGGAAATTTTAAATTATGAGATTTTAACTTAAAATTTGATTTAAATGATTTAAAACTATATATATACTGATTTTCTATAGGTTAAAGTTTTATGAGTTAATAAATGATTTAAAAATGTAAATTAAAATGTTGATTTAACTTAATAATTGAAAATTTGATTTAAAATGGAATTTTAGGCTTAACTTAGTAATAAAATATTTTATTTATGAAATGGATATTTTTAAAGTAAATAAAGTATCAAGTTATTTGTTACAATAAAAGTTAAGCAATTTAAATGTATTTTTTGACTTAATAAATGAATTATAGTTAATTGGATATTTTATTAATAAAATTTTAATTTATTAAAATCATAAGTCAAATGATATCCAAATAAATATTTTTGAAAAGTGAGATAAGTTTTATAAGTTAAAATGATGAAAAACTGAAGATATAATGTTTTGAAATGTTATAGTAAAACTTAGAATAGTATTGGTAGCATTTCCAAAATGCTATGGTTTTAAGGTAGCGTTTTATAAGTGCTACCATTTCTAACAATGTATTGTTTTTCCAAACACCACTATATCTACGGTAATGTTTTCTAAGTGCTACTGTCTCTAATAAGATAACAATTTCAAAAATGCTACTATGTGTATTATCACATTTTCAATGTGCTACAAATGCTAAAATACAATGTTTTTGAAATGTTATAATTGAATGAATGAACTTAGAAATGCTACAACTTTGAAAATGAATATCACCTTTGAAAGATATTGACATCAAATTTAAATGGTTTAAAATGAATTTGTTTTGACTAGAAATATAAACCATTTTGAAATTTATAACCACGGGTTATAATAACAATTGGTTGTTGAAGAGACCGGGATCAGATATGGACATACTCTCTGTCGATACCGAAAACCACTTTAACAATTGTGTATGCGGTGGAGATTCCAGAATGAAGTAGGATGGTGGCGACGATCCTAAGGTATATTTACGTGGACCTAACTTTCGTGAGTTAGCATAAGGTGGTTAAAACATGAGCGATTCCGGGCCAATGAGGTAGCTCCTCTTATCCAACACATTCCATCGTATACCATTTTATTACTTTGTGATTGATTGGGTGCACCCCTTGATTCAGGAGTGTGGCTCGAGTTAGGCGATTGTTGCGGCTTTGCGTTACCAATAGTCCGGATGCGTAATCAGTATATCTACCCTGGCTTTGCCTAGTTGTGTCGTGTCACCTACCCTAGCGTGCTTTACTACGAGTTTGATTTGTGTCGTACCTATGGAGTATCCTCTGGTAGCTCCAGTTTATGGGCTATTACGGTACTGTATAGACTATTGGCACTATAAAATGTGTTAAGGGGGATATGGGTAACGCCTTAACGCTATTTTTAAACAGTTTACTTTACTTTAGACATTATTATAATAGAGTATATTACTACATAGTAGATAGTTTAACGGATCCTTAAAGGATGGGCGATCCCAAGCATCCTTTAAGTTATTGATGCATTTCTATTACAGTTCACTTGAGTTGATTTACATTTTATAAGTATGTATGTCCTGACTCGAGTGTTTTGTGTTTTGCTTTACGCTTGGGTCAGCCTGAGTATCACAGCTTTGGATTCATCTTCTGGAGCTAGGGATTTGCTGGAGCTTATTTGTCTATCTAGTTGTCTATTTCCATTTCAGTTATTTTCATTCAGCCTTCGCTTATGTATTAGTGAACTTATGTATTCAGACTTTTGTTGTATATGTTTTTCAAACTATGGTATTTTGTATCTGTTTTGAGACTGTGTATTGTAGTAGCTTCATGAACTACTATGTATTTTTATTTCCCCTGCGAGTTATTCTGATATTTTGTGTCTGTGATTCTGTGATTTATTTTATTTTCTCCAAATTTATTTACAATCTCTTGTTTTGAATTATTCATGTCTGACATGTGTGGTTTTATTGTCGATTTGAATGGTCCAAAATAGTGGGTCGTTATAGAAATGATTTATAAAATGATCCAGAAATGATTTGATAAGAAGTACTTTAAACAAAAAAGTGAAATAATTGAAATTTGAATAAATTGAATTTAAATGAAATAGATGTAAATAAATTGAAAGTAAACCAAGCAACTATTAATAAAAATTTGATGTTAATACGAAATGAAGTGTATAAATTCACTATGAATATTGGATAATGTAAATTGATGTAGTTATGAATTTATCGAATGAATACTAATGGTTGAATGATTTGTTTTATTGTAAACCATTGTTTTAACTATTTTTTATTGCATATGATTGTTGTATGTTATGTATTATTGCTTGTGCTAATGATTTGGATTCAAAATTCAAGTTATATGGTTCTATTAGACTTATACATGTTCTGTATCTTTTATAAGTGACTATTATTCTAAATTGAGTTGAGATAGGTACATACGAAGACTGTTTGGACGTATACGCGGTTTAATATGCTTTTTCTTGCTTAATATGAGTGAACTCGCTCGTATTAATAATAATAATAAGGTACATATCTCGGATTACATACCACACTTTTATATATATTTTTCCCTATGGGATGCCTCATCATTGAGATGAGATGTATATTTGATATATTTGGTATATATATTGTATTGTAAATTTTTTACGATCGAGCCGTGCAAAGAAGATGCTGCCGAAATTTTTCGTAAATCTTGGTGTTAGAAAATTTTTGATATTTTAAGAATTTTATAGCTTGTTTATATATATTAGTTGTAATTTCTGTAAAAGCCAATTCAGAGTATCATAGCGCCAGTGTAAATTACAAGGGGCGCATTTCACAAATGCGCCCCGTGTTATTTTTTTAAAAAAAAATCCACCTCATCGCTGAGGTGGCAAAACTGGCCTATATCTGCAAATAGTTTTGAACTTGGCCTATTCGTGCAAATGGTTTTGAAAAGCAGCCTCTTTTGAAAATTTGTCCTTTTATAAAATAAAATTTACTTAAGTAAAATTATTAATATGAATTTGAATTAATGAAATGAACTAACGAAGTGAATCAATTAATTAATATGAACTTAAATTATGAAGTAATAATAAACATGAGTTGTGTTTTATAAAATGTTCATAAAAAACATAAATGGTTTTATGAAATGGTTTATAAATGAGATTGGTATTAAAGAGAATATACTAAGCTGTAATGAAATAAAATTTAACTTAAATAAGATTAAATGAAATTGTAACAACCTATAATGTTAACAAATATTTTTTTAATTCAATTTATTTGAAACCTTGATTCTTAAATCATTTAAAATTGAAATTTTGGAATTTTATAATGAAATTTTGGGATTTATTGATAATTTTTTTCCAAATAGAAAAAAATAAAGATTTTATGAAAATTTTATATTTTGGTCAACTTTGGTCAAACTTTGACTTTCAGCTGAAATTTTTAAATTTGAATTTTAAATTTCCAATCTTTTTCTTTTAAGCTGAATTTGATTCTGATATTCGTCCTGCTTTCGTTTCTTCAAATTCTGTTTTATACTTTTTAAACCTGATAAAATTCAGCGTTTTACACGCAATTATTTTCAGTATTCTTTTTGTTTATTTTTCTATGTTTATTTTCTATTTTATTTTTAGTTTGGGCTTTGTTTTTTTTGCGTTGAGCTTGTTTTGATTTGGGCTTGGCTAATGGGCTTAGGAAATTCTAAGAGGCATGAGTTGTTTTTTTTATGAAGAGATGCCTTTTCCATTGCCTTAGCCGTACAAAACATCTCACCTCCTCTTTCTTTCTCATTTGCATTTCCTGAAGAAAAAAAATTACAGTAAGTTCTCTTTTCCATTTTCTTATTTTTTTTGCTCTTTCCTTCCTCCTTAGTTCGACCATCACCATTCCCATCCCTCTTGTCGACCCCATCTCCTCCACCATCCATCACCTATGATCGGCCATCATCTCCTCATCACCATCCCCTACTTATGTCGTGACCATAGATCCAAACCCCATCACCAAACTAGGCTTGAAACCCAAGCCGAGCCTTCTGGATCACCACCTCCTCTTGCTAGCCTCGGCCACCCCCTATTTCACCACCTTCCATCCCTTAGCCGTGACCACTTCCATCTCCAAACCGTGCAAATTGTTGAGCCATAACCCATAGCACCACTTGATCAAGCCCAAACACCATGGCCGAACCCATTGAAGCCTAGGCCGAACCCAAAGTGCACATGACTCTTCACTTGCCTTGACTCTTTGGCTTCCACATGCCTTTTGATATGCCATCCTTTCACCTACCTTATGCCGTGCCTTTTGTCATCCATGGCCGAACATATATGCTTCAAAACAAATCATATCCGAGCCATTTTGGTGATGATCTAGCCTACTTTGAATGTGGCCGAGCCCACTTGACTTGAATCTAGCCATTTGTGCATTTGTTTTGCTTTGTTTGATCTAATTCTTTGCATAAATATCTACTTATATATGTTTTATTTTATTTGTTTCTAAGATTTTGATCTTGGCTCTTTATCCACTCAAATCTAGTTCATGCTTTGTCGTGCTTTTCGGAGTTTGATTCTGTGTTTTGAATTGTCGTCTCTAGCTTTAGAAGGTGAGTTATCACTCTCGACTTCGTACTTATAAACTAGTGAATTGATGGCTTGTGAATGTGTAATGGTGATATGCTATTTTGATAGTAATTTCATATACGCCTGTGATTTGATATTATATGATGTTATAACCTGATTATATACCTGTTTCATCACTTGATATGATATGCTATGCTATGCTGTTCATTTATATTTCTGTTTCTCACACTGCAAGTTCCCCCACTATGGGTTGAAATGATACATACCCGAATGGAATGAGCTGAAATGATAAACTCAAGCCATTTTATTTGAGTTGGGATTGCGGGTTTGAAATGATCAAACCCGGGATTTTTATATTTCGGATTGAAATGATATATATCCGTATCACTTGACCTAGGTTAGAAAATATTATACAGACTTGTGGTTAATTTTAAAATATATATATATATTCTGGAAATTTTAAGTATTTGGAATTTTTAAATTATGAGATTTTAACTTAAAATTCGATTTAAATGACTTAAAAATGTATATATACTGATTTTCTATAGGTTAAAGTTTTATGAGTTAATAAATGATTTAAAAATGTAAATTAAAATGTTGATTTAACTTAATAATTAAAAATTTGATTTCAAATGGAATTTTAGGCTTAACTTAGTAATAAAATATTTTATTTATGAAATGGATATTTTTAAAGTAAATGAAGTATCAAGTTATTTGTTAAAATAAAAGTTAAGCAATTTAAATGTATTTTTTTGACTTAATAAATGAATTATAGTTAATTGGATATTTTATTAATAAAATTTTAATTTATTAAAATCATAAGTCAAATGATATCCATATAAATATTTTTGAAAAGTGAGATAAGTTTTATAAGTTAAAATGATGAAAAAATGAAGATATAATGTTTTGAAATGTTATAGTAAAACTTAGAATAGTATTGGTAGCATTTCCAAAATGTTATGGTTTTAAGGTAGCGTTTTATAAGTGCTACCATTTCTAACAATGTATTGTTTTTCCAAACACCACTATATCTACGGTAATGTTTTGTAAGTGCTACTGTCTCTAATAAGATAACATTTTCGAAAATGCTACTATATGTATTATCACATTTTCAAAGTGCTACAAATGCTAAAATACAATGTTTTTGAAATGTTATAATTGAATGAATGAACTTAAAAAGGCTACAACTTTGGAAATGAATATCATCTTTGACAGATATTGACATCAAATTTAAATGGTTTAAAATGAATATGTTTTGTTTTGAAATATAAACCATTTTGAAATTTATAACCACGGGTTATAATAACGATTGGTTGTTGAAGAGACCGGGATCGGATATGGACGTACTCTCTGTCGATACCGAAAACCACTTTAACAACTGTGTACACGGTGTAGATTCCAGAATAAAGTAGGATGGTGACGACGATCCTAAGGTATATTTACGTGGACCTAACTCCCGTGATTTAGCATAAGGTGGTTAAAACAGGAGCGATTCCGGGCCAATGAGGTAGCTCCTCTTATCGGACACATTCCATCGTATACCATTCTATTACTTTGTGATTGATTGGGTGCACCCCTTGATTCGAGAGTGTGGCTCGAGTTGGGCGATTGCTGCGGCTTTGCGTTACCAATAGTCCAGATGCATAATTGTTATATCTACCCTGGCATTGCCTAGTTGTGCCGTGTCATCTACCCTAGCGTGCTTTACTACGAGTTTGATTTTTATCGTACCTATGGAGTATCCTCTGGTAGCTCCAGTTTACAGGGTATTACGGTACTGTATAGACTATTGGCACTATAAAATGTGTTAAGGGGGATATGGGTAACGCCATAACGCTATTTTTAAATAGTTTACTTTACTTTAGACATTATTATAATAGCGTATATTACTACATTGTAGATGGTTTAACAGATCCTTAAAGGATGGACGATCCCAAGCATCCTTTAAGTTATTGATGCATTTCTATTACAGTTCACTTGATTTGATTTACATTTTATAAGTATGTATGTCCTGACTCGAGTGTTTTGTGTTTTGCTTTATGCTCGGGTCAGCCTGAGTATCACAGCTTTGGATTCATCTTCTGGAGCTAGAGATTTGCTGGAGCTTATATGTCTATCTAGTTGTCTATTTCCATTTCAGTTATTTTCATTCAGCCTTCGCTTATGTATTAGTGAACTTATGTATTCAGATTTCTGTTGTATCTGTTTTTCAGACTATGGTATTTTGTATCTGTTTTGAGACTGTGTATTGTAGTAGCTTCATGAACTACTATGTATTTTTATTTCCCCTACGAGTTATTCTGATATTTTGTGTCTGTGATTCTATGATTGATTTTATTTGCTCCAAATTTATTTACAATCTATTTTTTTGAATTATTCAAGTATGACATGTGTGGTTTTATTGTCGATTTTGAATGGTCCAAAATAGTGGGTCATTACATTTGGTATCAGAGCTTTGGTTTTAGGCAAACCTTAGCCTACGGAGCAAAAACTCATTAGAGATAGGGTAGAAATCCTCTAGAATGAGTGAAATCAATCTTAGAATCATTTCTTTGTAAAAGAACGTATTTTTAAGTATAAAATGATTTTCAAATGATTTTAAAGGATTTTAAAAGATTATTTTAGATATAAAATTTTCTTGTTTTAAAATCTCATTTTACTAAACTTTATTCCTTTCGAACCCAACTTGTTTATTTGAATTCGTTGATTAGGATTTCTATTCTAGTTGAATCTTATCTTTGTCTTTCTATTTTACCTTGGTCCTAAAATTCATTCTTGATTTTTCCAGGATGAATCGTAGGAATGCCAGAGATAGGGGTTGTGGTGTTGCCCGGTTCCTGAACCTCTTGCACCCATCAGGTTCACCACTCTCTGTAAGGAGTTCACTCAACTTGTTGGTACCAAGTTTACTGGATCTGAGAGCATCGTTGAGGCTCAACTGTGCTTGAGGAGTCTAGAGAGGATTTTCACTAGTTTGGAGATTACTGATGCTTAGAAGCGTCAGTTGGTAGCTTAGCAGTTGCAGGAGGCAGCCTAGGTATGGTGGGAGTCTGTTACAGCTCAGACTATTGAGGCAGATATTTCTTGGGAGCAGTTTAGGTATCTTCTTGTGTTGGTTTTGAGTTCTATTCAGTTTCACTCTTTCGAATCTATCTTAAGCTTTGATATCTTTTTCAGGGAGGCTTTTGTGGCAAAGTGTATGCCCAAAGCCAGGAAGTCCCAGCTATACAGGGAGTTTATGGAACTTAAGCAAGGGAGCACGTCATTTTCTGAGTATGAGCTAAAGTTCAATGAACTTTCCAAGTTTGGTCCTGGTCTGATTGACACCTCTCTTAAGAAGAATGAGAAATTTATAGCTGGATCTCGCCCAGAGTATTATGATCGTCTCATTTCTCATGTTCATGGTACCTTCACGGAGTTGATGGGCATGGCCATTAGATATGAGAATCCCACTTCTAAGGAAGCTTCTGTTCCTCATGCTTCTCCATCTCAGCCTGGTTCTGGCAACTCTAGGAAGAGGAATCCTAACTTTCATCAGCAGAAGCAGAATTGGCTTAAGAATCCTGGTTTAGGATCTACTCCTCGGAAGCATCCTATTGACCTATCTTCCATTACATGCTTCAAGTGTGATCAGAAGAGGCACTATGCCAATAGTTGCCCTACTTTAGTTGGTGCTGTTGTTCCTCCACCTCAGGATACCAGGAACAACCTCTGTCATGTCTGTTTGCAGCCTGGCCATTTCAAGAAGGATTTCCCCTTGTATCAGAAGGGCAAGACATCTGGAGTCTTTGTTATGACTTCTTCCACTCATGTTCCGCCTGCTCCACCTGCTCTTAGTGATACCCAAGGTACTCTCCAAGGCACCTTTACTCTGTTTGATTTTCCTGTTCGTGTTTTATTTGATACTGGAGCTTTGCATAGATTTATTTCAGTGGATCTTTGTGATAAGTTTGAGCATCTCCTTTCTCCTGAGTTTGCAGCTGTACCTTTATGTGTTACTAATCCTATTGGGGGTCCCGCGAACCTTAGTAGGATTTGTAACCAAGTGAAACTCCTCTATTTTGATCATCGATTTTCTGGTGATTTCTATGTTCTGGGTTTTGATGCTTTTGATTTATTGCTTGGGGGTGATTGGCTGAAGAGACATGAAGCCGTTATCTCTTGTAAAACCCAAACTGTTTCGCTTGTTGATGATCGGTGTAACTCTTTGGTGATTCAGTGATGTATGCCTCAGGATTTTGCTGGCAGTTTTATTTATTCTCTTGATTCTTCTCCTGGCGATCTTGATTCAACTTCTGTGTTTAAACTCTATCCCGATGTATTTGGTGAAGTCTCTTCTTTACCTCCTAAGCAGAAAATTGATTTCCGTATTGATCTTATTCCTGGAGCTCGACCTGTAGTTCTTCCTCCCAAAAGAATGGCACCCCGTGAGAAGGTTGAGTTGAGGAAACAAATTGAGGACTTGTTCTCCAAGGGTCTAATCAGACCTAGTCATTCCGAATGGGGAGCAACAGCAGTTTTCGTCACTAAGTCCGATGGTTCTTTGAGGATGTGTGTTGATTATAGGGAGCTGAACAAGCTCACTATGAAAAACAGATATCTTATGCCTTGTATCAATGATATGTTCGATCAGCTTTATGGAGCTGCTGTTTTCTCTCAGCTTGATCTTGCCACAGGTTTCCACCAGCTCAGAGTTGTTGAGGAAAGTATTCCTAAGACTGCTTTCCGTACTGAGAATGGTTTCTATGAATGGTTAGTTATGCCTTTTGGTTTGACTAATGCCCCTGCTTTCTTTGTTGATCTGATGAATCGTGTTTTTCGTGATGTCCTAAACAAGTTTGTTCTTGTCTTCTTCGATGATATTCTTTTCTTCTCTAAGTCGGAGGAGGAACATAAGGTCCATCTGAATTCTATTCTGGAGACTCTTAGGAGTCACCAATTGAAAGCTAAATTCTCTAAATGCCATTTCTGGAAGGATGAAGTCCAATTTCTTGGACATATTGTTTCTAGTAATGGAGTTTCTGTTGATCCAGTCAAGATCGCTGCAATCAATGTAAGTCTACCCTTTTCTCACCTTTCTTTTGTAATTTAATTATTCTATCTTTTTGTAGTTCTTAATTTTCCCTATTCTATTTCAGGATTGGGAAACTCCTAGGACTCCACCTAATATCCGTAGCTTTCTGGGCCTTGCCGGTTATTATCGGAGATTCATTGAGAATTTTGCTCAGATTGCTGCACCTCTCACTGCTTTGACTCGAAAGAATGCTATGTTTATATGGAATGATAAGTGTGAAGCTGCATTCAATGAGTTGAAGTGTAAGCTTACCTCCGCACCAGTTCTTACCGTTCCAAATGGAAATGAGGGATTAACGGTCTACACTGATGCTAGTCGTGAAGGTTTGGTAGCTGTTATGATGCAGGATGGGAAGGTCATTGCTTATGATAGTCGTCAGTTGAAGACCCATGAAGCCAATTATGCTGCTCATGATTTCGAATTGCTTGCTGTGGTTTTTGCTTTGAAACTTTGGAGGCATCATCTTTTGGGAACTAAATTTGAATTTTTTACGGATCATCAGCCTTTGAGATATATTTTCACCTAGAAGGATTTGAATCAGAGGCAAGTTAGGTGGCTTGAGTTCCTTGCTTCTTATGACCTCGACATCAACTATAACCCTGGAAAAGCTAATGTTGTGGCCGATGCTTTGAGTCGGAAGAAGGCGATGTTGTGTCCGTTTGTTGTTTCTTCTCCTCTTTTGGATCGTATCATTTCTAAGTAGGATGAGGATCAGATGCTTAGTTTTATTAAGGAGAGTGTTCGTAGCAGGGTTGGTGGTAGTAGTCTTGATGTTAGTGGAGCTCAGATCGATGATAGAGGGATTTTGAGGGTTAATAATCAGATTTGTGTCCCGAATTTTGATGGATTGAGACAGGAGTTACTTCAGGAAAATCATCGATCCAGACTTTCTATTCATCCAGGAGTGACCAAGATGTATCAGGATATGAAGAAGCTTTATTGGTGGAGAGGTATGAAGCGGGATATCTCCATTTTTGTTAGTAGGTGTGCGACTTGTCACCAAGTCAAGGTTGATCATCAGAAGACCCTTGGTTTATTGCAGCCTCTTGAGGTTCCCAATTGGAAATGGAAACAGGTTTCTATGGATTTTTGTAACAACCCGCATATCTATCGAATTTATATTTAAATATTTTATCGTTAGTCGGATGTTAGTCCGAAAAGCTACTTTTTGCATACGGTCAAATTAGGACTCGAGACCACCCCCATTGAGTTCAAAATGACGTTTGCGATCTTTTTGAGTATAAACTTCGATATGTTTGGAGATAGTGAAATTTTCGTCACTTTTCCCACTTGTGACTTTGGTTGGGACTGCACCTTCTTAACTCAGCCCAACCCCCTCTTCTCTTCATCACTTCATCAAATACTTCAAGCTTCTTCAAAAATGGTGGAGGGAAAGAGAAATTAAAATTCCAAGCTCGAGATCTTTAGTAAATTCAACATCAAACTCCGAATTCAAGGTGAAGAACATAGATTCAAGCTAGGGGTTGATTCTTGCTTTGCTCTTAAGCTCTCCAACATCAATTTCGTGGAAAAGGTGAGATTTTTGATCTCACATCTTGCCTATAATCGTCATTGGACTGTTGGGAATGATTCCTCATCACTTTAGCATGTTTGTTGCATTTGGTTTGGATTGGATTGGCGAAAAACTTCAAATTTTAGTGATTTTGGTGAAAAACTGCTACTAGGTCGTTCTGGCCATTTTTAGCTCGTTCGGAGTTAGGTCGCTCATCCATAGGTCGTAGGTCGTTGCCGACCTATAATCTCCAGGCAAATGTTAGGTCGTATCGACCTTAGGTCGTAGGTCGTATTCGACCTTAAGTCGTTAGGTCGTATAGACCTTAGGTCGTGCACCTTTAGGTCGAAGCATTTTAGGTCGCTTCCCCTGGACCTCGTTAGGTCGTTCACCTCTAGGTCGCGTGTCTTTAGGTCGCAAGCCTTTAGGTCGCGTATCCTTAGGTCGCCAGTTTTAGGTCGCTAGTTCTCATGCTTCTTAAGTCGCTCGACCTCGATAAGTCGTAGGTCGCTCACGAGCTAAGCATTAGGTCGTTTGACCTGCTTACTGTTTAGGTCGCTTAGCCCTATTCCTTTTAGGTCGTATGACCTTATCCCTTAGGTCGCTCGATCCCACTAAGTCTTAGGTCGCGAACCATGATAGGTCGCGCACATCCTTAGGTCGCGCCTCACTGTTAGGTCGCGCACTTTGTTAGGTCCCACGCGAGTTAGCACTTAGGTCGTTTGACCTGTTCTTCTGCTAGGTCGTATGACCTACTTTTCCTTAGGTCGCCTGACCAGCCTGCCTTCATTAGGTCGAACCTCGTATTACTCTGCGTAGGCAATCTTATCTGAAAAGAATTCATCAGAACTTCCACTTTGATGCATTTTGAGCTGATTTCCTTGGATTTTATTCACGTCTCCGAATGTGAATTTTTGTGATAGATTGTTCCAACAATCGTTTTATGACTTGTCACTTTAAAGATATGAAGGTTTTAATACTAGTAGTAAATATCAAAACTCTTTCATCAAATCGATTTCAACACTATTTTTAATATCAAAAGTTCGTTTTCTCAAACCGATTTCCAATCTACTAATATATATAAGCCTTTACTTCACTCGAATGAGAAATCGACTTAAACGACTTAGTAAAACGAGTGGTATGAAACGCTTGCGTTCACTTCGTCGGTTAGCTCTTGGACTTGTTCGATTGAACCCTTTTCGTGACAATTTCCTAGTGAAGATTTACAGCTTGTTCGTAAATATTTAAGTTAAGCAAGTGGTTATGGGACATGAAGCTAAACTCATATATTTACTAGCTTGGTGTGATTGACACTTCTCGCTGATCATGATGATCATTTTATGATTTAGACTAGCAATTGTGCGATGTCTCTTTGTTTGCAAGGTTAGACTAGACCGCAGTAGTGTGATTCCGACTCACACATATCTCTTTGTCCGCAAGGTTAGTCTAGACCGCAGTAGTGTGATTCCGACTCACACATATCTTTTTGTTTGCGAGGTTAGGCTAGACACCACTTGTGTGATTCCATTCACACATACCTTTTTGCTTTTTGGTTAGCCTAGGCCTCAATCAGTGTGATTCCGACTCACACATATGGGGTAGCGCCCCATGGTCTTCGGACCATCATGTGATAGGCCTCTTTCTCTTTTTATGATTTCTGGATTTCTTGTTTGATTTCTGGATTTTTATGTCATTGACTTGTTATGAGTACAAGTTTAGGGTATGATGCCCTCTTTGGATCTTTGAGAAGATTCTCGTGATATTGATCATTTCTCATTGGTTGATCTCCTGTTGAACATCATTTTCATACTTATAGTAGTATGTCAGTATGGATATTTTACGTTTATGCCATATCTCTTATTTTATATCATGTCATCTGATATTTATAGTTAGACTGATCCATTTATTATTTTCTTAAATAATACTCGTGTCAGACCGAGATGTTACAGGTGCTTCTGCTTGACTTCCTTCCGGGATTTGCTACTCTGACTTTTGGCTGACTATTTAGTTCAGCAGTTTTTGTTGTATACACTTGAGATATGGACTCATAGTTGTATTCTTTTGGTATAGCACATGTTGCTATTCTTTTGTATTATTGTGGAACTTTTTGACCACTACTCTGATGTACACTTTCATGTGTTAGTTATATATTCATATCTTCTTCCGCCTTTGTGATATGGATGTCTGTGACTGCTTTGTGTTATGTTTATTTCTATGTTTGTTTCCGAAGATTATTTTATAGCCACCGTGTGATAATCAATTACATGGATGGTCGCTCCTCAACAGCCTTATTCTCCATGCTAGTTGACAGCACTACATCGTAGTGTCCTTGGCTAGCGTGGGTATTGAGGTGGGGCGTCACAATTTTATTAATGGATTACCGAGGACTAGGAAGGGTAATGAGAGTATTTGGGTTATTGTGGATAGATTGACCAAGTCAGCTCATTTCATTCCGGTCAAGTCTACCCGTTCTGCTTCGAGTTTGGCTTAGATTTATATGAGGGAGATTGTCCGTCTTCATGGTGTTCCTGTCAGTATTGTTTGTGATCGAGATCCTATCTTTACCAGTTGGTTTTGGAAAGCTTTTCAAGAATCTTTAGGTACTCATCTGAATCTGAGCACTGCTGACCATCCACAGACCGACGGTCAAACGGAAAGAGTGAATCAGATTCTAGAGGATCTTCTTCGTGCTTGTGTTCTTGATTATGGAGGATCTTGGGAAGATCATCTCCATCTTGTCGAATTCACCTATAACAACAGTTATCAGGTATAATCTCTAATCTTCTACCTTAATCTTATCTTAATCCCTTATCTATCTCATTTCATCTTTTGAATTCAGGCTAGTATTGCAATGTCTCCGTTCGCTGCTCTTTACGGACGACCTTGCAGATCCCCATCTTGCTGGATTGAATCCGGCGATCGTTTGGTTCTTGGTCCTGATATGATTTTGGAGGTTTCTGAGAGAGTTGAGGAGATTAAGAGGAAGATGAGGAGTGCTCAGGATAGGCAGAAGAAGTACGCTGATCAGCGTAGGAGGAGTTTGGAGTTTTCTGTTGATGATCTGGTTTTCCTTAAGGTCTCTCCCTTAAGGAATGTGATTCGTTTTGTTCATAGAGGGAAGCTTGCTCCTAGGTTCATTGGTCCTTTCCGCATCTTGGAAATGATTGGTTCTTTGGCTTATCGTTTGGATTTTCCCAAGAAGTTTTCTGGAGTGCATAATGTATTCCATGTTTCGCATCTTTGTCGATATCTTCATGATCCATCTCTTATTGTCCAGCCTTCTGCTCTCGAGAGTTTAGATATTGAGCCTAATCTTACTGTCGAGAGGAAGCCACTTTGTATTGTCGATAGAAGTACGAAGCAGCTGAGAAGGAAATCTGTCAACATGGTCAAAGTGCAGTGGAGTACTGATGATCGTGATTGTACCTGGGAGATGGAGGAGAGCATGCGTGCTTCGAATTCGGAATTGTTTGTTTCACGTACTATTTGCTATTCTATCTTATCCTTATCTTTCTTTGTTTTTTTCTCTGTGCCTCGTTCCTTTTCGAGGACGAAAAGCTTTGAGTGAGGGAGAGTGTAACAAACCATAATTTTAACAAATATTTTTAATTCAATTTATTTGAAACTTTGATTCTTAAATCATTTAAAATTGAAAATTTGGAATTTTATAATGAAATTTTAGGATTTATTGATAATTTATTTTCCAAATATAGTAAAATAAAGATTTTCTGAAAATTTTATATTTTGGTCAACTTTGGTCAAACTTTGACTTTCAGTTGAAATTTTTAAATTTGAATTTTAAATTTCCAATCTTTTTCTTTTAAGCTGAATTTGATTTTGCTATTCGTCCTGCTTTTCATTTAGTCAAATTCTATTTCATACTTTTTAAATCTAATAAAATTCAGCGTTTTACATGCAATTATTTTCAGTATTCTTTTTGTCTATTTTTCTATGTTTATTTTCTATTTTATTTTTAGTTTGGGCTTTGTTTTTTTTTGTTGTGTTGAGCTTGTTTTGATTTGGGCTTGGCTAATGGGCTTAAGAAATTCCAAGAGGCAATAGTTGTTTTTTTTATGAAGAGATGCCTTTTCCATTGCCTTAGCCGTACAAAACATCTCAACTCTGCTTTCTTTCTCATTTGCATTTCCTGAAGAAAAATAATTACAGTAAGTTCTCTTTTCCATTTTCTTATTTTTTTTGCTCCTTCCTTCCTCCTTCTTAGTTCGGCCATCACCATTCCCATCCCTCTTGCCGACCCCATCTCCTCCATCATCCATCACCTATGATCGGCCATGATCCCCTCATCACCATCCCCTATCTATGTCGTGACCATAGATCCAAACCCCATCACCAAACTATGCTTGAAACCCTAGCCGAGCCCTTTAGATCACCACCTCCTATTGCTAGCCTCGGCCGACCCCTATTTCACCACCTTCCATCCCTTAGCCGTGACCACTTCCATCTCCAAGCCATGCAAATTGTTGATCCATGACCCATAGCACCACTTGATCAAGCCCAAACACCATGGCCGAACCCATTGAAGCCTAGGCCGAACCCAAAGTGCACATGACTCTTCACTTGCCTTGACTCTTTGGCTTCCACATGCCTTTTGCTATGCCATCCTTTCACCTACCCTATGCCGTACCTTTTGTCATCCATGGTCGAACATATATGCTTCAAAACAAATCATGGCTGAGCCATTTTGGTGATGATCTAGCCTACTTTGAAAGTGGTCGAGCCCACTTGACATGAATCTAGCCATTTGTGCATTTGTTTTGCTTTGTTTGATCTAATTCTTTGCATAAATATCTACTTATATATGTTTTATTTTATTTGTTTCTAAGATTTGGATCTTGGCTCTTCATCCGCTCAAATCTAGTTCGTGTTTATCGTGCTTTTCGGAGTTTGATTATGTGTTTTGAATTGTCGTCTCTAGCTTTAGAAGGTGAGTTATCACTCTCGACTTCGTACTTATAAACTAGTGAATTGATGGCTTGTGAATGTGTAATTGTGATATGCTATATTGATAGTAATTTCATATACGCCTATGATATGATATTATATGATGTTATAACCTGATTATATACCTGTTTCATCACTTGATATGATATGCTATGCTATGCTGTTCATTAATATTTCTGTTTTTCACACTGCAATTCCCTCACTATGGGTTGAAATGATACATACCCGAACGGACTTTAGAATCGGGAAAAGTCGTTATGAGCTGAAATGATAAGCTTAAGTGATTGTTATTTGACTTGGGATTGCGGGTTTGAAATGATCAAACCCGGTAATTTTATATTTCGGATTGAAATGATATATATCCGTATCATTTGACCTAGGTTAGAAAATATTATACAGACCTGTGGTTAGTTTTAATATATATATATTTTCTGAAAATTTTAAGTATTTGGAAATTTTAAATTATGAGATTTTAACTTAAAATTTGATTTAAATGATTTAAAACTATATATAGACTGATTTTCTATAGGTTAAAGTTTTATGAGTTAATAAATGATTTAAAAATGTAAATTAAAATGTTGATTTAACTTAATAAATGAAAATTTGATTTGAAATGGAATTTTAGGATTAACTTAGTAATAAAATATTTTATTTATGAAATGGATATTTTTAAAGTAAATAAAGTATCAAGTTATTTGTTACAATAAAAGTTAAGCAATTTAAATGTATTTTTTGACTTAATAAATGAATTATAGTTAATTGGATATTTTATTAATAAAATTTTAATTTATTAAAATCATAAGTCAAATGATATCCAAATAAATATTTTTGAAAAGTGAGATAAGTTTTATAAGTTAAAATGATGAAAAAATGAAGATATAATGTTTTGAAATGTTATAGTAAAACTTAGAATAGTATTGGTAGCATTTCCAAAATGCTATGGTTTTAAGGTAGCGTTTTATAAGTGCTACCATTTCTAACAATGTATTGTTTTTCCAAACACCACTATATCTACGGTAATGTTTTCTAAGTGCTACTGTCTCTAATAAGATAACAATTTCAAAAATGCTACTATGTGTATTATCACATTTTCAAAGTGCTACAAATGCTAAAATACAATGTTTTTGAAATGTTATAATTGAATGAATGAACTTAGAAATGCTACAACTTTGAAAATGAATATCACCTTTGAAAGATATTGACATCAAATTTAAATGGTTTAAAATGAATTTGTTTTGATTAGAAATATAAACCATTTTGAAATTTATAACCACGGGTTATAATAACAATTGGTTGTTGAAGAGACCGGGATCAGATATGGACATACTCTCTGTCGATACCGAAAACCACTTTAACAATTGTGTACGCGATGGAGATTCCAGAATGAAGTAGGATGGTGGCGACGATCCTAAGGTATATTTACGTGGACCTAACTTCCGTGAGTTAGCATAAGGTGGTTAAAACAGGAGCGATTCCGGGCCAATGAGGTAGCTCCTCTTATCGAACACATTCCATCGTATACCATTTTATTACTTTGTGATTGATTGGGTGCACCCCTTGATTCAGGAGTGTGGCTCGAGTTAGGCGATTGTTGCGGCTTTGCGTTACCAATAGTCCGGATGCGTAATCAGTATATCTACCCTGGCATTGCCTAGTTGTGTCGTGTCACCTACCCTAGCGTGCTTTACTACGAGTTTGATTTGTGTCGTACCTATGGAGTATCCTCTGGTAGCTCCAGTTTATGGGCTATTACGGTACTGTATAGACTATTGGCACTATAAAATGTGTTAAGGGGGATATGGGTAACGCCTTAACGCTATTTTTAAATAGTTTACTTTACTTTAGACATTATTATAATAGAGTATATTACTACATAGTAGATAGTTTAACAGATCCTTAAAGGATGGTCGATCCCAAGCATCCTTTAAGTTATTGATGCATTTCTATTACAGTTCACTTGAGTTGATTTACATTTTATAAGTATGTATGTCCTGACTCGAGTGTTTTGTGTTTTGCTTTACGCTTGGGTCAGCCTGAGTATCACAGCTTTGGATTCATCTTCTGGAGCTAGGGATTTGCTGGAGCTTATTTGTCTATCTAGTTGTCTATTTCCATTTCAGTTATTTTCATTCAGCCTTCGTTTATGTATTAGTGAACTTATGTATTCAGACTTCTGTTGTATATGTTTTTCAAACTATGGTATTTTGTATCTGTTTTGAGACTGTGTATTGTAGTAGCTTCATGAACTACTATGTATTTTTATTTCACCTGCGAGTTATTCTGATATTTTGTGTCTGTGATTCTGTGATTGATTTTATTTTCTCCAAATTTATTTACAATCTCTTGTTTTGAATTATTTATGTCTGACATGTGTGGTTTTATTGTCGATTTGAATGGTCCAAAATAGTGGGTCGTTACAGAAATGATTTATAAAATGATCCAGAAATGATTTGATAAGAAGTACTTTAAACAAAAAAGTGAAATAATTGAAATTTGAATAAATTGAATTTAAATGAAATAGATGTAAATAAATTGAAAGTAAACCAAGCAACTATTAATAAAAATTTGATGTTAATACGAAATGAAGTGTATAAATTCACTATGAATATTGGATAATGTAAATTGATGTAGTTATGAATTTATCAAATGAATACTAATGGTTGAATGATTTGTTTTATTGTAAACCATTGTTTTAACTATTTTTTATTGCATATGATTGTTGTATGTTATGTATTATTGCTTGTGCTAATGATTTGGATTCAAAATTCAAGTTATATGGTTCTATTAGACTTATACATGTTCTGTATCTTTTATAAGTGACTATTATTCTAAATTGAGTTGAGATAGGTACATACGAAGACTGTTTGGACGTATACGCGGTTTAATATGCTTTTTCTTGCTTAATATGAGCGAACTCGCTCGTATTAATAATAATAATAAGGTACATATCTCGGATTACATACCACACTTTTATATATATTTTTCCCTATGGGATGCCTCATCATTGAGATGAGATGTATATTTGATATATTTGGTATATATATTGTATTGTAAAAATTTTACGATCGAGCCGTGCAAATAAGATGCTGCCGAAATTTTTCGTAAATCTTGGTGTTAGAAATTTTTTGATGTTTTAAGAATTTTATAGCTTGTTTATATATATAAGTTGTAATTTCTGTAAAAGCCAATCAGAGTAGCATAGCGGAAGCATAGTAAAAATTTTCTAATAAGATTTTAATGTTTATAAGTTAATTATTTGAGTAAAATATATCGGGTGTTAAATTCTCTACTTAACCCCTTTTCGAGGATGAAAAGATTTGAGTGGGGGAGAGTGCAATGACCCGTATTTTTAATTATTTTAAATTATTAAATTTAATATGATTATTGAAAAAATTTGTTAGAAATAAAAATTTAATGATTTATTATTGTAGTTTATTGAATATGAACTTGAATAAAATTTTAAAATAACCAATTTCGAAGATTTAGGCAATAACAACTATTGAAATGAAATTCTATGTATTGAATGTGTTTGTAATCAATAACTAAAATTGGATAATAAATGTTGTATTATTTAGATAGATATAAAATAATTGTTAATAATTAAAATTCATTTGAAATTTTATGGTTTATTAAGGTAATTTCTTGTATAGTTAAATTTTTTAATTTAATATTACATTTATTTAAATATTTGAATTCTAGATTTAATGTGAATGAAAATGATGTCAAAAGTTGATATAAATTTTATTTAATCGAGAATGAAGATTGTTAAATTTAAAAATTTAAATTTAAAGTAATTAAATTAATTTTTGGAAATTACTTGTTTTAATTAACGAGTAAAAATAGCAATTTTGGCCACTGTCTCGGATTTCGACGAAACTAGTTTCATCGGATCTGTAATAGTGAATTATTATAGGATTTTAAGTTTCGTAGCGATTGGACTTATCGTTTGGCCATGCGAGCTTAAAACGTGTAGAATTAATTTCAAAATTTAATTAAAATAATTTGATTTTGAAAAGCTATCTTCTGCATACGATCGAACTAGGCCTCGAGGCTAGTTCCATTGCGTTCGAAAATGGGGGCATAACATATAGAACGCCAGGCGGCATGCCTCGTTCGGAGCTTGAGAATTTCGAGCGTTATAAATCAAATATTTTATAATTGTAATATATATATATATATATACCATCGTTCGTCACTTCAAACATTCCGCCTTTTTTTGTCTACCTCGTACTTCCTTCCTCTCCCTCACTTCAAATCGCGCCCATCAGAAAAAAAAGAAAAAAAAACACGAGATGGGCCGAGGTCAGTAGGCGGCGATGGCAAGCGCATCAGTGGTGCACAGCTTGTAACGACCAGCCATTTCAAACCATTCAAATCGACAATAATCCACACATGTCAAACTTGAATCACCCAAAACAACAGATTGTTAATATATTTATTTGGCATAACTTAGTATATATAGTAAATAAATCAATCATAGAATCACAAACATAGAGTTTTGCAACAAAGCAGCGGAATAAATGAATAGTAGTTCATGAATCTAATATAGAAATAACATAGTCTGAAACAAAATACATCAAAAATCCCAATACACAGAAGTTTCTAATACAAAGAAAATGACTAGTCTGAGACATACAACTCAAATAACAAAAATAAACTGAAGGCTGAAATAGATAAGCTAGATCTTCCAAACGAACTCCAGCTCCAAAAGATGAATCTCAAACAGTGACACTTAGGCTGACCCGAGCGTAAAGAAAAATACAAAACACTCGAATCAGGATTAACGTTCTTATGCAGATAAATCAAACTCAAGTGAAATGTCAAGTAAATGCAATATAACTTAAAGGGATGTTGGGGTTCCATCGTTTAAGGATCCGATAAACTATCTACATACATAGTACAATACGCTACATATATAATGTCTATAGTAAAGTAAAATATCTAAATAGCGTTAAGGCATTACTCATATCCCCCTTAACACATTTTTATATATTCCCATAGTCTATACAGTACCATAATTCCTCCATAAACTGGGGGCTATCAGAGGGCACTCCATAGGTATGGTAGAAACCAAACTCGTAGGAGGCGCGATAGGGCATGTGAACACGGCACTCGACGCAATGCCAGGGTAGGATTCTACCGTTTTGCAGAACCAGGCTGGTGGTAACGCATAGCAGCTACTACCGCCCACCTCGAACAACATTCCCATAATCAAAGGTGCGCACCAATCAAATCACAAAGTAATAGAATGGTTTCGATGAAATGTGTCCGATCGGAGGTATGACCTCACTTGGCCCAGGTATAGCTCCTTTTTTAGTCACATCTAAGCTGACTCATGGGAGTCGGGGCTACGTAAATACCATACAGAATTGTTCGCCAAACCATCCTGCTTCATTCTGGAATCCCCACCACGTACACAGTTGTTAAAGTGGTTTTGGGTATTGGCAGAGACTATGACAATATCCGATCTCAGTCTCTTGAAAAACCAAACACTTATTTCACATCGTTGACTTTTACAATATTACTTTATAAAATATTTAAATAAAATCTCAATTACAGATTTAAATCAAATAAAATATTCGAATTTCAATTTTATTTAAATTTTAAAGTATTCATTTAATCACCTTATTAAATCAAGTTATAAATCGTTTCCAAAAGTCATTAAGCTCTGAATGAATCCTTATTTAAATTCAATTATTAATCAGATTAAGTCAAAAGTGAATTCAAATTTCTCTTTCCACCCCTTTTTATCTATTAAAGTTAAAAATCTATATAAATATAAATTAAATAAACCTTTTAAAAATAATATATATATATATTAAATAAAAATTTACTTTATACAATTTAAAATAAATTAACTTTTTATTTATCTATTTAAAATCTTGTTTTATATATTTTAGAAAATAACTATAAGTAAAATTTCTACAAATTACCTTTAAACTAAACCCATAAATTTTTTCATTTCCAAAATCACGTTTAAATTTCTAAAATTTCTCAATAATAAAATAGAATACCTATTATATTAAAAAAAATCAGAACTCGTTTATTTTCTTTCAAAATGTTTGGAAATCATTTTCAAAATAGACCAACGGTGTTTGAATATAATTTTCTATCCTATGGTCAAGTGATACAGATATTTGTTATTTTAATCCGTAACGGTTTAAATTTACGGGTTTATATCATTAAACCCGCAATCCCACAAATTTCAAAAATAAATGAAAATCGCTTGGGTTTATCATTTCAACCCATAATGAATTTTCTTCTATTCTAAAGTCCGTTCGTGTATGTATCACTTCAACCCATAGTGATTTCTAGAACTAAGGGAACTTGCAGAGTAAGAACAATAACATAACATAACAATTCTAGCATATGTGATCAATAACAATTTTAAATAAATAATTAGTTAACATATAATGGTGTCAATTTACATAAGTATTCAATTTAAAATAACAACATGTCATATTTAACAGTTAATAATTAACAATTCTAATTTAACAGCACATTTAAATTGTCATTTCCTATGAAATCAATTTAATAAGCATAAGAACATTAATCGTGAGTGATTGCTCACATTTCATGGCTAGAGAATGATGGAATTGAAAAGCAACTGATACGGATACTGAAACATACACGGCATGACAAGTCAATTAGTAGTGACAAAAAAGAAAGCGGATTTTAGCACGAAAATTAAATAAAAAAAATATATACATATGAGTGATATACATATACATTTGTTTTAAAATATTTGAAAGAACAATTATATACAACACGTATAATTTTTCGCCAAAGCATACACATGCAATATATACAACGTATATAATTTGTCTGCAATTGAAAGAAAATGACATATATAACATGGTCAAACAATATACATATGCAATATATATATATATATATATATATATATATTTGTTTTATAAAATTTTAGAAAGAACAAATTTATATATACAACACATATAATTTTGTCGACAATTTATATACGTATTATATATAACATGCATAGGTTCATATTTGAACATATATAGCTTCTTCCAAAATACGAGTACAGAATATATATATATATATATATATATATATATATGCATTCCGTCGAGCAACATGCGTGCATACAATACATATATATATATATATTAATATATATATAACTCATACTACAGCTTTCTTTTGTATACACAGCAAGTGTGATTTATGAAAGAGACATAATGTATCTCATTGGATATGCAGCATAATATGTAGAGCAATACAAAGTCAGGGGCGCACACTATATATAACAGCACATATATATTTCCACTACAAATATGCATTCATATTTTAAAGCAACAGTATATATATATATATATATAGTCACAACAATGCATATTCTCAACAACAGACAAGATGCTTCACGCAACCCATATTATAATGTGTATATATATGAAGGGTTTGGGCTTCATGTGCTAGAAAGGAGACGCACGCATGTCGCTCTAGGTCGGTTGAGGCGAAGGGCGAGCGGCTCTAGGTTGTGGCAATGGTGGAAGAGGGAGGCCGTGGGTTTTGGGCTCGGGTCAGGGGATTTTGGGGCGAACTCGGTTAGGGGATGGGGTCAATAAGGCACGGCGTTGGTTTGGGTCGTTCATGGTGGCGCTGGGTGCGGGTTAGAGTGGTGGATGTGGCGGCATGGAGGAGGGGCAAGGAGTGGGGTGGCTCGGTTTTGTTGGAGAGAGGGGAGCACGTGGGGTGGAAGGGGATGCATCTAGGTTTGAAGTGGGCAAAGGCATGTTGTTACTTTCTTTTTTTCTGGGCGAATGGTGCTTGCGGGCTTGCATGGGGAGAGAGAAGGGAAGAAGTGGGTTTGGATCTGGGAAAATTGAAGGAGAGCTCGGCAATAATGAACGAGAGAAACAAAAAAAATGTGGAGCAAAAGAAGAACAAACAATAATATGAACGTACCTCTTTGAATGCACAGGAAGAAAAAGTGGAAAGGCACACATATAAATATGGAATAAATGAAATGGCAATGGTCACCCTTTGATTCAGCTGAATAATTAAAACAATTAATTGTGGCTTGGGTTGCACGGTTCAAATTTTGAAAAGCAAGGAAAATCAAAAGTCACAATTATGGAATGATATGATGAACTGTTTTATCGTTTCCGTCGCATACTAGACCTCAAAATACAAAAATAAATATACTGCGGAGATCAGCACGACGAGGCAAATAGAATGGTACACAGATATCAGCGATATGATCAAGTAATAAAACTCAAATTTTTCCACTACCGAAAATGTTGCTAAAACGCAGAAAATAAGATAAACGGAGCTATAGAAGTCCAAATTGGACGAAACGAATTACGACGTCTTTCTCAGAAAATGATTTACATTTTTATTATATAAAATATTAAGATTTCGAAAATATTAATTTTTCAACAAGTAAACTAGTTAAATTTATATTAAGAAATTTCACAAATAAATTAATTTTCATATTTTTCAATAAAATTTTACAATTTACTATAATTAAATAGACGCATTTCAAATATCAAACTTTTATTTCAAAATTTTATTATTTAAATTTCAAGAAATTTTAATTAATTACGTTATAAAAACCGTTAAAATTCTCAGGTCGTTACACCCTCTTCCACTTAAAAATTTTCGTCCCCGAAAAGGAACGAGATAGGAGAATAGAATAAACAGGAAGATAGAAAATTCAAACGAATAGTACCTAAGTCAAATAATTCGGGATTTGAAGCACGCATGGATTCCTCGGTCTCCCAGGTACAATCCCGATCATCTGTACTCCACTTTACCTTGACCAAACTGACAGATTTCCTTTGAAGTTGCTTCGTACCTCTATCGATAATACAAAATGGCTTCCTCTCGATAGTGAGGGTTGGCACGACATCCAAATTCTCAAACAAAGCTAGTTGGACAATCAAGGATGGATCATGAAGATACTTGCGAAGGTGAGATACGTGAAACACGTTGTGCACACCTGCCAGCTTCTCCGGTAAGTCGACTCTATAAGCCAAAGGACCAACTCTTTCCAGAATGTGGAAAGGACCAATGAATCTAGGAGCAAGTTTCTCTCTTCGACCAAATCGAACTACATTCCTCAGCGGCGAGATCTTGAGAAAGACCTGATCACCCACTGAGAATTCTAAATCCCATCTACGCTTATCAGCACACTTCTTCTGCCTATCCTGAGAAATTCTCATCTTCCTCCTAATCTCCTCAACCTTCTCAGATGCTTCCATAATCATATCAGGTCCAAGCACTAAGCAATCACCGGACTCAATCCAGCAAAATGGAGATTTTTAGGATCGTCCGTAAAGAGCGGAAAATGGAGACATCTCGATACTTGCCTGAATTCAAAAGATTGGGATTAATAGATGGATTAAGCTTAAGATGATTCAAATTAAAAGATAGAGTTATACCTGATAACTGTTATTATAGGTGAACTCTACGAGATGGAGATGATCTTCCCAAGATCCTCCATAATCAAGAACAAAAACACGAAGAAGATCTTCTAGAATCTGATTCACCCTTTCCGTCTGACCATCAGTTTGAGGATGATAAGCCATACTAAGGTTCAAACGAGTACCCAAAGCTTCCTGAAAAGCTTTCCATAACTTGATGGTAAAGATAGTATCACGATCATAAACAATGCTAGAAGGAACACCATGGAGACGGACACCTCATATAGATCTCAGCTAAGCTCGAAGATGTTCAATTCTACTTGACCGGAATAAAATGAGCGGACTTGGCCAATCTGTCGACAACTACCCATATACTCTCATTATTCCTTCTAGTCCTCGGTAAACCATCGATAAAATCCATAGAAACTTGATCCTACTTCCAAATGGGAATCTCAAGGGGTTGCAGCAATCCAGCTGTCTTTTGGTGATCAGCCTTAACCTTTTGACAAGTGGCACATCTACTGACATAGATAGAGATATTTCACTTCATACCACTCCACCAATACAACTTCTTCATATCCTGAAACATCTTCGTAACTCCTGGATGGATGGAGAGTCTGGACTGATGATTCTCTCTATGAACTTCTTACCTCAACCCATCTACATTCGGAACACAAATCCGGCCATTAATCCTCAAAACTCCATTCAGATCAATCTATGCTCCTAACTCATTCGGATTATCACCTTCCCTATCTCGAATATTCTCCTTCATAAGCTTAAGCATCGTGTCCTCATCCTGCTTGGATGCGATATGATCCATAAGAGATGGAGAAACACCAATCTGACACAACAAGGCTTTCTTTCGACTCAAAGCATCGACCACAACATTGGCTTTCCCAAGGGTATAGTTGATGTCGAGGTCATAAGATGCTAAGAACTCAAGCCATCAAACTTGCCTCTTGTTCAAATCCTTCTAGGTAAAGATATACTTAAGAGACTGGTGATCGGTGAAAAGCTCAAACTTAGTACCCAAAAGGTGATGCCTCCGCAACTTCAGAGCAAAAACAACAGCGAGCAATTCTAAATCATGAGTGGCATAATTAGCTTCATGGGGCTTCAACTGGTGACTAGCATAAGCTATGACCTTCCCATCTTGCATCAAAGCAGCACCCAAACATTCTCTACTAGCATCAGTGTAAAATGATAATCCTTCACTCCAATTCGGAATAGTGTTAGCAGGAGCAGAAGTAAGCTTTTGCTTCAACTCATTAAATGTATCTTCAGACTTATCATTCCAATCAAACTTGACATTCTTACGAGTTAAAGTGGTAAGAGGTGCTTCTATACGGGAAAAGTTCTCTATAAATCTCCGATAATAACCGGCAAGGCGCAGAAAGCTACGAATATCAGTCGGAGTCTTAGGTGTCTCCCAATCATTAATCGTGGCGACCTTGACAGGGTCAACCGAGACTCCATTTTCTGAAACAATATGTCCAAGAAATCGGAATTCATCTCTTCAAAAATGGCACTTCGAGAACTTGGCTTTCAACTGATGTTTCCCAAGAGTTTGGAGAACGTAAATCAAATGTGACTCGTGCTCCTTCTCTGACTTGGAAAAGACTAGAATATCATTAACGAAAACCAAAACAAACTTGTTGAGAACATCGCGGAAAGAGCGATTCATAAGATCGACGAAGAAGGCAGGAGCATTGGTTAGTCCGAAGGGCATGACTGACCATTCATAGAAACCATTCTCTGTTCGGAAAGCAATCTTCGGAATGCTATCATCAGCTACGCGAAGCTGGTAGAAACCGGTAGCCAGATCAAGCTGAGAGAATACCTTAGCTCCGTAGAGCTGATCGAACATGTCATTGATGCGAGGCATCAGATATCGGTTCTTGAGAGTAAGCTTATTCAGCTCCCTATAATCAACGCACATTCTCAAAGAACCATCAGATTTGGTGACGAAGATCACAACTGCTCCCCATTTAGAAAAACTCTGCCTAATCAAACCTTTGGAGAACAAGTCCTCAATTTTCTTCTTCAACTCGACTTTCTCTTTGGGTGCCAATCGTCTGGGAGGGAGAACAACAGGTCGAGCCCTTGGGATAAGATAATTGAGGAATTCAATTTCTCGCTTAGGAGGGAGAGAAGCAACTTCACCAAAGACATCCGGAAAGAGTTGGACAATAGGGGTGGAGTCAAGATCACTTCGCTGAGCATCAAGTGAGAAGATAAAACTGCCTGCATAATCCTGAGGCATTCGACATTCAATCACAAGAGAATTTCCCAGATCGTCTACTAAAGAAATGGTTCAGGATTTGCAAGAGATAACAGCATCATATCGTTTCAGCCAATCACCTCCAAGTAAGATATCAAATGCATCGAAACCCAAAACATAGAAATCTCCGGTGAATCGATGCCTGTTGTAAAGGAGTTTCACCCCTTTACAAATCATACTAAGGTTGGCGGGACCACCGATGGGATTAGTCACACATAATGATGAAGTAGCGAGTTGAGGTTGCAAGATATGCTCAAATTTATCACAAAGATCAAGAGAAATATAACTATGCGATGCTCCAGTATCAAAGAGAACACGAACGGGAAAATTATGGAAAGTAAGGAGCTCTGAAGAGTACCTTGGTTATCACAGGCAGGCGGAGGAGGAGGAGGAGTGGAAGAACTCATTGCAAAGACTTCAGATGTCTTGCCTTTCTTACGCACAGGACAATCATTCTTGAAATGGCCAGGCTACAAACAAATGTGGCAAAGGTTGTTCTGGGTTGCCTGAGGTGGAGGAATAGCAGCTCTAATGGAAGATGGGCAGCTATTGGCATAGTGACCCTGTTGGTCGCACTTGAAACAAGTGATGGAAGATAGGTCAGGAGATCGCTTCTTAGGAGCATATCCAATACCATACGTATCCTGCCACTTCTTCTTCTGTTCTTGGAAGTTGGGCTTCCTCTTCTTAGAACTGCTGGAACTACCTTGAGATGCGGAAATTTCCTGCTTACCCTTGGAACTAGGGTTCTTGAATCTAGTGGCCATGTCCATAAGAGAAGTGAAGGTGTAACATGATTAATCAAGCGGTCATAATACTCTGGACGAGCACTGGGAATAAACTTCTCATTCTTCTTAAGCCGAGTGTCAATCAAACCAGGACCAACATTAGGCGGCTCGTTGAACTTCCTTTCATACTCAGCAAAGGTCATGTCCCCTTGCTCAAGATCCATGAATGCTCTATATAACTGAGATTTCCCAGCTTCGGGCATCCATTTTGCTACAAAAGCATCCTTGAAAATAATGGTTTCAAGATAAGATAGAGATAAAGTTCAAAGAGATGCGCTTCAAAGAGATAAATTCAACAGAAATAAGCTAGAAAGGACAGCTAAGGATCTCACCTGAACTGGTTCCAAGTGATATTAGCCTCAACAGTCTGAGCGGTAACAGATTCCCACCAATCCTGAGCGGACTCCTGTAACTACAAAGTAGCTAGATGACGCATCTGAGCATCAGTGATCTCAAGCCCAGTGAAAATCCTCTCCAGACTCTTCAGCCACAACTGAGCCTCGATAATACTCTATGCTTGATAAATAGTAGTTCATGAATCTACTACATAAATAACATAGTCTGAAACAAAATACATCAGAAATCCCAATAAACGGAAGTTTCTAATACAAAGCAAATGACAAGTCTGAGACATACAACTCAAATAACAGAAATACACTGAAGGCTGAAATAGATAAGCTAGATCTTCCAAACGAACTCTAGCTCCAAAAGATGAATCTCAAACTATGACACTCAGGCTGACCCGAGCGTAAAGCAAAATATAAAACACTCGAATCAGGATTAACATTCTTATGTAGATAAATCAAACTCAAGTGAAATGTCAAGTAAATGCAATATAAATTAAAGGGATGTTGGGATTCCATCCTTTAAGGATCCGATAAACTATCTACATACATAGTACAATACGCTACATATATAATGTCTATAGTAAAGTAAAATATCAAAATAGCGTTAAGGCATTACCCATATCCCACTTAACACATTTTTATATATTCCCATAGTCTATACAGTACCGTAATTCCTCCGTAAACTGGAGGGCTATCAGAGGGCACTCCATAGGTATGGTACAAACCAAACTCGTAGGAGGCGCGATAGGACATGTGAACATGGCACTCGAGGCAATGCCAGGGTAGGATTCTACCGTTTTGCAGAACCGGGCTGGTGGTAACGCATAGCAGCTACTACCACCCAACTCGAACAACATTTCCATAATCAAAGGTGCGCACCAATCAAATCACAAAGTAATAGAATGGTTTTGAAGAAATGTGTCCGATCGGAGGTATGACCTCACTTGGCCCAGGTATAGCTCCTGTTTTAGTCACATCTAAGCTAACTCACGGGAGTCAGTGCTACATAAATACCATACAGAATTGTTCGCCAAACCATCCAACTTCATTCTGGAATCTCCACCAAGTACACAGTTATTAAAGTGGTTTTCAGTATTGGCAGAGAGAATGACAATATCCGATTCCGGTCTCTTTAACAACCAAACGCTTATTTCACATTGTTGTCTTTTATAATATTACTTTATAAAATATTTAAATAAAATCTCAATTACAGATTTAAATCAAAATAAAATATTCAAATATCAATTTTATTTAAATTTTAAAGTATTCATTTAATCACCTTATTAAATCAAGTTATAAATCGTTTCCAAAAGTCATTAAGCTCTGAATGAATCCTTATTTAAATTCAATTATTAATCAGATTAAGTCACAAGTGAATTCAAATTTCAATTCCAACCCCTTTTTATTTATTAATGTTAAAAATATATATAAATATAAATTAAATAAACCTTCTAAAAATAATATATATATATATTAAATAAAAATTTAATTTATATAATTTAAAATAAATTAACTTTTTATTTATCTATTTAAAATATTGTTTTATATATTTTAGAAAATAACTATAAGTAAAATTTCTATAAATTGCCTTTAAACTAAACCCATAAATTTTTTCATTTCCAAAATCACATTTAAATTTCTAAAATTTCTCAATAATAAAATAGAATACCTATTATATTAAAAAAAATCAAAACTTGTTTATTTTCTTTCAAAATGTTTGGAAATCATTTTCAAAATAGACCAATGGTGTCTGTTTATAATTTTCTATCCTATGGTCAAGTGATACAAACATTTGTTATTTTAATCTGTAATAGTTTAAATTTACGGGTTTATATCATTAAACCCGCAATCCCACAAATTTCAAAAATAAATGAAAATCGCTTAGGTTTATCATTTCAACCCATAACGAAATTTCTCCTATTCTAAAGTCCGTTCGGGTATGTATCATTTCAACCCATAGTGATTTCTAGAACTAAGGGAACTTGTAGAGTGAGAACAATAAATAATAATAACATAACATAACAACTCTAGCATATGTGATCAATAACAATTTTAAATAAATAATTAGTTAACATATAATGGTGTCAATTTACATAAGTGGTCAATTTAAAATAACAACATGTCATATTTAACAGTTAATAATTAACAATTTTAATTTAACAGCACATTTAAATTGTCATTTCCTATGAAATCAATTTAATAAGCATAAGAATATTAATTGTGAGTGATTGCTCACCTTTCATGGCTAGAGAATGGTGGAATTGAAAAACAACTGATACAGATACTGACACAGACACGGCACGACAAGTTAGTTAGCTGTGACAAACACGAAAGTGGATTTTAGTACGAAAATTAAATAAAACAAATATATATATATGAGTGATATACATATACATTTGTTTTAAAATATTTGAAAGAACAATTATATACAACACATATAATTTTTCGCTAAAGCGTACAGGTGCAATATATACAACGTATATAATTTGTCGGCAATTGAAAGAAAATGACATATATTACGTGGTCAAACAATATACATACGCAATATATATATTTTTGTTTTATAAAATTTTAGAAAGAACAAATTTATATATACAACGCATATAATTTTGTTGACAATTTATATACGTGTTATATATAACATACATAGGTTCATATTTGAACACATATAGCTTCTACAAAAATATGAGTACATAATATATATATATATATATATATATATGCATTTTGTCGAGCAACACGCATGCATACAATACATATATATATTAATATATATAACACATACTGCAGCTTTCTTTTGTATACACAGCAAGTGTGATTTATGTAAGAGACATAATGTATCTCATTGGATATGCAGCATAAACATGTAGAGCAATACAAAGTCAGGGCGCACACTATATATAACAGCATATATATATATATATATCCACCGCAAATATGCATTCATATTTTAAAGCAATAGTATATATATGTGGAAAGGGATGCGTCTGGGTTTGAAGTGGGCAAAGGCATGTTGTTTCTTTTTTTTTCTCTGGGCGAATGGTGCTTGCGGGCTTGCATGGGGAGAGAGAAGGGAAGAAGTGGGTTTGGATCTGGGAAAATGGACGGAGAGCTCGGAAATAATGAACGTGAGAAACAAAAAAAATGTGGAGCAGAAGAAGAACAAACAATAATATGAACGTGCCACTTTGAATGCACAGGAAGCAAAAGTGGAAAGGCGCATATATAAATATAGAATAAATGAAATGGCAACGGTCACCCTTCGATTCAAATGAATAATTAAAACAGTTCATTGTGGCTTGGGTTGCACGGTTCAAATTTTGAAAAGCAAGAAAAATCAAAAGTCACAATTATGGTACCGATATGACGAACTGTTTTATCGTTTCCGTCGCGTACCTGACCTCAAAATACAGAAATAAATATACTACGGAGATCAGCACGACGAGGTGAATAGAATGATACACAGATATCAATGATACAATCAAGTGATAAAACTCGAATTTTTTCACTACCGAAAATGCTGCTAAAATGCAGAAAATAAGATAAACGGAGCTATAGAAGTCCAAATTTGACTAAACAAATTATGACGTCTTTCTCAGAAAATAATTTACATTTTTATTATATAAAATATTCAGATTTCGGAAATATTAATTTTTCAACAAATAAACTGATTAAATTTATATTTTTGAAATTTTACAAATAAATTAATTTTGATATTTTTCAACAAAATTTTACCATTTACTACAATTAAATAGACACATTTCAAATATCAAACTTTTATTTCAAAATTTTATTATTTATTATTACATTATAAAAACCGTTAAAATTCTCAGGTCGTTACACGGCTGGAGGTGCGGGGAGGCGCGGGGGCCACTGGTTGCGACAGCGGTAGTCGAGTGTGGCACGAACTGTTGTTTTAGGGTTTTGAGCACTGGGATCTGCGCGCGTGGTCTTGGGCGAGGTTGGCGTTGGTGGAGCAGCAGATGGCGCGTGCGATGACGGAGGTAGATCGAGCTTCGGTGGTCATTCTGGTGGCGTGCACGTACATGAGTCGCGAGCTGGGTTTCTTTTTTAGCCTGGGAAGAGTGCAAATGAGAGTGAAAAAAGGTAGCAGTTTTTCTTTTTTCTATTTTATTTTAAATTTTAAATTTGTTATGTAATTTTATCGAATGTTTAAAGTTTCATATCTTTTGCATACAATGTCCATTTCGAGCGAAACGAGTTGCAGTGGATTCGTATCGACATCATCTACGCTACGAAATAAAATTAAAATTTATTTGAAGTTGAGACAATTTTCAGTTTCAAATAAAAGGTGAGTGTTTCAAATGCTCCCGACGTACTAAAATATTTTTATGTGCGTTAAATTGAATTTGTGAAGTAATTTATTTTATCGACTGTTGATTGGTAATTTAACTGACATTCAAAATTGACATCTGATTTGAACTGATAGAAATTTAAATTTGACAGTTAATTTGAATTGGAATTAAATTACTAGTAAACTCCTGATTATTAATAACCAGTAAAATTTTGTGATATTTGACTGTTTGGATGATTGATTGTGATGGATGCCAATTGCTTGATATTATGGATGATTGGATGTTTATTTATTTAATATATATCTGTATCACCCTGTAAATTATTTGACAGTATATAAAACTATTAATTGAATCATTTCGAATAATTTAAGAAATAGGTTGAAATGATACATACCTATGACATTTATTTTGGATTGAAATGATATATATCCATCCTTGAAATTAAGTTGAAATGACTTATCACTTGGTCATAGGATAGAAATTTATATACGGACTCGGATTGGTTAAATGATTTTAAATTCTTGAATTTGAATTTATTAAATTATTTTGATATAAAGAAATAAAAATGGAATTTATGAGAATCGAACTAATTTCGAATTCGGGTCTTCAAAATGTTGAAATCAAAATTGGAAAAGAAATTGTTTTAAGAATTTATTTTGAAATGTGAAGTAAAAATCGATATGTGACTGGAATTATTGAAATTGAAATTGTTCTAAGGGTTTGAACTTTTACTAGAATTTAGTTGAAATTGAAGGTGATTTGAATTGGGAGATTTGGAACTGAATCAGTTTGAGTTTGAAACTATTTTCAAATAAATTATTTTAATATAAACGGTTTAAAATCTATCTTTTTAAGTATTCAAATTATTTGATTTTCCAAGCTATTTTACTATATAAACCATTTTCAATACTTAACTATTTTATATAAACTACTTTAACTTTTAAATTGTTTTAAATATTTCAAACTATTTTCTAAAAATTCAAACTGGTCAAGTGGGAACTATTTATAAATAAATCGTGGATTTAAATACGAATTGGGTTAAAATGAATGTAACACCCCACACTCTTTAGTATACCCCAAAAGGACACACTAAAGGATATGGTGCATTATAGGTATAGTTAAAGCATCACAGAGACTAAGATTCATAAGACAAATAAATAATAACAGCGGAAATATTTATATAATAACTTGATATTCAAAATTAAACTTCATAAAATAATGTCATAAAACAGAGTATGTCTCAAATACCAAATACACATGTCTTATGAAAAATATAATCTCAGTTACATCATCAGAGTATATAATAAAAATCATCCCTCTCATAAAGTACCAGTGCATCCAAAGTCAAATGAAAAGCAAACTGAAAGGAAGAAGAATACATGAAGAATGAGAAAGCTCTACAAATGGGTCTCCAAGAAATCAAATCTATTGTCCTTGCCTCTACTGGCCTATGGGGGGAAAATGGGAAATAAAGGAGTGGGTCAGACTATAAGTCTGGTGAGTATAAGTAATTATTAGCATTTCTAAGCAAGATATAGATAATGAACTTAACGACAATCTAGTATAAGGGAATAAAGGAAAGGATAAAGTTGGAATAAAATACTGTTTAACTGATTATGTTTGCTTTGATTGTGACTGTTTGCATTTTTCTTAGATTATTGCTTTGATTAGGCTGAAACCCTAATCCTATTTTAGTTAGGCTGAAATCCTAATTCTACCCATTGATCGACCTTCTATCTTTGTTGTGCCACTGTGAGCTAGTCCAATCTTGTTGGTCCCATAGCAAAAGACACTTTTTTAGCACTTAGAACACAATAGCGATTTATCTACCCTAATCGATGTCGCACGCTAGGTCATCGTCGGTACACGCTAACTGTCGCTCCCGCTTGTGACCTCTTGTTTATCCTAATCAGCATAAGTGTGCCAAGCCTCACCTAATCTGTTGTGAGACCATCAGTCCTAGTCTGAAAGGGTCCTACCCAGCCACACCTAAGAATTTTGTGAGACCATCAGTCCTAGTCTGAAAGGGAATGCTGTTGGAAATGGTCCTAACAAACAAAATCTAGTTGCGCCCCTTGCCCAAATCCCCTGATTTGGCTTCTATCTATTGGCCCCATATTGACCCTAGTTAGCATAAGCGTGTCCCAGCCTCACCTAACTATTGTAAGACCATCAGTCCTAGTCTTAAAGGGTCCTGTCCAGCCTCACCTAATCTTTTGTGAGACCATCGGTCCTAGTCTGAAAGGGAATGTTGTTGATACAGGGCCCTATTTCTATTCTTGCTTATTAACTTAGTGTAAGTTCTGAAAATAAGCCTCTTCTGTTATTTCTGCTATATTTGTTTATGAACTTAATCTAAGTCTTAAAATAAGCCTTTTCTGTTATTTCTAATTATAACCAATGTTATAATTTACTTATTAACTTAGTCAAAGTTTTAAAATAAGCCATTCTGTTCTTTCTGCTTAATTGTAACATACATTATAATTGTTACTCTTCTGTTTTATCTTTTTAGTTATAACCACTAGTTATAAACATGCTGCAAATGTCTAAAATTTTCCTATTTCAGTCTATCTTCTTTTTATTACATTCTTTTTACTTTACATCTAATTTTTGTAAATTTAGTGCTTTTCTATTTTAATCCATGTTTGCGAATTATTCTCTTTTTAATATTCTATTCGCGTAAAAAGGAAAAAAAGAAGCTAAAATTTACAGGCTGAATTCTAACGTAAAATAGATGTAAATAAATGTAAATAACTGTAAATAACTATAAATAATTGAATAAAATAGCTAAATAAAATAGCTGAATAAAATAGACTGAAAAGAACTTTAAAAACTAGCTGTAAATAACTTATATTAAAATTGTCTCAAAATTGCAGAAAAACTACAAATATTGAGAACCCTATTATTTCAAAATAACTTAAAACCTAAAATAATTACAAAACACTCACCTATGGTCCTTAGCTCTAGTCCTTGGCCTTCCCAGATCGACTTCTAGGGTGTAAACTATTTTAATTAAAAAGATCCCCTCCCAAGAAAAATTTTCTTTATGGTGCAGCCTCAAGCAATGAACCCAATTGGGAAAAAATCTAAATGAGAAAAATTACTAGGTCTAGGGTCTTATTTATAGTGTCACTTAGGGATCTCAGGCCGTTGGATTTGAAGATTAAATCTGGTGCAACCACGTCATAGGCTCGCTGGGAACCGTCGGATGGAAGCACGAACGCACAGGATCGGAAGAAAATTGGAAAACACGTCATCGTTTGCACCTGGACAAAACTACGTCCAAAAACACAAAAGCGGGTCGACCCAT
This sequence comes from Allium fistulosum, assembly GCA_030737815.1. Lineage (NCBI taxonomy): Eukaryota > Viridiplantae > Streptophyta > Magnoliopsida > Asparagales > Amaryllidaceae > Allium > Allium fistulosum. The sequence goes on from CM060901.1 coordinate 1,106,165,668, forward strand.
ATTCTGTGAGGGTCGACCTATAGGTCGACCTTAGGGTGTCGACCCTAGGGTCGACCTGGCCTTGTTCTGGGTCGACCTGACCCATTTATATTATTTTCTTCTTCTTTTTAATTCAATTCTTGTTTAATTCGTATCTTCTTCATATTAACTCGGATTTTGACAAACTATATATGGAAATTGACCAGAAAATTACCACGGACACAATGGTGCAACTCCCGTGGCTCAATTCTGCAAATTTCAAAAACTTATTTTATTATTTAATTAATTCTTTAATTAATTATTATAGCTTAAATTTTGGGTTGTTACATTCTCCCCTCCTTAAAGGATTTCGTCCCTGAAATATCTAAGGACGGAAGAATGAAATAAATATTTTCATCCATATTCTACAACCATATACTCGACCACCATCCATTACATCCATTGTCCTTAAGTTTTCTAATGCAATTTATGATATATGCAATAGTGTAGTGTCAATGTCCCTAACTAATGCAAAAGATTAGGCAGTCTACTGATTCAGTCGACCTCCTTTTATTCAATCATGTATGTGCCATGTATCCAAATGAATGCAAATTCCTAATGACAACTGATAGGTCTACATGCGTGCTACAATCATCATCCAAATGCAATAATCATATGCTAATCATCCATTTATAGAAACCATGGAAATAGAATAAAAATGCAAATGTGCACACATCCATATGCATATGCATTAGTAACCTAGTTAGGTCGATCCCTAAGAGATAATAGTGCCTAGTGTATATATATGCGTCCATTAGCATCCACTAGCAAACACTTGCAACCACTAGCGTCCATCATACATAACATTTTCTACTAACATGTTTACATTCTGTCCTACCATCCATAGGTTAAATCCTAAGATCTACCCTCCCAAAGGATACTAAAGGAAAGAACCAATTCAAAACTAAAGATAGAAATAGGAAATTCAAAACGTACCATCGAAAAGATACGGATAAGAGGTACATATTTTCTCTTCAGCCTCCCACGCAGCGTCCTCAATGCTCTCTCCCCACTGCACCTTAACCAAAGGGACTTCCTTATTCCTAAGCTTCTTAATATCACGCCCAATGATCTTAGTAGGAATGAGACGAACCGATGCATCTCTTTCCCCTTCAACTTCTTCAAGTTGGCTAGGTTCCACTACCTCTGCTGAGTCAAGTAAGCACTTTCTCAAGTGCGAAACATGGAAAACATCAAGAACTCCTGCGAGCCTCTCCGGTAGCTTTATCCGATACGCCATCTTCCCTACCCTTTCCACAATGGGGAACGGTCCTACGAATCTAGGAGCATGTTTCCCACTTGATCCAAATCTTACTACCTTTCTTAGTGGAGATACCTTAATGAAAACCAAGTCTCCTACCTCAAACTCAATATCCCTTCTCCGCTTATCTGCATAAGATTTCTGCCTATCTTGAGTCGTCTTCATTCTCCTTCTAATTAAATCAATCTTTTCCGACGTCTCATTAATCATGTCGGGACCAAGTAGCAATCTTTATGTAGAATCCAACCAACATGAAGGCAACTTGCAAGGTCTTCCATAAAGAGCTTCAAAAGGTGTCATCCCAATGCTAGCTTGAAAACTATTATTATATGCGAACTCCACTAAAGGAAGATGCTCCTCCCAAGTTCCTCCAAAATCAAGAATACACATCCTCAACAAATCCTCAAGAACTATATTAACTCTCTCTGTTTGTTCGTTCATCTGAGGGTGATAGGCTGTACTCAATCTAAGCTATGTTCCTAAAGCCTCTTGCAAGCTTCTCCAAAACTCGCTAGTAAAGATAGGGTCTCTATCTCTCACTATGCTAGAGGGAACTCTATGAAGTTAGACTATTTCACGAACATATAAGGATGCCAAATAAGGCGGTGTCCTCTTACTCTTGACTGGAATGAAGTGGGTGCTTTAAGTCAAATGATCTACAATCACCCAAATACTAGTATTCCCCTTCCTAGATCGGGGTAAACCATCTATGAAGTCCATCGAAACACTATCCCACTTCCATTCGGGTATATCCAATGGTTGAAGCAATCCACCGGGCTTCTGCTACTCCGCCTTAACTCTTTGGCAAACAAGACACTTGGCTACAAACTCTGCCACATCGTTCTTCATGCCACTCTAATAAAACCGTCTCTTCATGTCCCTATACATCTTATCACTACCCGGATGAATAGTCATTCGAGAATGGTGTGCTTCTGCTAGAACTGCTCTCGTCAAATCACTAGTGCTGGGGACGCAAAGTCTTCCATCTCTCCTTAGCTACCCTTTACTATCTATGGAATAACATTGGAGATGTCTAGAGACCTCTCCTCCGCTAATCCTCTCTAGAATATCCATAAGCTTTGAATCCTCTCGCTGCCTCGAGCCAATTTGATCTATGAGGGTAGGCTTAACTTCAAGTGCTGCCAATAATCCAGGGGTAATGTCCGTAGAGGGCTTAAAATCAAAGGTAGAAATAAACTCTAGGCTTTTCCACTCCACGAACATTGGACTAAGGGTTGCATTCTTTTTACTTAATGCATCCATAACCACGTTTCCTTTACCAGGGGTGTAAGTTATCTCAAAGTCGTATGATGCCAAAAACTCCATCCAACGCTGCCGCCTCAAGTTTAAATCCTTTTGTGAGAATAGGTACTTCAATGATTTATGTTCAGTGAACAACTCTAACCTTTCTCCTAGCAAGTAATGTCTCCAAGACTTGAGCGCGAAAACAATAACAGCTAACTTCAAATCATGGGTAGGGTAGTTCTTCTCATGAGTTCTCAACTATCTACTCCCATAACATACTACCCTCCCTTCTTGCATCAATACTGATCCAAGACCCATCCCACATGCATTAGTGTATACTGTAAAAGGCTTAGCTCCGTCGGATAAAACTAATATTGGTGCACTAATAAGGGCCCTCTTTAGCATCGTGAAGGAATCCTCACAATCCACGTCCCACACGAATGTCATATTCTTCTTAGTGAGGTGAGTAAGCGGTGTTGAAATCTTAGCGAAATCTCTAATAAACTTCTTATAATAACCAGCCAAACCTAGGAATCTTCTAACTTCGGTAGTGTTCTTGGGGGCCTTCTAATCTTGTACTGCAACTACCTTAGCGGGATCAACAGCTAGACCCTCTCTTGAGACTACATGCCCCAAGAAACGCACCTCCTTACGCCAAAAGTGACACTTCGAGAATTTTGCTTTCAACTGATAAACACGAAGTGTACAAAGAACCTCCTTAAGATGAATAGCATGCTCTTCCATACTCTTGTAAAACAACAAAATGTCGTCCACAAATACTACAACGAACTTATTTAGAACATCTCGAAAAACACGACTCATCAAATCTATGAAATAGGTTGGGGCATTAGTCAGCCCAAACGGCATTACTAACCAATCAAAGAATTCATCTGGTGTCCTAAATGTTGTCTTATCGATGCTATCGTTAGCGACCCTAAGCTGATGAAATCCAGTAGCTAAATCAAGCTGAGAAAATACTGAAGAGCCAACCAACTGATCGAAAAGATCGTCTATCCTAGGAAGTGCGAAACAGTTCATCTTCGTGAGCTTATTCAACTCTCTATAGTCTACGCAAAGTTGAAGGGAACCATCCACATTTGTTGCGAAGATGACTAGTGCTCCCCACTCAGATATGCTCCATATGATGAAGCCTTTCTCTAATAGCTCACCAATCTGCTTACTTAACTCCTTCCTCTCCCTAGGAGTCATATGTCTCACGGGTAATGCCACTGGCTTAGCATTGTCATTCAGATAGATCCTAAAGTCGATCTCTCTCTTAAGGGGTAGTCCCCTAACCTCCTCAAAAATGTCTGGGAAATTTCTAACAACTAGAATGGAATCTAACTCTCCTAGTGATGAATCATGGGAATAAAGGAAGCTCAACATGACTGACCCATGTAGGTCGCAAGAAACCTCGAGAGTCCTACCGCTGCATGTCTCTAGTCCGACGACTCTCCTCTCGCAGTCCAATATTGCTCCATCAGTGGATAACCAATCCATCCCCAAAATCATCCCATACCCCAAAAATCACAGTACATAGGCGTTACAATCAAACTCTACGCCAAATATAAAAATTTTCAAACCCCTACAAATCATGGATAAATGTGCTGATCCTCCTATGGGGTTTGAAACAACTAGAGGAATATCTAAGTGTAAACAATCAACCAAGGAACTAGAAATGAAAGAATGTGATGCTCCAGAACCAAAAAGAGTCTGAATAGGAAAATCCAAAATAGAGATCAATCCTTCTACAAAGACTTTCCTACCTCGATCCGGTCTACTACTAGAAGGTGCTGCATCCAGAGCCTGTACTTACACTGTAGGTGTGCCTACTCTCTACCCCGTCTTTTGAGGACAAGCTCTACTAAGGTGACCAAGCTGCCCATAGTTGTAACACCTCCCCTTCATCGTGTCCTTCTTACAGTCCTTTGCAAAATGCCCAACTAATCCACAATTATGACATTTCCTGCCTTTTCTTAAGTGCTTTTGAGGTCCTTTTTCTTTCCTTTTGTCCTTATCCTTCTTATTCTTCCACCATTGCTTCTTAGAGTTTTCTGATTTAGGAACCTCTTTAAGTTCTCCCTTCACCTGCCAAGATGCAACCTGAACTCTCTATTGGTCCACCAATTCTAACAGCCCAAATATCTGCTCTGTATTCCTCAACCAAGCTCGTACCTCCACGAAATCCTCCGTGCCAGAAAGCATCTTGCCTCCTAGATTAGCGAAGTCCTTGCATAGCTTAGAAAAATTGGCTGCTGCAGGTGGATTAATGGGATCTCCACCCGCCTGTGCTGGATTGGGCGCTTGCCCTTGCACCTTTGGTACCGTAGCTCTACGGAAACAGTCAGCCATACTATGCAAAGAAAAGAGAATTTAGGCTCAAAAGAATCGAAAGATGGTTGAACTAGACTTTGAGGGGATTTTTTCTATAAAAACTCTTTTATATTTGAAAAACTATTTCTAAGAGTTTCTTTCTGAAAAATAGTTTGAAAATATGTTACCTCTAAAAAAATACTTTACTTTTAAAACATTTTTTAGGAATCCTGTAACCTTAGGCTTTGATACCAGTGTAACACCCCACACCCCTTAGTATACCCAAAAAGGACACACTAAAGGATATGGTGCGTTATAGGTATGGCTAAAGCATCACAGAGACTAAGATTCACAAGATAAATAAATAATAACAGTGGAAACATTTAAATAATAACTTGATATTCAAAATTAAACTTCATAAAATAATGTCATAAAACAGAGTATGTCTCAAATACCAAATACACATGTCTTATGAAAAATATAATCTCAGTCACATCATCAGAGTACATGATAAAAATCATCCCTCTCATAAAGTACCAGTACATCCAAAGTCAAATGAAAAAAAAAACTGAACGGAAGAAGATTACATGAGGAATGAGAAAGCTCTGCAAATGGGTCTCCAAGAAATCCAAATCTATTGTCCTTGCCTCTACTGGCCTATGGGGGGAAGGGGAAATAGAGGAGTGGGTCAGACTATAAGTCTGGTGAGTGAAAGTAATTACTAGCATTTCTAAGAAAGATAAAGATAATGGACTTAACAACAGTTCTAGTATAAGGGCATAAAGGAAAGGATAAAGCTGGAATAAAATACTGTTTAACTGATTCTGTTTGCTTTGATTGTGATTGTTTGCACTTGTCTTATATTACTGCTTTGATTAGGCTGAAACCCTAATCCTATTTTAATTAGGCTGAAATCCTAATTATGCCCGTCGATCGGCCTTCTATCTCTGTTGTACCACTGCAAGCTAGTCCAATCCTGTTGGTCCCACAGCAAAAGACACATGTTTAGCACTTGGAACACAGTAGCGACTTATCTACCCTAATCGATGTCGCATGCTCGGTCATCCCCGATACACGTTAACTGTCGCTCCCTCTTGTGACCTCTTATTTACTCTAATCAGCACAAGCGTGCCCAGCCTCACCTAATCTGTTGAGAGACCATCAGTCCTAGTCTGAAAGGGTCCTGCCCAGCCTCACCTTAGTGTTTTGTGAGACCATTAGTCCTAGTCTAAAAGGGAATGCTGCCAGTACTGGCCTAACAAACAAAACCTAGTTGCGCCTCTTGCCCAAATCCTCCATTTGAGCTTCTTTCTATTGGCCCCTTATTTACCCTAGTTAGCATAAGCGTGTCTCAGCCTCACCTAACTATTGTGAGACCATCAATCCTAGTCTGAAAGGTTCCTGCCCAGCCTCACCTAATCTGTTATGAGACCATCAGTCCTAGTCTGAAAGGGAATGCTGTTGGTACAGGCCCTATTTCTATTCGTGCTTATTAACTTAGTGTAAGTTCTGAAAATAAGTTTCTTTTGTTATTTCTGCTATATTTGCTTATTAACTTAATCTAACTCCTAAAATAAGCCTTTTTGTTATTTCTAATTATAACCTATGTTATAATTTGCTTATTAACTTAGTCAAAGTTTTAAAATAAGTCTTTCTGTTCTTTCTGCTTAATTATACCCTACGTTATAATTGTTACTCTTCTGTTTTATCTTTTTAGTTATAACCGCTAGTGATAAACATGCTTGCAAATGCCGCAAATTTACATATTGTAGTCTATCTTTTTTTATTACATTATTTCTTATTTTACATCTAATTTTTGTAACTTTAGTGCTTTTCTATTTTAATCCATATTTGCGAATTATTCTCTTTTTAATATTCTATTCGCGTAAAAAGGAATAAAAAGAAACTAAAATTTACAGGCTGAATTCTAACGTAAAACAGATGTAAATAAATGTAAATAACTGTAAATAACTGAATAAAATAGCTAAATAAAATAGCTGAATAAAATAGACTAAAAAGAACTTTAAAAACTAGCGGTAAATAACTTATATAAAAGTTGTCTCAAAATTGCAGAAAAACTACAACTATTGAGAACCCTATTATTTTAAATTACTTAAAAATCTAAAATAGTTACAAAACACTCTCTTGTGGTCCTTAGCTCTAGTCCTTGGCCTTCCCGGATTCACTTCTATGGTGTAAAATATTTTAATTAAAAAGATCCCCTACCTAGAAAAAAATTCTTTTTGGGATCCAGCCTCAGGTAATGAACCCAGTTGGGAGAAAATCTGAATGAGAAAAATAGCTAGGTTTAGGGTCTTATTTGTAGTGTCACTTAAGCATCTCAGGTCGTTAGATTTGAAGATTAAATCTGGTGCAACCACATCATAGGCTCACTGGAAACCGTCGGATGGAAGCACGAACTCATAGGATCGGAAGAAAATTGGAAAACACGTCATCGTTTGCACCTGGACAAAACTACGTCCAAAAACACAAAGGCGGGTCGTCCCATATTCTGTGAGGGTCGACCTATAGGTTGACCTAAGGCTTTTGGGGTCGACTTGGCCTTGTTCTGGGTCCACCTGACCCATTTATATATATATATTCTTTTTTTTAATTCATTTCTTGTTTAATTCGTATTTTCTTCATATTAACTCGGATTTTGACAAACTATATACGGAAATTGACCAGAAAATTACCACGGACACAATAGTGCAACTTCCGTGGCTCAATTATGATAATTTCGCAAAATTGTTTTATTGTTTAATTAATTGTTTAATTAATTATTATAGCTTAAATTTTGGGTTGTTACAATGAGGTTATAACCTAAATGGAAATTCAAAACGATTTTTGGAAGTGAAATTGAGATATTGAAGCGAAAATGATTTTTGAAGTGAAACAACATATTTTAAGTAAATATGATACTTTGAAATGAAATTGATTTTGAAGCGAATATGATATTTTGATATCAAGTTTGAATCGTTTTCGAAATGTAAAAGAACCAAATGGTGTGTAAAACGACATTTGGTTGTTAAAGAGACCGGAGCCTCTTATTGGCATACTCTCTATCAATATTGGAACCACTTTAACAATTGTGAACGTGGAGGAGACTCAAGAACGAAGTGGTTGGATTTGGCATCATTTGCTTGATTCAAGGAAATTGAACGATGATGGATAGACCCCGGCACTTGTGCTAATTTGAAATGACTAAAACAGGACGGCTTGACAGGGCTAATGAGGCTAATTACCTTTGGCGGACATCCATTCTTCGATTTTCTTCTTGGAATTGGTCCATACTATTACTCTTGTTGTTGGTTTCGATTGGTGCACCTTGATTTGGGATGACCTCCCTTTGACTCGATATGGGATGGATGTACGCGGTGTGCGATCATGGCTACGATGCGTTAGCACCATCCCTGCGACCTGAACTAGTAGTATCCTACCTTGGGCATTGCCTTACGTGCCTTGTCATACTTTTATCCCTATACGAGACCACTACGAGTTTGGTTTAGTGTTGTCGTATCACGGCGCATCCCTATCTCTCAATGTGCTACTTGGGCGTTATATGCAAACTGTACGACAATGCTTAAAAACACATTAATGGGGATTAATGTAAAGCCTTAATGCTAAGAAAAATATTTATTTTACTAATTAGACATTATATATAGCGTATTCTACTATATATAAATATTTTGACGGATCCTTAAGAGATGGAAAATCCTCTAACATCTCTTGAGTTATTACATGCATGTTATACACTGGATAGAAGATGTGAAATCCCGTAAACATCTCTAACGCTATTACACTCATGTTATATGTGATATTGGTTTGACTCACATAAGAATATTTTAGTCCTGACTCGAGTGTTTTGTCTTTACATTATGCTTGGGTCAGCCTTGAGTATTTCAGCGCATTGAAGATCGTTTCTAGCAGACGAAGACGAAGATTTGGTATATTATTATTACTAGTATTATTTCACTAATTCTACTGCATTATTATGTTGTCTCTATTGTATATATAACTCTGATAAATGTTGTATAAATTATAATCAAATGTATAGTATAAACAACTTCATGAACTATTTATTTGATTATTATATTTTGTCATTCCACTCCGAGATTCTGTATTTGTTTTCTTCTTTTCTTATTCTTCTTAGTTAATCCCATTGGTTATCTGTGTTTCGGATTGTTTGAGTTGGACATGTGGATTATTGTCGATTTAAACCTTCCGAAATGTGGGTCGTCACAAGATGTTTGTAACGACCCTGAATTTTTGACATTTGAAATATGAATATTTAATTGGGTTTAAATAGTTGAATGATTATTTAATTTGAAATTCAAATATCAGAATGGTATTTGTCAATTAAATTATTGAATTTAATTATTGAAACTGGGTAAAATGTTGTATCTTCAGTTTTAAGCTGATTAAAAATATTTTCAAGGCTTAGAAAATTTATATTAATAATTCTGAAGGTACTGGAACTTTCAGAATTGAATTTGGAACTGTTCTGTTCAGTTTTGAATTTATATCGTTTAAATTGAATTTAAAAATAGCAGTCCGGGGCACAGTCTCGAAATTCAACGAAACCAGTTCCATTGGATCCGTAATATTGTATTATTATTGGATTTCAATTTTCGTAATATTTGGAGTTGTTGTGTCAGCATACGATATATAAACGCGTTGGAATTTAGATCGAAATTTTTAATTGTGAAGCCAAGGCAATTTGAATTTTTGTTACGTAACTTGAACACGTTGCTTCTATTTTCAAAAACGTGGCAAATTGAAGACACGCGTCCTTCCAATTCAATACGTGTCCTCTCCCGATCTGATATCACGCGATTATCTTCGTTCTGAAGCCAGATAACAAAAGAAAACTATTTTCGTTCTAAATCAAAACAATGGCGAACGAGTTTAAACAATTCCCTTCTCCCCTCAATTTTTAAATTCTCAATTCGATTTAAATAAAAATGGCCGAGACCTCTTTCATATTCGAAAACAAATAACAGTTCGAACGAACTCCTCTCTCGTTCAATTCGAGATGAAATCGAACTCGAGCTCGAGTTTCAGGAACTTTGCTTCGTCGACGAGTCTCGCGTGACTTGAGGCTAGGGTCGATGAACGGCGACTCGCGATGTCAGAGGCGGCGACGCAAGCGAAGGGATAGGTAGTCGAAGTCACGTTCTCGCGGGGGCTTGGCGGTGGAGCGGCTGCGTGGGAGTCTAGTAGTATAGCGCGGCGTCGCGACGAGGTGAGGCATCAGATAAAGCCTGGGTTTCGATCGAACATGATGTTCGTCTGGGCAAGCAAAGATGGCCAGTCTTTGTCGATGATGGATGAGCTATGAGAAATCGCAAGGGGTCTGGTGACTAGAGCTTCGATTAAGCTAGGTCAGGGAAGGTCGGAATCGCGATGGAGGAGAGCAGTGGCAAACTTCGGCGAAGTCGTTCGGGCAGCCTAGAGTTATTTTTATCAGGATATTCTGGATGTTCTGGAGCTTTGGGGATAAGCTGGACGGCGAAGCGTACTTCCGTACTTGTTATTTATTTCCGCTGTGTATTCTGTATGAGGACAGGTTTATATAACTGTCCATTGTTGTATCGAGTTGTATATTGACTCTTATTGATGTATGTATAAACTGATATAGTTCTTTGTTTTAAAAGACAAGTGATTATCTATTATATTTTGTTCCGCTGCGAATGTGAGATTCTGATATTGTCTCTGGTTCTGTGTTTCTGTTCTTTCTTTTTCTTCTATCTTCTTCTACCTCTTCTTTTAACCCTAATGGTTCGGTTTTCCGGCATTTGGTTGCACGGCATTTGATACAGTGGACGTATTAATGTCGACTTTCGAGCGTCGAAAAATCATGATCGTTACAAGTAACAAACGGAATTTATAAATACAAATTGAAAATATAAGGAATTAAATTCATATACAAATGAGATTTGTAAAAGATAAATTGTAAATGTAATTTATAATTGGAAATAGAATTTCAGAAAAGTATTTGAGAATAAAATTCATTAAGGAAATGAAATTGGTAATGTGAATTTATAAATGAATTCTCTAAATTAAAATAAAGTGCCAGAGTAATTGTTTGATTCTGGAATTTCTTTAAATTATTTTGGAATGTAAATAAGTTGATAACTTATAAAATATTAGAAATTTGATTGTAATAAAATTTAAATTGAAAAGAAATGAATTTGTGAATGAACAAATGAGTTTACATTTGTAAATAAATGAATTAAAGAAATGAAATGAAATTTGATTTGAATAAAGTTGAATAAAAATCCAAACTTGAAAAATAAATAAGATAAAGTGGATTGAATTCAAGTAAACTAACTTGATAAATGGTTAATTCATAAAGTAATGAATTGGAAGTTAGTTAAACTAAAGTTGAGTTGTAAGCTAAATTTAAAATGGGTTGAATTTGTATATAAATTCAAGTAGTAGAAATAAATTGAATTTCCTTGATAAAGATAAAATAAATTCGAGATGAATTGAATATGGAAATTGAAATTTAAAATGAATAAGTAAATATACTAATTGAATTAAATTAGTGAATGGAATAAATTCGATAAATGAAAACCAATCAAAGAAAATAAATTGAGAATTGTTATGGAAAATAAAAATAAATGATAAACTTGAGTTTTGAATTGAAATAGCTTAAGTAAATATTGGACAGTAACTCAAATTTAAAGTGAAACTTTGAAATGGTTTAAATGAAAACTTAGTTGATTAATAAGTTGAAAATGCGAAATTGAATAGTGAAAAATGTATAACTTCAGTAATGAAGTGAAAATAAATACAAGAAGTGTATATAAATATTTCCATTGTTGTTGTCGAGTTTTGTACGATGGTTTTTAACAAATCGAATGGTTTTGTGAATATGGAATGCAAGTTAAATTGAAATGGAATCAATTTAAATGATTGTTAGCTTAAGTAATCATTTAGGTGCATGGATATTAACGAATCTGAATAGAAAGAATTATCGTTGATAAAAACGAAATTGTATAAATTCTATGAGTTAATAAAAGCAAATAGAAATTGATTTTTGTATCAATTGAAATAGATATGAGTTAGATTCACTTAGAAATGAATTGAATATAAGAAAGTGAGTTGTTAATCACTTGAATTAAATAGAAATTTAATGTGAATTAGATGGAAGCGATTTAAGTTGTATTGAAACCTTATGAATTGCAAGTAAATAAAATTTAAACTGAATGTTGAACTTTGTTTTGAATCTGTTGGTAAATGGAATTTAAGCTGAATATTGGAAATTTAATTTGATTTTAGATAAACAAAGTGAAGTATTGAAATAAAATTAGTAAGTGAAACTAATTGAAAGAATGACAAAGTAAATATGATTTAGAGATGAATTTGAATTTTTACATCTTGAACTTAAGAATGGATTGTCAGATAAAATTCAATATTCAAAGTTGTAAATGAATTGAATTCATATGGTAACGGGAAAACTATTTGAATAGAAGTAGATATGAAAACTTCTGTAAGAAAATGTGTGAAATGATATTTGGAATCTGTAGTTGGATATAGTTAAATTGGATATACAGGCATTGTAAAGGCTAAGAAAATGGAATTGGATTTTAATTTCGAAGGTAAATTTGAATTTGCTTGGCAAAGGTATGTATTTAAATTTCAATATGAAATTTGATGAGATTCTGGTTTTGCCGCTTGGAATTTTGTTTTCTTTTGAGATCTGAGAGTCCGTAGGGACGTTTTGTAGTCGTACCGTGTTAGCCGCGCAAAGGAGACGCTGGCGAAATTTTTCGGAAATTTCGGGTGTTAGAAAATTCTTGAGAAAATTTGGAAGTTTAAAATTTGAATTCGAATTTTAATTTGAATTGTGAAATAAAATAAAGTTGTTTGGAAAATATGGAAGATTTTAGAAAGATAGTTGGAATGATAATGATCTTTAATAAAAAGATTTGGGTTGATGAGTTGATAAAACTATTTGAATTTAAGGAAATAGTTAATGGGAATTGGAGCATTTTTCCTGACTTGTAATTTCGGGACGAAATTCTTTTAAGGGGGGAAGATTGTAACGACCCTGAATTTTTGACATTTGAAATATGAATATTTAATTGGGTTTAAATATTTGAATGATAATTTAATGTGAAATTCAAATATCAGAATGGTATTTGTCAATTAAATTATTGAATTTAATTATTGAAACTGGGTAAAATGTTGTATCTTCAGTTTTAAGCTGATTAAAAATATTTTCAAGGCTTAGAAAATTTAAATTAATAATTCTGAAGGTACTGGAACTTTCAGAATTGAATTTGGAACTGTTCTGTTCAGTTTTGAATTTATATCGTTTAAATTGAATTTAAAAATAGCGGTCTGGGGCACAGTCTCGGAATTCGACGAAACCAGTTCCATTGGATCCGTAATATTGTATTATTATTGGATTTCAATTTTCGTAATATTTGGAGTTGTTGTGTCAGCATACGATATATAAACGTGTTGGAATTTAGATCGAAATTTTTAATTGTTAAGCCAAGGCAATTTGAATTTTTGTTACGTAACTTGAACACGTTGCTTCTATTTTCAGAAACATGGCAAATTGAAGACACGCGTCCTTCCAATTCAATACGTGTCCTCTCCCCATCTGATATCACGCAATTATCTTCGTTCTGAAGCCAGATAACAAAAGAAAACTATTTTCGTTCTAAATCAAAACAATGGCGAACGAGTTTAAACAATTCCCTTCTCCCCTCAATTTTTAAATTCTCAATTCGATTTAAATAAAAATGGCCGAGACCTCTTTCATATTTGAAAACAAATAACAGTTCGAACGAACTCCTCTCTCGTTCAATTCGAGATGAAATCGAACTCGAGCTCGAGTTTCAGGAACTTTGCTTCGTCGACGAGTCTCGCGTGACTTGAGGCTAGGGTCAATGAACGGCGACTCGCGATGTCAGAGGCGGCGACGCAAGCGAAGGGATGGGCAGTTGAAGTCACGTTCTCGCGAGGGCTTGGCGGTGAAGCGGCTGCGTGGGAGTCTAGTAGCATAGCGCGGCGTCGCGACGAGGTGAGGCATCAGATAAAGCCTGGGTTTCGATCGAACATGATGTTCGTCTGGGCAGGCGAAGATGGCCAGTCTTTGTCAATGATGGATGGGCTATGAGAAATCGCAAGGGGTCTGGTGACTAGAGCTTCGATGAATCTAGGTCAGGGAAGGTCAGAATCGCGATGGAGGCGAGCAGTGGCAAACTTCGGAGAAGTCGTTCGGGCAGCGTAGAGTTATTTTTATCAGGATATTCTGGATATTCTGGAGCTTTGGGGATAAGCTGGATGGCGAAGCGTACTTCCGTACTTGTTATTTATTTCCGCTGTGTATTCTGTATGAGGACAGGTTTATATAACTGTCCATTGTTGTATCGAGTTGTATATTAACTCTGATTGATGTATGTATAAACTGATATAGTTCTTTGTTTTAAAAGACAAGTGATTATCTATTATATTTTGTTCCGCTGCGAATGTGAGATTCTGATATTGTCTCTGGTTCTGTGTTTCTGTTCTTTCTTTTTCCTTCTGTCTTCTTCTACCTCTTCTTTTAACCCTAATGGTTCGGTTTTCCGGCATTTGATTGCGCGGCATTTGATATAGTGGACTTATTAATGTCGACTTTCGAGCGTCGAAAAATCGTGATCGTTACAATGTTGGTGTAGGTGTATTAAAACTATATCCTCTTAAGTTAGAAAAACCTACCACAGTAAGTAGTTCACAAACACAAGTAGAGTATCATAGGTCACCTAGAGTACTAATGATGATAGTTGCATGTAATTATCATATATTAGTGATGTAACTAATTCACCAGACTTTTGTCTGACCCACTCCTTTCTTTCCTTTTCCCTCACTATAGGAGGACAGGGCAGCATATGATTGGCCAATATTTAGTACATGGAGAAGCAAGCTTGTCTTGGCATTCCTTATTACTTTCTATTACTCTCCATGTAACTATTTATCGTACTTAGTATTTTTTAGGACTTTGTGATGTATTTCTATAAACTCTGAATTATAACTACGTAAGTTTTGAGACTGTGTTTTTCTAGGGTATTTTCTGAGATGACTATTTTCAGTATTTATATTTTCATGTGTTCCGTTGTGAGATCTAAAAGTGTAGAGTGTCTTAGATTTTCCTTATTTTTTAGTCTCTATAATGTTTAATAACCCGATAGCTCATATTTTTTTGCACCAATGCGAGTCCCAAAGCCACTCTGGGCTTTGGATCGATGTATTGGGAGGTGTGGGTTGTCACACTTTGTATTAGACCATAGGTTTAAAATTCCTTAGGATCACTACAAGAAAATATATTATTAGATGCATTATATGGCAGCATTCAATCATCAAGTGCATCCGTTGATGTAAAAAATAAAACAAATTAGAAAAATCAACGCTGTTGAATAGTCCACCCAACATTTTAGAAGGCGGCTAATCTTTTTCGCTTTCCTTCTTCTTATTTTTCCGTTCCCTCACGTCTTTTGCTCAAATCACCTAAAACCCTAAAGTAGCTTCTCTCATTCATAACTAGAAAGTAAATTCTCCTAATCATATTTCGTAAAACAGCATACCTTATTTTGACTTCAGCTTAGAACCTCCTCCCATCACCACTTTAGTATCTAGCCAACCTACCGCCTCCAAACATGCTTCGGTTATTAACCTCTCATGCCACACCATGTCGGTGAGCTTCTTATTTATCATTGAGTTTTCAATTTTTTCCAAATTTTAATTCAGAATTCGAATTGATGCTTATTAGATTACTATAAGATTTGGACCAACCACCGGTTTCAATGATTCATTGGCTATAATATTACACCTATGTAGCACGATACCGGTTGACTCATGTCGATCGATTCTGCCTATTAGTTTTCAATTTTGTGGATTTACAAGATAGACAGTATATCACTTATAGGGTAAGTTAATTTTTGTAAGCTTTTCTCTATGAAAATGGATTCATTTTTAAACTAGATTTAGCACCCTCTTCGTGTTATCTGATGGAAGTAGGTCATAGAGACTTGTAACGACCCGGTATTTTGGACCATTCGCATCCGCACATGTCGAACTTGAATAATTCAAAATACCGCGTTGTTAATTTAAATTTGGCAAAACTAAACATATACAGTAAATAAGTAATCACATATCACAGACACAGAGTAATGATATGCAGCGGAAATAAAAGAGATAGTAGTTCATGAAGCTACTATATAAATGTATAAGTTACATCAGAGTTAAACCAGATACAACGGAAGAGTAATACGATACATCAGATACAAATCAGAATACATCACTGGAATCATCGAATACTGAAAGCAGAATGGATGGCTGGATCTTCAAGCAAAGCTCCAACTTCAAAGGTGAGTCTCGAATACTGGTACACTCAGTCTGACCCGAGCGTAAAGCAAAACACAAAACACTCGAGTCAGGATTAATATTCTTATATCAATAAATCCAACTCAAGCGAAATAGCAATTGAAATACAAGTAACTCAAAGGATGTTTGGAATAACCATCCTTTAAGGATCCGTTAAACTATCTACTATGTAGTAGTGTACGATAAGTAGGTAATGTCTATCAGTAATATAAATTATCAAGATAGTGTTAAGGCGTTACCATTATGCCCCTTAACACATTTTATATAAGCGTTATAGTCTATACAGCACTGTAAACTCCACCGTAAACTAGTGGGATATCAGGGAGTACTCCATAGGTATAACACAAAACAATTCGTAGTGGTCGCGTATAGGGATATAAGTATGACAAGGCACATGAGGCAATACCCAAGGTAGTGAAACTACCGTTTGCCTGATCCGGACTGGTGAGAACGCATCGCCGCAGCGATCGCAACACCGCGAAACAACACTCCCAAAAGCAAGGGTGCACCAATCGACAACAAGTAATGAGTAGTTCGAAGAAGTGTGTTCGCTCGAGGTAGCAAGCCCCCATTTGGCCCGGCACGGCTCCTGTTTTAGTCATTTCCAATTTGACACAAGTGTCAAGGCTATCCATTATCGTTCTCTTTCTTCAGTCATCACGTTCATCATTCCAACCACTTCATTCTGGATCACACTCCGCGTATAGTTATTAAAGTGGTTTTCAGTTTAGACAGTGAGTATGTCCCTAACCGATTCTGGTCTCTTTAATAACTTTCGTAATTATTACACCGATTGGTCATTTAATATTTTTCAAAACCAAAACAATTACAATTTCAATTGGATTTGTAAACCAACATTTCATTTCTCTTACTAAATCAATTTCCACAATTTACGTTTCAAAACTTCCAAATCGTAATTTCAAAATCTTATAATTCAATTTTAATTTCTATTTAAAACAATTCAAATATTGATTCAAGTTCGTATATAAGTTTTATTCTGAAATCATTTAAATTAATTTAATTTAACATTCAAATCAATTTAAATTAATTAATCGATTTCACTCAATATTCGTTAAGATAATTTATCATTCAAAACAATATCTATTTAATTTCCAATTTATTAAATCAATTACTTAAGTTCAACTTCATTATATCAAAGCTTCAAATTGAATTAAATTATATTCGTCAAATCAATTCTTTAAATTACAAGTCTTACATTAATTTCAATAAATCACATATTATTTCTTGTTAGAGAAAATTCCAATTCACTTATTTATTTACTTAGTTGCCATTTCAAAGCTCAATTAATAAAGAACTAAATTTCACTAATTAAAAGTTCAATTTTAATTATCAAAGGATTCAATTTAATTTAATTATTAAATAATTCAATCTCATTAAATTATTAAATAATTTCAAAACTTAATTCAGTCATTTCTTAAATTAAACAACATTCTTTCATCAATTTCTTTATTAATATTTTATTTCAGATTATTAAATATTCACATTTAAATTTCATTAAAATTCAATTTCCAACTTCGTTTCAAAACCATATTATTTATTCAAATAAAATCTTTATTTTATTTTTAAATCAAATTATTGACCAATCGGGTTTTATTCAATTCTCTATCCTAAGTCAAGTTTATTTGGGTATTTATCATTTCAACCCGATTCCAATTCAATTCAAAATCAAAACATAGCAAAGGGAACTTGCAGTGTGATAACTGGGATGGTGTCAAAGTAAATAAACAAGCAATAACAACAATCAATATCAATCCAATAATCAATTCAAATAATCCCGAAATAATCGTATTAATTCACATTGTTATTTATGTAAATTAATATAATTATTTCTAGAATCTACACTATCATTTCATGTAGATTAAAGATTATTACATTACGGTTTTTCAATTATCATCTATTATAATTTCATCCATCATCAATTTAAACAACCTACATTCAACGGTTCAAGGTGTAATTAACCAAATCCTACGTGTCAATTAATTTAACATTAAAGGGGTCATATTATACGAATTTTTAACTAATCAAATTCAACATATAGATCCAATTTAAATCGTTAACAATCATATATCAATTCAATTGCATATTATTTATCACTTTAACATTAACAATTTAACGTCCAATATAAACATCAACAATCAATCAATTATCAGCCAAACTGTATTATCATCACATAAATAATTAACAGATAATGGTGTCAGATGTCACAGGTGAACTGATACAGGCAATAGCATATATAACAGTGTAATTAACTAACAGCAGCATATTTCAATTGTCGTTCAATTGAAATCAAATTTAATAAATAAAAGAACATTAATCGTGAGTGATTGCTCACCTTTCGAGGTTAGAGGAGTTTGACAACAGAACAAGTTATGAAATCCAAGGCAAAGCTAGATTGGCACGAATTCGACGGAAAGAGCTGATAACAAAAATTTGACGAGAACAAATCAAAACCAGTTTTGATATAAACTGAAAATATATATTTTATTATTATAATTTTCTAAACCAATATTAAATAAAAAACATACTTAAAATCTATATACACCTATATGTATTTTACAGCCAATTGTCCCCAAATAAAATCATTGATTTGAACTAAACTCAGATATTAGAGTCAAATATATATGTATAAAATAAATTTGTATCGGTACCTTAGAACTTATCAATTTAACATATATATTTATATAACTTATAAAATATGGACGCGTACATATAGACTACCTGTTTTTAAACTAATATAACCTACATTTATATAAGAATCGACTCACATATATAAATACATGACCTATTTATATATATAATGTCTAACAATACTTTAAAACATATAAATTGACATTGTATAACAACCAACTTATACAAAATTTCATATATAACAAACATATACATTTCAATAACTTTATATATATATATATAATTAAAAATCAATATTGAATAAACAAGTATATTATTTTCCAAAAATCTCGTACAATAGATGATGACTATATATATATATATATATATGTTTAGACAAATATATGTGCCTTTGATGTAAATGGTGTACACAGGTATATGCAGGCATCTAGTAGTGCACACGCAGCAGGGACAAGACAAAATCAAAATGAGGAAAGAGGTTTGTAAATCTGAACAGGGGATAAGTATTTTCATGTAGCATACGAAACAACCTATATAACTATATACATATGCTTATATGTTCTAAAATCAGTGCTTATATCCAAATCAATATCACTCTATATACTTTAATATATATATGTATATATATACATATGACAGAGATAACATTTATATGTATACAAATCTGCATAAACATATAGGCTAACAAAACTTTTAACATACAATAATATATACTGACAGCACATACACTAAACAACTTTTAGTATAACCTATATAGTTTGTATTTAAAACAAGCAATATATATCCATACATAAACCCGAAACTCGCACAATATATATGTATATACCTTTTAAAAAAAGAAAAGTAAGTTATCAAAATATCAACACTAACGTATATCATTACTGTAAATGGATATACCAATATATAGAAACAAATATACATATTTAACAATAGCTATTATATTTCATAATCAAACCATATATATGCATATAAAGTTTCCCGAGAAGAAAAAGGGAACCTGGAAAGCAAAGCAAGGTGGAAGCGACTAAAGGCAGTGCAGCTCGAACTGTGGTGATGAGATTTTGAAGCGGTGGCACAAGAGTTGGTCGGCGGAGAATTGGGAAACTGCTAATGGCCGAGCGGAGAATTTGAGGAGAGGAAAACTCAGTGGTGGTTCTCGGATGCAGGGTAGAGGCCGGATGTAACACGAGAGGAGGGAGGACGGGGTCAGATTTTGCCGCGTGTGGTGATGGGCGGAGGGTAGGCGAAGTGGGGTTGGAGAAGGCGGATTCTGGGCTGAGTGAGGGCGGCTGCGTTGTCGGAGGGGATGGTGGTATGTAACGACCCCGAAATTTAAATTTATTTAAATTAATAATTAAATGGATTTTTGAATTAAATTGAGTAATTAAATAAATTTTTGGATAAAAATTTGTTAATTTAATTAGAAAATTGGAGCGGGTTTCCCCGATCCAAATATGAGTGAATTTGAAAATAATAAATATATAGATATATATTTTGACTTGAGTTTAAATCTAAAATAGATGGTTTAAAAATACAAATTATATAAGATATAAAGTAAATATCCTTGGGCTTGCAAAATGATGAAACCAAACAACATAATAAAATGGAACTTCATTTCTATTTAAAAGAAACAAGGCAACAAGTATAAGTTATAAACAAAATAAGAAACAAATGTACTTACCAGATTA
Organism: Allium fistulosum; assembly: GCA_030737815.1. NCBI lineage: Eukaryota > Viridiplantae > Streptophyta > Magnoliopsida > Asparagales > Amaryllidaceae > Allium > Allium fistulosum. Next base: position 1,106,186,227 of record CM060901.1, read on the forward strand.
AAATAAATATATTTGAAAATAAGATTTGAACCATGAATGTATGTACAAAGAGAGAAAAATTAAATGAAATGGTTCATGTAAACTAAAGAAATAAAACTTGTACCAGTTGAGCCTACCTTTAACAAACAAAATGATCAAAGCATATTAAGTAAAACAAAATAAACAAAGCATCTATCAGCCGAGCTAAAAAGTAAAATCAAGTATAGGTATGAGCTGCAGTATTGTAAAAGAAGAAGAACAAAAGTAAAACAAGTCTAATTAATCTCTCTAGTGCAAGCAAAGATATCATATCAGCCGAAGACATAAAGGACTAAGGAAATAAATGCAGCACCCAAAATTTTTTCTCATCAGCCTACAAACAAAAAAAAATATCCCTGTCCTGTTTTGTACAAATAGAAAATAGCAGCCTGTATACTTTAAGCTTCATTTCTTTATATCAACATCCACTTCTTATTTTAAGTTCGTTCATTCTTGGCTAAGGAAAACTGAAGGTAGCATCATCTACAACTTAAACAAAAATTTAATTAAAACAAACAAAATCAATACAAATTCATGGAAGCCAAGGATCAAGGGGAAAGATTTCAACTTGCAATATTCTAAAGCCTGTTTCATCATGAAGCTCTGTTTCGTTTTCTTCTAAAACCAGGTGAGCACCTCACTTACCCCTATGTTTGCTTTGTTCTGATGTTTGTGGTTTAAGTTTGAAAATGATTTGAAGTGTTGCCTGGCTGTTGAATATGCTTGAATGTTTCATATATATATATATATATGGGGGTGTACATATCTGGGTGTTTCTGTTCTTTCTCTAGTTCTTGTTAGGCTCTAAGATTTGAATAAAACATGTTAATATCAATCAGATCCTATTTTTAAAAATAATTCCAAATGAATATATTGTATAATTCTTCCAGAAATAAGAAAGAACAGTGAAAATTTAAATTGGGTCAAAATTTTATAAACTCAATTTTAAGTTTTGAATTCATGATTGAATTCATAGTTGAAAACTATGAATTTTAATGTGTATATCACGATTTTTAGTTGAATAAATATTGGGTACTCTCGAGTTGAATGTTATTGGGGTTTCCATCAATTACCAACGACCGGAGGGGAGATGGGCATCGGGATTGTGGCCAGAGGAAGGTTGTAGGTCGGGGGTCATGAGAAAATTGAAGACGCATTTTTCTGATCGCCGTAGTGGCGAGGTGAAAGAGATATAGGGTTTGGGCTGGTTTTGGGACGATGCCATTTCGATGGCTTTTGCAGCATCGTGATGGCGCAGGGAGGCTGCGGTATAGGGGGATAAGGGAGTAGGGTGCTAGGCGGAGTTCCAGGCAGGGCGGTGTGGGTTCTAGTGGTCGCGAATGGTGGTGTGAGGGGAAATAGGAGAGGTGTTTTCTTGGCTGGTGATGGTGGGTTAACTCGATTTTTGTATCGAGCATCATCGTGGAATTTGGGTGGCATAGGAGGTTGTGAGCGTCGAGGGTGACTGGAAGGTGGGGTCTTCGATGGTCGGAGCGACTCCGATGGAGTGTGCACATGCACGGCGGATGCGTGCATCTGGATGTAGCAGGTAGGTAAATAGAACCGAGGAACAAAGTAAAAAGGGAAGAGATGAAGAAGCTCGGTGAAACTCGAAGTGTTATTCGGGAAAACTGGGTTCTGGCTCGAGTGTGGACCGTGTACTTTTAAGTGTTTACCGGGTTGTTTTCCTTTAAAAAAAACAAAATTTAAAAAAAAAACTGAAGCTATCGGGTAATTTTGGGGGAATACTCGAAGCAAGTTAGGAAAATTCTCGGGTGTGACTCGAAGCAGCTCCAGGGCGATACGTTTTCCAGTTTTAAACTTTAAATTCTAAGTCGAAAATTTATTTTTAAAACTATTCTTTTTCAATGAATAAAGTTGAAAATGGAAATCAAGGGTTTTAAGAAAATTTAAAATTATTTAAGTTAAAAGTATTTTAAACTTATATTTTAGAAGCTATTTTTTTTAAAACAAAATTTAACAAAGTAATTAAGGAGATGACTAAATATTTTACAGTTTCAACTCAACTTAAAAGTAATTAAATTAGTGTTTGGTTAATGTTGATTAAATAATTGATGAATTATAATTACTTAATAGTTACAGAACAATCAATTTAAGAGTGATTAATTATTAATTTAAGTTAATAAATTTATAATCAAAGATAAATTAATTAAGGTAATTAATTAAGAAATAATTAATCTATGAAGGTGATTAAGGCTTAATTAATTAATAATTAAGGATTAATTAATTTGAAAATTTAGAATAATTAATCATTAATTAAAGAGGGAATATATATATATATATCATTATGTGATGATTGATTATTATTGAAATGCTTCGAGTAGTTTGATATCCCTGTTTGTGATTGTGATGCTTTGTGATATAAATTACTTTGTGCTGAGCTGTGATTTCTGTTTTTGTGATATATACTGCTATGTGAATATGAAAACCCTTGGCCCGTAAAACGGCACTTGAATTTCGATGCGGCAGGGAGTCGGATTCCAGTTGGTTATCCGAAACCCACATCGAATTGTAATGATGAATCTTTGTGATTGATAAATTTATTTTATCTATGAATCTGTGAATGAGGATAAGCGTTATCGATTATACCGCTTATCGTTATATCTGTGATGATTGATGTTGTGCACTTTTGTGTGAAACCCCTGGACTACACCATACACACACAAATATGGATCTCACGTGGAAATCGGTTAAGTCACAAATGATGTAAATTTAATTTTTTTTGAAATTGAAATTTTAATTTCAATTGATTTTGAAATTGGAAATTGGGGTTTTATATGAAAAGCTTTTGAAATGGAATTTCAAAGATAAAAGTTATTTTGAATAACTTAATCGAGTTTTGAAAATTTAAATAATTTGATTTAAATTTGAATTCAAGTTTGAAATTGAATTCTATGATTTGAAACTAGGGATTAAAGATGCTGTATAAGTTATATATGGGTTAAACCATTTTAAAATTATTGATTTGGGAATTTGAATTTAATTCAAGGATTTTAACTCGTGTAAATATAACTGGATTTTTCTGAAACGAAACTATTTGTTTTCAAATAGTAAAAGCTTTCACATAAGTAAAGGATTTCCAAATTGTGTTAACAGATTTCAAGTTTGAAATGGAATTGAAATGTTTTGAAAGTTATGAAATGAGTCTTTGATTCAAAGACCGGACGAGTTAATCCAACTTGAAATGGAATTGTTTTGAAAGCTATAAGTTAAATCTTGATTTACAGATTTAACGAGTTAATTAAATTGAAATGAAAATTGTTTTGAAATCCATAAATGAATCTTTGGGAATGGGGTGAACTTTGTGAATTGAATCTTTTTGTTTAAAAGATTAAAGTGTGGAAATTGTTTAAACCATTGAAGGTTTTTGAAATGAATCTTTTTTGTTTAAAAGATTGGAAATGGTAATTTGGTTTAACCATTCGAATGAAAAGTTTTGGGCTTTAAGCTGTGATTTAACTGAGACCCCAGTATCCATATGATTTTTAATTGCGCTCGTTATTCAGTTTAGCCGGGAGAGGACCTTTGTGTCATATAACCCATTCCGAATAGTGATACGACGATATGGATAGCATTTGAAGACCGGTGGTGAAGACCGGGTATTTGCGAGAGCGATAGGATGACCTATCGATTGTCTCTGCACTGAGTAGCTACAGTATAGAGATTCCTTAAGTGATGGGAAGTCCGATCAGGATTGTGAATACCCGGATTTGCAAGGGCTTCTTTGGAAGTGCCTTCGGTTCTGTTCGAACCCGGAACAGACTTGTATGGATGTGTGTCTGACGTTACACTTTGAGATGTAAAGCTGGTTTCTATCAAATACATTTCTGTTGGTGGCGGAGAATTTATTCTCTTAGCTTAACACCCTTCTCTGAGACGTACGAGCTCAGAGGTTATGTAGTTGATGGTTACTAGTGATACATTCCCAATTTGGTAATGTGGCATACGAAGTGCTGCTGATCATTTGTTGATCGAAGCGTGGCTTTGTGAAAAAGCGTGGCTTTGTGAAAAAGCGTTGCTTTGTGGACGAGACTTCGTCGAGCCTCACAACCCGGTAATGGTCGAAACAGGAATGTTGCGACAAAGGTTTGTAGGGGTAGCGCCCCTAGGGTATGTCATTTCCTTCTGGATAAAGGGTGGTATCATGGTATGGAGCCCAGATACTTAACTCGTGTGGACACGGTAATTTATTACTGTATGATGTTGCTTTGTTGGTTTTCGGGATCCCGCGGATAAAGGTCGGTAACGATCGGGGGATGACATGACTCGTGTGTTAGTTACCTAGTTACAGCTGTACAGCGTGAGGTAGCGTCAGTGTGTTAGTTACCTAGTTACAGCTGTATAGCGTGAGGTAGCGTCGGCCTTTTGTTTGCAGAGATCCGGTTAGGATCCGGGGCGTTTTTCCAGAGGCGTTTCTATTTCGGTGTAAGGAAGTTCCTTAGCCTGATCATTTGTTGGAAATCCAAAGAAACAATACGAACCCTGTACGGTTTTAGTTGTATTACCTGCTATGGAATGTGGCGGTAACCTGCTATTGAACGTAGTAGCTATAGTAGGCATACAACAATAGTTGTATGCTGGCTAAGATTAATATTATATTTTCGAAATGGTTTTCGACACTATGCACTAATGATAATAATATCGAATGATTTTGCGTAGTAAGCATTTTTGACTATCATAAGAAGAAATCTCCTCCAATTCTGCGTTTGCATTGTGTGTGTGGTGGGAGGTCTTATGGTAGTTTCATTTTCGAAAAAGCATTGCGGATTTCAATGTTTAAAAGCCTTTGTTGCTTGTTTTAAAGATGAACTATTTTTGTTGCTCACACCAGTCCCATGACTGATCCGGAGTTTATTGTTCCCTTCCTAAACTCTGGGTGCCCACTATTTCCACACGGGCAGTCTAGAGTTGGGTTTTTTTTCAGATATTCAGGTTTAGTAGACTATCTGGAGCTAGTTCAGTTCTTGGAGTTCAGGACTGCACTTGCTTCTCTTTGTGGTTCGAGCTGATATTGGAGTTATTGGAGTCATTCTCCGATTGATCATTTGGAGATCTCTTCCATTTGTTGTTACTTCCGCTGTATCATTTTTGTTATCTCTGATATTGTTGTATCATATTGATATTCATTGTATCATCATTGTATCTGGATATTGTATCAGATGTTGTATATCTGTATTATTCTTTTTCTTCCGCTGTGTTGTTATACTTAATGGTGTTATAAGCTCCGGCGAATCGGATTTGAACGGTCGAATCTATGACATTCGAGTACGATGTAAAGTATGGGTGTCGATTTTCGAACGCGAAAAATCCGAGTCGTTACATTTGGTATCAGAGCTAAGGTTGAACTTTAGCTTAGGAGTATAACACATTAAGTAGCTCATTAGAGATAGGGTGAAGTATACCCTAGAATGAGTAATTCTCAGATATCCATCCATATGACTCAGTAAATTCTCTTGCTATCTACTGATAGTAAGTATGAGTGCGAGAAGAGGATGAGATAGGGGACAGGGGAATACGACTATAAATGGTCGATACTCTGTAACAACAAGGAAATAATCTTTTCTCTATCAATCTCTTTCTTCGTCATCTTTTCTCAATTCTTCGATAGTTTCTGGTAGATCCAGAAAGAAGATTCGATATATTAAAATGGGACGTAAACTCCGAATAGGCCAAAATTGTCTGTTTGAATGAATTGGTTGCTTTGTTGCTATGGTTGATAGGTATAATTTGGTTTCTAAACTGAAAATTTTGAAATTGTATCCGTATATCTATCTATTCTTTGGGTCTGGTTAGTTATCCCTTTGAACTAACCGATGCCTCTGTATATTTCGTAGATCTGGATAACCCGAGTATCTTTTGAAGTGTTAAAACAGATTCGTTCTTGTATCTATTATTGATATTCTGATTTGGTGAGCCAAATGCAGAATAAATGTTCAGTTTGAGTTGATGAAATATTCTTCATCTATCCTTGTGTCTCCTGCGAATTTCGAGGACGAAATTCTTTTAAGGGGGGAAGTTTGTAACGACCCCGAAATTTAAATTTATTTAAATTAATAATTAAATGGATTTTTGAATTAAATTGAGTAATTAAATAAATTTTTGGATAAAAATTTGTTAATTTAATTAGAAAATTGGAGCGGGTTTCCCCGATCCAAATATGAGTGAATTTGAAAATAATAAATATATAGATATATATTTTGACTTGAGTTTAAATCTAAAATAGATGGTTTAAAAATACAAATTATATAAGATATAAAGTACATATCCTTGGGCTTGCAAAATGATGAAACCAAACAACATAATAAAATGGAACTTCATTTCTATTTAAAAGAAACAAGGCAACAAGTATAAGTTATAAACAAAATAAGAAACAAATGTACTTACCAGATTAAAATAAATATATTTGAAAATAAGATTTGAACCATGAATGTATGTACAAAGAGAGAAAAATTAAATGAAATGGTTCATGTAAACTAAAGAAATAAAACTTGTACCAGTTGAGCCTACCTTTAACAAACAAAATGATCAAAGCATATTAAGTAAAACAAAATAAACAAAGCATCTATCAGCCGAGCTAAAAAGTAAAATCAAGTATAGGTATGAGCTGCAGTATTGTAAAAGAAGAAGAACAAAAGTAAAACAAGTCTAATTAATCTCTCTAGTGCAAGCAAAGATATCATATCAGCCGAAGACATAAAGGACTAAGGAAATAAATGCAGCACCCAAAATTTTTTCTCATCAGCCTACAAACAAAAAAAAATATCCCTGTCCTATTTTGTACAAATAGAAAATAGCAGCCTGTATACTTTAAGCTTCATTTCTTTATATCAACATCCACTTCTCATTTTAAGTTCGTTCATTCTTGGCTAAGGAAAACTGAAGGTAGCATCATCTACAACTTAAACAAAAATTTAATTAAAACAAACAAAATCAATACAAATTCATGGAAGCCAAGGATCAAGGGGAAAGATTTCAACTTGCAATATTCTAAAGCCTATTTCATCATGAAGCTCTGTTTCGTTTTCTTCTAAAACCAGGTGAGCACCTCACTTACCCCTATGTTTGCTTTGTTCTGATGTTTGTGGTTTAAGTTTGAAAATGATTTGAAGTGTTGCCTGGCTGTTGAATATGCTTGAATGTTTCATATATATATATATATATGGGGGTGTACATATCTGGGTGTTTCTGTTCTTTCTCTAGTTCTTGTTAGGCTCTAAGATTTGAATAAAACATGTTAATATCAATCAGATCCTATTTTTAAAAATAATTCCAAATGAATATATTGTATAATTCTTCCAGAAATAAGAAAGAACAGTGAAAATTTAAATTGGGTCAAAATTTTATAAACTCAATTTTAAGTTTTGAATTCATGATTGAATTCGTAGTTGAGAACTATGAATTTTAATGTGTATATCACGATTTTTAGTTGAATAAATATTGGGTACTCTCGAGTTGAACGTTATTGGGGTTTCCATCAATTACCAACGACCGGAGGGGAGATGGGCATCGGGATTGTGGCCAGAGGAAGGTTGTAGGTCGGGGGTCATGAGAAAAATGAAGACGCATTTTTCTGATCGCCGTAGTGGCGAGGTGAAAGAGATATAGGGTTTGGGCTGGTTTTGGGACGATGCCATTTCGATGGCTTTTGCAGCATCGTGATGGCGCAGGGAGGCTGCGGTATAGGGGGATAAGGGAGTAGGGTGCTAGGCGGAGTTCCAGGCAGGGCGGTGTGGGTTCTAGTGGTCGCGAATGGTGGTGTGAGGGGAAATAGGAGAGGTGTTTTCTTGGCTGGTGATGGTGGGTTAACTCGATTTTTGTATCGAGCATCATCGTGGAATTTGGGTGGCATAGGAGGTTGTGAGCGTCGAGGGTGACTGGAAGGTGGGGTCTCCGATGGTCGGAGCGACTCCGATGGAGTGTGCAAATGCACAGCGGATGCGTGCATCTGGATGTAGCAGGTAGGTAAATAGAACTGAGGAACAAAGTAAAAAGGGAAGAGATGAAGAAGCTCGGTGAAACTCGAAGTGTTATTCGGGAAAACTGGGTTCTGGCTCGAGTGTGGACCGTGTACTTTTAAGTGTTTACCGGGTTGTTTTCCTTTAAAAAAAACAAAATTTAAAAAAAAAATGAAGCTATCGGGTAATTTTGGGGGAATACTCGAAGCAAGTTAGGAAAATTCTCGGGTGTGACTCGAAGCAGCTCCAGGGCGATACGTTTTCCAGTTTTAAACTTTAAATTCTAAGTCGAAAATTTATTTTTAAAACTATTCTTTTTCAATGAATAAAGTTGAAAATGGAAATCAAGGGTTTTAAGAAAATTTAAAATTATTTAAGTTAAAAGTATTTTAAACTTATATTTTAGAAGCTATTTTTTTTAAAACAAAATTTAACAAAGTAATTAAGGAGATGACTAAATATTTTACAGTTTCAACTCAACTTAAAAGTAATTAAATTAGTGTTTGGTTAATGTTGATTAAATAATTGATGAATTATAATTACTTAATAGTTACAGAACAATCAATTTAAGAGTGATTAATTATTAATTTAAGTTAATAAATTTATAATCAAAGATAAATTAATTAAGGTAATTAATTAAGAAATAATTAATCTATGAAGGTGATTAAGGCTTAATTAATTAATAATTAAGGATTAATTAATTTGAAAATTTAGAATAATTAATCATTAATTAAAGAGGGAATATATATATATATATATATATCATTATGTGATGATTGATTATTATTGAAATGCTTCGAGTAGTTTGATATCCCTGTTTGTGATTGTGATGCTTTGTGATATAAATTACTTTGTGCTGAGCTGTGATTTCTGTTTTTGTGATATATACTGCTATGTGAATATGAAAACCCTTGGCCCGTAAAACGGCACTTGAATTTCGATGCGGCAGGGAGTCGGATTCCAGTTGGTTATCCGAAACCCACATCGAATTGTAATGATGAATCTTTGTGATTGATAAATTTATTTTATCTATGAATCTGTGAATGAGGATAAGCGTTATCGATTATACCGCTTATCGTTATATCTGTGATGATTGATGTTGTGCACTTTTGTGTGAAACCCCTGGACTACACCATACACACACAAATATGGATCTCACGTGGAAATCGGTTAAGTCACAAATGATGTAAATTTAATTTTTTTTGAAATTGAAATTTTAATTTCAATTGATTTTGAAATTGGAAATTGGGGTTTTATATGAAAAGCTTTTGAAATGGAATTTCAAAGATAAAAGTTATTTTGAATAACTTAATCGAGTTTTGAAAATTTAAATAATTTGATTTAAATTTGAATTCAAGTTTGAAATTGAATTCTATGATTTGAAACTAGGGATTAAAGATGCTGTATAAGTTATATATGGGTTAAACCATTTTAAAATTATTGATTTGGGAATTTGAATTTAATTCAAGGATTTTAACTCGTGTAAATATAACTGGATTTTTCTGAAACGAAACTATTTGTTTTCAAATAGTAAAAGCTTTCACATAAGTAAAGGATTTCCAAATTGTGTTAACAGATTTCAAGTTTGAAATGGAATTGAAATGTTTTGAAAGTTATGAAATGAGTCTTTGATTCAAAGACCGGACGAGTTAATCCAACTTGAAATGGAATTGTTTTGAAAGCTATAAGTTAAATCTTGATTTACAGATTTAACGAGTTAATTAAATTGAAATGAAAATTGTTTTGAAATCCATAAATGAATCTTTGGGAATGGGGTGAACTTTGTGAATTGAATCTTTTTGTTTAAAAGATTAAAGTGTGGAAATTGTTTAAACCATTGAAGGTTTTTGAAATGAATCTTTTTTGTTTAAAAGATTGGAAATGGTAATTTGGTTTAACCATTCGAATGAAAAGTTTTGGGCTTTAAGCTGTGATTTAACTGAGACCCCAGTATCCATATGATTTTTAATTGCGCTCGTTATTCAGTTTAGCCGGGAGAGGACCTTTGTGTCATATAACCCATTCCGAATAGTGATACGACGATATGGATAGCATTTGAAGACCGGTGGTGAAGACCGGGTATTTGCGAGAGCGATAGGATGACCTATCGATTGTCTCTGCACTGAGTAGCTACAGTATAGAGATTCCTTAAGTGATGGGAAGTCCGATCAGGATTGTGAATACCCGGATTTGCAAGGGCTTCTTTGGAAGTGCCTACGGTTCTGTTCGAACCCGGAACAGACTTGTATGGATGTGTGTCTGACGTTACACTTTGAGATGTAAAGCTGGTTTCTATCAAATACATTTCTGTTGGTGGCGGAGAATTTATTCTCTTAGCTTAACACCCTTCTCTGAGACGTACGAGCTCAGAGGTTATGTAGTTGATGGTTACTAGTGATACATTCCCAATTTGGTAATGTGGCATACGAAGTGCTGCTGATCATTTGTTGATCGAAGCGTGGCTTTGTGAAAAAGCGTGGCTTTGTGAAAAAGCGTGGCTTTGTGAAAAAGCGTTGCTTTGTGGACGAGACTTCGTCGAGCCTCACAACCCGGTAATGGTCGAAACAGGAATGTTGCGACAAAGGTTTGTAGGGGTAGCGCCCCTAGGGTATGTCATTTCCTTCTGGATAAAGGGTGGTATCATGGTATGGAGCCCAGATACTTAACTCGTGTGGACACGGTAATTTATTACTGTATGATGTTGCTTTGTTGGTTTTCGGGATCCCGCGGATAAAGGTCGGTAACGACCGGGGGATGACATGACTCGTGTGTTAGTTACCTAGTTACAGCTGTACAGCGTGAGGTAGCGTCAGTGTGTTAGTTACCTAGTTACAGCTGTATAGCGTGAGGTAGCGTCGGCCTTTTGTTTGCAGAGATCCGGTTAGGATCCGGGGCGTTTTTCCAGAGGCGTTTCTATTTCGGTGTAAGGAAGTTCCTTAGCCTGATCATTTGTTGGAAATCCAAAGAAACAATACGAACCCTGTACGGTTTTAGTTGTATTACCTGCTATGGAATGTGGCGGTAACCTGCTATTGAACGTAGTAGCTATAGTAGGCATACAACAATAGTTGTATGCTGGCTAAGATTAATATTATATTTTCGAAATGGTTTTCGACACTATGCACTAATGATAATAATATCGAATGATTTTGCGTAGTAAGCATTTTTGACTATCATAAGAAGAAATCTCCTCCAATTCTGCGTTTGCATTGTGTGTGTGGTGGGAGGTCTTATGGTAGTTTCATTTTCGAAAAAGCATTGCGGATTTCAATGTTTAAAAGCCTTTGTTGCTTGTTTTAAAGATGAACTGTTTTTGTTGCTCACACCAGTCCCATGACTGATCCGGAGTTTATTGTTCCCTTCCTAAACTCTGGGTGCCCACTATTTTCCACACGGGCAGTCTAGAGTTGGGTTTTTTTTCAGATATTCAGGTTTAGTAGACTATCTGGAGCTAGTTCAGTTCTTGGAGTTCAGGACTGCACTTGCTTCTCTTTGTGGTTCGAGCTGATATTGGAGTTATTGGAGTCATTCTCCGATTGATCATTTGGAGATCTCTTCCATTTGTTGTTACTTCCGCTGTATCATTTTTGTTATCTCTGATATTGTTGTATCATATTGATATTCATTGTATCATCATTGTATCTGGATATTGTATCAGATGTTGTATATCTGTATTATTCTTTTTCTTCCGCTGTGTTGTTATACTTAATGGTGTTATAAGCTCCGGCGAATCGGATTTGAACGGTCGAATCTATGACATTCGAGTACGATGTAAAGTATGGGTGTCGATTTTCGAACGCGAAAAATCCGAGTCGTTACATGGTAGGCCTGGTGGGTGAAGTTTTCCATGGTGAGGTGGAGGAGGTTGCCGGTTGTGGTGAGGCCGAGTGAGAGGTTCACTTGTGCGGTAGGTAGTGGAAGCGGATCAGAGCGGAGAGAGAGGGTAGAAGGAAGCGGTGGTTTCATGGAGGCGGGTGTAAAGGAGAGGGGTCTCGGTGAAGATGAGAATGACCTACGTGCAAAATGATGGAAGAAAAGAAAAAGAAGAGAGAGGGGTGAACAATTGTGAATAGCTTCAGATCTAAAATATATAACTTGGATATATAAAAAAAACGTTTCAAAGCTTAAAAGGAGAACGGCAAAGCAGGTCTTTGAGTGAATAATAAGATAAAAGTAATAGGCAACGGTCAGTTCCCCAGATTCAAGCTGAACATTTTCAAGGCAAATTATTAAAGACAATTGACCGTTTGGAATTTCGAATGGACACAAAAAGGTTAAAATGGATACCGAAGTGGTTATTAGTTTCGCCGGTATCGTCGCATAACGGGCATAAAACACACAAATGAATATATTATGGAGATCGGTCCGACGAGACGATCAAAACGGTATACGGATATCAGTGGTATGATTGAATTTCAAAAATTCGAATTTTCTATTAACAGAAAATGCAGCAAAAACGCTGAAAAATAAGATCGACGGAGCTAAAGAAGTCGGAATTTGGAAAATCAAAAAATGACGTCTTGCTTAGAAGATGACTTAGAATTTTTCTATATAAAAATATTTAGGTTTCGAAAACGTTTTATTTTCATCGCTTTTTAACTGATTAAATTGAAGTAAATTTACGCGCGAAATAAACTTTCATATTTTCGGACGAAAATTTACCAGTTGCTATGCTTAACTAGACGCATTCCAAATATCAAAATTATATTTCAAAATTTATCGTTTAAAGTTTCACAAAATTTCAATTAATAACGTTATTAAAAACCAGTTAAATTTACAGGTTGTTACACTCTCCCCCACTCAAAACTTTTCGTCCTCAAAAAGGAAGGAGGTTGGAGAATAGAAACAACGAGAAAGAAAATAGATTAAAAGACAAGATAAAACAATTAATTTAACCCATATAATTTCAAATTAAACTAATTAATATTTAACAATTTGGTTTAATCCACTTGGTTTCACTTAAGTTAAATCAATATATCTATTTCTAAATTCATTATCTTACTATCTAGTCATCCTCAATTACAATTTCTAAATCATCAATTTGTATAATCATTTATTGTATTCATATTTTTCAACAGATTTAATTCTTTTATTCCAAATTATTATTAAGTTTATTTCACTTATATCTTATTACATATATTTAAACCATATAAATTTATTTAAACCATATAAATTTATTTAAACCATATAAATTTCAATTTACATTAATTTATATTTTTTTCAATTTGATTAAATTCATTTATATTAAATCAATAAATAGTCATTCGATTTAAATTTGTTAGTTCAACTGTTAATTCTAATCATATAAATTTCATTTTAAATCAATTAATATTCAATAATTGATCTTAATTCAAGGTATTTCATTAAGCTGATTCAATTCAATTTGTTAATTATTTCAGAACAAAATTTACTTATTTATCTCATTCAATTAACTTATCATTCTATCATCTTTATTAGCATTTTTTATAAATAAAATCTAAGTGCATAACATTTATAATAAACACTCAAATTTTATTTATAAAGACATTTTTTTTATTGTACATTATCCAATTACATTTTAACTTCCGAATGATTTAGGTAAGTTATATTGAAATGCAACTTAGTACTATACAAATAAGATTTTCAAATTCAATTTTTCAAGTTTAAACATTTATCCAAAATTTAGCTTTATTTATAATTGGAAACATCCTTTAACATAATTTTTAAGAATTAAATTTCTGTTTAATTTCAAACCCGTTAGAAATAATTATGTATATACTATGTATATCAAATTAAATTTAAAATAAAATACACATAAATATATATATAAATCAAGTCATATTTAAGAAATTCGAATCAAAATATTTTTCCAAAACAAAACCGTAGCAAAGCTACAGAATGGTTTCTCTACTTCAAAACTCGAAAATGAATGTCGATGATGCGGCCGCCATCACCGAGATTATTTTCCAGCGACAAAGAGAAGAGCACTGATTTCAATATTTTAAAATTCTTTGAAAACAGTTTCTATTTGAAAATAAGTTCAATAATATATACTTTAAAATTTTTAAAAACCAAAGTTCGAAATCACCGGAAACTAATAAATTCTCAAATTTCTGAATTAAACTCATTTCAAATTCCAATCAATTTATAACCAAGTTTATAAATTCATTTATTTATATTATGCAATAGTCAATGGTTTACAAAACAATAAATGAAAATCAAATATTATTATTTCAGACAACAAATTCATTAACAATTTAATTTCAGAAAACTTATATTTATATATAATATAATCATACAAAACTTTTATTTTATTTATCAAATTTGAAAACGATATTGTGTCAGTTTGCTCTGCTCAAGTGTTTTGGAAATCCTATCGATAGCGTTGATCAGACGAATCGATCGAAAACCCAAATCAACATTAACAACTCAAACAACACAATATAAAAAAAACATTTTAAAATTAATTTACAAATACACTACCTCACTTAACGATACAATAATGGATTTCAAAGCAAGGATAGAGATTCAAATTTTTGATAGACTCAAATCAAAGAGAAATTTGATTCGAAGATAAGTTTGAAACAAAGACGAGATAATTAAATAACAAAATAAGGCGATGGATAAGTTTATATAAATCGCGGGCAACCTTAACCGGGTCGACCGTGACTTCAAAAATAAGATCGGTGTAGAATTCCGAAGTAAATCGACATTCGATCTTAAGAAATAGAATTCAGGTATAGCAGGAGATAGATAGCATCATAAACCGAGGATACAGAAATCCCCGGTAAATCGATGCCTATTATAAAGGAGTTTTGCTCCTTTACGAATCATTCGAAGATTGGCGAGACCGCCGATCTATTATAGATATCATTCAAAATGGAGTTATGGGGTGCTCCAGAATTAAAAGAAGACGAATAGTGAAGGACACGAATGAATTTTGGAACCGAGATAAACGTTCCAAAATTCAAAGAAATTGAGTCAAAGGAAGAGATTGAAACTCGAATGAGAGTGATTCTGTAAATATATTTACCATATATGCTAAGTTTTGCCTAGAGCTACCAAAGCTCTGATACCAACTGTAACGGACCGCGTCAGTGGGGTAACGCCCACCGTAGCATACAGCAGTACCTGTGTTCTGCCTTTACAGCCAGCCTCTCGACTGCACCAACCCCGCAGGGACATGTAGGAGTAAGAGTCATCCGCTCGCTACCAAACCAAATGCGAGACCCCCTATCATGCTGCACCAGCCAAGTGCATAGGCAGTCACACATGTCGAACTTGAATAATTCAAAATACCGCGTTGTTAATTTAAATTTGGCAAAACTGAACAAATACAGTAAATAAGTAATCACATATCACAGACACAGAGTAATAATATTCAGCGGAAATAAAAGAGATAGTAGTTCATGAAGCTACTATATAAATGTATAAGTTACATCAGAGTTAACCAGATACAACGGAAGAGTAATACGATACATCAGATACAAATCAGAATACATCACTGGAATCATCGAATACTGAAAGCAGAATGGATGGCTGGATCTTCAAGCAAAGCTCCAACTTCAAAGGTGAGTCTCGAATACTGGTACACTCAGTCTGACCCGAGCGTAAAGCAAAACACAAAACACTCGAGTCAGGATTAATATTCTTATATCAATAAATCCAACTCAAGTGAAATAGCAATTGAAATACAAGTAACTCAAAGGATGTTTGGAATAACCATCCTTTAAGGATCCGTTAAACTATCTACTATGTAGTAGTGTACGATAAGTAGATAATGTCTATCAGTAATATAAAATATCAAGATAGTGTTAAGGCGTTACCATTATGCCCCTTAACACATTTTATATAAGCGTTATAGTCTATACAGGACTGTAAACTCCACCGTAAACTAGTGGGATATCAGGGAGTACTCCATAGGTATAACACAAAACAATTCGTAGTGGTCGCGTATAGGGATATAAGTATGACAAGGCACATGAGGCAATACCCAAGGTAGTGAAACTACCGTTTGCCTGATCCGGACTAGTGAGAACGCATCGCCGCAGCAATCGCAACACCGCGAAACAACACTCCCAAAATCAAGGGTGCACCAATCGACAACAAGTAATGAGTAGTTCGAAGAAGTGTGTTCGCTCGAGGTAGCAAGCCCCTATTTGGCCCGGCACGGCTCCTGTTTTAGTCATTTCCAATTTGACACAAGTGTCAAGGCTATCCATTATCGTTCTCTTTCTTCAGTCATCACGTTCATCATTCCAACCACTTCATTCTGGATCACACTCCGCGTATAGTTATTAAAGTGGTTTTCGGTTTAGACAGTAAGTATGTCCCTAACCGATTCCGGTCTCTTTAATAACTTTCGTAATTATTACACCGATTGGTCATTTAATATTTTTCAAAACCAAAACAATTACAATTTCAATTGGATTTGTAAACCAACATTTCATTTCTCTTACTAAATCAATTTCCACAATTTACGTTTCAAAACTTCCATATCGTAATTTCAAAATCTTATAATTCAATTTCAATTTCTATTTAAACAATTCAAATATTGATTCAAGTTCGTATATAAGTTTTATTCCAAAATCATTTAAATTAATTTAATTTAACATTCAAATCAATTTAAATTCATTAATCGATTTCACTCAATATTCGTTAAGATAATTTATCATTCAAAACAATTTCTATTTAATTTCCAATTTATTAAATCAATTACTTAAGTTCAACGTCATTATATCAAAGCTTCAAATTGAATTAAATTATATTCGTCAAATCAATTCTTTAAATTACAAGTCTTACATTAATTTCAATAAATCACATTTTATTTCTTGTTAGAGAAAATTCCAATTCACTTATTTATTTACTTAGTTGCCATTTCAAAGCTCAATTAATAAAGAACTAAATTTCACTAATTAAAAGTTCAATTTTAATTATCAAAGGATTCAATTTAATTTAATTATTAAATAATTCAATCTCATTAAATTATTAAATAATTTCAAAACTTAATTCAATCATTTCTTAAATTAAACAACATTCTTTCATCAATTTCTTTATTAATATTTTATTTCAGATTATTAAATATTCACATTTAAATTTCATTAAAATTCAATTTCCAACTTTGTTTCAAAACCATATTATTTATTCAATTAAAATCTTCATTTTATTTTTAAATCAAATTATTGACCAATCGGGTTTTATTCAATTCTCTATCCAAAGCCAAGTTCATTTGTGTATTTATCATTTCAACCCGATTCCAATTCAATTCAAAATCAAAACATAGCAAAGGGAACTTGCAGTGTGATAACTGGGATGGTGTCAAAGTAAATAAACAAGCAATAACAAAAATCAATATCAATCCAATAATCAATTCAAATAATCCCGAAATAATCGTATTAATTCACATTGTTATTTGTGTAAATTAATATAATTAATTCTAGAATCTACACTATCATTTCATGTAGATTAAAGATTATTATATTACGGTTTTTCACTTGTCATCTATTATAATTTCATCCATCATCAATTTAAACAACCTACATTCAACGGTTCAAGGTGTAATTAACCAAATCCTACGTGTCAATTAATTTAACATTAAAGGGGTCATATTATACGAATTTTTAACTAATCAAATTCAACATATAGATCCAATTTAAATCGTTAACTATCATATATCAATTCAATTGCATATTATTTATCACTTTAACATTAACAATTTAACGTCCAATATAAACATCAACAATCAATCAATTATCAGCCAAACTGTATTATCATCACATAAATAATTAACAGATAATGGTGTCATATGTCACAGGTGAACTGATACAGGCAATAGCATATATAACAGTGTAATTAACTAACAGCAGCATATTTCAATTGTCGTTCAATTGAAATCAAATTTAATAAATAAAAGAACATTAATCGTGAGTGATTGCTCACCTTTCGAGGTTAGAGGAGTTTGACAACAGAACAAGTTACGAAATCCAAGGCAAAGCTAGATTGGCACGAATTCGACGGAAAGAGCTGATAACAAAAATTTGACGAGAACAAATCAAAACCAGTTTTGATATAAACTGAAAATATATATTTTATTATTATAATTTTCTAAACCAATATTAAATAAAATACTTACTTAAAATCTATATACACCTATATGTATTTTAAAGCCAATTGTCCCCAAATAAAATCATTGATTTGAACTAAACTCAAATATTAGAGTCAAATATATATGTATAAAATAAATTTGTATCGGTACCTTAGAACTTATCAATTTAACATATATATTTATATAACATATAAAATATGGAGGCGTACATATAGACTACCTGTTTTTAAACTAATATAACTTACATTTGTATAAGAATCGACTCACATATATAAATACGTGACCTATTTATATATATAATGTCTAACAATACTTTAAAACATATAAATTGACATTGTATAACAACCAACTTACACAAAATTTCATATATAACAAACATATACATTTCAATAACTTTATATATATATATACGAGTATGGTGGCACGTCCGTTGGACGTGTGCAAAGAAGGAAGTAAGCGTATTTTTTCTTTGTTACAATTATGATATTGTGAGAGATTACAGTAATGTTTTCGTTAGTTGTGGAAAAAAAAGAGGAAGAAGATATGGCAACTAAACAGAAATAAGGTATTGTAAGAAAGACAATGGGTAAACCTGATAATGATGAAGCACCTTTGAGTTATATCAAACTATGAATAATCTATGATATTTTCAAGTTTAGTTAATAAGAAATTAATTAAAGCATATTAGCTTTTAGATTTTAATCTAATGCAAGGTTAATTTTGTTTGTTTGATCATTGTAAAGATAACACAAAGAGTTTACTGAAATCCTTATCCAGATTAGGAAAACAGATGGTTAAGTAGTATATCAATTGAATTTTAAATTTAGATGATCGATATCAAAACTTAAGTACAGTAAATAAGGTAAAAAAAAGGTGTAGAAAACTCGATCTACTTGCCACAACTCCGTAAAAAAATTTGCATATCTATTTCAATATAGTTGTAGTACACATTCATATAGATGACAACAAAAGTAAAACAGTGGACAAATTAGTTTTTTATTCAGACTATAGCACATCAAATGTAATGGATATACAAATTTCATCTCAATTCAAATTAAAAAGATGAGTCTCTGTTTATCATTTGTGAATCTCTGGAAGCTTCATCGGTGATTGCAACCCAATCACATCAACTCTTTCAAAATTTTAAGAAGGCCCACTATGTGCCATATATCCAAACTCCTAACGCATCGAGATCTCTAAGTCCCACTATGCCCCATTGATTCAAACTCCTTATTGAAAGCTTGAGTAGTAGCCTTGATAGGCTAAATTTTCTTTAGGCTTATTCTTCTTTTTCAGTTGATAAGTATGTAAGAATTATTATGAAGACTTTTCACGGCGGGACTAAAACTCGTAGTATGTATGCTAAGTTAATTTGACAATAATGTAGTATATCACAGAAGGCAATTGATGGTAGTAAAAGTAACATACAGCAATGAATTTCAAAATATTTGGACATAAATAAAATGATGTTATTTTATTAATAACTGCCAAAACAATGCGTAAAATGGTGAAATTTTCAGCTTCTTCTTCGCTCATCTTTCGTTTAAAATCTCCCTCCCCTTGTATATTTTCACTGACATATGTCTATTTGTACACACACATTTCTCTGCAATGTAAACGGAAAAACTTCCTGCCGTATTGAGTTGTAAAAATCAACTATGAAATGTCAAAATTATAAACTTTGCCAAATGAAAAATATTCTATGCAAAATACATTCACCATATGTACATGGTTGAATAGTAATGCAAAATACAGTTCCTGTAACTTAAATAAATGCAAAGAGAACACCTAGTAATATGGTTTGAGTTAGCTTGTACTTGTCATTAATTTAATTATTAAACAGAAAAAGTTTATCCATATAACTTCAAACAAACATTGTCATAATTCAGCCTCTATTTAATCTTACAGCTTTAACGATTAATATAACAACACAATAAACCAATTTTTACATTAATATGATAGGTAAAGAATAAGAATTCGAATGACTTCTAGAAACATGTACCCAGTACAATATCTTTCATGAGCATATCATGGGAGAAACACAATTTCGTTGGCCATTGCACTGGAGTAGCAGGACACTGCATTCAAATCTTTCTGAGGTATCATGTCAACCAAGAACATAAGTGGTACAGTTATGTGAGATTAGGAACTTGTAAACCATCTAATGCTTCGGTGATGAAAACAAATATTGGATGGTTCTTGCTAGATAGCATTAGCACTACTCAGTATACGATATGATATTATGGGCCAAATATAGCACGTATATTATCATTATTCTCCAGTCAGCGTGTGTGTACTAAGATTGTTTTGCTTCCATGTTTTCTTTCAGCTCATTGTTTCTAGCTGTGACGTCAAACTGGTAAGCTGCAGCACAATTTGAATGATGCTTTGAAGATAATTACGACTAAAATCATTGTACTATATTTTAAAAAAGAGCGCCTGTATGCATTTCTAGTAATGCCCCACCCAACCATCAACAGTTGACCTTTTCCAAAGTAAAGAGAGGAAAATACGGGGTTTATTTATGAATTATTAGGTTATATTATCTCAGATCTGTACCATGATGGAAACATACATAGCCACTACACCACCAACGTCGACCCAATGACCTCCAACGACCCAATAGCCTCCATAGACAGGTTGCTCCTCCAGCATGATACTGCTAGCAACCATCGCAAGTGATGTGGAACCTGCAGTCTTCTCAGATTCCTTCACCAAAAGCTCCACTAATTTCACTTCGTCTGCAATATCTGAGTAGTAAGAGGGGCAAAGGCAGTATCTTCCTTCATGCTAGTTATAATGTAGAGTCGAATTCTTTGAGGCCCTAATACAACTTTAATGTAGTCATCCATTTTCAATAGTTTTGAAACATCACATCCTATTTCGTCTAGTACCTAAATTATAATATTCATGTAAAACAGCATAAGCATTAGTGGATAAGCTAAGAGTAATTGCATAAAGAAATCACTATTTATGTTTAATATGAAGTCATATTATGCAGACAGTGATTGGAAAAATAAAATCACAATAACTTATCTATCAAACTTCAGGCTACCTGATTCTTTTATTCTATTTTAAGTATTTATCAATTTCATTAAAAGATTATTAACACTTAAAGATTAATTATCTCTTTGTTTTGTTTAAAAGTATTTAAAATGCAGTCAAGCGATTGTGACTTTATGTAGTATAATATTAACAAATGTATCCAACATCAAACTAACTTGTACAATCAATAACACCTCCAGTGCTGTGTATCCAACAATTTGGTGGTGATATTATCTAATTTTCTTCTCAGCTACATGTCCTTTCTCCTCTCAAATTAAGTAAACTCCAAACAGATCCAAACATAAATCTTGAATTCCTTTGCCAAAACCTCCTATTCATATTCAAATTTTCACTGTCGACTGATCATCTTTAGGTGAAAATACATGCATAATTACATTACTCTACATATGTAAACTTGATTTTTGACACTCTAGCTAATGTACTCTCATCAAAGAAACCATATATAGCTTGAGCATTGGTTTCTGGGTGGTAAGCAACACAATGTTGATCGTTGGGCCCCAAAATATTATGGGAATCATATGTATTCATGTTTATGTAGATACGCACACGTGCACACACACACACATATACATACATACATATACATATACATATACATATACATATACATATACATACATACACATATATATGTATGTATATTTATGTGTGCATGTGCATGCGCGTATATGTATGCAAAAATACATGTATATTTGTATACATATGTATGCATATGTATGCATATGTATACTTATGTGTCTATATGTAGATACACGCCAGTTGTTATGAAGTTGTTAGCTGACTTCGTGTTTTAGGTTCAATCCTCACAGTAGGTGGTGAAAGCTACTCATCTCGAGAGCTTGTATAATAAACACAATAATAATAATAATAATAATAATAATAATAATAATAATACTACCCATGTTGTAGCACGTCCAGTGCATGTATACATATTATTGAGGAACAAAATACAGTTAATTCTTTCTCATTTTTAATGGATATGGATATAACATCGAAAAAGAGTGAATTAACCTTGGATAAAAGATAATAAATAAATTTGTTAAAGTAAGATGTAAGACATTTTTTTCCAGATTAAAAAAATGATTGTTATATAAATAATTTAAATTAAGGACGATTTGAGTATTGCAAAAATGTTTGACCAAAAAAGCAAAGAAAACCCCAAAAACGAATAAGAACAGAGAATTCTAACTCATCCAGTAGAATGCATGAATAACTTTTGAGAAAGTATAGTTTGTTTCCGTAAATCCATTGCAGTCCAATATAAGACTAAGTAGCAGTACAATAAACTAAATGAAATCTATATAAATTTGAATATATGACGCAAGATAATATAATAAAATTAATTTGCCGGAGTAAAAGGATGTTGAAATATATATGTGTGTATGTTTACAATAAACAATATGATTACTATTATGCTCCTTCCCCTATCATACACAGTGAATTTTACCATGATGTAAATACGGTGAGATAAAATAAAATAATGTTCAAATTGAAGGCTTTTTAAACTCATCTTCAATTTGATGTTCTCTAGCTAATTTTTTATGAAAACGATGATATTATTAAAAAAAACAAATCTACTGAGTAAAATTTGTGTATTAGTGAAAATGGTGCAATTTCACGTAATTATTTTTTTAAAAGTATTTCACATCATCTTAAATTTTGCAAGGTGAAATCACAGGCTAACAATTAAAAATCACTGCCAAACATGTAAATCACATCTAATATAAGTTGCTATTACTGCAACAAATTAGGAAGTGCTTTAAAAGTCTTCCAGTCTAAAAGTAATAAGACTATGAATTTAAACCTGATATTAAATGTGATCTACAGGTTCAATAATTAGCGAATTCGGTTGTCAAAGAAGTAAAAGATAAATATTTCATAACTAATTAGCACTTTCAATACCATGACTAATCTAATTAATACCGTAATCTAGTTAATGTTCTTCAACAATCAGATAACCTATATCCATCTTTATAACTGAACTGAAAGCAAGATAGGAATATTAAAAATATTGAAAACAAAATCAATTCAGACCCATAGGAACATAAGGAAATATATGGACATAAAATAATAAAATCTCATCAATAATAGTTTCTTGTAAAGCCGTATAGTGTGAGTAGCAATATATGAAGGCATGATTCAATAAATAGCAATATATTTATTTATTTCAATTGTTTATATGAAACCATGATTTTGCTTTTGGGAGATAAAATTTTCAAATCAAGTACACTAACCAAAAACACCATAGCCATTGACCAAAATTTATTCTTCCAATGAAATATATCAAACGTTAACATCATAAATAATAAGCATTGCTTTTAAAATCTCAACCTTTTGTATATAATGCAACTGAAATAATATAATTAAACTATCGGTTAAAAGACTGAAGATAATCGAATGGATGCATACCTTTTGAGGGATCTAAAAGACAATTTTTTTCATCTTTATCCTTTCTTCCAGCTCCAATTCAGTCAACATCGAACATATATGACACAACCATTATGCCCTTCAGCAAAACTTAGCCATTTATTTACCTGTAACTAAATCAAGCAATTGGTAAAAACTGAAGGCAATCAAGCATAAAAGCTAAAACAGTAAAATAAACCAAGTACAAATATAATAAAAAAAGTTTCACGAATTTAGGACAAACACATCAGAATTCAAAAACATTAATATAGAGTCAAATGGCTTAAAGATTAGAAAATTAGGGTTTTAGAATGTACCTACTATAAGAGCGGAGTAAAATGTTTGGAAGACCCTCTGCTGCCATAGTTCAACTCAATTGCGTTGAGTTCTCTCGAAGTGCTCCGATTATCAGTAATCGAGTTTTCATTAATCGAAATTATAGGCTACTTCCATTTTTTTGTGTTTACCTAATTTGCTTTTCTTTTTCTGAGGCTCGCGAAGAGGATGAAATGCCTGTGTACTATATACCTGAATTTCAGTTTATTAGCAACATCCTTCCTGTCTGCAGATTTCAAATTCCTGCAAGATAACCCAAGAAGTTCAATAGAAGGTTAAGAGGTAAATAAGTTAATAAATATACTTTCCATGGCTTTGAATTTTCATCAGGTGAAAATACAAAATTTACCCCAGGGTGCTTGAAAGGATCATTTCATATGCATTGTTGCAATTTTTCTATGTTAAGAACTGTAACTCTATTCGGTTGAGTGAGCACCTGAGCCATCAATATTGGAAATGCAACCTACAAACGCAAAATACATCAACTGACATATGTAAGAGTAAATCAACTGATTCAGATTGAAAGAAATGTGCCTAACTTTAGCTTAATCTACATACCTAACTTTCTAAAATGCAACAGTAAAACTATAGTGACAAATGTAAAACTCAAAGAATGTTCGGTATAATGGTCAAAACAAAGAATGTTCACTGTCATCAATCTCTTCATGCATGGATATCTCTGTCCATTTAACGTTAAAGTAATCTATTACATGGAACACATACATGCTTTCCAGAACACAAAAAACTATAAAAATAGCCTGGGCAGTATAACTAAAAATTGGTACTAAATTTAAAGAGTGGTAGAAATATTTACACATACATACATTGACTCAAACATACTTCATTTATTTCTGGTCTCGTTATCAAAAGAACGTCAGTTTAAATCCAACAGGGAATCAAAATATGAAATACATTGGACTGCAAAACGATTGCAGAGATTACGCAAGATTAGAGCACTGTGCTTAGTTTTATTAGATAGGGTTCCTTGAATGATAACAAAGCAAACGTTGAAGTGAATTTCATTCCTAGAAGAGGGGTTCTTCGCGATTTCATCATCGTGGAGTTATAATCACATCAATATAGATCCGATGATGCGATGACTGAAAATGGCGATTCGAAGAGCACCCAATTGACCAAAACAAAAGAAGCTTTTGGTAATAAAAACATAAAAACAGTAGATAATTTTGAAATTTGGTATTTCGTACCTTTCGATTACAACGCGCTTTGTTTCCCGAAGGCTGCATATACGTCGATTACTGTCACGAAATCGCCGAACGCAAGTAGTGTCACAATGACGACGACCACCATCTCAGTGCTAGCAGCTTAGGGGAGACAGAGAATCTTATTGCTAACAATCCCGGTTTCGGGTAACGGTCGATTGCCGTGTTGTTAGGTTGGTGAGGACATCAATTTCAGGCAGTGGTGGTAGTAGATCTATTGTGTGGTGATTTCGGCTGCAGATGTAGAGTTCTATTAGGGGTGGCGGTTAGGCAAGTAGAGGAGGGAAGTTGCCTTTTTTGTGGGGTGAGGCGAAAGTGGATGCGAAGGAAAGGGGAAAATGAAAAGCAGAAGGAAAGGGAAACGGAAAAGAGGATGAGGCAACGTGGGAGGCGGTTGGGGAAAGACAAAACTGCCATGTTGTGAACGGGGGTAATATGGGGACTGCCAAAAAGGCTTCACTTTGACCGGTTTGACCAGGTATTTGCATTATAGTATAGATATATATATATATATATATATATATATATATATAATTAAAAATCAATATTGAATAAACAAGTATATTATTTTCCAAAAATCTCGTACAATAGATGAAGACTATATATATATGTATGTTTAGACAAATATATGCGCCTTTGATGTAAATGGTGTACACAGGTATATGCAGGCATCTAGTAGTGCACACGCAGCAGGGACAAGACAAAATCAAAATGAAGAAAGGGGTTTGTAAATCTGAACAGGGGATAAGTATTTTCATGTAGCATACGAAACATCCTATATAACTATATACATATGCTTATATGTTCTAAAATCAGTGCTTATATCCAAATCAATATCACTCTATATACTTTAATATATATATGTATATATATACATATGACAGAGATAACATTTATATGTATACAAATCTGCATAAACATATAGGCTAACAAAACTTTTAACATACAATAATATATACTGACAGCACATACACTAAACAACTTTTAGTATAACCTATATAGTTTGTATTTAAAACAAGCAATATATATCCATACATAAACCTGAAACTCGCACAATATATATGTATATACCTTTTAAAAAAAGAAAAGTAAGTTATCAAAATATCAACACTAACGTATTTCATTACTGTAAATGGATATACCAATATATAGAAACAAATATACATATTTAACAATAGCTATTATATTTCATAATCAAACCATATATATGCATATAAAGTTTCCCGAGAAGAAAAAGGGAACCTGGAAAGCAAAGCAAGGTGGAAGCGACTAAAGGCAGTGCAGCTCGAACTGTGGTGATGAGATTTTGAAGCGGTGGCACAAGAGTTGGTCGGCGGAGGATTGGGAAACTGCTAATGGCCGAGCGGAGAATTTGAGGAGTGGAAAACTCAGTGGTGGTTCTCGGATGCAGGGTAGAGGTCGGATGT
Organism: Allium fistulosum; assembly: GCA_030737815.1. Lineage (NCBI taxonomy): Eukaryota > Viridiplantae > Streptophyta > Magnoliopsida > Asparagales > Amaryllidaceae > Allium > Allium fistulosum. Next base: position 1,106,212,760 of record CM060901.1, read on the forward strand.
AACACGAGAGGAGGGAGGACGGGGTCAGATTTTGCCGCGTGTGGTGATAGGCGGAGGGTAGGTGAAGTGGGGTTGGAGAAGGCGGATTCTGGGCTGAGTGAGGGCGGCTGCGTTGTCGGAGGGGATGGTGGTAGGCCTGGTGGGTGAAGTTTTCCATGGTGAGGTGGAGGAGGTTGCCGGTTGTGGTGAGGCCGAGTGAGAGGTTCACATGTGCGGTAGGTAGTGGAAGCAGATCGGAGCGGAGAGAGAGGGTAGAAGGAAGCGGTGGTTTCATGGAGGCGGGTGTAAAGGAGAGTGGTCTCGGTGAAGATGAGAATGACCTACATGCAAAATGATGGAAGAAAAGAAAAAGAAGAGAGAGGGGTGAACAATTGTGAATAGCTTCAGATCTAAAATATATAAATTGGATATATAAAAAAAAAACGTTTCAAAGCTTAGAAGGAGAACGGCAAAGCAGGTCTTTGAGTGAATAATAAGATAAAAGTAATAGGCAACGGTCAGTTCCCCAGATTCAAGCTGAACATTTTCAAGGCAAATTATTAAAGACAATTGACCGTTTGGAATTTCGACTGGACACAAAAAGGTTAAAATGGATACCGAAGTGGTTATTAGTTTCGCCGGTATCGTCGCATAACGGGCATCAAAACACACAAATGAATATATTATGGAGATCGGCACGACGAGACGATCAAAACGGTATACGGATATCAGTGGTATGATTGAATTTCAAAATTTTGAATTTTCTATTAACAGAAAATGCAGTAAAAACGCTGAAAAATAAGATCGACGGAACTAAAGAAGTCGGAATTTGGAAAATCGAAAAATGACGTCATGCTTAGAAGATGATTTATAATTTTTCTATATAAAAATATTTACGTTTCGAAAACGTTTTATTTTCATCGCTTTCTGATGCAGTACAGAAAGCCAAGGGTCTAGGTCGCTCACGACCTAAGGAGTGTGTAGGTCGCTCGTTAAAGGGGGGAGTGAGTGATGCTGAGAAGAGTAGTTACACAGTCCAATTCGGTGAAGTGTTAGGTCGCATACGACCTAACAAAGCTTTTAAGTTGGAGGAACGACCTAACATGTTCTTAGGTCGCGTACGACCTAAGTGTGCAGTACAACATGGTGAACGACCTAACATAACACCAAGTACAGAGCTACGACCTAACGGGTTAGTGGATGGCGAGCTAAAACAAGGAGATAGGTCGCTGGAACGACCTAACATACCTTTAGGTCGCATACGACCTAACAAGATAGGGAAGAAGGTGCTGGAACGAGCTAGCGGGGTGCTCCGACCTAACAGTCTGAAGGGAAAGGTGATTCGACCTAACGAGTTGCGAGCTAAGTTAGGTCGCAAAGGCTTAAGGTCGCAAAGTCTTAGGTCGCGAAGGCTAAGGTCGCAAAGTCTTAGGTCGCAAAGGATTAGGTCGCAAAGGCCTAGGTCGCGAAGGCTTAGGTCGCAAACAATTTCTGAAGCCGCTTCTGTTAGGTCGCAAACGAAGGGATGCCGTTCATTCTTAGGTCGCAAAGCTCTGGAGGCCATTGATTTCCCTAACTCGCCGTTCTGGAATGCTGTGTGATCTTAAGTCGCGGAAGATTGTAGCCGTAGATTGTTATGCCGCTTATCAGATGCCGTTCATTTGTTAAGTCGTGGAATAATGTAATTAGGTCGTTACCGACCTAAGTGAGTTGTTTGTCTTTTAACATGTTTGTTAGGACGCGTCTGTACTAGGTCGCAACATTCAAGGTCGAAGGTCGTTTTCGACCTAAGGACTTGTAATATTTTGAAACTTTTTCTGCTGTGTTGAGTTGTAGCCTATAAATAGGCGTGTATGGTCATTTTGTAAAGGTTGTTGAATATTGAATAAAATTCTCTTTTGATTGCTTTGTGCTTTCATTCAAATTGGTAGTTGAGTGTAATCTCCTATCTCCTCTTTCGGATAATCGAGTGCGCTCGATTCAACGATTGTAGAAGCCGATTCGCGGAATCAAGTGCGCTTGATCAACGCTTGAAGAATTGAAGATCTTTGAACCCGGTATCGCGCGCGATCAACGAGTTCGAGATAGCTAGAGTTCGGCATCTTCGGATCAACGAATTCGGGCAATTCAGCATTCATCAATCCATCGACTGCTATTTTCACCGATCTACATTGTTTTGAATTATCCGCTGCGTCAGTTTTGGCATCAGAGCTTGTTCTAGCCAATCATAGCTAGATCGAGACTTGGAGCCTATTCAATTTGAAATTTGAAGAGAAGCCGGGCTTGGAGTGTTAAGCCGTGCTCAAGAGTGAAGTGTTCATCATTGTTCGAAGATTGTTTGATCGGATTTGCATTGGAGGCCGAAACTTTGTCCATCGTGTTCATCGCGATTTGCTACAAAGTGGAAGTTTTCGATCCGTTTCATTTTGGATCAAAATCCGAAAAGTGTTAGAATTTGTGAAGTTTCCAAGTATGCCGCCAAGAAGAGCTAATCGCCACCAAAACGTAGAAGCTTTGTATCGAAGAGAAGAAGCTGATGAGATGGAGCAAAGAATCAATGAGAATTTTAGTGAAAAGCTTAACGAAGGAATTGGCCGGTTAGAGAGGCTTATGACGGAGATGAATCAAAATCGGAGAAGGGTTTCACCAGAATCTAATCATGGAGGTAGTAGAGTCTCACCACATTCCAATCGAGACCGAAGTGTTGAAAATGACCAAGGGCGTGGGAGGAACGTGAATGATCGAGAACGGAGGAACGTTGATAGAAGGGATGATGGTGGAAGGCGTAATGGTAGTAGAGATGTTGGTGGTCAGAATCGACATCGTTATGCATCTGATTTTGAAGAAGAGTATGATGGTGGTAGTGTTCAAGGAAGGGGTCAAGGAAGAAACTATTCTGAGTATGATCACAAATGGGAGTCGGGGATGAAGACTGAAATTCCTGAATTCAAAGGTGGTATGCAAGCAGAGGAGTTTCTAGATTGGGTGGCTAATGTAGAGGAGATTTTTGATTTCAAAGAAGTACCAGAACATCGTAGAGTGAAGTTGGTTGCTACGAGGCTGAGGGGTAGAGCTTTGGCATGGTGGCAGCAAACCAAGCTTACACGTGAACGTATGGGAAAGTCAAAAGTTGAATCTTGGGAGAAGATGAAGAAGTTGATGAAAGCAACGTTCTTACCTTACAATTATCAATCTTTGATGTATCAACGTTTGCAAAACTTGAGGCAGGGCACAAAGACAGTTAATGACTATGCTGATGAATTCTATCAACTTATTGCGAGGAATGATATTATGGAAACAGAAGAGCAGCTGACATCTAGGTTCATTGGAGGATTGAGAATGCAGATTCAGGATATGGTCAATATGTTCGATCCAAGATCTGTAGCGGAAGCACATCAGAAAGCGTTGGCTTGGGAAAAACAAGGGAGACGAGGAGGTGGTGTGTTTACAAATTCCAACAATCCGATGAAGGGAGTTAGTGGGAGTTCGAATGTTTCAAAAGCTATTGCAAAACCAGTTGTGAAGGAGGCTGAGAAGACAAGGGTTAACAATGGGTTCAAATGTTACAATTGTCAGGAATTGGGTCATAAAAGCAGTGAGTGTCCAAAGCCAAAGAAGAGAACCATGATTGTGGAAGTTGATGATGAGGATGTTGATGAGGAGTGTTCTAGTCCAGTTGAGGAGGATAAGCAGGATATTGCGTCAGGAGACGAAGGTTGTAACCTAATGCTGAGGAGATCGTGTTTAACACCGAAGCAGGAAGAAGCTAGTTGGTTGAGGAGTAATATCTTTCAGTCAACATGTACTATTCTGGGGAAGGTGTGTAAGTTTGTAATTGACGCAGGAAGCTGTGATAATATTATTTCAACCGAAGCTGTGACGAAGTTGAAATTAAAGACAGAGAAACATCCGAGTCCATACAAGTTAGCATGGTTGAGAAAAGGAGGAGAAGTGAAAGTGGATAGACGAGTTCGTGTACCATTCTCTATTGGGAAGAAATACAAAGATGAAATATGGTGTGATGTAGTAGAGATGGATGTTTGCCACTTATTATTGGGAAGACCATGGCAGTATGATCGAGCAGTACTACATGACGGTCGGACCAATAGCTACAGTTTTATGTTTAAAGGCACGAAGATTATCTTAGTTCCGAAGAAGAGATCACAAGAAGAAAGTAAGTCAGAAGAAATTGAAGAACTGAAAACTTTATTGACTTTAAAAGAGTTTGTTAAAGAGGTTGAGGAAGAACCGGAAGTATTCTTGTTGATTGGACGTGAGAGTAGTGAAGAAGTTGAAATTCCTGAAGAAGTTAAACCAATCTTGAAAGAATTTGACGATGTATTTCCAGAGGAGTTACCAACGGAGTTACCGCCGTTGAGGGACATACAACATCAGATAGATCTTGTTCCAGGTGCTGTATTGCCACACAGACCACATTATCGAATGAGTCCGAAGGAACATGAAGAATTACGGAGGCAAGTAGAAGAATTGCTTGAGCAGGGGCGTGTGCAGGAGAGTCTGAGTCCTTGTGCTGTACCAGCTTTATTGGTACCCAAGAAGGATGGGACGTGGAGGATGTGCACTGACAGCCGAGCATTGAACAAGATTACTGTGAGATATAGATTTCCGATGCCGAGGTTGGATGACTTGTTGGATCAGATAAGCGGAGCTACTATCTTTTCTAAGATTGATTTGAAGAGCGGATATCATCAAATTCGTATCAGACCAGGAGATGAGTGGAAGACTGCTTTTAAAACCAGGGAAGGTCTATACGAATGGTTGGTCATGCCATTTGGTTTATCAAATGCACCAAGTACTTTCATGAGGGTGATGAATCAGATTTTTAGACCGTTCATTGGGAAATTCGTGGTGGTGTATTTCGATGATATACTTATTTACAGTGGGAGTCCAGAGGAACATTTGAATCATCTTAGAGAAGTACTGATGGTACTGAGACAAGAACAATTTTATGCTGCTACAAAGAAGTGCGTGTTCATGACGCACAGTGTTTTATTTCTGGGGTATGTTGTTTCAGAGAAAGGAATACAGGTTGACCAAAGTAAAGTTGAGGCGATCAGAAATTGGCCGCAACCCAAGACGATAACGGAAGTACGTAGTTTCCATGGGTTGGCTTCATTTTATCGAAGATTTATTCCACACTTTAGTAGTGTGATGGCACCTGTTACAGATTGCATGAAAGGTAAACAGTTTGCATGGACAGAGGAAGCAGGGAGTGCTTTTGGGAAGATCAAGGAATTGCTGACGACTGCACCAATTCTAGTATTACCTGATTTTCAGTTGGTATTTGAACTACATACTGATGCATCCAAGGTTGGGATTGGAGGGGTGTTGAGTCAGAAGGGACGTCCAATTGCATATTTCAGTGAGAAGTTGTCAGGAGCGAAGATACGATACAGTACATATGATGTGGAGTTTTATGCTGTTGTACAATCTATCAAACACTGGAGACACTATCTGTTTCAGAAGGAGTTTGTTCTTTACACCGATCATGAAGCATTGAAGCATTTGCAGGGGCAAGACAAGATTTCAGCGAGACATGCATCGTGGATTGCATATCTACAACAGTTTACTTTTGTTGTTAAACACAAGTCAGGGGTGACAAATCGTGTGGCTGATGCTTTGAGTAGGAGGAGTCATTTGTTGACTACACTAAAGGTTGAAGTGACGGGATTTGAAATATTGCCAGAGTTATTCACTGATGATCCTTACTTTGCAAAATTTGTTGAAAAGGTCAAGGAGGGAGAGACGGATGACTTCGTGATGGCAGATGGTTTTCTTTTTAAAGGAAGTCGATTGTGCATTCCGGAGGGTAGTCTGAGAATGAAGATTATCAAGGAGTTACACGAAGAAGGACATGTTGGGAGAGACCGTACCTTACAGTTAATTTCACAATCCTACTTTTGGCCATCGATGAGGAAAGAAGTGGAGAGGTTTGTGGAGCGTTGTCATATTTGTCAGGTTTCGAAAGGAACTGCGACTAATGCTGGTTTATATATGCCATTACCTGTACCAAGTAAACCATGGGTTGATGTGAGTATGGACTTCGTGTTGGGATTACCAAGGACACAGCGTGGTAACGATTCCATATATGTGGTGGTTGACAGATTTTCAAAAATGACACATTTTATTGCTTGCAAGAAGACGGCAGATGCGGTTCATGTTGCTCAATTGTTTTTCAGGGAGATCTATCGACTTCATGGATTGCCAGAATCTATTGTGTCGGATAGAGATACTCGATTTCTGAGTCATTTTTGGTTGAGTTTGTGGAAAATGGTGGGAACGAAGCTGAAGTTCAGTAGTGCTTATCATCCGCAAACGGATGGACAGACTGAGGTGGTTAACAGATCATTGGGAAACTTGTTGAGGTGTCTTGTTCAAGATAATCTGAAGAGTTGGGATGTGAAGTTATGCCAGGCAGAATTTGCTCATAATCATGCTGTGAATCGAAGTACTGGGTTCAGTCCATTCCAGATTGTCTATTCGAGCTTACCGAAAGGACCGTTGGATTTAACTGTGATACCACATTCAAAGGGGACAGTTAAGAAAGCTGCTGATTTTGTTGAAGGGTTGACAGAGTGTCATAAAATCGTTCAAGAACGATTAGAGAAAGCAAATGAGAAGTATAAACAGTCTGCAGATTTGAAACGACGAAATGTTGAGTTTAACGAAGGAGATTTGGTTTATGCAATATTGACGAAAGATCGTTTTCCGGTGGGAACGTATAATAAATTGAAAGCACGAAAGATTGGCCCAGTTGAAATTTTAAAGAAAATCAATGAAAATGCTTATAAACTGAAGCTGCCAGATGATGTGTACACGTCAGACGTATTCAATGTTAAACATCTCGTACCATATCATGGGAATGAGTTTGTTGTGATGGATGCAGAAAGTGCAAATTCGAGGTCGAATTTTCCTCAACCTGGGGAGGATGATGCAGTACAGAAAGCCAAGGGTCTAGGTCGCTCACGACCTAAGGAGTGTGTAGGTCGCTCGTTAAAGGGGGGAGTGAGTGATGCTGAGAAGAGTAGTTACACAGTCCAATTCGGTGAAGTGTTAGGTCGCATACGACCTAACAAAGCTTTTAAGTTGGAGGAACGACCTAACATGTTCTTAGGTCGCGTACGACCTAAGTGTGCAGTACAACATGGTGAACGACCTAACATAACACCAAGTACAGAGCTACGACCTAACGGGTTAGTGGATGGCGAGCTAAAACAAGGAGATAGGTCGCTGGAACGACCTAACATACCTTTAGGTCGCATACGACCTAACAAGATAGGGAAGAAGGTGCTGGAACGAGCTAGCGGGGTGCTCCGACCTAACAGTCTGAAGGGAAAGGTGATTCGACCTAACGAGTTGCGAGCTAAGTTAGGTCGCAAAGGCTTAAGGTCGCAAAGTCTTAGGTCGCGAAGGCTAAGGTCGCAAAGTCTTAGGTCGCAAAGGATTAGGTCGCAAAGGCCTAGGTCGCGAAGGCTTAGGTCGCAAACAATTTCTGAAGCCGCTTCTGTTAGGTCGCAAACGAAGGGATGCCGTTCATTCTTAGGTCGCAAAGCTCTGGAGGCCATTGATTTCCCTAACTCGCCGTTCTGGAATGCTGTGTGATCTTAAGTCGCGGAAGATTGTAGCCGTAGATTGTTATGCCGCTTATCAGATGCCGTTCATTTGTTAAGTCGTGGAATAATGTAATTAGGTCGTTACCGACCTAAGTGAGTTGTTTGTCTTTTAACATGTTTGTTAGGACGCGTCTGTACTAGGTCGCAACATTCAAGGTCGAAGGTCGTTTTCGACCTAAGGACTTGTAATATTTTGAAACTTTTTCTGCTGTGTTGAGTTGTAGCCTATAAATAGGCGTGTATGGTCATTTTGTAAAGGTTGTTGAATATTGAATAAAATTCTCTTTTGATTGCTTTGTGCTTTCATTCAAATTGGTAGTTGAGTGTAATCTCCTATCTCCTCTTTCGGATAATCGAGTGCGCTCGATTCAACGATTGTAGAAGCCGATTCGCGGAATCAAGTGCGCTTGATCAACGCTTGAAGAATTGAAGATCTTTGAACCCGGTATCGCGCGCGATCAACGAGTTCGAGATAGCTAGAGTTCGGCATCTTCGGATCAACGAATTCGGGCAATTCAGCATTCATCAATCCATCGACTGCTATTTTCACCGATCTACATTGTTTTGAATTATCCGCTGCGTCACTTTCTAACTGATTAAATTGAAGTAAATTTACGCGCGAAATAAACTTTCATATTTTCGGACGACAATTTACCAGTTGCTATGCTTAACTAGACGCATTCCAAATATCAAAATTACATTTCAAAATTTATCGTTTAAAGTTTCACAAAATTTCAATTAATAACGTTATTAAAAACCGGTTAAATTTACGGGTTGTTACAAGACTATTTTTAATATTTTTTGCATAGCCCGCATATATGAGAAATCCAATTATGAGTAGTTGAAGTTGTGACTATTTTTGATGTTATTTTATTACACTGGAGTAGGCATAGAGACACATGATAAACTGTCTATGAGTTTTAGCATAAAGAGTATTCGGTAACCTTTGACGTTACATGAGAACAAGATTGAATGGTAAGACCGAACATATAAATATCCTGGTAATAGGAGTATAATGCACAAAGTTTAAAGAAGCCATATGTATTGTAAATTTGTAGTTCTAACGCTTGAAAAAATGTGTGTGCATTCTGACGAGGTTATCCCACCTGCAAATCAAATCACTTAAATGTAATCACTCAAATTTATACTAGCATCAGTACTATGCTAGCATTTAAGCACCACGCATACTATGTAATGTTGCATAGTTATTATTTCTACCAGATCTAAGAAATCAATAGCTGTTCAATGATTACATACCATTTTTATATTTTTAGTTTTGCAAGCAAATCTTAGTGCACCAATATAAAAAAAGATCATCATACAGTCTTAAGAGGATGGAGATTCTTCTAAGTTGCATGTGAAAGCATGCTATGGCTTTCCATAGTGGCTATAGGCAGATAAATATGTAGTTCAAAAATTTGCATTGAAAATTAATATTAAATTTTGTTCAATTGGTATGCTTGCTTTGATTCACTGCCAAAATACTATATTATTTTAGTGCAGGTACAGTTTCTTTGCAACCTAGCTATCAAATCTGACTTTCTAGAAAGATGCAATTAGAAGCAGCAAATTATGAAATAAAGCATGAAATTATTATAAATGTATCTTCCTGGTATAATTACACAACTATTCATATGATTAATCTAGTATTCAAGTTAAATTATGTTCTTGGTCATCATCGTTAAATTTGAATTTTATTACTTATATCGTGTGTGATATATGAAACTTCATCTTTTGTGTGTATTTCAATTCAACAGAACTTTAGGCAATAATATGCATTGTATTCATGTTTGAACAAAAGTGCCCAAGTTAAATCTTATCGTATATGTATAAACGATACATTAAATCTAATGAGTTAAATCGTTTATACCATAGTTGGTTTCCTTCTCTTGATTTCAGTTATTTAATTGAGGTAGTTTATGTTTTAGCTTTAACTTGGCTATAAGAATCTACTATAGAAAAATAAATAGATAATTGGTGTGTTAATTTTCATGATTATGCCTTGTAAAATTGCAATTAAGTAAACAAGATCTATAATTTTGAACGCTTAAGGGTAGTTTTTAGGATTAATGGATGGATTTACGGATTTAAACAACATTTAAGAATTTGTTTCAGAATAGAGAACTTACTGGTATAAGTGTTTAGAATCTAGAGCCTTTAGTTGAAGGCAGTATAGGTAAATATTATTGCAAGTCTTATATTGTTGTTCAGTTAATATCAGGAACATGATATTTTTTCCCCCACAAGTATAGATAAAAACATATTTTCATATAGATTTTATTGCACTACTCTGACCAAGGCTTCTGTTTGGTTTTTTGAAATAAGGTTTGTTCTTCTTTCCCTTATCATTGGTGGGCATCGCTATTAAAGTCTATGTTTTGAAGATATTAAGATCTAAAAACCTAGATGAAGTGTTCCAGAAACGAAGTGTTTCTTGAAATGAAGCATTACAGTGTCTTTCTAAGCAGCTAGAATTTATATGTCATGCCAAGAAGTTTTGAAGTCAACTAGTGTTTCTTCTCCTAAAGCAGTCATGGTTATGTGTTTGGATAAACCATGTATATTAGAGGTTGTTCAAAGGATTTACTTAGCATTTCCTATGGTATGTTCTTATATTTTTTATTTATATTTACCAAAATAAGAAAAAGTTCAAAGAAAAAAGTTTCTATAAGTCAGAAAGTTTCTTTGTAAGAATCAACAAAGAGGCTGAGAATTCTTTGTTTCACTAAAAGAGATATAACACTAACTAGTAAATATTGTATTCTCATGTATCAATTTAATTATTTCTCGATTTTTTTTGATAGGTCCCTTTATATGCCAGAGCACAAGATCTTGCACATTTATTATGGTAAAAGAAAGCAAACACAATAGAAACCATTATTTAAAATGCAGAGGTAACTAATTTAAAGATAGCTCCTCTAGCAATTTTGTTAAGAATTTGTTGCGTTCACTTTGTGATGGCATAAAATTGCCCCAAGTAAAGTATCATCGGGTAATTTATTTTCTGGTTTCTTGATTAGAATTTATTTTGTTTAATATTTTAGGGAGAAATATCCATGGTTGTGTAATGCAGTTGATGCTGAAAAGGCTAATGCCACAAGTACAATGATGGATGAAGAGGATGATGTTGTCCATAGTTTAAGGACAAGCTCTGAAATTTCTTTGTCAATGTTGGAGATTCTTTGTAGGTACACTCATCACCATATCTATGTGTTGATTATCACATAGGAATTTACTAACATCTATATGATAATTAAACATGTTATGTATGAGGGTATGAAACAGATTACAATTCCTTGTGATGTTTTCATTCTACATTGAAGTAAACATGCAAAAAATAGCTAGTTATAATCACGTGTAAAGAGAACAATATATCGATTACCATTAATTTCTTTTTCACTTATGACCATGGCACCGAATCTTTTTTTTCATGTATGTCATATTCAGTACGTAGCTATCTACGGAGAACAACGCAGTACGACCTACTAATTTCCATAAATGTACACGTCTACTTATACTGCTTTGGTCCATAAGTATTAAGTCATCTAGTAAAGACTTTGATGTTAATATGATTCTTGAATAGCCACTTCAAGGTATTTAGTAATGTATAATATCTGGTACTAATAAAACAAATAACCATCATCACTTTATTAATTTAAACATCAATATGTTCTAATTTAAACACGAACATGTGATAACTAATTAGTAAATATAAGTATTTATAGCCGCTGTGTATTTGGAGGAAAGTAAATCGATTAACTTGTACAATAAACATCAATAAAAACTTAATGCTTTGCACTTGTGATGAATTCTTGATGTTTTATTTTTCAAATATGCATATAATGCAGTTATAAATGGTCAAAATCCAATTTTATAGCAATTTTCAGCTACTGCAATATTTGCTGAAAAAACAAAAAAATAGTGCTCAAGGCAAGCGCAAGGCATGGTCCTTGTGCTTTTTTGTTCTTTTTCGACTACTTTGGTCAGTGAATTAATATTTCATCGATTACATAAATTAAACACTTCAACCTCTTTTACTTGGTTTGTTAGTAACAAAGTACATTATTAATAATAATAAAAGTTCCACTGCAGTTACCACATTAATTATGGTTATGGGACAACAATACTTCTCTGTGTGTTAAATCTACATAGCATTAATGAAAGGTAAAATCCTTATATGTAATTAATTTATATTTTATTGAGTTGTTTCTTTAGTAATCCTAACAAGTTCAATATATAGTTTTCTAACCAGCTTAGTTCCAGAAAGTATATATTTTGCACTTGTAAACCATGCTGATGAATAAATGTTATCATTATGACCTATGGATATTTTGTCAATTTTGTTACTTATCTGACTTTTCTTTTACCAGCTTGAGAAGTCCAATGAGGATCATAAACGCAAACGAAGGAAAACTGAGCACGCCTTCAAGTAGCAGAGGTACTTTGAAATGAATTTCATTTATCCCATCGAGTCTCTTTGTTCATATTTCTGTATGAAAACATTATATGCTTGTTTATCTTTAGGAAGAATTAACGAGGACACAGTTGGATGCAACTTCAAAGTCAAAAGTATTGCAAGAGGCAAGTATATTTTATTAGTGCTAATGTCTGTAGACCATATAATAGTTTAACTGGCAGAAGTCATTAATTTGTCTTATCTAAATATTTGATCAATCAAGTTCTGTCAATAATTACATAGGTGGAATTGCTTATATCCACATTGAATTCTTATTTATATCTGCACATATTGGTGCTTAGTCATTGTTATCTATTTAATTTGCACTATATTGATGTTCTACTATCTTTTAGTCGCTTTATACCATTCCTCAATCAGTGGATATGGTTGTAAATTTACCCATCTATTTTGAGTCTTTGGCATAAATGATGTAGTTTCCACTACTATTTACCTCCAGTTCTTTGCTATTAATATTCATGTTGATTTCAACATAAATTCAGATGCTAGCACAATATGCCAAAAGCCTTAAATTTCACCTTTCATAAGACTTCAAATTAACAAACCATAATCTGATATGTTGAACGTTTAATCACAATTACCTGTTATTTGGAGCTTAACATTGTTCAGATTCAGCATAAGCCTTATTATTGTTACACTTTATAGAATTTATATATTGTTGCAACTCTTTTATATTGGTCTTTGCAGGTTAACCCAAAGCTAAAACTTGATAGGGTTATCAAGTTTAATAAGCACGCTGGTTGTCCACGCAAATATTATGTTACTTTCACAGCTACAGACATTAACACGAGTGGCACACATACATACCAGGCTAAGGTAACAGGGATGTTTTGTGATGAAGAAAGATCGGTCAACATATTTAGAAGGAAATATAATCAACAATTTGGCAAAGGTATTTGAATCATGTTTGAGATGAGTTTTTTAGCTGTTTTAGTTGCAAATTTCTTTTCTTCTTTATAAGCGGCCTGTTTATTTCCTAAGTTAAACTATAGATACGAAAACATGTTTCTTTTTCATGATGATTATGTTTTCAATGTGTGGTAGTAAAACAATTTTCTTTTTAATTTACATGTACTTTAATCATTTTTTGACATTTCTCTTATTATTTTAAAAGCCATATGTGGATGTCATATGTTAAATAAATGGATTTGAGTTATGCTAATGAACTTAGTTGTGGATATTTTTGATATGTTATTATATGGATTTTAAGTGAATAAAGTATTTGAAGGGGTCCAATTCATACCTACATACAATATTTTTTGACATTATACAGAACTTACGATAAACAATATGTTGATCTCGAAGTTGTCATTACATTACGACTTCAATATATGTAATTAACATCAGTTTCCATTTTTTTCCACCATTCTTCATTTTTAGTTTTAAATTCTACCTTAGGCGTTGCTCGAAATTTTTTACACTTGCTCCTTTTATTTTTATTCTCATAGAAGAAGAAATTTGCTTTCTTACCATTTTTGGGATTAACTATCGTCATAGGACTACAGTACACCTATGAAATTTACTACATCCCTCTTTCTTTATGACAGATTACGTTAAGATATTATTTCTTCTATTTGATTTACTCTTTTTTTTGTGAATTTTCAATGAACATTTGATAAAAAGCAGGGTCAGATCTCGAGCTAGTAAAAGGAATAGTTTATGATCAACCTTATTATTTGTTTGCGGAAACTATATGAAAGTTTTCAGGAGAATCAATACCCTAGAAAGGAGAAAAAAAGAGTTTGGCTAAAGAACTTGGGATTGATTATGTCCAGGTGTGATATTGCATCTTTCTCAATGTACACCTTGCATGTTATTAGGAGTATATAAGATTATTTATGTCAGATATTATGTAGTAGAAACATAAATCGCTGATAATTATGGAGGTTAAGGTCTCAAAATATATGAAACATAAATCTTATAGCTGGTTAAAAACACAACCGAGGCACCCTTGAAAACATCATACTGGATATTGTATGAACTGCTCTATATGGTCCAATATGCCTTATAACAGTATATTGTATAATCTGCTCTATAATGTTTCCAGGTTTTCAGTTCCTTCTGGATACGTACTATGGGTAATGAAAGAAATGCCTATTAATATACATAATCTACGGTGGAGAAATACTTTTTCTTCCTCACAAAATACAGTATATAACTGAGGCCTTTTTATAATGCAACAACTTGCAGTTTTAGCTGCTTTAAGCAACTCATTTTTTTATGACAGTTTGTGTAACGACCCCAGATTTTAATTTAATTTAAATTAATAATTTATTGAATTTTTGGATTAAATTGAGTAATTAAATAAATTTTTGGATAAATATTTGTTAATTTAATTAGAAAATTAGAGCGAGTTTCCCCGGATCCAAATTAAAATTTGTTAAATCATTTAATTTTAAATATTATATATATAGGTGATTTGAATCTTGATAAATGGTTTAATAAATAATTTAAGTTAAAATAGAAGTAAATGTTTGAAATAGAATAAACCTTATAAATATTAAAAGCATAAGTATAAAATAAAATTTTAACAACATATTATTTTAGAATGTCATTTGAATTTCAAGTAAATGGATTTAAAATAAATATATAGAGAAATACAATTTAATTTGTATTAAAGTAAAATAAATAATTTAAGTTAGAAATATATACATAACATAACTAAAACAAGTAAACAAAACCAAAACAAATGTACATAAAAAACAAAGAAATGAAGCCACCATAACATCATCTCCAGCCGAAAACAAAGAAATGCAAGGCAAGGGAATAAACAAAGTAATATGTACATAAGGTAATAAATGAAACATACCTCTAGCCTATCAAAGCATCTTCAGCATGGTCAAGTATCACCTCAGCCATACTTATTGAATAAACAAAGACATCACTTTGTACAACTACTTCTTTTTATATACCAACCTCATTCATATCAGCCTTCTTCTCTGCTGTTTCGAAACTGAAAAGAAATCTAAAATGAATACCATCTCAACTTTAAAACAATACAAATCAATGCAACTCAGGGATTTAAAGAAGGTCTCAGCAAGCATAGATTCGACTGAGCTAAGGAAATCAAAGCTAAGAAATGACAAACAACGTCTTCAAATCTGAAGCAATTTTCAAAACCTGGAAAACAACAAATTCAATTGCCAGTTCATTCATCTAGTTCTCTGTTCTTCTTTTCTTTTGAAACCAAGGTGAGCAACTTGACCCAGTATTTTCTTCTTTAGATCAGTGAGTAAACTTCACCTTCTCTGCTTTGAAATGTCTGTGAGTAACATCACTTTTAAAATGTTTTAAGCAAGTTAATCTGTTGCATGATTCATCTATAAATATGTATGGTAGCATATATATGTATATGTAACATCTTTGAGTACACTTGAAATTGTACAGGCTGATGATCATGTGCTCTGTTCCATGATTTGTAACATAAGTTTTGATCTCAAAAATCATTTCCATTTGATTTACTTAGTGTTTAGGCTTAGTATTAAAACAAATATTGGTTGTTATAGTGTATACTCAAGATTTGGATTTTATTTAAGTTGAATCAACTTAGGATTTTATCTGGGAAGCATGAAATTCGAATACCATTTCAAATAAGTCAAAATTTAAACTTTTTAAATTTCGAATTCAGGAATGCAAACTAAATTCGTATGCTATGATATGATTTTTAAAACAAAGATTTTAATTTTTCGATCAAAGTTTTGAGAGCAGTTCGTATTTGTTCGAAAATTGGGTTGTGATCAATTGCCGTTGATCGGAGGAAGGTTGGTGATCGACGTTTAGCATGGAGGTGGAGGGGCCTATGACGATGGTAGGAAAAATGATCGGTGGTGTTCGCGATCACCGTGGAGGCAACGGCAGGCGAATGAAGTTTCTAGACCTAGTTTTGGTCGTTGCTGCAATTTGGTCTCGTTCGATGACCAGAGACGTTCGAGTGAAATGGGTTTGTGGGAGATGGTAGAAAGGGTGTGGACGCGTGTTTGGCCGGAGTTTCAGAGGTGATGGTGGTCGGAGGATCGAAGACGAGGCAGATTTTTGATGATGTTGGGTTCCAGTAACTCGATCGAATTGTTTGATTTTGATTCACTTGATTTTCGTTCGACCTGGGTGATCGAGAGGCTCGGGGAGGCCGTAGTCGACGTGTGGGTGAACTTGGCGATGGTCGGAGGGAGTTGGATCAAGGGTACACGTGCACGGTTGAGTGATCTGGTGACTGTGCCTTCGTGGTGATGACAGGGAATGGACTCGAGAATTTCTCGAGTAACTCTTCGCTTGGCTCGGTTGATTTTATAAAAGCCTCGAAGTAAAAATAGGGTGACTCGGGTAGGAACTGTTTTAAGTTTTAAGCCGTGTCCAGGTTAATTCGAGTTTTCCTCGAGTAAATTTCATATTTTCTCGGGTAATTTTCCATTTTTCTCGAAGCAACTGATGATGGTCTCGGGTTGCTTTGGTTTCAAGTGTAACAGTACAGATTTTGACAGTTTTTAAATCTGTGGGTTTTTAAATTTAAAATCACTGTTAAACTGAGTTTAATTAAGTGTTTAAAATTTAGATTTTTGAAATAAAAGAAAAGTTTTAAATTTAAATACTTTTAATAAATTTAAATATTTGAATTTAAAGGGGTTTGAATTAATAACGGTGATTAATTAACATTAATTCAATAATTAAAGATTCATTGATTCATTGATTTAAAATTGATTAGTTAATAATTAAGGGTTAACTAATAAATTTGAAAAGGAATTTATTTCAAATAATTTGGAATTAAATTACGATAATTAACCCGGATTAATAATTGATACATCTGATTTAAATTGATCAGTTGATTAATAAATTCACTTGTGAATGTTTGGATCCTATTGATTTGACTGTTTGATATCCCTGATATATGATGCTTTGTGTTATACCCTGATTTTGTGGTGATCTGTAATTGATTATCTGTGATATATTACTATGTGAATATGAAACCTTTTGGCCCATAAAACGGCACTTGAATTTCGATGCGACAGGGAGTCGGATTCCAATTGGTTATCCGAAACCCACATCGAATTATAATTGTGAATCTTTGTGACCGATAAATTTATTTTATCTATGAATCTGTGAATGAAGATGAGCGTTATCGATTATACCGCTTATCGATATATCTGTGATGATTGATGTTGCACTATTGTGTGTTAAAACCCCTGGACCACACTTATACACACACAAATATGGATTTCACGTGGAAATCGGTTAAGTCACAGATAATTTAAATTTGATGTTTTTGAAATTGAAATTTTAATTTCAATTGATTTTGAAATTGGAATTTGGGTTTAAAGTGAAAAGCTTTTGAAATGGAATTTCAAAGATAAAAGTTATTTTGAATAACTTAATCGAGTTTTGAAAATTTAAATAATTTGATTTAAATTTGAATTAAAGTTTGAAATTGAATTATATGATTTAAAACTAGGGATTAAAGATATTATACCCGTCATAAAATATTGATTTTGGAATGTGAATAAAATTCAAGAGCTTTACCTCGTCCAAATAAAATTGGATTTTCTGAAACGAAAACTATTTGTTTTCAAATAATAACAGCTTTCATATAAGAAGTGAACTTCCGATTTGTGTTGGAAAGTTTCAAAATTAAATTGAAATTGAAATGTTTTAAAAGCCTATGAATGAATTCTTTTTGAAAGCTATGAATTGAATCTGTTTATTTTAACAGATTTAAAATGATGATTTGTTTAAACCATTCGAAATGAAATTGTTTTTGAAAACTATAAGTTGAATCTTTGTTTTAAAGATTTAACGAGTTAATCCAATTGGAATTGAAATGTTTTGAAACCTATGAATAGATATTTATGAAACAAGGTGAACGGTGTGAAATAAATCTTTTTGTTTAAAGATTTGAATTGGTAATTTGTTTTAACCATTCAAAAGAAAGGTTTTGGGTAATAAGCTGTGACTTAATTGAAATTCCAATATCCATATGTTTTTAAAGATTGCGCTCGTTATTCGGGTTAGCCGGGAAAAGACATTTGTGTCATATAACCCATTCCGAATAATGATACGTCGTATATGGATAGCATTTGAAGACCGGTGTTGAAGACCGGATATTTACGAAAATGAAAGGACAACTCATCGAATGTCTCTGCACCGACTGGTCCCCGGTATAGAGATTTTATCACCCTTTGTGATGGGAAGTCCGGACGGGATTGTGAATACCCGGAATTGCAAGGGCTTCGTAAGAAGTGCCTTCGGTTCTGTTCGAACCCGGAACAGACTTGTATGGATACATGTCTGACATTACACTTTGAGATATAAAGCCGATTTCTTTCAAATACATTTCTGTTGGTGGCGGAGAATTTATTCTCTTAGCTTAACACCCTTCTCTGAGACGTACGAGCTCAGAGGTTATGTAGTTGAAATTTATCAGCGATATATCCCAATTTGGTAATGTGGCATGTTGAGTGTTGCTGTGTGATGATCAGTGTTTGATCATTTGTGATATGATCATTTGTTTGATCTTATATCTTTGTGATCATAGGTTGATCATTTGTTTGACCCGAAGCATGGCTTTGTGACAAAGCGTGGCTTTGTGACAAAGCGTAGCTTTGTGGACGAGACTTCGTCGAGCCTCACACCCCGGAAATGGTCAAAACAGGAAAGATGCAGCAAGGTTCTAGGGAGAAGCGCCCCTTAGTGTATGTCATTTCTTTCTGGATAGAGGTGGTATCATGGTATGGAGCCCAGATACTTAACCTATGTGGTTGCTGCATTATTATTATGATTATGTAGTTTGTTGCGAATTGAGGATCCTCGGGAAGATCGGTTACGATCGGGGGATGGCATACGCATGTCAGTAGTTACCTATTTTTGCAGAGGTAACCCGTCCTTGTGTTGGCAGAGATCCGGTTAGGTTCTCGGGACGTCATTCCAGAGGCGTTTCCATGTGGCAATGGGAAGTTCCTTGGCCTGACCATTTGTTGGAAATCCAAAGAAACAATACGAGCCTTGTACGGTTTTAGTTGTATTACCTGCTATGGAATGTGGCGGTAACCTGCTATTGAACATAGTAGCTATAGTAGGCATACAATAATGGTTGTATGTTGGCTAAGATTTATATTCTACTTTCGAAATGTTTTCCACTATGCACTAATAATAATATCAAAATGATTTGATTTTGCGTAGTAAGCATCTTTGACTATCATAAGAAGAAATCTCCTCCAATTCTGCGTTTGCATTGTGTGTGTGGTGGGAGGTCTTATGGTAGTTTCATTTTCCAAAAGCATTGCGAATTGACTTTAAATTCTTTTGTTGTTCGTTTTTAAAGATAAACTGTTTTTGTTGCTCACACCAGTCCCACGACTGACTCGGAGTTTATTGTTAATTTCCTAAACTCTGGGTGCTCATAATTTTCTACACGAGCAGTCTAGAGTTGGGTTTTTCAGATAGTCAGGTTCAGTAGATTTTCTGGAGCTAGTTCAGTCTTTGGATCGGACTGCACTTGCTTATTCTTGGTGTATCGTTATTGGGAGTTCGAGCTACTGCTGGAGTTCTCTCTTGAAGACTATCTTAGAGTTATTTGTTCCGCTGCTGATGTTATCTATTTTTCTTTCTGCTGCTATTTGTTGTATCATATCTCTGATGTATATTGATATTCATTGTATCGCTCTGTTGTATCAGATATTGTATATCAATGTATTATTCTTTTCTTCCGCTGTGTTATTTACTTAATTGTGTTATAGCTCCGGCGAATCGGATTTGAACGGTCGAATCTGCGGCATTCTAGTACAATGTGAAGTACGGATGTTGATTTTCGAGCGGGCAAAATCTTCTATACGTTACATTTGGTATCGGAGCTAAGGTTGAACTTTAGCTTAGGAGTATAACACGTTAAGTAGCACATTAGAGATAGAGTGAAGTAAACTCTAGAATGAGTGTATCCCTAAAATATCCGCCTGAATGTCTCAGTAAATTCTCTTACTATCCACTGATAGTGAGTATGAGTGCAAGAAGAAGACGAGATATGGGACAAGGGAATACGACTATAAATGGTCAATACCCTGCAACAGTGGAAATAACCTTCTTATCAATCTTCTTTGATTCGTTTCCAAATTCTTTTGATTTCTTCGTACCAGCTACAAGAAGGAATTTCGGTGTGATGATGGCTCTACGAATCGTTGTAGAAAATTCTTACTTAGTATTTTCATCGGTTTCTTATCAGCTTTTTGATTTAAACCTTAATGAATTTGAAATTGGAAATTTTAAATTGAATTAAATTGATTAATAGAATATGAAGGCTAAATTGAATTGAATCAATAAAACGATTTCGTTTGAAACCCAAATTTGAAATTTTATTCAAATTTCTTGTGAATACCAAAGTCCGAAGAGGGACAAATTGGTACGTGTTCTGAGATATTCTGACTTGAGTTTGGAATTCATATCGTTAGTTTGAGGAATTATAGGAGATCGAATCTGTCTATCTCTGTGCTGTTTCGTGCCTGCGAATTTCAAGGATGAAATTCTTTTAAGGGGGGAAGTTTGTAACGACCCCAGATTTTAATTTAATTTAAATTAATAATTTATTGAATTTTTGGATTAAATTGAGTAATTAAATAAATTTTTGGATAAATATTTGTTAATTTAATTAGAAAATTAGAGCGAGTTTCCCCGGATCCAAATTAAAATTTGTTAAATAATTTAATTTTAAATATTATATATATAGGTGATTTGAATCTTGATAAATGGTTTAATAAATAATTTAAGTTAAAATAGAAGTAAATGTTTGAAATAGAATAAACCTTATAAATATTAAAAGCATAAGTATAAAATAAAATTTTAACAACATATTATTTTAGAATGTCATTTGAATTTCAAGTAAATGGATTTAAAATAAATATATAGAGAAATACAATATAATTTGTATTAAAGTAAAATAAATAATATAAGTTAGAAATATATACATAACATAACTAAAACAAGTAAACAAAACCAAAACAAATGTACATAAAAAACAAAGAAATGAAGCCACCATAACATCATCTCCAACCGAAAACAAAGAAATGCAAGGCAAGGGAATAAACAAAGTAATATGTACATAAGGTAATAAATGAAACATACCTCTAGCCTATCAAAGCATCTTCAGCATGGTCAAGTATCACCTCAGCCATACTTATTGAATAAACAAAGACATCACTTTGTACAACTACTTCTTTTTATATACCAACCTCATTCATATCAGCCTTCTCCTCTACTGTTTCGAAACTGAAAAGAAATCTAAAATGAATACCATCTCAACTTTAAAACAATACAAATCAATGCAACTCAGGGATTTAAAGAAGGTCTCAGCAAGCATAGATTCGATTGAGCTAAGGAAATCAAAGCTAAGAAATGACAAACAACGTCTTCAAATCTGAAGCAATTTTCAAAACCTGGAAAACAACAAATTCAATTTCCAGTTCATTCATCTAGTTCTCTGTTCTTCTTTTCTTTTGAAACCAAGGTGAGCAACTTGACCCAGTATTTTCTTCTTTAGATCAGTGAGTAAACTTCACCTTCTCTGCTTTGAAATGTCTGTGAGTAACATCACTTTTAAAATGTTTTAAGCAAGTTAATCTGTTGCATGATTCATCTATAAATATGTATGGTAGCATATATATGTATATGTAACATCTTTGAGTACACTTGAAATTGTACAGGCTGATGATCATGTGCTCTGTTCCATGATTTGTAACATAAGTTTTGATCTCAAAAATCATTTCCATTTGATTTACTTAGTGTTTAGGCTTAGTATTAAAACAAATATTGGTTGTTATAGTGTATACTCAAGATTTGGATTTTATTTAAGTTGAATCAACTTAGGATTTTATCTGGGAAGCATGAAATTCGAATACCATTTCAAATAAGTCAAAATTTAAACTTTTTAAATTTCGAATTCAGGAATGCAAACTAAATTCGTATGCTATGATATGATTTTTAAAACAATGATTTTAATTTTTCGATCAAAGTTTTGAGAGCAGTTCGTATTTGTTCGAAAATTGGGTTGTGATCAATTGCCGTTGATCGGAGGAAGGTTGGTGATCGACGTTTAGCATGGAGGTGGAGGGGCCTATGACGATGGTAGGAAAAATGATCGGTGGTGTTCTCGATCACCGTGGAGGCAACGGCAGGCGAATGAAGTTTCTAGACCTAGTTTTGGTCGCTGCTGCAATTTGGTCTCGTTCGATGACCAGAGACGTTCGAGTGAAATGGGTTTGTGGGAGATGGTAGAAAGGGTGTGGACGCGTGTTTGGCCGGAGTTTCAGAGGTGATGGTGGTCGGAGGATCGGAGACGAGGCAGATTTTTGATGATGTTGGGTTCCAGTAACTCGATCGAATTGTTCGATTTAGATTCACGTGATTTTCGTTCGACCTGGGTGATCGAGAGGCTCGGGGAGGCCGTAATCGACGTGTGGGTGAACTTGGCGATGGTCGGAGGGAGTTGGATCAAGGGTACACGTGCACGGTTGAGTGATCTGGTGACTGTGCCTTCGTGGTGATGACAGGGATTGGACTCGAGAATTTCTCGAGTAACTCTTCGCTTGGCTCGGGTGATTTTATAAAAGCCTCGAAGTAAAAATAGGGTGACTCGGGTAGGAACTGTTTTAAGTTTTAAGCCGTGTCCAGGTTAATTCGAGTTTTCCTCGAGTAAATTTCATATTTTCTCGGGTAATTTTCCATTTTTCTCGAAGCAACTGATGATGGTCTCGGGTTGCTTTGGTTTCAAGTGTAACAGTACAGATTTTGACAGTTTTTAAATCTGTGGGTTTTTAAATTTAAAATCACTGTTAAACTGAGTTTAATTAAGTGTTTAAAATTTAGATTTTTGAAATAAAAGAAAAGTTTTAAATTTAAATACTTTTAATAAATTTAAATATTTGAATTTAAAGGGGTTTGAATTAATAACGGTGATTAATTAAAATTAATTCAATAATTAAAGATTCATTGATTCATTGATTTAAAATTGATTAGTTAATAATTAAGGGTTAACTAATAAATTTGAAAAGGAATTTATTTCAAATAATTTGGAATTAAATTACGATAATTAACCCGGATTAATAATTGATACATCTGATTTAAATTGATCAGTTGATTAATAAATTCACTTGTGAATGTTTGGATCCTATTGATTTGACTGTTTGATATCCCTGATATACGATGCTTTGTGTTATACCCTGATTTTGTGGTGATCTGTAATTGATTATCTGTGATATATTACTATGTGAATATGAAACCTTTTGGCCCGTAAAACGGCACTTGAATTTCGATGCGACAGGGAGTCGGATTCCAATTGGTTATCCGAAACCCACATCGAATTATAATTGTGAATCTTTGTGACCGATAAATTTATTTCATCTATGAATCTGTGAATGAAGATGAGCGTTATCGATTATACCGCTTATCGATATATCTGTGATGATTGATGTTGCACTATTGTGTGTTAAAACCCCTGGACCACACTTATACACACACAAATATGGATTTCACGTGGAAATCGGTTAAGTCACAGATAATTTAAATTTGATGTTTTTGAAATTGAAATTTTAATTTCAATTGATTTTGAAATTGGAATTTGGGTTTAAAGTGAAAAGCTTTTGAAATGGAATTTCAAAGATAAAAGTTATTTTGAATAACTTAATCGAGTTTTGAAAATTTAAATAATTTGATTTAAATTTGAATTAAAGTTTGAAATTGAATTATATGATTTAAAACTAGGGATTAAAGATATTATACCCGTCATAAAATATTGATTTTGGAATGTGAATAAAATTCAAGAGCTTTACCTCGTCCAAATAAAATTGGATTTTCTGAAACGAAAACTATTTGTTTTCAAATAATAACAGCTTTCATATAAGAAGTGAACTTCCGATTTGTGTTGGAAAGTTTCAAAATTAAATTGAAATTGAAATGTTTTAAAAGCCTATGAATGAATTCTTTTTGAAAGCTATGAATTGAATCTGTTTATTTTAACAGATTTAAAATGATGATTTGTTTAAACCATTCGAAATGAAATTGTTTTTGAAAACTATAAGTTGAATCTTTGTTTTAAAGATTTAACGAGTTAATCCAATTGGAATTGAAATGTTTTGAAACCTATGAATAGATATTTATGAAACAAGGTGAACGGTGTGAAATAAATCTTTTTGTTTAAAGATTTGAATTGGTAATTTGTTTTAACCATTCAAAAGAAAGGTTTTGGGTAATAAGCTGTGACTTAATTGAAATTCCAATATCCATATGTTTTTAAAGATTGCGCTCGTTATTCGGGTTAGCCGGGAAAAGACATTTGTGTCATATAACCCATTCCGAATAATGGTACGTCGTATATGGATAGCATTTGAAGACCGGTGTTGAAGACCGGATATTTACGAAAACGAAAGGACAACTCGTCGAATGTCTCTGCACCGACTGGTCCCCGGTATAGAGATTTTATCACCCTTTGTGATGGGAAGTCCGGACGGGATTGTGAATACCCGGAATTGCAAGGGCTTCGTAAGAAGTGCCTTCGGTTCTGTTCGAACCCGGAACAGACTTGTATGGATACATGTCTGACATTACACTTTGAGATATAAAGCCGATTTCTTTCAAATACATTTCTGTTGGTGGCGGAGAATTTATTCTCTTAGCTTAACACCCTTCTCTGAGACGTACGAGCTCAGAGGTTATGTAGTTAAAATTTATTAGCGATATATCCCAATTTGGTAATGTGGCATGCTGAGTGTTGCTGTGTGATGATCAGTGTTTGATCATTTGTGATATGATCATTTGTTTGATCTTATATCTTTATGATCATAGGTTGATCATTTGTTTGACCCGAAGCATGGCTTTGTGACAAAGCGTAGCTTTGTGGACGAGACTTCGTCGAGCCTCACACCCCGGAAATGGTCAAAACAGGAAAGATGCAGCAAGGTTCTAGGGAGTAGCGCCCCTTAGTGTATGTCATTTCTTTCTGGATAGAGGTGGTATCATGGTATGGAGCCCAGATACTTAACCTATGTGGTTGCTGCATTATTATTATGATTATGTAGTTTGTTGCGAATCGAGGATCCTCGGGAAGATCGGTTACGATCGGGGGATGGCATACGCGTGTCAGTAGTTACCTATTTTTGCAGAGGTAACCCGGCCTTGTGTTGGCAGAGATCCGGTTAGGTTCTCGGGACGTCATTCCAGAGGCGTTTCCATGTGGCAATGGGAAGTTCCTTGGCCCGACCATTTGTTGGAAATCCAAAGAAACAATACGAGCCTTGTACGGTTTTAGTTGTATTACCTGCTATGGAATGTGGCGGTAACCTGCTATTGAACATAGTAGCTATAGTAGGCATACAATAATGGTTGTATGTTGGCTAAGATTTATATTCTACTTTCGAAATGTTTTCCACTATGCACTAATAATAATATCAAAATGATTTGATTTTGCGTAGTAAGCATCTTTGACTATCATAAGAAGAAATCTCCTCCAATTCTGCGTTTGCATTGTGTGTGTGGTGGGAGGTCTTATGGTAGTTTCATTTTCCAAAAGCATTGCGAATTGACTTTAAATTCTTTTGTTGTTCGTTTTTAAAGATAAACTGTTTTTGTTGCTCACACCAGTCCCACGACTGACTCGGAGTTTATCGTTCATTTCCTAAACTCTGGGTGCTCATAATTTTCTACACGAGCAGTCTAGAGTTGGGTTTTTCAGATAGTCAGGTTCAGTAGATTTTCTGGAGCTAGTTCAGTCTTTGGATCGGACTGCACTTGCTTATTCTTGGTGTATCGTTATTGGGAGTTCGAGCTACTGCTGGAGTTCTCTCTTGAAGACTATCTTAGAGTTATTTGTTCCGCTGCTGATGTTATCTATTTTTCTTTCTGCTGCTATTTGTTGTATCATATCTCTGATGTATATTGATATTCATTGTATCGCCTTGTTGTATCAGATATTGTATATCAATGTATTATTCTTTTCTTCCGCTGTGTTATTTACTTAATTGTGTTATAGCTCCGGCGAATCGGATTTGAACGGTCGAATCTGCGGCATTCTAGTACAATGTGAAGTACGGATGTTGATTTTCGAGCGGGCAAAATCTTCTATACGTTACAGTTTGCCGGTTGCAAAATTAAGTTTACACGATAAACAATAAATATGTGTTTTGTTTGCAGAAATCTTAAATACTTAAGATTAAGCACTGATATATTTTTCTGTATGTGTACACATACACACAACACACACATATAGTACTATCATATATGCTGCTTAAATGTTTAGGTGTCATTTTTTATGTCAATAACATATAGAAATACCTCATTAGGAATTTGATAGCCATTTTTGCTGGATAACTAAGACGTTCTCTATATTCATACTCACAGATATTGAGTTTAATATAAAGTAGTCACTTGTCAATGATACATTTTAAAACAAAGGCAAAGTAAGAATGGCATACAAAAAACTGCATTATTTAGCAAAATATAAGGAACTAAAAACACTTCTCAGTCATTCTTGCATATGTTGCCATTAATTGTTGCTTGTTGTTAATTCTGGAGGTACGGAAAGGTGAAACTAATAATGCTTCCCTTTTTATATATCGTCTTCTTCTTCATTTGTGTTAAACTTGCTTATTTTGTTGAAATAATTTGGACTATAGAGAATGATATTAAGTATTATGGCTATACATTCCTACATGACTACATGTTGTGGTTTCCTACTACTTTGATGGATACTTTGTTATTATTATTCTTGTGCTTACAAGGTTGAGGGATATTGTATCTTTATGCAAATTGATTTACAACTACATTAATAAGCTTGTTATTGAGGTATATATCATTTTAACATTTGATACCGTACAACATTTGCAAATTTCAATATGTAAATCTAGTCATAACTTGTATACTTCATTATTTAAAGCTTATCATGAGTTCTTAAATGGCTTTGGCCTAACTGATGATTAAGCTGCTCAAACAGGAGAGGTGCTTGCACGAGCTACTATGTCCTTGAATATTTTTCAATTCTTTAAAGGTATGAAACACCTTCAAGTTCGTCTTCTTCTTTCTCTTATCTTTATCTTATATAGGTACATAATAAAACATTTACCTTCACCTTATTATGTCTTGCAATTTTTGCTATTTTTCCATATATTCATATTATTTCCATTATTAATGGCAAAACAAATTTGGTGTGAGTGAGGGACAATTCTTCCAAGTCCTGCTGTACGAATTAGATGCTATTTAAAAGGTTGTCATACTACAACAAAAAATTAAATAAGTTTATTATAAAAATTAACCAAGTTTTATAAAAAATTAACTAAGTTAACTAAGTTTAATAAAAGTTTAAATGGATTCAAATATAAATGGCTTATTAGGAGTATATAATTAATGTCTCAAATATATGTGATTTCGAAAACTGGATTGGGCTTCTTATCAATACTTTTGAATGTATGAAGTTAACAGTCATTAAATATATATGTATTAAGATTCAAATGTATGTATGCATGCTAAATGTGTTAAATCTCTTATGTATACAAGTTAAATGTGTCAGTTTTCTATATCTAGTTTAAAACATAAATGCTTTGTGCATATATGCTAAAAGTGTTAGATTTTGATGGGATTTCTAAATATATATGACTTTGAATATATAATCTACATGATTTTGGAAGACACCGGGTCCTTGAGGATCTAATGAATTTTATAGGTATAAATATAAGTTATATTTTTGTTTTGAACACACGTGATCTTCTGAGGAAATATAAGGCTTTGGTTATGCTCACATAAAAGTTTTGTATAAACTAAATTACATATTTATATATCAATTTTAAGTTAGTTTTGGGATATAAGTAATTTCAAAAGATGTCAGGTCCCAAAAATATATTGGCTTTGAATACATATGTGAGTATTGAGCTTCAAGTAGATATATGGTTTTTGATAGACATACGATTTTGAAAATATCAAGGATTCTGAAATAAATAAGCCCAATATTTTTGATTTTTCATATAAGTAACCTTTTTGATAAGTGCAATTTCATAAATATGTACGATCCAAAATACATATCAGTTTTGAATTTTCAGTTTTAAAGCATATTATGTTTTGCATGTGCATGAATTTATTGTTTCAAACAATCATGTGATCTTAAATACATATACATACATATATATATAGCTATAAAAATATGATTATCTAAGTATATAAACTCATATATATGTTGCTGCAGACATAAATACATGCACAAATGTATAAAAGTAAATGTGTTATATTACGATGTTAGGAACAAATGCTTCTGAGGTATTTAAACTCCATTTATTTAAAATCTCAAAAGCATACCTGATGTAAACCTTTTTTTGATGAGTAATTCTAAGTGCATAGGTTTTAAATGTGAATATGATTTTAAGTATAAAATTATGCTTCAAGTTCTTGTTAAATGAAGATTTTGGATATACATCATTATTGAGTATACCTTCTAGTAAACCTGTAACTGTTTCAAATTTTAGTTATATTATATTTGAATAATAATCAATTAATATTGTTTGAATGTTACTTGATAATTCATGGCAAGTTCTTATTGTTGATTATCAACCTTGTTTACAAGTAATTAGCTTTTCCGAAGTGAAGACCATCAGCAACAATGGACATGACTTCAATTGTTATATGTATTATGGTATTTGTTAGTACTGGTTATGTAAACTTGTTTGTGAATGCTTGTGGTATGTGAATTTGCTCATTTTGTCAAATAACTATTATCTAAATGGTTATGGATATTATACTTATGTGATTAACGTGTTCTCAACTATTTGAATATGATGATTATATGATTGATTGATTGTTGGTTTGAATATGGTAATTATACGATTGTTGTTGATTTTAATATGACTATTATATAACTGGTTGCTAGAAATAATATAACCCATTAACAGTATATAGTGGCATTTATAATATGCTACAAAACAATCAATACCTTTTAAGCGTTTTAAAAATGCTACAGAAACAAATGTAAAATACCACTTGAATTTATAGTGGCATAAAATAAATGCAACAGAAAGTTTTTTAGTTGCACAAAATAAACGTCAGAAAATCAAAGAATGAACCAAGTACAAACGCAATTAAAAATGTTAGTTTTGGTAGGATTTTGTAAACGCTGCAGAAAAACCTTTAACAGCGTTTAAAATACGCAGTTATACAGAAATATAGCGTTTATTAAAATGCAACCAAAAATACCATACTTTTAGTTGTGCAACCTATAGTAGCGTTCTTTAAAAGGATACTAAAAGTTTTGGAGCGTTTTTTCAACGCTACTAAAGGTCTTTTCTGGTGTACTAGAGTTAGGGAATATTAAGATAACGTACTTAAAACATTTCAAAAAAAAAGTTTTCTAGTTTTTGAAAAGTATATAAATATGTATAGATTAAAAGTTTTTCAAAGGATTTGTATATACAAGCATAATACAAAAGGCAAATGCTTTCCCTTATTCTTGCCAATGCTATTTCTGGAAAAGTTGCTAATAATTCCTAAATCACAAATATAGAGAATGAGCGATCCTACTTGTTGTAACTCAAGTGATGCAGTTGAGATTTCGGGCATGAATGTCCCGAATTGGTTTCAGGGTGTTTGCAAACAAGGGGACAAGCTAAGCTTAACCGTAATAGAGGATCCAAAGAGTAGGCGCTAGGTGTAGTTCCTGCCCATCCACTTGCCGCGGATATCGATAAGCTATGTAAGGGCATTGTGAGTCTAGGAGGGAAGCCGTACGTGGGGACCAAGTTGTATGTGGACTCGAAGGCATGGATTCATACTTGTGACGTTAAGAGATAGCTTGCCACCTGGCACTTACAAGGAGAGTCACTGTCCTTGTGACATGGTAGTGGACAAGACCGATGTGGGAGAGATTACTAGGGGAGAGTTTAGGAGGCGTTTTGAGATGAAGTTTCTTTCCCTGGCAGAGCAGGGAGTATAGATGGAGAAGTTCAAACATTTTTAGCAAGGGGAGATGTCGGTGAAGGAATATGTAAATCAGTTTGTAACACCCCTAATTTTAAATAGCATTATTCAGGAGATTTAATAAGAAAATTAAATAGAATAATGTAGAGACTAGAGTGATAAGGGAATTGAGATTTGAAAACTAATTAGGTCACGCCTTAACTAAATGGATTTATAAAAATGGTTATAAGTTAAATACTTAAGAGAATAAGGCAAGGGTAATATAGGAATAGCCAAACCCTATAGCCTCTAAAACCCTTACAACCTATTCATTCTCATTACATTCTTACAAAAACAAAAACATAAATAAAAGAAAACAAGGCCAGCCATAACCCTAAGAAGAAGAAGAAGAGCAAAATCCAATTAGAAGCTAAGATTCAAGCTAGGAAGATTAAAGCAAGAACAAATCTCAAGCTCCTTATGCAAACAAGGTGAATAATGATCTAAACCATCTTATATAAGTTTTCTTGAACGTTTTAATTCATGTTTAAGGTTTAAAACCGTATGATTGGAAGAATGATGATATGCTTTGGTTTATATGCCATGTTACAATCTAAACAAAGATTTCCGTGGGATGATATAATTCGTTTTAAGGGTTAAAATCATGCAAATTGATTTCCAAATGCCATGATGTTTGAATATGTTATGCAAAACATTATTTTGGAGATAGGTTTAAATTTTCATAATATTTCAAGCTATGGTTAATTTATTATGAATTTTGAATGAAAGAAATAGTTAATTTTGGGTTTAAATTATTTAAGGCAATTAAGTAATGTTTTCAGGTTTGAAATTTATATATGCTAGAAAACATATAAAAAGTGAATAATTGTGATTTTTGGGTATTTTCCATAAGTGTTTTACTAGGGTTATTAAATTATTTAGGTTAGAGGACTTGAATGTTTTAAATGTTTTGTTAAGGAGAAGGGCTTATTTGTTAAAATGATTTCATTTGTTAATTGTTGAATTCGACAGCCTTCTAGAAAAGAATTTTATAAAGAATTGGAAACTAATCATGTTTTGACAAATTAGGCAAGTTAGGTAAAAAGGAATTACTTTTTAAGGCAAAAAAACAGTTTGCTTGCTTCCATCACCATGCCCACTAGGCCTTTTGCAACCATTCGAAACCAATGCACATGGTATCAGGCAATTGATATGTAGTGTATTGGTGAAAGGCGGAAGGGATTATGTCGAAGGGCATGCTTTCGAAGGGGTTGAACCCATTCTTATAAGCTTTCGAATCCACTACTTGCATTTGTTTTTAAAAGATTCTTTCGAAGGGGTTGAAGCCATTTTTATAAGCTTTCGAATCAATCCAACTTTCCTTTGTTTTTAAAAGAAGCTTTCAAAATAGTTGCCACTGTTGAACCTATTTGATACCTAGCTGCCACATTCATACCTTACGAATCAGTAAGAGGCCGCTTTTCTTTATAGTATTCAAAAGGGAAGCTTTCGTCCTTTTAAATTTTAAAGCCTCTTCCTCAATGCTTTTGAAAAGGTTGTTTTACCCACTTTTAAGAAGAAGTTTCGGAGGTAATGGTTTCGAAAGGTTGGTTTCGAAGCTTCCTCTTCCCCGATTCTTTTACGTGAGATCAGTGCCTTCAAATGGGATACATTTGCTTTTGTTCTCTTTGACCCAGTAGTTATATTTAATGTTAAACCCAATAATTTTGAAAGAGATGCTTTCAAATGGTTTTGAAGCTACGCTTCCCTAAATCCTTACTTGAACTAAATGTCTTCGAAAGGTTTGTTTTTCAGTGTTTCGAAAGGAAGGTTTCCAATGCTTTCCAAAGATATGTTTTTAATGGTTTCGAAAGAGAAGGTCTAAGATTTTAAGTAATGCTTTCGAAAGGGAGAGTGACAGAGGGTAACTCATGATGTCACAATGATCCGAAGGACCTAGTCGAAAGCCTTATCTTTCGAATAAGAAAACCCAATCTCATTTTTAAAAGTTAAACCCATGGCAACGTAAAAGTGCTTTGAAATGGCATTTAAAATTTGAAATCTTAGAGGAAGTTTTCCTTGCTAAGGATAGTGGGTTAAGGGTATTAACCGTGTTTTAGTAGAAAATGATTACAAGGAATTAAATCATGGATGTTTATATTATTATGTTTTGATCAGTTATTATGTATACTTCTGTAATCATATTCACTTCATAATTAACCCATAACTGCATTTTGGGGTGTTAAGGGTTGAATAACCGACTAGGTTGACCCAATTGTGAATATACATTGAATTAACACTTGTTTGGGTAGAATTGCATCCAAGAGGTCAGATGGACCGGAATATAAGATGCCCAAAGCTTATCAAAGATCATTGGTTAGACAGGTTCTTAGTAAGCCCATGTAAACTATGTATGGAAATTGTTATTGGCGGGGGCCAATATGTTTTTAGTGATCCCATGAATATTATTTCGGAAACAAGTTATTGATAGAAATCAATAGGTTCATAGCCAACCTATGAAAACTATGACATGAGAGATGTTATTGGAGAATTCAATAGGTTCATAATATGCCCATGAAAACTGTGATTGGATAATGTTGTTGGTAGATACCAATAGGTTCTTAGTGATTCCATGAAAACTATGAAACCGGACAGATAATCCATAAGCTTGAAACAGGTTATTAGTCAGCCCATGAAAACAATAGTTTAATAGTGACCCTAGAAACTATAACTTGGGACAGATAGTCAGGTAAATGGGGATGGGAAATCCTAAGCATATTGCATGTTTTCATATCATCATGATACCTTTTATTATGTTGTGTCTTAACTATTATGGATGCAAGTGCATAGTATATGATTATTGTGACACCCCACCCCGAGACCCACATTAGTAAAGAGAATTACTAAGTAATCATGTCTACTAATGTAGAGAATAGGGCCGGTTAAGGGCGACCCTCATGATAATGCATTAGCCAAGAGCTAAGTATGTCGATATTTTTTTTCCATTACCTCATATATGATCGACACACCTAGTCCTTAACTAATACAATACCATGGTAGTTTAGGACCATTTCAGAATAAATGCAATATACAAAAAAATATAAACAGTCATAGAACAGCAAACCAGATCAGAGTATACATACATCACCATACATCATACATAGTACAACATACATAAGTAGCATGAACTACAAAGTATACATACACAACCATCCCATAAAATAATAGTTACAATGTCCAAGTCCGAACAAAGTGGTCCAAACAAAAGCAAGCTAACCGATACAAGAAGGAGTGAGCTAAATCCATAACTAACCTACAACTCAGTCTGAACCGAGTAATAAATTCACGGGTCAGGCTAGCTAGAACTCATCATTAGTAAAGATAAAAGTAATAGGAACCATTCCGTTGTTGCCAACGGAACGATATAAGTATCATCAAGATCATCTCTAAGGTGAGACATCTATGGGTTCATCATGATTTCAAAAGGGAATTCAATTGGTGATCTGACTATGGTTCAACTTCAATAGTTATATAAGTGAAATAGGCAAGGATTTAAACCATATAAATAATTATCATAAAACGGTCTAAAACCTCATAAACTCAACATAATAGAACTCAAAGAGTTCAAAACATCATATTATAAATCACCATAAAACCATCAATACATGTAAGCCTTCATCTTAATCAAGGCTATAATAAACTTCCTAAAATTTCATGGAAAACTTCATGTGCTTACATCGTGACTAGTACTAATATTTGGTACTATAAACATTGTGATGACTGGAGTCAAGTAACATCATAACATCGTGAACATCGTGATGAATATAGTCTATAATATCATAATGACTCCCAGTTACAAAGATCCGAGTTAATAACATCATGATGATCGGAGTCGCAACTACAACGTGATGACTCCAATTGAGTACTCGTGGTCTATAGTACTAGTAAACATCATGAATGTGTCTCAACTTCTCGGATAGAAACCCTATAGGCGTTAACGTACGTCTCATACCATACGTTCGCACCTAACGGTTTACTAGCCTTTAGTTGGTGCCACACTAGTAAAACACCATAAACATCATGAAAATATACCCTGCCTCATCTCATCGGCGAGTAAATACAATACCCTACCCGTCTCATCTCATTGATGGGTACTAGTGGCATCGTGACTTGCCTCATTTCATCGACAAGTAAAATCCATCATAATACATCTCAACATCATAAAATCATCAAAAAGGTAGCTTACCTCATCTCATCGGCAAGTAAAAATAACATCTAGATGGTTATTTATAAGCATAATTCCAAATAGAAATTTCTAGCTCTTAGTTAGTCTCAATTTTGACCCGGATAACCTCAAAATTATAGAAAGCTAGAAATATGAAACTTATAGCTCTATGTCTAAGCTTTCCAGAACATCCAAAATTATTGAATTTGGTTAAGAAACGAAAATGTTATAGCCAAAACAATTCTCAGGCCCGTGTTTGTTGTTACTGTCGATTTGCTCGCGGGACAGCAACAAACAAGCACGATTTTGATCAAGCAAACATCAAAATTACAGAAAACTCAAAACATTAAACATGTTGTACATAACGTAAGCTTTCCGGAACATCCAAAATTACCAAATTGGTTAAGAAACGAAGAAGTTATGGCCAATTTCGTTTCAGCTTCAAGCACAGAGCAAATATTGGTTTTGCTCTCGGTATAGCAGTATAAAAATTAAATTTTGACATAGCTAATCTCAAAATTACAGAAAACATAATACATGAAAGTTGTAGTACATAATTTATAATTTCCGGAACATCCAAAATTATCGAAATCGGTTAAGAAACGAAGACGTTATGGCCAATTTCGTTTCTGCTTCAAGCATAGAGCAAATATTGGTTTTGCTCTCGGGATAGCAGTATAAAAATTCAATTTTGACATAGCTACCCTCAAAATTACAGAAAACTTAATACAAGAAAGTTGTAGTACATGATTTATGCTTTTCGGAACATCCAAAATTATTAAAATTGGTTAAGAAACGAAGAAGTTATGACCAAAACAATATGGCGACAGAAAACAGAAAAAAAACAAAGAGGAAACGTAACCTTATTAATACAAAAATTCAACTCAGAACTTTGTTTTTGGCAAGCATTTGTAAGCTTTTACACTTACCTATTAATTTACAGTGAATAAGTGAGGATTTGCAAGCAAGATTGGGCCTTTAGCACAAGATTGGAGCCCAAAACACCTGTAGAAGCTTGTATAATCTTTAGTTTGAAGAATTTTCTCTATTTTTAGCAGCAATTTTGGATGGAATTGGATTTACCATGAAGTGACTATTGTTTTTCTTAATTTCTTTTTACTATACTCTGAATGAGAAAAAAGTACGTACTGTTAGTTTCTCACCAGAAAATTCTAGATAGTAGGCTAATGGATCCTTCTTTCTACCCAATTAAGCCCAAGAGAAAAATTACTTAGTGAAAATCAAAACTATGTATATGTTTTACTTATTTTTAACATTATATACACACATTTTCAATATTTAAAGTCATATAAAATGCATTCATCTTATTGTATTGAAATAAAATAGTTATTGTAACAAAAATAAAAATTTCAACAATAAAAAGTTGTTTTTACAATAAAACCACATTTTTGACAATATTTAACAAATTTCACAATTTTAGTGTAAATACACTATTTTTAAAGCATAACTTGATCAAAAATTATCCTCTTAGTCAAATAAATTGTAATAAATCATTCTAACACTTCTTAAATAACAAAATAATATTTCCACCCAATATTTTAACTTTTATTTTAATAAAAGACATGTTTTCTTCATATTTTTCCTTTTATATTCAATAAAAGGATAATATTTGCAATAATTACCAATATTATCACATTAACTTAATTAAGATACAATAAATGATTAATTTCACTCCAAAACATCAAAATAAAGTTTTTAAAACTTTATTTCCACCAATTTGGATCAATTTCAACATTAAATGTTGAAATACATCACTTGGTAAATTTATTAATTCAATTTACCTAAATTCCAATATTTTCCATTTTATTTAACCAAAACTCCACACAATGAATTTTAAACCCAATATTTAACTGCAAACATATTGTTTATTTAAAATAAACAATTTAAACCAAATTTATTTCTCCATTACATTCTATTCACCATATTAGATTATAACTATCGTTATAATTTAATATCATCAGTAATCTCCAATACTAGGGTTGTTACAGACGCTCCCTCTTATAAAAATTGCGTCCTCGCAATTTCTAGAGGAAATCTGTATTCAATTCAATTTTTTTTTTCAAACAAAGGAACTTTGAATAGATTAAAATGGAAAATTCTTACCTTCGTCATGAGAAGATAAGAATCCAGGATACAATCGCTCGACGAATTCTCTGGTTTCCCAAGTGCAGTCATTGGGTTTTTCGGACCATTGAATCTTTACGAGCGGAATACTCTTATTGCGAAGGCGTCTAACCTCCGAAGTAAGAACTCTCATAGGATGATGCACGAATGATAGATCAGGAGAGACTTCTAGCTTCTCTAAAGCCTGAGAATCGAACACAGAATTTGAATCTCATAGACACTTCCTTAATTGAGAGACGTGGAATACGTTGTGAACTCCAGAAAACTGATCGGGAAGTGCTACACGATATGCAACAGGAACGATACCTGTGCAGTTAAAGCGCTCGGCAGATTCAAAGCGGTGGAGGTGCAAATAGTCATGGCGGGGATACAACGAGGATATAGCGGGATATAGCGGATGGCTCTAAAATAGCATATAAAACTAGTACTTAATGTTTTTACAAATATATAAATGGTAATTAAATGAAAAATTATCATTCAATTGAATATAATTAATACATAAATAATTTTAAACAAAAAACATGTGCGAATATACTTTAAATAAACGTAAAACTGTTATATAACATAATTGAATTTAGTAGAATATTAAAGTATTTTCATTTCTGAAAATATATTAAAAATTAAATCAAATAAATTCGTCTCATAATTTTTATAATGTATAAATGAAATTTTTTAATTCATTTTATTAAAGAAGATATAGCAGAAATAGCGGAATATAGCGGGAATAACGGGATATAGCGGAAATAGCGGGGCTTAAAGCGGAAAGGCTATATTTTGGGGCTATATAGAAAAATCGTAGCGGTAGAAGTCCGCTATGAGATATAGCGGGGTTATAGCGGGGTAATAGCGGGGCATTAACTACACAGAACGATACGCTCTGTAATAGGAAATGGCCCAATATAGCGTGGTGCCAATTTCTTTGTCTGGCTGAAGCGTATCACTCCCTTCAGAGGAGAAGCTCGAATATAAACAAGATCGCTCACTGAGAACTCAAGAGGCCTCCTACGGTTGTCCGCATAGGATTTCTGTCGACTCTAAGCCTCTCTCATTCTCTCTCGGATAAGATGGATCTTCTCAGATGATTCTCGAATAGACTCGGGGCCAAGAATGAGCTTTTCCCCCAACTCAAGCCAACATGATGGAGAATGACACGACCTTCTATATAAGGCTTCGAAAGGAGCCATGCCGATAGAAGATTGGTAGCTATTATTATAAGCAAATTCGACTAGAGGCAGATGATCCTCCCAACTACCACCAAAATCCAAGATACAAGCACGAAGCAGATCTTCCAAGATATGATTCACCCGTTCAGTCTGTCCATCAGACTGTGGGTGATAAGCTGTGCTAAGATTAAGCTTTGTGCCCAAAGCTTGCTGGAGACTCTGCCAGAAGTGACTCGTGAAAAGAGGATCACGATCACACACAATAGAAGAAGGAACACCATGTAATCACACAATCTCCTTAATATATAGCTTCGATAAGAGAGATGTCGTCCTATTAGACTTAATAGGAATGAAATGTGCGGACTTGGTGAGACGGTCCACAACAACCCAAATACTGCTATGGCCTAACCTCGAACGAGGTAAGCAATCAATGAAATCCATAGAAACTTGGTCCCATTTCCACAATGGAACCTCTAAAGGCTGAAGAAGACCATTGGGTCGCTGATGCTCGACCTTGATAAGCTGACAAGTCATGCAATTGCTTACATAACTTGCTATATCTCGCTTCATGCCTTCCCAGTAATAGAGACGACGCATATCAACATACATCTTACTTCTGCCAAGATGAATAGTATACTTAGAACGGTGACATTCAGCTAGAATGTCTAGCCTAAGTTCTGGAATAGGAGGCACGACTAGACGGTTCTTCTTTCGAAGACACCCATGAATATCGATGCTGAAATCCCTCATCTCAATGTCATCGGGGGATTCATACTTATACTTCTGAATAAGAGTAGATATATCGGAGTCTTGCTGCTGAGCCTCGACAATCCGATCTAGAAGAGTAGGACGAGCTTGCATGCTATATAATAGAATATGAGAGTTGGATGTGGAAGTACGATCACGAATATCACACATGGAAAGAGTCTCAAGAACTTTCCATTCTGCAATCATCATGGAAACAATAGCTAAATGCTTGCGACTCAAAGCATCAACTACTCTATTCCCCTTGCCAGTGGTATACTGAATATCAAAATCATATGAAGCTAGAAACTCGAGCCAACGCTGCTATCGCATGTTGAGCTCCTTCTGGGTGAACAAGTACTTGAGAGACTTGTGATCGGTAAAGTGGGTAAAGTTCTCTCCTAACAAATAATGAAGCCACATCTTCAAAGCAAAGACAATGGTAGCAAGCTCTAAACGTGGGTAGCGTACTGAACTTCGTTCGGACGTAATTGCCTTGAAGCGTAGGCAACTACCCTATCCTTCTGGATAAGAACAGCACCGAGGCCACTATGACTGGCATCGGTATAGACAATAAGATCCTGATTCCCTTCGGGAACCACAAGAACAAGAGCATTAGTGAGAAGCTCCTTCAATCTCTGAAAGGAAGCCTCACACTTATTTGACCATATATAGCGAACGCCTTTCTTCGTAAGGCTAATCAAGGGAAGCACAATACGGGAAAAGTCTTTGATGAATCGACGGTAATAACCTGCCAAACCCAGAAAGCTACGAATCTCATGAACATTCTCAGGCCTCTTCCAATTTTGGATGGCTTCGATCTTAGAAGGATCGACCGAAACGCTTTTGGAAGAAACAACATGGCCTAAGAACTTAAATTTCTTTTCCCAGAAATGGCACTTAGAAAGCTTTGCTTTGAGTTGATGCCGTCGAAGTGTACTCAAAACAATTTTAAGATGTCGAGTATGGTCCGCCTTGGACTTTGAATATACTAGAATGTCGTCGATGAAAACAAGAACAAACTTATCAAGATATTCCCGGAATACTCGATTCATAAGGTCGATGAAATAAGCAGGGGCGTTCGTCAAACCGAACGGCATGACGAGCCACTCATATGAACCATAGCGAGTGCAGAAAGCTGTAAGTGGAATGCTGTCTTCCGCAACTCGGAGCTGGTGAAATCCCGTGGTAAGGTCAAGCTGTGAGAAGACCTTAGCGCCACTCAACTGATCGAACATATCGTCAATCCTAGGCAATGGATAGCGATTCTTGATGGTCAACTCATTAAGCTTGCGATAATCGACGCATAGCCTAAGAGTCCCATCGGAATTCCTCACGAATACCACCGCGGCTCCCCACGGTGAAGAACTAGATTGAATGAAATCCTTGGCTTCAAGCTCTAGGAGTTGCTTCTTGAGTTCCTCATTCTCTTTAGTAGACATCCTCGTGGGAGGACGACTAACTGGCTGTGCGCCTGGAATAAGGTCGATGCAGAACTCAATTGCCCGCTTGGGTGGTAATCCCGAAGCAGGCTCAAATAAGTCTGGAAAGTCACGAACAATAGGAATCTGAGACACATTATCATCATCGTCTCGAGAATAAAGAGCAAATAAAGAAGCCATGGAATCATGATCGGACTCTTGAAGCAGAAGAGACAACTGAGTAGGAGAATCAGGATGACGAAGATATAAAATTCTCTCCAAACAAAGAATCCTGGCATCGTATCTAACTAGCCAGTCCATACCAAGAATCATATCAAATCCAAGAAAAGGAATCACGTGCAGATTCGCACAAAAAGAAAAACCACAAATCATAATCTCAACATCATCACAGAGAAGACTAAGGGTTGCAGATCCCCCGATAGGATTCACAATCCGTAAAGAAGTAAGCATGCAAGAAACACCGAACTGTAAAGCATCGACGAGTTTCTTCGATACGAATGAATGAGAAGCACCTTCATCGAAGAGCACTCGAATGGAACGATCATGAAATAAAATAGAACCCTCTAAAATGGAAGAGAATATACCTCGAGACTGAGAAGCATCTCCAGAAGTGGTAGCTACATTAAGATGACCCTAACGAGAACTCTTCTACCTCTTGGGACAAACTGAAATCAAATGTCCCTCCTTCTTACAATAGAGGCATCTCTTAGGCTTAGGACACTCTCTTCAGGATGGTCAGGCGAACCACAATTGAAACAAGCAAAAGGCTTAGCTGAAGGAGTAGCTGGAGACTGAGAGAGGATCCACCTAGCTTCTTCTTATTATTAGGGCGGAAAGGCTTAGACTTGTGGAAAAACTTTTACTTGTTCGGATTTCTCCGAACCTCACCCTCAACATCACTATCCTTCTCGACCGCTTCAAGCTGAAGGGCCATATCCACAAGTTTCTCAAAAGAAAGATCAAGACGAAGCATAAGGGATTTCTTCAAGTATTTCTTAAGTCCAGAGACGAACTTAA
The DNA here is from genome assembly GCA_030737815.1 of Allium fistulosum. Lineage (NCBI taxonomy): Eukaryota > Viridiplantae > Streptophyta > Magnoliopsida > Asparagales > Amaryllidaceae > Allium > Allium fistulosum. Next base: position 1,106,253,481 of record CM060901.1, read on the forward strand.
GATTCTTCTTATACGGAGTAGAAATGTGCTCAAGACCATACTTAGATAAGGCTTCAAAAGATACAACATACTCAAAAACTATCGACTTCCCTTGTTTGAAATCAAGGAAACGTCGAGCTAAAATAACTTTCTCAGATTCAGGAACAAACTTGAGCTCGAATCTCTCACGGAACTGATCCCACTCTAAGGTAGTCTCATCAGTTTTCGCCAAAAGCAAGTCATACCAATTCAATGCACGTTCTTGTAGCACACTCGATGCGACAAGAACACGATGATGGCTAGATATCTCCATACGATTAAATATGCGCTCACAAGAATTGAGCCATGCCTCAACCTCTAAGACGGTCTCAGTGCTCTAAAGATCTTACCACTAAGATGAGTAAAGTCGCTACACATGCGCGCAAATGCGGATTTGCACGGAGGAGAAGATCAAGCTGGAATGGGAGGCTGAGTGCTCCTAAAGCTCGAGAATCTGATCGGTAGACATATATACACCTTCGAGACGAGAACCACTGGACGGTCCCGCCGCCGAAGAGCGTCGTCTACCTCTACCAGACATAGTTGAAAGATAAGATAAGATAGGATTATTCATAGGGTAGATAGATATATTAACAATTCAAATGCAGAACTAAAGGAATACTACGGAATTAAATTAACATTCCTAAACATATTCCTTTCTATCTACCCTAAAGGAATCGAAAAGGGACACGAATTAAAACAAGGACAAGGTGAGATGGATCACGATTTGGGGATGATGTGTACAAATGTATTATATTTGATGTAGGTAAATCTTGTGTACTGTTCTGCATATATCACATTATATTCTAAAATCCTGCTCTGATACCAAGCTGTGACGCCCCACCCCGAGACCCACATTAGTAAAGAGAATTACTAAGTAATCCTGTCTACTAATGCAGAGAATAGGGCTGGTTAAGGGAGACCCTCATGATAATGCATTAGCTAAGAGCTAAGTATGTCGATATTTTTTTTCCATTACCTCATACATGATCGGCACACCTAGTCCATAACAAATACGATACCATGGTGGTTTAGGACCGTTTCAGAATAAATGCAATATACAAAAAAATATAAACATTCACAGAACAACAAACCAGATCAGAGTATACATACATCACCATACATCATACATAATACAACATACATAAGTAGCATGAACTACAAAGTATACATACACAACAATCCCACAAAATAATAGTTACAATGTCCAAGTCCGAACAAAGTGGTCCAAACAAAAGCAAGCTAACCGATCCAAAAAGGAGTGAGCTAAATCCATACCTAACTTGCAACTCGTTCTGACCCGAGTAATAAATACACGGGTTTGGCTAGCTAGAACTCAGCATTAGTAAAGATAAAAGTAATAGGAACCATTTCGTTGTTGCCAACGGAACGATATAAGTATCATCAAGATCATCTCTAAGGTGAGACATCTATGAAATCATCATGATTTCAAAAGGGAATTCAATTGGTGATCTGACTATGGTTCAACTTCAATAGTTATATAAGTGAAATAGGCAAGGATTTAAACCATATAAATAATTATCATTAAACGGTCTAAAACCTCATAAATTCAACATAATAGAACTCAATGAGTTCAAAACATCATATTAGAAATCACCATAAAACCATTAATACATGTAAGCCTTCATTTTACTCAAGGCTATAATAAACTTCCTCATAAAAAGGTGAAATAAAAACATCTAAAATTTCATGGAAAACTGCAGGTGCTTACATCGTGGCTAGTACTAATATTTGGTACTATAAACATCGTGTTGACTAGAGTCAAGTAACATCATATCATCGTGAACGTCGTGATGACTATAGTCTATAATATCATAATGACTCCCAGTTACAAAGATCCGAGTTAATAACATCATGATGATCGGAGTCGCAACTACAACGTGATGACTCCAATTGAGTACTCGTGGTCTATAGTACTAGTAAACATCATGAATGTGTCTCAACTTCTCGGATAGAAACCCTATAGGCGTTAACGTACGTCTCATACCATACGTTCGCACCTAACGGTTTACTAGCCTTTAGTTGGTGCCACACTAGTAAAACACCATAAACATCATGAAAATATACCCTGCCTCATCTCATCGGCGAGTAAATACAATACCCTACCCGTCTCATCTCATTGATGGGTACTAGTGGCATCGTGACTTGCCTCATTTCATCGACAAGTAAAATCCATCATAATACATCTCAACATCATAAAATCATCAAAAAGGTAGCTTACCTCATCTCATCGGCAAGTAAAAATAACATCTAGATGGTTATTTATAAGCATAATTCCAAATAGAAATTTCTAGCTCTTAGTTAGTCTCAATTTTGACCCGGATAACATCAAAATTATAGAAAGCTAGAAATATGAAACTTATAGCTCTATGTCTAAGCTTTCCAGAACATCCAAAATTATTAAATTTGGTTAAGAAACGAAAATGTTATAGCCAAAACAATTCTCAGGCCCGTGTTTGTTGTTACTGTCGATTTGCTCGCGGGACAGCAACAAACAAGCACGATTTTGATCAAGCAAACATCAAAATTACAGAAAACTCAAAACATTAAACATGTTGTACATAACGTAAGCTTTCCGGAACATCCAAAATTACCAAATTGGTTAAGAAACGAAGAAGTTATGGCCAATTTCGTTTCAGCTTCAAGCACAGAGCAAATATTGGTTTTGCTCTCGGTATAGCAGTATAAAAATTAAATTTTGACATAGCTAATCTCAAAATTACAGAAAACATAATACATGAAAGTTGTAGTACATAATTTATAATTTCCGGAACATCCAAAATTATCGAAATCGGTTAAGAAACGAAGACGTTATGGCCAATTTCGTTTCTGCTTCAAGCATAGAGCAAATATTGGTTTTGCTCTCGGGATAGCAGTATAAAAATTCAATTTTGACATAGCTACCCTCAAAATTACAGAAAACTTAATACAAGAAAGTTGTAGTACATGATTTATGCTTTTCGGAACATCCAAAATTATTAAAATTGGTTAAGAAACGAAGAAGTTATGACCAAAACAATATGGCGACAGAAAACAGAAAAAAAACAAAGAGGAAACGTAACCTTATTAATACAAAAATTCAACTCAGAACTTTGTTTTTGGCAAGCATTTGTAAGCTTTTACACTTACCTATTAATTTACAGTGAATAAGTGAGGATTTGCAAGCAAGATTGGGCCTTTAGCACAAGATTGGAGCCCAAAACACCTGTAGAAGCTTGTATAATCTTTAGTTTGAAGAATTTTCTCTATTTTTAGCAGCAATTTTGGATGGAATTGGATTTACCATGAAGTGACTATTGTTTTTCTTAATTTCTTTTTACTATACTCTGAATGAGAAAAAAGTACGTACTGTTAGTTTCTCACCAGAAAATTCTAGATAGTAGGCTAATGGATCCTTCTTTCTACCCAATTAAGCCCAAGAGAAAAATTACTTAGTGAAAATCAAAACTATGTATATGTTTTACTTATTTTTAACATTATATACACACATTTTCAATATTTAAAGTCATATAAAATGCATTCATCTTATTGTATTGAAATAAAATAGTTATTGTAACAAAAATAAAAATTTCAACAATAAAAAGTTGTTTTTACAATAAAACCACATTTTTGACAATATTTAACAAATTTCACAATTTTAGTGTAAATACACTATTTTTAAAGCATAACTTGATCAAAAATTATCCTCTTAGTCAAATAAATTGTAATAAATCATTCTAACACTTCTAAAATAACAAAATAATATTTCCACCCAATATTTTAACTTTTATTTTAATAAAAGACATGTTTTCTTCATATTTTTCCTTTTATATTCAATAAAAGGATAATATTTGCAATAATTACCAATATTATCACATTAACTTAATTAAGATACAATAAATGATTAATTTCACTCCAAAACATCAAAATAAAGTTTTTAAAACTTTATTTCCACCAATTTGGTACTATAAACATCGTGGCTAGTACTAATATTTGGTACTATAAACATCGTGTTGACTAGAGTCAAGTAACATCATATCATCGTGAACGTCGTGATGACTATAGTCTATAATATCATAATGAATCCCAATCACAAAGGCTCGAGTTAATAACATCGTGATGATCAGAGTCGCAACTACAATGTGATGACTCCAATTGAGTACTCGTGGTCTATAGTACTAGTAAACATCATGAATGTGTCTCAACTTCTCGGATAGGAACCCAATAGACGTTAATGTACGTCTCATACCATACGTTCGCACCTAACGGTTTACTAGCCATTAGTTGGTGCCACACTAGTAAAACACCATAAACATCATGAAAATATACCCTGCCTCATCTCATCGGCGAGTAAATACAATACCCTACCCGTCTCATCTCATTGATGGGTACTAGTGGCATCGTGACTTGCCTCATTTCATCGACAAGTAAAATCCATCATAATACATCTCAACATCATAAAATCATCAAAAAGGTAGCTTACCTCATCTCATCGGCAAGTAAAAATAACATCTAGATGGTTATTTATAAGCATAATTCCAAATAGAAATTTCTAGCTCTTAATTCGTCTCAATTTTGACCCTGATAACTTTAAAATTATAGAAAGCTCAAAATATAAAACTTATATCTCTATGTCTAAGCTTTCGAAAACATCTAAAATTATTGAATTTGGTTAAGAAACGAAAATGTTATGGCCAAAACAATTCTCAGGCCTGTGTTTGTTGTTGCTGTCGATTTGCTCGCGGGACAGCAACAAACAAGCACGATTTTGATCAAGCAAAAATCAAAATTATAGAAAACTCAAAACATAAAACATGTAGTACATAACTTATGCTTTCCGGTACATCCAACATTATCAAAATCGGTAAAGAAACGTAGAAGTTATGGCTAATTTCGTTTCAGCTTCTAGCATAGAGCAAATATTGGTTTTGTTCTCGGGATAGCTGTATAAAAATTAAATTTTGACATAGCTAACCTCAAAATTACAGAAAACTTAATCCATGAAAGTTGTAGTACATAATTTAAGCTTCCCGTAACATCCAAAATTATCAAAATCGGTTAAGAAACGAAGAAGTTATGGCCAATTTCATTTCAGCTTCAAGCACAGAGCAAATATTGGTTTTGCTCTCGGAATAATAGTAAAAAAATTCAATTTTGACATAGGTAACTTCAAAATTACAGAAAATATAATGAATGAAAGTTGTAGTTTATTACTTAAGATTTCCGGAAAATCCAGAATTATCCAAATCGGTTAAGAAACGAAGAAGTTATGGCCAATTTAGTTTCAGCTTCAAGCATAGAGCAAATATTGGTTTTGCTCTCGGGATAGCAGTAGAAAAATTAAATTTTGACATAGCTAACCTCAAAATTACAGAAAACTTAAAACATGAAAGTTGTAGTACATGATTTATGCTTTCCGTAACATCCAAAATTATCAAAATCGGTTAAGAAACGAAGAAGTTATGGCCAAAACAATATGGCGACAGAAAACAGAAAAAAAACAAACAGGAAACGTAACCTTATTAATACGAAAATTCAACTCAAAACTTTGATTTTGGCAAGCATTTGTAAGCTTTTACACTTACCTATTGATTTGCAGTGAATAAGTGAGGATTTGCAAGCAAGATTGAGCCTTTAGCACAAGATTGGAGCCCAAAACACCTGTAGAAGCTTGTATAATCTTTAGTTTGAAGAATTTTCTCTATTTTTAGCAGCAATTTTGGATGGAATTGGATTTACCATGAAGTGACTATTGTTTTTCTTAATTTCTTTTTACTATACTCTGAATGAGAAAAAAGTACGTACTGTTAGTTTCTCACCAGAAAATTCTAGATAGTAGGCTAATGGATCCTTCTTTCTACCCAATTAAGCCCAAGAGAAAAATTACTTAGTGAAAATCAAAACTATGTATATGTTTTACTTATTTTTAACATTATATACACACATTTTCAATATTTAAAGTCATATAAAATGCATTCATCTTATTGTATTGAAATAAAATAGTTATTGTAACAAAAATAAAAATTTCAACAATAAAAAGTTATTTTTATAATAAAACCACATTTTTGACAATATTTAACAAATTTCACAATTTTAGTGTAAATACACTATTTTTAAAGCATAACTTGATCAAAAATTATCCTCTTAGTCAAATAAATTGTAATAAATCATTCTAACACTTTTAAAACAATAAAATAATATTTTCACGCAATATTTCAACTTTTATTTTAATAAAAGACATGTTTTCTTCATATTTTTCCTTTTATATTCAATAAAAGGATAATATTGGCAATAATTACCAATATTATCACATTAACTTAATTAAGATACAATAAATGATTAATTTCACTCCAAAACTTCAAAATAAAGTTTTTAAAACTTTATTTCCATCAATTTGGATTTATTTCAACAATTAAATGTTGAAATACATCACTTGGTAAATTTATTAATTCAATTTACCTAAATTCCAATATTTTCCATTTTATTTAACCAAAACTCCACACAATGAATTTTAGACCCAATATTTAACTCCAAACATATTGTTTATTTAAAATAAACAATTTAAACCAAATTTATTTCTCCATTACATTCTATTCACTATATTAAATTATAACTATCGTTATAATTTAATATCATCAGTAATCTCCAATACTAGGGTTGTTACAGTTATTATAAATTGGGTAAAGATACTAGTGAGGGGAAAACCCATTCCGCTTAGTGGCGTGGTCTCACTAGATATCTATATGGTTCGAGATGGTAGGTTATTATTCACAACAGATTTTTTGTCTGACTCAAAGTTTATGTTTTCTCCTTAAACTCTCGGGTGCTCAATTGATTTTGAGTATTTTTAGAGTTAAGGTTTTCAAGTTCTTCTTTAGACGAATAAGCTTCCGGAGATGTGCAGGCGACAAGCTAGCTATTAGGAGTTCTTTCTATTTGATTTCGCTGTGTAATTGGATGTAATGGAAAAGTTGTCTTATTGCCTATATTTAGACTCTGATCTACCAATGGGGCATCTTCATTTGTCGCTCTTGGCGTATTTTTAATAATTATATTTCTCTTAACGTGGTTTACAAATTGGGATTATGTAATGAATCTGAAATGTGATCTGAAATGACATGAGAAATTTGTTTTAAATTGAGTTTAAAATTTTTTTGTATTCATTTGTTTCTGGTATATCAATGTATCTAACATTACCGCATTTGGTCACTAAGAATTAATAATTATGGATGACTGCAGCATCCGTAGCGGTTAGTTTTGGGCCTCCAAATGGGGGATGTCACACAGTTCAATGAGTTGGCTATGTTTGGTATGGTGCTGGTGAATACCCCTCATAAGAAAGCTCTGAAGTTTTCAAAAGGGTTGAATCAACCTCTTCAAGGTTTGGCCCTCAGTCATATTCCTATGGGTGCGACCTTCGAGGGTTTCATAGAGATGGCCTTACTGAACTTTGTTTCCAAGGAGGAGGTGAAGAGTGAGCCCAAGAAGTCAAGAGGATATATAGCCTAGCAGAATCATCGCAAGGACGGAATGAGGGTCAAAGAGAAGATTAAGATGTAAGAGCTGCAGTGTAGGTGATGTGATAAGAGGGGGCATTTTGCGAGGAGTGCAGGATGAACATCTCAAAGATCAAATGTTACAACTGCAATAAATTTAGCACTTGAGGAGGGAGTGTCCGGCACCACAAAAGACCTCTACCCAAGTAGTTTCAGCTTACGAACTGGATGTTGTTCCCACCTTGAGTGCACCTCCAATAGCGGACAAGGGGAAGAAGGACGTAATTGAAGGTGTGTTAACTTATTCCGATTTACCCATTCGTCCTTATTGGACACTGGAGCAACACACTCTTTTATCTCGAGTAGACTTGTAGATGAGTTGCACTTAGACATTACATACCCAGTAGTTGTATCAAACTCTATAGAAAAATCGGCTTATTTATCTATGATATATAGGGGTTCGAAGTTGTTTATTTTGGGGGTCGAGTTTTATTGTGATGCTTTTTTCTTAGGATTTTCTAGGTTTGATTTGATTTTGGATATGGACGAGATGGCCATGTATGGGGCGATCTTAGATTGTGGTAGGAAGGATGTTAATCTTGGTACTTGTAGTTGAAATGGTCTAGAGGTTTATTCGGATCTCAGATGTCGGTTATGTTGAGTTACCTATATTATTTAGACATATCATATGATGAGTTAGCTTCAATGCCAGTTGTTAAAGACTATCCAGATGTCTTTTTCTAGGTCACTGGTCTTCCACCCCAGAGTGAGATTGAGTTTTGGATTTACTTATAGAGAATGCTGGACCTGTTGCCTTACCCTTGAGTCACAAGGCTCCTAAAGAGATATCTGAGCTGAATAAGCAAGTGAATGAGCTATTGGAGAAAGGCTTCATTAGGAAGAGTATTTCAAAGTAGGGAGCACCAGTTGTCTTTGCTACCAAGGAGGATGGTTCTCTAAGGCTTTGAGTCGATTATCGTGAGCTGAATAAACTGACAAAGAAAAATTGTGACCCATTGCCTTGCATAGACGATCTCATTGATCAGTTGGTTGGAGTGAAGGATTCTCTCAGCTTGACTTGGCTGTCGAATTCCATTGTTGCATGTGTGTAACATCCCCTATCTTGAGGCCCAAAGCTAAATGCTATAGATGATGCAGTCGTCTATAATATTAACTTCCCGCAACAAAATACGGTAATGTTAATGGTATCCATAATATCAGAAGCACATGAATATGAAACAAAATACAGATTCCAAAAACAAAATTTCTGATTACATTTCACAAAATCATGTTTCATATCCAATTACATAATCTTAAGCATTTCCCAGGCATTAAACAAATATAATTATTACAGAATACGCCAAGAGCGACATATGAAGATGCCCCCTTAGATGATCAGAGTATTAAATAGACAAAAACTGTCTTAATACATCATAGTGGAAATAAAACATAACAACTCCTATATAACTAACATCAGCCTCCTGCTCGTCTCTGAAAGGTTTATTCGCCCACCTACTAAAACCTGTAAATCCTCAACTCTCAACCTACTCAAATCCATTTTTAGCACCCGAGAGTTTAAGCGGAAAAATATAAACTTTGAGTCGGATATAAAGCCTGGTGTGAATAATATTATACATCTCAGTTTACTGATATTAAGTGAGACCATGCCGCTTAGCGGAACAGGTTTCCCCTCACTAATATCCCTTTTTAAAACATATCTTTTTCAAATCAAAATCCTGCAACCAAACTGGTTAAAACAATAATAGCAATATCATGTATGCATACAAATCAAGTAATAAATGGACTATCTGTCTGAACACTATAGTTTTGTTTGGCTAACTACTAGCCTTTGGCTGACTCAAGCCTACCAGAAAAAATAAACAAATAATCTAACTTCTGTTATATACTCTTCCTGATGGTCTGTCCCTAACTTGCTACTCCTAGGGTCAACTGATCCTAATGGTTTTGCCGGCTCACCAACAACCTATCTATACTCTGTATATTCCTTTCAGTGTGTAACATCATTTTAGTCTTACCTTTGACAAAGCCCTACACATTGGAATTCTAGACTAATATTAGCTACGGGCTACTAGTTAAAGTATAGGGCGCGATCCCATACCGGTCCCATATGGTATTCTAATATCTGAGTCATTTAGTTAGGGTCAACTACACAATCAAATTTCCCTTGAAAACATTTCTTTCCAATTGATTTAACCCTTTAAATCATACTTAAACAAGGAAAATATACTCTATGCTTTACTCAAATCACTTTGCCATGTTATATATACTTTACACAAAACATTATTGATGAACACATTCGAAACCTTTGTCTAAAACTTTTAAACGGCTCTTTTCAAAACCATTGAAAGTACCCCTTTCGAAACCATTGAAAGTACCCTTTTCGATACAAGTAATCTAATTTACTTTATAACCTTATGTTGAAAGGCCAAAACATACCTTTCAAAACCATTTACTATAGCCCTTTCGAAAACGTTGAAAACATCCCTTTCGAAAGTTTTCAAAAACCTTAGACATCCTCTTTTCAAAACACTTTAAACATGCCATTCGAAAACATTGAAAACCCTCCAATTAAAACCTTTCAAAAACATTGGGGAACCACCCCCTTGAAACCATTATCTTATACCTTTTGAAAGCATTAAGTCCTTTACATAAATCAAACCATTCGAAAGCATTGGGTTCAATTAATAAGATGTGGAACAACCTTTCGAAACAATTCAAAACTATTTCTTTCGAAACCTTTAGGTTTAGCTTTCAAAATCTCAAAAGAGTCTTAAAACAACTAAGTCGAAAGCAACACTTCCGAAAGCAATTTCCTAAGTAAAGAAGTGGATGGTGTCGAAACCTATCCCTTCGAAAGCATTGAAGAAGTGGCTCTACTTTTAGAAACAAAGGAACCCTTTCGAAGGCACTGCTTCGAAAGGTAAAAGGTGACATGTTGGGTTTCGACCCCTTCGAAAGCAATTTCTTAAAACAAAGGCACAATCTCTTTCGAAACCTTTCTTTAAAACAGTTAACTAAGCCGAAAGCTATCTTAGTCGAAAGCAAAGCAGTCGCATTTTCATTTAAAAGAAAAGCAAGGTTTCAACCCCTTCAGAACCCCTATTTCGAATCTATACCTTTCGCCTATGTCCAATTTACTACGTACCAAGGCTTTTGATACCATGTTTATTGGTTTCGAATTGGTTTGAGATGGAAGTACCTAGTCGAATGGTGCTGCCTAATGTGGAGAAATAGCAAAAACATGGTAAAACTGATTTTTAACTTTAAAAAGTAATTCCTTTTCAACTAACCTGCTTTGTTTGTCAACATATGATTGGTTGCTAATTTCTTTTTCAAAATCTTTTCAAAGAGTGCTGCCGAATTTTCAGAAGTAAATGATTTAAAATATTTACAAAATGCCCTTTCTCCTTTATAAATATATAAAACATTTAAGTCTCATACCTTAAATAATTTTATATACTTATTAAAACAATTAGGAAAATTCTACAAATATTCCCATAATAATTTCTAATATGTTCTATAACATATTTAAATTTCAGAACCAAAACATATATAAAATAGCCGTAATTAATTTTAAACCCAATTAACTATTTTCTTCACTAGAAAATTAATAATTAATCCATATTAATTCAGTAAATTATGAAATTTGAAACCATCTCCAAAATATTATTTCTGGCATTATATAAAAATCGCAAGGCATTTGGATGTCATTTAATAGGGTTTTCACATTAAAACTTATCATAAATTCCATATGAAATATCATAAATCATCAACAAGTATATATCCATTTTAACAATCAAAACATGGCAAACATTTGCAAAATAATTTGGATCCCAATCTAAAACCGAAAATAAGAAAACATGGTGTGTAACCTATTATTCACCTTTAACTTGTGATTAAGGAGTTGAGATTTGATACTGGATTAAGTTGCTTAAGCTTCCTTCTTTTAGATTCTTACTTATCTTATTCTTTCTTTTTCCTTAATGGTGGCCGGCCTCTCTAGTATTTGATTTTGTTTTGAATGTTAAAATGAACGTGTATGAGGGTTTGGGGTATAAGGGTATGACTTATTCCTACTTTGCCCCTCATCTACTACCCTAACTTATTTTACTTCATTTTCCTTTAGTTCATTTGTTTAAATTGGCACGGCTACATTCTATTAACAAAAATCTCAATCCCTTAATCATTCACATTATTTCATTTAATTTAACTAATTAAATGTCCTAAATAATGTTAATCAAAACTAGGGTCGTTACAGACTCCCTTCCTTAAAGAATTTTTTTCTCGAAATTACGATAAGGTACACAACAAATCATTCATAAAGGTAAACATAATACAAAACAAATCAGGATAAGCGTCCCTAATCCTGCTCTCAATTTCCTATGTACAGTTTCTCTCATCGTTGCTCCACTGGACCTTAACTAATCTGACTGTCTTGTTCCTCTGCCTCTTCTCATCTCTCGCGACTATACGAACTAGATTTCTAACTATAGTAAAATTCTGTTCCACTACTAAGTCCTCTAACACGGTCGGTGCTATAGTAGTCTCCGGATCTCAAATACACTTCCTCAGATGAGAAATATAAAAAACATTGTGGACTCCTGCCAAACTGTTCGGTAACTCTACTCTATATGCGAGTTTCCCGATCCTTTCTACAATGGGAAATGGTCCAACGAATCTCGGTGCTAATTTTCCTGATTTCCCGAATCTGATCATACCCTTCATTGGTGATACTTTGATGAAATTATGATCTCCAACTGAGAACTCTAAGTCTTTCCGTCTTCTATCTGCATAGCTCTTCCGCCTAGACTGAGCTTCCTTCATTCTAGCTCAAATCAACTCAATCTTCTCTGCAGCTTCTCTAACTAAATCCGGACCAAGAACTAACCTATCCCAGGTCCATTACCAGCAAACTGGAGATTTGCATGGCCTTCCATAAAAAGCTTCAAATGGTGTCATCCCTATACTAGTCTGATCTCTTGTTATACGAAAACTCGACTAAGTGTAGATGGTCTTCCCATAATCCTCCAAAATCTAGCACACAAGCTCGTAACAAATCTTCTAAGATTTTGTTAACTCTTTCCCTTTGCCCATCTGTCTGTGGATGGTAAGTGGTACTCATCTTGACCTTGGTACCCAAAGTATCCAATAGACTCTTTCAGAACACACCAGTGAATAAGGAGCCTCTATCACTTACTATACTACTAGGAATTCCATGAAGTCTAACTATATTCTTCATAAATAATTTAGCCAAAATAGGTGCCGTTCTAGTTGACTTGACTAGTATGAAATGGGCAGTCTTGGTTAACCTTTCCACTGTGACCAATATACTTACATTTCCTCTATTTTTTCTTGGTAACCCGTTTATGAAATCCATCGAGATAGAATCCCACTTCCATACTGGAACATCTAAAGGCTGAAGTAACCCACTCGGTTTCTGATGTTCATCTTTCACCTGTTGACAGTTCAGACATTGCTTTATCCATAAGCCTACATCTTTCTTCATACCTTCCCAGATGAAACTTCTCTTCATGTCCTGATACATCTTAGTTCCTCCCGGATAAATAGTGAACTTCGAACGATAGCATTCTTCAAGAACTTCCTTCCTAATGCTTCCTACATTCGGAACACATAACCTTCCTTTCTTCCTCAACCACCCATTCTGGTTAAGACTAAAATCATTCAAGTCATCGCTCTCTATTCCATCCCTTAACTTTCTAATCCGTTCAACTAGTAATGGATCCTTCTTCTGCTTAGAAGTAATCCTTTCAATCATCATCGGTCATACTTCTAAACATGACAACATAGCAGTTTCCTTACTAGACCTAGCTTCAAATCTCCACTATACTCTGCATGTAGTCAATGCTTCTAAATATTTCCACTCAACTATCATTGACAATGCTGCATTCTGATGTTTTCTGCGAAGTGCATCAGCAACCTTATTGCCTTTTCCTAGTGTGTACTCAATACCAAAATCATAAGCGGCCAAAAACTCTAACCACCTCTGTTGTCTCATGTTCAACTCTTTCTGAGAGAATAAATACATCAGCGACTTATGATCCGTATACAATTCAAATCTCTCTCACAAAAGGTAATGTCTCAACACCTTTAACGCAAAAATTACCACAACTAATTCCATATCGTGAGTCGGATACCAAACCTCATGTGGTCTAAGCTGTCAAGATGCATAGGCAATCACTTTACCTCTTTGCATTAACACAGCACCTAATCATGTTCCACATGCGTCCGTGTACACCACTAAGTCATGATTCCCCTCTGGAACAACCAACACAGGTGCATTAGTCAATAAGTTTTTCAGCTTCTGGAAAGCCTCCTCACACTTATTGGTCCAAGCAAAATTCACATCCTTTCGCGTTAGTTTCGTCATCGGTGCCGCTATTCGTGAGAAATCCTTAATGAATCTCCGATAATACCCAGCTAATACAAGAAATTTTTTATCTCAGTCATTGTCTTGGGTTTCTTCCAATTATTCACCGCTTCAATCTTAGTCGGATCTATAGACAACCCTTTATTTGAGACTACATAACCAAGAAACTTCACTTCCTTCTTCCAAAAATGACACTTCGAAAATTTTGCCTTCAGTTGATGCTGCCTCAACGTCTCAAGCACCACTCTAAGATGAACTTTATGCTCTCTTTCATCCTTAGAGCATATCAAAATATCATCTATGAAAACCAACACGAACCTATTCAAATTCTCATAGAACACTCGGTTCATCAAATTTACAAAGAATGTCGACGCATTAGTTAGTATGAATGGCATTACTAACCATTCGTACGATCCATATCTGGTCCTAAATGTTGTCAAAAGAATACTATCCTCTGCAACTCTAAGCTGATGAAACCCTGTCGCTAAATCCAACTAAGAAAATACTTTGGCTCCACTCAACTGGTCGAATAAATTGTCAATTCTAGGTAATGGATATCGATTCTTTATTGTCTTCTCATTCAACTTACGATAATCGATACATAACCATAACGATCCATTCGGTTTCTTAGCAAACACTACGACTGCTCCCAAAGGCGAACTGCTTGGTCTAATAAAATTCTTGCCTTCCAAATCCAAAAATAGCACCTTTAACTCCCTCATCTCGGTATGTGTCATCCTGCTTGGCGGTCTACTCACCAGTTCTTCTCCTGGTACAAAATCTATCAGAAACTCAATAGCTCGTTTCGGCGGCTATCCAATTACAGGTTCAGAAACATCTGTGAATTCTGTAACAATGAAAACTCGATTCAACTCATATTCTACCTCCGCAATACCCAACAAAGCACTAACCTCACAACTAGGGTTTTCTACGGAGTATATAATTCGATCACTATAGTCAGGGTGTCTAAATGATATTTTCCTATCATGGCAAAATATCCTAGCATCGTATTTACTTAGCCAATCCATACCCAAAATAATTCTGAACCTTACGAAATCAAACACATGCAAAATGCAAACAAATGTATGACCTAACATATCAAACTCTAGGTGGTCACATCTCATCCCAAGAGTCACATACCCTCCTATCAGATTTGCAACCCTTAAGGAAGTAACTAGTTATGAGGGTTCTAGTTATGCACCGGTATCAAATAGAACACTAACTGACGTACCATGAATCATAAACGTACCTCCCAACACAGCTTTTCCCTTTTCCTCTGCTATTAGCCTCGAGGTAGCTGGATCCAATGCAAACACTTTGCCTTTTCCATCGTTGGCTGGCTCCTTATACCGGTTCTTATAATGTCCAATTTGATCGCAGCTGAAGTATCTAATATTCTTCTTCCCGATCACCTTCTTTCCATCTCCTAAGCGACATTCATTTGAGAAATGCCCTTTCTTATCACATCTATAGCAGACAACATCTTCCTTTCCCTTCTTAGCCGCTCCACCCTTCTGAGCTCCATTCTTGTGGAGAAACTTTCTCTTTTGACTTCGCACTCCCTAAGCTTCTTTTACATTTCTTTCCAGAAAAGCAAGCATCTCTTCATTCCTTAAGACCATCTCAACAACAGCATCACATGGACCCCTAATATGTGGTAATGTGGCCTTTGCAAGCTCAGGCTTCAACCCCCGAATGAACTTCTCATTCCTCTTAATAACGGTGTCAATGGTAGCATAGCCATATGCTAGCTCCTCAAACCTCATTGCAAACTCCAGTATAGTCATGTCTCCCTACTCCAACTCAGCAAACTTCCTGAGTAGAGTGGACTTCGCAATCTCCGACATAAACCTCTCCTCAAACCTTTTTTTGAACTCAGCACAAGTCATTGTCTCCTCATTTAACTCCAGTAGTAACACTGTTCCACCAATGCAGCGCTGCTCCTTGTAGCTGTCTAGAAGCGAGTCTTCTTATCTGCTCATCATTGAGCCCTAAATCAGCAAAAATCCTCTCACAATGAAGCATCATGTTCCCTACTTCAATTGAGTCTTCAGTACCAATAAACGACTTTCCTTTCAACCGAGCATAATCTCTACTCAAACCAGCATAGTTATCCACCACCGGAGCTTCTTGATTTCCTCCTCCAAGCACTCCTGCAGCAACTCCCGCTTGCATCATGTTTACAAAAAACTGATACATCGCTCCCATGTCAACTTGCGAGACTCCAGCACCCACATTTGCAACTTGTGCCTGACCTTGATTTCTTCTGGTATTTGGTCGGGCATTTCCATTAGTTGTGGTGCTTCCCCCTCTAAGGTTAACTCTTCCACTTCTAGCATCCATATCTGTATTCGAGTCTACATAAGATATAGAAGAATAGCCTAAGAGAGATGGGAGAATAGAGATAAAGCATATACTTTATATAGCAAATATAAGTACGTTACTATAGCGTTATCCCATACCCCGATCTTTTCTATAATTCCTTAGGATTATGTTTTCAAAATCATTTTAAGTTTAAAGTTTTTCATAAACCTATGCTTTGATGCCAAGTTATAACATCCCCTACCTTGAGGCCCAAAACTAAGCACTACAGATGCTGCAGTTATCTATAGTATTAACTTCCGATGACAAAATATGGTAATGTTAATGGTATCCATAATATCAGAAGCACATGAATATGAAACAAAATCATAGATTTCAAAAACAACTTTTTTAGTTACATTTCACAAAATCATGTTCCTATCCAATTACATAATCCCAAACGTTTACCATACATTGAAAAAATATAATTATTACAAAATATGCCAAGAGCAACATATGAAGATGCCCCCTTGGATGATTAGAGTACTAAATAGACAAAAACTATCATAATACATCACAGTGGAAATAAAAACATAACAACTCCTGAATAACTAACATCAGACACCTGCTCGTCTCCGGAAGCTTTATTCGTCCACCTACTAAAACCTTTATATCCTCAACTCTCAACCTACTCAAATCAATTTTGAGGACCCAAGAGTTTAAGGGGAAAACATAAACTTCGAGTCAGACATAAAGCCTGGTGTGAATAATACTATACATCTCGGTTTACTGATATTAAGTGAGACCACGCCGCTTAGCGAAACGGGTTTCCCCTCACTAATATCCCTTTTCAAAACATATCTTTTGCAAATCAAAACCCTACAACCAAACTAGTTAAAACAATAATAGCAGTATCATATATGCATACAAATCAAGTAATAAATGGACTATCTGTCCGAACACTATAGTTTTGTTTGGCTAACTACTGACTTTAGCTGACTCGGGCCTACCAGACAAAATAAACAAATAATCTAACTTATGTTACATACTCTTCTGGATGGTCTATCTCTAACATACTTCTCCCAGGGTCAACTGATCCTAATTGTTTTGCGGGCTCATCAATAACTTATCTATAATCTGTATATTCCTTTTTGTGTGTAACATCATTTTAGACTTACCTTTGACACAACCCTACACACTGGAATTTCGGACTTATATTAGCTAGGGGATACTAGCTAAAGTATAGGGTGTGACCCCATACCAGTCTCATCTGGTATTCTAATATTTGAGTAATTTACTTAGGGTCAACTATCCCATCAAATTTTCCTTGGAAACATTTCTTTTAAATTGATTTAACCCTTTAAATCATACTTAAACAAGGAAAATATACTCTATGCTTTACTCAAATCTCTTTTCCATGTTATGTATACTTTACACAAAACATTGTTGATGAACACATTCGAAACCATTGTTTACAACATTTAAACAGCCCCTTTCGAAACCATTGAAAGTACCCCTTTCGATACAAGTAATCTACTTTACTTTATAACCTTAGGCCGAAAAGCCAAAACATACCTTTCGAAACCATTTACAATAGTCCTTTCAAAAACATTGAAAACATCCCTTTCGAAAGTTTTATAAAACCTTAGACATCCTCTTTTCAAAGCACTTTAAACATGCCTTTCAAAAACATTGGATACCCTACATTTAAAACCTCTCGAAAACATTTTGGAACCACCCCCTTGAAACCTTTATCTTATACCTTTCGAAAGCATTAAGTCCTTTACATAAATCAAACCTTTCGAAAGCATTGGGTTCAATTAAAAAGATGTGGAACAATCACTAGTACACAATCTTCCTCTTGCGTCGCCTCATTTGCGACAGTTTAGGTAAAAACCGTAGCAAATAGTATCAATTGTGTCGATTCTTTTAACAACCGTAGCAATTGGTCTATGAAAAGCAGTAGAAAATTTAAAAACAACAATTTGCGACGGTTGTCTTCTACAACCATAGCAAATACATACAGAGTTATTTGCGACGGTTATGTGTATAACCGTAGCAAATAGTGGTCAAAAAAATTTACTTCCCGCTTTTGTTTTTATTTCCCTGCTTCTCACTGCCGCTTCACAACAACAACTCATTGAAATCCCTAAATTCCTAAATCCACTTAACCCATTCAAAGGCCTAAAAAAATTATCCAAATCTGACTCTTCTTAAATCTTTGAAAAATAATCGCCCAAAGATCACCACCACTACCAAAACAAAACCAGATTTTTTTTATAAAACTCATCGTTGGTTGGAAAATTTGGCATCAGATTATAGAGAAAATGAAGAACGGAATCCCACTTACGGATGAAGATCGGATTCCATGGCTTGAATTGCTTCGAGACTTCATGAAGAAATCAATCAACAAAAAAGAGGCGGTAACATTAACTTGCTCTACGCTGAAGAAGAAGTACGGAGAAATTCTCCGATCTGTCGATGAAAGTTACAATTAGGACAGTACGGTAAGTGTAACGTGGTTTTCATACATTTGAATGCGCTGAGGGAAGTGATTGAGAAAAGGGTGAGGAAAAGATAGGAAGAAGGAAAGCATTTTATGCTGCCTTCGCTCTTGCAGTCGCAGTTTGATCATTTGGAGATGGAGGAGGAAGAAGGTGTAATCACAGTTGGTGCTCCTCAAACCATAAAGATTGTATTGGGTAAGGTACTTGCTTTGTTTGATGTTGCGTCTTAGCTACCTGCGTCTTGCATTTGTATTTCTCTTGAATTTGATTCAACGGTGTACACAAATAATTATGTACTCCACTCAAATTGAATTTCTAACATAGATTTATTTTAAATTTTTGATTATACACGGGAATGTCTGTATTCAGTCTAAACAAATCCAGAAAATCATAGTCTTATAGGACATGAACAAGTGTGAGCAAAAATCAATGATCATAACGATAAACTAGAAAATAAAATTACAAAGGTTGTATGAGATTCATCTTATTATGCACGTTGAATTGCTGATGCCAAACATGAATAATGTGATTCTCTTATTTCTGTTTTAATATCTGGGTTATTCAGTTGGTTTTATATTCATCCACGTTACGTAACATTTGGTTATCCAACACACATCTCACATTGATGAGCTAATCAATGACGTTGAATGAGATATATAAAGCCAATAAAAAGTTGTCGGTGTTAGGATTTTACTGATCATGGACAGTGGATCCTTATCCATGCTTGTTTTTGTAATTTACAACTTGATCACCATATGTTTTATTGCTTATAATATTTTTGAAATGCCAAGATTCACCATATGGTGTGAATATATTTTCATCTAAAGCACATTCGTAGGGACAATATTATGTATATTAATTTATAATTTAATGCATCATCTTTATCATGTCTGTTTCTGTTATCTCTTGTACATTGCAAAAGTCACCTAAAAATTTGAAATATCTGGGAGTTATAACATAAATAGAAATAATTCAAGTTGCAGATAGCAATTGCCTGCCTGTCAATGGGCCTTTTAGTTAATTATATTGCAGACCTGTTGGTGTCACACTATATAATAAGATATGAAAGTATTATCATCCTTATATAATAATAGACTATTGTTTGTCAGTTTGATACTAAATGGCATGCCTTATCAAATAATCTTTTGCTTTTGCTTTAACAGACCAAGGCGGTTCTGATCCATGGGCCAGCAAGTCTGTCATTGAGATAAGCAGTATGTTTTAACTCCATTTAAGTAAATTTTTCTCATAAATTTCCTTTTACCATATACCAAGTAATTGAATGCATCATGCAGTAACTTTTTTTGACATGAGGTGTAACCATCCCCATGATTAAATTCCTTGCACTATTTTGTATCCCATACGAACACATTCCACATTTCTACAACGTTGTAACATTTCTGATATTGTTTTATGATGTATGGTAACAAGTCTTTTAAAAACCACACTTGACTAATGCCATACAAACTCTGTTGTTTGTCATGTAATAGATGAAATATGAACTATTACAGATATCATAGAACCTTTTAAACTTTAGGTTATGTCCGTTTTCTCCTTATTGATAGCATGCGTTTTAAAAACATTATACCATCATTGTGTTTAAGTTTATCAAACTTTATGTTTCAGGTGGAAGAGATTGATGAATTATATTGAAACTTTAGCAATCCATTTTATGCGGATGCTATGGCAAATGAAAAGGATGCTTGTATTCTGTAAGAGCAGAAGATAAACTTCAAAAAGGTTCATTGAAACTTGTTTGTTAAATAAATAAATAAATAAATGTGTGTGTGTGTGTCTTATGATTTATACAATTCTGTAAATTATATGACTACTATTTTTCTACTATTAGATAAGAGAAGAGGATGTACAAGGTTAACCAGAAAGCTACAACTTCAATCAAAGTGGTAGAGACATAAACTCTTAAGACATCAGGTATTGGCTTCACGTAAAGTTATTCCTTTTGCATGATTATTCAATAAATTTTTGATATGTAGACAAAAAATATTAATCTGAAGTAAAACTTGCATAATCATCATAAACAAGAATACAAGTTCAAATTTACCAAAATTTTCATAATTTTTTCTCTATAGTTTTCAAATCATATTTAATAAATTATATATAAAACTGAAATTTTAATAATTTTGAATCAATTTTATAAAGATACTCCAAATTGTCAAAACACTACTGCCTCAGTAGTGTGTGTCTACCATCTAGGAATTTTAGGTGCAAACAATCATCACCAATTGAGTAGAGCATTTGAAATGGATTAGGATTGCTACGAGCAATTTAATTAACAGTCAAGGTGGTTTCAATAATTTAAAATAATCATGCAGACTTGATTAGGACTGCTTCACCTGAAATGAAGTTATCGTGTACCATCTCTACTTGCTTTAAACATATAATATACACTCATTTGGTAAGCAGGAAAGTCAGGGCATAAAATTTTCCTCTATATAAATCATGTGATCACAGAGTGAACATTCTAAGTGCCCATCTTTCAATCAATCTAGAGATAACAACTAGTAGGATTAAATTGGTTTGCCTTATTATGGTGTCATATTATTCGACCATATTTGCAATAGCTGATTCTCTACTCCTACATCTTTTATAACTGCCGTGTTCAAAACTTTGAGAAAATTTGAAATAGTTAATGCTCTACATTTATTGAAATTCAATATTAAATTTAATTTAAAGTTACCTCAATTTCTGTTTTTTTTAACAACAAAGGGGTCCTAACAATGGATTTAACTATAAGGCTCAAAATAACATTTGAATATGTCAAAGGACTTGCATAGTTGAATGAATACCATAAGGAGTTTAAATATCATTCCTTCTTTCAAAAAAGTTACGGTTAGTTTTTGATACTAATTGTATTCAGCATAATTAATATACGTTTCTGAGTTACATTTTGAGTTACAGTGAAACTTCTTTTCCTTAAACCTAACGAAACTAATCATCTCCATATTACCATTTAAATTAAATCTATCTACGTGAATCCTTGTCTATACATTCTTATGTTTCTTGTAATAGATAGAATTCTATTTTGGTTTGTTTAATACATGGAAATAATGAAAACGGAATAAAATAAAATAAATAACTAATCATATTCTCATCTTATGTGATGAGATATAACCTAAGCAATTCATAGAAAGAGTACTTCAATGAAGTATAATATGATATTCAATGAATTCTAGACACTTCAATGAAGTTTAACTTGAGCATTATTTGATAAATAGAAACAATGTTATACGGCAAAATTTAGACAATTGAAGTGTGGTTCAGCAAACTTGGAGGTTATACATTTAATGCAGTGTTATACTTCATTAAAGTATAACCACTAATCAATACAGATTAATTGCAACGAATATTATTAATATTATGCAGTGAAATTTGGATGTGGGAGAGTTGCAATGAATGGTTAATCTAATTTGGTGTTTTAGAATGCAGGGAAGCCGCAAACCAAAAGAAGCCACGATGCATAGGTGAGTTGCTTTTAGCCAAGACGGTGACTGCAATTATGAATGAATCGAGGCAGCAAGTGATGAGAGGAGATGTGAAGATGGCTCTCATCCAAGTGAGTTGAGGTATGTTGAAGACTCACGTATGTTGAAAGTTAAAAAAATGTATATATGTGTGCTGATAAATGATGTGTAAAACATGTATGCTGAGGTAAATACCATATGTATATTGTAACTCAAACAATATACGTTTTGAGTGAGGTAGTTGGTGTGTTTCATGACATTATTACACTTATCCAAACAAGGTTAATTAGTTGCTACCTTTTCAATATCAGTAACGTTTTAGTAATTTATCTTTAATGTTTTAGTAATTTATGTATAGAAATAGAAAGTTATGCTATTTATATAATCCATTATGTGAATCTGCATTGAATATTTGTAGCCAAATATCAGTCTATTACGACGGTTATTAAAATAAGCCGTAGCAAAAAATAAGCAATTCGCTTCGGTTGTTCAACTCAACCATAGCAAAAGGTCACCATTTCGAAGTCAAAATGGTAGTCTATTGTGACGGTTGTTAGGAAGAACAGTCGCAAAAAATAGACAACCTACGATGGTTGTTTAACCCAATCGTAGCAAATTGTCACCCTTTTGAAGCCAAAATGGAAGTCTATTGCGATGGTTGTTATAAAGAACCCTCACACAAAATAGGTCTGCTGCGACGGTTGTCATAACAAACCATAGCAAAAGGTGTTTTTTGCGACGGTTTAAAAAACGTCGCAACTGGTTTTTTTCTGTTGCGATGTCTGCATTTGCTACAGTTGTTGAACCTTCGCAGCAGGGGATAAACAACCGTCGCAAATGACCTGTTTTGTAGTAGTGAACCTTTCAAAACCATTCAAAACTATTCCTTTCGAAACCTTTGGGTTTGGCTTTTAAAATCTCAAAAGAGTCTTAAAACAACTAAGTCGAAAGCAACACTTCCGAAAGCAATTTCCTAAGCAAAGAAGTGGATGGTATCCCTTCGAAAGCATTTGAGAAGTGGCTCTACTTTTAAAAATAATGGAACCCTTTTGAATGCACTGCTTCGAAAGGTAAAAGGCTGCAGGTTGGAGTTTCGAACCCTTCGAAAGCAATTTCTTAAAACAAAGGCGCAACCTCTTTCGAAACCTTTCTTTAGAACATTTAACTAAGTCGAAAGCTATCTTATTCAAAAGCAAAGCATGCGCATTCCCTTTTAAAAGAAAAGCAAGGTTTCAACCCTTTCGGAACCCCTGTTTCGACTCTATACTTTTCACCTATGTCCAATTCACTACGTACCAAGGCTTTTGATACTATGTGTATTAGTTTCAAATTGGTTGGAGGTGGAAGTACCTAGTCGAAAGGTGCAGCCGAAAGTGGCAAAATAGCAAAAACATGGTAAAACTGATTTTTAACTTTAAAAAGTAATTCCTTTTCAACTAACCTACTTTGTTTGTGAACATATGATTGGTTGATAATTTCTTTTCCAAAATCTTTTCAAAGAGTGCTGCCGAATTTTCAGAAGTAAATGATTTAAAATGTTTTCAAAATGCCCTTTCTCCTTTTATAAATATATAAAACATTTAAGTCTCATAACTTAAATAATTTTATATACTTATTAAAACAATTAGGAAAATTCTACAAAAATTCCCAAAATCGTTTCTAATATGTTTTCTAACATATTTAACTTTTAGAGCCAAAACATATATAAAATAGCCATAATTAATTTTAAACGTAATTAATTATCTTCTTCACTAGAAAATTAATAATTAATCCACATTAATTCAGTAAATTATGAAATTTGAAACCCATCTCCAAAATATTATTTTTGGCCTTATATAAAAATCACAAGGCATTTGGATGTCATTTAACAGGATTTCACATTAAAACTTATCATAAATTCCATATGAAATAGCATAAATCATCAACAAGCATATATATCCATTTTAAAAATCAAAACATGGCAAACATTTGCAAAATAATTGGGATCCCAATCTAAAACCGAAAATAAGAAAACATGATATGTAACCTATTATTCACCTTTAGCTTGTGATTAAGGAGTTGAGATTTGATATTGGATTAAGTTGCTTAAGCTTCCTTCTTTTAGATTCATGCTTATCTTATTCTTGCTTTTTCCTTAATGGTGGCAGGCCTCTTTAGTATTTGATTTTGTTTTAAACGTGAAAATGAACGTGTATGATGGTTTGGGGTATAAGGGTATGACTTATTCCTACTTTGCCCCTCATCTACTACCCTAACTTATTTTACTTCATTTTCCTTTAGTTCATTTGTTTAAATTAGCATGGCTGCCCTCTATTAACACAGATCTCAATCCCTTAACCATTCACATTATTTCATTTAATTTAACTAATTAAATATCCTAAATAATGTTAATCAAAATTAGGGTTGTTACAGCGTGATGATAGTATTCAGAAGACTGGTTTTCATACACCCAATGGACTTTATGAGTGGTTAGTCATGCCCTTTGGACTAACCAATGCACCCGCCTACTTTATTAATCTAACGAGTCGAGTTCTTAGTGGGTTGCTTAATAAGTTCGTGGTGGTATAAGTTGACGACATATTAGTATATTCAAAAAGTGAGCTTGAGCATAGGTTGCATCTAAGAGAAGGGCTCAATACACTCCATGGGCATAATTTAAATGCGAAGTTTTCCAAATGTCACTTTTGGCACCAGGAGGTACACTTTTTAGGACACGTTGTCTCTAAGCGTGGGTTGGTGGTCGATTCTAGTAATGTTGCAGTAGTACATGATTGGCATGTGCCAAAGAATGCCATTGATGCGATGAGTTTCCTTGGTTCGACAGGCTACTATAGGAAGTTCATTAAGGACTTTGCTAAAATCTCTATCCCTCTAACCTGCCTTAACAGCAAGAATTTGGTTTTCTCGTGGGACTCGAAGTGTAAGAATTCTTTTATCAAGCTAAAGGAGGCATTGACTAGTGCACTTGTTCTAATATCAAGGTTTTAAATCTCGGATTTCGGTCACGTTTCGTCTCGAAGATTTTTGGGACTCGATCTCGTACTGGGGGAGATCTCGAACGAGATGAGTCCATCTCGGTCGTCCATATCGGATTTACATCTGGATTCCTAAAATTTATTTCAGAGTAATCTCAGAGTATATGTCATGTCGAAAATTAGTCTTCATACACCGAAACTTATAAATATTAGTCACTACCTAAATGAAAACTTTACACATTTACTTTGAATTTATCACATGCTTATCATTAATAATTTACTCATATTAATACAAATAAATAATGAGAATTTGTGAATAATGTTCAATATAATATTATATGTGAAAATATACATGAAACAAACCATCACAAAGCGAGTTACATCTTTTTTTAAGGGAAAAATGACTAGATGTAAAAATGAACAAATGAACAAACATTTAAACAATACACATGCAAAAAAGACACATGTATAAGACCATGATACTTGGTTAAAATAAGACCAAGTTTGCCAAAAGTAATAATTTAGACTTTTAATTACAAAATCATCTAGACAAGTAGAAGCTAAAGTTATACTCTACATACAAAAGCCTCTAAAAGAGTAGAAATCATAGTTATATCGTAGTTACAAAAGCTTCTAAATAAGTGGAAGTCAAAGTTATATTTTAGCTACAAAAGCTTCTATACAGGTAGAAGTTAAAGAGTTAATTTAATGAAATTCTAAAAATCAGCCGATATCTCGTAATCAAAACTCGTCCGAGATGTCGGGCGAGATACCATAATATCGGCCGAGATATACGTCAGGCGAGATTACAACGAAACAACTAGTTTCGAATCGCTCAGGCTCGAAAACGAGATCTTGGCCGAGATCTCGGCCGAGACGAGCGAGATTTAAAACCTTGTCTAATATTACCTAATGGTACGAAGGCATACGCGGTGTATACTGATGCTTGCGGTATGAGGTTGGGCACAGTTTTGCTATAGGAAGAGAGAGTTGTGAGCTATGCTTGTCAACCACTGAAAGTCCATAAGAGAAACTATCCTACCCATGATCTTTAGTTGGCAGCTATTGTTTTTGTACTCAAGTCATGGAGACACTATCTATTTGGAGAGTGGTTTGAGCTGTATATTGATCATAAGTCTCTGAAGTTTTTGAATTTAAGGAACAAGAGGTGGATGGAGTTTTTGGCATCGTATGATTTTGATATCTCCTATACTCCAGGCAAAGGAAATGTCATAGCCCATGCCTTGAGTAAGAAGCATGCGATATTGAGTCTTATGTTCTTAAAGTGGAAGCACTTGGAGTTCATTTATACATTCGATTTTCGACCATCGTTAGAAATCACTCCAGGATTGTTAACAACGTTGGATGTGCATCCTACACTTATGGACTGTAACGACCCACTATTTTGGACCATTCAAATCGACAATAAAACCACACATGTCGGACTTGAATAATACAAAACAATAGATTGTAATAATTTTGGAGCAAATAAAACCAATCACATACACAGAATATCAGAATAACTCGTAGCGAAAAATAAAATAAATAGTGGTTCATGAAGCCACTACAATACATAGTCTCAAAACGGATTCAAAATACATAGTCTGAAAAACAGATACAACGGAGTCTGAATACATAAGAATTGTAGAAATCCAAAATACATAGAAGTCCACTAATACAAAAGCTGAAATAGAACAACTGAAACTGAAATAGATAAATAACTAGATAAGCAGAATCTCCAGCGATTCCTAGCTCCAGAAAGTGAAGTCCAAAGCTGTGAATACTCAGGCTGACCCGAGCGTAAACAAAACACAAACACTCGAGTCAGGACATACATACTTATACAATGTAAACCAACTCAAGTGAACTGTAACAAATGCACAAGTAACTTAAAGAATGCTTGGGATCGCCCATTCTTTAAGGATCCGTTAAACTATCTACTATGTAGTAATATACGCTATTATAATAATGTCTAAATATAAAATAAACTTACTTTTTAATAGCGTCAAGGGGTTACCCATATAGCCCTTAACACGTAATAGTCCCAGTAGTCTATCCAGTATTAGCATACTCCCAGATCGGGGGCTATCCTCAATACTCCACAGGTTACGGCACAAATCTAAACTCGTAGTAAAGCTCGATATTGTAGGTGACACGGCACAACTAGGCAATGCCAGGGTAGATATACCAATTACGCATCCGGGCTGGTGGTAACGCATAGCAGCCACTACCGCCCACCTCGAGCCACACTCCAAAAATCGAAAGGGTGCACCCAATCAATCACAAAAGTAATAGAATGGTATCGAACAAGTGTGTCCGATCAGAGGTGCTACCACATTGGCCCGTCAATCGCTCATGTTTTAGCCACCTTATGCCAACTCACGGGAGTCGGGTCCACGCAAATATACCTTTAGGATCGTCGCCACCATCCTACTTCATTCTGGAATCTCCACCGCGTACACAGTTGTTAAAGTGGTTTTCGGTATCGATAGAGAGTATGTCCATATCCGATCTCGGTTTCTTTAACAACCAATCGTTATTATAACCCGTGGTTATAAATTTCAAAAATGGCTTATATTTCAAATAAAAATACATCGTTTAAACCATTTAAAAGTAAAGTCAAAATTCATTCAAACCAAATATTCAATTCCCAAAAATTTAGCCTTTTATGAACTCATTTATTCACTTAAATACTATAAACATTTGAAATTTCAGCCTTCGCAGCACTTAGAAAATGCTACGGTAAGTTATATTTGAAAACGATTTATTTCAGAAAAGACAGCATTTAAAACTGCTGTAGTAGTTCAGTGTTCATTTGAAAATTTAGTTCAATTCAGAAAAGACAGCATTTATAAAATTGCTATAGTAATTCAGTTACATTTGAAAACAAGTTCAGTTCAGCAAAGACGGCACTTATCAAGTGCTACTGTACCCCTTATATTAGTTTCAGATTTTTTACTTCTTCCTGCAACCACAACACTTACCAAGTGCTGCAGTAGCATTTGGTTAATTAGCCTTTAATTCATTTGCATCAACCACAGCACTTACCAAGTGCTGCAGTAACATTTACTTAGGTTTTAAGTTAGTTACAGAAATGACAGCGTTTCTGAAGTGCTATTAAAAGAATTTCCAGATTTATATTAAAATTCCAGAAACAAATAAACTTCAATTTTATTCATTTTAACCTATAAAAATCATATTTTTCCACTTCAAAAATGTTTATTTAAATACCCCATTAACTTATGATTTTTATAAAGAATTTTTTTTTGCAATAAAAATCAAATTTTCCAATAATTCCACTTATTAAATTTAAGTGTACAATTTTCTTATTCTTTTCATTTTTAACAATTTATCTTAACACTTAAATTTAAATTTCCATTTCATAAATAAAACTTAATTTCCATTTCATTAATTTACTTAAACTTCCATTTTAAAACCAAATTACAAATTTCCAAATTAAGTTATATTTCAAACTTACAAATTTTCCATTCATTTATTTAATATTTTTAATACATAGAAAAATCAATAACACATTATTAAATCATTTTAAATTCAATTTAAATCAAAATATCATTTTTAGATTTTTAAAAATACTTTAAAATATCAAGAAAAATATATATAATAACCACGGGTCTGTATAATATTTTCTAACCTAAGTCAAGTGATACGGATAATATATCATTTCAATCCGTAATTTACAAAGAAAAATCTGTGTTCTACCATTTCAAACCCGCAATCCCAAGTAAATAAAATAAATAAAAATCGCTCAAGCCTATCATTTCAGCCCATAACGATTTTTCCTTATTCTAAAGTTCGTTCGGGTATGTATCATTTCAACCCATAGTGATTTTATTCTACAGGGAACTTGCAGTGTGAGAAACAGAATAAAATAAACAATATAACATAATATAACATAGCAGATGATGTGACAATGTTATAACAGGGTTTAACATTATATAATTTACATCACAGGCAGGTATAACATGATATAATAGTTTCTACACATTCACTTGTTGTCACTTCACAAATTATATAAGTATAAATGTCATGTGTGAATACTCACCTTTTTACGCTGGAGTTAGCAAAATAAAACACACAAACAAAAATCCAGAAAGCATGATAGCACAACTTGATTCGAGTGGAGAGAGAGCCAAGATGTTAATCTTGTATACAACAACAAAACAAAGAAAAATATAAATATAAATACAATACAAAAGTTAATTGAAACAATTTGAAAATAGAAGCAACAAATGACTTAACCAAGCTTTTAGTCGATTTTGCTTGATCATAACTCTATGTTTGCTCGGCCATACATGCTTATGGTTCGTCCATGACATGTTTATTGGTGGAAAAAGGCTCTGGTTTGGCACAATATGGCATGGTTTGGCAAGAGAATGCAAAGGGTTTGGAGTTTGCAAGCATGGAATACAAAGGGACAAGGCTAACAACTGGGGTTTTGGTTGCATCTAGGCTCGGCCAAAGGCAATAAGGGTTCGGCCATGGCTCTCTACAGGTCAGGTCAGATCTGATGGTGATGGCCAGGGGTGTGTACTAGCTGGTTGTGGTGGCTATGGGGGTGGCCGTGGCTACAAATGAAGGGGTGGTGAACTATGGAGGCTCGGCTATGCAATTTTTGGAAGAGTTTCAATGTTTTTTGTGGTGATGGCCCAATCAAGTGGTCACGGCCACTACTGGTCAGAGGAGGAGGAGGGGTTGTAGCCGTGGATGATGGGAAGGAAGTGGTGGTGGTGGACGGTGGAGATGGTGGTGGGAATGGCCGAGCAAACACAAAAGAGATCAAGGCAAAACATTGAAAAAAATGAAGAGAAAAAGTAGAAAAGAGGAGAAGCCATTACCTAGAATTTTCAGAAATGAAGATGGCTGAACATTGTGATGGAAATGAGAAGCTTTTTCACGTGAAAAACAAAATAAACACATAGCTACAATAAAGCAAAAGAACGGCCTAGCATGTGAAAGGTCTAGGCAATGAAAAGTCACTAGTTTTAAAACTTTTTTGTCTCTTAGAATTTCCAATTTCTTTTATATTCAAAATAAACAAATAAAAATCAGTAAATAAAACTAAAAGACAAACAAATAAAGTGAAAATGAAAATAAATAATTATTCTTAAGAAAAATAAAAAGTAAATAAAGAAAATAGTTTATTATATTGAAACTAGAATTAAAAATTGCAAACAAAATACAATTAACTTTGGAAAATTATAACTACACTTTTAAAAATTATAACTATGCTTCTAAAATGTTTTTAAAAATAAAATATTGAAATAAAATTTAATTTAAAATAGTTTAAAAATAATATAAAATAATTGCAAAAATATTGGGTTGTTACACTCTCCCCCACTCAAATCTTTTCGTCCTCGAAAAGAATGAAACAAGGAAAACAAAGAAAAAGCAAGATAGAAAAGAAAATAGTACCTAAAATAAAAAATTCTGGATTTGAAGCACGAATGTTCTCCTCCGTCTCCCAGGTACAATCTCGATCATCAATACTCCACTGTACTTTGACCAGACTAACAGATTTCCTTCTTAGCTGCTTCGTACCTCTATCGACAATACGAAGTGGCTTTCTTTCGACAGTCAGATTAGGCTCTATATCCAAACTATCGATTGCAGAAGGCTGAACAATAAGAGATGGGTCATGTAGATAGCGACGAAGATGAGAAACGTGGAATAAATTATGCACTCCAGAGAACTTCTCAGGCAAATTCAGGCGATAAGCTAAAGAACCAATTCTTTCCACAATGCGAAAAGGACCAATGAACCTTGGAGAAAGCTTCCCTCTACGACCAAAGCGAATGACATTCCTTAAGGGAGAGACCTTAAGGAAAACCAAATCACCAACATCAAACTCTAAACTTCTCCTACGACGATCAGCATACTTCTTCTGTCTATCCTGAGCAATCCTCATCTTCCTCCTAATCTCCTCAACTCTCTCATAAGCCTCTAAAATCATCTCAGTACCAAGAACCAAACGATTACCGAATTCAATCCAGCAAGATGGAGATCTACAAGGTCGTCCATAAAGAGCAACAAACGGAGACGTCTTAATGCTAGCCTAAGTTCAAGGATAGAAATGAGATGGATAAATGATTAAGATAAGATTAAAACAGAAGATTAGATTATACCTGATAACTATTATTATAGGTGAATTTGACAAGATGGAGATTATCTTCCCAAGATCCTCCATAATCAAGCACACAAGCACGAAGAAGATCCTCTAGAATCTGATTCACTCTTTCCGTTTGACCGTCGGTCTGTAGGTGGTAAGCAGTGCTCAGATTCAGATGAGTACCCAAAGATTCCTGAAAAGCTTTCCAAAACTGACTGGTAAAGATGGGATCACGATCACAAACAATACTGAGAGGAACACCATGGAGACGAACAATCTCCCTCATGTAGATCTCAAACAAACTAAAAGCAGAACGAGTAGACTTGACCGGAATGAAATGAGCTGACTTGGTCAATCTATCCACAATAACCCAGATACTCTCATTACCCTTCCTAGTCCTCGGTAATCCATCAATGAAATCCATAGAAACACTACAACAAAATAGGCAAATTCTAACATTTATAAGTGTTACAAATAATTTCAGTAACACTTTTTAAGTGTTACTAATGGACTGTGAGGAATGGAGCGGCCAAATTTGTAACACTTATAAGTGTTACAAACATATGTATTACTAACACTTATAAGTGTTGGTACCTAAATATATGGTAACACTTATAAGTGTTGGTAACGAAATATACGGTAACACTTATAAGTGTTGGTACAGAAATATACGGTAACGCTTATAAATGTTGGTAATGAAATATACGGTAACACTTATAAGTGTTGGTATAGAAATACACGGTAACACTTATAAGTGTTGGAAAATGATTATTTAGTAACACACATATATATACCAAAATTTAAACGCAAAGTTTAAATATAAACACACTGCAAATAATGGTTTCCATATCACAAATAATTCATCATACATATTCAATGCAAAGTTTAAACGCTCTGCAAATGTAGTATAATATATCATAAACAATTATTTACATATCTAAAATACCACAATGTCATATATTCAGATATTATTACAACATAAGCTTCAAAAAATATATTTCAAAATACACTTAAAGTTTAACTTACGGTTAACCTAACTATTCCTGATCATCCACTCCAAACTCTAATGGTTTTGAATATTCTTCAACGTCCAATACAACAGTCCAAAGAATCCTTCTTCAAGTTCTTGCATTTAATATAAACACTCGATAAAAACTTATACCTTCAAAATCAAAAGGTTAAAGACTGAGTTACAACTCAGGTTCTAATTTTTTTTGTATTTATGAATTCGCAAACTTAGTATGCAAAATACATGTTAATCAAACTCAATTAGCATTTGCGAATTGAGTTTGCAAACAATACTAAATGCTCAGTAACTAAATAGCAAACACAAAGGCATATGCAAACCCAAATGAACAAATGCTAACAGATGTTACGCTCATTCATTTGATACTTGTTTGGTCTACTAAGAATAGAACAACAAAAAGCTTGGATGTTTTATTAGAATTAAGAACAGATGTTAACAGGGTTACGCCTATAGTTTCAAGAGTACTTCCTTAAGCAAATTTTCGACAAAATTTTACTCGTCAATACCACAAAAACATGCAATGGTTTCATTCAGGTCTCACGCAAACTATTCTATCTTCTTTGAAAACTTTCTATGTTTATCCACTATATACATATTATAAAAATATATTATTTAAAGGTGAAACTAGATATCATCATTTACTGTGCAAAAGTATGAATATGATAAGAACATGGCTAGTGCCTCAAATGTAAATTATTCCAATTTAAGAACCATAAGACCATCGTAGGATGGGAACTCACTTAACTAAATAAAACAAAAGCAATTAAGATCTTCGACTAATTGTGAAGCTGTGAATATCATGATAATAATTTACAAGAAGAAAATTTTAATCATCTTATATTGCTTGATTAAATGGTAAAGAAAAAATGTTTTAGTCAGTCAAAATAATGAATTCCATATCATATCAACTCAAAAGAATTCAGATTCAAAAACTCAAAAGAAATAAGTTTTTTATTTTTAAGAAAACCTTATTTTATTCAATAATACTTGTTTTAAGTGGTTAGCTATTCACACATATCCATATTAACATAGACATAACGGTTTACGTTTTTAGATGGTAGAAGAGTAGCTTCAGGCCTGGATTTTATGAATTATGTTTACTGACTTACCATAAATGGTTACCATGATATTTCATTTTCATTTTTTTCATAAATTTGGTCTTCCAACTTAATTAACATAAGTTTATATGCTATTTGCATATTACTTATTAGAGAAGTTTGTTTATAAGTTAAGCTAGATGAAAATTTGTTTAACAAAATAATGGGAGGCAT
Source organism: Allium fistulosum (assembly GCA_030737815.1). Classification (NCBI taxonomy): domain Eukaryota; kingdom Viridiplantae; phylum Streptophyta; class Magnoliopsida; order Asparagales; family Amaryllidaceae; genus Allium; species Allium fistulosum. The sequence goes on from CM060901.1 coordinate 1,106,287,094, forward strand.
ATTAATAAACACAATGTAGTGGTCATAAACTGTCACGTACCGAAATTTTCGACTTTCGAAAATTCGACATCGATACTCCCTTTATCGACTGCCGAGAAATCGAGTGCCGGAAACTCCAATAGTGAGGGTTTTTAAAGAAAGAAGAAAAAGGTAGAAGAGAAGGAAAGAAGGAAAAGAGAAGAAAGAGAACAACTACAGAACAACATCAGAATAGAAAACAATATCAGAATCTTACACATCGCAGCGGAACAATATACAATAGATAAATGAATAATCTTTAAAACAAAGAACTATATCATTTTATACATACATCAATCATCAGAGTCAATATACAACAATGGACAGTTATATAAACTTGTCCTCATACAGAATACACAGCGGAACAAATAATATCAGATACAAATACTACGTCTCGTCATCCAGCTTATCTTCAAAGCTCCAGAATATCCAGAATATCCTGATAACATAACTCTAGGCTGCCCGTGTGGAAATTGGTGGGCACCCAGAGTTTAGAAGGGAACAATAAACTCCGAGTCAGTCATGGTGACTGGTGTGAGATCGTAAAACAGTTATTTTTCATAAGGAAAATAAAACAAATTCGCAATGCTTTTGGAAAATGAAACTACCATAAGACCTCCCGCCACACACACAATGCAAACGCAGAATTGGAGGAGATTTCTTCTTATGATAGTCAAAGATGCTTACTACGCAAAATCAAATTCTTTTTGATATTATTATTAGTGCATAGTGTAGAAAACATTTCGAAAGTATAATATTAATCTTAGCCAGCATAGGCATTCCGCACTTATGCCTACTATAGCTACTATGTTCAATAGCAGGTTACCGCCACATTCCATAGCAGGTAATACAACTAAAACCGTACAAGTCACGTATTGGAGTTTGGATTTCCAACAAATGGTCAGGCTAAGGAACTTCCTATCCACGATGGGTACGTCCCTGGAATAGACGACCCGAGAAATAACCTAACATTATGGTTAGTTCTCTGCCAACACAAGGCCGGGTTACCTCTGCAAAAATAGGTAACTACTGACACGCGTATGCCATCCCCCGATCGTCACCGATCTTCCCGAGGATCCCCGATTTCCAACAACCACAAAGAAATAAATTTGCAGCAACCACATAGGTTAAGTATCTGGGCTCCATACCATGATACCACCTCTATCCAGAAGGAATGACATACACTAAGGGGCGCTACTCCCTAGAACCTTGCTGCATCCTTCCTGTTTTGACCATTTCCGGGGTGTGAGGCTCGACGAAGTCTCGTCCACAAAGCTACGCTTTCTACAAAGCCCTGCTTCGGGTCAAACAAATGATCAACCTATGATCACAAAGATATAAGATCAAACAAATGATCATATCACAAATGATCAAACACTGATCATTTCACAGCAACACTCAGTATGCCACGTTACCAAATTGGGAGTATATTGCTGATAAATTTCAACTACATAACCTCTGAGCTCGTACGTCTCAGAGAAGGGTGTTAAGCTAAAAGAATAAATTCTCCGCCACCAACAGATATGTATTTGAAAGAAATCAGCTTTATATCTCAAATTGTAACGTCAGACACACAATCCATACAAGTCTGTTCCGGGATCGAACAGAACCGAAGGCACTTCTCACGAAGCCCTTGCACATCCGGATAAATTTCTAATCACGTCCGGACTTCCCGTCACTAAGGGTGATAAAACCTCTAAATCGGAGATCAGCCGATGTAGAGTAACTCGACGGTAATCCTTCCGTTTTCAAAAATATCCGGTCTTCAACACCGGTCTTCAAATGCAATTCAAAACGACGTATCACATATTCGGAATGGGTTATACGACCCCATGGTCCTTTCCCGGCTAACCCGAATAGTGAGCGCTTATTCAAAATAAGTGTGGCATTCAAATTCATCCAATTCACAACAAATACCTATTCAAAGGTAAATATTGATAGTCGGTTATTTAACTATCAATAAAGATGCGCAACATCATCAGATTCCAAATAATTTTCCAAATTATTTCATCTTCAAAAATATCTTTACTAGATATATAATTTCCACACTTAACCGTTTGAAAACAATTTCAAATCAATTTCCACATTTCATTTTATCTTTGAAGATAAAATCTCAAAATAGTTCATTTCATATTGGAAAAGCATTTCCATACTTATTTGAAAATAAGTAGTTCACAAATCATTTATTTTCAACACTTGGAAAATATTCGATATACTAAATCAAAATTTAGTATATATTTCATTCTTTAAGGAAATCATTCTTTTTCACAAATTTTATTTGAGTCAAAACGAATGTTACGTAAAACATCGTTACGACGACTCAAAATCACTAGTATAGGGATTCGAAATTTGGATAGATATATAAATCCCAATACTATACAAAATATTTCCTTTCGGAAATCATTTACTATAACAACAGTGTTATAGTCCATCATTTCCTTATTTCTCGAAAACGTCTATTTCAACAATAAATGTTGAAATCTATGTATTCGATACTTAACACGTTTTAAAAACATCTTTTAAAACAATTACTTCATTTCGTAATATCACTTCTCTAAATCATCTCCGTTTTATTTAATAATATATTCACTGTCCAAAATCGTGAATATACTTCATTATCCAAATTCCACATTTCTACACATTTTATTTAAAAGCTTATCCACTGTCCAAAATCGTGGATATAATTCCTTTAATTAACTTCTACAATTCACTTATCAAAATAAGTGATTTCGGATTTATAAACAACGTTTATAAATCACAATTTTATATTTTATAACAACTTCAAGTTATGAAATCCCTTTATTTAAACAATTCCATTTGACTCATTTATATAACAAAAATTCAAATCATAAGTTGATAACTTATAATTCATTTAGTTTCAAAGTCCTTCATCTTATAACTTCACAAATCGTATATCTATCAATATTACTTACTTATAAAATCTGTTTATAAGTTCATTTTAACATTTATAGAACTCCTAAATAATCTCCTTATTTTTATTTATAAAATAACAATTTTATACATCTTCTATAAATATAATCCATTTATAATAAGTCGAAAATTTCAATCTAAACCAATTACAATTTAATCAACTTATATTTCAAAAACCACTTATCGCTTATATTTCACAAATCTCATAATTTTTATAACACGAAAATTATAACATTTATTTATTTAAAATGAATTAATTCCAAAATTCAATAAAACGTATACTTTCAAAAATCACTTTGAAATCCTTTTAAAAATAATATCGTTATTTTTAAACTTCAAAAATGGATCCGATGATGCAACAGCACCAAACAATCAATCACAACAATCAAATATCATATATCATCATATGATAACAGAATATATCAAAAATATCTGTAAATAATCAATACGGTGAGGAATCCAGTTGGATCCCTCCAACCTGTTTCCCTGCATCCACAGATGTTAGCACAATACCAATTCCGCTCCAGTACGGAATTATCGCGGTATATGGGTTTAATAAATATTATCCGCTTACTAACGGCGCAATAGGGTCTCATCCGCTATACGAGGCGGGAAATCATCAATCCAATATATACATATGCCAATATGTATATATTGCTATATATATAGATATATCCTACTATATCTAATATCACATCCAATAGCAATCATCAATCAAACAAACAATAACTGCAAACCTCAATTTTGTATTTGAGTGAGAAGATCTCACCTTGATTTTCCGATAGCAATTTGTAGCGTTTATTTCGAATGAAATTAAACGGACGTTTAATCTCACTCAAAATTTTCACTGACCCCGATCGTTTCCAATCCAGTTCCATCTCGAAGTATTCGACGATACGATTCCAACGCATTTTGTTTCGTCAATTTACTGCCATCAGGGCCGTCCATCACGGTGCCATCCCCAGGCCGCACGCACGTTCCTCCCTTCTCTTCTTCTTTGCGTTTGCTCCCAGGTAACGTACAAAATAGAACCCATTCAAGTAAACTAGGGTTCAATATTGCCTCCTCCACGCTCATCTATATTCCGATCAGAGACTGCCATTTGAATGTCCTCGACGAAAGCTTCCTTCGGCTGCCACCTGGCAAAGCTCGGTCTCCTCCTTCCTTGGAAAACGCGCACGCAACGCACGGCCTTCATCTGCATTTTGCCGTCGATCCACTAACCCAAACGCGATCATGACCGTTGGATATGTCAATCCCACTGCCCTCAACAACTTCCATGTTGAACATTTCTTTAATCGATGCTTGGATCGAGAGATTTTTGAGGAGGAAGAAGATCAATTTTCAGCCATCAAAACTGATGGTGGCGGCTGTGAATAAAGGCTAGGGTTTTGCAATTGTGAGCAAGGGGTTGTGTTCCTTTTATAGATTTTTGACGAAAAACACTATTCATTCGTGATTTTCCGAACTCCGATTTACGCGCGGTCACTATCGTTTCTAAGGTTTATCCCGCGTTCCGAACGCAATGGAATAGGTTTCGGAAGCTAATTCGATCGTCTGTGTGAGATATGGAGAAAAACGATCAATTTAAATTAAACCGATTTAAATTGATTTCGAGGCGTTTTGGCTTGCCCCGGACAAATGGTAAGTTCAAAAATTACAAAATTTGAAATCTTACAATAATATCACATTACGGATCCGATGAAACTGGTTTCGTCGAAATCCGAGACTTTTTGAAAAATGACTATTTTTTAACTCGACGATTCAAAATTAAAATGATTTCAAAGCGTTTCGAGCTGCCACGGTCAAACGATAACTTCGATTGCTACGAAAATTGAAATCCGATAATAACTAACTATTACAGATCTAATGGAACTGGTCTCATCAAATTCTGAGACGGTTTGAAAATTGACTATTTTCAGTCGATAATTAAATATTAAAATATTCAATTTTCACATATTAACTCTAAATTCAATTTTAAAAGTTCTATAACGTTTCTATAACTGCAGTATGATTAAATAAAATTTTACAAATCATTTTCAATCATATTAAATCTAGATTTCAATTATTTCTGGAATTTCACTATTACATTATTGATTTAATTACCCAATTAAATCCAATTATTCGAAAAATAAATCATTCGACTTCTTAATTCCACTTATTAATATTTAAAATTAATTAAATATTCAAATTTTAATTATCAAAAATTCTGGGTCGTTACATAAACGTTGCTACAATGAAATAGTATAACAAATATATGGTTTCATAATGAACAAAACATAAGAGAAAATGAAACCTGAAGTATTCAATTATAGGCTTTCTAATTTTAGATTCCTTCATGCATCATTTAGTTTAGATTACCAAATTTAGGATAGACAACTAATTAAATTGACTTGATAGTCATTATCATCCAGGACATGCATCTGAACTTAGATTATACCTTCCACATCAAATAAAGAGCCCAAAAATCAACATGTTTCACCAAAAAGACTTAGTATTCAAAATTTCAAATATTGTAAAGAGACAGAATGAAAGTAAAACTGGAACAGATATGGAAGCAGAAATGGGAAAAAAAATTAATATTTAAAAATTCTAAAATTTGACTTGAAATGATACATAAATTTAATTATTGAATGACAATGGCATAAGTTTTAAAAACGGTTGAATTTATTAAAATTTATAGTGTCGATGGTTTATCACTTTATGTTTGTAACAAAAAAATATTCATAATTTTTCATATGCAACGAAATAAAAGTAATCATGAATGGTAGATTGTACTAAATATCTCGAGGAAGCTTTTATTTTCAACATAAAATTGAATGTTTTCAACTGATTTTTGGATTGATTTTTTGAATTGACATTTGAGGATTGAATCGAAATAGGGAAATATTTATTTGAAGTAGAGTTAAATCAATTTTTTTTTTGCAAATAATGATTGAGCCAACGTGTAGTTGGCATGATAATAAGCTCAGTGTATCTATAAGTCACTTTGGTTAATAAAATTAGTTAAACAAAAGACCTTAACTCTACTATTCTTTCAGTTATATCAGATGAATTCTAGTAGGTTATTCTTACATAAGAAACTTCTATTATCCTTTAACCTAATTCTTTGAAGTAAAAACAACGGTAAAAAAAGTTGTTCTATGTTTAGGAAACTATCTATAAGCGGAAACCGAGGTATGCGAAAGATAATGAAAGTAAGATAGAATTGAATTTGAATAACTAACAGAAACTATGATTGTCTCTTCTATTAATGTCCAAAATATCTTAATTTAAGCTGTTGCAATCATATCTAAATAAATTGGAAATAATACTTCCTTTTTTATATAAATCCCTTCTTATCTATCTCTATTTATTGCCACTAAAAGTTGTAGTCCTACCAATTATGAACTTTGTTCATTAGCATTTAGTTTCAATCATTGTATTTTAGTCTTTTGTATGATGTTTTGTGTGCATATATGGTTATAATGCTAGTAAATGGCTTAAGAAAACTCAATATGTTATACATCATATAATTGAACAGTAAAAATATTCTCACCAAATTTATTAATTCTGTCATTTTATTTCAGTTTAAGTCTTTCGCATATTAGAAATTCTCGTTTACTTCTCATCAATATTTTTATTTAAGCTCCAATCTTCTTCTTCTTCCTCTCTCTTTTTTTTGGAATCATCAATATTTTCACAAGTCTGTCATAGCCTCACAGTATCATCCATTCTAATATAATTTTCTCTCCTATGTAATTCACATTTTATAAAAAGCAGTCCACCTATACAATTTTTAATATTCAGATCCATCTGTCAGTTCTCTCAATTGATTTATCTTACATAAAGAACAAATTTGAAGTTGTATCAATGAAAACCAATTAATAAATGTAATCAGTCGAATTCAGGTATTATTTTTAATACATATGACTTAGTATGAGAATTATTCATAAAACACAAAGTACAGTCCTGTGCAAATTAATATAAAGGTTTTTTTGGATTTATATTAACTCTTTTACCCTTACTTCCATTGAACCTAATCTAGCATAGGTGAGGGGTTGAAATTAGATTTCCTAAGAAACGAATTATTAAGGGTGGTGATGGATTGACGCAAGAAGGAGATGACAGTAATTGAAAGTAAACTAGCGATTATTTTCTGAGTGGATCCAAAAACAAGTCGATAAACATAAACTCAAACACCATATTCAAACAAATTCATATATAATAAAGGAATCCATAAAATCCAACTTTGATACCTTGTTGAAACATTTGAATGAAATATAATAAAATAGAGAGGAATAAAAGGAAGAGATAAGATAATTTTATAAATGGAATTTTTTTCCAGTAATGTCATGATTGTATGCAATGTAATTGTTATACCAGTATTCTGGTGATACTTAGAAGACTTGTACTTATTCGAAGATAGTTATCTATATTATTCAGTTTGATAAAAGAAGATAGAGTCAAAGATAGTTAGAAAATAAGCTTTTTTATTTTACCAGAAGATAAACCAAATGATACTCAAAAATCAACTTGAAATACCGAGGAAAACAATCAACAATTTCTTTAGAAACTTACTCAAAGAATATTTGAAGAGTCGCTCAAAGGAATATTCAAGAAATAGCATAAAAACGACAAAAACTCAACTGTAGTTTATCCCCAAAGGCTCCTTTTCACTCGAATCTCAGACCTGAAGCATGTTTCAGAGTCATACCCAAATCAATCTAAAACATGAAGGGACTGACTTTGGAATCATACCTAAATCAAGCTTAGCCAAAAAAAGAAAATCCTCAAACTACGATAAGAAATTGAAATAGATATAATACCTAAATTCGACTGATATTAAGAGACTTCTTCGAGAAGTGATGGTCGATATGAGTGGCTGCTTGGAGAAGAGACTAATGTTGGAGATGATCGCCATGATTACTGCCTGGAGATGCGAGTTGCCGCAACGACGAATGATTTGGTATAGCCATGGAATCTTAAAGTGATGCCACTGCCTGGAGATGAAAGTTTCCGCAGCGATGTGAGTGGTTGCCTTATGATTTGCCATCGCCGCCGCTATGAACAGTTGTTGTAACGATAAGAGATACTGCGAAGCCCTAGTTATGAGATTTTATGGAATTAAATTTAATGCGGCCAAGAGAAGAGATAGAAAAGTGATAGTATTACAAATGAATGACTAGTTTTAAATTACAATGTAGTCCATTGATATTGATTTATTTACATATTTACCAAGTATTGTAACGCTTTTTTATGTTGCAAAGTTTATACAGAAAATTATTTATTTTTACTAACACTTTTTGATGTATCCTAACAATTTTTAGATGTTGGTAGTTTGTAACATTTATAAATGTTAGAAATTGAGAAATATAAAATGTTACAAAATCACTGATTTGGTGTAGTGAAACCTGTTCCCACTTCCAATTGGGAATCTCAAGAGGCTGCAACAAACCAGGGGTCTTCTGATGATCTGCCTTGACTTGCTGACAAGTCGCACACATACTAACAAAAATGGAGATATCTCGCCTCATACTCTTCCACCAATACAACTTCTTAATATCCTGATACATCTTGGTCACTCCCGGATGAATAGAATGTCTGGATCGATGATTCTCCCGAAGTAATTCCTGTCTCAATCCATCAACATTCGGGACACAAATCCTATTATTAATCCTCAAAATACCTCTATCATCGATTTGGGCTCCACTGCCACCAAGACTACTACTACCAACTCTGCTATGAACATTCTCCTTCATCAATCTAAGCATCTCATCCTCATCTTCCTTAGCCATGATACGATCCAAAAGAGGAGAAGAAACAACAAGCTGACATAACATAGCCTTCTGCCGACTCAAAGCATCTGCCACAACCTTAGCTTTCCCAGGGGTATAGTTGATGTCGAGGTCATAAGAAGCAAGAAACTCTAACCACCTAATTTGTCTCTGATTCAAATCCTTCTGAGTGAAAATATACCTCAAGGAATGATGATCTGTGAAAACCTCAAACTTAGTCCCCAAAAGATGATGCCTCCAAAGCTTCAAAGCAAAGACAACAGTAAGCAATTCCAAATCATGGGCAGCATAATTGGCTTCATGGGTTTTCAACTGACGACTAGCATAAGCAATGACCTTACCATCCTGCATCAGAACAGCTCCCAAACCTTCATGAAAAGCATCAGTGTATACCGTTAATCCCTCATTTCCATTTGGAACGGTAAGAACTGGTGCGGAAGTAAGCTTGTGCTTTAACTCATTGAATGCAGCCTTACACTCATCACTCCAAATAAAATTAGCATTCTTTCGAGTCAAAGCGGTGAGAGGTGCAATAATCCAAGAAAAATTCTCAATGAATCTCCGACAATAACCGGCAAGGCCCAGAAAACTACGGATATCAATTGGAGTCCTAGGAGTGTAACGACCCATAAATTTCGACCATTTAATTTGTTAATTTAAATTGATTTTTGTAATTTAATGTAGAAAGAAATGAAAATATTATAATTTATATTGGAGCGAATGTTAGGAATTAAAGGTTGCATTGGTAAATAAAATAAATTCTTGACAATTGGAATGAAATCCAATTGAAGAAATAGTGGAAACCATTATGATTGGTTAATTAAACTTGATTGTGTAATTAATGCTGGAAGAAATAAATTGGAAATAGTATTAATGAAATAATAATTGAATTTAATTGCAACTATACAAATGGAAGTAAATTTGAGTAAGTGGATGTCAATATTGAATAAATGAATGTTTGGATAGAACATAAGTGAATGCATCGGTAGTATGGAAATAAATGCCAACATTTAATTGTAATGGCATATAAGGGATAAAGGAAAGGATTAAATTGATTTATGCAATAAAACATTGTAACGGTATTTGTTCGTAAATTTAGGTAATAAGGTAGTACGTTATTTGGAAATAAATTTAAGGGTAATAACAACTATTATAAATTACCTAATCAATTGGTCAACGAATTTATTTGGAATTAAAGTTCATTTAAATGTTAAGTAATTATGATGTTATTATTTATAATAAACGTTACTCTAATAATTAATAGTATAGTAACGGAAGTGGGAATGTAAATTTTTAGAAGCGTAAATTTACTTTAGGTAGTAATTGATAGATTGGGAAATAAGTTCAAATTAAGTTAATTGAGAAATTAATACGTAAAGTATGTAAAGTAATTAATTGAATGTAAATTTAATGTTGTAAATTTTTATAGAACGTAAAGTATTTTAAAACCTTAATTAATGCATTTAATTGATAGAAGTACATTCAGGAATAAAATATTTATTCTAATTAATGTAAATAGGTGTAAATTAATGCAAGGAAATAAATTTGGCGTCATATATTGGATAGGGTAGTTATTTCACAAAAGTGGAAATAAAAGAGTTAATACGAATAAAGGTGAAATTGGAAGATTTATGTAACAAAACATAACCAAAGGTTAAATATGTTATAGGATAATAATTTGTTGAATAACAAGAATGGGAATTAAGATTTGTTTATTTAATTGAATTTAAATTAGGAAAATTTGGTCATTGAAATTTAATTGGAATTAAGTGTTAAATTTTACGTTAGTAGAGATTTAAACTGAAATTCAAGAATATTAAAATAATAGTTTTGAACCCAACATTGAATCCATCTACTTAAAAATTTATAGATGGAATAATCATTGATATTTAATTTAATAGAAATTTTGGGAACTTAATTTATAATTTTGAATATAATGAAATAGAAGATTTGACACTACAATTTATAGATTTATCAACTTTAAAATGGACATAAAGATTTGTTTAAATCATTGTAAATAATTGAGAAATATAAGGTGATAAAATTTGTGAGTTTAAAATTTAAAATTTGGAAGTTGATTTAATAATAAATTTTAATTTATTTAATTAATATAAAAATAGCAATTTTGGCCACTGACTCGGATTTCGATGAAACCAGTTTCATCGGATCCGTAACGATGAATTATAATAATGTTTCAAGTTTCGTAGCAATCAGACTTGTCGTTTGATCGTACGGACTCGAAACGCCTTGAAATTTATGCAATTGAAATCAATTTGAAAATATTGATTTTTGCATAACTTCTTCATACAACACAATTTGAACCTGAAACCTTTTCCATTGCGTTTAAAATATTTTAAAACATCTATTTTGATATATGGGTTGATCCAATTTCGTTCCGGAGTCGAAACGGGCTTTTGGGCCATTCATCGTTCAGCGCGTTTATAGATCGGGTCCATCTATCCTATTTCGACTTTGCCTTTATATATCCCCGCTAAACCCTAGCCTCCGCCTATTCTCATTTGTCTGCGCATAAAATTTCATCAGCTCCTTCTCCTCCTCAATGGCAGACAAAAATTTCAGATCCAGATCAATTTCAAAATCAAAGTCAAAAATTCAAAGTCCTTAGAAAAATCTCAAATTAATATATGTTGAAGCTCTCGACGAGCGTAATTCATTGGTATAATTCATTTTTCAATTCGATGCCTCGTTTGACCAGAAATCGCGGTCAAAATTGAATTGGGCGTTTTTGAATGGTGCGTCTGATCGGAAAATCCTTTCTGGGTTTTGTAGAGGGGCTAGCGTGTTGTTCATTGGCAAAGTTTGGAGGCGAATTGACGGTCGGATTGGCGGCAAATCGCGAAATTGGGTTCGAATTGGTGGAGGCGGTCCGCGTGCGTGACATGCTCGGTCGGCTACTGTGTGCGCATTCGTTCTGGAAGAAAATGAGTGATGACGTGGCAGTGGTATGAATGTGTCCTCCTTTTGTTGTTTTTAATTTTGAAATTCAATCACAATTTTTGCAATATCTTGTGTATACGAACTCCGTTTCACGCGCGGTTTTTTTGTTAGGATCGTATTGAAATTCCGGACCTGATGACGCTGGTTTGGACGAATTCTGAGACGGTCAAATTTTTGGGTTTAAATTGAATTTAAATTCAATTTAAATTCAAAAGGTGAGTGTTTTAACCCACTCACAACTTCTAAATGTTCTTATGTTTGTTAAATTAAATTTTGATGTGATTTAAAATTTATATATGATTGTTTGAGCATATATTTAATCATCATCTCAGTTAGATAGCATTTATTTAAATTAAATTGTTATTTAATTTTATTATTGCATATAATTTGACAGTAAAATTTATTTATTATTGCATATAAACTGCCAGTTAAACAGTTATTAATTTTTATTGAATATAAACTATTCGTTGATGCTTGTTATATTTTATATGCTTTATATTGATGTTTGTTTAAATTGGATGATGATTGTAATAAATGGTCGTTTATTGATATTTGGATGAATGGATGCTATATTTAATATAAACTGCAAGTTATTATGCAATTTCATTCCATTCGGAATTGCGGTTTGAAATGATATATAACCGTAAACTTTTATCTTTAAAATTACGGATTGAAATGATAAATATCTATATCACTTGACCATAGGATAGAAAAATTATATACAGGCAACGTGGTCTATATATAAAATATTTTAAAGTGATTTTCTATGGATTTTGGAAAATAAGGGTTTATATATATACTAATTTTGATATTATATAAATATATTTTTATATATGGTTAAATTCTAAAATTTAAGCTAAGTAAAATTTGATGATGTTTTAAGTTTGATTTACGAATATTTCAAGTTTGAGCTTTATTTAAGTGATATTGAATTTATTAAATAAATATTTCTAAACTAAATAATAGTAAATTGAATTAAGGTATATATAAGATTATCAAATTTGGTTGGGAATTTCGGAATATTTAAAGTCCTGAAATATATCAAAATTGAAATGTTTTATTGAAATTAAGGTATTATTGTTTTCAAAGTATTGGTTTTCGAAATTGTTATAAATTTGAAAGTAATATGGTTTGGAAAATGAGTTTATTTGAAATAGAATTTATTTAAGAATTATCTGTGAATATATGGATTTGAAACCTATTGAAATTGAAAATTTCAAAATATGACTTCAAAATGTGGTTTGGGTTTAAGATGATTTAAAAGAATATTTCAAGTTATCTAAATTTGAGAAAGATTAGTGATTGGAAATTTGGTTTTATTTAAATGAGATATTATTGAATTGTTTTGGAAATGGAAATGATATATTATTGAATTGGGTTTTGAAATGGAAATAATACATTGATAATTTGGGTTTGAAATAGTAATAATATTTTGGTTTAAAGTATATACTATTTTGAAGTAAAGGATATGTTTTGAACTGGCAAAAATATTTTGGTTTTAAAGTATATACTATTTTGTAGTAAAGGATATGTTTTGAAATGGCAAAAATATTTTGGTTTTAAAGTATATACTATTTTGAAGTAAAGGATATGTTTTGAAATGGCAAAAATATTTTGGTTTTAAAGTATATACTATTTTGTAGTAAAGGATATGTTTTGAAAGGGCAGTGATTGTGTTTTTAAAAGTATATATATTTGTAAATGACCACGGTGTTATAATAACGATTGGTTGTTAAAGAGACCGGGATCGGATATAGGCATACTCTCTGTCGATACCGAAAACCACTTTGACAACTGTGTACGCGGTGGAGTTTCCAGAATGAAGTAGGATGGTGGCGATGATCCTAAGGTATATACGTGGACCCAACTCCCGTGAGTTGGCATAAGGTGGCTAAAACAGGAGCGATCTCGGACCAGTGAGGTAGCACCTCTTCTCGGACACATTTCTTCGATACCATTCTATTACTTTGTAATTCTTGGTGGCCACCCTTCATTTGGGAGTGTTGTCCGAGGTGGACGGTAGTGGCTGCTATGCGCTCCATCAGTCCGTGTGCGTAATTGGTATATCTACCCTGGCATTGCCTAGTTGTGCCGTGTCACCTACCATATCGAGCTTTACTACGATTATGATTTTAAGATCCGACCGCGTTAAGGTTCTCCATCCCCTTAACGCTATTTTCTATATGATTATACTTTATTGATTAGACATTATTCTAATAGCGAATATTACTACATAGTAGATAGTTTAACGGATCCTTAAGAGGTGTGAATCCCGAACATTTCTTAAGTTACTGCACTCACGTTAGACACTGGATAGGAGATGTCAAACCCCGTAAACATCTCTGACGTCGTTTACACTCATATTTATTTCATTGATTTAACTTACATAAGATCTTTTAGTTCTGACTCGAGTGTTTTGTCTTTTCAATTTGCTCGGGTCAGCCTGAGCATTTCAGGATTTGAAGGCCCTATTTCTGGAGGACGAAGACGAAGATTTTATTACTACTATTTATTATATTACACTACACCATTGTATTCCGCTGCATTTATTATCATTCTCTGGTATGTGTAACTCTGATATGTATTGTATAAGTATAATCAAATGTTTTGTAAAACAACTTCATGAACTGTTATTTGATTATTATATTTTATCGTTCCGCTGCAAGATTCTATTTTGTTCTTTTATTTCTCCACTTTTTCTTATTTACCCCATAACAATCCACCCTTCTGTATGGTTTAAGTTGGCACGTGTGTCTGCTTAAAAGCATACAAAAAGGTGGGATGTTACATCTGGTATCAGAGCTTTAGTTTAGCGATAAACCTTGACTTTGTGGGGTCTGACTCTTTATTAATAGGGTAGTAATACCCTATGGGAGTCGCCGAGTGTATATATATGAGAGAGCGTATTTGTTAGTGTTATAAAAAGGTTTTAATATTGTGTTAATCTGTTCCGTTTTGTATTTATAAATTCTGGTTGGTGCATGGGACGCTATGACATCAATAGGGATTGCTAAACACTTAATAGGATAGACCGACATAATATTTGTTTTAATATAGGTGAATGAAATAATTTTGCCTATTATATTTTCTATATATAAAGTAAAATATTGTATATAGATATATATTTGGTTGCTATAGATTGGGTGTTAGGTAATGGAAATATAAATAATCGTTGAAACTAAGTTGAAAATAAAATAAATAAAAACTGGAAATTTAGAGCTTAAGTTCTGGGGTTTTTGAAGATTTCTTTCAATTGATTTTGGAATATAATAATAATATTGTTAGAAGTATTTTCTGATATAAATATTTCAACATAATTTGAAAGAATTGTTTTAAAGAAAATTTTGGAAAGAGATAAGTTCTGTACTCCCCTCTCTGTTGCTGGAAAATAATTTCGGTGATGAGTGCACGCATCATCGACATTCATTTTCGAGTTTCGAAGAGGGAAGGCCACTGTAGTAGTTTTACTGCAGATTTATTTTGATAAACAAATATAAATTTTAAATTGTTTTAAATATAATTAGAGACATATGTTGCAAGTATATACATCTATCTATTAATTTAAAATGATTTTTAAATAAAATCCGGTATTTAGTTCTTTAGGTTCCGTTAATTAATAGTTTCAATTATGTTAGTGAAATGAAATATAAGTAATTAATAATTGTTACCTTTAATGAAATATGAAATTTAATGCTAAATTATAAATGAGTTTAAAAGAAAGTTGAAATGTGTAACTTAAAAACTAAAGAAAAAGTATTGAACAATGAATTAATTGAAAGAAATGAGATAAACTTGTATAACTTTAAATTACATCCTTAAAAGCATATGTAACTTACCAAATATTAAAAGTTGAAGTGTTTAAATTGTAATAGAATATTATACAAGTAAAAATTTGAAATAATGAAAGTATTCAATGAAATTGCTGTTAAATGGGAATTTAATGTTATAAGCTTAAGTATAATTGAAATTTTACCAAGTAAATATAATTAAAGGTAAGTATGACAAATAGATGATTATAAACTTAAGTAATTAAAGTGTAAATAGATGAGGTCATACAATTATAAATGAATGTAATATAAATAAGAGAAATTGTAAACAGAAAGGGTTAAAGTAATTTCTAAATAGAAGTTGGAAGAAATACAATGAAAATAAAAAGATAAACCGTTATATGAATAAAAAGAACCAAACAACAAACGTATGAATGGAATGAATAAGAATAGACTAAAACTATTGCCGAAATTGTTGATTGTCGGGGTTGTGGTTGTTGGGTAAGGAAAATTTAATTTTGTTGGGATGGATGAAAAATCCATTGTGTTTAATCTGAGACTGTTGAGTAAATGATGCACTAAATGGTTTATTCTTCATTCCGTACAATTTAAAAGTTCTGAAACCGAACAACTATTTGTTTGTTGATTGAATGGTTGTTTGTATTTGTGTGTGTATGTTGTTTGTGAAATTGATGGTTGTTGTATTGATTTGTTGTTAGTGATTGAAACCACTTATATATTTCACTTTATATAAATTGTTAACCCTTTGGATTTAATAAGTGAAATGCAGGTTATGGAAGCAATTACTACTACTTTTGGTTTCATAATTAAGCGTTGTTTGCCCGACAAATAGGTACGTTCTCGGATTACGGTTTTATAGCGCCATTTTATGTATTCTCCCGTATTGGGATATAATATTTTGGATACTATATATGATATTTTGTTATATTTGATATTACATTTTCTCCCGAGTCTCTCCGTACAAAGGAGACTCTGCCGAAATTTTCCATAAAATTTTGGCTTAGAAAATATTTTGAAATGTTTTCCAAACTTTATTTATTTAAGTATAAAAAAGAGTTAATGCTTATAAAATGTGTATATTTTATTTAAAGTAATAACTTTTGTAAATTATTGTTTATAAAGTTAATATTTTGAATAGGATGTATGGTTTATTTAATTCTTCTTTTCCCTTCTTTTTCTTTTCGGGGACGAAAAGTTTTGAGTGGGGGAGAGTGTAACGACCCGTAAATTTCGACCATTTAATTTGTTAATTTAAATTGATTTTTGTAATTTAATGTAGAAAGAAATGAAAATAATATAATTTATATTGGAGCGAATGTTAGGAATTAAAGGTTGCATTGGTAAATAAAATAAATTCTTGACAATTGGAATGAAATCCAATTGAAGAAATAGTGGAAACCATTATAATTGGTTAATTAAACTTGATTGTGTAATTAATGCTGGAAGAAATAAATTGGAAATAGTATTAATGAAATAATAACTGAATTTAATTGCAACTATACAAATGGAAGTAAATTTGAGTAAGTGGATGTCAATATTGAATAAATTAATGGATATAAAATCTAAATGAATGTTTGGATAGAACATAAGTGAATACATCGGTAGTATGGAAATAAATGCCAACATTTAATTGTAATGGCATATAAGGGATAAAGGGAAGGATTAAATTGATTTATGCAATAAAACATTGTAACGGTATTTGTTCGTAAATTTAGGTAATAAGGTAGTACGTTATTTGGAAATAAATTTAAGGGTAATAACAACTATTATAAATTACCTAATCAATTGGTCAACGAATTTATTTGGAATTAAAGTTCATTTAAATGTTAAGTAATTATGATGTTATTATTTATAATAAACGTTACTCTAATAATTAATAGTATAGTAACGGAAGTGGGAATGTAAATTTTTAGAAGCGTAAATTTACTTTAGGTAGTAATTGATAGATTGGGAAATAAGTTCAAATTAAGTTAATTGAGAAATTAATACGTAAAGTATGTAAAGTAATTAATTGAATGTAAATTTAATGTTGTAAATTTTTATAGAACGTAAAGTATTTTAAAACCTTAATTAATGCATTTAATTGATAGAAGTACATTCAGGAATAAAATATTTATTCTAATTAATGTAAATAGGTGTAAATTAATGCAAGGAAATAAATTTGGCGTCATATATTGGATAGGGTAGTTATTTCACAAAAGTGGAAATAAAAGAGTTAATACGAATAAAGGTGAAATTGGAAGATTTATGTAATAAAACATAACCAAAGGTTAAATATGTTATAGGATAATAATTTGTTGAATAACAAGAATGGGAATTAAGATTTGTTTATTTAATTGAATTTAAATTAGGAAAATTTGGTCATTGAAATTTAATTGGAATTAAGTGTTAAATTTTACGTTAGTAGAGATTTAAACTGAAATTCAAGAATATTAAAATAATAGTTTTGAACCCAACATTGAATCCATCTACTTAAAAATTTATAGATGGAATAATCATTGATATTTAATTTAATAGAAATTTTGGGAACTTAATTTATAATTTTGAATATAATGAAATAGAAGATTTGACACTACAATTTATAGATTTATCAACTTTAAAATGGACATAAAGATTTGTTTAAATCATTGTAAATAATTGAGAAATATAAGGTGATAAAATTTGTGAGTTTAAAATTTAAAATTTGGAAGTTGATTTAATAATAAATTTTAATTTATTTAATTAATATAAAAATAGCAATTTTGGCCACTGACTCGGATTTCGATGAAACCAGTTTCATCGGATCCGTAACGATGAATTATAATAATGTTTCAAGTTTCGTAGCAATCAGACTTGTCGTTTGATCGTACGGACTCGAAACGCCTTGAAATTTATGCAATTGAAATCAATTTGAAAATATTGATTTTTGCATAACTTCTTCATACAACACAATTTGAACCTGAAACCTTTTCCATTGCGTTTAAAATATTTTAAAACATCTATTTTGATATATGGGTTGATCCAATTTCGTTCCGGAGTCGAAACGGGCTTTTGGGCCATTCATCGTTCAGCGCGTTTATAGATCGGGTCCATCTATCCTATTTCGACTTTGCCTTTATATATCCCCGCTAAACCCTAGCCTCCGCCTATTCTCATTTGTCTGCGCATAAAATTTCATCAGCTCCTTCTCCTCCTCAATGGCATACAAAAATTTCAGATCCAGATCAATTTCAAAATCAAAGTCAAAAATTCAAAGTCCTTTGAAAAATCTCAAATTAATATACGTTGAAGCTCTCGACGAGCGTAATTCATTGGTGTAATTCGTTTTTCAATTCGATGCATCGTTTGACCAGAAATCACGGTCAAAATTGAATTGGGAGTTTTTGACTGGTGCGTCTGATCGGAAAATCCTTTCTGGGTTTTGTAGAGGGGCTAGCGTGTTGTTCATTGGCGAAGTTTGGAGGCGAATTGACGGTCGGATTGGCGGCAAATCGCGAAATTGGGTTCGAATTGGTGGAGGCGGTCCGCGTGCGTGACATGCTCGGTCGGCTACTGTGTGCGCATTCGTTCTGGAAGAAAATGAGTGATGACGTGGCAGTGGTATGAATGTGTCCTCCTTTTGTTGTTTTTAATTTTGAAATTCAATCACAATTTTCGCAATATCTTGTGCATACGAACTCCGTTTCACGCGCGGTTAGGATCGTATTGAAATTCCGGACCTGATGACGCTGGTTTGGACGAATTCTGAGACGGTCAAATTTTTTGGTTTAAATTGAATTTAAATTCAATTTAAATTCAAAAGGTGAGTGTTTTAACCCACTCACAACTTCTAAATGTTCTTATGTTTGTTAAATTAAATTTTGATGTGATTTAAAATTTATCTATGATTGTTTGAGCATATATTTAATCATCATCTCAGTTAGATAGCATTTATTTAAATTAAATTGTTATTTAATTTTATTATTGCATATAATTTGACAGTAAAATTTATTTATTATTGCATATAAACTGTCAGTTAAACAGTTATTAATTTTTATTGAATATAAACTATTCGTTGATGCTTGTTATATTTTATATGCTTTATATTGATGTTTGTTTAAATTGGATGATGATTGTAATAAATGGTTGTTTATTGATATTTGGATGAATGGATGCTATATTTTATATAAACTGCAAGTTATTATGCAATTTCATTCCATTCGGAATTGCGGTTTGAAATGATATATAACCGTAAACTTTTATCTTTAAAATTACGGATTGAAATGATAAATATCTGTATCACTTGACCATAGGATAGAAAAATTATATACAGGCAACGTGGTCTATATATAAAATATTTTAAAGTGATTTTCTATGGATTTTGGAAAATAAGGGTTTATATATATATACTAATTTTGATATTATATAAATATATTTTTATATATGGTTAAATTCTAAAATTTAAGCTAAGTAAAATTTGATGATGTTTTAAGTTTGATTTACGAATATTTCAAGTTTGAGCTTTATTTAAGTGATATTGAATTTATTAAATAAATATTTCTAAACTAAATAATAGTAAATTGAATTAAGGTATATATAAGATTATCAGATTTGGTTGGGAATTTCGGAATATTTAAAGTCCTGAAATATATCAAAATTGAAATGTTTTATTGAAATTAAGGTATTATTGTTTTCAAAGTATTGGTTTTCGAAATTGTTATAAATTTGAAAGTAATATGGTTTGGAAAATGAGTTTATTTGAAATAGAATTTATTTAAGAATTATCTGTGAATATATGGATTTGAAACCTATTGAAATTGAAAATTTCAAAATTATGACTTCAAAATGTGGTTTGGGTTTAAGATGATTTAAAAGAATATTTCAAGTTATCTAAATTTGAGAAAGATTAGTGATTGGAAATTTGGTTTTATTTAAATGAGATATTATTGAATTGTTTTGGAAATGGAAATGATATATTATTGAATTGGGTTTTGAAATGGAAATAATACACTGATAATTTGGGTTTGAAATAGTAATAATATTTTGGTTTAAAGTATATACTATTTTGAAGTAAAGGATATGTTTTGAACTGGCAAAAATATTTTGGTTTTAAAGTATATACTATTTTGTAGTAAAGGATATGTTTTGAAATGGCAAAAATATTTTGGTTTTAAAGTATATACTATTTTGAAGTAAAGGATATGTTTTGAAATGGCAAAAATATTTTGGTTTTAAAGTATATACTATTTTGTAGTAAAGGATATGTTTTGAAAGGGCAGTGATTGTGTTTTTAAAAGTATATATATTTGTAAATGACCACGGTGTTATAATAACGATTGGTTGTTAAAGAGACCGGGATCGGATATAGGCATACTCTCTGTCGATACCGAAAACCACTTTGACAACTGTGTACGCGGTGGAGTTTCCAGAATGAAGTAGGATGGTGGCGACGATCCTAAGGTATATACGTGGACCCAACTCCCGTGAGTTGGCATAAGGTGGCTAAAACAGGAGCGATCTCGGACCAGTGAGGTAGCACCTCTTCTCGGACACATTTCTTCGATACCATTCTATTACTTTGTGATTTTTGGTGGCCACCCTTGATTTGGGAGTGTTGTCCGAGGTGGACGGTAGTGGCTGCTATGCGCTCCATCAGTCCGTGTGCGTAATTGGTATATCTACCCTGGCATTGCCTAGTTGTGCCGTGTCACCTACCATATCGAGCTTTACTACGATTATGATTTTAAGATCCGACCGCGTTAAGGTTCTCCATCCTTTTAACGCTATTTTCTATATGATTATACTTTACTGATTAGACACTACTGTATATAGCGTATATTATACTATATAGTAAATAGTTTAACGGATCCTTAAGAGATGTGAATCCCGAACATTTCTTAAGTTACTGCACTCACGTTAGACACTGGATAGGAGATGTCAAACCCCGTAAACATCTATGATGCCGTTTACACTCATATTTATTTCATTGATTTAACTTACATAAGATCTTTTAGTTCTGACTCGAGTGTTTTGACTTTTCAATTCGCTCGGGTCAGCCTGAGCATTTCAGGATTTGAAGGCCCTATTTCTAAAGGACGAAGACGAAGATTTTATTATTACTATTTGTTATATATTCCACTACACCATTGTATTCCGCTGCATAATTATCATTCTCTGGTATGTGTAACTCAGATATGTATTGTATAAGTATAATCAAATGTTTTGTAAAACAGCTTCATGAACTGTTATTTGATTATTATATTTTATCGTTCCGCTGTAAGATTCTATTTTGTTTCTTTTATTTCTCCACTTTTTCTTATTTACCCCATAACAATCCACCCTTCTGTATGGTTTAAGTTGGCACGTTTGTCTGCTTAAGCATACAAAAAGGTGGGATGTTACAAGGAGTTTCCCAATCCTGCACAGAATATGGATAAATAAGGACAACTGGAAAGATAGAATAAATTAGCAAAGAGAAAAGAGAGAAAAGCTTACATTGATCGCAGCGATCTTGACTGGATCAACAGAAACTCCATTACCAGAAACAATATGCCCAAGGAATCGGACTTCATCCTTCCAGAAATGGCATTTAGAAAAATTAGCCTTCAACTGATGATTTCTAAGAGTCTCTAGAACAGATTTCAAATGTGACTTATGCTCTTCCTTGGTCTTATAGAAGACAAGGATATCATCAACAAAGACTAGAACAAATTTATTAAGCACATCACGAAAAACACAATTCATCAAATCAACAAAGAAAGCAGGGGCACTAGTCAAACCGAAAGGCATAACTAACCGTTCAAAAAAACCATTCTTAGTATGGAAAGAAGTCTTGGGAATACTTTCCTCAACAACTCTGAGCTGGTGAAAACCTGTGGCAAGATCAAGCTGAGAGAAACCAGTGGCACCATAAAGCTGATCAAACATATCATTGATGCAAGGCATTGGATATCTGTTTTTCATAGTGAGCTTGTTCAGCTCCCTATAATCAACACACATCTGGAGAGAACCATCGGACTTAGTGAGGAAAACCATCGCTGCTCCCCATTCTAAATAGCTAGGCCTGATCAGACCCTTGGAGGACAAGTCCTCAATTTGCTTCCTTAACTCAACCTTCTCACCGGGTGCCATTCTTCTAGGAGGAAGAACTACAGGTCGAGCTCCAGGAATAAGATCAATACGGAAATCAATTTCCCACTTAGGGGGTAAAGCAGTGACTTCACCAAATACATCGGGATAGAGTTTGACCACACAAGTCGACTGAAGATCAACAGGAGAAGAATCCAGAGAATAAATAAAGCTGTCAGCATAATCATGAAGCATACAACACTGAATAACCAAAGGATTTCTCCGATCATCTTCAAGAGAAACAATTCGAGATTTACAAGAGATGTGGGCATCATGCCTCTTAAGCCAATCACCTCAAAGCAACAAATGAAAAGCATCGAAACCAAGAACATAGAAATCACCAGAAAATCTATGGCCAGAATAGAAGAGTCTCACTTGCTTACAAATCCTATTAAGGTTCGCGGGACCACCAATAGGATTCTTAACACACAAAGATTCAACAGCATACATAGGAGAAAGAAGATGCTCAAACTTATCACAAATATCAACATAAATAAAACTATGCGAAGCTCCAGTATCAAATAAAACACGAACAAGATGATTAAATAAAGAAAAGGTGCCCTGAAGAGTACCTTGATTATCACTAGGAGCAGGAGCAGGTGCAGGTGGAGCAGGAGAAGAAGCAGAGGTAACAGAAAAAATACCAGATGGCTTGCCCTTCTGATACAAAAGACAATCATTCTTGAAATGACCAGGTTGCAGACAGACATGACAGAGATTTTTCCTGGTATTCTGAGGTGGAGGGTTAGTAGCACTAACTGAAGTAAGGAACTATTTGCATAGTGTCCCTTCTGATCATACTTGAAACAGGTAATGGTAGAGAGGTCGATAGGGTGCCTCTGAGAAGGAGAAGATGATGATCCCAATCCTGGATGCTTGAGCCAATTCTTCTTCTACTGGTGGAAATTTGGCTTTCTCTTCTTAGAGTTAGCAGAGGAAGAATGAGGTGAAGAAGCACTAGCAACAGCAGGACCCTTGGAAGTAGGGTGCTCATAACGAATAGCCATATCCATAAGCTCAGTGAAAGTGCCATGAACATGGGAAATGAGATGATCATAGAACTCTGGGCGAGCTCCAGCTATGAAATTCTCATTCTTCTTAAGTTGGGTGTCAATAAGGCCAGGACCAAACTTGGAAAGTTCGTTGAACTTCCGCTCATACTTAGAAAAGGTCATGGTACCCTGCTTGAGATCCATAAACTCACGATAAAGCAGAGATTTCCCGGCTTCAGGCATCCATTTTGCCACAAAAGCCTCCCTGGGAAGAAAATACAAAACAAAACTTATGATAGATTTAAAGAAAGGAAACGGGAACAAAATTCAAGATAACACCAAGGATACCTAAACTGCTCCCACGAAATATCACCCTCGTTAGTGTGAGCTGTAACAGACTCCCACCAATCTAAGGCTAACTCTTGTAGCTACCAAGCTGCTAACTGACGCTTCTGGGCATCAGTCATCTCGAGACCGGTAAAGATCCTCTATAAACTCCGTAACCATTGCTGGGCTTCGATAATGCTCTCTGAACCGGTAACTTAGTTCCACCAAGCTGAGAGAATTCCTTATAGAGAACAGTAAACCTAACAGGTGCAGCAGGTTGAGGAGCTAGGGCGATACCACGACCCCTACCTCTAGCATTTCCACGATTCATCCTGAAAAATCAAGAATGAATTTTAGGACAAAGGTACAGAGAAGACAAAGATAAGATGAGATAAGACAAGATAAAATCACTTGGATGAATATCCTAATTAAAGAAATTTTTAACAAGGTCGATACGAAAAGAAGGAAGTGGTGAAAAGTTGCTTTTAAAACAAGAAAATTTTATATCAAAATAATATTTGAAAATTCTTTGAAAAATCATTTTATACTTTGAAAATACGTTCTCGCACAAAGAAAGGATTCTGAGGTTGATTTCACTCATTCTAGGGTATTTCTACCCTATCTCTAATGAGGTTTTGCTCCTTAGGCTAAGGTTGCCTAAAACCTGGCTCTGATACCAAATATAACGACCCACTATTTTGGACCATTCAAATCGACAATAAAACCACACATGTCGGACTTGAATAATAAAAAACAATAGATTGTAATAATTTTGGAGCAAATAAAACCAATCACAGACACGGAATATCAGAATAACTCGCAGCGAAATATAAAATAAATAGCGGTTCATGAAGCCACTACAATACATAGTCTCAAAACAGATTCAAAATACATAGTCTGAAAAACAGATACAACAGAGTCTGAAAACATAAGAATAGTAGAAATCTCAAATACATAGAAGTCCACTAATACAAAAGCTGAAATAGATAAATAACAAGATAAGCAGAATCTCCAGTGATTCCTAGCTCTAGAAAGTGAAGTCCAAAGCTGTGAATACTCAGGCTGACCCGAGGATAAACAAAACATAAACACTCGAGTCAGGACATACATACTTATACAATGTAAACCAACTCAAGTGAACTATAACAAATGCACAAGTAACTTAAAGAATGCTTAGGATCACCCATTCTTTAAGGATCCGTTAAACTATCTACTATGTAGTAATATAGGCTTTTATAATAATGTCTAAATATAAAATAAACTTACTTTTTAATAGCGTCAAGGGGTTATCCATATAGCCCTTAACACATAATAGTCCCAGTAGTCTATCCAGTATTAGCATACTCCTAGATCGGGGGCTATCCTCAATAGTCCATAGGCTACGGCACAAATCTAAACTCGTAGTAAAGCTCGATATGGTAGGTGACACGGCACAACTAGGCAATGCCAGGGTAGATATACTAATTACACATCCGGGCAGGTGGTAACGCATAGCAGCCACTACCGCCCACCTTGAGCCACACTGCCAAAATCGAAGGGGTGCACCCAATCAATCACAAAAGTAATAGAATGGTATCGAAGAAGTGTGTCCGATCAGAGGTGCTACCTTATTGGCCCATCAATCGCTCCTGTTTTAGCCACCTTATGCCAACTCACGTGAGTCGGGTCCACGCAAATATACCCTTAGGATCGTCGCCACCATCCTACTTCATTTTTGAATCTCCACCGCATACACAGTTATTAAAGTGGTTTTCGATATCGACAGAGAGTATGTCCATATCCGATCCCGGTCTCTTTAACAACCAATCATTATTATAACCCGTGGTTATAAATTTCAAAAATGGCTTATATTTCAAATAAAAATACATCGTTTAAACCATTTAAAAGTAAAGTCAAAATTCTTTCAAACCAAATATTCAATTCCCACAAATTTAGCCTTTTCTGAACTCATTTATTCACTTAGATATTATAAACATTTGAAATTTCAGCATTCGCGGCACTTAGAAAATGCTACGGTAAGTTATATTTGAAAACAATTTATTTCAGAAAAGACAGCATTTAAAACTGCTGTAGTAGTTCAGTGTTCATTTGAAAATTTAGTTCAATTCAGAAAGGACAGCATTTACAAAACTGCTATAGTAATTCAGTTACATTTGAAAACTAGTTCAGTTCAGCAAAGACGGCACTTATCAAGTGCTACTGTAGCCCTTATATTAGTTTCAGATTTTTTACTTCTTCCTGCAACCACAGCACTTACCAAGTGCTGAAGTAGCCTTTGGTTAATTAGCCTTTAATTCATTTGCATCAACCACAGCACTTACCAAGTGTTGGAGTATCATTTACTTCAGGTTTTAAGTTAGTTACAGAAATGATAGCGTTTCTGAAGTGCTATTAAAAGAATTTCCAGATTTATATTAAAATTCCAGAAACAAATAAACTTCAATTTTAATCATTTTAACCTATAAAAATCATATTTTTCCACTTCAAAAATGTTCATTTAAATACCCCATTAACTTATGATTTTTATAAAGAAATTTTTTTACAGTAAAATCAAATTTTCCAATAATTCCACTTATTAAATTTAAGTGTACAATTTTCTTATTCTTTTCATTTTTAACAATTTATCTTAACACTTAAATTTAAATTTCCATTTCATAAATAAAACTTAATTTCCATTTCATTAATTTACTTAAACTTCCATTTTAAAACCAAATTACAAATTTCCAAATTAAGTTATATTTCAAACTTACAAATTTTCCATTCATTTATTTAATATTTTTAATACATAGAAAAATCAATAACACATTATTAAAACATTTTAAATTCAATCTAAATTAAAATATCATATTTTTAGATTTTTAAAAATACTTTAAAATATCCAGAAAAATATATATAATAACCACGGGTCTGTATAATATTTTCTAACCTAAGTCAAGTGATATGGTTAATATATCATTTCAATCCGTAATTTACAAAGAAAAATCCGTGTTCTACCATTTCAAACCCGCAATCCCAAGTAAATTAAATAAATAATAATCGCTCAGGCCTATCATTTCAGCCCATAACGATTTTTCCCTATTCTAAAGTCCGTTCGGGTATGTATCATTTCAACCCATAGTGATTTTATTCTACATGGAACTTGCAGTGTGAGAAACAGAATAAAATAAACAATATAACAGAATATAACATAGCAAATGATGTGACAAGGTTATAATAGGGTTTAACATTATATAATTCACATCACAGGCAGGTATAACATGATATAATAGTTTCTACACATTCACTTGTTGTCACTTTACAAATTATATAAGTATAAATGTCATGTGTGAATACTCACCTTTTTACGCTGGAGTTAGCAAAATAAAACACACAAACAAAAATCCAGAAAGCACGATAGCACGACTTGATTCGAGTGGAGAGAGAGCCAAGAGTTTAATCTTGTGTACAACAACAAAACAAAGCAAAATATAAATATAAATACAATACAAAAGTTAATTGAAACAATTTGAAAATAGAAGCAACAAATGACTTAACCATGCTTTTAGTCGATTTTGCTTGACCATAACTCTATGTTTGCTCGGCCATACATGCTTATGGTTCGGCCATGACATGTTTATTGGTGGAAAAACGTTCTGTTTTGGCATAATATGGCATGGTTAGGCAAGAGAATGAAAAGGGTTTGGAGTTTGCAAGCATGGAATACAAAGGGACAAGACTAACAAGTGAGGTTTTGGTTGCATCTAGGCTCGGCCAAAGGCAATAAGGGTTCGGCCATGGCTTACTACAGGTCAGATCAGATCTGATGGTGATAGCCAGGGGTGTGTACTAGCTGGTGGTGGTGGCTATGGGGGTGGCCGTGGCTACAAATAAAGGGGTGGTGAACTATGGAGGCTTGGCTATGCAATTTTTGGAAGAGTTTCAATGTTTTTTGTGGTGATGGCTCAATCAAGTGGTCACGACCACTACTGGCCAGAGGAGGAGGAGGGGTTGTAGCCGTGGATGATGGGAAGGAAGTGGTGGTGGTGGTCGATGGAGATGGTGGTGGGAATGGCCGAGCAAACACAGAAGAGATCAAGGCAAAACATTGAAAAAAATGAAGAGAAAAAGTAGAAAAGAGGAGAAGCTATTACCTATAATTTTCAGAAATGAAGATGGCTGAACTTTGTGATGGAAATGAGAAGCTTTTTCACGTGAAAAAAAAATAAACACATGGCTACAATAAAGCAAATGAACGGCCAAGCATGTGAAAGGTCTAGGCAATGAAAAGTCACTAGTTTTAAAACTTTTTTGTCTCTTAGAATTTCCAATTTCATTTATATTCAAAATAAACAAATAAAAATCAGTAAATAAAACTAAAAGACAAACAAATAAAGTTAAAATGAAAATAAACAATTATTCTTAAGAAAAATAAAAAGTAAATAAAGAAAATAGTTTATTATATTGAAACTAGAATTAAAAATTGCAAACAAAATACAATTAACTTTGGAAAATCATAACTACACTTTTAAAAATTATAACTATGCTTCTAAAGTGTTTTTAAAAATAAAATATTGAAATAAAATTTAATTTAAAATAATTGCAAAAATATTGGGTTGTTACATGGACCGCATTGGGTCAAGTCATAAGGACAACAAGGAGTTAGTGGATATTTTTGAGAAGCTTGGTAAGGGAGAGAAGTCGAGTCATTTGAGTTGATATACCATTGACTCGAAGGGGTGGTTGTAGAGAGATAATAGGTTATGTGTTCCTTCCATTACAGATTTGATTGACGTGGTATTAGCGGAGTCTCATCGTTCTAGGATGACCATTCATCCCGGTGGAGATAAAATGTACTGTGATATGAAGACAGTCTTTTATTAGCCGAGTATGAAGAGGCATGTGGCGGTGTATGTGGCTTGATGTATAACTTGCCAAAGCGTAAAAGCAGAGCATAAGAAGCCGGGAGGAGTGTTGCAGCCATTTGATATTACACAGTGAAAGTGGTAGACTATTTCTATAGATTTCATCGATGGACTACCTAGGAGTAGGAGGGGTAACGAGAGTATTTGGGTCACAGTCGACCGACTGACCAAATGTGCTCATTCTATTCCAGTTAGGACAAAGGACAATGAGGACTGCTGCGTCTTTGGTGACACTATACATTAGGGAGATAGTTAGGTTACATGGAGTTCCTTCTAGCATCATTAACAACAGAGATCTGCTTTTTACCAGTGAATTTTGGAGGAGTCTACATGAGGCTTTAGGCACTAAGTTGAGTTTGAGTATCGCTGATCATCCATGGACTGATGGAAAAATGGAGAGGGTAAACAGGGTGTTGGAGGACTTGATTCGGATGGGTATCTTGGATTTTAGAGGCTTTTGGGTGGATCACTTGCCATTAGTGGAGTTTACCGATAATAACAGCTAGCAGGCAAGTATTGAGATGGCACCGTTTGAGGCGTTATACGGAATACATTATAGATCACCATCTTATTGGTAGGACACTATGGATAGGTTTATTCTTGGAACAGATATGGTAGGGGAGACATCAGAGAAGGTAGACTTGATCAGTAGGAGGATGAAAACCACGCAAGATAGGCAGAAGTCTTATGCTAACAAGAGACGCACAGAGTTGGAGTTGACAGTGGGTGACATGGTTTTTGTAATGATCTCACCACTTAGGCATGTCATGAGATTTAGTAGTTCGAAAAGTTAGTACAAAGGTTTGTAGGGCCTTTTATGATCACTGGTGAGTTATGAAGTTAGCTTATATGGGTGAAGCTTCCTGAGAAGTTAGCGGGAGTACACGATGTTTTCCATGTCTCACACTTGCAGAATTGTCTACAGGATATAGCCACTGTTGTCGAGTCGGTCAGCTAGAAGAGGTGGAGGTCGAAAGGGAGTCACTTGTTTGTTATGCACCCACTTATATTCTTGAGCATTGAACAAAGCGACTATGTAAAGTTATCAACCTTGTTAAAGTCAAGTGGGGAGATGATCCTATCAAAGAGTGCACAGGAGCCTGAGGAGAAGATCCAAGCTACCCATCTGGAACTCTTTTATGGTACGTTTCCATTCTAGTTAATAAGTATAAACTACTTATATGTTTAGGTTCTAGCATAGTATACCCCATATGTAGGGACAATTGTATGTTAGTAATGTTTGCGAACATGTCATTAGGACATGTTTTGGATGATGGATGATATATTTATTAAATTGATTTTTGTACACTTAGGAAAATATATTCTTGAGTTAGCATATACTCACACCATCACTTGTTTTATTTTACCAAGTTATATGCATATGGTTGTTGCATACAGTTTGAATGGTAGCGCTACATGTAGAATTGCCAATACATTTACTTAGGATGTTGTATACATTTGGATACATGGCATAAGCACTTGCATTTCATGAGGTCAACTATGTCAAGAGATCACCTAATTCTTCCATTAGTATAGGTTCGTATGCATTCCATGCCTACATTTACATATTGCATTAGAATTTTGAAATAAGGACAATGGTTGGTAGTGGTTAATGGATGAGTAAATAGTTGTAAGTATTAACTTTCTTACGTACGAGTTGCATTTTTCCGTCCTTGGAGATTTCGAGGATGAGATCCTTTTAAGGGGGAGAATGCAACACCCTTGAAAAAATTAACCAAAAATTTAATAAAATTTTTAAATTTAAATTTAATAAGGGAAAAATTGGTATTTTTACAAATGTTCGAATTTGGCTATGAAACTTGCACCATTATGTTCGTAGCAAATATTAGGACAAATTTCATATATAATGTGTCGTGATAAGAGCTTGTATGGAAAGGTATTAACTTTTGAAAATTCAAAATCAAAAGTAATAAATAATAAACCAAGGAAAGAAATATTTTATAGAAAGAAAGCTCCACCGGTCGACACCAGATTAGACCGGTCGATCCTTATTGGTGGACCGGTCATAGGTTTATGGTTAGGTTTCGATTGGCCAAACGGCTCAGATTTTATAATATTTTACCCAACGGCTGTCATCAGTTTCTACCCTCATAAATAGAAACCTGAGCTGGTAGTTTAATTTGAGCGTAACAAACTACGTCTCTCAAACTTGATCCTTCTTTCTCTTCAAATAAAAAAATTCTTCAAAACAGAACTAAAATTAAAAATCAAGAGATTGAAGAAGGAGGAATCCAATGAAATCAAGGAGAGTTCTACATCAAGAGGAGGGGATTACAAGCGAATTAAGAAGGGGATAACTTTCTAGTGGTGAGTGGGTTCATAATTAGTATGATGATTTACATGTAATTAAGTTTGTTATGCCCTATTTAATCTAGAATTGTTTTATTTTAATTACAAAAACCATTTATTGGATAACTGTAGTAGATTGGGAATTTGACAGCAATAATAACCCTTATGAATATGATCCCTATTTAATCTTATTTTGGGTTAAAGTGAATTTGTTGGATGAAAATTGATTTAAGTTAAATACATCCTTTTTGTCAAATTAATATAGATAGAATTACCCTGTTGATTTTAATCCTAATTTATTTTGGTTTACTGATATTGAATATGAAATTGTATATGAAATTAAATATGAATTTGGGAATGATAATAAATTGTAGATTCATGGGTTAAGGTTCAACTGTAATGGACTATCCGTAATTAATATAGAAGAAAAGGAACCATAATTAACCATTATATATATATATTATATATATATATATATATATAATATAAAACACTCCGACTGGTCGATAGGCTCACTAGAGCTGGTTGACAGCAAGCGGTCGAACGCTCCAATGACCAGAAGTCGATCAATTATTGACTTATAAGTGTAATCTTAACCTCGGCCTAAGGCCCAAACTTATAATATATATATATATATATATATATATATATGTTAGTATAAGTAAGGAAACTAGATCCCTAGGTTTGCGACTTTTGGAAGTTACGATACTAGATAGATGTGTACATAGGCAACGAGGCCTAGAAAATGTTTATTCAGAATGTTCGACATTCAACTAGCGCGATGCTATCGCAAATTGGACTCATAGGAGGTTCTACGCTGTACATGCAACACTGACGATGATGCTTAGAGAAGTGTGTGGCCCGAAACTAACTGGAGTTTCCTTAGTATGCACGGCGATGAGAACGTGATTTAGTGTTGTTGATGGACACCTGACATTGCGCAATAAGAGGCGTTACGTTACCATTGAGAGTGGATACGGATATAGTGGACCCTCAGACGTCTTTGGTATGAGTCAGCACTATAAGCTCCACCGCAACGTATAGATATGATACGTGTAGTCATTATTTGGGAATGTAGTCCTATAGTTGATATTTTAGGCGATACTATGTTGGAATAGTTCCAGTTGCTGTTAATCGATCCATAGTTATTTTGAGGTTTGATTAGTTGTTCGTTCCTAAGTGTAAACCTTCATAAGAAGTTGGTGTAGGTGTATTTAAAACTATATCCCTTTGGGTTTGCGAAACATATCGTAGTAAGTAGTTTACAAACACAAGTAGAATACCCTAGTTCACATAGATTACTAATGAAGTTAATTGCATGTGATCACCATATATTAATGATGTAACTCATTGACCAGACTTTTGTCTGACCCACTTCTTTCCTTTCTTTTTCCCATACCATAGGAGGACATGGCAGTAGGTGATTGGCCCACATTTAGTATGTGGAGAGGCGAGCTTGGCATTAGCATTCCTTATTACTTTTTATTACTCTCCATGTAATTATTTATCAGACTTTATGCTGTATTTCTGTAAACCCTTGATTATGACTATGTATGTTTCGAGATTGTGTTTTTCTTGGATATTTTCTGAAATGACTATTTTTTTATATTTCCAGCCTTCCATGGTGAGGTCTGAAAGTGTAGAATGTCTTAGAATTTATCCTTATATTTTTAGTCTCTGTAATGTTTAATAACCCGATAGCTCGTACTTCTTAGCACCGATGTGAGTCCCGAAGCCAATCCAGGCTTTGGATTGGTGTGTCGGGAGGTGCGGGTTATCACATCAGACCTTTACGAGTGGATATGATTAGTACGAATCAAAGAAAGGATGCAGAGTTAGTTGAAATTATAGACCAACTAGAGAAAGGTGAGAAATTGAGTCATTTGGAGCGATATACGAGGGATGGAAAAGGATACCTTAGGCAAGATGGAAGGTTATATATGCCAAACTTAAAGGATCTGATTGAGGAGGTGTTGAGGAGTGTCATCGTTCCAGGATGACCATTCATCTTGGTGGTGACAAAATGTATAGGGATATAAAGACAATTTATTATTGGCCAAGGATTGAAGAGGAATGTGGCGAGATATGTGAGGAGGTGTCTTGCTTGATTGAGAGCTAACGCGGAGCAGAGTAAACTGAGTGGATTGCTTATGCCTTTAGAAGTTCCACGAAGGGAGTGGAAAAGTGTTTCAATGAAATTTACATATGGGTTTCCAGGGAGTAGAAGAGGTAATGAGGGAATTTGAGCGGTTGTGGATCGATTGACGAAGAGCGCACATTTCATTCATGTAAAGAGCACGAGAATGACAACATCTTTAGCTACATTGTATATTAGGAAAGTAGTGAGGTGCATGGTATACTAGCGAATATTGTGAGTGATCGGGACTCGCTCTTTATGAGTGAGTCCTGGAGAAGCCTACATGATAGCTTGGGTATGGAGCTAAGTTGTTGGAGGACAAACCGAGAAGGTGAATAGGGTGTTGGAGGAGTTGTTGAGAGAATGCATTTTAGATTTTGGAGGTGATTTGGAAGATCATTTACCATTAATGGAATTTACATATAATAAGAGTTATCGGGCTAGTATTGGAATAGCACCGTTCAAAGCATTGTATGGAAGGCCTGTAAGCCTTCGCATTGGTAGGAGCCCACTGACTAGGTTATACATGAACCACATATGATAAGGGATACATCAGAGAAGGTAGAGTTGATAAGAAAAAGGATGAAGGTGGCACATGATAGGCAGAAACCATATGCTGATATAATGCGAAAGGGACTGAAATTCATAGTAAGCGATCTTTCGTTCGTGAAAGTATTTCCTTTAAAGCATGTGATGAGGTTTGGAAGTGTAACAATCCGACTTTTCGACCCTCGAATGTCAATAATAAATACATCCACGGTATTCATATGTCGAGCATCCAAGTGCTTGAAAGACAGAAAGTTAGGGTAAAATAAAAGAAGAAGAAGAATAGAACAAAAAACAAGAATACAACATCAGAATCTCACAATGGATCGGTGATATATAATATCAAAGGAACGGTACAAAAGGTTACTCTGAATACAGAAATATCAGAGTTACTAAAACCTAAGTACAATCATCAATCTGGACAGTTATAACTGTCTGTCCTCACAATGCTGATATATATAATATAGGAATGCAACGAAATTAAGAATACTATAGAAGGTAATCATCCAGCTCTTCTCCATAAGCTCCAAAGCGTCCATAGATAAATCTAGAAACATACACGGGACTGACCAAAGAATTATAAGAAAATAACACCCAGAGCAGTCTAGTAAACCAGCGTAAGAAACTCAAGAAATATGCAACGAGTTATAGTAACCATTAAGACCGTAAGGATTTCCATAACTGTTTTCCCCTCAAAGAAACAAACCATTCATTAATTTTGACATATAGTGATATGATAGATAATGTCTAGTGTGTAGCACATAAATCACATCAAATAGCTGTTGTGTGAACGCCACAATAGTAATAGGCATACAATCAATACTACTAGGGCACGTTCACATAGTCGGTTTTCCATGGAGATCTCCTCAGATCCAGCTGAATTTGAACTCCTGCACAAGGATCAGAGATATCCTTCCGAGTAATGTACATCTCTAGGGAATGTACTATAGAAAATGCATAACTAGCCCACATCTAGACAATCGTGGTTCCGAATGCATCGCTCATGCATTCATGTCCGTATGTAATACTGTATGGAGTCGCCTGCACCCTTGGGATTGCTAAAATGGTACGTTCCCATTGGCTATGCATCCTATCTCTTGTTTTAGTCATTTCTTATGTCAAGGCTACATTCGGCATCTCTCACTCGAGTCTTCATCACTTAAACAGAACACAAATCTACAAATTCATTCTTACATCTCGAATAGATCACGAATCGTTACAGGGATTCGAGCATCGTGAATAGACCTTGAACCTTCACATAGGTTCTCCTCATAAGTCTCGCAACGAATGCTAATGATATCCTCTCTCTTGGAATACTCCTCAAGATAGACAGTCCCATACGATAACATCGTTTGAAATGTTAACGCTGACCTCTTCCTTGGACTTAACCTTAGGATTGATAGTTCAACTCTATAACATTTCACTTCACAACCGCTTCCAAGCATAGAACTTGTATACTAGATTTGAAGTGGTATTCGATAAGTAAAACTCTTACCGATCCTGGCCTCTTCAAAACTAATTCGATGAATTTTTAGCTAACTCAATTCTGGTTCATTCAAAAGTAAGCGAAAGCTAGAGACATTTCATACCGATGCTCCTCCCTGGGGGTTCTTAGTGATATGAAATCGCGAAGCCTTTTGATAACTTATTAACTCATATTTGGTCAAGTCCGATAATTGACTAATCGATTATTTAGTCAAAAACAATTTCGTATACAAATCACGATTCGTATGCTTAACTCGTTTCCGACATTCCAACTTAACTATTCCTCATCCAAGAGTGAAGTCAGGTAAGTTAGAGCACTAGTTGCATCAAAGCCTTCCCTGGACACTTCATTCTTGAATCTCACACATAGATAGGTCTACCTTATCGGCTTTTAGTGCTAAGTATAGTATTAATGATTTCCATGAATAAATAAGAAATCAACACGATTAACACGTTTCCGACATTTTCCGACTTAATATTCTTCATTTAAGAGGAAAACTGGTAGGTTAGAGCTCTATTGTTCCGTCTCTACTCGAGATCAATCTTAACTCTCACATATAGATAAGCCTTACTTCGTCGGCTTTTAATGTTAAGCATAGTTAATTACTTTTTAAACAAGTAATTAAACAATTAGCCATTTGGCCATTTAGGAATTATAACCTCTTCCCAAAATCATTTGTATATACCTTTAAAATACTTGAAAATATTTTATAATAGATTTTAAAAAAATTATCCAAAATATTACTTGAAAACAACAACTTTACAATTTTCCTCGAAACTTGAAAAGAACATGTTTTATCATAAAAACCACTTCTTTAAAAATTAATGAATAATTCTTAAAAATTCATAAATATTTCAAACCACTTTTGAAATACTCTAACATGAGTTAGCAAACACTTATGAAAAGAACGAAACAAAATACTTAAATTTAAAAATCTTTTCAAACCTTTTAAAGTCCAAAATCAAGGCTAAACGGGGCAGTTTTGCACTAGTGAAGTTTTGGCCACTTTTCGAGATGTTACTTAAGTTTTCATTATGCAATGTAATGACCCATAATTTTAGATAATTAAAAATATTAAATTAATTAAGATTTTACAATTTAATATATGTGAGAAATAAATTTTTTATGATTTATTAATGAGAAAAATAACTAGATAATGATTTAATAATGTTGTTTGAATGTTATTGACAATTATTTTAATGTAATTTCAATCAATTTAAACTATTGTAAAGTTAATTTGGTTATAATTATAAATAAGGAATTAAAATTGGTAATTAATGGAATTAAGGAAATTGAAATATTATAATTAATATGAAAAAAAATGATAACTGTAAATATGAATGTAATAAAATGTAAACCAATGTTAATTATATCAATAAGGTGATAGTTAATTTAATAATAAGAGTGGAAATCAAAATAAAAGAATTTATTTGGATTTAAAATATAATTAACTTGGATTTAATTACAATGTAATTGAACGTTGAATTTAATGAAATATTTTAATAGTGAATTCAACATAGAAAATTTATTTTGATAGATAATTAATTTCTATGAAATCTAGAATGATGAAATTATGAACTATTAAATTTGGATTTAAAAGTGATTAAATTAATTTAATAATAATTTATTTAATTAACATGAAAATTAGCCATTTTGGCCACTGTCTCTGATTTCGACACAACAAGTTTCATCAAATTCATAATAGTGAATTATTATAGGATTTCAAGTTTCGTAGCGATCAGACTTGTCGTTTGATCGTGCGGGCTCGGAACGCGTAGGAATCAATCAAATGGATTCAATTAAAATAATCTGATTTTAAAAGCTAACTTCTGTATACAATGGAATTGGGGTATGAAACTAGTTCAATTGAGTTTAAAAATATCGAAAACATATATTTCGATATATTGGATGATCCATTTTCATTTCGGAAACGAAACTGGATTTACGGGTCATCGTAATCATTTAGACCAATTCGATCTGTCCATTCATTCTTATCTAGCATTTTCCATATAAATAGAGTTCTTTTCTGAAACCCTAGCAGCCTTTTTCTTATTTCTGTATGTACATTTCCATCTGCTCCTTCCTTCCTTCCAAATGGTAGAAACCCTAATTCCCGAATTCAATTTCAAATCAAAATCAAATCGAAAAATTTAAACTCCTCAAACTATATCGAATTATATATCGTTGGAAAGCTCTCAACGAGCGCAGTCTACTACAGTAATTCATTTTTTGATTTGATGCATCGTTTGACCAGAAAACGACGAAGAACCTCGGCCGTCCATTTCTAGGGTTTCCGATCAAACTGTGGATCGTCGATTTTACGACGATCAGACGGTATGGGCTTGTAGAGGTCGTCGTGTAGTGTGCATCGGCATGGTTCATTTGGGTTGCAAGCTGTCTGAATGCCATGATTGGCTATAGAAGGCCCACCGGCGGCACCGTTCTCGAAGAGGCTGGAGACGGTCGCCTGCGGCGGCGTGGTGGGCGAGTGGTCGGCTGAAGGTGTGGGTGTCGATGGCGATGCCTGATCTGGTCGTAGGTGCTTGGATAAGCGACGGCAGGTCAAAGTTAGGTGGCAGCTATGCTTGGGATCGAGGTCGCGTTCTATATGAGGTTAGGGTTAGGTGACATGTCCTTATTCTTTTTTTTTAATTAATTATTATATTTAAATTTCAATCGTTCTAATCTTCATAACTTTTCCATACGAGCTCAGATTTACGTGCGGTTTTCTCTATTGCGATCATATCGAAATTCCGAATAATGAAACTGGTTTGGCTACATTCTAAGACTATTAGAATTTTGGGCTTTAATTGGATTTTAAATCGTCGATAAATCAAACGTGAGTGTTTTAACCCACTCATGAATGCTAAACCATCTTATGTTTGTTAAATTAAATGTACGATGTGATTAGAAATTTATTGACTAATGTTTGGTATATTTAAAATGTCATTCAAATTTAATTTGAATTTACATTGGATTTAATTGCCATTTGAATTTATATTGAATTTTAAATTGTTAGTCAAATACCTAATAGCGATAACCAGTTAATTATTGTGATTCATTGGTTGATTTGATTGACGATTGTGATGGATGTTTAATTGTTGACATTTTGGACGATTTGATGTTATATTTATTTTATATATTGTTATCATACTTCAAGTTCCCTTGGTTATTATTAGGAAAATCACCATGGGTTGAAATGATACATAGTTGAACGATCTTATAGATTAGGGAAATCTTTATGGGTTGAAATGATAAACCCAAGCGATTTATGGATTTGGAAATTGTAATTCAGGATATGGGTTGAAATGATATATGTCCCAAAATTTAATTTATTGCGGATTGAAATGATATATATATATATATATCAGTATCACTTTACCATAGGGTAGAAAATTATATACGGACGCTGGATTGATTAAACTAAATGGTTTAAAATCTTGATTTTTGATTTTTGATTAAATGTGACTGGTTTAAAGGAAATAAATTATAGATTTTTATGAATTTAATTATTTTCTAATTCAAGCTTTGAAAGTTGAAATTGAAATGGTTAGAAAGAAATTGTTTAAGAATTAAATTGGGATTGTAAAGTTAAAATCGTTATATGACTTTAATTCGGATATTTGAATTATTTTGAAGATTTAGACCTTAAAATTTAACAATGAAGTTAATTTGAAATATGTGATTTGAAATTGGGCTTGAAATTGATATGAATTGAAATGGTTTAAAATAAGAATGGAATTGAATTTAAATCATTTATTTGACTTAATAAATCGAAATTGAAGTTAAAATGAATGTTTCGAAAATTAAAGTTATTTCGAATTGAAATTGAAATCACATTGATTTGGAACTAAATCAAAATTGAGTCATTTGAATTGAAAGATTGAATTTTAGTTTTATTGATTTGAAATCTGGATATGGTCAAGATTTGTTGAAATGGAAGAAACACTTGATTTGATACTATTTTCAAATATAAATTATTTTAATATAAACTGTTTAAAAATATATTATTTTAAAATTCAAATTATTTAGATTTTCAAAACTATTTACTATATAAACCATTTCCAATAATCAAACCATTTTATATTAAAACTATTTTAACCATTACAACGATTTTAAATTATTAAAACTATTTAACTATTACAACTATTTTAAACTATTAAAACTATTTTAAACTATTAAAAACTAACTTAAACTATTAAAACTATTTTAAATGTATAACTATTCCAATATATATACTACTTTCAATATTCAAACTGTTTAAAGTTGGAACTGTTATGATTTAGATTTAATTGATTTAAATGCAAATATTTGGATTTGATGGTTTAACCTATTTTGTGGTTATGATTTTGAAAATGAATATGATTTAAAGTGAATAATGATTTCGAAAGTGAATATGATTTCAAAAGTGATATGATTTTGAAGTGAATATGATATTTTGATATAAATTATGAATCGGTTTTGGAAATGTAAAAGAACCAACCGGTGTGAAATAAGCGTTTGGTTGTTAAAGGGACCGGGATCGGATATTGTCATACTCTCCGCCAATACCGAAAACCACTTTAACAACTATGCACATGGTGGAGAATCCAGAATGAAGTAGGATGGTTTGGTGAACGCTACTGGAATTAAGTAAGAGAACGATAATGGATAGCCTTGACTTTCGGGTCATAATTTAAATGACTAAAACAGGAGCTATACCGGGCCAAGTGGGGTCGCTTCCCCTATCGGGCACATTTCTTCGATACCATATTTATTACTTTGTGATTGATTTGGTGGCCACCCCTCGATTTGATTATAGGAGTGTGTTTCGAGGTGGGCGGTAGTAGCTGCTATGCGTTGCCACCAGTCCAGGAGTGCGAAACGGTAGAATCCTACCCTGGGCATTGCCACGCATGCCTTATCATAATTATCCTGATCGCACCCACTACGAGTTTTGTTTTTGTCGTACACTATGGAGTGCCCTCTGATAGCCCTCCAGTTGATGGAGGAATTATGGTACCGTATAGACTACGACATTTATATAAAATGTGTTAAGGGGGATATGGGTAACACCTTAATGCTATTTTAATACTTTACTTTACTGTAGACATATTATAATAGCGTATATTACTATGTATGTAGATAGTTTAACAGATCCTTAGGAGATGGAATTCCAAACAGCTCTTAAGTTATTGCATGCACATTAGACACTGGATAGGAGATGTAAATCCCGTAAACATCTCTAACGCCATTACACTCATATTTACTTATTTTGATTTAACTTACATAAGATCTTTTAGTTCTGACTCGAATGTTTTGTCTTTTCATTACGCTCGAGTCAGCCTGAGTATTTCAATGTTGAAGACCTTATCTCTGGAGGACAAAGACAAATATTTAGTATATTATTACTATTTATTATATTAATTCCACTGCATCATGTTGTTCCGCTACATTATTTATTTATTCCTGCTGTATGTATAACTCTGATCTGTATTGTAAAAGTGTAATCAAATGTTATTTGTAAAATAGCTTCATGAATTGTTTATTTGATTATTATATTTTGTCATTCCGCTGTGAGATTCTGTGTTTTGTTTTTCCTTTCTTTTCTCTTATTTTCTTATTTACCCCTATTAACAATCCTCCCTTTTGAGTGGTTTGAGTTGAAGTGTGTGGTGTATTGTCGATTTAAACCATCCAAAAAGGTGGGTCGTTACATTAAATTTCTTAATAGCAACAATATACATGTAAAACATTATAAATATGGTAAGAAATTAATAAGGATCTCTCTACAAAGTTAATAAACATGCTAAAAACAAGGCAATTCTGAACTGCATCTATATCGACTATTGCTATAAGTGCACATTCAAATCCGAGTCCAGTTTAAACTAAAATCCAACTATAACCTATATGCTTTGTTCAAGGCCTTTTCACAAGTCACAAAAGTCCATTCAAGTCCATCCTATGTATGTTCAAGTCCATATAAATGGATCACATATGTCATTTACTTTTAAAGTAAGAATCCAAACCAAAGTTTTAACATATATTAAAAACAATTCAAATAACTTAAACACCATTCAACACAAACATATATGTGCTATATTTTCCATTCAAAGTGAGGTGTTAACTCACCTTTAACCCAACAATAACCAAGGCCCAAGAACCCAAGTCCAAACCTAAGCTAGCAACCTCCTTTCCTTCCTTTCCTCTCCTTGCTTTCACATTCCTCTAGCCCAAAACACCCCATATAGCTCACGGCCTATGCATGGTGGGGGATGCATGGCTTTGCTTCTTCACATTTTGGAATGGTGGAAGGTGTTCTAATATGTACTTAGCCCTGTGGTAAAGTTTGAAGTGATTTGGAGTTGATTTGCAGCTATTTTATTTCAGAACATAAGATAGAAAGAAGACGAAGAAGCCATTGATTTTCAACTCTAAGCTTTGTAAATTTTTGCAAATGATAACTAAGGGTATGCCCCTCCTTATATAGGCTTAGGAATGGTGTTTCTTAAGCTCTCATTCACACCCCCACCATACCACGGAAGCTTCACCTCCCATCACTTCTCCTTTAAGTCACTTCTCTTTTATGCTAATTACCATTATACCCCTCTCATGATAATATCTCTTATCCTTTAGAAGCTTCTAGAACAGTCGATGCTTTATGAAAAGGATAGTATATTAACTAGTTTCTAATGTGTTCATTTGACTATTGTCAAGTGCACAAGAGTTCGAACAACTTATATCGATCGAAAAGTTGTTTACCGATAAACTGATTTTCGGTCATATTATTGATTTTTCTTCGAAAAATATATTTTTGTAAACAAATTTCAAAAAAAGGTTTCTTATCATTGTTTATTAATTAAACAATTTCTAACATGGTTATAAAATCATATTTATAACACTTAATTATGTTTCAAAATGTTTCGATATTCGAAGACGAAGTGTTCGAATTTCCGGGTCGCTACATTCTCCCTCACTTATAACATTTCATCCTTGAAATTCAAACAAGAACGATAAACAAAGAAGATAGACGAAACAAGATACATGTATAGAATACTAATGAAACTGTATACAAACTAAACTGCAAACCAAACCGCATACTAAGTGACTCTACCTCAAGTGGTGAGTACACTACAAAAGATAAACGATACTAAGATAACAAGGAATCCTAGTCTATAAGCAACTCTAGATAGAACTCCTTCAAATTGTCCTCCGTCTTCTTGTACACTCTCGAGCATCCTTGCTCCTTGGCACTTCTAACTTTAACAAAGTAATAAGCATACAAATACTCAAATAGAGTTCACAATCACTAGCAACCAGTGCTCATGGTTCGCTAAGGTTTAAAACTCTTCCATCATCCAAGGATGATAAACAATCTACTAAGCATATCTTACACTCAATAGCCTCAAGCCATTACTTAGATGATTATTCATGCTACCTCATAATAAATTGAAGAGTCGTTCCCCAAACTCTTCATAAACCAACAAATACATCTTACAATTGTACCATGGCCCATACGATATATATAGACCATTTGTATGCAATATCTGATCTGATCACTTGCTCGATCATACATATTTCACATCTCAACTAGTATAGATCACTTAACCTCTCTATTGTGGACTCCGATTTGGTTCCCTGAGTAGAAACCTCCCTTCTCCTTGCATAGCCATATACTATGATAGAAAACATCGGGATCATATCACGAACCTGTATCAAGTGTTCGCCGTCAAAAATGGAGTAAAAAATCCTTGTTTAGATTGGTGTAAACCACCTCGAAAACATGTAGTCGTATACTGAATCAAGAAAAGTCATGCGAATAAAATGATCTATGTACAACTTACATATTTTTCCTATTGGTTTCCTATCTATACCAATATCTTTATAATCATATTCATTTATAATATTAGTATGTCTTTCAATGCTAAAACCATTTATGAATCATTTCATAAAACAAAACTTCAAGTTTATACACCTTTTATAAATTAAGTTCATGCTCATATAATACTCCATTACATCCTAAGAGCATATACAAAACATCATTTTGTTTTACTTAACAAGTATGTTTAACCATTTAGCCCTTGTTTTAACTTGATATCTTCTCAATTCAAGTGTTATATAAACTCAACTCTATATTTTCAAAAACACTTAACCACAAGTTTTATAACAATTCGGAAGTTCCTGACTATCCAAAATCGCTGAAATTCCCATTTCATTTTAACAAATGAAAATGATCTACCCACATATCCTACATGGTGCACAAACCAATTGTCTTAATGCTTAGGCTATACGTGTCCATGAAATAACTTATCAAGAAAACTTTAGAACTAAATACCAGTTTTCATTTCAAACAATTTTGAAATAATATATACATATACCTTTTATATATCAGATCATACTTCGGATTAAATCAAAATCCATTTTACCAAAAAAAATTATAGCATCACACACTTAGAAGCCCGAAAATGAACGCCGATGAT
This sequence comes from Allium fistulosum, assembly GCA_030737815.1. NCBI lineage: Eukaryota > Viridiplantae > Streptophyta > Magnoliopsida > Asparagales > Amaryllidaceae > Allium > Allium fistulosum. The sequence continues at coordinate 1,106,330,810 of CM060901.1, forward strand.
GCTGCAATCATCACCAAAATTATTTTCAAGCGACTAAAGTAAGTTCAGTACATCCAAACCATACCTTTGGCATTTAACCAAAATCATTCCAAAGCGGTATCAAATATTTCGTATAATAATACTAAGTTTCATAATCTCAATTTCTTCAATCAGTCTCCCAAATATTTATTTACAAATAATACTAATATTATTTCCTCCAAAATCTTGAAAAACCTTTTCAAAAATACTGGGATTTAAGTTCTCAAATTCTTTGTTTAAAACCATTTCGTTTATAAACTACATTTTATAAACCATACTCTATATAAAATCACTTACTTATATAAAATTCTTTTCAGAAATATTTATTTACAAAATATTCCATCTTTCCTTTTGATTATAGTAACATCTTTTACTAAATTTTAACTTCTAACCCAAAATGATCACGGAATGCCTTTTAGTCAAACTGTGAAACTTAATTCACAAGGTGTTCGTTTCAATGTACGCACAATTACCGTTTACCCACCTCATGATCTAGAAAGGTAAAGCTGCTTATAAACTGGTTGAGCAAAAATGAATAACAAACAATACCCAATGTTCCCAACATGTCGAGCATGACTAAACAATCAAGGTTACGGGATATTAAACTATGAGAAGCACGAATATCAAACAAAACACGAATAGGTAAATTATAAATAGATAGTATACCCTCAAGAATCTGCTTCCCTTTCGCAGCTACAGAAGTAACAAAAACCCTAGGATGCTCCCCACTCTTGAGCGTAGGACAATCTCTAACAATATGGCCAAGTTGATGGCAACCGTAGCAACTCCCCAGTGCAAACTGTGCATCAAACTTCGATGCCTCTTCGATCAGTGCTCTCACCATGAGTCCTCCCCATGTCGATTTACAATTACTAGAAAAGTAGCCCTTCCTCCCACACTTGTAGCAATCAAGAGTGGATCTATTCTTTGACGGCTAAAGCTTGCACTGGTTGCCTCTGGTCAGTGTTGATATAGACAGCCTTAGAGCCGAACCCTCGAACCGAAAAGTCATGCTTATAATATCCTTGAATGCTCCTTGGAATTATCCGTCATATCCTTACATACCATGTTGCACAAACTAATCCAAGCCTGGACTTCAATGATAGTCTCGATACCGTTGAACCTCTTTCTGCCCAACACCTTAAAATTGTGCCATATCGAAGCAAAGTCTTTCTGTGATCGAACCTGCACTACTTCTTCTACATCTCTCTCAACATTAGAAGCCTTAGCATCCATAGTTCTTACTACCTGATCAAAGTGGAAGAAAACTAAAGGATAGAGTTATTTCAAAGAAAGGATTCCTAAGAAAGAGATATTCCTAAAGAACAATTTTAGAATCTAGTTTTCAAAATACAAATATGCACTTATATGTATAATACACTCAACTTATTCTATAGTGTTTCTTACACTATCTTTAATGAGCCATACCCAATCAAAGCCAAGGCATTCGCTTAACCTTGAGCTCTGATACCAGATGTAATGACCAACTTTTCGACCCTCGAATATCGACACTAAATACATCCACAAAATTCGTGTGCCGAGCACCCAAGTGCCAAAAAACAGAAAGTTAGGGTAAAATAAAAGAAGAAGAAGAATAATAAAACAAAAAAAAGAACACAACATTAGAATCTCACAACAGAACGATAATATATAACATAAAAGGACAGAAGAAAGGGTTACTTTGAATACAAAAATATTAGAGTTACTAAAACCTAAGTACTATCATCAGCCTGGACAGATATAACTGCCTACCTTACAATGTTGATATATACGATACAAAAAAGTAGCGGAATTAAGAATACCATGGAAGATAATCATCCAGCTCCTCTCCATAAGCTCCAAAGCATCCGTAGCTAAATCTGGAAACATACACGGGGCTGACCCGAGCATTATAAGAAAATAACACCTAGATCAGTCTAGTAAACTAGCGTAAGAAACTCAAGAAATATGCAATAAGTAATAGTAACCATTGAGATAGTACAGATTCCCATAATGATTTTCCCCTCAAAGAAACCAACCATTCATTAAGTTTAACATATAGAGATAAGATAGATAATGTTTAGTGTGTAGCACATAAATCATATCAAATAGCTGTTGTGTGAATTCCACAACAGTAATAGGTATACAATCAATACCACTAAGGCATGTTCAGATAGTGCATTTTTCGTAGAGATCTCCTCGGATATAGCCAAATCTGAACTCCTGCAAAAGAACCACAGATATCCTTCGAAGCAACGTACATCTCTAGGGAATATACAATAGGAAATGCATAACTGGCCCACGCCCAGACAATCGAGGTTCTGAATGCATCGCTCCTGCATGCATGTCTGTAAGTAATACTAGATGGAGTCGGATGCACCCTTAGGATTGCTAATATGCTACGTTCCATTTGGCAATGCAACCTATCTCTAATTTTAGTCATTTCCAATGTCAAGGCTACGTTCGGCATCTCTCACTTGAGCCTTCATCACTCAAACAGAACATGATTCCCAAAATGCATTCTTACATCTCGAATAGATCATGAATCACTACATGGATTCGAGCATCGCGAATAAATATCGAACCTTCACATAATTTCCCTGCATAAGTCTCCCACTGAATGCTAACGTTGTTCTCTCTCTTGGAATACTCCTTAAGGTAGATAGTCCAACACGACAACATCGTTTGAAATGTTAACGCTGACCTCTCCCATGGACTTAACCTTAGGATTGACAGTTCAACTCTATAACATTTCACTTTACAACCGCTTCCAAAACATATAACTCGTATACTAGTTTTGAAGTGGTATTCGATAAGTAAAACACTTACCGATCTCGGTCTCTTCAAAACAAATTTTATGAATTTCTAACTAATTCAATTTTGGTTCTTTCAAAAGTAATAGAAAGCTAGAGGCATCTCGTACAATTTTCCTCCTTGAAATCCCGAAGCCTTTTGATTACTTCTTAAGGCATATTTGGTCAAGTCCGATAATCGACTAATCGCTGATTAGTAAAAAACAATTGCTTATACAAATCACAATTCGTACACTTAACCCATTTTCGATATTCCAACTTAACTATTCCTCATCTAAGAGTAAAGCTATGTAAGTTAGAGCAATAGTTGCATTAAAGCCTTGCTTAAACACTTCATTCTTGAATCTCACAAATAGACAAGTCTAGCTCGTTGGCTTTTAGTGTTAAGTATAGTATTTATAATTTCCCTAAAAAAAATAATAAATCAACACGATTAACATGTTTCTGACATTTTCTGACTTACTATTCCTCGGTCAAGTGGGAAACCGGTAGGTTAGAGCTCTACTGCTCCGTCTCTACTCGACATCAATCTTAACTCTCACAAATAGATAAGCCTTAATTCATCGGCTTTTAGTGTTAAAAATAGTTAATTCCTTTTCAAACAAGTAATTAAATAATTAAGCATTTGGCCATTTACTATTCATCGGCTTTAAGTGTTAAGCATAGTTAATTCCTTTTCAAACAAGTAATTAACAATTAAACATTTGACCATTTCAAAAAAATTTGTATATACTTTTAAAATAATTGAAAATACTTTATAATAGGTTTTAAAATATCTATCCAAAATATTACTTGAAAACAACAACTTTACAATTTTCCTCAAACTTGAAAAGAACATGTTTTATCATAAAAAACCTCTTCTTCAAAAATTCGCAACTATTTCTTAAAAATCCATAAATATCTTAAACAACTTTAGAAATACTCTAATATAAGTTAGAAAATACTTGTAGAAAGAGTGAAACAAAATACTTAAATTTAGAAATCTTTTCAAACCTTTTAAAGTCCAAAATTAAGGCGAAACGGGACAGTTTTGCACAAGTGAAGTTTTCCCACATTTCGAGATGTTACATAACTTTTTATTATTCAATCTTTTAATTACAACAATCATACATATAAAAAGTTATAAATATGGAGAGAAATCCCTAAGGATCTCTATACAAAGTTCCATAAGCATTGCCAAAAACAAGGCAATTCTGAACTGCACTTATAACGATTGTCGCTATAAGTGCACTTTCAAATCCGAGTCCAATCTAAACCAAAGTCCATCTATAACCCATGTGATTTGTTCAAGGTCTTGTTACAATTCATACAGGTTCATTCAAGTCCATCCCAATTCTGTTTAAGTCCATGTACATGGATCACACATGTCATTTACTTTTAAAGTAAAAATCCAAACCAATGTTTTAACATATGTTAACAACAATTCAAACAACTTAAACACCATTCAGCACAAACATATATGTGCAATATTTTCCATTCAAAGTGAGGGGTTAACTCACATTTAACCCAACAATAACCAACATCCTAGAACCCAAGTCAAAACCCAAGCTAGCAACCTCCATTCCTTCCTTTCTTCTCCTTGCTTTTACCTTCCTCTAGCCCAAAACACCCCATATAGCTCATGGCCTATGCATTGTGGGGTGCATGGCTTTGATTATCTAAGTTTTGGCATGGTGGAAGGTGTTTTAATATTGTACTAAGCCTTGTGGAAAAAATTTAAGTGATTCGGAGTTGATTTGCAATTATTTTTATTATAGAACATAAGAGAGAAAGAAGATGAAGAAGCCATTGATTTTCAACTCTAAGCTTTGTAAAATTTTGTGAATGTTAACTAAGGGTATGCTTCTATTATCCATATAATTCCAATATTGGGAATGACGCGATAAATGGTGACATTATAAAAGGATTGAAGCTAATGAGTTCTATATTGAAGAATAAAACTATATCTCACCAACAACATATCTCTTCCAAGGTATCTCTTCCCATTTCGTCGCTGTGTCAACAACATATGTCATTGAAGCTAGAAACGTACATCTTCAATGATGTACCACACCGCACCTCACCACTTCGACATGATCTTCTTCGATTGAATATCACACCACTCATAACCAATGCCATACTCAAATGACTTCGAAGGTGTTATGTGTCAGTGATATATTGATATCGAAGAGCCACCTCTACAGTAATCATAGAAAATATTAATACCACGGTGGCATCTCGTCCAACAAGCACTTCAAAAGTGTTTGTGTCAAATGAGGTTGCGTCATACCTTGTCAATAATCACATCGCAGATCACTATTGTATAGCACATCGAAGGCATCAGAAGAACTGATATTCATATGTCATGACCAAAGCAGACTCATCGACATAGTGCTCATCAACCATTGACGCACTTCGCCATTCATAAGGAATCACTTCGCTTGATGTATATCGTTGATAATGTCATTAACCAACGTGAAGACCTTCACATACATAAAGGCTGGGACATAGACTACAGCGCTTCGATAATACCATCTTACATTAGCAATGATAGTCAACAATGTCGAAGATGTGGAAATAGGACAATGCCGCCGAAGTCAAAATGCCATCGAAGTCCATCCCGTCGAAGACGTGAAATGCAGAGTGGGGGGCGGCCTACCTCTATAAATACGACCCTAGAGGTACCATTTTGGGGATAAAATTTTCATTTCTCTCTATGTCTTATCAAATCAAAGTTTTGTAACCCTAAATCAAATTGGAGATAAATCTATTTGACTGTAATCATATTCGAATTGAATGAACATGGACTTGACATTGCATATTGACTTCGATTATGACTTATTAAACATTATTGACTTGGACTGGCATAATACGAACTTGTCATGACCAATTCGACATGAATCTAGTCAATGTGCGTTGGACTATGATGAGCTCCTATATGTGTATTTATATAGACTATGGTCTATGGACCTTAAAGATAAGAACGGAAAGCATAACTCGTTGTTATACATAACACACTTCAATATAACTCCGTGACTTATCATCTATGTCTATTAGAAATATGACAACTCATTAACCATATGGACAACATTGTTCAATGACTAATGTGGGTCCATATGCATGACAATCCTAATTGACCAAGAGGACTTTGAACATAATAACTCAAGGAGATAAAAAGAACTTTCATATGCCCTTCCTCAAGGGCTAATTGTCATTCCTCAGTTAATGATTCTATCTCAAGATCAATCCTAAGTGATGAGCTAGACCTTGAATCATTGTCGAGAGCCTTGATCATGTCATTGCACATATCAAGACTGAGTTAACTTGAACAACCAATGCTTGATTACATCTTCAAATGTACTTGACTCAAGAACTAACTTATCACAAGAACCATCTGAAGTGTTATACCAATTTTTGGTCCAACATTTTTGGCACTAGAAGGAGGGCTCGAACCTCCGACTTGTTTAATTCCCTCATCATCAAGACTAATTAAGTGAATTTTGTTTCAAGAAAATGAGATCACAAAGACTCAATGCTCAGACCGAAGAGGTCATACAGATGGCAATGCTAGAAGAGATTGTAACTCCCAATTTCAACGTGGGAGACACAGAACATGGGAAGCTATTACAACCAGTACAGCCAACTAGTAGTAAGGACAAAATCCCAAACTTAGGGCAACAACTTATGATGATGAAAGAACTCTAGGAATGAGTGCTTGCCCATAAATCTTTGAATACTACCAAGCTTACAAGAGGAGACGAAGCAGAATCTCCATGGAGAAACTGGAATGCTTCCCAACTTAGAGATAAAGGCAAAAGCAAGCTTTTCATGACTCTATAGAAAAATAAAAGTAACTATCAAACCAAGCCAGATTATCAGGAAAGGATGGACAAAAAATCCAATGAACAGTCTGGAAGCTATACTTCAGAAGGATATAAACTCGAAAGAAGCAATTATCATACCAACAAATAAAATTTGAGGGATATGGCAGCAAAAATGGCAAAGGATATGTTCAATGCATAGGAAAAGAGGACTAGGGATGAGAGAGTCAATGATAATCAGCGAGAAGCTCCCTTCACTGATTAGATTATGTCTACATGAATTCCATCTCACATTAAGATCCCATCAATCAGATACAATGGAACAACTTATCCAGATGACCATTTACTGGCCTTTGAGAGTCAGATGGACTTGTATAACGCATCTAGGGCAGTGCAGTGTAGACTTTTCCCGACCACTTTCCAAGGTGCCACGGCCTAATGGTATCAAAAATATCACGAAAGGACTATATACTCTTGGAATCAGTTCTATTATGAGTTTTTAGCCTAATTCTAGATCTGCAAAGATCCCGTTATTGATTATACTGTAGTAGCAAACGTTAAACAAAGACTGGGAGAGCTATTAGGGGACTATCTTAAAAGGTTTAGTACAGAAGCTTCGAAAGCTAGAAACATGAACGATAGAGATAAGCTGGTGGTGTTACACTCAAGGCTAATCGAACAAACCCCATTTTAGCATGAACTATACATTCATGGGTGCCTAGTTTTGCAAGACTTTCACTTCCAAGCAAATAAGTTCATCCGAATGGATGAAATATACCATGCGAAAAAGAAATCTTGGCTCAAGAGGGAAATAGGAAAGATTACTCACAGCCGTAATCAAAAAGCCGAGATGGGAAGAAGACTCGAACGCAAGTCATGTATCTTTAAACAAACCAATATCTTATATATACGCTACGATGAAGGAGAATGATGATTTCCCTATCTCTTACAAGGCAAAGACTAATCAAGAACCAAGGAATGGGGAAGAATATTGCTCTTATCACAAATCCAACGGACACAAGACAGATGAGTGTCGGGTGTTGGAAGGCATAATCCAATGGATGATCCATAACGGACAGTTAAAGGAGTTTGTCAAGGATAACCAAAAAGGTGTTCGTTCGGAGAAGAGTAATCTGAAACTTCCGAATAATACTGCAAACATTGTAGAAGAGGATGCCGAACTTGATTTCATCCCACCTCTTAATAGAATTGACGTGATTCATGGGGGTCCACATATAGCCGGAAATGGCAAAGGTGCTAGAAATCGTTACATTAGGGAAGCGAAGAAAGGAACTTTCTAAATACAGGAAGAACCACCACACAAAAACCTTAGATATCAGATTTAGATGCATAACCTAACCATTACTCCACAAGAGCTGAAAAGAGTCTATTATCCCTACAATGACCCACTTATGATAACTGCTCAAATCGGACTTTCAATTGTGATGAAAATCCTTGTTGACACCAGAAGTGCAGTCAATGTAATCTTTAAGCATGCCTTTAATCCAATGGGAATTCCTTATGAGAAGCTGGAGCCAAGCCTAAAGCCTATCTTTGGATTCAAAAATAAGGGGTCAACCACTATAGGGGAAATAAAGCTGCTGGAATAGATGGGGTTTACGCTACACTATAGGACTTTTGAAACTCTGTATGTTATAATTGATGAGCCATCTTATTACAATGCATTCTTCGAAAAGCCAACACTGGATGAGGTCGATGCTTTCATGTCACCAAAGTAATTGATAGTAAAGTTTCTAACTAAGAGTGGTTAGGGAACAGTAAGGGGAGAGTAGATTAGCTTCTGTGAAATGTATTTTGCTACGCTTGATCAGTATAAGCGAAACAACATTCCTTGTTGTGACATAGTGAAAGGTAAGTCAATCCAAACTGAAATTACCCAACCTTTGAATGAAGGTTCATGCAACCAATCATTCAAAGCGAAGGCAAAGGCATGAAGTGAAGAATAACATCCGTTTAGGAAAATCAGCTTTTCAGAAAAGAAAGAAAAAAGACGCAAACCTAGTGGATGAAGAGGTAGAAGGAGAGTAGATTATCATTGAACTCGATTGTAGAGGTGACAAGAGAGGATGAAACCCATCAAGGAGCTTGAAAGAATATGCATAGACCCAATTGACACAATGATAATAGTAAAAGTAGGAAAAGAACTAGTTAGCAAACTAAAAGGGGAGTTAGTTTATTTTCTTCAGTCCAGCAAGGACGTGTTCGCTTGGTGTCATTCAGATGTAGTGGGGATAGACCCAACCGTTATCTGCCACAGTCTGAACATATATCCAAATTTCAAGCCCATACGATAAAAGAAAAGCTAATTCAACAAAGTTCGATCTAACACTTTAAAGGAGGAAGTCAAAAAGTTTCTTGAAAATGGATTCTTCCGAGAAGTGCTCTATCCAAAGTGGTTAGCCAACCTAGTTCTAGTTAAGAAATCCAATGAAAAATGGAGAACTTGCATCGATAATACTGATTTAAATAAAGCGTGCCCAAAAGATTATTATCCACAACCAAGGATAGATCAGTTAGCAGATGTAACAAGCGGACACCAGCTTTTGTCATTCATGGATGCTTATTCAGGATATAACCAAATTCCAATGTTCAAGCCCGATGAGGAAAATACCAACTTTACAACAAATTGGGGAACTTATTGCTAGAAAGTAAAGCCCTTTGGACTGAAAAATGCAAGGGCGACATATCAAAGACTGGTAAATAGAATGTTCAGGGAGCAAATTGGCTGGAACATGGATGTATATGTAGATGACATTCTAGTCAAATCTCAAGAAAGAAGTAGTCACCTGAAAGACCTAGAAGATATGTTCGTTGTGTTACGAAAATATCAACTGAAACTTAACCCGCAAAAGTGTTCTTTCGGGATGCAGTCTGGAAAGTTCTTAGGGTATATAGTTAGTGCAAAAGGAATTGAAGCAAACTTTGACCAGCTCCAAGCTATCAGAGACATGGTAGAACCCGAAACAAGTAAATATGTAATGAGCCTAAACGGGAGAGTGGTGGTATTGAATAGGTTTATTTCCAAGGCTACTGATAAATGTATCTCGTTTTTCAATGTGAACAAGAAAAAGAAAAACTTTGAATGTAGTGAAGTTTTTCGGAAAGCATTCCAAGAGCTAAAAGATCATTTGGAAAAACCACCAATTCTTTCCAGTCACATGAAAGGAGAAAATCTTTATATCTATATGGCAGCTTCTGAAAATGCAGTCAGCTCAGTGCTAATAAAGGAAGGAAAAAGGAGTTCAACTTTTGGTATATTATCCTAGCAAAAGACTCAAGGATGCAGAAACCAGATATCCAGTTACAGAAAAACTAGCATACTAGTTAATGCTTACTGCACGCAAATTAAGGGCTTACTTTCAGGCACGTCCAATTAAAGTCATAACTAATTTTCCACTTAAGCAAGTCTTTAGCAAGCCAGAAACTTCATGACGGTTAGTTAAGTGGGGAATTAAGCTTAGCCAATATGATATCAAGTTCCTACCACGATTATCAATCAAAGGACAGCCACTAGCTGATTTCATCAATGAGTGCACGAGGTTTATTAAGGAGCAATAAGAAAAGGAGAAAGATTTGAAACCTAAGTGGCAATTATTCATAGATGGAGACTCAAATGAATAAGGAGCCAGAGCCGAATATATGGTCATAACTCTAACGGGCATCGCTTGCACTATGCAATGAAGTTTGGGTTCCCAGCTACTAATAATGTAGCAGAATATGAATCAAGATACTGGAGCTTACCCTGTCCCTTCAGCTAAAATTCCGTAGAATTGAGATCTTTAGCGACTAACATTTAATGGTAAATCAGTTGAATCAGAGATATTAGACGAAAGACGCCATGCTAACCCAGTATGTTAAGAAGCTATTGAAGATGTTAACTCAATTCGAAGATTTTTTAATACATCAAGTGCCGCAAGGAAAAACCTCTCAAGCTGACTCTTTAGCTAGGTTGGTTGATAAGTTCATGAGGGGCACCAAAAGCCCGAATTGTACCAGTAGGTTATCAAGAGAAACCAAGCATAGAAGTGGAAAGTCCTAATACAGGAAACAAAATCTTGGTAATGAATAGATCTCAAACCCTAGTTCACAAAGAGAAAGAAAACGACAATGAAACCCTTCAATAAGAACTTCCCAAGGTGAGAACTAACGATCAATACAAAAACAATTGGATGACTCCTATCTTGGAGTACTTAATAGAAGAAATACTGCCAACAGACAAAAAGAAAGCAAGGAGAATAAGGCGCCAAGCCCCAACTTTTATCATGTCAGATGGGATACTCTATAAAAAGGGATACTTGCTCCCTTACTTAAGATGTCCCAGTCCAGAAATAGGGTCAAAACTACTAAAGAAAGCCCAAAAAGGATTCTGTGGGGATTACTCTAATGGAATAAAGCTAGCTAATAAAGTTATGATGCAAGGCTTCTATTAGCCTCAAATGACTAGTCAAGCTATCGATCGTGTGAGAAGATGTAATAAATGTCAAAGACTCTCTAAAATTCCTCGTTTACCACCAAATGAGTTGACTTCTATATCAAGTCCATGGCCCTTCGATGTGTGGGTAATCGACTTAATAGGACCACATCCAGTATCCAAAGGAGAAGCTAAATATGAAGTGGTAGCCATTAATTATTTCACAAAATGGGTTAAAGCTGAACCACTTCCAAATATCACATCGAGAAAGGTCCTCAAATTCGTAATAAAAAATATCGTCATCCAATTCAGAATCCCGCATAAGGTAATCTCCGACAGTGGAACTCAATTCGAAAGCGAGGAATTTACTCGATTTTGCGATAAAAATGGAATTATCAAAAGCTTTTAATCTGTAGCCTAACCCAAAGCAAACGGAGTGAAGCAGCTAATAAAACCGTAAAGACTATTTTGAAGAAATGGTTAAACAAGGCAAAGGGAATTGGGTAGAAGAACTTCCCCTTATACTCTAGGCTTATAGAACTTCTACTAAAACTGCAATAAGGCATACCGCATATTCCCTTACATATGAATGTGAAGCCATGCTCCAAATTAAAGTCGAGCTTCCTTCTCATAAAAGGATCGCATATGAATTTGACCCAAATCAAGAGCTAAAGAAGGAATCCTTAGATTCATTCAATGAACTAAGGGATGAAGCGGCCATCCGAACGGCTGAGTACTAACGGAGAATAACCAAGTGCTATAATTCTAAAGTATGAGAAAGATCATTCCAAAAAGGAGACCAAGTACTCCGAAGAGTCATGGAAAATACCAAAAATCCGACAGATGGGCCTCTAGGACCAAATTGTGAAGGCTCCTTGGTTGTGCACAAAGTAATCCCGCCTAGGGCTTATAAACTCTACCGGGCAGATGGCAATGTCATAGCAAGAACATGTAACACTGAAAAGTTATGACCATACTTCCCGAAAATGGATGAATAAAGATGGAATTTATCAATCTAAGTGCAGAAAGAACTGAGATTCTCTTAGGGCAAAGAAAGGCCCCAGCCATCAAAGGCCTGACTGCAAGAGCTCCCAACCATTAATGACCCAAGCCATCAAAGGCTTGACCACAAGAGGTCCGACCATCAAAGGCCATATTCATCAAAGGCCATAAGTCTTCGGTGCCGTTATCAAAGGCCTCACTAAAGCGCCTTCTAGAGGGAGGCCAGGGTAATCCTTTGGTCAGTCCAAAGTTTCTACAAGCTTTCAACCCCTGCCTACATGGCATGGTTTGAGCGCCTCCTAGAGGAGGACGGAGTAAGCATTTAGTGCCATCATCAAAGGCCTCACTAAAGCACTGACCAAACCTTCAGTGTCGTCATCAAATGCATCACTGAAGCGCCTCCTAGTAGGATGACGGCCATCAAAGGCCTCACTAAAGCATCACAATCTTCAAAAGGAAGATCAATAAAAAATCAAGAGCCAAGTAGGGCTCCTAAGTCAATCAAAATCAAGAGCCAAGTAGGGCTCCTAAGTCAATCAAAATCAAGAGCCAAGTAGTGCTCTTATGTTAACCAAAATCAAGTGCCATGTAGTATTCCCAAGTCAATCAAAACCAAGAGCCAAGTAGTGCTCCCAAGTCAATCAAAATCAGAGCCAAGTAAAGCTCTCAAGCAGATTAAAATCCAAGCCAAGCAGCACTTCGAATCAAATCTAGATTTCTAAAGGAAAGTCCATCAAGTATGAATTATTTATGTCCACCAACAAATGTAATTCTTGGCCACCAGACAAGAGGTTCTGGTCTTCTATCATTATCTCCAGATAAGGATTTCTGGTCTTCTTCTATTATTACCAGATATAGGTTTCTAGACTTCTTTTATTATATGGATTTCCGGTCTTCTTTTATTATTTCCAGATATGGATTTTCTGGTCTTCTTCTATTATTACAAGATATGAATTTTAGGTCCTCTTTTATTGTTGCCAGATATGGATTTCCGGTCTTCTTTTATTATTGCTAGGTAAGAATGTTTGGTCTTCTCCTATTATTACCAGAAAAGGATGTCTGGTCCTCTTCTATTATTGTCAAATATGGATTACTGGTCCTCTTATCTATTAATTCCAAAAATGGACTTTAGAACCTACTGATGTTATCACTGGATGAAAACATATAGTCTTCTATTATTATTAAAAGATAAAGATCTCTGGTCTTCTTATATTATTATCAAAGATGGATCTCTGGACATCTACCATCATCATTAGACTTGGAATTATGGACTTCTATTATTATTTCCAAGAATTGGATTTAGGATCCTCTACTATCATCTCTAAGATATTAATTTCCGATTTGGAGATATCGATTTCCAAGTTTTTGGCCACTTATTGCCCAAAAGAGTTTCTTATGTTTACACTCATAACTTGATCAAATAATTTCTCAAGCCTATGCTTGAAAGTATATTTTTTTATTAACTCTTATGATAAAGTTGTAAGCTTAAATTCACATAAACAATTTGAACAGTAGGTGCTAAATCAAAAGTTCAATAGAACCTAGAAGGACAATTACTATTGAAATATGTCATTTGCTTCATGTTTTACATGAAAATGAATCAGCCGAGGGTCTTGTCAAAGATTGAAGAATACGAAGGAATTCTTGGTTTTACCCGAAACAGTAAAAAGCTTCTCTTATACTAGAAGGGGCTAAATGTTATCCATATAATTCCAATATCGGGAATGATGCGATAAACTGTGACATTATAAAAGGATTGAAGCTACTGAGTTCTATATTTAAGAATAAAACCACATCTCGCCAATAACATATCTCTTCAAGGGTATCTCTTCGCACTTCGTCACTGTATCAACAACACATCTCTTCAAAGCTGGAAACGTGTTTCTTCGATGATGTACCGCACCACACCTCACCACTTTGACATGATCCTTCTTCGATGGAATATCACACCACTCATTACCAATGCCATATTCAAATGACTACGAAGGTGTAAAGTATCAGTGATAGATTTATATTGAAGAAGCACCTCTCCAGTAATCATAGAAACTACTAATACTGCATCGGCATCTCATCCTACAAGCACTTCAAAGTATTTATGTCAAATGTGTTTGCGTTATACTTTATTAATAATCACATCGCACATCACTATTGTATAGCACAACGAAGGCATCAAAAGCACCATATTCAATTGTCATGACCAAAGCAGGCTCATCGACACACTACTCTTCAATAATTAACGCACTTCACCATTCATAAGAAATCACGTTGCTTGATGCATATCATTGGTAACATCACCAACCAACACGAAGACCTTCACATAGCATAAAGGTGGGGACACATACTATAGTGCTTCGATGATACCATCTTACATTTGCGATGATATTCAACAACATTGGAGACGTGGAAATAGGGTAATGCCGCCGAAGTCATATGCCACCAAAGTCCATCCTGTCGAAGACGTGAGATGCGGAGTGAGGGGCCGCCTACCTCTATAAATACGACCCTGGGGGTACCATTTTAGGGATGGAATTTTCATTTCTCTCTCTTCTCAAATTAAATCTTTGTAACCCTAAATCAAATTGGGAGTAAATCTATTTAACTGTAGTCATATTCAAATTGAATGAACATGGATTTGAAATTGCATATTGACTACGATTATGACCTTATTGAACATTATTGACTTAGACTTTTATAATACGAACTTGTCATGACCAATTTGGCATGAATCTAGTCAAAGTACCTTAGACTATGATGAACTCCTACATGCATATTTATATGGACTATGGACTATGGACCATGAACAAAAGAACGTAATGCATAACTCGTTACTATACATAACGCACTTTAATATGACTTTATGACTTATCATCTATCTCTATTGGAAATATGACATATCATTAGCCATATGGACAACATTGTTTAATGACTAATGTAGGTCCATATGCTTGAAAATCCTAATGGCCCAAGAGGATTGCGAACATAACGACTCAAGGAGATAAAATGAACTTTCATATACCCTTCCTTAAGGGCCAATTGTCATCCATCAATTAATGATTCTATCTCGAAATCAATCCTAAGTGATGAGCTAGACCTTAAATCATTGTCAAAAGCCTTGATCTTGTTATCATACATATCAAGACTGAGTCGGTTTGATCAACCCATGCTTGATTATGTCTTCACATGTACTTGAGTCAAGAACTAATATATCACAAGAAGCATATGAAGTGTTATACCTTCTTTTGGTCCAACATTTTTCTGAAGTGTTATAACATTTTTTGAACTAACCGCCCCTCCTTATATAGGCTTAGGAATGGTGTTTCTTAAGCTCTCATTCACTCCCCCTACCATGCCATGGAAGCTTCACCTCTCATCGCTTCTCCTTTAAGTCACTTCTCTTTTATGCTAATTGTCATTATAGCCCTCTAATGATAATATCTCTTATCCCTTAGAAGTTTCGAGAACATTCCAAGCTTTATGAAGGGGAGAGTATGTTAAGTAGTTGCTAATTTTTTCATTTGATTATTATTCAAGTGCACAAGAGTTGGATCAACTTATATCGATCGAAAAGCTGTTTACCGATAAACCGATTTCGGTCAAATTATCGATTTTTCTTCGAAGAATATATTTTTGTAAACAAAATTATAAAACAAGTTTATTATTGTTATTTATTAATTAAATGATGCCTAACAAGGTTATAAAATCATATTTATAACACTTAATTATATTTCAAAATGTTTCGATATTCGAAGACGAAGTGTTCGAATTTCCGAGTTGCTACAGGAAGCTGACGAAAGTTAGCAACATGAAAGTTAGCACTGTTGTTTATTGGACAGTTTTGTTAGGAACAGAGATGTTGGTTTTGATGAGAAAAACCTTTTTTAACTTATCTTATTATAAAATATATACTAACAATATTGTCTAGATAGATATGTATATGTAGGAACTATGCAGGATATATATATATATATATATATATATATGCAGGTATTGATTACTGAAGACTGATCAGTATAAAGGCTCAAGACTCAAGATTCAGAATGGAGATATCAAGATTGAAGACTCTAGAGTATCCAAGATCAAGATTTCAAGATAAGTGTCTAGTTTTTGTTAAAACTTCATAATAGCAAGGAAATCTTCATTCCAAAATTCATTTGGGATGGAACCCATTTCTATCTTCTTAGTGGCTTACAAACCCACGACAAGTAGCTTACAAAATTACGACAAGTGGCTTACAAACCGACGAACATCCTGGTTTTGTACAAGTTCTCGAGTCCTGATGTGATGAGAGATTCTGTAGAAAGAAGCTTGCAAAATTACTTCAAAATGGTTTTTCAAAATGATTTTCAAAACTGCTTTTCAAAATGCTTTAGCCTTAAAAATTATCTTTTCAAACGATTTTCAAAAAGTTGTTTTAGACTTAAAATATTCTTTGTTTTTGTTTTTAAATAAACACTTGTTTTAAACTTCGTTTGTTTTTAAAACTATCTTCTGATTTTTAAATATTCTTTTATAATATATATATATACACTTGAGATTTAAAATCAAATTTATATATACATTCTAAAAATATATTTTTCTACTCTTCTTTTTTTTAAAACATAGGAAAATTAGTTTATTTTACTCCAAAATCATTTCATCTTGTTTTCCTTTGAATATCATTTTCAAAACAAATTTTACATTATTTTTAACTAAGGGATGTCGACATCATGGGATACCCCATGTCGACATGGTGGCCGTTAAATTCAAAAGTTTCAATTTTCAAAAGAAGTGTCTGTTCGTTTAAAACACTTCACAAATGGTTATGACCGTTACTGGTCTATAAATAGCCTTCACAAACGAATTTTTTAACTAACTATTTTCTTATTTTCTTCACTCCTTCTCCACGAATCCATGTTCTAAAATTTTCATATTTTTAAGATCATGTCGAAATTCTGCCGAATTCTCAAGTGAATCAAATTAGAATCTCATTCTTGTTTGATTCTCTGTCCTCTCTTGAAGATCAAAGTGCTATTCAGAGTTATAGAATCAATTTGTAATCAAAAGTTCATTGAGTCTCTCTATAAGGTGTGGTTGTGTCTGGAAATCAACTGGGTGATCATGTGTCCCGTAAATCAAGAGAGTTTGCCCCGGACTCGAAGATAGGAGGGTACCTCAAGGCCTTTAGAAATTGAGGATTGTAATCTCGACATTGGTATAATAAAAATCTTTACAAGGTGTTTGCCATGGTGCAGGACTAGACGTAGGATAACTCCGAACCAGTATAAAATCTGGTGTGTTCTTTCCTTTTACTGCTTTTTATTTACTTTCTGCATCTGTGTTTGATTCTGTGATTTTTCAGTGATTAAGTTCTGCATTTGTTTGTGTCATAATTGTAATTTAGTCCATATAAGTCTTAGAATCCATTAAACACTATTCACCCCCCCTCTAGTGTTAAATTAGCCGTAAGATCCTTAATCCGCACAACCTTTCAATTGGTATCAGAGCATTGATTTTCATAGTTTTCATAATCTGAATTTTGAAAATTGTTTTAATGGCTACCAACACTGGTAATGTCAACTCTGGCACTAGTTCTGTTAACACTAACACTAGTTCATTTGTAGAAGGTCAGTCTACTGTCAGAACACCATTTTTCAATGGCAGTAATTATGCATATTGGGCTTGTAGAATGAAAATTTATTTACAATCAGTGGGATTAGACACTTGGAATATCACACAAACTGAGTATGTTGAACCAACTACCGATTTTGCCCAGTGGACTGCTGAGCAAAAGGGTGTTGCACAAAATAACTCAAAGGCCATGAATATATTATTTTGTTCACTAGATAGGAATGAGTTTAATATAGTGTCTGTTTGTAAGTCTGTATTTGAAATCTGGTAAACTTTGCAGGTTACTCATGAAGGAACAAGCAAAGTTAAACAGACTAAAATTTCCATATTAACTAATCAGTTTCAATTGTTTAAAATGCATGCAAATGAGTCCATTTCCGACATGTATTGTCGATTTCAAGCTATTGTTCTTTCGCTAATTGCACTGGGAAAAAGCTTTTCGGAGGAAGACCAAGTCAGAAAAATTCTAAATTCACTCACTCCGGAATGGGATCAAAAGACACTTGCAATCGAAGAAGAAAATGATATCAGTCTAATGAAAATAAAAGAATTTGTAACAACCCAAGGTTTTGTATCGATTGATCATCGTCATTAGACGATTAAATCGGTAGCTAATTACTGCTGGTATTTTAATCGGTTGAATTCTCTTCGAATGTTGGGTTGAAATTCTTTTAAAAATTGAGTTGAAATTCTTTTGATAATTTGATAAAGGGTAAGTGGGCTTTCAAATTAATTCGGGACGTTCCCTTTTCAATTAATTCGACCCATTCCCTTTTGTTGAGATAAGGGTTGTACTCATTCCCCTTTTCATTCTTTGAGCCAAACCCTAAAACTAAATAAGCGAAACAAATGGAGGTCTCGTCTTTTAAACTAGGGCATGCTCGGTCTCGTTCCGCTGTGAAAAATTTGGGGGCTTTCGAACTTCGTCCCTCTCTAAAGCTTAGGGATTCTGCCGATTTCATTCGTTCGACTTCGGGATGCTTTGATTTGGCGAATAAGTTGAGTGATAATCTCGCTCACATCTAGTTCAACTTTCTGTTATTTTTGAGTCGAGATCTTGTTCTCGTTCATATGAGTTTATTCCTTTAATTCGTCGTATATGTATTTGGTTGAATTCGTTTGTTGATTCTGCTTTGGCTATTGATATTCATTAGATGTCGAGATGATTCAGTGTTTTTGGGTCAATCGATGGTCTCCGATTTGGTTCGTCTGCTTCGAATCGAGTTCGAAAACCAAGTGAGTGAAACTTTCACTCACATTTAATTCAAGCACCATAATTCCTCTGATTTTATTCGTGTTATTTTGTTTGAATGTTGATGCTTTCTCCGATGCTTTCAATTCTCTCGTTTGTGGAACACTTGATTGACTTTGGTTGTTTGATTTTATGGTGTTGATGCTGTTCGACATTTAAGTTTTAACCTGGTTCGAAATTCTTGAATATCACTGTTTCGATTTAGATGTTTGTTGGATATATTCACTTGAATTGTGAAAATATTTTAGTTGATAATTTAGTTGACTTTGCATTTGCTTTAAGCATTTGACTCCGGTCAGTAGCTCGGCAGTTAACTTGACTGCTGTACCATGATATTTGAACTTGTCTTAAGTATATTTTGATGTTGGTTCATCATTGTAGTTGCACTGCTCTCTGTAGTATATTTAGATGTCTTCACTGTCGAATGATGCCTTCTCCATGCATTCATGTCTCAGTGATGCATCATGTTGTTCACTGGACTTGTACTTGTGGTCTTCAGTGTTGCGTGGTTTTGAGCTAACTGAGTTAGTTGCTGTTCACTGTTTTGACCCCGAATACAGAGATCTTTAGTTTGCCCATTGTGGCTGGTTGCATTGTTATTCAAACTGCTGTTTTATGAGCAGTTTGTAATTTTGTCGAGTATCTTTTTTTTTGCACACATATATATGCTCCATCGCTGTTTCATTTGATATTGACATGTATGTGTGTACATATATATATGCATACATGTATAATTGTATTTGCTCGGCGGTGGAATCATTCGAACTTGTTCGATCCTTTTATTTGAAACTGCTGCTTCTTGAATTTGATTGTAAATTGCGACTTGGTGATTTCGCTGATTTCTTTAATTCTGTATATTCACGTTTACGGTGATGATTTGGGTGTTCGACTTCGGCCTTATTGGACCGTCGTCTTCGACCCCTTGAATTTGTTAACTCGTATCTTGGTTACTTTGTGTCTGACACTTTAATTTAATTGCCAAAGCATCGAGCTGTTTTCGTTGTTTTCAACCTGATTATGAGATAGGAAGAATCTGTAGCGGTATTGATTCTCTGGAAAGTTTGGGTTCTGTGAATTTTTGTTGGCTTCGGCCACCACCTTAGCTTTGACATTGAATTGATTTTTATGTTGACTGTGGCATGTCTGGTAATTCTTTTTTGGCTTCGGCTTTATACCTTTGTTTGCATTAATTTGTAAGTTGTTACCACTTACAGCATGTACCTGTACATATTCTTGTTTCTTTTATAGGTGATGCTTGGTCACCTGTAGCCTTTATGCTTGATGTATACTTGCATTTGTATTTAATTGAGGCTGTCACATATGTGTATCCATATGTACACATGAGTATGGGTGGATGCATGTATTGTTTTGGGTCTTTGGGTCTGGGCAGTTTGGTTGTTCACTGGTATTCAAGGCATGTTGCATTCAGGTGCTTGCTATGCTGCCATATTAGTCCCACTGACCATTGAGTTTTGAATCTTCATTTGATTTTGGTTTGTTGACCTTTTGTGTATTTCAGGTTGTAGTGGCGAGGCAGTATACGCGTGCGTATACTGCAGCCCTACCAGAGTTGATGTTTTAAATTGATTATTTGGTTGTTGTCTAATTATCTTCCAGATAATTAGATTATGGGTTTCTAATTATTTATTTAATAATTAGATTTTTTTGTTAATTGCCGTTTAGGCAATTCTGATGTTTTTAAGATTATCTTCATTGATATTATTTTCACTTATCTTTGTTGATGATTTAAATCTGCTGATTTATTGTTTAACACTGTTTAGTGTTATATCTGACGTTATCCGATTCTCTTACCGAGGAGTCGGATATACGAGATTTCTGTGACTGTCGTCTATTTGATATTGATTATTATTGCTTCTGTGCATTAATAACTGAGTTTGAATTAGACTGACTCGTGTATTATTTTCTTTTGAATGTAATACTCGGGTCAGACCCGAGTTATTTCAGGTTGTAGATTTACTGCTTTGAGTTGCTGTTTGAGCTATGAAGACTTTTCACATCTTTTGAAGTGGTCTTCGTCTTGTTATAGTAGTCAGTGTGTCTCTTTAGGGTTGATATGTATTCATGTATATTAGTCGATAATGTACTTGTGTATATAACTTCCAGAGTCGACAGTTGTAGTTGTATCATATGTATTGTGTCAACTGTATTGTAACTGACATCAGTTATTATATATATGAGACTTTTTGTTATATGTATTCCGCATTCTTTTGTATCTGTGTTATTATTATATATATTGTCCTAAACTATTATGAACCATCGTAGTTCGTTTTATACTGGTAATTGGGTATGTCGATGGGAGTAAATAAAGAACGATGAAAAATGAAAAATATATACCACTCCTATCGAGGTAACCAATACTAGTGTAAGGCCAACTACGGATGGCCGCTCCTATCCAGCCTTATTCTTCGTAATAATGGACAGTTTTTCTTTTAATACTCTTTGTTATTGTGAGCATAGAGGTGGGGCGTCACAGTTGGTATCAGAGCTTGGGGTTTATGGACATAATATGAAACATAACTTAGATGGAACATATGTTACAACTATTGGTCGATGTTTTTTTTGTGCTTTGAGTCAAAACTAAAGTTTTGAAATTTGGATGAAATTTTTAAGTATCTTTATTTAAAAATAAAAGTGAAACTGTGTTTTGTTGATTTGATTGATTTGGGTACTGTTTATCAGAGTGCGCAGCGGAAACAGTGAAATTGTCTTCGCTGAGTACAACTGATAATCTTTTTGATTTAAAAATCGAAATATGAAATTGAAATATATTTCATTTGTTGTTTACATAGCTGTATTTATTTTGTTTCTTTGAGAATTTCAAATCCGATTTGAGGATTCGAAACGATTGCAGTTATGTGATTTTTGTTGAGATCTTTGCTGGTTTTCTTTTATGCTAATCATATATTGATTAGATTTAGCTGTTTTGAATTATCTTCATTGAAGATACATTCGAATGATTTCTTTGTTCATTTTGTAGTACGTGCAAATTTGAGTTGCACGTTACTGCATTAATTTTACGTTGAATCGATGCTTGGTTATGAAACGTATTTTGTTGCCGTTATTTTATAACGGGATTTTTACATCGATGCTAAATTTTAAGGCACGATGTTTGTTGGCAATTTTAATGAATGAAAATTCACTAGTGTTACATTTTGATGTAAATTATTTTGATGAGATTTTGACGTTTGAAAATTACTGTCGCTTTGACTTCAGTAACAGTCAAATTTTTAAAAGTGGATTTTCAAGCGGTTATACCGCAATGCTGATTTGTGACACGTTTTTACGGTATTTTGAGAAGTATAATTTCCTTATCGAAATTGTTACTGATTTGCTGTTTTAATCACGTGTACTGAAAATCTTTTTAAAATGAAAATTGTTTTATAAAAATTTTAACAGTTTTCGCTTTCAAAAGAAAGAGGAAGCGACTTAAACGATTCAGCAAAATCAAGGACTATGACCCCTTTCTTTTACTGATTCGCTTAACTCCGGACTTGTTCAGTTGAGAATGTGAATTGTTATTTGTATAAAAAAAATTATTTTCAGGAATTTTACAGTTTGCGCTTTCAAAAGAATGAGGAGGCGATTTAAACGTTTCAGCAAAATCGAGGACTATGACCCCTTTCTTTTACTGATTCGCTTAATTCCGGACTTGTCCGTTTGAGAATGTGAAATGTATTTTTACAAAATACACAATTTTGCACTTTCAAGGAAACGATGAAGAGAATCAAATGATTTAGTAAAACACGTGGTATGGGACATGTGCGTTTGCTATTTCGGTTAATTCCGGACTTGTTAATTGAAATATTTGTTGTTTTGATGATTTTGATGCTTTCGTGTGCTTTCGAGCCACTATGAGGACCTTCGGGTCATATGAGGACCTTCGGGTCATATGAGGACCTTCGGGTGAAATACCAGTACTAGACCTTCGGGTCACTCTACGGACCTTCGGGTCAATCTGATGGGCGCCAAAATTATGTTGAGTACTTGGTAGGCTTCGGCCATTTGTTGATGCACGTGCGGCGAATTAAAAACTCGCCATCTGATGGGATCGATCCAAGCTTTTATGTTGATTTTCTAGTCTTCTTAATTGATTTCTAGATATTTATTGTTTCTAATTATCTGCATGTAATTAGATATCTGATGTTATGAGATTTAATTATCGTATCGGTAATTAAATATTTGTTGTTTCTGATTATCGCGTGTGATAATTAGATATCTGAGATTTGATTATCGTTTTTGATAATCGAATATTTGTTGATTTGAGATTTGATTATCGTTTTTGATAATTAAATAATTGCTGTTATGAGTTCTGATTATCGTTTTTGATAATCGGATATTTGTTGATTTTGATTATCGTTTTTGATAATCGGATATTTGTTGTTTCTAATTATCGCTTGTGATAGTTAGATATTGATTACCGTTTGTGGTAATTAAATATTTGTTGATTTGGAATTTGATTACCGTTTGTGGTAATTGAATATTTGCTGATTTGAGATTTAATTGTCGCTTTTGATAATTAAATATTTGCTGATTTGGGATTTAATTGTCGGTTTTGCTAATTGAATATTTGCTGATTTGAGATTTGATCATTGTTTTTGATAATCGGATATTTGTTGATTCTGATTATCGTTTTTGATAATCGGATATTTGTTGTTTCTAATTATCGCTTGTTATAATTAGATATTGATTACCGTTTGTGGTAATTAAATATTTGTTGATTTGGAATTTGATTACCGTTTGTGGTAATTAAATATTTGTTGATTTGGAATTTGATTACCGTTTGTGGTAATTGAATATTTGCTGATTTGAGATTTAATTATCGCTTTCGATAATTAAATATTTGCTGATTTGAGATTTAATTATCGCTTTTGATAATTAAATATTTGCTGATTTGAGATTTAATTGTCTCTTTTGATAATTAAATATTTGCTGATTTGGGATTTAATTGTCGCTTTTGCTAATTGAATATTTGCTGATTTGAGATTTGATCATCGTTTTTGATAATCGAATAATTGTTGATTTCAGATTTGATTATCGTTTTGATAATCGAATATTTGTTGAATTGAGATTTGATTATCGTTTTTGATAATCGAATATTTGTTGAATTGAGATTTGATTATCATTTTTGATAATCGAATATTGGTCGATTTGAAATTTGATTGTCGTTTTTGATAATCGAATATTTGTCGATTTGAAATTTGATTATCGTTTTTGATAATCGAATATTTGTTGATTTGAAATTTGATTGTCGTTTTTGATAATCGAATATTTGTCGATTTGAAATTTGATTATCGTTTTTGATAATCGAATATTTGTGGATTTGAAATTTGATTATCATTTTTGATAATCGAATATTTGTCGATTTGAAATTTGATTATCGTTTTTGATAATCGAATATTTGTTGATTTGAAATTTGATTATCGTTTTTGATAATCGAATATTTGTTGATTTGAAATTTGATTATCGTTTTTGATAATCGAATATTTGTTGATTTGAAATCTGATTGTCATTTTTAATAAGTAGATATTTGATGATTTGATGTTTTCTGATTATCGTTTGAGATAATTAGATATTTGTCGATTTGTTTTCTGACTATCATTTGGATAATTGGATGTTTGCTGCTTTTATTGATATGAGATTTTCTAGTCTCCAATTGATTCTAGAGTATGTTGATTTTATTAGATTGCTGTTTTCTATCTATCTCTATCTCTGTTGATAGTTAGAGTTTGTTGATTATGAAGATCGTGTTTTCTAGTTATTTGTTGAATAACTAGATAATTGCAGTTTTGCGATTTGTGATTTGTGTTTTCTAATTGTCTTTGTTGATAATTAGATATTACTGTTTTGTGATTTCTGAATTTCAATTTTCTAATTGATAATTGAATATTGCGGATAATTGTATTTATTCAGTTTTGCTGTTTTCTAATTATCTATCGGATAATTAGATTTTGTTGAAAATTTGTGAATCTCTTTTATTGGAATTAAAAGATTACTTTGGCATTTGAATTCTCGACTTTTATTTTTCTAGCTTAACCAGTTTATGTTAGAATAATAATAGTGGTTGACGACCTTAATTATGAAAATTGCGAGGACGCAATTTTTATAAGGAGGGGAGTCTGTAACAACCTGAGGTTTCGTATCGATTGATCATCGTCATTAGACGATTAAATCGGTAGCTAATTACTGTTGGTATTTTAATCGGTTGAATTCTCTTCGAATGTTGGGTTGAAATTCTTTTAAAAATTAAGTTGAAATTCTTTTGATAATTTGATAAAGGGTAAGTAGGCTTTCAAATTAATTCGGGCCGTTCCCATTTCAATTAATTCGACCCGTTCCCTTTTGTTGAGATAAGGGTTGTACTCGTTCCTCTTTTCATTCTTTGAGCCAAACCCTAAAACTAAATAAGCGAAACAAATGGCGGCCTCGTCTTTTAAACTAGGGCTTGCACAGTCTCATTCCGCTGTGAAAAATTTGGGGGCTTTCGATCTTCGTCCCTCTCTGAAGCTTAGGGCTTCAGCCGATTGCATTCATTCGACTTCGGGGTGCTTCGATTTGGCGAATAAGGTGAGTGATAATCTCCCTCACATCTATTTCAACTTTCTGTTATTTTTGAGTCGAGATCTTATTCTCGTTCATATGAGTTTATTCCTTTAATTCGTCGTATATGTATTGGTTGAATTCGTTTGTTGATTCTGCTTTGGCCATTGATATTCGTTATATGTCGAGATGATTCAGTGTTTTTGGGTCAATCGATGGTCTCCGATTTGGTTCGTCTGCTTCGAATCGAGTTCGAAAACCAAGTGAGTGAAAATTTCACTCACATTTAATTCGAGCTCCATAATTCCTCTGATTTTATTCGTGTTATTTTGTTTGAATGTTGATGCTTTCTCTGATGCTTTCAATTCTCTCGTTTGTGGAACACTTGATTGACTTTGGCTGTTTGATTTTATGGTTTTGATGCTGTTCGACATTTAAGTTTTAACCTGGTTTGAAATTCTTGAATATCACTGTTTCGATTTAGATGTTTGTTGGCTATATTCACTTGAATTGTGAAAATATTTTAGTTGATAATTTAGTTGACTTTGCATTTGCTTTAAGCATTTGACTCCGGTCAGTAGCTCGGCAGTTAACTTGACTGTTGTACCATGATATTTGAACTTGTCTTAAGTATATTTTGATGTTGGTTCATCATTGTAGTTGCACTGCTCTCTGTAGTATATTTAGATGTCTTCACTGTCGAATGATGCCTTCTCCATGCATTCATGTCTCAGTGATGCATCATGTTGTTCACTGGACTTGTACTTGTGGTCTTCAGTGTTGCGTGGTTTTGAGCTAACTGAGTTAGTTGCTGTTCACTGTTTTGAGCCCGAATACAGAGATCTTTAGTTTGCCCATTGTGGCTGGTTGCATTGTTATTCAAACTGCTGTTTTATGAGCAGTTTGTAATTTTGTCGAGTATCTTTTTTTTTGCACACATATATATGCTCCATCGCTGTTTCATTTGATATTGACATGTATGTGTGTACATATATATATGCATACATGTATAATTGTATTTGCTCGATGGTGGAATCATTCGAACTTGTTCGATCCTTTTATTTGAAACTGCTGCTTCTTGAATTTGATTGTAAATTGCGACTTGGTGATTTCGCTGATTTCTTTAATTTTGTATATTCACGTTTACGGTGATGATTTGGGTGTTCGACTTCGGCCTTATTGGACTGTCGTCTTCGACCCCTTGAATTTGTTAACTCGTATCTTGGTTACTTTGTGTCTGACACTTTAATTTAATTGCCAAAGCATCGAGCTATTTTCGTTGTTTTCAACCTGATTTTGAGAGGAAGAATCTGTACCGGTTTTGATTCTCTGGAAAGTTTGGGTTCTGTTAATTTTTGTTGGCTTCGGCCACCACCTTAGCTTTGACATTGAATTGATTTTTATGTTGACTGTGGCATGTCTGGTAATTCTTTTTTGGCTTCGGCTTTATACCTTTGTTTGCATTAATCTGTAAGTTGTTACCACTTACAGCATGTACCAGTACATATTCTTGTTTCTTTTATAGGTGATGCTTGGTCACCTGTAGCCTTTATGCTTGATGTATACTTGCATTTGTATTTAATTGAGGCTGTCACATATGTGTATCCATATGTACACATGAGTATGGGTGGATGCATGTATTGTTTTGGGTCTTTGAGTTTGGGCAGTTTGGTTGTTCACTGGTATTCGAGGCATGTTGCATTCAGGTGCTTGCTATGCTGCCATATTAGTCCCACTGCCCATTGAGTTTTGAATCTTCATTTGATTTTGGTTTGTTGACCTTTTGTGTATTTCAGGTTGTAGTGGCGTGGCAGTATACGCGTGCGTATACTCCAGCCCTACCCGAGTTGATGTTTTAAATTGATTATTTGGTTGTTGTCTAATTATCTTCCAGATAATTAGATTATGGGTTTCTAATTATTTATTTAATAATTAGATTTTGTTGTTAATTGCCGTTTAGGCAATTCTGATGTTTTTAAGATTATCTTCATTGATATTATTTTCACTTATCTTTCTTGATGATTTAAATCTGCTGATTTATTGTTTAACACTGTTTAGTGTTATATTTGACGTTATCCGATTCTCTTACCGAGGAGTCGGATATACGAGATTTCTGTGACTGTCGTCTATTTGATATTGATTATTATTGCTTCTGTGCATTAATAACTGAGTTTGAATTAGACTGACCCGTGTATTATTTTCTTTTGAATGTAATACTCGGGTCAGACCCGAGTTATTTCAGGTTGTAGATTTACTGCTTTGAGTTGTTGTTTGAGCTATGAAGACTTTTCACATCTTTTGAAGTGGTCTTCGTCTTGTTGTAGTAGTCAGTGTGTCTCTTTAGGGTTGATATGTATTCATGTATATTAGTCGATAATGTACTTGTATATATAACTTCCAGAGTCGACAGTTGTAGTTGTATCATATGTATTGTGTCAACTGTATTGTAACTAACATCAGTTATTATATATATGAGACTTTTTGTTATATGTATTCCGCATTCTTTTGTATCTGTGTTATTATTATATATATTGTCCTAAACTATTATGAACCATCGTAGTTCGTTTTATACTGGTAATTGGGTATGTCGATGGGATTAAATAAAGAACGATGAAAAATGAAAAATATATACCACTCCTATCGAGGTAACCAATACTAGTGTAAGGCCAACTATGGATGGCCGCTCCTATCCAGCCTTATTCTTCGTAATAATAGACAGTATTTCTTTTAATACTCTTTGTTATTGTGAGCATAGAGGTGGGGCATCACAGAATTGATTGGGAATCTGATGTCTTATGAAGTTCAACTGCAAGGAGGAAGAGAAAATAAGGCTACAGAAAAGAAGTCATTAGCATTCAATGCAACAACTGAAGATTCGGAACCAGACAGTGATGAGGAGATTACTTTCATGACACGAAACTTCCGGAAATTCCTAAAATATAGAAAAATGAATAATTACAAAGGAAATGATCAAAGGAGTTCCAAAAATAATACGGAGAACATCAACAATGATAGATGCTACAATTGCAATAAAGTCGGGCATCATAGGAAAGATTGTCTGTATCCAAATAAACAGTTCTCCCTCTAAACAATGATTCGTCAAGGAAAAGAAAGAAAGCATACACCGCAACTCTTGATGACTCAAACTCATCATCCAATGACGATGAAAAGAAGACGGATAATTCAAATCTGTGTTTCACTCCTATTCATGAATTAGACGACGATGGGAGTATGGATCTAAAAATAGGTACACATTTACATTATTTTTAATTTTTCTTGTTTGAATGGATGCTTGTTTGTTTGCTTGATTTTTAAATTCCTTGAATTTTAAATTCAAATTTATCCCTTGAAATTTGAATTTTAAATTCAAAAATAATATTAATTTAATAATATTTTAAATATTAAATTATTAATATTTAAGTATTATTATATTTAATGTTATCATAGGAATTATATAAGTAGAATATAGGATATAATATATACATTTATTAGAAATTAGGAATAGGCACTTGTCCTTTGATTCAATAGGCACATGTCGACATACTTGGATACCCCATGTCGACATGCCCCTCAAAAATTTGATTTCAAAATTTGAATTCAAACTTTTGAATTTCCCTCCACCTTTTCACCAACTTCAATGGTTTGGAAAGATGCCTCTTGACAAGAGAACAAGTCCATATAATCTCTATTTAATTCACTCTCCTTATCATCATGTTTCACTTTTATTTCAAATTTCAAATTTATCTTCATTATCTTCAACTCCTCTCAAACTTCTTCAGTGGCCTCTTTAAGCACTCCTAACACCATTAGGCTTCCAAAAGCTATCAAAAACTTTCTTTTTAATGACCCGGAAGCTATCAAAGCTTACATCAACTATGTAAACTTTGGTAAAATTCATACGGGGAGATTTGCTATTTTTGAAGATTTTCCTTCTTATGAAATTGAAAATCTTTTTCAACAATGTTCTATTCTTAGTGTAGTAGATAACAAACAAAATGATTTCGTATGTTATCCAAATCTTGTTAATGTTTTATGCGAATTTGAATCGTGGTTTTTATGATGGGCAAGATGGACAAATTTGGAGTAGTGTTAAAGGAACACAAATAGTTTTGGATTGTGAAATTTTAGGAAATATTTTGGGATGCAAGTATACCGGAATGAATCTCTCAAAATTTCAAATAAATGAAAATGATCGAGAGACATTTCATCCCATCTTTGAAGGGGATGACAATTTTGAATTCAAAAATCCTTATTTTCGTCCAAAAGCAAGAATGATTAACCTTCTTATTCAACACACCCTTATACCAAGATCGGGAAACTACAAAAACCCAACTTTGAAAGTTTGCAAAGCTCTTTTTGCAATTTTTGGAAATTATGATATCAATTGGGCTCAAGTTATTTTGGATGAGCTAAGGCCCAAGAATTTTACTATGGGTGAAAACACATTATATCATGGAGTTTATCTCACTCGGATTTTTAATTACTTTGGAGTTGATTTCAAAAGGGAAGAATTTATAACTAGAAAAGTGTTCAACCATGGAAACTTTTCATTATGCAAATTCCATTAGTGTTTCAACCATATGAAACACTTACGAAAAAGGAAGAAAGGCTTGCTCACGAAGAGATGGAAGAAATGGAGGAGGAAGAAGAAGAAGAGGAAGAAGAAGAGGAAGGAATGGAAATTGAAGAGGAGGAAGAGGAAGATCAAGAAACTTCCTTAGAGAGTATTGAATATCCTACTAATCCAGCTAATCCATCCAATAAGACCATTCTCAATAATCAAAGAATTATAGTGGAAAATCAAAAGACACTCAAAAGATCAATGAGTAAGAAAATGGATAAGATTTCCACTAAAATCAACAAGTTCATCGGGAAAGTTAGTAGAAAGTTTGGACTATCATCTTCTTAATCTTCATCTAATTAGTTTTAGTTCATGTTATCTTGTTTGCTTCAAGTTATATCCATGTATTTTCCTTTATTTTAGTTAATATTATATTATTCTATGTAATGTTGACTAGAACCATTAATGAAATCTTTTATTTCCTGTTATTCAACTTCACTTGTCTCTGTAATTGCTAGTTTTTATATTAGAAATTTTTAGTTGCATAGATTTGTTCATAATATTCAAAACAAAGCAAATTGTCACTTTAGGTAGAGGCATGTCGACATCCCCCATCCCCCTATGTTGACATGTAACGGGCAGGAAGAAGTTACACTTTCAAATTTTAATTTCATGTAACTAACTTGTGTCTATTCATTTTAAACGACTTTCTCCCCTTATTTATACATGTTTCTTCCAGAATAAATTATCAAACTTCATTTCTAATCACTCCCTTTCATATTTCTTCATATTTCTTGAATTATGGCTTCTCCGATTAAGAATCTAAGTGATAATCTTGAGGAAACTCTCACTTCCTTCAAAAATATCCTTACATTCATACTTCGTAATCAGCACCACTTAGAATTGAGTCAAATATAGATGATCAAGGAGCAAGAGAGACATTTCGACGCCCTTCGTTGGATGATCTCAGTCCTTAACAAGGACGATCTCGAAGGAAATCCAACAGTCACTCTCGACAAAGATAAAGAAGAATGGGATGCCATCAAAGCAGACCCTATCTTTGGAGAAGATGGATGGGTGGAAGTACCAAGGAATGTCTAGTCATTCTGTATATTATTTGTCTGGTTTGATTGGTTTGTTTTAAACTTGATTGACTTGACTTATTTAAAAACATTTGGCGTGGTTTGTATATATGATTGGATTGATTAATTACTGTAAATATGATTGGATGATGATTGATTTACTTCTGGATTACACTTATGATCACACTCATGATCATATTTCACATTTATGATCACATTTCATACTTCTGATCACACTTGGCACTTATTACACTTATATATGGATTACTATATTGTATTATGGTTGATTATCTTATATCAAGTTCAGGGAATTTATTAGTAAGAATTTTTTGTTGATGACAAAGGGGAAGAAGTTATAAAATAGCAGTTGGCTTGGAGTAAGGGGGGTTATGATTGAAGTAAGGGGGAGTCATGGCGTAAGGGGGAGTTATGATAGGAGTTATAGTATGGTAAGTATATTTTATAAATATAGGTTGTCATCATCAAAAAGGGGGAGATTGTTAGGAACTGAGATGTTGGTTTTGATGACAATAACCTTTTTTAACTTATCTTATTATAAAATATATACTAACACTATTGTCTAGATAGATATGTATATGCAGGAAATGTGCTGAATATATATATATATATATATATATATATATGCAGGTATTGATTGCTGAAGACTGATCAGTATAAAGACTCAAGACTCAAGATTCAGAATGGAGATATCAAGATTGATGACTCTAGATTATCAAGATCAAGATTTCAAGATAAGTGTCTAGTTTTTGTTAAAACTTCATAATAGCACCGAAATCTTCATTCCAAATTTCATTAGGGATGGAACCCATTTCTATCTTATTAGTGGCTTACAAACCCACGACAAGTAGCTTACAAACCTACGACAAGTGGCTTACAAACCCACGAACATCCTGGTTTTGTACAAGTTCTCGAGTCCTAATGTGATGAGATATTATGCAGAAAGAAGCTTGCAAAACTACTTCAAAATGGTTTTTCAAAATGATTTTCAAAACTGCATTTCAAAATGCTTTAGCCTTAAAAATTACCTTTTCAAATGATTTTCAAAAGGTTGTTTTAGCCTTAAAATATACTTTGTTTTTGTTTTTAAATAAACTCTTGTTTTAAACTTCGTTTTTTTAAAACTATCTTCTGATTTTTAAATATTCTTTTATAATATATATATACTTGAGATTTAAAATCAAATTTATATATACATTCTAAAAATATATTTTTCTACTCTTCTTTATTTTAAAACATAGGAAAATTAGTTTATTTTACTCCAGAATCATTTCATCTTGTTTTTCTTTCAATACCATTTTCAAAACAAATTTTACATTGTTTTTAACTAAGGGATGTCGACATCATGGGATACTCCATGTCGACATGGTGGCCGTTAAATTCAAAAGTTTCAATTTTCAAAAGAAGTGTCAATTCGTTTAAATCTCTTCATGAATGGTTATGACCGTTACTGGTCTATAAATAGCCTTCACAATCGAATTTTTTAACTAACTATTTTCTTATTTTCTTCGCTCCTTCTTCTCCATAAATCCATGTTCTAAAATTTTCATATTTTTAAGATCGTGCCGAAATTCTGCCGAATTCTCAAGTGAATCAAATTAAAATCTCATTCTTGTTTGATTCTCTGCCCTCTCTCGAAGATCAAAGTACTATTCAGAGTTATAGGATCAATTTGTAATCAAAAGTTTATCGAGTCTCTCTATAAGGTGTGGTTGTGTTTGGAAATCAATTGGGTGATCTTGTGTCCCGTGAATCAAGAGAGTTTGCCCCGGACTCGAAGACAGGAGGGTACCTCAAGGCCTTTAGAAATTGAGGATTGTAATCTCGACATTGGTATAATAAAAATCTATACAAGGTGTTTGCCTTAGTGCAGGACTGGACGTAGGGTAACTCCGAACCAGTATAAAATCCGGTGTGTTCTTTCCTTTTACTGCTTTTTATTTACTTTCTGCATCTGTGTTTGATTCTGTGATTGTTCTGTGATTAAGTTCTGCATTTGTTTGTGTCATAATTGTAATTTAGTCCATATAAGTCTTAGAATCCATTAAACACTATTCACCCCCCTCTAGTGTTAAAATTAGCCTTAAGATCCTTAATTCGCACTCCCTTTCATGTTTAAGGTGTTTGAGCATATTAGAGGATTGGCTTATAGGGTGGAGCTACCAGAGAAAATGGTTGGATTCATGATGTATTCGGCGTATTACATTTGTGGAAATGTGTACACAACTCGGCTACAATGGTGAAGCCTAGTCAGTTAGAGAATGTGGAAGTAGAAGTTGAAGCGACTTCGTCTAAAGGACCTGCACATATAGTGGAGCATAGAATTCAAAGTATGAGGAATAAAATAATCAAGCTGGTGAAGGTGCAATTGGGAGACGATCCGACAAAGAGTACATGAGAGCATGAGGAGAAGATACGAGCTTCTCATCCCAAACTCTTTATCGGTATGTTCTTTTGGTTAGTGTGATTTGTTAAAAATTAGGTTTTGGTTGCTTAGATTGAATGTTATGACTTGTATGTTATATTTATTGGATGGTTATGTACTACCTTTTATGTTACTAAAGTTGCATTCATATAGAACTGCCACTTTCTATACTAGGGTTACTATGCATCATTACTACTATGCCATACTCTTGCATTCATATAGGTTGTACTTATCGCATTCATTATATTATGCTACATTTTCACAAGTATCATGATCATATTCATTATACGTCTTGTTTGGAATGCTAATGCTTTAACTAGGTCAATATATATGTTTAGAATGGCTTCACACTAGTTGGTTGCTTTGTACAACTAATTGTGCGCATGTATGGATGCTACGGGTGTGTAAACGAAAGAGTGAGTGTCTACTACATTTCCCGTTCTTTTGGAATTTCAAGGATGAAATTCTTTTAAATGAGAAGAATGTAATACCCCGAAATTATATATATTAACTTAAATATTAATAATAAATATAATAAATGAATTTGAAATTTAATTGGATTGTATTTTTGTAAATTTCAACTAGAGGGGTAAAATAGTAATTTTTACATACAGTTGAATTAGCTGACGGGAGTCGCATCATTTCATAGCTTTCTTTTTCTAGTGAAGACGGAGTACTTATTTGTTTAAATCAGACGTCGTATGAGTGAGAAGTAATTAAATTAATAAAGTGGGTCGGAATCATGTACGACAGTAGGCTAGGTTGGACTAAATTGAGCCGGGTTTTAATTCAAATTCAAAACTAATTACCATTTCATTTTTCCCTCCTAAAGCTTATTTTAAAAATATGTAAACTGAAATTTTCATTTATTTCTCATTTCTGGAAAAACTACCGAACCCTTCTCCCTCCTGCTCTCTTCATCCTAACATGAAACCTTCATTTCTCAATGAAAATTGACAATAAAAAGTGCATTGGAATCATAGCGAGATTCTTTATCTTCTGAAGTAAAGATTAGAGGTTATTGTGGAGATTGGATTATCTAGAAATTTCAAGCAACGGGCAATTTAGATTCTTTTGACTGGATTTTGGTAGGTGAGTCATCTCTGATCATGATATATTGCTTTGATAATGGTATAAGATGCTTTAAGGCTATTCTAGGATTTAACTACGATTTATAATTGTCCAAATGATGAAATCTGAAATTATGAAAATAAAAGTATGTACTATAATTGTAAGAAATTGACAGAAACCTAATTTTAACACCAATTTGAATCAAAACCTTATAGAAGCCATAATTTAATGTATACGAACATGTTAGGACCGTTAAACATAGTAGATATTGTATATATATGATATAGAATCACTAAAATGAAGAACAAAGTAAATAATCAAAATCTAAAATTAAAAGTAAACAAATCAATAAGAAATC
Organism: Allium fistulosum; assembly: GCA_030737815.1. Classification (NCBI taxonomy): domain Eukaryota; kingdom Viridiplantae; phylum Streptophyta; class Magnoliopsida; order Asparagales; family Amaryllidaceae; genus Allium; species Allium fistulosum. Next base: position 1,106,365,786 of record CM060901.1, read on the forward strand.
CCATAACTGGGACGTGCACCAGTGTGTGTACACTTGTCCACCGGTGTGTAACCTAGTTCTGGGTATTTCGGGCTTTTGAACATCCAAATCGATGTGCGACAACCTAACTTTCTGTGTTGTGTTCTCCGATGGCTCTATGGTGATATCTAATGTGTATGACTACTATTTGGATGCATAGTTTGATGATAATGAGGATATATGGTGTAGTGCGTATGGCTTTGGGTGATAAATGAATATAGCGTATATAGTTTTGGACAATAAATGAATACTTGAATCATGTAGCGCACGTGGCGTGTCTGTGGTTCATGGTATTGATGAGTGTTATCCTGTAGAGTAAAAGAGCCTGGCCTTAGTTTTGATATAGACAAAAGTCGACATGTAGCGCACGTGCCAGGGCCAGGTGTGACTCCAACACGTATAACTATCCATAACCACTACTAGTGAGACTGGATAGTGCCATAGACATGTAATCCTCTACCGCAGGTGGTGAGATTGGATTATGTATTGTGAAATCCTTTACCGCAGGTGGCAAGATCAGATTTTGTATCGGGGATCCTTTACCATAGGTGTTCGGAACTTGATCATTTTTCTTAGATGGTATAATATTGTTCTGCAGCCTACGAGGCGGCACCAGAAAATATTATATTTTTGGCTTAAATCATATTATATAACTGTCATGGTAGTATACGGGTATAAGATTGGCTTCACTTACTCAAACGTATGTCTGACCCACTCCTATATTTTCTTCTATTTATATTGTTCAAGGTGATGGAGTCTGGATGAGATGGACCTAGAGGCATGCACTGGTACATATTGTAAATATTATATATAAATATTGTATATAATCTGTATCTTGAAGACATGATGTGACAATGTATGGAGTTGATTAGGTTTGGTTTGTATAAAATGTTGTAGTGATATTATCTATGTAAATAGAAATATTGTGTAATATGATATTTTATGATCGTCCACTGTGAGACTCTGAAATTTAACAGTCAGCTAGATTTGTAATGTTCTCTCTATATACCAATATGGATCATCATCCAATGACTTGCTGTTTCGAGACTTCATTGTGTAGTTATGGGGTTTAGAAATAATGGGTTGTTATAGATAGCCTTTGGAAAATAGCCAAAATTAAGACTTCAAAATCCACTTTACCTTTGGTAAAAGCAAATTTTGGGAGGATGTGTGTTATACCATATTTTTTTGATGCTATTTTTGATAAAATGCCTAAGGTCAAAGGGCCTATAGTTAGCTCATTTCGAGAAGAAAGACATACAACCGAAAGGGGTGATCTAGCTACTAGCCCCAAAACTATACGTATGCTTAATAAAGTAATAAAGCCTATAGCCATAAGTATTAAACGCGAAGGATAACATACCAAACAGGCTATTACATAATATACTAAAGTAACTCAGACTACTTCCTTAAAACCCAAAAGTGGGATATTAACCCAGATGGTCAAATATTTAATGCCTTATTTATTACTTATGAGTATAGGCAAAAGCCAAAAGGAATAATACCCCGAAGGGGTGAGACCTCAGGAAAGATAGAACTAACCTAGAGCAATGCATAATAATGACGTAAATACTGGAAGAAAATGTTCTATTAATAGTAAGCGGGGATTACAGGAAAACTTGTTTTGTTATGGTTTGGTAGTTTAGTGGTCATTTAGGTTAAAAATAGGTTGTGTTTACGCTATCACTAAACAGAAAGAAATTTTGGCGGTGCGATACTACGTTTCCCTCCTTCTTATTCCTATGCCGCCAAACATTCATTCCTTCTTTTCACTTCACTTCCAAAATCCGAAATAACAAGAGCTCTTCACTCACGAATCTCCTCCCCACTCAGGAATCCTTCTTCAATCACGAATTCCTTCTTCACTAACGAATATCTCTTCAATCGCATCTCCTTCCTCACTCTGAAAGCTCGATTCCGCATCCCGCTCGATTCCTCAAAGCTCGTCGCGTGATTCCTCAACGAAGGGGATTCCTCCACGAAGCTAAAGCACGATCCTTCAAGGCAGCTTAAGCTCGATTTCCTCAACAAAGCTCGATTCCTCAATGAAGCTGAAGCGCGATTTCAACTTCGTGAGCCTGACATTAGGTATATTTCTCAATTTCTATTTTTTTTAATTGTGCGTTGAGTCGTTCCAGTACGCACTTGCGAATAAAGTTTTTTTGAATGGTTTTGGAAAGTTTTGGTGAAGAGAGTATTATTTATAAGTGATGTAAAAGATAACGAGTAAGAAATTTTAGTTTTAATTTTTAAATTTTTTATTGTAGAAACAAAAGAACAAAGAAAAAAGAAAAGAATGTCAAAGGATATTATTTGAATGTTGTTTTTAGCTATGACTTGTTTAATCCAACTACATGGTTTTAATAACCTTGTTTGGAGAAAATGCTGGTACATGAAAGAACATGTGTAAAATTAAATGTTGGTTTGGGAGTTGCTTGTATTATGAGAAAAAATATTCAGACTAGAGTGGTGAATGCTTCATTGAAATCAAGTGTTGCATGGTTTCTTGCTATGTTAACGTTTCTTCCAGATGTTGTGACAGATGGGTAAACGAATAGTGATCTTATTTCATTTAAAACAATTATTTAGGGGCCTGAAATCGAAAAAAGCTGATAATAATAATGTGCTACCTTAGGCCTTTTTTATTTAAATAGATTACAGTACTATTGGCATAGGTACATGCACATGAACAAGTTTGTGTATATACTAAAGAGGCTATATATTATGGTTTCATGCATCACTACAACAAAATTCTTCAATAATTATAGCAGGTAATAGTGTTGAAACACATCTTGCCATCTTTGAGCTCTAGGGTGTTAATAAGTCGAGTTGTCATGCTATCTGATTTCCCCCAAAGCTAAACTTAAGTGGGAAAACATATATATTTTTTCATATCCACATACATGCATTGTAGAGCAATGGAGAAGCAGCAAAGAACAGCATGCATTGTAGAGCAATGAGGCGCGACAGAAGATAGATCATTTGATAAATATGAGCATGGAACACGTGTCCCATTGACAACCAAGACAAATGAAAGTAAGAGAGGGTGACACTAACATGGACATAGTAGCATGGACAGAGTAGCGAAATTAAGCTGAGAAAACTTGGATTCAAACTAGGATTCAACTAAAGATTCTATGCTTACAAAGTTATCATCTAACTATTTCCCTTCATCAAAGAGTTATTTGTTTATTCATTTATTGTGTTTAAATTGGAATTCAAACTAGGATGGATGCATTTATGTATTCAATTGATGTATAGCATTTATTTATTCATTTATGTATTCCAGTTGGCGAAGACCCATAATATTAGAGCAGGAAACTGTGAAGCCAATCCATTGTCTAAGGAACAACTACAGTATGCTGCAACTGATGCATTTGCATCTTGGTACATATATGAGGTATCACTGCAGCTATAGTATCTACATTCATTATCTTAATATAGATACACTGGCTCATTTGATTTGTAAATACTCTTTTTTTCAAGGTTTTAAAAACATATTCAGATTTGAAGTCTAAGAACAAAGATGTGAATAAGGATGATGTGCACATTGTTGATCGCTCATAGTGCACTTTATATCACATATATTACCATTTGGCAGATAGAGTTTCCATGGTGTAAAGTATCTTTGATCTGTGAAATTACCAGGTACTGTATTTTTGCACTCTGGTTATATTAAAATTTTACTAAAAAGCTAATATTGTATAGTCTTCTTGTGTAGATATGAAAGTTTCGGATATCGGCTGAATTAGATGATGGCGGTGCACCTGTAAACTAACATTAGTTCCCCCCTCGTGATATCTTATATATTTATATCGTATAATTTAGTCATTTTAACATTCGAACTATTTATTGAGTTTTTGAATTTGAGATTTTCACTTCTCGTGAATTTAATGCTTTTGATAGTAGTTTCCAACAGTTAAATGCCATGCTGTTATTATGATTTAGAATTAGGATCCGAATAACATTGGTGACTTATATATAAATTGGTTGACCGGTTGTATATCATGTTTCTTACCCATGTATAGTTTTACAAGTTCAAGGAATATAATCAACAGGAAACATGAAATTAATGGCTTTCTTAGAGTGGCCTTACTTGGTATCTCTTAATGTGGGTGCCACAACAAGGGGTAGCCTTAAGTAGCCTTACTCAGTATTAGTTTTTACCTGTGTGCATACCATATTATAATTATGAATATTTGTGATTAGAGTTGTGAATATTGAATTATTTTAGCTTTGTGCATGGCGTGTTTACAAGATTAGCAGCTTAAAAGGTTCCCCAATATGGCAACAATTTGAGCATAATTTGCAACTCATGACGTGTTTACAAGATTAGCAGCTTAAAAGGTTCCCCAATATGGCAACAATTTGAGCATAATTTGCAACTCATGACGTGTTTACAAGATTAGCAGCTTAAAAGGTTCCCCAATATGGCAACAATTTGAGCATAATTTGCAATTCATCCTATCAAGATCATCGTCATAATGGCAGCTTAGAATACAAAAGGTAAAACTTCAGCTATGCACATATACTCATATCATGACTTTTTTCGATATGGAGACTATAGGATTTGGATTTTTATTAGTATGTTATGCTGATATACTCATATACTTGATATTTTGATTCTAATGACTTATAGCAGGTAGAAAAACATTTGTCGTGCATGCGGCATATGTATGTTTGTGTGTGTATATATTATTTTTCATACTAAACTTCATACAAACAAAGTAATTAGTCTTCGTTTTTTGATTTAAAATCTATGACATTAACACCTTTCACACTAGCGCAGGATATGAACTCAATCCTTTCATTCGTTAACCATAATTTTTGTTATACAAAAAGGCTACTACTATCTAGAACAAGTCGAACATAATTTGATTGGACCATTGCTAGCTTGCATGATTGTATAGTCCTAGAATAGTTGTTGGGATTAACATTGTTTCCTAGATTATGTAACAATTTTATTCACAATAACAATAAAGTTTAGACTGTGGTTACAATTGGAACTTTCTATAATATATAGCCTTTATATGAGATGGCAGGTCGTAGTAACTATAGATTAAATATATAAATATTACTCTACATATCACCTGTCAATTGTTTCGTTACTTTTAATAACCATTTTTATATCCAAGTTGCTATAGTGAGCTTTTTTGTATATATCTTAGGTATTTACTCCGCCAAATATATGTTTTAGTATCAGTCCTATTATTGTTGCCCTTCATGGTTGTTCATTGCTTCAATTTGTGTAGTTTCGGGTATCATCATTATGCAAAAGCACGAGAGGCGGTTTTAATGTCATCTTTAATAGTATAGTATAGATAGTGAGATCCAAAAGGCAGTTGTACTAGCCATCGTACCGATTGCATGCTTTTAAGGAGGCTCCACAAATTTCAAGACACTTTACGATGTTGACGTGCTGAAAGAGAAGCATAAGCTGCTATACAAGCAATTTTAACAAAGATTGCAGAAGCAACGGTTGTTTGTTAACTACAACCAAGGGTCTTACTTGAGGTCTTCATAATGAACCTAATGAACCAGAAGATGTGGTCAGTGCTTTATTCTTCCCTGTTATCATACGAGATCTTAATGGGATTCACTTGTTTTCTCCTTTCTTCTACTGTTTTACTGATTACATGTAAATTGGTTCCAATTTTGAACCCATCGGCGTCGTAATGCATTGATTTTTTATTCTATCAATCGGAATTATTTTTACCAGGTTTATAACTACTGAACTTGCAACTTTGTCCGAAGCAACAACACTTGAAGTAGCAGCACCTGAATAATTGATTATATTCATTTTCATTACGTTTTATTTTGACTAATAGCAGTTTAATTATTTCCCCTGGAATATTTTTTCTTGCTGCCTCCTTTTGTTGTTTGAGTTGTTACATGTACATTTATTACTGGAATTTATGTAATTATTTTATTAACTATAAATTTAAACTCGGCTATTTTGTTAACTAAAATTTGAGTTAACTATTTATTAACTTGATTTTAAACTGTTTTATTTATTAAATTTAACTAAAATTTAAATCTAATTATTTATTAACTTAAATATAGATTTAATTTAGGGACAGTTTGGCACATGTCCTAATAAGTTTTAAAATGCAGAAAAACCCCAGTAAAAAAAAGTTTGTAAATTAGGTCCCTAGAATTAAGTTATCGAATAATGGCATACACTTAAGCAATTATTTAGTGAATAATTGTAGACATTTATGCAATTATATCAAAAAATTGCAGACATTTCTACAATTATTCATTGAAAAATTGCAGAAATTTCCGCAATTATTCACCAAAAAAATTGCGGAAATTTCAGTAATTATCCACCAAAAAATTTGCATCAATTTATGCAACTTTTGGATATAATTGCATAAATGTCTGCAATTATTCAGTGAATAATTGCATAACTATATGCAATTACTTAGCAACTTAATTCTAGGGACCTAATTTACATACTTTTTTTTACTGGGGTCTTTTGTGTATTTTGAAACTTATTAGGGATCTGAGCTTAATATTCACTTTAATTTACTCTAAACTGCTTTAAAATAACTAATAGTTAAACCACTTTCAAACTTTAAACAAATTGAAGCTATAATAAAAAATTTAATCGATGAAACGGTTAAGTTTAATCGATGCGGTCGGTATGGTGACTAATTTTAACTAATGAAACGGTTAACCGAACCATTAATTTTCACTAGTTAATCGTTCAAATTAGTCGATCGGCTTGATTGACCGATCATGCCCACCCTAGCAGCAACTAGAGCAACATGCACACAAAATTGACTACTAGAGAAAGGATATAAAAGTTGTGTAATGACCCGTAAATTTTAAACTGTTTAATAACGTAATTAAACTGAATTTTGTGAAATTTTAAATAATTAAATTTTGAAATAAAAATTTGATATTTGTAATGCGTCTTCTTAAACATAGCAAATGATAAATTTTCATCAGAAAATATGGAAGTTTATTTTCTAGTGTAATTTTATTTCAATTTAATCCGTTAATATTTGATGATAATAAAATGTTTTCCAAACCTGAATATTTTTATACAATAAATTTGTAAATCATCTTCTGAGTGAGACGTCATCTTTCGTTTCGTCAAATTTTGACTGCTACTGCTCCGTTTATCTTATTTCCAGAGAAATTGTAGCATTTTTTAGTACCGATATGGACTTTTGATATGATGGTCGTATCACTGGTATCTGTATACCGTTTTGATCGTCTCGTCGTGCTGATCTCTGCGGTATATTCATTTATGTGTTTCGGAGTTCCGGTACGTAGCGGAATCCGCAAAACGATTTGTCGTAACGGTACCCGTTTTAACACTTTTGGATTCTTTGACTTTTCAGTTATCCAGATGAAATCAAACGGTTATCAACAATTATTATTTCAGCTTTTGACCTCTACAACTCCCACCGTTCAGTATTTTCTGGTTCGTCTATTCATTTCTATTTTTGGTACGTGATTTTAATTTGGCTCTCCTTTCGTTTGGAAAATAAAGTCATATAATGTCAGTTGCATCTCTATCTTCCTCCGCACGTTCTCTTCTCTTTGCAACTCATGCGACCTCCATTACTTTCTCCGCTCCACTAAACTATCCCGCTCCTTCACTCGCGCAGCAGCCCGAGCCCTTCAATCCAGCGCCGCTTCAATCTCAACAAGCAGCCACCCATAGCCGAAGTTCCGTTCGGCTACCCTACTCACCTACCCACTCCAAGATCTCCACCTCGCCGAATGACAGCAGACCCGAGCTCACGTGTCTCCTCCCTTTTCCTCTCGCCTGACATTTTTCCACAGCCTGTAACCGATCATCGCCCTTAAAACACAAGTCCAGTAAGTATAAAAAGGGATCCATTGTTTACATATACTAATTTATACATGTGATGTAGCCTTATTATATTTGTCACCCTTAAGCTCACATGTCTTCTTATATTTGTGTTTACTATAAGTATTAGCTCTGGAGGTGTATATATATATATATATATTATAGAGTTGTATCATGTGTTGTATATATCTTATATATAATGCAAATTCTTTAGTCAAATGGTCAAAGTGAAGCCTTTTTGGCATTTCCTAAAATATCCCTGCTTCGTTTGTAAAAGATTCATGGAATTAGGGTTAAATTGGTCAATTCAGCAAATAAAAAGCGGTTACTCCACTGCCAAAACTATGTGGTCACGTCTACTTTCCTTCTCCACTTATCACGTTTTCATTGCAATTTTTCTTTTATTTCCCTGTTTCCCAATATTCCATTTTCTTCATTAACCCGTTGATTCTATTTTAGGAAAGATCGAAAGGTTGAATAATATCAACTGGGTAAAATCACTGTACTCGCCCGCTTTCGATCCCCAACTACGTGCCCGAAGCTAGAGCCAAAACCCTAAACCCAAAATGTGGAACTTCTTAATGAAGAGAATTTATGTTACCGTCGGAGCAAGACCACTCTCGGTTGAAGATTCCAAAACAAGTCCATGGAAACCTTTGCAAATTCTATTTTCTTGAACAACAACCAAGCAAAATTCGAATTTGGTGTGTTACCTATCTCCTCCTTATTATTAACTACTTTTATTCTGTTAATTCTGAGGTTTTGTTCTGTTGTAATGCAGATAGGATTTTTGGGGAGGATTGCAACAATGGGGATGTTTATATTGCGCAGACTAAAGAAATCGTACTCGCAGTTTGTGGATTTAATGGTATTTCTAATTAAATTTCCTTTAACTAACTTTGGTCTCCATTAGTTTTACCGATTATCACATCACTTCCAGTAGCATGCTTCTAATACCAATCAACTATCAGTAGCTGACATTGGTATAGTTTGATGCTGTAATATAAAGCTTAAATTCATGTACTTTACTGTCAGCTTCTCTTACGGTTTACTTTCATTGTTTTAGATTTCTACTGCCTTTTGTGCTTGCTCATGAGCCTTTCTTGCTTCCTCAACCCTGTGTGTTTATGTTTGCTCTTTGGATAATCCATTTTACCAAAGTTTCCTTTCCAAAAATATAATCCACATTCAATCATGTATTAATTAGTAGCAATGGATGTGAATAAAATAAAACTGAACATTGTAGGATGATGTATATAAAAATATTAACTGTTTTTCAATTACATCAGTCATCAACATATTCTTTCTGATTTTAAATCTGCCCAACTTTTAATTTTTTCCCAGTCCAACAAATTTAACTGCCATATTTGGGAACTGCATTTTGCAATATAAACTTGGCTTTGGTTTCCCCTTTATAGGAAGAATTATTGATATTTGCCATTGCTTATTATGTCCATTCAATTTCATTCTTTCACTACCTCTTTAACCTTTAAATGCTACTTCAGTTGTTATGTTCTTAAAATTGTATTTCTTGCTATTCTATTTCGCTTATACTAAGATTAGTTTATTCTGGAGCATAGAGAAGATGTGTCCTCCTTTATATTTATTACTTGCTAAATTTTACCGTTCATTTTGAACTCACTAATGTTAATAACATATATTTTTTGACTACCTATAATATGCAACGAAGTTAAAATTAGTAAAGTTTTGATTGATTCCTGCCTTTGTTTAATGTACATTAATTTTTTTAATGTTTTTCTTCAGACTATACCAAACATACATCAAGTTGTAAATGCAAGTTGTTGCCTATTACTCTAATATAAGAAGACAAAGAAAATGATGTTCTTATCATGATAGCGGTGCAGATGTTTTAATTTTTTACCCTGCTCATTCATGCCAAATCATTCGTTCGTTGTTTTTCTAATTAATTAAAATCCAAAATTCAGTATATGCTTCTTTTTGTGAATAATTGTTGTATTGCCAGGTTAATTTTGGTTAACAAACAAAAATTTAATAAGCTCACAATAATCTTTCGAAGGTTAGTTTTGTTTTCATTCCCAGAATTTGTTAGTTTAATATTTAATTTGTAAATTATTGCTGAAGCAAATTAGAGGTGCAGTAAGTTATTGCTAAAGCAATTTAGAAACGATGTAAATCAAGATGTTAATATCATGCATCCTTAATAAATTCCAAACATATTTTTGATACATGCTTCATTATTCCATGTTTGATAAGGTGTATCATTATGGTATGTGGTTTTCAGTAATTTTGTTGACTATTAAAAAAAGTTTATTTTTTAAGGCCTTTTTTAGTTTATACTGTCATTTCTATGCTAATCAGTTGTCATGTGAGTTTGTATATTAAATTAGCATTGCCTACTGTTTTAAAATATGTGGATGTTGGCCTTTTATTTATTTTCAAAATGTGAACTATTTCATTGTAGTTTAATGAAGTCATGGGACATCTAATCATTAATATTTTTTACTAGATCAGTTATTAGTCTTTTAGCTTTATTCTGCTCAGTTTTCTTTGGATTGAACCTTTTTTCTACTAACTTTGTTCCTTACTGTTCACCATTTGTTTCAGACGATTGATTAGACGAGCTGCAAAAATGGTTGTGCGTACATGCTCTTACAAAATAGGAGTTTACTGAAAATACAGCCAGGTACTACCTGTAAGCCATTAAGTAATGGTTTTATATATAGATTTTAGTCATTTTACCTGATAATCGTGTTTGTGGTGAGATTGGATGAATGCAGTTTGTTTCCAAATAACCTATTTGTTCATTATTTGGTAATCAAACTGCTTTAGAGTTGCCCTTTGTCAACTATTAGTGGGTCATTTTTTGGTTATTTTCTAACTTTTTAACTTCGACTTATTTACGTTTATGAATCTATTTCCCCTTATTTGTTTACCAAATCAGATCAATTTTTGGGGGCAAAAATGCATATATTTATGTATGTGCATATTAATGCATATACACATTTTCGTACGTGTATGTGGGGTTAAAACCGTTAAATGTATATACATGTGTGTGTGTATACATGAAACATTGGTCAATAGATTATAATAGTTCTATCTATATTACATGCAAAAGTGAAAGCTCATGGACGGTAAAGTATATTCAGTATTAAATTTTAAAGATTATTGATGTAAATGTCCGCATCAGGTGAGATTACCTAAATCTAAAATCAACATGTAAGAGTTAAAATTATGTGTGTTATTATTGGATAAAGAAGGTTTGTTTTTAAAATTTTGTAACAGCAAATTGTAAAATGTACTGAATTTGAGTGGAATTCGAAGATGAGCTCTCGCAGATCGTGCATTACCCTTAAACAATACCTGAAGATTTGTATAAATACAGACAAAGTCACTTTGCATACAACTATTTTAGTTGTTGTTGATAAGTTTGACTAAAAAACATACTAGGTCATATATGATCAACTTGAACCAGATATAGTGGTTTACAGTTTACCTAATTATAAGGTCCATATATCGATGATATGAAGGAAAGAAAAATCCTACTGCTGAACTTATCGGAATATATACCAGTATTATGTCTTATGAAAGTATTATTATGTTTTTTTTATAACTTTAGTACAATTGGCTTTAGGTGAGATTTTCTTTAATTGTTTTTAGTACTTTTTAGTTGTTTTTTTTCAAAATAGCACACATGTTACAAGTTATAGAATGAAATTTCATGTCACATTTTTGGATTTTTTACACTGAAGTGTGCTAATGAAAGTTGATTACAAATGAATATGCATAAACTTAATGATTTTCAGTCAGCCAAGTTGTTTGTAATGTCCACTGCAACAAAAAGATTTGTAATTTTTTCTAGCAAGAAGGCTATATAGAATCGATAAGAACTCTTTTAGCGGTAAGATACATATTAAAAGTTCAAAAATATACCATCCTAAGTGAATTTTGTAGGGGAAATTACAATTCTAGAAACTTTGCTTGATAATTTACACCGATGAAGGTTTGTGTTACTGATATTATCACAACATAAGATTGGTTTGGTTGATTTTAGCTAATGTTATAATGAAAGTCTACAATTATTGAATGTTGTTTGATATTATTGCAAAATAATTCAGTCATGTATTTCAAGAAAAAAAAGTTGCTACTAGGATTCATAGTTGGTTGATGGTTAACTTTGAAACTGAAGACTCTATAACAAGTACCCGAATTATGTGTTTGCCAGACAAATCAAATTTATTTATCTTTCCAATGAATCAATGACTGTGTTTCAATTTAAAATTATTTTGTAAGATGTCTTATTTTGGGCATTGAGCCATGATAATATTTTCATGTCCATTTCTATTGGAGCGGAACTATCCATTTCTAGGTTTTTTTTGTTTTTTTAATACATTATTACATCTATTCCAAATTCTTTATTATTAGTCACAGTCCTATAATCAAATATCCATGGAACATGAGAATAGTTTTCTATTTTGGTCATTTTATACATATTACTACATAAACAATACTGATATACTTGAGAAGTAGCATTGACATCTTATCTAAGTTTTGTGGTTCTTTGTATGCTCAAACTAACAGTCCTATTATCTAAAGGACATTCAATGTTACATATTTTTAGCTTTACTACCAGGTTCTTAATTTGATGAATATAAATGCAGGCACGATGCATGTATTGATGCATGCGTAAATTTTTTTATAATTGATGTTACATAGTTTGTACTAATGTTTGTCTTCGCATGAAGATTTTGGATGATGTAATTGACTCCATTCAGATTGGAATGTCCATGGCAAGAAGAGCCAAAGCCCAAAATCCGATTATTGTTTTTGTCATTCAACGACACCAGGCTTACTCCTTGATGTGGGTCATATTGGGTTGCCTGAACATGAATGAAGAAATATATGGATGAATTTCTTTTACGTAGTTAGTAGGTTGGTCAGTTATACATACACTTTTTATATAATTTCGATTTAGGCCCAGTTGTATCCAAGTACCCATGATTATCGAAATTTGGTAATTTTTTGAGCTGTGATCTAAATATGAATATCATCTTTGCAAAAAATTACCTCATTTCGGTATCATTCACCACTATAAATTATTATTTTCAAATCGTGACCATAATAAATATTTACAAAACATAATATATTGCATAATTAATTTTAATGAGATATAATTATCAGAATAAAATATTTTTTTTACGGAGATGAATTTAATGATAAGTATAACACAGTTATAAAAATTTATCAAAATATGAAGATTGTAAATACCAAAAATCAAACCAAGCACAATTCGAGAATATGAAAAAACCGAGATGTGGATATATATATATATATATATGTATATATATATATGTGTGTGTGTGTGTGTGTGTGTTTATGTGCGCATGCACGTGCGTGCGAGAGAGAAACACCATTGCACTAAATCAACCACCTCTATACCTTCACTCATACATGTACTCATTTCTATATTATATTTATTACGAATCATCCCTACAAATATACGAGTATGTGCAGTTATTTACTTTCTTTGCCCTATTTTATTATTTTCTAAAACAAATCAATCTCATTAGTGTTTCGACTAATGTTTGATTTGTGAATACACACACATACATAAAAACATACAATATTACGTATACTTCGAATTCATGTCGTAATATCCAAGAAAGCTTATGAACGATGGTTTTAATACCAATTACTCTTGCGCACGTGCATCGCATGTGCTAAAGTACTCGTATTATATAAGAAGGTAGTATATAATATGTTAGCTTAAAAATATTTATAACAGTTCATTTATATGTGCCAGTGCATACTTTATTATATAGATGAAGTTGCCTGTTATTTATAAAGTTTTGTAAGTTTGCCTGAGTTATTAAAGTGCTATAAGTTATTTATTTATATTATTGTTTATCTATATTTTACAGTTTATTTTACTTGTTAGCTAATGTATCTTGTTCGTATCTGTTTTACAATTTATATAAGAATTTATATATAAGAGTTATAAGCTTAAAGTATATATGTTATGTTCTATATAAGTAAAGCTAGTTTGTTTATATAATAAGTTTAAATTGCATATATATATGTATATATAAGAATGTAGTGATCGTTGTTTATATATTTGTATATATAATTATTGTTTGGCTATAGTTATATACATGCTTTGGATTTGATAAGTTAGTTTATGTTTGCGCCAAAATTGGTCACAAACACCCAATTGTCGATGAAAGCACCCATTGATAGTCACAGATCACATATAACAAATATGTAGAGAATAAAAAAAAATTGAAGAACACTCAGAAAAGTAAGAGGAAAGCAATAAAGAACATAGAGTTTATAGTGGTTCAGCAATCCGGCCTACATCCCTGATGACTTTATTAACTTTTGCTTGTTGGTTACAGTGGATTACAACAGTAAATCTCAAGTACAACAGTGAAATTCGAGTTCAATGGTGAATTCGGTAGAGTCTGGACGTCAAAGAGCCAAAAGATCCATTTTATGCAGGCTCTGAGGTGCTATTTATATGCGTAGACTGCAAATATCACGCCCAGATCTCGGGAGACTTCTTTTGGCACGTGAGCAGGCCCACGCGATCGATCCTATGTGGTTCACACGCGATCTGGGATCGATACGAACGAGATTCGTATCGATCAAGAATTCATCCAATTGGGTCGAGATCGATTGTTAATGTTGATAACGATGTATCTAAGCTTCTGTGAAAATTTCATGGCATTTGGACTTGTAAATTGTGAGTTATAATCGACTCAAACTTGTGATTTTAGATGGCTGCTGTAACGACCCGTAAATTTTAATGGCTTTATTTATTTAATTAATTGAAATTTTGTGAAATCTTAAATAGTTGAATTTTTAAATAAAAATTTGATATTCGAAATACGACCATTTAAACATAGCAACTAGTACATTTTCATCTGATAATATTGAAGTTTATTTTATTGTGAAATTTTATTTCAATTTAAATCAGTTAATAACAGTTGAATTTAAAAGTTTTCCGAAACCTAAATATGTCAACATGAGAAAATTTATTTAGAATACTTTGAATAAGATTGCGTAATTCGTTTCGCAAATTTCGGACGTTTCTAGCTCCGTTTGGATTTTTCCGTACGGAATATCAACGTATATCAGTGTCCGTATCGACTTTTGATAGGATGGTCGTACCATCGATATCTTTATACTGTTTTAATCGTCTCGTTGTGCTGATCTCCGTCGTACCATCCATTTCTAGGTTTTTTTTGTTTTTTTAATACATTATTACATCTATTCCAAATTCTTTATTATTAGTCACAGTCCTATAATCAAATATCCATGGAACATGAGAATAGTTTTCTATTTTGGTCATTTTATACATATTACTACATAAACAATACTGATATACTTGAGAAGTAGCATTGACATCTTATCTAAGTTTTGTGGTTCTTTGTATGCTCAAACTAACAGTCCTATTATCTAAAGGACATTCAATGTTACATATTTTTAGCTTTACTACCAGGTTCTTAATTTGATGAATATAAATGCAGGCACGATGCATGTATTGATGCATGCGTAAATTTTTTTATAATTGATGTTACATAGTTTGTACTAATGTTTGTCTTCGCATGAAGATTTTGGATGATGTAATTGACTCCATTCAGATTGGAATGTCCATGGCAAGAAGAGCCAAAGCCCAAAATCCGATTATTGTTTTTGTCATTCAACGACACCAGGCTTACTCCTTGATGTGGGTCATATTGGGTTGCCTGAACATGAATGAAGAAATATATGGATGAATTTCTTTTACGTAGTTAGTAGGTTGGTCAGTTATACATACACTTTTTATATAATTTCGATTTAGGCCCAGTTGTATCCAAGTACCCATGATTATCGAAATTTGGTAATTTTTTGAGCTGTGATCTAAATATGAATATCATCTTTGCAAAAAATTACCTCATTTCGGTATCATTCACCACTATAAATTATTATTTTCAAATCGTGACCATAATAAATATTTATAAAACATAATATATTGCATAATTAATTTTAATGAGATATAATTATCAGAATAAAATATTTTTTTACGGAGATGAATTTAATGATAAGTATAACACAGTTATAAAAATTTATCAAAATATGAAGATTGTAAATACCAAAAATCAAACCAAGCACAATTCGAGAATACGAAAAAACCGAGATGTGGATATATATATATGTGTGTGTGTGTGTGTGTGTGTTTATGTGCGCATGCACGTGCGTGCGAGAGAGAAACACCATTGCACTAAATCAACCACCTCTATACCTTCACTCATACATGTACTCATTTCTATATTATATTTATTACGAATCATCCCTACAAATATACGAGTATGTGCAGTTATTTACTTTCTTTGCCCTATTTTATTATTTTCTAAAACAAATCAATCTCATTAGTGTTTCGACTAATGTTTGATTTGTGAATACACACACATACATAAAAACATACAATATTACGTATACTTCGAATTCATGTCGTAATATCCAAGAAAGCTTATGAACGATGGTTTTAATACCAATTACTCTTGCGCACGTGCATCGCATGTGCTAAAGTACTCGTATTATATAAGAAGGTAGTATATAATATGTTAGCTTAAAAATATTTATAACAGTTCATTTATATGTGCCAGTGCATACTTTATTATATAGATGAAGTTGCCTGTTATTTATAAAGTTTTGTAAGTTTGCCTGAGTTATTAAAGTGCTATAAGTTATTTATTTATATTATTGTTTATCTATATTTTACAGTTTATTTTACTTGTTAGCTAATGTATCTTGTTCGTATCTGTTTTACAATTTATATAAGAATTTATATATAAGAGTTATAAGCTTAAAGTATATATGTTATGTTCTATATAAGTAAAGCTAGTTTGTTTATATAATAAGTTTAAATTGCATATATATATGTATATATAAGAATGTAGTGATCGTTGTTTATATATTTGTATATATAATTATTGTTTGGCTATAGTTATATACATGCTTTGGATTTGATAAGTTAGTTTATGTTTGCGCCAAAATTGGTCACAAACACCCAATTGTCGATGAAAGCACCCATTGATAGTCACAGATCACATATAACAAATATGTAGAGAATAAAAAAAAATTGAAGAACACTCAGAAAAGTAAGAGGAAAGCAATAAAGAACATAGAGTTTATAGTGGTTCAGCAATCCGGCCTACATCCCTGATGACTTTATTAACTTTTGCTTGTTGGTTACAGTGGATTACAACAGTAAATCTCAAGTACAACAGTGAAATTCGAGTTCAATGGTGAATTCGGTAGAGTCTGGACGTCAAAGAGCCAAAAGATCCATTTTATGCAGGCTCTGAGGTGCTATTTATAGGCGTAGACTGCAAATATCACGCCCAGATCTCGGGAGACTTCTTCTGGCACGTGAGCAGGCCCACGCGATCGATCCTATGTGGTTCACACGCGATCTGGGATCGATACGAACGAGATTCGTATCGATCAAGAATTCATCCAATTGGGTCGAGATCGATTGTTAATGTTGATAACGATGTATCTAAGCTTCTGTGAAAATTTCATGGCATTTGGACTTGTAAATTGTGAGTTATAATCGACTCAAACTTGTGATTTTAGATGGCTGCTGTAACGACCCGTAAATTTTAATGGCTTTATTTATTTAATTAATTGAAATTTTGTGAAATCTTAAATAGTTGAATTTTTAAATAAAAATTTGATATTCGAAATACGACCATTTAAACATAGCAACTAGTACATTTTCATCTGATAATATTGAAGTTTATTTTATTGTGAAATTTTATTTCAATTTAAATCAGTTAATAACAGTTGAATTTAAAAGTTTTCCGAAACCTAAATATGTCAACATGAGAAAATTTATTTAGAATACTTTGAATAAGATTGCGTAATTCGTTTCGCAAATTTCGGACGTTTCTAGCTCCGTTTGGATTTTTCCGTACGGAATATCAACGTATATCAGTGTCCGTATCGACTTTTGATAGGATGGTCGTACCATCGATATCTTTATACTGTTTTAATCGTCTCGTTGTGCTGATCTCCGTAGTATATTTATTTCTGTATTTTGAGGTCCGATGCACGACGAAATGATTGAATAGTTCGTTGTAACGATACCGAAATTTTGACTTTATATTTTTCCTTTACGTTTCAAATCTGAAACTTGCTGTCCAATCAAGCCATTAATTGCTTTGATTATTTTTTTGAATCAACGTATAGTCGTTGCCTCTATTATTCCATAATTTAAGGGTTGACTGTCACTGTTCCCATCAATTCACGTGTTTCTTTATTGAGACGTTTCAATCTCTTCTTCTTCTCAGCAATAATAATATATATTTGCTGTGACCTGCTCCACCTTTTCATTTTCTTCCACCTTCCCCTTTATAAAACCAGTTTACATTATATTTGTCTTCTTTCGAATGAAACTGTAGAAACAACTTCTTATCACCTTCATCTTCTCCTCCACCTCACCGCTCTCTCTCCTCTCCTCGCGTGAACCACTGCCTCACCAAACTCTTGTCTCGTCCCTCCCCAAACCAGGCATCACACGCACACAACCGACGACCACTCAGACCTCCATCCCGAAGCCTTTCACCGCCCGTGCCTCAGCAACCCGAAGACAATGCCAAACCCGTCACCATGCCGATCCCAAATTTTTCCCCTCCGCTGCCAGTACTCGACAAGCCCACGCACACCCCTCCAACCACCATGCACTCCGATCTCCCCATGTCTACTAAGTTGTACCAATACCCAGTCGAGCATTGAGCCCAACATGCAAGCCACATCGCTTCTCAGTCGATTAATCATTTCAAGGATTCACCATGCTTTTGTGAAGTGGTAAAGTTTCATCTGTTTTATCTTTTAAAGTATATATATATATCAGTTAGTTTTCAAAATATATATTTATATGTTATAACGGATATATACTGTTTTATTTTGGATCTGGGACATGTTGAATGGAGTATGAAGTATAAAGATTTATATATATTTATATATATATATATATATAAATATATATATTGTGTAAAGTATGTATTTATATGTATCAATAATATGCAAGTTCTATATATTGTTATATATACACGTCAGAGCAATGTTTCGGTTGCTGTAGCCATATTTTCATTCATATATATATTTCGATTGAAAGGTATATTGGATATTTTATAATATGGTTAGTAGTATATAATATTATGTATATTATGCTATGAGGAGATAACGTGAGTTTTAAAGATGAGTTGATATAATAAATACTTATCTGTCTGCATAAGTTAATATTAGTATATAATATATTCTGTAATTGCTTTACAAAGTATATATGAATACAATATAAACTATATATCCGGGTACATATAATACGGTTTATAAGATAACGGTCTACTTGTATATATTTGTGAAAATTTGCGTGAGTTATATATTAGCCCAGCCTACTTAAATATTAGTTTAAATAAGTATATTTATGTTTGGTTTCAAATATGGAAAAATTATATATATATATATATACACTTTGAAAGAATTATGTGTTCAATATATATAAATGATCTACTGTTATAAGTTATAAATAATGTTTTTAAGATATAATGTTGATTTTATAATAATAATAATAACAATATATGTATATATATATATATATAAATATTCTGTTATATCAAGTTGATTTGATTTGTTCTCATCGATTTCTTTTTATCAGCCTTGTTCGTCGAATCCGTATCCATCTAGCTTTGTTTTATAAATCGTGCTGGATTCATAGCTCATTTCGGTATCTAATCTCTCTAGCCTCGAAAGGTGAGAAATCACTCATGATTAACGTTCTTTTATCTATTAAATTTGATTTAAATTGAAACGACAATTGGAATATGCTGCTGTTAGTTATTTACATTGCTATATATATGCTATCTGTTCACCTGTGACATCTGACATCATTATCTGTTATTATATTGATGATGTATGCCTGTTATATTATTAGCATATCTGTTATCACTCTACAAGTTCCCTGTTAGTATAGAATTCTCTATGGGTTGAAATGATACATACCCGAACGATCTGTAGAATAGGAGAAAATCGTTATGGGTTGAAATGTTAAACCCAAGCGATTTTCAATTGAATTGAATTTGGGATTTGCGTGTTGAAATGATAAATACCTGTATATATATAAATTGGAGATTGAAATGATAAATATCCGTATCACTTGACCCTAGGATAGAAAATTTTATACAGACACCGTTGGTCTATGTATAAATATTTTGAAAATGATTTCTATGGTTCTGTTAAAGAAATATATGGTTTTAATAAATATTGATTTTAAAGATTTATTAAAGTTGATTTAATAAAGTTGATTTAAATTAATATAAATATGTTTAAGTATTTATGTAAGATTTTTATTTTAAATATAGAGTTTATAATGATTTTAATAGATTCAGGTTGGAAAGTGGTTTGAAAATTTATTTATTTAAGAATTATACTTAAGTAAGTTTGATTTGAAATTTATTAAATTTGAAATTTTAAGATATGCATTATAACTTGAATTTGATTAAAGTGACTTAAATGAATAATTCAAACTCATATAAATTTAAATGGGATATTTTGTTTATTTAAGCTTGTAAATTGAATTTGTATTTAGAGGATTTTGAAATGATTAAGTAAATATTTCAAAACTAAATAATAGAAAATTGAATTGATGTATATATAAAAAATTATCAATTTAGTTTTGAAATGTGGAATATTTGAAGCTTTGAAATATATTGAAATTGAAATGGTTTATTTGTGGTTCAAATTGGCATTTGAAATCGATATAACTTGAAAATGTTTAATTGAATTGGAATTGAAATTGATGATTTAGATTTGATTAAATTTTAATTTGGAATTCGAATTGATTTGAATCGATTTGTGAAAGTCGAGGAAACTATTTTATTTTATAAAGTAATTTTAAATTATATTTAAAACTATTGATATTTTACTTTATTATTTTAATATAAACTATTTTAGTATAAATCATTTTTAATATAAATTATTTTATTATAAACTATTTTAACTTATAATTATTTATATAAACTATTTTATTTATAAACTATTTTATTATATATACTAATTTTAATATCTAAACTATTCAAGAGGAAAGTGTTATGATTTCCAAAATGCTATAATTTCAAAAGTGTTATGATTTCCAAAATGCTATAATTTCAAAAGTGTTATGATTTCCAAATTGCTATAATTTCAAAGTGTTATGATTTCAAAAATGCTATGATTTCAAAGCTGTGATTTCTAAAGTGTTTTGATTTTAAAAGACTATGATTTCGAAAGCGTTATAACTTTGGAAAGTGATATGATTTTTGGAAATGAATATATTTGAAATGGAAATGATATCGTATTGATTTGGGTTTTTGAAATGAAAATGATATTTTGGTTTTGAAGTATAAACTATTTTGAAATGACCGCGGTGTTATAATAACGTTTGATTGTTAAAGAGACCGGGATCGGATATGGGCATACTCTCTGTCGATACCGAAAACCACTTTAACAACTGTGTACGGGGTGGAGATTCCAGAATGAAGTAGGATGGTGGCGACGATTCCTATTGAGGTATATACGTGGACCCGACTCCCGTGATTTGGCATAAGGTGGCTAAAACAGGAGCGATTGACGGGCCAATGAGGTAGCACCTATGATCGGACGCATTTCTTCGATACCATTCTATTACTTTGTGATTGATTTGGTGGCCACCCTTCGATTTTTGATTTTGGGAGTATGTTCCGAGGTGGGTGGTAGTGGCTGCTATGCATTACCACCAGCCCGGATGCGTAATTGGTATATCTACCCTGGCATTACCTCGTTGTGCCGTGTCACCTACCATATCGAGCTTTACTACGAGTTTGGTTTTGTGCTGTAGCCTGTGGAGTATTTAGGGTAGCTCTCGATCTGGGGGTACGCTGATACTGGATAGACTACCGAGGCTATTATGTGTTAAGGCGGATATGGGTAGCTCCTTAACGCTATTTAAAAGTAAGTTTATTTTACTATTAGACATTATTATAATAGCGTATATTGCTACATAGTAGATAGTTTAACGGATCCTTAGAGGATGGTTATCCCAAACATCCTTCAAGTTACTTGTATTTCAGTTGTTATTTCACTTGAGTTGGATTTATTGATATAAGAATGTTAATCCTGACTCGAGTGTTTTGTGTTTTGCTTTACGCTCGGGTCAGACTGAGTGATATAGCATTTGAGACTCGCCTTTGGAGTTGGAGCTTCACTTGGAGATCCAGCTATATATCCAGCTTTCAGATATTCAGTTGATTCCAGTGATGTATTCTGATCTTGTATTTGACTATTGTATTCAAGACTTCTGTTGTATCTTGTTTAACTCTGTTATATATATAGTAGCTTCAAGAACTACTATTCTTTTGTTTCTGCTGCATTATTGTTATGTTACTCTGTGTCTGTGATTCTGTGACTATTTATTTACTGTATATGCTGAGTTTTGCCAAATATAAATTAACAATCTGATATTTTGAGCAATTCAAGTCCGACATGTTTGGATGCGAGTGGTTGAAAATTTCAGGTCGTTATAGTTGGTATCAGAGCTCTGGTTTTAGGCAAAACTCAGCATATAGAGTAAAATTCAATTATAGAATCACTTTCGTTCGGGCTTGAATTCCTTCTTCTTTGACTCGGTTTTTTGGAATTTTGGAACGTCCCTTTCGGTTCCAAAGTTCATTCGTGTCTCCCCTATTCGTGTCTTTTTTATTCTAGAGTATCCCATTACTCCACTTCGAATGATTTCTATAATATATCGGCGGTCTCGCCAATCTCTGAATGATTTGTAAAGGGGTGAAACTCCTTTACAATAAGCATTGATTCACCGAAGATTTTGTATCGTCGGTTTACGATGCTGTTATCTTTTGTTATACTCGAATTCTATCTCAGGCGATCGGATGTCGATTTGCCTCAGAATTCTACCTCGATCTTATTTGAAGTCATGGTTGACCCGGTTAAGGTTGCTTGAGATTTATAAGTCTATCCATCATATCTATTTTGTTATTTAATTATCTTGTCTTCGTTTTGAGCATATCTTCGAATTTGAATCTCTTGGATTAGGATCCCTTAAAATTTGAAACTCTATCCTTGTTTTGAAATCTATTTTGTATCATCGAGCGAGGTAGTGTATTTTTATTAACATTAAATTGTTTTATAGTGTGTTGTTTGAGTTGTTGACGTTGGTTTGGGTTTTCGATCGATTCGTCTGATCAACGCTATCGATAGAAACTCCAAAACACTTGAACAGAGTAAACTGACACAATACTCTCTTCAAAAATTAGGTAAATGAAATAAATTTGTATGATTATATTATAAATATATAAGAAAAAATTTCTAGAATTTAATAAGTTAATTAAATTGGTTGTTTGAAATGATAATATTTGGTTATCATTTATGGTTCTATAAATAAATTTATAAACATTGTTTATAAATTGATTTGGAATTTAAATGAATTTAAAATCAGGAATTTGAGAATTTAATTTCCAGTGATTCCAAACTTTGGTTTTAAAGCTTTAAATGTATATTATTTAAAGTATTTTCAAATAGAAATCGTTTTAAAGAATTTTTAAATGTTTAAATCAGTGCTCTTCTCTTTTGTCGCTGGAAAATAATTTCAGTGATGGCGGCCGCATCATCGACATTCATTTCTGAGTTTCATAGTGGAGAGACCATTCTACAGCTTTGCTACACTTTTATTTTTCGAAATTAAATTCAATTCGATTTGAATTTCTGGGGCATAATGTAACGACCTGCCACTCATTCCACAGAATGAAGCATCATTAATAAGAAAGAAAGGGATAGAAAAGAGAAAAGAAGAGAAGAGAGAAAGAAACAACAACAGATACTCACAGCGGAACGAATGAAATATAATATATCACATAAGATATTACATAGTATCATATACATCAGAGTTACACAGATTATACATCACATACTAGACAGTTATAAACATCTGTCTAGTTATTACAACTTAATACAATGCAGAGATCAATACAAAGATCAACACAGCGGAACTACTATCTATCTACAACGCTGAAGCCTCCTACTCCATTGCTCCTCCATAATTTGTCAAAGCTAACCTGAATCCCTTGGCTACTCGTAAAAATTTGAGTACCCAAGAGTTTATAAAACAGAAATAAACACTTGGGTCAGACATGGGTCTGGTGTGAGTAACAGGTTAAACTTGCTTAACTTTAAAACCTTTTGAAAACAAAGGTATCACGTAAGACTTCCCACACATAAACATGGAAAAGTTTTTACCTTACGCTAACCAAAACATTGATAGGAAATCCAGTTATATTATAATAGGTCTAAGGTTTTCAAATAAGTATTCACATAGCCGAAATTGTTACATTCATTAAATTCCATCATACATAGGTATACAATCAAGTCCATTATCACTTATTGGAAATTGGATTCCATACAACGGCAGGGCTACCGGGGTACCGCCCGTCATAGTACGTGGCCTAGATCACCGTACCGAGGATCACTCCCAATCTCCTACAACACAAGGCCGGAACATCCCTTACTGGATAATTGCCGCACAAGATACCCCACGGTTGTCATGACCAACCGCACACTAAATCGAAATAAGAAGGGACATCTAGACAGAGGTAATCTTGTCCTACTTGGGTGCTACCCACTAACCTTGCTGCACCTCCCGTGTTTTAGCCATTCCCGGTTTGTGAGGCTTGAGGCTACGATTACCTTTAAATAGAACACATCTATCTTAGAATGCTCATCGTCCACCTGACGATGTGCTGAAAGCATTCAGTCCATACAAGTTCGTTCCGGGTTCGAACGAAACCGAAGGCATTATCTCGTTACACTCATTTTGGAATCACCCTCAGAGTTAACGACAATAACCCTTGCACTCTGAATCTTCATCTTCACTTGAGATTCACGACCTATCGTTAATTTGGATCGATGTGGTATTCGGATATCCAAATCTAGAAACCCGATCCCGGTCTCATCAAAATCCAAAACGTATCTTTTAAGGCCAAGTTGTTTTAAAGTTAAAACAATTCAATTCATTATCTATATTCACATAGATAGATAATTTACAATATCACAATAGATAATCAACATTATCAATATAAGCAGATAATCCATATTATCATCACAATTCAACTAGAACATCCATATCACTGATCAGCACATATCTCATCAGAGATATCAAACAATGCAAAGCATTCCATATTATTTATCCATCCATAAGTAATGATTTATACCCTCTCTAATTAATTTAAAGTGAATTAAATTAATTACTTCGTTCTATAAATCCTGCTTACTTAACCATTAATTAATTACAAATTAATTAATTATTCCCTAATTACCCTTTATTTGCATTCAAGTAATTTATCCTTTAATTAATTAATTATCCTTAATCATTTATAGTAATTAACCTTTAATTACTTCATTAATTAATTAACTATAATTAATTAAATTAATCAACTATAATTAATTACATTAATCCTTAATTAATTACATTAATTAATTACTTCATTTATTAATTATTTCTTTATTAATCAACTCTTAATTACATCATTAATTATATTAATTAATGACCCTTAATTACATTTTATTATTAAATACTTTAATTAAATTAATTACATTAAGTAATTAACTTTTAATTAAACCACATTTATTAATCACTCTTGATTAATCTCATTCAGTAATTAACTACCCTTAATTACTTTATTAACTAAATTAATTACTCCTTAATTAATCCCTTGATTAATTCACAAATAATTAAACTCAAATTACTTCCATTAATACATCATTATTCAATTAATTACTTCCAGTAATTATCTATTATTTACTTCCCTAAATAATCATACCTTATTAATTACAATTAAGTAATTATTTATAAATCATCCATTGATTATTTTAAATTAATTAAAATCAATTAATTGACTTCAATTAATTACAATGAGTAATTAATTCCTTAATTACTTTCATTTAGTAATTACACTTAAATAATTTCATAAATGATTATCCTTAATTAATTAATCTAATTAATTATCAAAATTAATCACATTATTTAATTATTAAATAATCTCAAATTAATGACCTTCATTAACAATTATTTAATTACTTTTTTAAGTAATTAACTTAGATTAACCATTATTAATTTCAAATTAATAAATCTTAATAACCAATTAATTAATCTCTAATTATTTAATTAATTAAGTGTTAACCATAACTTAATTAATCTTTAATTACTTTATTAATTAATTCTTAATCATTAATTAATATTCTAATTTATAATCCTTAATTACAAATTAATTATTGCTTAATTAATTAACTTAAACCTTAATGAAGTTAATTTAAATCCTTAATTACAAATTAATTATTCTATTTAATTAATCTAAACCTTAATTAAATTAATTTAAATCCTTAAGTACTTAATTAATTAATCCAAATCATTAATTAATTAGATTATTTAAACCATTTTAATTTCATTAAAGATTTAATGATTTTAACTTTAAGATAAACATTTCTTCTCCATGGTTAAATTATCATTCTCAAATACATTTAAAAACATCCATTTTCAAACTTACTTTTTAAATTTCATTTTTAATTCTGGATTTAAAATGAATACCAATTTATCTTTAACAAAGTTTAAAACCAATTTAAAACTTTTACATGTTAAAGAATTCCTATATCTTATAAAAGAACTTAAAGAATTTAAATCAAATTTATTTTTAAATTCTAACCATTTAATATACACTTTAAACAATTATTAAAACAATTTAATTTAAAAACTTTCTTTTATTTTAAATCTGAGATACAGATTTAAATTAGATTCCAGATTAACTTAGATTTAAACTTACTTGCAATTTAAAACTTAAGTTCAATTATCTAAACATTTTAAGGTTGTTAAAATATTTTAAATTTCAACAACTTATTTTATTTTTGAACTGAGATTCAAATTAAACTTGAATCAGATTAAACTTAGATTTAAAATTTGTTTAAAACCTTTACTTAATCATTTAAACTTAGTTTTAAACTTTTTAAAACAGATCAGGTTTTTTAAAAAAAACTGGCAACAACAAGTTACTCGAGCCACCACAAAAAGACTTCGAGTCGCAATCCTTAATGCTTCGAGAAATTTATCAGATTTCTCGAGAGAAACCCGAGACCACGACTCTACTCGAACCAACATCACCAGAATTAAGAAAGTGCACCGTGCACATGCACGGTGCCGCCGATCAACTAAGATCATCGACGATGATCTCTTCAAGTCACGAATCACCCTTGCATCCTAACACGATCCTCAGATCATCCTGCAACCCTCGAAATCAATTTCGAGCATCAAAACCACACCTGAACCCAAAACTGGAACGTTCTTCAATTCCTGGAAACTGCCTCGTCTTCGAAACCTCGACCACCAGAGGTTCTGCAACTCTGGCCATGTCCTCGTCAACGACCAAGCTTCCCTCTCTCAAAAGCCTGAAGTACTCGATCCATAGTAGAAGTCGTGATGTTCGATTTATCTAAACTAGTTAAAACTAGGGTTATAAATTTAAATCCTAAATCATTACTGCCTTAATGCTTTAATCTACTATCCCATAATTTTCCTTGTATCTTCGATCATCCCACTACCATCATTGAAGAATACAACATTTCAAATCCCCCGAGATCAACAGAATTACCCAAAATTCATATTTAGCTAAAACCAGAACTGCACCTTCAATTCTAAACTAAAAATTATGATTTATGTTTTAAAAATCAAGTTTTAGTATAAGTAATCAATTTATACTCCTGGATCAATGAATCTGGACTTTTAATTTTTCACTTACAAAATATTTGTCCTGTTATATTTTCTTTTACAGAGACACAACAGTTTTTATTTTATATTAAATAAAATTTCAACTATAATTTATGTTATATACCCATACTTTGTTTAAATCTTAAGCCTTCATAAGGATTTGAACAAGAAATCATTGATTTTGATCAGGATTTGAAACTGGCATTCTAGAACAGGCAATAACATATCAAAACCCAAACATGCATTCGAAACCATACATATTACAGAGAATTCCATCACTCCAAACATGATTATCACAGGAAAAATCAAGCAACTATATTTACTTAAGTTAGTTTAAATAAAAACTGTTACTCACCTGAAATAAAAATGAAACAGAGCATTATTCTTTTTGAAAACTTGAAACAGTTTTGAACTTAAGACCGGAATGCCTTGCTTTGAAACTTTAAACTTGCATGTCTCTTTAAATCTGATTCTAAATTTGAGTTGATGGGCTTTAAACTTGATTTAAACTACATGCATGTTTGCTTCCAGGTTGAGAAGAATGCAGACTGGTTTTCGAATTGATTCCAGAGATGAGAAGAATGCAGACTGGTTTCTTTGATTACATTCAGGTTTGCAAAAGAACAGGCTTTGGTTTTGAATTTGTGAAAATGAGATTACAGGGTATTGAATTTGATTTTTGGTTTGAGGAGTTGATTACTTAATATTTGATTTGGATAAGTTTTGATCTGAAAGCTATATTGATTTTCAGATTTGCATTTGAGTTATTTTGGTTTGAGTTTCTCTTCTTTTGAAAAGAAAATAGAAAGGAATGAAGTGAAGAAATGCAAATGTATATATATAAGTAAATTGGTGATAAAAGAAAACTAAAATTAAAATCTTGACATTTGTCATTATTATACACTTATCATTTAACACTGGTAAAATGAGGCCTTAAGATAATAACACATGTCTTTTAAGTAATTTTTTGTGATATCCCGGGATTTCGAGGAATTTAAAATGTGATAATCTCTAAATTTAAATTATTTAAATTGATAATATTAATATAAATAACCAAATAATATAATAATAAGATGTTTTAATTATGGTATAGATTGATTTGTAATAAGAATAATTGTTTAAATTATGTTATTTTATAAATTTGATTTTTAATAGATTTATCATTTCTAAAATTAATAAGTATTGTTTAAATATATATATATTGTCTTGAGTTGTTTTTAAATGAAATAATTAAGTTCAAACTTAATAATGTGTTTATATAAAAATATAAATGTTAAGTTGATTTTAAATTGGATTTTTAAAGGTAAAATTTGAATTTGAATCTTTAAAAGATAATTATTTTAATATATTTGGGTATAAGAATATACGAACAAGACTTTTATTTAAAATAAGGCTTTTGTTTTATTTTTGTCTTCCTTAAAGAGATTTTGTATATAAATTTAGAAAGTATTTATTTAATAGTAAATAAATACAAAAGATATTTTTACACTTAAAAATGAATGAAATACATTGTATATGATTTTTAGGATATAAATGGGTTTTTATTTTATTTTTCTTTCAAAGGTTTCATTTATGTATAATATAGAAAAGCATTTATAATTAAGAAATGTATTTATTAAGTAAGAAATTAATATAAAAGCTTTTAAAATCTTTTTAAAAATAATATAAAAAGATTAAGGACAAGTGTTAAATTTCTAAACATGTTAAATACATGTGTTAACAAGATAAATAAGGGTAGAGACAAGTGTCATCCTTTAATGTTATTTCTTTAAATTTTAATAAAATCTAAATTAACTATATAAACTTTCACCTCCTCTCTTCTTTTTCTTTTCTTATCTTTTTCATTTGCAAAGACAAAAATTCTCAAACCAGAAAATGTTCAAACCGAAATCATCTTCTCAAACAAAAACTGAAATCATCTCAAACCAAAAATCAAAACAAATTTACAACCTGAAACCATTTATTCTTCAAACCTGTAACCCTTCTCAAATGCCTGAAACCATATATTCCTTCAAGCCTGTAAACAAAGTCTATAATCAAAACTTATCAAAAGACCTGTAACCATGTTCTTGTTTCAAAATCAAGTCTGGCACCATTCCAAGGATGCATGCAAGCAAATCAAAGCAAAGTTTTCAAAGATTACAAATTATAGAGTCTTTGGTTTTCAAGTTTCAAAACAAGCTTTTCAGTTTTAAAAGAAATCAAAAGCAAGTGCAGTTCGAAAAGCTTCCAGTTATAATTTCTCTGTTCAACAGTAAAAAGGTGAGTAAACCTTTAAATTAAAAACTTAAAGTATCAAATATTATTGCATGTGAATCAATGCGTTGATAATTGCTTTGCATGTCTGAAATTATGTAAACCTTGTATATTTTTAAAAATATGCATATCTGTTAATTCTAGACATCTTATTATTAGTCTAATACTCTGCCTATAAACTGTGAACATAAAACCTCCTTTAGATTTGATGCAAATAATCTATGTTGGAAATAAATTTTGAATTGTATGTTTGAAATACATATGCATGTTGTTTTTAGATCTGAATATATGTATATATAAATGTTGAAACTATGTATGCATGTGTAAATTGTCTGAGTAAAACCTCTGTCCATAATTACAGAGTTTTGATGTTGATAAAATTCCAAAAATCTCTTCTCTAATTTTCTGTTAGCTTAGTTTTCAAACAATTTAAGTTGTTTGAAATAGAAACTAGAATTTTAAAATAAAAAGAAAATCTCAATATGTTGGTACACATTATCTGGAAATCAAGGACACCAGTGAAAAATTCCAAACATGTTATATTCAAATATCAGTTTTCTTTGATTCGTTTTGATAATATGAATCACTGTCTCAAATCATGATTTTTAAAACAGAAATCATAATTTTTAAAATTCTATTAAGTGGGATATCGGGTTTTGTTCAGAAAATGAATTGTGGGTCTTTTCTGACAATCGATGGAGTTTGGTTGGTCGGGATTGCTACTGGAGGTGGCTGTGAGGTCGTTGATCATGGAAAAAATGGTGAGTAGCTTTAATCTTCACCGTGGCGGCAGCAGTTCGTCAGAGTAGGGTTAAAACCCAAAGAGTGTTCGAATCTGGAAAAGAGGGAATTATTGTATCTCGAGTTGATCGAGTGATGTTAGATTTTGAAGATAGTGGCTTGTAATGATAAGGAAGATGTAGCCGGGGTTGCCGCGAGTCCAGTAATCGGAGACAAGAGATTTGAGGCGATTTTCTGGTGAAGTTTCAAGTTCGTGTTCCTGCTGTGAAGCTCGATTTTGAATCTTGGCATATGATGGTGGTTTGATGATCGTGGTGGGTTACTTGAGCAACAGTGGGTATGTGGGAAGCTTTGGCGGTGGTCGGAAGCTCACCGTTGTCGGTGCAAGGTGCACGGTGGTACAATGTATCAGTTCGTTTAGTTTTTGGGTTCGTGGGTGTTTTTCTCGAAGTTGGTCTCGGGAAGAAAGGGTTTGAACTCGAGTAATATTATAGGGAGATACGCGAGAGAGTGAAACTGTTAAAATTTTTAACAGTTTAAACTTTAAAACAAACAGTGGTAAAATTTCTCGGGAAGGAACTCGTGAAAATAAGGCTTTGACTCGGGATTGTTTCCGGGTTGTATGCGAGAATTTTTAGAGAACTGTTATGTTCAAAATAGTTTTTAAAATTTAAAAATAAACTCTGATTTAAATGAAAAAGGGAAGATGTATTTGTTTTGTTCAAATATATATGAGTTAAACCCAAAGATAATGTTAAACCAGTTTTTAATATTTAAAATAAAAGTAAGTTTTAAATTTAAATAATCAAGTTAAGTTTATTGTCTTGAAATTTCATTTCTTTGAAATGAATGATTTGAATAAATTAAGTGTATAAATTGATTAACTTAAATGTATTAAGTCAAATCCTTAAGTTATTTCAAACTTAATTTGAAAATAAGGAAATTAATAAGGAAATGGTTTGTCTTAAAACTTAATTTAAGTTTAATAATAATGGAATAAATAAAGAATGATTTATTAAATTAAATTAGTTGATGATTAAGGATAAGTAAATTAACAATTAAGTTTTCAAGTGTTTTATTTACTTGTAATTAAGGATTGTTAATAAATAATTAAGGATAAGTAATTAATGATTATTTATTTAAAAACTTAATTAATGATTTAATTAAGTAAGTTAATTACTAAGATCAAATGTTTAATGATAATGTTTTATCTCAAAGTTAATTAAGAAATTTAAGTTAATTAATTAATATTTAATAAGGATTAATTAACTATTGTTAAGGGTTAATTAATTGTCATTAAAGATTAATTAATAGATAATTATGGATTAATTAAATTGGTAATTAAGGTTGTTAATTAATAATTAAGTTTTATTAATTAATAATTTAGAAGTAATTAATTAGTTAATTAAGTTTAATTAATTAATTATAAAAGTAATTAAGGATTGATTACTTTGTATTAAAGGATATGGATTAATAATTAAGGTTTATTGATTAATAGTTAAAGAATAATTAATCAAGGATTAATTAATTTGTTTAAAGGGTAATTAAGGATGAGTTACTCAGTTATGATTTAAGAAATGAATGTGATTTATTTAAGTTAATTAATTTGTTAATTAATTAAGGATAGTCACTTGGTAATTGATTAAGTGTAGTTACTTAATAAGATTGGTTAAGTATAATTACTTAGTGTAAGTAATTAATAAATGAATTACTATATGTAATTGGTGAATTTAATCAAAAAGGATTTATAAAAGAAATTAAAGTAATTAAGAATAGTTAATTATTGTTAATGATTATTTAAGGTTGATTAATGGAAGTAATTAATTAATGCATGATTAATTAATGTAATTAATTAAGGATCATTAATTATTGTAGTTAATGAGAGTAATTAAAGGTTAATTACTATAAATGATTAAGGATAATTAATTTGTTAAATTAATTAAAGGATAATTACTTTATGTAATTAATGGATAATTTAATCAAGAGTGATTAATGGTTAATTAATTAAATGGTTGTAATTAATTAATGGTTGATTAAGCAAGGTTAGGAATTAATTCTTAAGTAATTAATTTAATTTAAGTTGATTAAATTAATTAAAATAGAGATTAATAAATGGTTGCTTATGAATGATGGTTGAGTAGAATGTCTGATTTGGTTGATATCTATTGGATGATATACTATGATATATCTGTGATAAATGTGTGATATTTATCTATGTTAATGCTATGTGAATTCAAGTATTAAATTGAATTGAATTGTTTAAACCTTTAAACAACTTGGCCTTAAAAGATACGTTTTGGATTTCGATGAGACCGGGATCGAGTTTCCGTATACCGGATTTCCAGGTCTGGAGACCCGAATACCACATCGATCCAAATTAACGATAGGTCGTGAATCTCAAGTGAAGATGAAGATTCAGAGTGCAAGGGTTATTGTCGTTAACTCTGAGGGTGATTCCAAAACGAGTGTAACGAGATAATGCCTTCGGTTTCGTTCGAACCCGGAACAAACTTGTATGGATTGAATGCTTTCAGCACATCGTCAGGTGGACGATGAGCATTCTAAGTGACGTGTTCTGATTAAAGGTAATCGTGACCTCAAGCCTCATCAACCGGGAATGGCTAAAACAGGGGAGGTGCAGCAAGGCTTCGTGGGTAGCGCCCACTGAGAGTAAGGTCATCCCTGTCTAGATGTCCCTTTCTATTTTCGACTTAGTGGTACGGTTGCAGTACACAACCGTGGGGTGATTTTATTCGGAATTATCCAGTAAGGGATGGTTCCGGCTTTGTGTTGCAGGGGAGCGGGCGTACTCCTCGGTACGGTGATCTAGGCCACGTACTGTGACGGGCGGTACCCCAGTAGCCCTGCCATTGTATGGAAATCCAACTTCCAATAAGTGATAACGGTCTTGATTGTATACCTATGTATGCTGGAATTTAATAATGTAACAATTTCAGCTATTTCATATTTATTTGAAAACCCTAGACCTATTATAATATAACCAGATTTCCTATCAAGTTTTGATTAGCGTAAGGTAAAAACTTTTCCATGTTTATGTGTGGGAAGTCTTACGTGATACCTTTTGATTTCAAAGGTTTTGAAGTTAAGTAAGTTAACCCGTTTACTCACACCAGACCCATGTCTGACCCAAGTGTTTATTTCTGTTTTATATAAACTCTTTGGTACTCAAATTTTTACGAGTAGCCAAGGGAGTCAGGTTTGCTTTGACGAATATTCTGGAGGAGCAATGGAGCAGGAGGCTTCGGCGTTCGTAGATATAGTATTCCGCTGTGTTGATCTCTGAGTCATTGTTATCTGTGTTGTATCTTATATTGTAGAAACTAGACAGGTGTTTATAACTGTCTAGTATGTGTTGTATATGTTGTGTAACTCTGATAGTTGTTGTATATGATACTATGTAATAGTTTATGTTATTAATATAATTTATTCGTTCCGCTGTTTAGATTCTGTTGTTGTTTCTTTCTTTCTTCTCTTCTTTTCTCTTTCTATCCCTTTCTTTCTTATTAGCGATACGACTTTCTGGTCAATAAAAGTCGGGTCGTCACATTTGGTATCAGAGCAGTAGGTTGAGTGAATACCTAGGCTCTGGAGTGGTGTCTAACTTGAGAGAACGTATTTGTAACTTTTATATAACTATATATATATATATATATATTCTACCTATTTGTTGGGTTACCTGTTCGGGTTTTCCAATATGAGTTCCAAAGGTAGATAGGGTAGTGATGTGTGTAACACGACTACCAATGGTTGGAGTTTGGATGTTTGAGGTTGGAAATATATCTGTCGAGACTGTAGACCCAATACCGTCTCGAGTGAGTTTTGATATGGTGTAAAGATTTCATTGATCTCTGAAGGAAATTTGTTAAGGTTCGGAGTCCATCATTGAAGTATAAGTTTGATCGCGCTCGTGTGAGTGGATTTTTGAGAGTTTGGATCTGTTGGTTGAGCAGAAGCAAGTGATGGTATCTTGATACCTCAGGAAATTGTAGCTGTGTGATGAAACGCAGTGACTATGGATGTTTCTGAAGATGTTTTCTTTGGAACAAGTTTAAGGAGTGTGTCTGCTTCGGTGTTGTGGCTGAGTTCAACCAGGTGTTTGTGTTTGGTAGGTGTTTGTGTTTGGTCTGAGGATCGAGTTTCTCGAAGAGCTTTGGTTAGGAGTCTTTGGCATATGTGGCAGTAGTGCAGCTAGAGTGTTTTGTGTTCCTGCTGGAAGATCTTTTGGCTTAGCAGTTTTTCTTAGAAGTGGAGTTCAGAAACTACAGAGTAGATTCATTTTTCAAATGGATTGGTCAAGCAATATGACTGTTCTGATGAGTTAAGAAAGAACAGTAATTTTTGGATATTGGACTGGATAGAATCGCAAAAGTAACTTGCGATAGTTTGAGTATTCACTTGGGAAATCTTTTGCTTGAGTTTGAGGCATCTCTAGAAGAAATAGGAGTTATAGAGTTGTCAGAGATTTTATGGGAAGTGTTGATCTAGTTTGTGTTCAAGTTCATCGACGGCATCCAAATCAGAGTTGAGCAGCGAAAGCTTGGTAGTAGTTGTTCTAGAGTGGAAGTAACCGGAAATTGCAGTGTTTGGATTAGAGGGTTCCTACATGAAGTTTTCAAGATCTGAAGGACAGATTGGTGAGAGCATTTGTTTTGTCTTTTCTGGATAGGAGAAGTATTTGGAATCTACCGATGATTGTGGAGTAGAGTTTGAGTTCTGGATTTCTGTAAATCTTGAGAGGATATGTTATTGGATTGTTTTTTGTCCTGTTTATTTCGAGAAGCATCAGCGATGGTTGAGCTGATCAGGAAGGATGAAGGCAGCCCAGAATCGTCAGAAGAGTTCTGTGGATTAGAGATGGAGAATTTGGAATTCGAAGTTGGAGACTTCGTTGTTATTTCTCCAGTAAAAGGGAGCAAGTAAGATTGGGTAAGATTAGAAAGATAGCTCCGAGTATATTGGATCTTTCTGAATTTTTGTGAGGATAAGTGTTTTGGCTTCGGTATTGAATTACCAGTTTGGATTTAGTAGAGCGAGTAACCCAGTATCTGTATCGGGGAAACTCGAGATAATTTTAGGTAGTTTATCCGGATCTATGTTCGGATAACTAGAATTGTTGTTTGTATGAATTGTTGCTTGGATGAAATTGTTTGTTTGGATGAATGGTTGTTTGTTTGATAGTGTATGGCTGATAAGTATGCTTGAATTGTTTTAAAATGGATTGAAATAAAATAAAAATTTGGATTATCTTTTGTTTTAAATTTCGAGGACGAAATTCTTTTAAGGGGGAAGGAATGTGATATCCCGGGATTTCGAGGAATTTAAAATGTGATAATCTCTAAATTTAAATTATTTAAATTGATAATATTAATATAAATAACCAAATAATATAATAATAAGATGTTTTAATTATGGTATAGATTGATTTGTAATAAGAATAATTGTTTAAATTATGTTATTTTATAAATTTGATTTTTAATAGATTTATCATTTCTAAAATTAATAAGTATTGTTTAAATATATATATATTGTCTTGAGTTGTTTTTAAATGAAATAATTAAGTTCAAACTTAATAATGTGTTTATATAAAAATATAAATGTTAAGTTGATTTTAAATTGGATTTTTAAAGGTAAAATTTGAATTTGAATCTTTAAAAGATAATTATTTTAATATATTTGGGTATAAGAATATACGAACAAGACTTTTATTTAAAATAAGGCTTTTGTTTTATTTTTGTCTTCCTTAAAGAGATTTTGTATATAAATTTAGAAAGTATTTATTTAATAGTAAATAAATACAAAAGATATTTTTACACTTAAAAATGAATGAAATACATTGTATATGATTTTTAGGATATAAATGGGTTTTTATTTTATTTTTCTTTCAAAGGTTTCATTTATGTATAATATAGAAAAGCATTTATAATTAAGAAATGTATTTATTAAGTAAGAAATTAATATAAAAGCTTTTAAAATCTTTTTAAAAATAATATAAAAAGATTAAGGACAAGTGTTAAATTTCTAAACATGTTAAATACATGTGTTAACAAGATAAATAAGGGTAGAGACAAGTGTCATCCTTTAATGTTATTTCTTTAAATTTTAATAAAATCTAAATTAACTATATAAACTTTCACCTCCTCTCTTCGTTTTCTTTTCTTATCTTTTTCATTTGCAAAGACAAAAATTCTCAAACCAGAAAATGTTCAAACCGAAATCATCTTCTCAAACAAAAACTGAAATCATCTCAAACCAAAAATCAAAACAAATTTACAACCTGAAACCATTTATTCTTCAAACCTGTAACCCTTCTCAAATGCCTGAAACCATATATTCCTTCAAGCCTGTAAACAAAGTCTATAATCAACACTTATCAAAAGACCTGTAACCATGTTCTTGTTTCAAAATCAAGTCTGGCACCATTCCAAGGATGCATGCAAGCAAATCAAAGCAAAGTTTTCAAAGATTACAAATTACAGAGTCTTTGGTTTTCAAGTTTCAAAACAAGCTTTTCAGTTTTAAAAGAAATCAAAAGCAAGTGCAGTTCGAAAAGCTTCCAGTTATAATTTCTCTGTTCAACAGTAAAAAGGTGAGTAAACCTTTAAATTAAAAACTTAAAGTATCAAATATTATTGCATGTGAATCAATGCGTTGATAATTGCTTTGCATGTCTGAAATTATGTAAACCTTGTATATTTTTAAAAATATGCATATCTGTTAATTCTAGACATCTTATTATTAGTCTAATACTCTGCCTATAAACTGTGAACATAAAACCTCCTTTAGATTTGATGCAAATAATCTATGTTGGAAATAAATTTTTAATTGTATGTTTGAAATACATATGCATGTTGTTTTTAGATCTGAATATATGTATATATAAATGTTGAAACTATGTATGCATGTGTAAATTGTCTGAGTAAAACCTCTGTCCATAATTACAGAGTTTTGATGTTGATAAAATTCCAAAAATCTCTTCTCCAATTTTCTGTTAGCTTAGTTTTCAAACAATTTAAGTTGTTTGAAATAGAAACTAGAATTTTAAAATAAAAAGAAAATCTCAATATGTTGGTACACATTATCTGGAAATCAAGGACACCAGTGAAAAATTCCAAACATGTTATATTCAAATATCAGTTTTCTTTGATTCGTTTTGATAATATGAATCACTGTCTCAAATCATGATTTTTAAAACAGAAATCATAATTTTTAAAATTCTATTAAGTGGGATATCGGGTTTTGTTCAGAAAATGAATTGTGGGTCTTTTCTGACAATCGATGGAGTTTGGTTGGTCGGGATTGCTACTGGAGGTGGCTGTGAGGTCGTTGATCATGGAAAAAATGGTGAGTAGCTTTAATCTTCACCGTGGCGGCAGCAGTTCGTCAGAGTAGGGTTAAAACCCAAAGAGTGTTCGAATCTGGAAAAGAGGGAATTATTGTATCTCGAGTTGATCGAGTGATGTTAGATTTTGAAGATAGTGGCTTGTAATGATAAGGAAGATGTAGCCGGGGTTGCCGCGAGTCCAGTAATCGGAGACAAGAGATTTGAGGCGATTTTCTGGTGAAGTTTCAAGTTCGTGTTCCTGCTGTGAAGCTCGATTTTGAATCTTGGCATATGATGGTGGTTTGATGATCGTGGTGGGTTACTTGAGCAACAGTGGGTATGTGGGAAGCTTTGGCGGTGGTCGGAAGCTCACCGTTGTCGGTGCAAGGTGCACGGTGGTACAATGTATCAGTTCGTTTAGTTTTTGGGTTCGTGGGTGTTTTTCTCGAAGTTGGTCTCGGGAAGAAAGGGTTTGAACTCGAGTAATATTATAGGGAGATACGCGAGAGAGTGAAACTGTTAAAAGTTTTAACAGTTTAAACTTTAAAACAAACAGTGGTAAAATTTCTCGGGAAGGAACTCGTGAAAATAAGGCTTTGACTCGGGATTGTTTCCGGGTTGTATGCGAGAATTTTTAGAGAACTGTTATGTTCAAAACAGTTTTTAAAATTTAAAAATAAACTCTGATTTAAATGAAAAAGGGAAGATGTATTTGTTTTGTTCAAATATATATGAGTTAAACCCAAAGATAATGTTAAACCAGTTTTTAATATTTAAAATAAAAGTAAGTTTTAAATTTAAATAATCAAGTTAAGTTTATTGTCTTGAAATTTCATTTCTTTGAAATGAATGATTTGAATAAATTAAGTGTATAAATTGGTTAACTTAAATGTATTAAGTCAAATCCTTAAGTTATTTCAAACTTAATTTGAAAATAAGGAAATTAATAAGGAAATGGTTTGTCTTAAAACTTAATTTAAGTTTAATAATAATGGAATAAATAAA
Organism: Allium fistulosum; assembly: GCA_030737815.1. NCBI lineage: Eukaryota > Viridiplantae > Streptophyta > Magnoliopsida > Asparagales > Amaryllidaceae > Allium > Allium fistulosum. The sequence continues at coordinate 1,106,404,780 of CM060901.1, forward strand.
GAATGATTTATTAAATTAAATTAGTTGATGATTAAGGATAAGTAAATTAACAATTAAGTTTTCAAGTGTTTTATTTACTTGTAATTAAGGATTGTTAATAAATAATTAAGGATAAGTAATTAATGATTATTTATTTAAAAACTTAATTAATGATTTAATTAAGTAAGTTAATTACTAAGATCAAATGTTTAATGATAATGTTTTATCTCAAAGTTAATTAAGAAATTTAAGTTAATTAATTAATATTTAATAAGGATTAATTAACTATTGTTAAGGGTTAATTAATTGTCATTAAAGATTAATTAATAGATAATTATGGATTAATTAAATTGGTAATTAAGGTTGTTAATTAATAATTAAGTTTTATTAATTAATAATTTAGAAGTAATTAATTAGTTAATTAAGTTTAATTAATTAATTATAAAAGTAATTAAGGATTGATTACTTTGTATTAAAGGATATGGATTAATAATTAAGGTTTATTGATTAATAGTTAAAGAATAATTAATCAAGGATTAATTAATTTGTTTAAAGGGTAATTAAGGATGAGTTACTCAGTTATGATTTAAGAAATGAATGTGATTTATTTAAGTTAATTAATTTGTTAATTAATTAAGGATAGTCACTTGGTAATTGATTAAGTGTAGTTACTTAATAAGATTGGTTAAGTATAATTACTTAGTGTAAGTAATTAATAAATGAATTACTATATGTAATTGGTGAATTTAATCAAAAAGGATTTATAAAAGAAATTAAAGTAATTAAGAATAGTTAATTACTGTTAATGATTATTTAAGGTTGATTAATGGAAGTAATTAATTAATGCATGATTAATTAATGTAATTAATTAAGGATCATTAATTATTGTAGTTAATGAGAGTAATTAAAGGTTAATTACTATAAATGATTAAGGATAATTAATTTGTTAAATTAATTAAAGGATAATTACTTTATGTAATTAATGGATAATTTAATCAAGAGTGATTAATGGTTAATTAATTAAATGGTTGTAATTAATTAATGGTTGATTAAGCAAGGTTAGGAATTAATTCTTAAGTAATTAATTTAATTTAAGTTGATTAAATTAATTAAAATAGAGATTAATAAATGGTTGCTTATGAATGATGGTTGAGTAGAATGTCTGATTTGGTTGATATCTATTGGATGATATACTATGATATATCTGTGATAAATGTGTGATATTTATCTATGTTAATGCTATGTGAATTCAAGTATTAAATTGAATTGAATTGTTTAAACCTTTAAACAACTTGGCCTTAAAAGATACGTTTTGGATTTCGATGAGACCGGGATCGGGTTTCCGTATACCGGATTTCCAGGTCTGGAGACCCGAATACCACATCGATCCAAATTAACGATAGGTCGTGAATCTCAAGTGAAGATGAAGATTCAGAGTGCAAGGGTTATTGTCGTTAACTCTGAGGGTGATTCCAAAACGAGTGTAACGAGATAATGCCTTCGGTTTCGTTCGAACCCGGAACGAACTTGTATGGATTGAATGCTTTCAGCACATCGTCAGGTGGACGATGAGCATTCTAAGTGACGTGTTCTGATTAAAGGTAATCGTGACCTCAAGCCTCATCAACCGGGAATGGCTAAAACAGGGGAGGTGCAGCAAGGCTTCGTGGGTAGCGCCCACTGAGAGTAAGGTCATCCCTGTCTAGATGTCCCTTTCTATTTTCGACTTAGTGGTACGGTTGCAGTACACAACCGTGGGGTGATTTTATTCGGAATTATCCAGTAAGGGATGGTTCCGGCTTTGTGTTGCAGGGGAGCGGGCGTACTCCTCGGTACGGTGATCTAGGCCACGTACTGTGACGGGCGGTACCCCAGTAGCCCTGCCATTGTATGGAAATCCAACTTCCAATAAGTGATAACGGTCTTGATTGTATACCTATGTATGCTGGAATTTAATAATGTAACATTTTCAGCTATTTCATATTTATTTGAAAACCCTAGACCTATTATAATATAACCAGATTTCCTATCAAGTTTTGATTAGCGTAAGGTAAAAACTTTTCCATGTTTATGTGTGGGAAGTCTTACGTGATACCTTTTGATTTCAAAGGTTTTGAAGTTAAGTAAGTTAACCCGTTTACTCACACCAGACCCATGTCTGACCCAAGTGTTTATTTCTGTTTTATATAAACTCTTGGGTACTCAAATTTTTACGAGTAGCCAAGGGAGTCAGGTTTGCTTTGACGAATATTCTGGAGGAGCAATGGAGCAGGAAGCTTCGGCGTTCGTAGATATAGTATTCCGCTGTGTTGATCTCTGAGTCATTGTTATCTGTGTTGTATCTTATATTGTAGAAACTAGACAGGTGTTTATAACTGTCTAGTATGTGTTGTATATGTTGTGTAACTCTGATAGTTGTTGTATATGATACTATGTAATAGTTTATGTTATTAATATAATTTATTCGTTCCGCTGTTTAGATTCTGTTGTTGTTTCTTTCTTTCTTCTCTTCTTTTCTCTTTCTATCCCTTTCTTTCTTATTAGCGATACGACTTTCTGGTCAATAAAAGTCGGGTCGTCACATTTTTCATATTTTTATTTATTTAAAAGTAAATAAAAGTCTTTTTCTTTATTTATAAAATACTTATCTATATATATAATTACTTTTTAAAGAAACAAAACTAATTTATAAATGTTGGGTACGTTCATACCACCACCGAATCAGAGTGAGAAAGAAGACACCGGACCAAATTCACCAATCACCGAACCATGCTTCTCCAAGCTCCAACCGGACCACCTGCCTTCGGTCCAACTCCACTGCCTACCGGACCAGACTTCAACGAACCAACTCCAAAGCATCCCTGCCGAATCAACCTCTACCGAACCAGAGTACTACCGAACCAGCCACCCTCCATCCACTACTGGGCCAAGCACTGCCGAACCAACCACTCCACCAAAGTCCCACCGAACCAAAGTACTACCGAACCAAGACCTCATCTCCAACCAACTACTACCGAACCAAGGCATTGCCGAACCAGATTTGCCAGGCCAGATTGTATCAGCCCGGGCCCATCAGGAGCTGTATACATCCAAGACCCCTACCCCAGCCTCACTCTATAGATAGAGGGGCAGGGGTACAACAATGGGGGACAAGTTTGAGAGCTCAAGCACGGAGAGAACTTTCAAACAACTTTCTTTTACTTGTATCAAAGCTTTGTACTTGTAATCTAAACAAGAAAAGAGAAATAACATATAAAGTGGCGTAGGAACATTCTGGCTGAATCACTATAAATCTGCGTGTCTTTTACAGTTCAGCCCCTGCTTTTCATATATTTGCATAAATCACCCAAATCACTAAGAACAACATAAAATCTATTAAATCATACGACTTTGAGGTGTTTGTCCATTTTTTGTGCAAACATTTTTGGTGCTTTCACTGAGAAATAGAAGCTCGAAGCTTCAGCTTCATCCACTTAACATTTTTCCTACCAGCATCGTTCGTCGCTTGGAAAACATGCCTCCCAAGCAGAAAAAAGATGTTAACAAAGGAAAAAACATCGCATCCAGCAGTCTTCCAGATCCAGCTGTCACGGATCAAGTAAATCGTCCTCCTCTAGCAGCAGTACCAAATGAAGGACAGGCTAATCCGACCACTCCTGCCACAGAACAGCCCGCAGCAATTACTAGGGCAGATTTAGACAGGGTTGTGGTTGAAGTAACTAACCGCTTCACGTCCGAGCAGGATGTGACGACCGCCCATGACCCCTGCACTGAACCTAGAGATAGTGTGCTGTAAAGTGTGCCAGGCAGCCATGGTCGATTGTCAAGGTTAAATTAAAACAGCAGAATCTATCGTATTACTCATAGCACATGGACAAAATACAATAGAATATATATATAGTGAAGCTTCATAGAATAGAATCTCATCAATAAAACTTCATAATAGTTGAATACAAACATCTGAATAGTCAATACATCAAGCCTCACTACATAACACTCAGAGAATATACAAGCAGCGGAACATCCAGTACATATAGTAAGAAGATAATATGCAAGCCTCCAGCTCGTCTTCGACATCAGCACCGTGGAAAGCAAGAACAGCACCTGTCACCTGCTACCTAGTCTGCCCGTCCCAAAATGGACGAACAGCCCAAGGCAATAAGAGTTAAAACATAAAGCCTTGAGTCAGACAACAGTCTTAGTGAGTGGTAAATTAACTAACAACGTACCAAAAGAGCATAAAGGAAAAAGGAATAGGAATCCAACCCTCCCACTCCACCTCTTTCTACAGTGATAGCCCCCAGACACACACTAAGCAGAAGCAAACATAGAAAAGCATACAATTTAAAATAAAGCAATTATCACTCGAGTCAAGGGCGATGTTTTCCAAGTACCAACCCCCAAGGCCTAAACCAAGATCAGATAAGCACCCAGAAAATACCGCTCTTCAGACCGAATGATGATACAACCAAACATCCATGACTCTGGCTATCACTGTTATCATTGCTTCGATATCATCGTTAATTGAATGACCGGCTCATTCTTTCATCCGTCCGTCAAGGGCTAATGGAAACCCTGGTTCTAGACATGACTCCGCACGTCATCGTGACCTATGCCTAGGACTATCGAATCTGCCTAGAGTACTTGACTACCAATCAGTAGCCTTCAAGGACTATCGAATCTGCCCAACGTACTCTTGCTTTGAGCATGCTAGAACCTTCAACAACGATGAGATCTCAGCCTTCTAGTCATCCTCCTCGACGACTATTTCCATACTAGCTCAAGCGCCTCTCGAGCAAACCATTATCCTCAAACTCGAACCATATCACCGAGTTATCAACATGCTTGGAATGATCCCGTCTGGATTAGACCAAGACTATCTCATACTATGCTTTGCCTCATCATCATCATAGCAAAGCCTCATCTCAACATCATCATCAAATCTATCCATATGAGCTTCATCATCCGCCACATATGCCACGAGCAGCTTTTCCAATTCAAGTGCCTTTCCCTTAGATTTTGAATCATCTTCGACCATCTTGTCTAAATCAAATCATCAATCATCTAATTCATAGCAATCAATCAAGTCAAACATTTAATCCAAGTAATCAAGCATTCAAATATGATCTAATGAACAATTATAACAATAATGGCAATTTCGTAAATAAAGAGTCTAAAGTCTAACAAGCATGAAAACATGAGCAATATCTCTATAATCTTGATGAATGAACTTGCATAGGTTAACATGTAGTAAAAGTGGATGTCAAATCATCATGAACAATGGATCTCTACTTAAGTTTACAAAGATGCATGAAAATCACTACTTTAACACCAAATCAAACCAACGATCCGATATACTCCTTTGGATCCGTGTGAGAGATAATCACCACTTACCAAATCACCTAAACACCTCAAAAGCTACACACTTCAGATCTGGACAGCGAAGGATCTAACTCGATCTATCACAAATCCGCTACAAACGATGAAATCTCTCTTCGATGGATGAAGATCTTCAATCTAAGCTCTTGGATCTTCGATCTTGGATGGAAGGAAGTACTAAATCAAAGTGGAGAAAAGAAGTGAAGAAGTGTAGAACTCGAGCTCTCAAAATGGCAGCACTTCGTCGCTTCATAATCCGGATCCCAAAAATGAAGAAGAACCCACCTATTTATAGGCAGATTTTCCTTAGGTCGCTCGCTCTTAGGTCGTCCACAACCTAAAAACCAACGACCTAAAACCTACGACCTAACAACCCCAAGCCTCTACGCGACCTACGACCTAACCCAGTTCTGCGCATCCATGCGACCTACGACCTAACACATGCGCGCTTATACGACTTGACGACCTAACATATGCGCGCCTCTACGACCTAACACACACGCGCTTCCTCACGACCTACGACCTAACACACACAGAAGCTCACGACCTAACTAACTTAGGTCGCCTTCGACCTAAATCAACACAGAGGCTCACGACTTAACTCCTTAGGTCGTCTAACAACCTAACTACGCTAATTCGCTATCCCTTAGTTCGCTAACCACTAGGTCGCTAACCACTAGGTCGCTAACCACTAGGTCGCTCACCACTAGGTCGCTCACTACTAGGTCGCTAAATACTGTAGGTTACTAACTCCTATAGGTCGCTAACTCTCTTAGGTCGCTCCAACCTCTTAAGTCGCTCATCCGACCTAATCCTACCCCACGACCTAAGCCACCATACGACTTATCTTCTATACGACCTATCCCCAAAATCCTTAGGTCGCCAACTACCTTAGGTCGCTCCACTTTCTTAGGTCGCTCAACTTCACTAAGTCGTCTAATCCTTAACTCTCCAACTTCCTTAGGTCGCTCCAAACTCTCATACGACCTAAGACTTAGACTCTAGACAACTTATCAACAACACTAACAGTCTAATAATAACTGTTTTACGTTGTTTCGATCCATAAAAATACGGGTCATTACATTCTCTCCCCCTTAGGAATTTCGCCCCCGAAATTCCAAACAAACAGAGCAATCAAAAGACTATTCTGCATGCCTACCATCCATAGTAATCAACAAACCATGCATCCAATTCTAGCTTAGCATGCAGAATTCTAAAACTAGAACAAGTTACAATGTCGTTAGATGATACGACACCTTAGGGCCATACCTTGAAGAGTTCAGGATGAGCTGCCTTCATCCTCTCTTCCACCTCCCATGTACAGTCGTTATCATCATCACTCCATTTTATCTTGATCAACTTAACTACCTTCCTCCTAAGTTGTTTCGTGTCGGTTTCCACAACACGAAGCGGCTTACGAGGTCTCTCAACAACCGGATCGACTTCTAAATCTTCACAGCTATCAGCAGAAACCACTGTATTCGAGTCGTGCACATACTCCCGTAGATATGATACATGAAAAACATTGTGCACACCCAACATCTTTTCTGGTAACTCCAATCTATAGGCGAGCTTTCCAATACGCTCTATGATCGGGAATGGTCCAACAAATCTCGGAGTCAATTTTCCTTTCTTCCCGAATCGAATAACATTCTTCAGTGGAGAAATCTTAACAAAAACCATATCACCTACGTCGAATTCCAAATCCTTACGACGCTTATCGGCATAACTTTTCTGTCGGTCTTGGGCTGCCTTCATTCGTTGCCGAATGATCTCTATGCAATCTGAAGTCTGTCGAATCATTTCTGGCCCAAGTATCAACTTTTCTCCTATCTCTAACCAACATGTCGGAGAGTTACACGGTCTTCCATATAATGCCTCATACGGTGCCATACCAATGCTTGACTGGTAACTGTTGTTATATGAAAATTCCACCAAATGAAGGTGATCTTCCCATGATCCTCCGAAATCTAAAACACAAGCTCTGAGGAGATCTTCCAAAAATCGGTTGACTCTCTCGGTCTGACCATCTGTTTGGGGGTGATAAGCTGTACTCAAACACAACTCGGTTCCCAAAACTTCCTGGAAGCTCTTCCAAAATCCACTAGTGAACAATGGGTCTCGATCGCTCACTATACTCTTCGGAATACCATGGAATCGAACTATCCACTTAACATATAACTCAGCCAACTTTGATGCAGTCCTAGTCGATCGAACAGGAATGAATCTTGCACTCTTAGTCAAACGATCTACAATGACCCAAATCCCTTCATTTCCCGTTCTTGTTCTAGGTAGCCCATCAATAAAATCCATCAATATTTGCTCCCACTTCCATGTAGGAACTTCTAATGGCTGAAGCAATCCACTTGGCTTCTTCTGTTCGGCTTTTACCAACTGGCAGTTCATGCACTTGGAAATAAAATTTCCAACATCCTTCTTCATACCTTCCCAGTAATAGGTTCTCTTTATATCCCGATACATCTTATTTCCACCTGGATGAATTGTTAACTTTGAGTGATGACTTTCCTTCAGAACTTCACTCCTCAATTCATCTATATCGGGAACAACCAGTCGTCCTTGCTTCCGAAGCCAACCCTCTCGATCGACCTCGAATCCTTTATCCTTTTCTGGGTCCAATCCAGATTCCAAATCATGGATAATCTTGACAAGCTTATCATCTCGTTTTTGGCTCTCGCCAATCCTTCCCACAAGAGTAGGCCTTATCGATAAGTTTGCCAACATCTCTGGTTCTAATCCACATCTGGGCCTGAAGTCAAATCCAGCTAAATACTCGAGATTCTTCCATTCTGAAAACATGACTCCCAATCCTGCATGTCTTCGACTTAACGCATCTGCCACTGCGTTACCCTTTCCTGGAGTATAGGCTATACCAAAATCATATGATGCTGAAAACACTAACCATCGTTGCTGCCGAAGATTCAAATCCTTTTGGGAGAAAAGATACTTCAACGACTTATGATCTGTAAACAACTCAATTCGAACTCCCAATAGATAATGTCTCCACATCTTTAGAGCAAAAACAATCGCTGCTAACTCCAAATCATGAGTCGGGTAATTCCTTTCATGCGGCTTCAGTTGTCGACTTGCATACGCAACAACTTTATCCTTCTGCATTAGCACTTCTCCAAGTCCAGTACCACATGCGTCGGTGTAAACCACCATCCCATCATTTCCACTTGGAATAGTCAAAACAGGAGCACTTGTCAATTGCTCCTTCAGGATTCCGAAAGCTTGCTCACACTTATCATCCCATCTGAACACTTGGTTCTTTTTCGTCAATCCTGTTAATGGTGCAGCCACCTTGGAAAAGTCCTTGATAAATCGATGATAATATCCTGCTAATCCAAGAAAACTTCTCACATCAGATGCATTCTTAGGTCTAACCCAATCCTAGATTGCTGCCACCTTAGCGGGATCAACCGCTATTCCATTTCCAGAAATAATATGGCCTAAGAACCTCACTTCGCTCTTCCAGAAGTGACACTTCGAAAACTTAGCCTTCAGCTGATGTTTCCCTAAGATTTCCAAAACAGCACGCAAGTGCGTCTTGTGCTCTTCTTCGGTTCTGGAATAAATCAGAATATCATCCACGAACACTAGTACGAACTTGCTCAACTGATCTCTGAACACTCTATTCATAAGATCCACAAAATATGCTGGCGCATTAGTCAATCCAAACGGCATTACCAGCCACTCAAAGAAACCGGATGGTGTCCTAAAAGCAGTCTTCGGCACACTATCCTTAGCCACTCTCAACTGGTGAAATCCCGTTGCCAAATCCATCTGAGAAAACACCTTAGCTTCGTGAAGCTGATCAAACAAGTCATCTATTCTCGGCAATGGATACTTGTTCTTCTTAGTCACCTTATTAAGCTCACGATAATCCACACACAACCTCAGTGATCCATCCGCTTTGGTTACAAACACAACTGGTGCACCCCATTCGGACACACTACGCCGAATGAATCCTTTCTGTAAAAGATCATCAACTTGCACCCTCAACTCCTGCTGTTCCCTAGGTGCCATCCGCCTAAGAGGCATCACAACAGGTCTGGCTCCTTCAACTAGATCTATACGAAACTCGATCTCTCTATGCGGCGGTAACCCTTTGACCTCGTCAAAGACATCCTCAAATCCATTAGCGATTGGCACCGATGACAGTCCATCCCGTGGAACAACCAGCGAATACATGAAGCTCATGAAGACGCCTTCTTCATGCTTACATCGTATCACAACCTTTCGCCCCTCCACATTCTCCACTGTCACCTCCAACCTTTCACAATCAACCTTTGCCGCATACTTCCTAAGCCAATCCATACCCAAAATAATTCTGAACCCCGCAAAGTTCAGAACAAAAAAATCACAAACAAAAGAGCAATCATGACTCGATACAATCAGACCACGGCATATCATACACAAACAAGACGAACCCCCAACTGGATTAGTCACAACCAATGTCCTATCAACAATATCTGGTTCTAAACCCAACCGGCCTACAAATTCATTACAAACAAAAGAATGCGACGCCCCAGTATCAAATAACACTCTAACTGGAACACCACAAACGGAGAGAGTACCCTGAACCACCACACTCTTTCCCTTCTCTTCAGCGGTAGGAGCTTTTGAAGATGATGGAACAGCCCCCAAAGCATAAGCTTGCACAATCTGCTTGTCCTTCCGCGGCTCTGGGCAATTCCTCCTAACATGCCCTAGCTTGTCACAGTTGTGGCACTTCACCGGCACCTTCGGATTCTTGCAATCCCTGGAGAAATGGCCCTTCTGTTGACAATTGAAGCAAGTCACTTCGCCCTTCGGCTTCTTCTGGCCATCCTTACCCTTTTGTTGCTGCTGCTTCCTCTTCTTGTTTCCACCCTGCTGTGGTCTAGACTCCTCCTTGGTCACAGCAACAACAGATCCCACTTTAGGAAACAGATTCTCATGCCTGAGAGCCTTCTCTACAAGCTTCTCAAATGGATCGTCCAAATGATCCACCAACTGCCTCCCAAGATAACTGTCCAAGCCTGTCACAAACTTCTCATTCTTCTGATACAAAGATTCAATATACGACCGAGCATACTTAGACAAAGCTTCAAACTCAGATCATACTCAAGAACTGGTCTTCTACCTTGCTTGAGCTCCACAAACTTCTTAAACAGAATAGACTTCTGAGCCGTAGAAATGAACTTAGCTTCAAATCTGGCTTGGAATTGCTCCCAAGTAATATCTTCCTCCGGAGTATCAATAGTGATAGAGTTCCACCAATCAGAAGCTCTCCCTTGAAGCTGTCTTGATGCTAACTTCCTCTTAGTCGCATCCTCAATTCCCAAATCACTAAAGATCCTTCTACAAGCATCTATCCACCTCTGGACTTCAATAGTTGATTCTGTTCCCAAGAAAACCTTTCCTCTAAGAGGAGTATAGTCTTTACACAACTTAGCAAAATCCACTGGTTTCGGAGTTTGGACTTGAACTCCAACATCTACTGATGGCCCCGGAGCTGGTATCCTTCTCATGATCGAAGTCATCATAGCTTCGAACATAGCAACATAACCAGCATCCCCCTCAGTAGCGCGGCCTTCCCTAGCAGCTGGTCTCCCTCTTCGACTCATCCTTAATATCTATAAAAAGGAATGATTAGCACACCTAGAGAAACAACTACATAAAGGACTCAAACTCTACTAAGCTACTATACTATATATAGTAATCATCCATCAAAATACAATTACGTCTCTCATACGTAGTTACGTCAGCGAACGTTGGGTAAAATCGATTAACCAATGCTCTGATACCAAATGTGACGACCGCCCATGACCCCTGCACTGAACCTAGAGATAGTGTGCTGTAAAGTGTGCCAGGCAGCCATGGTCGATTGTCAAGGTTAAATTAAAACAACATAATCTATCGTATTACTCACAGCGCATGGACAAAATACAATAGAATATATATATATATATATATAGTGAAGCTTCACAGAATAGAATCTCATCAATAAAACTTCATAATAGTTGAATACAAACATCTGAATAGTCAATACATCAAGCCTCACTACATAACACTCAGAGAATATACAAGTAGCGGAACATCCAGTACATATAGTAAGAAGATAATATGCAAGCCTCCAGCTCGTCTTCGACATCAGCACCGTGGAAAGCAAGAACAACACCTGTCACCTACTACCTAGTCTGCCCGTCCCAAAATGGACGAACAGCCCAAGGCAATAAGAGTTAAAACATAAATCCTTGAGTCAGACAACAGTCTTAGTGAGCGGTAAATTAACTAACAACATACCAAAAGAGCATAAAGGAAAAAGGAATAGGAATCCAACCCTCCCACTCCACCTCTTTCTACAGTGATAGCCCCCAGACACACACTAAGCAGAAGCAAACATAGCAAAGCATACAATTTAAAATAAAGCAATTATCACTCGAGTCAAGGGCGATGTTTTCCAAGTACCAACCCCCAAGGCCTAAACCAAGATCAGATAAGCACCCAGAAAATACCGCTCTTCAGACCGAATGATGATACAACCAAACATCCATGACTCTGGCTATCACTGTTATCATTACTTCGATATCATCATTAATTGAATGACCGGCTCATTCTTTCATCCGTCCATCAAGGGCTAATGGAAACCCCGGTTCTAGACATGACTCCGCACGTCATCGTGACCCGGGCCTAGGACTATCGAATCTGCCCAGAGTACTTGACTACCAATCAGTAGCCTTCAGGGACTATCGAATCTGCCCAACGTACTCTTGCTTTGAGCATGCTAGAACCTTCAACAACGATGAGATCTCAGCCTTCTAGTCATCCTCCTCGACGACTATTTCCATACTAGCTCAAGCGCCTCTCGAGCAAACCATTATCCTCAAACTCGAACCATATCACCGAGTTATCAACATGCTTGGAATGATCCCGTCTGGATTAGACCAAGACTATCTCATACTATGCTTCGCCTCATCATCATCATATCAAAGCCTCATCACAACATCATCATCAAATCTATCCATATGAGCTTCATCATCCGCCACATATGCCACGAGCAGCTTTTCCAATTTAAGAGCCTTTCCCTTAGCTTTTGAATCATCTTCGACCATCTTGTCTAAATCAAATCATCAATCATCTAATTCATAGCAATCAATCAAGTCAAACATTTAATCCAAGTAATCAAGCATTCAAATATGATCTAATGAACAATTATAACAATAATGGCAATTTCGTAAATAAAGAGTCTAAAGTCTAACAAGCATGAAAACATGAGCAATATCTCTATAATCTTGATGAATGAACTTGCATAGGTTAACATGTAGTAAAATGGATGTCAAATCATCATGAATAATGGATCTCTACTTAAGTTTACAAAGATGCATGAAAATCACTACTTTAACACCAAATCAAACCAACGATCCGATATACTCCTTTGGATCCATGTGAGAGATAATCACCACTTACCAAATCAGCTAAACACCTCAAAAGCTACACACTTCAGATCTGGACAGCGAAGGATCTAACCCGATCTATCACAAATCCGCTACAAACGATGAAATCTCTCTTCGATGGATGAAGATCTTCAATCTAAGCTCTTGGATCTTCGATCTTGGATGGAAGGAAGTACTAAATCAAAGTGGAGAAAAGAAGTGAAGAAGTGTAGAACTCGAGCTCTCAAAATGGCAGCACTTCGTAGCTTCAAAATCCGGATCCCAAAAATGAAGAAGAACCCACCTATTTATAGGTAGATTTTCCTTAGGTCGCTCGCTCTTAGGTCGTCCACGACCTAAAAACCCACGACCTAAAACCTACGACCTAACAACCCCAAGCCTCTACGCGACCTACGACCTAACCCAGATCTGTGCATTCATGCGACCTACGACCTAACACATGCGCTCTTATACGACCTAACGACCTAACATATGCGCGCCTCTACGACCTAACACACACGCGCTTCCTCGCGACCTACGACCTAAAACACACAGAAGCTCACGACCTAACTAACTTAGGTCGCCTACGACCTAAATCAACACAGAGGCTCACGACTTAACTCCTTAGGTCGTCTAACGACCTAACTACGCTAATTCGCTATCCCTTTGGTCGCTAACCACTAGGTCGCTAACCATTAGGTCGCTAACCACTAGGTCGCTCACCACTAGGTCGCTCACTACTAGGTCGCTAATTACTGTAGGTTACTAACTCCTATAGGTCGCTAACTCTCTTAGGTCGCTCCAACCTCTTAAGTCGCTCATCCGACCTAATCCTACCCCACGACCTAAGCCACCATACGACTTATCTTCTATACGACCTATCCCCAAAATCCTTAGGTCGCCAACTACCTTAGGTCGCTCCACTTTCTTAGGTCGCTCAACTTCACTAAGTCGTCTACTCCTTAACTCTCCAACTTCCTTAGGTCGCTCTAGACTCTCATACGACCTAAGACTTAGACTCTAGACAACTTATCAACAACACTAACAGTCTAATAATAACTGTTTTACGATGTTTCGATCCGTAAAAATACGGGTCGTTACACAGGAAGCCTTGGTGGATCATCTCATGTCACGCTTAAGGGATGCTGAAGAGTCCAACCGCAACACTGAATCATGAGGCGAGTCCCAGTCTGGAGAATCTCAGAGACAACAAAGATCTTCCTTCTTCGAAGGAGCTAACGGCAGAAGCATCCATGGTAGGAGCCGAGATCCAGCACAGCCCGAAGTTAGGCCTGAGGAAACGTTTGGAACCGAACCCAACGGGGGAGGTACCGGGCGAAGGTCAACTATAGCTGAGCCTGTCATACTGCCTAACCACGGAAACGCCAGTGAACGGGGCCGAGCTAGAGTCCAGCCCGAAGTTGGACCCGAGGAAGTGCTTAGATCAGAACCCAGCAGAGGAAGATCAAGGCAAGGGCCAACTGTAGCTGACCCTAGCATGCTCCCAGAAGACCAAAGGCAGCCACTGGAAAATATGAGGAATGATAGACGATACCATCCCTACATGTCATCTGGACGGAATCAATCCCACAGAACAGAACCAAACTCGTTTCTATCTGCTCCAAATTTTGATGAAAGGATGGCACGCTTATTCAGAGAGTGCGTCCAATGGAAGCAAAGGGATTAAGGGATGGGCGCTAGAGTAACCAGCCCTTTCGCCCGCAATATAGAAACTGCAGCAATACCTAACCCGATTCAATGCCGCAGCGGCCGCAGTCCAAGATGCCGATGAGAAGCTTATCCTAATGGCCCTCTGTAGTGGTGTGCATCCGGACACTAAATTTGCTAGAAGGTTGACAAAAGAAAAACCAGCTACTTTACCCGATTTCTTCCATGAAACCGGGAAATATATGAGGCTTGAGGATGCTGCCTTTGAGGGGCAGTCAGGACAGCAAAATAAGGCAACTCACAGCAATGCCCCTGCTGTGGCAAGGGACGTTCGAAGAAATGATTCCAGAGACAATGCTGGGGGCAAGAAGGGAGAAAAGCGCCTATATCGGCAAGGACCGAGATTCGACACTTACACTCCTTTGAACGAGACCGTCGAAAATATCTTCCTTGCCACCAAAGGCGAAGTTAGATACAAACGCCCACCATACAAGAAGGAATCAGATAACGCGTAGAAGTCTGGAAAGTTCTGTCGCTTCCACGAATCTCATGGGCATGATACCAATGAATGCCATCATCTCCGGGACTTGATTGAGGAACACATCAGAAGGAAGAAACTGGAACGCTATGTAAAAGGTCAGAACAGGACTCTAACTCCTGCCAATGAGAACCCAAGGCTACCCTCACCGGAGATCGGTAGAGGAAACCGCAACACTAGCGGCTCTAGTCAAGAGAAGATAGTGGTCCATACCATCTCGGGAGGACCGCACATCGCAGACAGAAGCTGGAAAGAGATGGAAAGATATGGAAAGTCTCTTAGAGACAATAAAGACTGTGCAATTCGGTTATAGAAGAGCGCCACCCGAAGCGGAAAGAAAGTGATGACATCACATTCGGTAAGCGTGACCTAGAAGGAAGGCAATACCCTCACATGGATCCCATGGTTATCTCTGCCCGGCTCGGTCCCGCCGAAGTTTACCGAATTCTAGTAGGCACTGGAAGCTCAGTAAATATCCTGTTCAAACATGCATTCGACAAAATGAAACTATCAATGAAGGATGTATCTCCCTGCGATAAACCACTACACGGTTTCACTGGAGATGCGAAGATGCCCCTCGGGCAACTGGACCTCTTTGTTGAAATTGGAAGCCATCCCCGCTCTGTTGTACGGAGACAGACGTTTGTGCTAATAGAAAACCACTCAGCCTACAACGCCTTCTTAGGAAGGCCAGCCTTGTCTGACTTCCAAATTGTCCTAGCCCCATGGTGCCTAAAGATGAAAATTCCAACGGACAATGGAGTAGGAGAAGTAGAAGGAGACCAGGACGTTGCTCGAGACTGCTATGTGACTGAACTTCGCAACAACCACAGGAAGGATAAAGGGAAGGGTGTAGAGGTTGCCCTCTGCATGAAAAGTCTAGAAGCATAGCAATTAAAGAAAGCCCCTCCTCTTCGGTATACCAACGACCCTTTCAATGAATTAAACCCCAGGGACAAAGAGGAGGAGGCCACCGCCGAGCCTGCAGAGGCTATGGAGTTTGTATCTGTAGACAAGCACGACTCGAGTAGACTGTTGAAAATTGGGTCCCAACTAAAAGCAGAGTTGAAGGAGCAACTCATCGACTTTCTTAGCTACAACTTGGATGTATTCGTATGGTCACACGCTGACATGACCGGAATCTCCCCCGACGTAGCATGCCACGTACTAAACATTGATCCTACCAAGGCGCCCGTAAAACAAAGAAAGAGAAGTATGGGGGCAAAGCGATCAGCAGCCCTCGATGAAGAAGTAAAGAATCTACTCGCCAATGACTTCATACAAGAAGCCATATACCCGGAATGGATCGCTAACCCGGTGCTGGTAAAGAAGGCTAATGGGAAGTGGCGAACATGCATTGACTTCTCCAACCTAAACGACGCCTGCCCAAAGGATTGCTTCCCACTTCCCCGGATCGACCAACTTGTAGACAACACAGCCGGGCACGAGCTCTTATCTTTTATGGACGCATACTCAGGATATAACCAAATTCCTATGCATGCTCCCGATCAAGACCACACTAGTTTCATCACTGACCAGGGTTTATACTGCTATAAGGTAATGCCTTTCGGACTTAAAAATGCAGGAGCCACCTACCAGCGCCTCGTCAACAAGATGTGTTCAGGGCTAATATGGAAAACTATGGAAGTATACGTGGATGACATGCTGGTAAAGTCAAGGAAAGCCGACGATCACGTAAGCCACCTAGGCGAGATGTTTCAAGTACTTCGCCAATTTGGAATGAAATTGAATCCTCTAAAATGCTCCTTCGGAGTATCATCAGGAAAGTTCTTAGGATTCATCGTCCATGCCAGAGGGATTGAAGCAAACCCTAAACAAGTCTGAGCGCTAAGGGATATCAAGATACCTTCCACTCGAAAGGAAATGCAAAGCCTGAATGGAAAAGTGGCCACCCTAAGCCGATTCATCTCCAAAGCAGCGGACAAGTGCGTCCCCTTTTTCGAAGCTCTAAAGAAAGACAAAGGAAAGTTTGAATGGACTGACGAATGCTTAACCGCTTTCCTTAACTTAATCGAACACCTCTAGAAACCACCGGTACTCTCGACTCCAAGCGAAGGCGAAGAGTTATACCTATACTTTGCTGTGTCATCTCACGCCCTAAGCGCTACCTTGGTAAGGGAAGACAACCGCACGCAGCGTTCAGTTTACTTCATAAGTAAGAGGTTTACGGGGGCAGAAGTCAGATATCCTAAACTTGAGAAGCTAGCATACTGTTTACTAATCACATCACGGAAACTGCGTCACTACTTCCAGTCCCATTCCATCAATGTTCTGACCGATCAACCACTGAGGCAGGTACTCCATCGTCCCGACACTTCTGGGCGACTACTTAAATGGTGCATTGAACTAAGTCAGTATGATATCACCTATCACCCTCGCACCGCCATCCAAGGGACAAGCCATGGCTGATTTCATTGTAGAATTCACTACCAACGAAGATAAGGAGCAATTGGAAATAGCAGAAGACATCAAGTGGAATCTCTTTGTGGATGGTGCATCAAACGAACAAGGCTCGAGGGCAGGTGTGGTAATAATCACTCCCAGGGGAAATAAGCTGCACTATGCTATAAGGTTGGAGTTCGCTGCCACCAACAACGACGCAGAATATGAAGCAGTGATAGCTGGATTAGAACTTGCCAAAGAAATCGGAGCCGATTCTTTGTGTCTTCATAGCGATTCTCAACTTATTGTTAATCAAATACAAGGAGAATCCCAAGCTCGAGAAGAACGACTCATAGCATATTTAAAGAAGACCAAGTTACTTCTCAGCCGATTGGACCACTACTTAGTCAAACACATCCCTCGGGAGAAGAACCGAGAGGCCGACGAATTGGCGAAGCAAGCAAGTGTGAGAGACAGCGCCATCTTCGGAGCGGTAACCATCTCAAAGCAACTGACCCCAAGTTTTGAGCAAGTGAATCTGATAGCTGCAACTGAAGAAGCAACTTGGATGACTCCCATCCGAGACTACCTACAAAGCGGCACACTACCCAACGGGCGCAACGAAGTCAAGAAAATCTTGAGGAAAGCTTCCCGCTACACAATACAAGAAGACATCCTCTATCGGCACGGATTCTCTAACCCATTATTAAGGTGTGTCGCTGGGAGGGAAGCTAGGGAAATCTTATCCAACATTCATCAGGGAAGCTGCGGAGATCACACTAGAGGGCAAACATTAGCAAAAAGATACTCCGATATGGATATTTCTGGCCCACCTTAACCAAGGACGCCTTAGATTTTGTCAAAAAGTGTGACAGATGCCAGAAGTTTGCTAAGATTCCGCGGCTACCAACAACTGAGATTACTCAAATGACCAGCCCTTGGCCATTCGCAATATGGGGAATTGACTTAATCGGCGAGCTACCAATGGGCCGAGGCGGGGCCAAATATGCTATAGTGGCAGTCGACTATTTCACCAAATGGGTGGAAGCGGAACCTCTGAATAAAGTATCTTCAGCAAAAGTTATTAACTTCTTGATCAAAAATGTTCTGTGCAGGTATGGAGTCCCACTCAGAATCATATCAGACAATGGACTTCAGTTTGACAGCGAGGAATTCGCCAACTGGTGCCGAGAGCACGGAATTCACAAAAGCTTCTCATCCGTAGCGTATCCCCAGGCAAACGGGCAAGTCGAAGCCGTCAACAAAATTCTGAAAACTCTAATCAAAAAGAAACTCGAAAAGTCAAAAGGCACTTAGGTGGATGAACTCCCTACGGCACTGTGGGCCTATCGCACATCCTTCAGAACATCAACGGGGCATACTCCTTTCTCTTTGGCATACGGATCGGAGGCTATGCTCCCAGTTGAAACCATTGTGCCTTCCCACCGTAGGATCCACTATAACCCAGAAGAGAACAAAGAACTCCTTAACATGTCTTTGGATCTAGTTAAGGAGAGATGCAGTCCTTAAAGCAGCGGCCCACAAGCAAAAAGTGGCAGCACAATACAACTCCAAAGTCAAGTATCGTAGCTTACGAGAAGGGGATCTTGTCCTCAAGCGAATCTTCCTTCGCCCCGGAGCACTAGATCCAATCTGGGATGGACCATATGTAATTCATAAAGATCTCCACAATGGAGCTTATATTTTGTCAACACTGGACGGAGAGGTGTTCCAGAGGGCATGGAACATCCAACACCTCCGTCGATACTCTTCTTAACTTGTACTGCCCATATGAAGTGAATTAATAAAGAGAATCAGTGGACGTAGGCCTTTTCGTGCCGAACCACTTTAAAAAAAACCTTGTCTCTTTTTTAACTTGTTCCTTTATATCTTGGCTGCTTGTTAACTTTATCCTTTTCTATTGAACAAAATCCTATGCGCATAGCATTTCCACTCAAAGCACTCCACAGCGCAACTTCACCTGGACAAGACCTAACAGGTACTATGCGAATCTATGCCCTCACCAATGAGACACTTTTGCTACGGCATCCCTCTGCTGCGGGTTAACTCATTGCTCACGACGGCCATTAAAGCCAACTGTAATGAGCCAATTATAAGCCACCGATAAGGCCGACTATAGCCGAGGCAGCTCATTACGGCGTTCGGCTCGCCGGCAACTGTGAATCGATTATAAGCCCCAACATAAGGTGTGGCCAGCCAGGGGCAGTTCACGGTTGACGATCGGCACCCATGCTAGCCGGCCATAGTAAATCGAATAATCCCACGATTATGGGCCATAATGGCCCGGGTAGTTACTGTGCGCGATCTCTGCTCCGGTGTGTCTTAAGTGCGGCTGTGGTAAAAAAGAATTAACTCCCCGCGGAGGCGTAAGATGGGTGACAAATGTCTCCAAGACCCACAGCTAGGGAAAGTGACTACAAAGCCCGTTTGCCACGAACTTAAGCACATCGACGGCCCTCCGTGATTGGAAGTTTTACTTTTTCACATATTTCAATTTTACTTAAGAAACTGTTCTCATATCCTCTGTAACAATCCCTGAAGTACAGGACACAGAACAGGAGACACTCACTAATAGAAGCGGATACTCACAGCAAGATACTGGACCGCATCCTTTACTCGGTCACACAGGATATTCAAAGCTGCCATCTACAAGCAAAATATAAAGGGCGGTATTTCCTTCTTTCATATGTAAACACATGACTATAATTTATTCACACCTCACGCTAACATTGCAAGTCATGAAATTATGTTTTAAACAATAACCTGACGTCAAACACAATTTGATTACAAGAATATGCATAGCTATATTTCTCATACAACATGTCAAAATAGCAAAAAACATTCAAAAGACGACAAAATCAGCTTAAGTTAAAGAATTACACGTCAAAAATTGAGCTATTTATTACAAGTAGCAAAAATTACAACCTAAGAGTTACTTTACTGTTTTAAGACTAACATATACAACCATGTCAAGTCCACAAAAAGAATTTTCCAGGTCTAATCAAGGAGTCGGCTGCGTCGGAGTCTTATCCTTGTCCTGTTGCCTACCTGTCCGGTCAAAAAAAGAATTCGTTAGTGATAAGCAACCAAGTTAACGGAAAGACTAGAAAGGAAGACTTACCAGCATCCGTTCCTTGATCAACTTGATCATCATCCTCCGCTTGCACACCTGTCTCCTCAGCAGCAAGCAACCGCATGCCCTCCTTCATCGCCACCTTCTCCTCCTTGGTAAACTGGGCGGTAACAACATACATCCTAAAGGCCATGCCACCCTCCATATCTGCCTCAGCCTAGGCCTCCTCTAGAGCCCTGAGATAGATCCTAGCCATAACCCGAGGGTAATCATCCATCCAGGACAAGTTACCCTGCCTCCAAGTACGGAAGTACATATCCTGGAGATCCCCTCCATCAGCCCCTCATTCTCTTCAAACTCCCTCGCCCGGGCCTCGGAATTCGACAACCATACGACGGCGGCATCTCTCTCCAATTGGTATCTCGAGCAGTCAGCCTGAAGGGATTTCCGCATTGCCTCCATCTCCTCCCTCAACTTGGCTTGAGCAAGCTCTGCAGCCTCAAGCTTCCCAGATAGCTCCTCTATCTGCTCAAGATCCGCTTTTCGAACCTCGTCCACCGTGGCAATGGCCATATCGATCCATTCCTTGCAAGTAGCCTCCATTTTCCGCAGTTCGGCCCGGCTAGCCTCTTCCATAGTTTTCTTTAGACGTCCGGAGGCGGCCTCGTGCTGAGAGATTTGGATGGCCTGATCAGCGAGTTGCTTGGCCTGGTCGGAAACCACTAACCGCAGTCTTATGTTGGCACTCCCAATTTCCTCCCCGGCCTTGACCAATCGGGCATGATGCCCCATCAACTTCCTGGTCTCCTCAGCAACCCGGTCGATATTTGCTTTAGCTTCGTTCCCCATAGCGACAACCCGAGTAGTAAGCAAATCAAGGTCCAGGGATTTGGCCTCATCAAGCACCTTTACCATAGGGTTGCGAGGAAGAAGGTGCTCACCGGTAACCTCGTCGAAGGAAATATCATGAGAACTTGGATCCAGATCAGGATGACCCGCAAATGGATTACGAGCCAAGCCAGGACGATCAATCTGATAACGGTAGGATTTTCAGACGGGTGTGGAGAGGGTGTGAACTCAGTATCCTCCTCCGTGATATCATGAAGAGGCTGAATTAGGGGCTGAGGACCAGGTGAAGGCTCGGATAGGGAGCGACTCCTCTTTCTCTTTTGAATAACCTCTCCAATAATCTCGAGAAGAGGACGGTAGCGGACTACATCCCCGGAACGGTGGGTCGGAGGCTTCGGCTTGGCGGAAGCTTTGGAGAGCTTGTATTGTTCAAGCCTGTGCCGAAGATCTGAGGTCTTGGCCGTTTTACCTGCTCTTGATATGAAAACCAAGTGTCACCAACATGTATTGAGCCATCATTCAAGAGTTAAAAGAGTAAAGTGAAATTCACCTTGAACCGCCGAAGTTGCTTCAGTAGAGGCGCTCCCGGAAGACAGATCGACGCCGATCCCAACGTTATCGGCTTTCTTGGACTTCTCCATCCCCTCCAAACCTTCGAAGGCTTGGCGGAAAGCGTCATCCGTCCACTCTTGCATCTCGCCTACTTGCCCAGAAGACAAAGCCCCGACACTGTCGCCACCTCCAGCGCCTTCTCCTCCATCTTCGCCTTGCTCCTCCTCCACGTCTCCCTCCTCCGGGATATCTGGACATGAGCTGGGAGAGGGACCGTCAGAATTTTTGAGCTTCTTCCCCCCGGCAACCGGGTGTTTTGGAAAGGGCCTCCTTTTACTGCTCTTCAACTCGGCCCCTTCTTTATCTTGGGCAGCCTTCTCTTCAGCCGTGTCCCTCTGCTTGACCACGGACAACTATGGAAGGATCAAGTTGTACTCCAAGAGTGTAGTGTTCCTAATCAGGTAGGCAGCCGACCTATCTCTCCTAGTAATAGCTTCTATTTCTGCTGCTGTCTGAACCAGGCGGTCATTCTCCACGACCGCAAAACCACCTGTCGCTGGCAAAAAATAAAAACACATAAGAAAGAATATTGCAACCAGAACGGGAATTAAAAATAAAGCTTTGACTTACATCCGGAGGTGAAGCGCCGAATAGAAACAGAATCATCCCTGACAAAAAACCACTCCTTCTTAAACATGTTGTACTTGGAGTATAAATCCAGGACCGGCTTAAAGGATACGGCCGATTCCAACCTGATGTAGGGAGACCCCTTCTTATAGCCTCTCAAGTTGTACAAATACCGGATCTCCCGGTTGGAAGGAGGACGCCCATATCTTCTTTGGAAGATGACGAAGAGACTCACCAGAATGGCATAAGAGTTGGGCAGAAGCTGGAATGGAGCTACCTTTAGATAGGTGAGAAAGCTGACTACCCAGGCGTTGAGAGGCGGGATGGCCCCGCACATGCAATGGTATCTGCTGTAGGCAAAATATCCTTCGGGAGGGTCATACGGCATCACTCCCGCATCCGGCAGTAACATGCGTGCTCGGTCGATCCCGAAGGAGCGAGATATAACATCGAGTTGCTCGCCCTTGAGTTAGCTAGGGAAACAATCAGGAGGCAAGTTAAGAAGTTCCTGAGGACCGTATCCATCCACTAATGATCTCGGGGTGGGCCCGTGACGGACAGGTCCTAGCTGAGCTGGGGGCACGGTGGAAGGCTCTTCTCTGTCATGAGATCTCTTTTTCTCTGATCGGGTTTCCACTTTGTGAGACATTTATCTGCAAACACAAGAAGGCACGTTGTTAGAACAAAGGATGCAGAAGTATAAAACAAGCAAGTTTACATCAAGACCGTCCGGTATTAGGTTTCTTTCGGAAATTCTAGCCCAGGTTTCATTCGGCAATTCTAGCCTAGGTTTCATTCGGCAATTCTAGCCCAGGTTTCATTCGGCAATTCTAGCCTAGGTTTCATTCGGCAATTCTAGCCCAGGTTTCATTCGGCAATTCTAGCCTAGGTTTCATTCGGCATCGAAAGCCCTTAGGATCATTCGGTGAAACAAAGAGAATCAACCTTGAAAACTCGTTCGGCAGAGGAGAATTTACCTGGTCCGGCAGTTAAGGTTGGTTCGGCACAGTAATTGACTCGGCAGTTCAGAAGCTAACTCAGCTATTTTGTTCGGTAAGGAATGACGAAGGGATGTGGCTCCTACTTATAGAAGAAGGTTGGATAGCCGGACTAGCCGGTTCGGTTCTCTGGCTGAATATGGTCGTCCAAACTGAAACAAAGCACGACATATGCTGAGCATATGCCCTACTTTGGGGGGGCAAGTGTTGGGTACGTTCATACCACCACCGAATCAGAGTGAGAAAGAAGACACCGGACCAAATTCACCAATCACCGAACCATGATTCTCCAAGCTCCCACCGGACCACCTGCCTCCGGTCCAACTCCACTGCCTACCGGACCAGACTTCACCGAACCAACTCCAAAGCATCCCTGCCGAATCAACCTCTACCGAACCAGAGTACTACCGAACCAGCCACCCTCCATCCACTACCGGTCCAAGCACTACCGAACCAACCACTCCACCAAAGTCCCACCGAACCAAAGTACTACCGAACCAAGACCTCATCTCCAACCAACTACTACAGAACCAAGGCATTTCCGAACCAGATTTGCCAGGCAAGATTGTATCAGCCCGGGCCCATCAGCAGCTGTATACATCCAAGACCCCTACCCCCAGCCTCACTCTATAAATAGAGGGGCAGGGGTACAACAATGGGGGACAAATTTGAGAGCTCAAGCACGGAGAGAACTTTCAAACAACTTTCTTTTACTTGTATCAAAGCTTTGTACTTGTAATCTAAACACGAAAAGAGAAATAACATATAAAGTGGACGTAGGCACATTCTGGCTGAACCACTATAAATCTGTGTGTCTTTTACAGTTCAGCCCCTGCTTTTCATATATTTGCATAAATCACCCAAATCACTAAGAACAACATAAAATCTATTAAATCATACGACTTTGAGGTATTTGTCCATTTTTTGTGCAAACAATAAATAAAAGTTTATACATATATTTTAAAATCCAAAACAATTTAAATATCTATTTTTTTGAATTTCAAAACTTTAAATTCAAATCAAATTAAAGCCTAAGATTCAATTTAAAAAGTCAAGTTATATATATATACATATACAACTACTTATTCAACTAAAATAACAATTCCATAGTCTTTAAAATCCATTCATATTTATAAAAATAATACATTATACTTATTATTTAAAAATAACATATTTGATAATTTAAATAATTTATATAAGAGATTATATTATCAAGTAATATTTTAAAAAGAAATAAAACAAACCTCTTTTTAATCTTATTTATATTTAAGCTTAAGTTAAAATATATCTTAAACAATTTAAACATTTACCTAATGTATTTTAAAGCTATAAGGTTATTTATTTAAATAACTTTGAAAAGTTCATATTAAATTAAATTAAATCTAAATTTCCAATTTACCAAAGCTTTTCTATTTACAATATATACAAATAAATATATATATTACAAATAGAAAATATTTTATTAACTTTTAAAAGATAAAATTCACCAATTAAATACTTATTTAATTAGATTATTAAATTAAATTCAAATTTTATTATCAAAGATTATCAATATCAATTTAATTATTTAACAGATTATTAAATTGATATTGCTCTAATTTCCGGGATATCACATTCCTCCCCCCTTAAAATAATTTCGTCTCCGAAATTTAAACAAAGGTAATTTAATAATCTTATTAAAGATTTTAATTTTAAATCACAAGCATATATTATCATTCATATGCTAACAACCATAGCAACCAATTCATCCATCAAACAATTCTAACTATCCAGACAAAAATTCTGGATAGAATTTCCTAGAGTTTCCCAAGTATAAATACCGGGATACTCGCTCTACAGAATCCCAAAAATCTATACTACTAAGCTATAGAGCTCCTACTCATCTAGATCTACAAAACTAAACAGGATATCAGACTACAGACGAGTCTGACTCAACTATCAAACTTCCTGAACTGCTGATTCCAAAACCAAAGATAGATCAAACACGTACTCCCTCAGAGATACGTGAAACACATCGGATCCCAATTATCCAAACTGGCAATTCAATCCTGAAGACCAAATACTTATCCAAATCAGAACACAGAAGAGATCCAAACACAACTCTACTTCACAATTATCAGTAGATTCCAAACTTACTTCTCCTATCCAGAGATGCACTCCCAAACTGCTTCCGCTGCACCACTCTGATCTGAAGTAAATAAGAATGCTGATGAAGAACACAAGAACAAACTGGACAACATATCCCAAAAATATGGTCCAACAAATCCATAAAGAAAACTCAGATACTCCATCAAAACCTGAGCTGCTTCACCAAACTTCTCTCTAGGAGACATCCTTCTACCCAGCTGAACTACTAGTACCACTCCTGGAATCCTAGTCGATAAGAAAACTTAATCTCCAGATGCAGACAAACTTCTGACTTCCCTGAAGACATCTAGAAAAACTCTGATAACCCAAGAGAACACTCAACAATCGCAAGTCACTTTTGAGATCAGCCCAGCCAAAAACTTTCCTGCCAATGCACAGAATACTCCGAGCTGCACTGCTGACACTGATGCCAAGGACTTCCTATCCAAAGCTCTTCGAGAAACTCGAACTCCAAACCAAACAAAAACACCATGCTGAACTCAGCCACAACACCGAAGCAGACGCACTTCCTTAAACTCATTCCAAAGAAAACATCTTCGCAGACATCCATAGTCGCTGTATCTCATCAAACAGCTACTATTACCTGAGGTATCAAGATACCATCACTCGCTTCTACCTAACCGACAGATCCAACTCTACTCATCCAACTTCAAAGATGGACTTCGAACCATAACAGGTTTCCTTCAGGGATCGGTGAAATCCTTACACCACTGCAAAGCTTACTCGAAACAGTATTGGGTCTACAGTCTCGACAGATACACTTCCAACCTCAACACTCAAATTCCAACCATTGGTAGTCGTGTTACACACACCACCATCATATCTACCTTTATAACTCATATTGGAGAACTCGAACAGGTAACCCAACAAATAGGTAGAATAGATATATATATATATATATATAGTTATAAAAATTACAAATACGCGCTCACAAGATAGACACCACTCCAGAGCCTAGGTATTCACTCAACCTAAAGCTCTGATACCACTGTAACGACCCGCCACTCATTCCACAAAATGACGCGTCATTAATAAGAAAGAAAGGGATAGAAAAGAGAAAAGAAGAGAAGAGAGAAAGAAACAACAACAGATACTCACAGCGGAACGAATGAAATATAATATATCACATAAGATATTACATAGTATCATATACATCAGAGTTACACAGATTATACATCACATACTAGACAGTTATAAACATCTGTCTAGTTATTACAACTTAATACAATGCAGAGATCAATACAAAGATCAACACAGCGGAACTACTATCTATCTACAACGCTGAAGCCTCCTGCTCCATTGCTCCTTCACAATTCGTCAAAGCTAACCTGAATCCCTTGGCTACTCGTAAAAATTTGAGTACCCAAGAGTTTATAAAACAGAAACAAACACTTGGGTCAGACATGGGTCTGGTGTGAGTAATAGGTTAAACTTGCTTAACTTCAAAACCATTTGAAAACAAAGGTATCACGTAAGACTTCCCACACATAAACATGGAAAAGTTTTTACCTTACGCTAACCAAAACATTGATAGGAAATCCAGTTATATTATAATAGGTCTAAGGTTTTCAAATAAGTATTCACATAGCCGAAATTGTTACATTCATTAAATTCCAGCATACATAGGTATACAATCAAGTCCGTTATCACTTATTGGAAATTGGATTACATACAACGGCAGGGCTACCGGGGTACCGCCCGTCACAGTACGTGGCCTAGATCACCGTACCGAGGATCACTCCCAATCCCCTGCAACACAAGGCTGGAACATCCCTTACTGGATAATTGCCGCACAAGATACCCCACGGTTGTCATGACCAACCGCACACTAAATCGAAATAAGAAGGGACATCTAGACAGAGGTAATCTTGTCCTACGTGGGTGCTACCCACTAACCTTGCTGCACCTCCCCTGTTTTAGCCATTCCCGGTTTGTGAGGCTTGAGGCTACGATTACCTTTAAATAGAACACATCTATCTTAGAATGCTCATCGTCCACCTGACGATGTGCTGAAAGCATTCAATCCATATAAGTTCATTCCGGGTTCGAACGAAACCGAAGGCATTATCTCGTTACACTCATTTTGGAATCACCCTCAGAGTTAACGACAATAACCCTTGCACTATGAATCTTCATCTTCACTTGAGATTCACGACCTATCGTTAATTTGGATCGATGTGGTATTCGGATATCCAAATCTGGAAACCCGATCCCGGTCTCATCGAAATCCAAAACGTATCTTTTAAGGCCAAGTTGTTTTAATGTTAAAACAATTCAATTCATTATCTATATTCACATAGATAGATAATTTACAATATCACAATAGATAATCAACATTATCAATATAAGCAGATAATCCATATTATCATCACAATTCAACTAGAACATCCATATCACTGATCAGCACATATCTCATCAAAAATATCAAACAATGCAAAGCATTCCATATTATTTATCCATCCATAAGTAATGATTTATACCCTCTCTAATTAATTTAAAGTGAATTAAATTAATTACTTCGTTCTATAAATCCTGCTTACTTAACCATTAATTAATTGCAAATTAATTAATTATTCCCTAATTACCCTTTATTTGCATTTAGGTAATTTATCCTTTAATTAATTCCTCAAATTAATTATCCTTAATCATTTATAGTAATTAACCTTTAATTACTTCATTAATTAATTAACTATAATTAATTAATTTAATCAACTATAATTAATTACATTAATCCTTAATTAATTACATTAATTAATTACTTCATTTATTAATTATTTCTTTATTAATCAACTCTTAATTACATCATTAATTATATTAATTAATGATCCTTAATTACATTTTATTATTAAATACTTTAATTAAATTAATTACATTAAGTAATTAACTTTTAATTAAACCACATTTATTAATCACTCTTGATTAATCTCATTCAGTAATTAACTACCCTTAATTACTTTATTAACTAAATTAATTACTCCTTAATTAATTTCTTAATTAATCCCTTGATTAATTCACAAATAATTAAACTCAAATTACTTCCATTAATACATCATTATTCAATTAATTACTTCCAGTAATTATCTATTATTTACTTCCCTAAATAATCATACCTTATTAATTACAATTAAGTAATTATTTATCAAATCATCCATTGATTATTCTAAATTAATTAAAATCAATTAATTAACTTAACTAATTAACTTCAATTAATTACAATGAGTAATTAATTCCTTAATTACTTTCATTTAGTAATTACACTTAAATAATTTCATAAATGATTATCCTTAATTAATTAATCTAATTAATTATCAAAATTAATCACATTATTTAATTATTAAATAATCTCAAATTAATGACCTTCATTAACAATTATTTAATTACTTTTTTAAGCAATTAACTTAGATTAACCATTATTAATTTCAAATTAATAAATCTTAATAACTAATTAATTAATCTCTAATTATTTAATTAAGTGTTAACCATAACTTAATTAATCTTTAATTACTTTATTAATTAATTCTTAATCATTAATTAATATTCTAATTTATAATCCTTAATTACAAATTAATTATTGCTTAATTAATTAACTTAAACCTTAATGAAGTTAATTTAAATCCTTAATTACAAATTAATTATTCTATTTAATTAATCTAAACCTTAATTAAATTAATTTAAATCCTTAAGTACTTAATTAATTAATCCAAATCATTAATTAATTAGATTATTTAAACCATTTTAATTTCATTAAAGATTTAATGATTTTAACTTTAAGATAAACATTTCTTCTCCATGGTTAAATTATCATTCTTGAATACATTTGAAAACATCCATTTTCAAATATACTTTTTAAATTTCATTTTAAATTCTGGATTTAAAATGAATACCAATTTATCTTTAATAAAGTTTAAAACCAATTTAAAACTTTTACATGTTAAAGAATTCCTATATCTTATAAAAGAACTTAAAGAATTTAAATCAAATTTATTTTTAAATTTTAACCATTTAATATACACTTTAAACAATTATTAAAACAATTTAATTTAAAAACTTTCTTTTATTTTAAATTTGAGATACAGATTTAAATTAGATTCCAGATTAACTTAGATTTAAACTTACTTGCAATTTAAAACTTAAGTTCAATTATCTAAACATTTTAAGGTTGTTAAAATATTTTAAATTTCAACAACTTATTTTATTTTTGAACTGAGATTCAAATTAAACTTGAATCAGATTAAACTTAGATTTAAAATTTGTTTAAAACCTTTACTTAATCATTTAAACTTAGCTTTAAACTTTTTAAAACAGATCAGGTTTTTTTAAAAAAACTGGCAACAACAAGTTACTCGAGCCACCACAAAAAGACTTCGAGTCGCAATCCTTAATGCTTCGAGAAATTTATCAGATTTCTCGAGAGAAACCCGAGACCACGACTCTACTCGAACCAACATCACCAGAATTAAGAAAGTGCACCATGCACATGCACGGTGCCGCCGATCAACTAAGATCATCGACGATGATCTCTTCAAGTCACGAATCACCCTTGCATCCTAACACGATCCTCAGATCATCCTTCAACCCTCGAAATCAATTTCGAGCATCAAAACCACACCTGAACCCAAAACTGGAACGTTCTTCAATTCCTGGAAACTGCCTCGTCTTCGAAACACCGACCACCAGAGGTTCTGCAACTCCGACCATGTCCTCGTCAACGACCAAGCTTCCCTCTCTCAAAAGCCTGAAGCACTCGATCCATAGTAGAAGTCGTGATGATCGATTTATCTAGACTAGTTAAAACTAGGGTTATAAATTTAAATCCTAAATCATTACTGCCTCAATGCTTTAATCTACTATCCCATAATTTTCCTTGTATCTTCGATCATCCCACTACCATTATTGAAGAATACAACATTTCAAATCCCCCGAGATCAACAGAATTACCCAAAATTCATATTTAGCTAAAACCAGAACTGCACCTTCAATTCTAAACAAAAAATTATAATTTATGTTTTTAAAATCAAGGTTTAGTATAAGTAATCAGTTTATACTCCTGGATCAATGAATCTGGACTTTTAATTTTTCACTTACAAAATATTTGTCCTGTTATATTTTCTTTTACAGAGACACAACAGTTTTTATTTTATATTAAATAAAATTTCAACTATAATTTATGTTATATACCCATACTTTGTTTAAATCTTAAGCCTTCATAAGGATTTGAACAAGAAATCATTGATTTTGATCAGGATTTGAAACTGGCATTCTAGAACAGGCAATAACATATCAAAACCCAAACATGAATTCAAAACCATACATATTACAGAGAATTCCATCACTCCAAACATGATTATCACAGGAAAAATCAAGCAACTATATTTACTTAAGTTAGTTTAAATAAAAACTGTTACTCACCTGAAATAAAAATGAAACAAAGCCTTATTCTTTTTGAAAACTTGAAACAGTTTTGAACTTAAGACCGGAATGCCTTGCTTTGAAACTTTAAACTTGCATGCCTCTTTAAATCTGATTCTAAATTTGAGTTGCTGGGCTTTAAACTTGATTTAAACTACATGCATGTTTGCTTCCCGGTTGAGAAGAATGCAGACTGGTTTTCGAATTGATTCCAGAGATGAGAAGAATGCAGACTGGTTTCTTTGATTACATTCAGGTTTGCAAAAGAACAGGCTTTGGTTTTGAATTTGTGAAAATGAGATTACAGGGTATTGAATTTGATTTTTGGTTTGAGGAGTTGATTACTTAATATTTGATTTGGATAAGTTTTGATCTGAAAGCTATATTGATTTTCAGATTTGCATTTGAGTTATTTTGGTTTGAGTTTCTCTTCTTTTGAAAAGAAAATAGAAAGGAATGAAGTGAAGAAATGCAAATGTATATATATAAGTAAATTGGTGATAAAAGAAAACTAAAATTAAAATCTTGACATTTGTCATTATTATACACTTATCATTTAACACTTGTAAAATGAGGCCTTAAGATAATAACACATGTCTTTTAAGTAATTTTTCATATTTTTATTTATTTAAAAGTAAATAAAAGTCTTTTTCTTTATTTATTAAATACTTATCTATATATATAATTACTTTTTAAAGAAACAAAACTAATTTATAAATAAAAGTTTATACATATATTTTAAAATCCAAAACAATTTAAATATCTATTTTTTTGAATTTCAAAACTTTAAATTCAAATCAAATTAAATCCTAAGATTCAATTTAAAAAGTCAAGTTATATATATATATACATATACAACTACTTATTCAATTAAAATAACAATTCCATAGTCTTTAAAATCCATTCATATTTATAAAAATAATACATTATACTTATTATTTAAAAATAATATATTTGATAATTTATATAAGAGATTATATTATCAAGTAATATTTTAAAAAGAAATAAAACAAACCTCTTTGTTAATCTTATTTATATTTAAGCTTAAGTTAAAATATATCTTAAACAATTTAAACATTTACCTAATGTATTTTAAAGCTATAAGGTTATTTATTTAAATAACTTTGAAAAGTTCATATTAAATTAAATCTAAATTTCCAATTTACCAAAGCTTTTCTATTAACAATATATACAAATTAATATATATATTACAAATAGAAAATATTTTATTAACTTTTAAAAGATAAAATTCACCAATTAAATACTTATTTAATTAGATTATTAAATAAATTCAAATTTTATTATCAATGATTATCAATATCAATTTAATTATTTAACAGATTATTAAATTGATATTGCTCAAATTTCCGGGATATCACACATAATTTAATTTATAATGTATATATAGATATATGTTTATAAATTGGATTTGAGAAAATATATACTTATATCTAAATGGTTTGAATTGAAATCGGAAATTTAACTCTTAAATTCTTAAATAAATATTTAAATTGGAATAGTTAAATTGGAAAATTTTACTTGTATAATACCCAATTTCATTCTAATATAACTTACCTAAATTATTCAGAAGTTGAAAATGTAATTGGATAATATACAATGTAAATTGATGATCAATGATTTTATAAATAAAATTTGAGTGGTTATAATAAATGTTATACACTTAAATTTTAATTATAAATTGTTAATAGAGATAAATAGAATAATAAGTTAACTGAATAGTAAATGAAACAAATCAAATAAAATTTTGTTTTGAAAGAAACCTTTTGTATCAAACATTAATAAATTGAAATAAAATCAACTCAATGAAATACTTTGAATTTAAAATTGATTATTGAATATAAATTAATTTAAATTGAAATTTATATGGTTTAAATGTATGTGATAAGATATATTAAGTGGAATAAAGTTAATAATAATTTGGAATAAAGGAATTAAATTTGTTGAATAAAATATGAGTATAATAAATGATTATATAAATTGATGATTTTAGAAATTGTTGATTTAGAATAAATTGGATAATAAATAATGAATAAATAAATATAAGTTTAGAAATAGTTAAGATTGAATTATAAGCTAAATTTAATTTACGTGAAGTCAAATGGATTAAACCAAATTGTTGAATATTAATCTATTTAAAATTGAAATCTAAATAGTTTTGAATAGGTGAAATTAAATGTTGAGGTGGAATTAACTGTGGTTGGCCAAATAGATTTAATAGATGAGTAAAATAAAACAAATTTTGTTGTGGAAGTTTTGTAATAAATGTTAATGAATTTAAAACTAATAAATTGAATGAAATATATGGAAATTAAACCAATCAAATGTGAACACAATAAATTTGATTGATTAAACAAATTAAATTGGAATCAACTAATTTAATATAAACAAATTTTAAAATAAATGCAGTTTATTAGGATTTGAATTTATTGTTTTATTGTATATTTCAAATCTATTTTTTTCTGGTTGTTTCTATTCTTATACCTCCTTCCTTTTCGGGGACGAAAAGTTTTGAGTGGGGGAGAGTGTAATGACCCGTAAATTTTAATGGCTTTATTTATTTAATTAATTGAAATTTTGTGAAATCTTAAATAGTTCAATTTTTAAATAAAAATTTGATATTTGAAATACGACCATTTAAACATAGCAACTGGTATATTTTCATATGATAATATTGAAGTTTATTTTATTGTGAAATTTTATTTTAATTTAAATCAGTTAATAACAGTTGAATTTAAAAGTGTTCCGAAACCTAAATATGTCAACATGAGAAAATTTATTTAGAATACTCTGAATAAGACTGCGTAATTCGTTTCGTAAATTTCGGACGTTCTAGCTCCGTTTGGATTTTTCCGTAGGGAATAGCAACGTATATCAGTGTCTGTATCGACTTTTGATAGGATGGTCGTACCATCAATATCTTTATACCGTTTTGATCATCTCGTTGTGCTGATCTCCGTAGTATATTTATTTCTGTATTTTGAGGTCCGATGCACGACGAAATGATTGAACAGTTCGTTGTAACGGTACCGAAATTTTGACTTTATATTTTTCCTTTACGTTTCAAATCTGAAACTTGTTGTCCAATCAAGCCATTAATTGCTTTGATTATTTTTTTGAATCAACGTATAGTCGTTGCCTCTATTATTCCATAATTTAAGGGTTGACTATCACTGTTCCCATCAATTCACGTGTTTCTTTATTGAGACGTTTCAATCTCTTCTTCTTCTCAGCAATAATAATATATATTTGCTGTGACCTGCTCCAACTTTTCATTTTCTTCCACCTTCCCCATTATAAAACCTGTTTACATTATATTTGTCTTCTTTTGAATGAAACTGCAGAAACAACTTCTTTTCCCCTTCATCTTCTCCTCCACCTCACCGCTCTCTCTCCTCTCCTCGCGTGAACCACTGCCTCACCAAACTCTTGTCTTGTCCCTCCCCAAACCAGGCATCACACGCACACAACCGACACCACTCAGACCTCCATCCCGAAGCCTTTCACCGCTCGTGCCTCAGCAACCCGAAGACAATGCCAAACCCATCACCATGCCGATCCCAAATTTTTCCCCTCCGCTGCCAGTGCTCGACAAGCCCATGCACACCCCTCCAACCACCATGCACTCCTATCTCCCCATGTCTGCCAAGTTGTACCAATACCCAGTCGAGCATTGTGCCCAGCATGCAAGCCACATCTCTTCTCAGTCGATTAATCATTTCAAGGATTCACCCTGCTTTTGTGAAGTGGTAAAGTTTCATCTGTTTTATCTTTTAAAGTATATATATCAGTTAGTTTTCAAAATATATATTTATATGTTATAAAGGATATATATTGTTTTATTTTGGATCTGGGACATGTTGAATGGAGTATGAAGTATAAAGATTTATATATATATATATACGAGTACATATGCACGCCCAGTTGGGCCTGCATTTAACCACAATGTGCATGCATTTTTATTTGTACATGTGGAAGTAGATTTGATAGTACCATCCCCACATTTGAAAGCCGCCTAGGCAGAAACCGCTATTTTTTTGTTCTGACTGCAATAACTTCTTCATATGAATTCGGAATCAGGCAAAACTTCGACCGATGAATTCCTACCTAAATTACAGACAATATGGTACACTCGGATGCTTCATCGTGTGAATGCACACTGTACTTCTCTTAGGGGACTGACAGTTTACATAGAAAATAACATGGCACAACATCCTCATATTTGAACTCCACCTAGTGCAGAAGCCGCTATTTTTTTATTCAGGCTGCTATATTTTCTACATACTAACTTAGAATCTGCCGAGACTTCGACAGATTAACTCCCACCTAAATTACGGACAATATGGAACAGTCGGATACTTCATCTTATGAACGAACACTGTAGTTCTCCATGGGGACTGACAGTTGTACTTAGAAATTAATAGGCTAACACATCCCCATATTTCAACTCCACCTAGTGCAGAAGCCGATATTTTTTTTGTTCAGACTGCAATAACTTCTTAATACTAACACGGAATTAGACGATACTTCGAAAGATGAACTCCCACCTAAATTACGGACAATACGGTATAGTTGGATACTTCATCTTGTGAACGCACACTGTAGTACTCTATGGTGACTGACAGTTGTACTTAGAAAATAACATGCTATATCCCCACTTCAACGGTCACTGTTGTTCCCCATGCTGACTAATAGTTGTACTTAGAAAATAACAGACTACATCCCCATATTTGAACTCCGCCTAGTGCAGAAGCCGCTATTTTTTTTGTTCAGTCTGCAATAACTTCTTCATACTAATTCGGAACCCGGCGAGACTTCGACCGATTAACTCCCACCTATATTACGGACAATATGGAACACTCGTATACCTCATCTTTTGAACGCCCACTGTAGTTCTCCATGAGGACTGACAGTTGTACTTAGAAAATAAGAGGCTACCACATCTCCATATTTGCACTCTGCATAGCGCAGAAGCCGCTATTTTTTTTGTTCAGACTGCAATAACTTCTTCATACTAATTTGGAATCCGGCAAGACTTCGACCGATTAACTCCCACCTAAATTACGGACAATATGGAACACTCGGATACTTCATCCTGTGAACGCACATTGTTCTCCATGGGGACTGACAGTTGTACTTAGAAAATAACAGGCTACCACATCCCCGTATTTGAATTCCGCCTAGTGCAGAAGCTGCTTTTTTTTATTCAGACTGCTATATTTTCTTCATACTAACTCGGAATCCGGCGAGACTTCGACAGATTAACTCCCACCTAAATTACGGACAATATGGAACACTCGGATACTTCATCTTCTGAACGCACACTGTAGTTCTCCATGGGAACTGATAGTTGTACATAGAAAATAACAGACTACCACATCCTCATATTTGAATTCCGCCAAGTGCAGAAGCCGCTATTTTTTTTGTTCACACTGCAATAACTTCTTCATACTAATTCCGAATCTGGTGAGACTTCGACCAATTAACTCCCACCTAAATTACGGATAATATGGAACACTCGAATACTTCATCTTGTGAATGCACACTGTAGTTCTTCATGGGCACTGACAGTTGTACTTAGAAAAAAATAGGATACCACATCCCCATATTTGAACTCCGCCTAGTGTAGAAGCCGCTATTTTTTTGTTCAGACTGCAATATTTTCTTCATACTAACTCGGAATCCGGCGAGACTTCGACCGATTAACTCCCACCTAAATTACGGACAATATGAAACACTCAGATATTTCATCTTGTGAACGTACACCGTAGTTCTCCTTGGGGACTCACAGTTGTACTTAGAAAATAACAGGCTACCACATCCCCATATTTGAACTCCGCCTAGTGCAGAAGCCGCTATTTTTTTGTTCAAACTGCAATAACTTCTTCATATTAATTCTGAATCCGGTAAGACTTCGACCAATTAACTCACACCAAAATTACGGACAATATGGAACACTCGGATACTTCATTTTATGAACGCACACTGTAGTTCTCCATGGGCACTGACAGTTGTACTTAGAAAATAATAGGATAACACATCCCTATATTTGAACTCGGCCCAGTGCAGAAGCCGCTATTTTTTTGTTCAGACCGCAATATTTTCTTCATACTAACTCGGAATCTAGCGAGACTTCGACCGATTAACTCCCACCTAAATTACGGATAATATGGAACACTCGGATAATTCATCTTGTGAACGCATATTATAGTTCTTCATGGGGACTGACAGTTGTACTTAGAAAATAACAGGCTACCACATTCCCGTATTTGAATTCCGCCTAGTGCAGAAGCTGCTTTTTTTATTCAGACTGCTATATTTTCTTCATACTAACTCGGAATCCGGCGAGACTTCGACAGATTAACTCCCACCTAAATTACGGACAATATGAAACACTCAGATACTTCATCTTCTGAACGCACACTGTAGTTCTCCATGGGAACTGACAGTTGTACATAGAAAATAACAGACTACCACATCCTCATATTTGAACTCCGCTAAGTGCAGAAGCCGCTATTTTTTTTGTTCACACTGCAATAACTTCTTCATACTAATTCCGAATCTGGTGAGACTTCGACCAATTAACTCCCACCTAAATTATGGATAATATGGAACACTCGAATACTTCATCTTGTGAACGCACACTGTAGTTCTTCATGGGCACTGACAGTTGTACTTAGAAAAAAACAGGATACCACATCCCCATATTTGAACTCTGCCTAGTGCAGAAGCCGCAAATTTTTTTGTTCAGACTGCAATATTTTCTTCATACTAACTCGGAATCCGACGAGACTACGACTGATTAACTCCCATCTAAATTATGTACAATATGAAACACTTGGATAATTCATCTTGTGAACGTACACTGTAGTTCTCCATGGGGACTGACAGTTGTACTTAGAAAATAACAGGATACCACATATTTGAACTCCGCCAAGTGCAGAAGCCGCTAATTTTTTTGTTCAGACTGCAATATTGTCTTCATACTAACTGGGAATCCGGCGAGACTTTGACCGATTAACTCCCACCTGAAAATATGAAACACTCGGATACTTCATCTTGTGAACGTACACTGTAGTTCTCCATGGGGACTGACAGATGTACTTAGAAAATAACAGGATACCACATCCCCATATTTGAACTCCGCCTAGTGCAGAAGCCGCTATTTTTTTGTTCAGACTGCAATATTTTCTTTACACTAACTCGAAATCCGGCGAGACTTCGACCGATTAACTCCCACCTAAATTACGGACAATATAAAACACTCGGATACTTCATCTTGTGAACGTACACTGTAGTTCTCCATGGGGACTGACAGTTGTACTTAGAAAATAACAGGCTACCACATCCCCATATTTGAACTCCGTCTAGTGCAGAAGCCGCTATTTTTTTTTGTTCAGACTGCACTATTTTCTTCATACTAACTCGGAATCCGGCGAGACTTCGACCGATTAACTCCCACCTAAATTACGGACAATATGATACACTCGGATACTTCATCTTGTGAACGTACATTGTAGTTCTCCATGGGGACTGACAGTTGTACTTAGAAAATAATAGGCTACCACATCCCCATATTTGAACTCCGCCTAGTGCAGAAGCCGCTATTTTTTTTGTTCAGACTGCAATATTTTCTTCATACTAACTTGGAATCCGGCGAGACTTCGACCGATTAAATCCCACTTAAATTACGGACAATATGAAACACTCGGATACTTCATCTTGTGAACATACACTGTAGTTCTTCATGGGGACTGACAGTTGTACTTACAAAATAACAGTATACCACATCCCCATATTTGAACTCCGCCTAGTGCAGAAGACGCTATTTTTTTGTTCAGACCGCAATATTTTCTTCATACTAACTCGGAATCTAGCGAGACTTCGACCGATTAACTCCCACCTAAATTACGGACAATATGAAACACTCAGATACTTCATCTTGTGAACGTACACTGTAGTTCTCCATGGGGACTGACAGTTGTACTTAGAAAATAACAGGCTACCACATCCCCATATTTGAACTCCGCCTAGTGGAGAAGCCGCTATTTTTTTTGTTCAGACTGCAATATTTTCTTCATACTAACTCGGAATCCGGCGAGACATCGACCGATTAACTCCCACCTAAATTACGGACAATATGAAACACTCGGATATTTCATCTTGTGAACGTACATTGTAGTTCTC
Source organism: Allium fistulosum (assembly GCA_030737815.1). Taxonomy (NCBI): domain Eukaryota; kingdom Viridiplantae; phylum Streptophyta; class Magnoliopsida; order Asparagales; family Amaryllidaceae; genus Allium; species Allium fistulosum. Next base: position 1,106,444,068 of record CM060901.1, read on the forward strand.
CATGGGGACTGACAGTTGTACTTAGAAAATACCAGGCTACCACATCCCCATATTTGAACTCCGCCTAGTGCAGAAGCCGCTATTTTTTTTGTTCAGACTGCAATATTTTCTTCATACTAACTCGGAATCCGGCGAGACTTCGACCGATTAACTCCCTACTAAATTACGGACAATATGAAACACTCGGATACTTCATCTTGTGAACGTTGACTGTAGTTCTCCATAGGGACTGAAGGTTGTACTTAGAAAATAACAGGCTACCACATCCTAATATTTGAACTCCGCCTAGTGAAGAAGCCGCTATTTTTTTTTGTTCAGACCGCAATATTTTCTTCATACTAACTCGGAATCCGGCGAGACTTCGACCGATTAACTCCCACCTAAATTACGGACAATATGAAACACTCGGATACTTCATCTTGTGAACGTACACTGTAGTTCTCCATGGGGACTGACAGTTGTACTTAGAAAATAACAGGCTACCACATCCCCATATTTGAACTCCGCTTAGTGCAGAAGCCGCTATTTTTTTTGTTCAGACTGCAATATTTTCTTTATACTTACTCGGAATCCGGCGAGACTTCGACCGATTAACTCCCACCTAAATTACGGACAATATGAAACACTCGGATACTTCATCTTGTGAACGTACACTGTAGTTCTCCATGGGGACTGATAGTTGTACTTAGAAAATTACAGGCTACCACATCCCCATATTTGAACTCTGCCTAGTGTAGAAGCCGCTATTTTTTTGTTCAGACCGCAATATTTTCTTCATACTAACTCGGAATCCAGCGAGACTTCGACCGATTAACTCCCACCTAAATTACGGACAATATAAAACACTTGGATACTTCATCTTATGAACGTACACTGTAGTTCTCCATGGGGACTGACAGTTGTACTTAGAAAATAACAGGCAACCACATCCCCATATTTGAACTCCGCCTAGTGCAGAAGCCGCTATTTTTTTTGTTCAGACCGTAATATTTTCTTCATACTAACTCGGAATCCGGCGAGACTTCGACCGATTAACTCCCACCTAAATTACGGACAATATAAAACACTCGGATATTTCATCTTGTGAACGTACACTGTAGTTCTCCATGGGGACTGACAGTTGTACGTAGAAAATAACAGGCTACCACATCCCCATATTTGAACTCCGCCTAGTGCAGAAGCCGCTATTTTTTTTGTTCAGACTGCAATATTTTCTTCATACTAACTTGGAATCCGGCGAGACTTCGACCGATTAACTCCCACCTAAATTACGGACAATATGAAACACTCGGATACTTCATCTTGTGAACGTACACTGTAGTTCGTCATGGGGACTGACAGTTGTACTTAGAAAATAACAGTATACCACATCCCCATATTTGAACTCCGCCTAGTGCATAAGCCGCTATTTTTTTGTTCAGACCGCAATATTTTCTACATACTAACTCGGAATCTAGCGAGACTTCGACCGATTAACTCCCACCTAAATTACGGACAATATAAAACACTCGGATACTTCATCTTGTGAACGTACACTGTAGTTCTCCATGGGGACTGACAGTTGTACTTAGAAAATAACAGGCTACCACATCCCCATATTTGAACTCCGCCTAGTGCAGAAGCCGCTATTTTTTTTGTTCAGACTGCATTATTTTCTTCATACTAACTCGGAATCCGGCGAGACATCGACCGATTAACTCCCACCTAAATTACGGACAATATGAAACACTCGGATATTTCATCTTGTGAACGTACATTGTAGTTCTCCATGGGGACTGACAGTTGTACTTAGAAAATAACATGCTACCACATCCCCATTTTTGAACTCCGCCTAGTGGAGAAGCCGCTATTTTTTTTGTTCAGACTGCAATATTTTCTTCATACTAACTCGGAATCCGGCGAGACTTCGACCGATTAACTCCCAACTAAATTACGGACAATATGAAACACTCGGATACTTCATCTTGTGAACGTAGACTGTAGTTCTCCATGGGGACTGACAATTATACTTAGAAAATAACAGGCTACCACATCCTAATATTTGAACTCCGCCTAGTGAAGAAGCCGCTATTTTTATTGTTTAGACCGTAATATTTTCTTCATACTAACTCGGAATCCGGCGAGACTTCGACCGATTAACTCCCACCTAAATTACGAACAATATGAAACACTCGGATACTTCATCTTGTGAACGTACACTGTAGTTCTCCATGGGGACTGACAGTTGTACTTAGAAAATAGCAGGCTACCACATCCCCATATTTGAACACCGCCTAGTGCAGAAGCCGCTGATTTTAAAAAGACACTGAGTAAATCTATTCAATGAATTCTCTTTATTAGTAGTAAAGATAAAGATAGAGTGAACTATTTCCATTATTATAATGAGGGGTATTTCTGGTATTTCAAAAAGACACGGTTGAATTCCTATTCAAGGAATTCTCATTATTAGTAGTAAAGATATTGTGTAAAATATGTATTTATATGTATCAATAATATGCAAGTTCTATATTTTGTTATATATACACGTCAGAGCAATGTTTCGGTTGCTGTAGCCATATTTTCATTCATATATATATTTCGATTGAAAGGTATATTGGATATTTTATAATATGGTTAGTAGTATATAATATTATGTATATTATTCTATGAGGAGATAAAGCGAGTTTTAAAGATGAGTTGATATAATAAATACTTATTTGTCTACATAAGTTAATATTAGTATATAATATATTCTATAATTGCTTTACAAAGTATATATGAATACAGTATAAACTATATATCCGGGTACATATAATACAGTTTATAAGATAACGGTCTACTTGTATATATTTGTGAAAATTTGCGTGAGTTATATATTAGCCCAGCCTACTTAAATATTAGTTTAAATAAGTATATTTATGTTTGGTTTCAAATATGGAAAATTTATATATATATATATATACATACTTTGAAAGAATTATGTGTTCAATATATATAAATGATCTACTATTATAAGTTATAAATAGTGTTTTTAAGATATAATGTTGATTTTATAATAATAATAACAATATATATATATATATATATAAATATTCTGTTATATTAAGTTGATTTGATTTGTTCTCATCAATTTCTTTTTATCAGCCTTGTTTGTCGAATCCATATCCATCTAGCTTTGTTTTAGAAATCGTGCTGGATTCGTAGCTCATTTCTGTATCTAATCTCTCTAGCCTCGAAAGGTGAGCAATCACTCATGATTAACGTTCTTTTATCTATTAAATTTGATTTAAATTGAAATGACAATTGGAATATGCTGATGTTAGTTATTTACATTGCTATATATATGCTATCTGTTCACCTGTGACATCTGACATCATTATCTGTTATTATATTGATAATGTATGTCTGTTATATTATTAGCATATCTATTATCACTCTGCAAGTTCCCTGTTAGTATAGAATTCTCTATGGGTTGAAATGATACATACCCGAACGATATGTAGAATAGGAGAAAATCATTATGGGTTGAAATGATAAACCCAAGCGATTTTCAATTGAATTGAATTTGGGATTTGCGGGTTGAAATGATAAATACTTGTATATATATATAAATTGCAGATTGAAATGATAAAAATCTGTATCACTTGACCCTAGGATAGAAAATTTTATACAGACATCGTTGGTCTATGTATAAATATTTTGAAAATTATTTCTATGGTTTTGTTAAAGAAATATATGGTTTTAATAAATATTGATTTTAAAGATTTTTTAAAGTTGATTTAATAAAGTTGATTTAAATTAATATAAATATGTTTAAGTATTTATGTAAGATTTTTATTTTAAATATAGAGTTTATAATGATTTTAATAGATTCAAGTTGGAAAGTGGTTTGAAATTTTATTTATTTAAGAATTATACTTAAGTAAGTTTGATTTGAAATTTATTAAATTTGAAATTTTAAGATATGCTTTATAACTTGAATTTGATTAAAGTGACTTAAATGAATAATTCAAACTCATATAAATTTAAATGGATATTTTGTTTATTTAAGCTTGTAAATTGAATTTGTATTTAGAGGATTTTGAAATGATTAAGTAAATATTTCAAAACTAAATAATAGAAAATTGAATTGATGTATGTATAAAAAATTATCAATTTAGTTTTGAAATGTGGAATATTTGAAGCTTTGAAATATATTGAAATTGAAATGGTTTATTTGTGGTTCAAATTGGCATTTGAAATCGATATAACTTGAAAATGTTTAATTGAATTGGAATTGAAATTGATGATTTAGATTTGATTAAATTTTAATTTGGAATTCGAATTGATTTGAATCGATTTGTGAATGTCGAGGAAACTATTTTATTTTATAAAGTAATTTTAAATTATATTTAAATTACTTTATTATTTTAATATAAACTATTTTAATATAAATCATTTTTAATATAAATTATTTTATTATAAACTATTTTAACTTATAACTATTTATATAAACTATTTTATTTATAAACTATTTTATTATATATACTAATTTTAATATCTAAACTGTTCAAGAGGAAAGTGATATGATTTCCAAAATGCTATAATTTCAAAAGTGTTATGATTTCCAAAATGCTATAATTTCAAAGTGTTATGATTTCCAAAATGCTATGATTTCAAAGCTGTGATTTCCAAAGTGTTTTGATTTTAAAAGACTATGATTTCGAAAGCGTTATAACTTTGGAAAGTGATATGATTTTTGGAAATGGATATATTTGAAATGGAAATGATATCGTATTGATTTGGGTTTTTGAAATGAAAATGATATTTTGGTTTTGAAGTATAAACTATTTTGAAATGACCGCGGTGTTATAATAACATTTGGTTGTTAAAGAGACCGAGATTGGATATGGGCATACTCTCTGTCGATACCGAAAACCACTTTAACAACTATGTACGGGGTGGAGATTCCTGAATTAAGTAGGATGGTGGCGACGATTCCTATTGAGGTATATACGTAGACCCGACTCCCGTGAGTTGGCATAAGGTGGCTAAAACAGGAGCGATTGACGGGCCAATGAGGTAGCACCTGTGATCGGATGCATTTCTTCGATACTATTCTATTACTTTGTGATTGATTTGGTGGCCACCCTTCGATTTTTGATTTTGGGAGTATGTTTTGAGGTGGGAGGTAGTGGCTGCTATGCGTTACCACCAGCCCGGATGCGTAATTGGTATATCTACCCTGGCATTGCCTCATTGTGCCGTTTCACCTACCATATCGAGCTTTACTACGAGTTTGGTTTTGTGTCGTAGCCTGTGGAGTATTTAGGGTAGCTCCCGATCTGGGGGTACGCTGATACTGGATAGACTACTGGGGTTATTATGTGATAAGGCGGATATGGGTAACTCCTTAACGCTATTTAAAAGTAAGTTTATTTTACTATTAGACATTATTATAATAGCGTATATTACTACATAGTAGATAGTTTAACGGATCCTTAGAGGATGGTTATCCCAAACATCCTTCGAGTTACTTGTATTTCAGTTGTTATTTCACTTGAGTTGGATTTATTGATATAAGAATGTTAATCCTGACTCGAGTGTTTTGTGTTTTGCTTTACGCTCGGGTCAGACTGAGTGAAACAGCATTTGAGACTCACCTTTGGAGTTGGAGCTTCACTTGGAGATTCAGTTATATATCCAGCTTTCAGATATTCAGTTGATTCATGTGATGTATTCTGATCTTGTATTTGACTATTGTATTCGAGACTTCTGTTGTATCTTGTTTAACTCTGTTATATATATAGTAGCTTCAAGAACTACTATTCTTTTGTTTCCGCTGCATTATTGTTATGTTACTCTGTGTCTGTGATTCTGTGACTATTTATTTACTGTATATGCTGAGTTTTGCCAAATATAAATTAACAATCTGATATTTTAAGCAATTCAAGTCTGACATGTTTGGATGCGAGTGGTTGAAAATTTCAGGTCGTTATAGTTGGTATCAGAGCTCTGGTTTTAGGCAAAACTCAGCATATAGAGTAAAATTCAATTATAGAATCACTTTCGTTCGGGCTTGAATTCCTTCTTCTTTGACTCGGTTTCTTGGAATTCTGGAACGTCCCCTTCGGTTCCAAAGTTCATTCGTGTCTCCCCTATTCGTGTCTTTTTGATTCTAGAGTATCCCATTACTCCACTTCGAATGATTTCGATAAAAAATCGATGGTCTCGCCAATCTCTGAATGATTTGTAAAGGGGTGAAACTCCTTTACAATAAGCATTGATTCACCGAAGATTTTGTATCATCGGTTTACGATGCTGTTATCTTTTGTTATACCCGAATTCTATCTCTGGCGATCGGATGTCGATTTGCCTCAGAATTCTACCTCGATCTTATTTGAAGTCACGGTTGACCCGGTTAAGGTTGCTCGAGATTTATAAGTCTATCCATCCTATCTATTTTGTTATTTAATTATCTTGTCTTCGTTTCGAGCATATCTTCGAATTTGAATCTCTTGGATTAGGATCCCTTAAAATTTGAATCTTTATCCTTGTTTTGAAATCTATTTTGTATCATCGAGCGAGGGAGTGTATTTGTATTAACATTAAATTGTTTTATAGTGTGTTGTTTGAGTTGTTGACGTTGGTTTGGGTTTTCGATTGATTCGTCTGATCAACGCTATCGATAGAAACTCCAAAACACTTTAACAGAGTAAACTGACACAATACTCTTTTCAAAAATTGGGTAAATGAAATAAATTTGTATGATTATATTATAAATACATAAGAAAAAATTTTTGGAATTTAATAAGTTAATTAAATTGGTTGTTTGAATTGATAATATTTGGTTATCATTTATGGTTCTATAAATAAATTTATAAACATTGTTTATAAATTGATTTGGAATTTAAATGAATTTAAAATCAGGAATTTGAGAATTTAATTTCTGGTGATTCCAAACTTTGGTTTTAAAGCTTTAAATGTATATTATTTAAAGTATTTTCAAATAGAAATCGTTTTAAAGAATTTTTAAATGTTTAAATCAGTACTCTTCTCTTTTGTTGCTGGAAAATAATTTCGGTGATGGCGGCCGCATCATCGACATTCATTTTCGAGTTTCATAGTGGAGAGACCATTCTGCAGCTTTGCTACACTTTTATTTTTGGAAATTAAATTCAATTCGATTTGAATTTCTGGGGCATAATTTAATTTATAATGTATATATAGATATATGTTTATAAATTGGATTTGAGAAAATATATACTTATATCTAAATGGTTTGAATTGATTTCGGAAATTTAACTCTTAAATTCTTAAATAAATATTTAAATTGGAATAGTTAAATTGGAAAATTTTACTTGTATAATACCCAATTTCATTCTAATATAACTTACCTAAATTATTCAGAAGTTGAAAATGTAATTGGATGATATACAATGTAAATTGATGATTAATGATTTTATAAATAAAATTTGAGTGGTTATAATAAATGTTATATACTTAAATTTTAATTATAAAGTGTTAATAGAGATAAACAGAATAATAAGTTAACTGAATAGTAAATGAAACAAATCAAATAAAATTTTGTTTTGAAAGAAACCTTTTGTATCAAACATTAATAAATTGAAATAAAATCAACTCAATGAAATACTTTGAATTTAAAATTGATTATTGAATATAAATTAATTTAAATTGAAATTTATATGGTTTAAATGTATGTGATAAAATATATTAAGTGGAATAAAGTTAATAATAATTTGGAATAGAGGAATTAAATTTGTTGAATAAAATATGAGTATAATAAATGATTATACAAATTGATGATTTTAGAAATTGTTGATTTAGAATAAATTGGATAATAAATAATAAATAAATAAATATAAGTTTAGAAATTGTTAAGATTGAATTATAAGCTGAATTTAACTTAAGTGAAGTCAAATGGATTAAACCAAATAGTTGAATATTAATCTATTTAAAATTGAAATCTAAATTGTTTTGAATAGGTGAAATTAAATGTTGAGGTGGAATTAACTGTGGTTGGCCAAAAAGATTTAATAGATGAGTAAAATAAAACAAATTTTGTTGTGGAAGTTTTGTAATAAATGTTAATGAATTTAAAACTAATAAATTGAATGAAATATATGAAAATGAAACCAATCAAATGTGAACACAATAAATTTGATTGATTAAACAAATTAAATTGGAATCAACTAATTTAATATAAACAAATTTTAAAATAAATGTAGTTTATTAGGATTTGAATTTATTGTTTTATTGTATATTTCAAATCTATTTTTTTCTGGTTGTGTCTATTCTCCTACCTCCTTCCTTTTCGGGGACGAAAAGTTTTGAGTGGGGGAGAGTGTAACGACCCGTAAATTTTAATGGCTTTATTTATTTAATTAATTGAAATTTTGTGAAATCTTAAATAGTTGAATTTTTAAATAAAAATTTGATATTTGAAATACGACCATTTAAACATAGCAACTGGTATATTTTCATCTGATAATATTGAATTTTATTTTATTGTGAAATTATATTTCAATTTTAATCAGTTAATAACAGTTGAATTTAAAAGTGTTACGAAACCTAAATATGTCAACATGAGAAAATTTATTTAGAATACTTTGAATAAGACTGCGTAATTCGTTTCGTAAATTTCGGACGTTTCTAGCTCCGTTTAGATTTTTCCGTACGGAATAACAACGTATATCAGTGTCCGTATCGACTTTTGATAGGATGGTCGTACCATCAATATCTTTATACCGTTTTGATCGTCTCGTTGTGCTGATCTCCGTAGTATATTTATTTCTGTATTTTGAGGTCTGATGCACGATGAAATGATTGAACAATTCGTTGTAACTGTACCGAAATTTGGACTTTATATTTTTCCTTTACGTTTCAAATCTGAAACTTGTTGTCCAATTAAGCCATTAATTGCTTTGATTATTTTTTTGAATCAACGTATAGCCGTTGCCTCTATTATTCCATAATTTAAGGGTTGACTGTCACTGTTCCCATCAATTCACGTGTTTCTTTATTGATACGTTTCAATCTCTTCTTCTTCTCAGCAATAATAATATATATTTGCTGTGACTTGCTCCAACTTTTCATTTTCTTCCACCTTCCCCTTTATAAAACTTGTTTACATTATATTTGTCTTCTTTCGAATGAAACTGTAGAAACAACTTCTTTTCCCCTTCATCTTCTCCTCCACCTCACTTCTCTCTCTCCTCTCCTCGCATGAACCACTGCCTCACCAAACTCTTGTCTCGTTCCTCCCCAAACCAGGCATCACACGCACACAACCGACGACCACTCAGACCTCCATCCCGAAGCCTTTCACCGCCCGTGCCTCAGCAACCCGAAGACAATGCCAAACCCATCACCATGCCGATCCCAAATTTTTCCCCTCTGCTGCCAGTGCTCGACAAGCCCACGCATACCCCTCCAACCACCGTGCACTCCTATCTCCCCATGTCTGCCAAGTTGTACCAATACCCAGTCGAGCATTGAGCCCAACATGCAAGCCACATCTCTTGTTAGTCGATTAATCATTTCAAGGATTCACCCTGCTTTTGTGAAGTGGTAAAGTTTCATCTGTTTTATCTTTTAAAGTATATATATCAGTTAGTTTTCAAAATATATATTTATATGTTATAAAGGATATATATTGTTTTATTTTGGATCTGGGACATGTTGTATGGAGTATGAAGTATAAAGATTTATATTTATATATATTGTGTAAAGTATGTATTTATATGTATCAATAATATGCAAGTTCTATATATTGTTATATATACACGTCAGAGCAATGTTTCGGTTGCTGTAGCCATATTTTCATTCATATATATATTTCGATTGAAAGGTATATTGGATATTTTATAATATGGTTAGTAGTATATAATATTGTGTATATTATTCTATGAGGAGATAACTTGAGTTTTAAAGATGAGTTGATATAATAAATACTTATCTGTCTGCATAAGTTAATATTAGTATATAATATATTCTGTAATTGCTTTACAAAGTATATATGAATACAATATAAACTATATATCCGGGTACATATAATACAGTTTATAAGATAATGGTCTACTTGTATATATTTGTGAAAATTAGCGTGAGTTATATATTAGCCCAGCCTACTTAAATATTAGTTTGAATAAGTATATTTATGTTTGGTTTCAAATACGGAAAAATTATATATATATATATATATATACTTTGAAAGAATTGTGTGTTCAATATATATAAATGATATACTGTTATAAGTTATAAATAGTGTTTTTAAGATTTAATGTTGATTTTATAATAATAATAACAATATATATATATATATATATATATATATATATTCTGTTATATCAAGTTGATTTGATTTGTTCTCATCGATTTCTTTTTATCAGCCTTGTTCGTCGAATCCGTATCCATCTAGCTTTGTTTTAGAAATCGTGCCTGATTCGTAGCTCATTTCTGTATCTAATCTCTCTAGCCTCGAAAGGTGAGCAATCACTCACGATTAATGTTCTTTTATCTATTAAATTTGATTTAAATTGAAACGACAATTGGAATATGCTGCTGTTAGTTATTTACATTGCTATATATATGCTATCTGTTCACCTATGACATCTGACACCATTATCTGTTATTATATTGATGATGTATGCCTGTTATATTATTAGCATATCTGTTATCACTCTACAAGTTCCCTGTTAGTATAGAATTCACTATGGATTGAAATGATACATACCTGAACGATCTGTAGAATAGGAGAAAATCGATATGGTTTGAAATGATAAACCCAAGAGATTTTCAATTGAATTGAATTTGGTATTTGCGGGTTGAAATGATATATACCCGTATATATATAAATTGAGGATTGAAATGATAAATATCCGTATCACTTGACCCTAGGATAGAAAATTTTATACAGACATCGTTGGTCAATATATAAATATTTTGAAAATGATTTCTATGGTTCTGGAAAAGAAATATATGGTTTTAATAAATATTGATTTTAAAGATTTATTAAAGTTGATTTAATAAAGTTGATTTAATCAATATAAATATATTTAAGAATTTATGTAAGATTTTTATTTTAAATAAAGAGTTTATAATGATTTTAATAGATTCAGGTTGGAAAGTGGTTTGAAATTTTATTTATTTAAGAATTATACTTAAATAATTTTGATTTCAAATTTATTAAATTTGAAATTTTAAGATATGCTTTATAACTTGAATTTGATTAAACTGACTTAAATGAATAATTGAAACTCATATAAATTTAAATGGGATATTTTGTTTATTTAAGCTTGTAAATTGAAGTTGTATTTAGAGGATTTTCAAATGATTAAGTAAATATTTCAAAACTAAATAATAGAAAAGTGAATTGATATATATATATATATAATTATCAATTTAGTTTTGAAATGTGGAATATTTGAAGCTTTGAAATATATTGAAATTGAAATGGTTTATCTGTGGTTCAAATTGGCATTTGAAATCGATATAACTTGAAAATGTTTAATTGAATTGGAATTGAAATTAATGATTTAGATTTGATTAAATTTGAATTTGGAATTCGAATTGATTTGTATCGATTTGTGAAAGTCGAGGAAACTATTTTATTTTATAAAGTAATTTTAAATTATATTTAAAACTATTGATATTTTACTTTATTATTTTAACATAAACTATTTTAATATAAATCATTTTTAATATAAATTATTTTATTATAAACTATTTTAACTTGTAACTATTTATATAAACTATTTTATTTATAAACTATTTTATTATATATACTAATTTTAATATCTAAACTGTTCAAGAGGAAAGTGTTATGATTTCCAAAATGCTATAATTTCAAAAGTGTTATGATTTCCAAAATGCTATAATTTCAAAAGTGTTATGATTTCCAAAATGCTATAATTTCAAAGTGTTATGATTTCCAAAATGCTATGAGTTCAAAGTTGTGATTTCCAAAGTGTTTTGATTTTAAAAGACTATGATTTCGAAAGCGTTATAACTTTGAAAAGTGATATGATTTTTGGACATGGATATATTTGAAATGGAAATGATATCGTATTGATTTGGGTTTTTGAAATGAAAACGATATTTTGGTTTTGAAGTGTAAACTATTTTGAAATGACCGTGGTGTTATAATAACGTTTGGTTGTTAAAGAGACCGGGATCAGATATGGGCATACTCTTTGTCGATACCGAAAACCACTTTAACAACTGTGTACGCGGTGGAGATTCCAGAATGAAGTAGGATGGTGGCGACGATTCCTATTGAGGTATATATGTGGACCCGACTCCCGTGAGTTGGCATAAGGTGGCTAAAACATGAGCGATTGATGGGCCAATAAGGTAGCACCTCTGATCGGACGCATTTCTTCGATACCATTCTATTACTTTGTGATTGATTTGGTGACCATCCTTTGATTTTTGATTTTTAGAGTGTGTTCTAAGGTGGGCGGTAGTTGCTGCTATGCATTACCACCAGCCCGGATGTGTAATTGGTATATCTACCCTGGCATTGCCTCGTTGTGTCGTGTCACCTACCATACCGAGCTTTACTACGAGTTTGGTTTTGTGCCGTAGCCTGTGGAGTATTTAGGGTAGCTCCCGATCTGTGGGTACGCTGATACTGGATAGACTATTGGGACTATTATATGTTAAGGGGGATATGGGTAACTCCTTAACGCTATTTAAAAGTAAGTTTATTTTACTATTAGACATTATTATAATAGCGTATATTACTACATAGTAGATAATTTAACGGATCCTTAGAGGATGGTTATCCCAAACATCCTTCGAGTTACTTGTATTTCAGTTGTTATTTCACTTGAGTTGGATTTATTGATATATGAATGTTAATCCTGACTCGAGTGTTTTGTGTTTTGCTTTACGCTTGGGTCAGACTGAGTGATACAGAATTTGAAACTCACCTTTAGACTTGGAGCTTCACTTGGAGATCCAACTATATATCCAGCTTTCAGATATTCAGTTGATTCCAGTAATGTATTCCGATCTTGTATTTGACTATTGTATTCGAGACTTCTGTTGTATCTTGTTTAACTCTGTTATATATAGTAGCTTCATGAACTACTATTCTTTTGTTTCCACTGCATTATTGTTATGTTACTCTGTGTCTGTGATTCTGTGATTATTTATTTACTATATATGATGAGTTTTGCCAAATATAAATTAACAATATGATATTTTGAGCAATTCAAGTCCGACATGTTTGGATGTGAGTGGTAGAAAATTTTAGGTCGTTATAGCTGCCAAATTCGCATCGATGCTGGTCTTATCCATCTATTCATATCGCTCTTTGAGCATGTACTTTGCAAGTCGACGTGGTGCTAAATCCTCGGATCGCTCCACTTTTCGTGCCGTGTTGACATCTTCCTTATTCGTACCTAAAATCTAAGCCTTGTTTGCATCGATCGTGTTCGCTCTGTTTGTATTGATCGCCTTTACTCTGTTTGTATCGATCGTTTGCATCTTACTTTGCACCAATTGTACGTGCTCTACTTTGTATCGGTGGGAGGTGTGCATTTCGCATCGATTGATGGTTGATCAATACGAAGTGTGTCTAAGATATATCGATGCGGAATAGGCTTCCGTGTCTTTGACCGAGGGATACGAAGTAGGCATTTGCGGATGGATACGAAATGGACTCTGCTTGATCGATACGAACTAGAGATAAAATGATCGATGCGAAGCAGTACGAAGTAGGATGGATACGAAATAGGTGGATTTGGATTGCTTGCTGATGGATTCGAAACTATGTTCAGTCGATGGACTCAAGCCAGATCGATACAAAGAAGGAGTTTCTCTGGTTGCTTGATGGATACGAACAAGGTGAAGCTTGATGGATACGAATAGATGGATGCGAATGTGTTGATTTCCCTAGTTTGCATCGATCGTATCTCGAACATATGAACTCCGATTGACTTAAGATTTGAAACATTGGCTTTCATAGCTTTGATTGTCGTGTCATATCAATTCTAGATTGATCTTGACTCGGAAGAAATTCATCGATATCCATAGTGAACCTGTGTGTAACTAAACTTCGGGACAAACTGTCTTTGATTTCCAGTCACTTTCTTGGTGTCACGGCGTTGCCAAAAGGCGGGATAACACTTTATATATTTAATGTATACTTCTGTACAGTATTGTATATCACATTTATATGAATATATAGTTTGATTTAAATATATATATTTGTTATAAGTTTATTTAAGTTATATATATACACATTATACATTAGCTTATATGGAAAAATATATATCAACTGTAGAATTGTTACTATGTAAAGTAGGTCGTATTGTTAAAGTATGTTATATATTATGGGACATGTGTCAATTGAGTGTATATGTATAGGCATTAATATTGCAGCTTTTACATGTTTATGGTATTAAATTTTACTAATGACAATAGAGTTATATAAGTCTGTATCATACCTGATTGGTAGATTAGTTATATATATTGTTTATATATATATTTATATATGTTATATAAACTAGTTGTTTACTAAGTTTTTACTTTTCGAATATATAATAATATATATGCATACTTTGACAGTTATATAGCTCATATATTCTGGTTTCATATATATATTTATTTATTTATTATAAATATTAATGTTAAAGATATAACATGTAGGTAAGCGTTTTGCATTTTATAAGTGTGTATATATATATATATTTCAAAATATAAGGTAATATATGTTTGAATTTTTATATGGGTGTTTAATTTGAATAATAGAATTTGAAATACATATACATTCAATATAAGTGTGTTTGAATTTAAAATATGATTTATATATATATATATGATTATATATAAGTTCACTTATACCAATTTTACTCATCGACCCAGTTCTAATTTGATTTCGTCGATTCCTTCTCATCAACTTTAATCGTCAATTTCATGCCAATCTTGCTTTGCTTTGGAATTCGTAGCTTGTTCTGTTGTCAAACTCTCTAGCCTTGAAAGGTGAGCAATCACTCACGATTAACGTTCTTATATTTATTAAATTTGATTTCAATTGAAATGACAATTGAAAAATGCTGCTGTTAGTTATTTACATTTCTATATATATGATATTATCTATATCTGTTCACATGTGACATCTGACACTATTATCTGTGTAACAACCCGCTATTTTGGACCATTCGCATTCGCACATGTCAGACTTGAATAATTCAATATACTGAATTGTTAATTTAAATTTGGCAAAACTGAACATATATAGTAAATAAATAGAACACAGATCACAGACACAGAGTAATAAATGCAGCGGAAGCAAAAGATAGTAGTTCATGAAGCTACTATATACATATCAGAGTTAAATAAGGTACAACAGATGTCTCGAATACAATAGTCAAATACAATAATAGAATACATCACTGGAATCAACTGAATATCTGAAAGCTAGATAGATAACTGGATCTCCAAGCGAAGCTCCAACTCCAAAGGTGAGTCTCGAATACTGGTACACTCAGTCTGACTCGAGCGTAAAGAAAAACACAAAACACTCGAGTCAGGATTAACATTCTTATATCAATAAATCCAACTCAAGTGAAATAGCAACTGAAATACAAGTAACTCAAAGGATGTTTGGAATAACCATCCTTTAAGGATCCATTAAACTATCTACTATGTAGTAGTATACAATAAGTAGATAATGCTTATCAGTAATATAAAATATCAAAATAGTGTTAAGGCATTACCATTATTCCCCTTAACACATTTTATATAAGCGTTATAGGCTATACATCACTGTAAACTCCACCGTAAACTAGTGGGCTATCAGGGAGTACTCCATAGGTATAACACAAAACAAATCGTAGTGGTCGCGTATATGGGAATACAAGTATGACAAGGCACATGAGGCAATACCCAAGGTAGTGAAACTACCATTTGCCTGATCCGGACTGGTGAGAACGCATCGCCGCAGCGATCGCAACATCGCGAAACAACACTCCCAAAATCAAGGGTGCACCAATCGACAACAAGTAATGAGTAGTTTTCGAAGAAGTGTGTTCGCTCGAGGTAGCTAACCCCATTTGGCCCGGCACGGCTCCTGTTTTAGTCATTTCCAATTTGACACAAGTGTCAAGGCTATCCATTATCGTTCTCTTTCTTCAGTCATCATGTACATCATTCCAACCACTTCATTCTGGATCACACTCCACGTATAGTTATTAAAGTGGTTTTCGGTTTAGACAGTGAGTATGTCCTTAACCGATTCCGGTTCCTTTAATAACCTTCGTAATTATAACACCGATTGGTCGTTAAAATATTTCAAAACCAAATCAATTTCAATTTCAATTTGAACTCGAAAATCAACATTTCGTTTTTCTTTCTAAATCAATTTCCATAATTTACGTTTCAAAACTTCCACATTCAAAATTTCAAATCTTATAATTCAATTTCAATTTCTATTTAAAACAATTCCAATATTGATTCAAGTTCGTATATAAGTTTCATTCCGAAATCATTTAAATTAATTTAATTTGACATTCAAATCAATTTAACTTCATTTATCGATTTCATTCAATATTCGTTAAGTAAATTTGTCATTCAAAACAATTTCTATTAAATTTCCAATTCATTAAATCAATTACTTAAGTTCAACTCCATTATATCAAAACTTGCAAATTTCTTTAAATTAAATTCATCAAATCAAATTCTTTAAATTTCAAATCTTACATTAATTTCAATAAAACACATTTTATTTCTTATTAGAGAAATTCAATTTCACTTATTAATTTACTTAGTTACAATTTCACAACTCAATTAATAAAGAAACTTAATTTCACTTATTCAAGAAGTTCAATTTCACTTAACAAAGAATTCAATTTTATTTAATTATTAAAAAATTTAATCTGATTTAATTATTAAATAATTTCAAAACTTAATTATTAACTAATTTCAAAACTTAATTATTAATAATTCCAAATTTAATTATTTAATAATTAATTTTAAAACAACGTTCATTCATCATCTACTATGTTAATATTTTGATTCAGATTATTAAATATTAACATTTCCTTTCATTAAAATTCAAATTCCAACTTCGTTTCAAAACCATATTATTTATTGAAATAAAATCTTCATTTTATTTTTAAATCAAATTATTGACCAATCGGGTTTTATTTAATTCTCTATCCTAAGTCAAAGTTTTTATTTTGGGTATTTATCATTTCAACCCGATTCCATTTCAATTCAAAATCAAAGCATAGCAAAGGGAACTTGCAGTGTGATAACTGGGATGGTGTCAAAGTAAATAAACAAGCAATAAGAACAACCAATATCCATCCAATAATCAATTCAAATAATCCCGAAATAATCGTATTAATTCACATTGTTGTTTGTGCAAATTAATATAATTATTTCTAGAATCTACACTATCATTTCATGTAGATTAAAGATTATTATACTAATTATTCTATGCAATTCTACACTTGACATCAATTATTCAGTTTCATACTTCATCAATTAATACAACATAAATTCAAATGGTTCAAGGGTAATTAACTATTTTTCTACGTGTCAAATAATTAAACATTCAAGGGGTCATATTATACAAATTTAACTAATCAAATTCAACACATATGTCAATTCAAATTTTTAACTATCCTAGGTCAATTTTAATTGCATAATATTTATCACTTTATACATTACAATTTACATCCAATATAAACAACAAACAATCAATCAATTATCAACCAAACGGGATAATCATCGTGTAACAACCCGAGTTTTTCTAACACGAAAAACCGGACCATTTGGGTAAAAAGAAGAGGTAGAAGAAGAAAATAAAAGAAAAACAACATCAGAATCTAACCATCGCAGCGGAATAAAATATAATATATCAACAGATCTTTACACAAATCAAAATTTTATCTGTTTATACAATACATCAGAATACATCATCAGAGTACATCAACATCCATAACATACAACTAAATACACAGCGGAAAAATAATAACAAGTACGGGAGTACGTATCGACATCCAGCTCGTCTCCTGAGCTCCACAGCATCATATCCTGAACCTGTTTATCTCGGTCTGACCCGAGCATCATATAAAACAATACCCGAGTCAGTCTGGAAAACCAGTGTGAGAAAATCACACTCAAATTGATTATTAAAGTTTCAAAATCCTTTGAAAACAAAAGCATCTCGTAAGACCATGCCACAAATAAACATGTCGGGTTTTTACCTTACGATAGCTAAAACACTTTATATCAAAATCCTCTGATATTATAATAGTGTCTACAGAAAGTAAAATATAATCTAGCTGAAATGCTTGCATCTCACATTTCAACAATAGTTGGGCACAATCAAAACCGTACAAGGCACGTAGGGAGAATGGATTTCCAACGAATGACTAGGCACTGAGGTACCACCTATCACAGTACGTGGCCTAGATCACAGTACCGAGGAGTACGCCCGCTCCCCTACAACACAAGGCCGGAACCATCCCTTACTGGATGATCCCGAATAAAATCACCCCACGGTTGGGATCAGCAACCGCACCACTAAGCCGAAATAAAAAGGGACATCTAGACAGGGATGACCTTACCCTCCAGTGGGAGCTACCCACGAAGCCTTGCTGCATAACCCCTGATTTTCAGTCATTCCCGGTTGATGAGGTTCGAGGCTAAACGATACCTTTTAGAGAACATATCCCTTAGAATGCCCATCGCCCACCTGACGATGTCACGAAAGCATTCGTCCATACAAGTCCGTCCCGGGTTCGAACGGAACCGAAGGCACTATTCCTACTACATCCATTTGGAAATATCCTTAGGATTAGTAGCGACTAGCCCTTGCACTTCACTGCTCCATCTTCGACTCTGAACACGTTACACGAAACGTACAAACCGAATCGAAGTGGTATTCGAGTCTCCAGACCTAGAATCCCGGTATACGGAAACCCGATCCCGGTCTCTTCGAAACCATCAGCTGTGACGACCCGGAATTTTTGTATATTTGAAATTGGAATATTTAATTAATTTTAAATATTCAGAGATTAATTATAAACTTAAATTTCAAATATCGCTGTTTATTGAGTAATTTAATAATTAAATTAAATTTATTTGAAGTTGGATAAAATAGTAAATCTGGTATTCTAAGCTAACTAAAAATATTTTGAAAGCTCGTAAAATTCATATTGATAATACTGAAGGTGATGGGATTTTTAAAATTGAATTTCAAAATGTTTTGTTCAGTTTTAAAAATATATCGTTTAAATTGAATTTAAAAATAGCCTTCCGAGGCGCAGTCTCGGAATTTGTTGAAACTAGTTCCATTGGATCCGTGATATTATAATGTTACTGGATTTCAAATCTCGTAATTTTTGAAGCTACCGTGTGAATGTATGATTGTAGAACGCACTGAAATTTATATCGAGACAATTTGAGTATTTGGTTCAATTTAATATATGAACATTCACATACTGATCATCATTAGCTGAAAACTATATCAACATCAGCCGAAATAATATCTACATCAAAACTTTTTCCTTTTCATTCAATAACCCCGTAGTCTTCTTTTACAAGCCACCTTCTAATCGATATCACATCTACCTCTTTCCCTTATCTTCTTCAGAAGAAAAAAAAATTTGGGTCGAGCTTCAATCATTTGATAGCGAAGCCACATCCCTCTTCGAGCCAGGGAACGAAAGAAATTGAATCTCGTCTCCTCTAGTTTTGTGGCGGGATCGTTTCAAAGGGGGGGCATAGAAACTAATCTCTCAAATTTAAATCAGTTATTAGCCACGTTTTTCCCAAAGTTGAATTCACGTAAGCTGCATCGCCTCACAATCGAGCGTCGATCGATCTCGTTCGCGTGTAATGGCCTAGGGTTTGGTAATCGAAGAGACTCAAGGCAAAGGCAGCGCACTAGGTTAACGGGGACGTCTCGTTCTTCCTTCTACTTTTTCTGGTGATGGTGAGCGTTGGAGGAAGGGCGCTCGCGCATGCGTGGTAGGCCGCGACAGCAGGGCAGGGTTCGTCTGGAGGGAGAGTTGACGGGAGGCTAGGGTTCAACTCGAGCCGTGTGGAGCGTGATGTAGTCTGGGTGCGTGGATGGCTCGAACTCGAGCTTGGTAAGAGAGGTACTCGAGTTTTCTCTGATCTATTTCGATTTAATGAGTATATTTTATCAGAGGGAAAAGCAAAGATTTTCTCAATAAAATAAAGGCAGATTGTTTCAAGTTATATATATATACAGTAAAGGAGATTTCTGCTTTGGTATTTTCAGAAAAGATATACATATCCATTTGTTTAAAACTGTATAGAACAGTGAAGTGAAATTAAAGTTCAGACTTATTTAAAATTTTCACACATATAAAAGTATATATGTTAAGATTTTTACAGTAAAAGAAATTCCTTCCGTGTTTCTGCAGAAAGAAGGAACAATATCGATATATATATAGAAGGTATATATGGGTTTGAAAAGTAAATTGGAAATTTTTAAAGATGTGGGAGCTTGAAATTTATAAATTCATTTTTAGTACATAGGTAATTTCAAATGTAATTCCAAAAGAGAATAAATATTCGTATTTACATTTTGATTTACCAATTTATTGGTATAGTAAGAAAATTTAAAATTAAATTATAAAATTTGAAATATATTGTAGGGTTAACTCAAAATATTAATAAATTGAATACATATATATATATCTTACATATATACACATAGCAAACTTACTGTTTAATTTTGGAATAATACATTATATGATTAAATCATTAAATTGACTTATTAAATTCATTTTAGTTACTTAAAATTTATTTAAAGGAAAATAGTTTTAGTTAAATTTATTAATTAATTAAATATGTTCAATAGTAATTAGTCATTAAATTTTTCCAAATGGTAATAAAATTTTAAATTGTTATTCAAGGTCAATAGTCGGGAAATCAAGGCAATATTGGGATGGATGGCAAATAAAAGCAAAGGTGAGTTAATCTCACTCAGCTGAATTTTTAATTTAAATTTAAATGGTAAAATTTAAATAATTGATTGGATGATTGCATTGATTGATGTGCTATATATATAGTAGTATATAGCAATATATACATATTGGCATATGTATATATTGGAGTTGTTGATATTCTCGCATAATAGCGGAGGATTTTATAAAGCCCATATACCGCGATATTCCACCTTGAAGTGAAATTGGTATTGTGCTAACATCTGTGGATGCAGGGAAACAGGTTGGAGGGATCCAACTGGATTCCTCAAAAATTTATTTTATTATTCTGTGATCTGAATATTGATATCCTGTGATGATTTGATATTGGATGTTGTGGTTGATTGAATTCCCAGTATAATAAATTTTGAAAATCTATGAAATTGAATTTTTGAAGAAAATAAAGAATAATAATTTAAGTAAATTGGAATAAATTTAAAAGTGAATTATAAATAAGATAAAATAAAGAGAATTGGAATTTTAGTAAATACAGGAAAAAAGGAAATTTAAATTACGAAGGAGAAATAAAGATTAGAAAACTCAAGTAATATTGGTTTAGAGAAATAAAGGAATTACTTTTAATTTAATAATTTAATTTAATTAAAACTGTAAATAAGGAATGTTGGGAATTTAAAATAGGTATTTTTCAGTTAAAAGGGGGTTTTAAATTCACAAATGAGAAATAAAATTTAAAGGGTATTGTATTTGAAATAAATAAAGTAAACAAGGAATTTTATTCCAAAGTAAAGCAAATTTGAAATCAATTGTAGAATTGATGTAAATGTTTGGAATTGGAAATTTAAAGAGAATGAGATTTTGGAAATTTATAAACTGGGTTTATAAAGTGAAATAAATGTCGGTGGGCATTTTAAATATAAATTCAGGATGGGGATTTATAAGGGAAGGAGAATTGGTTTAAGAATAAATAATGATTTATTTTTAAAGAAGTGGAAGAGAAGTATTTTCTGGATAGCCAAGTACATTTGGTTTTGAAAGCAATTCTAAATATTTGTTAAAGATTTATTGTTAATTTTAAAATCAGGTTTAGAAAATCTATTATTTCAAATGTAAATCTTCAAAAGTAAGTATTTTTCAAAACTATTATTGTAATAGATATAGAAGTGATTTGGTAATACGTTTTAAAAGGAAATTTGTTTATATTTTTTTAAAGTGGTTTTATTTTAGATATTTTTAAATATATATTTTAACTTAAGTTTTAAAGTAGTTTTCAAAAGGTGTTTTATAAAGTATATTTATAATAAAGTGTTTTAAAATTATTTTTAAAATCTAAAATGGGTTGTACTTGGTATTCCAGTGAAATAAATATTTGGGAAATTATTCCATGAAAGGAATATAGTTTGAAATTGTTTCCAATGGGGATTGGAAAGGGGAATAATACCTTGTGAAGATATTTTGGAAAAAAAATAGATAATTGGGAAAAATTATTTATTGTTGATGGTTGTTATGGATGTAAATTGATAGTTAAACAACCGACTATCAATATTGGCCAAATGCGCTGATCGTTTCGAAGAGACCGGGATCGAGTTTCCGTATACCGGGATCTAGGTCTGGAGACTCGAATACCACTTCGATCTGGTTTGTACGTTTCGTGGGGAAACGAGGGTAATATTGATAAGGGGATAGTGTTATCAGTTCTGTTCGGACCTGGAACGGACTTGTATGGACGAATGCTTTCGGACATCGTCAGGGGACGATGGGCATTCTAAGTGAAACGTTCTGAAGGTAACGTTTAGCCTCAAGCCTCATCAACCGGGAATGACTGAAAATCAGGGGTTATGCAGCAAGGCTTCGTGGGTAGCACCCACTTGAGAG
This sequence comes from Allium fistulosum, assembly GCA_030737815.1. NCBI lineage: Eukaryota > Viridiplantae > Streptophyta > Magnoliopsida > Asparagales > Amaryllidaceae > Allium > Allium fistulosum. Next base: position 1,106,466,858 of record CM060901.1, read on the forward strand.
TAAAGTCATCCCTGTCTAGATGTCCCTTTTATTTCGGCTTAGTGGTGCAGTTGCTGATCCCAACCGTGGGGTGATTTTATTTGGAATTATCCAGTAAGGGATGATTCCGGTCTTGTGTTGCAGGGGAGCGGGCGTACTCCTCGGTACTGTGATCTAGGCCACGTACTGTGACAGGTGGTACCCCAGTGCCTAGTCATTCGTTGGAAATCCATTCTCCCTACGTGCCTTGTACGGTATTTGTTTGTATACCTAGTATGCTGGAATTTAATCATGTAACAATTTCAGCTATTTTAATAAGTATTTGTGAATAGACACTACTATAATATCAGAGGATTTTATAAAAAGTGTTTAGCTATCGTAAGGTAAAAACCCGACATGTTTATTTGTGGCGTGGTCTTACGAGATGCTTTTATTTTCAAAGGATTTTTGAAACTTTAATAATCAATTGAGTGTGATTTTCTCACGCTGGTATTCCAGACTGACTCGGGTGTTGTTTTATATAATGCTCGGGTCAGACCGAGATAAACAGGTTCAGATTGTAGCTGTGGAGCTCAGGAGACGAGCTGGATGGCGATACGTACTTCCGTACTTGTTTATTGTTCCGCTGTGTATTTGGATGTATATCATTGATGTGATGAACTCTGATGATGTATTCTGTAAATATATTGTATAAACAGATATATTTTTCTGTTTGTGTAAAGATCTGTTGATATATATTATATTTTATTCCGCTGCGATGGTTAGATTCTGATGTTGTTTTCTATTTTTCTTCTTCTACCTCTTCTTCTTAACTAAAATGGTTCGATTTTCCGGGTCTGGAAAGTCGGGTCGTTACAGGTGGTATCAGAGCAAAGGTTGGCGATAACCTTGGCTCTGGTGGGAAATTTTGAGAGTATTAATAGATATGAGCGCGTATTTGTTAGTGAATATAAAATGGTTTTATATTGTGTTGGTTGGTTTATTGAGTGGCATATGAACTTTCGTCGGCACAGTCTGCGCAACTGTATCGAAGGGGTTTCTAAACACTTGAATAGAACAGTTCGACACAATATTGTTTTAAATGGGTGAATGAAATAATTTTACCCAAATTATTTTTATATATTAAAGGAGAACTTTTGTAAATTATATATTTGGTTGCTTGGTTGTTAGAAAATGACAATAATGAGTTAGTCTCATTATTGAGTAGAAATTGAAAATTTATAACCTAAGTTGAAGAATAAATTGATATAACAAATGGAATTTGAGAATATAAATTATAAATGTAATTTATAAGTTGAAATAAAACTTCATATACAAATGTGAATTACAATGTGATTTATAATCAATGAGGTAAATTCATAAACAAATGAAATTTGTAAATGTAAATTGTAAATGTGACTTATAACTTGAAATAAAATGTGATAGAATTCCAGAGTAATGTTTGGATATAAAATTGAATGGGTTTTGAATTTGAAGTTTTGGGAAAGGTTTAAATTCCTTTGGATTTAAAAATAGTTTTAAGGTTTTGGGGAGATAATGGTGATATTATTTCTTGAATATTTTTGAAATTGAATCGAAATCTGGTGGGATTTGGGATTTATAAATGTTTGAAATGTTTCAAAGTGATAAAAGCATTAAATTCTCTTTCGGTCGTTGGAAAATAATTTCGGTGATGACTGCAGCATCATCGATGTCTATTTTCGAGTTTCCAAGGAGAAATTGCTACCAAACTGTTTTAAATTGGAAATGATTGTGAACTGGGTTGGTTTTGAAATTCAAAGGGAAAATTGTTTGGTAAAAGCAGATTGTTTTGGAAATTGGGATTTGATGTGATATACCAGATGTGTATGAGTTATTTATGGATTCAAAATGGTTTTGAAATAAAACCGGGCAATTGAATTCTGGGAATTCTATTTAAAATATAAATGTGGGAATTTAAATGAATCAACAATATAAAGTATAGAATGAAGTTGATTGAAATAAGAAGGGAATGAAAGTTTAATTCTGGGATTATAATTATGAGATGAAAATAACTCAATGAGTAATATAAGTTGGTAGATAAAAGAGTTAGAGAACTTGAAGGTGAATGAATTGTAAAACTTGTATAAAATTGTATCCTAGAATTAAATCTTAATTCGAGTATATGAAGGTGAATAAAATATATTTGAATTTAACTTAAGATAAGTTAAATAAAATTGAGAATTGGAATTGAATTAAATGTAAATAAGTTGAAGTCGAATTGAATTGGATATAAAGGTAATGTAAAATGCTTATAATTGTGTAAAGGAATTCATATTCTTAAGTTCTTAAGTGTAATAATTTGAAATTTAATTATAAAGATGAAAATGGACTTAAATGAATAGTCCTAGATCTTAAGTAAGTAAGTTAAAACTTATGAATAGAAATGAAAGTGTAAGTCATAAATGGGAATCCATTACTTTGAACCATTAAGAGTTATAATTTGAAATTGTAATTATCAAATGGGAACGACTAAGATGAGCAATCTTAATTTTTAAATAAATCCAAACTTGAATTATAAAATAAATTGAACTTAAGATAATTAAGTGAAGTGATATTTGGAATCAAAAAGCAAGTATTTAATTTTAACCAGCGGAGGAACTAATTAGATAATAAATAAGTAAATGAAATTGGATTAAAATTTTGATGGTTTGAATTGCGAATGGAATCCAAATAAGTGAAAATAAATTGGAAATGGCCTGGTTATTAATAAAATAATTCCATATGAATTGAGTATGGAAAATAAAATTCATAATGATTGAGTGAATGAACCAATTATATTAAATAAATAAATGGATGGAATTTGACTAAATAAGAATCAAATGAAAGATGGAAATAAAACTTTAAAGGGTTGGTTAAATGGAAAATAAACTTAAGTTATTGACTTAAGTAAATGTTGAATGGAAACTGAACTCAAACAGAGGAGTGGTTTAAATAAGTTGAGAAATAGTTATTGAATGAATTAACTTGGATTGTTTTCGAGCTGAATAAAATTCAATTTTTGGAAGTTGGAGATGAATTGAATTTTAAGGAAAAAATTGGAAATGAAGTAGTAAATTGAAGTAAGTTGGAGCATATGAAATTGGAATTCGATTTGAATATATACACTTCAGTGGTGAAGTAGTAAATAAATATAAGAAAAATTTATATTGAACTTAAGAATTGAAGAATGAAATTCTTAAGAAAATTGGTATTGGAAATATACTTAGTAATTTTGGAATGGGAAAAAATGAATATACTAAGTGAATAGTTGAATGAAGACTAAAACTGAAGTTGTGAAATGGGATAGTTGTGAATAAGGGGATAACAATCAAAAAAGGAATGTGAATAAAAGAGAATTGATGTAATTGGTAATCAATTGGAATTTATACGTAAGATGTACGTATATTATTTTATTCGCATAGCTATTTGGTCCAGATGTCGAACACAGAATTTCGAGATAATTTTATCGATCCGAATCAGGATTTTTTTTCACTCGATTTTCGACGGTGAACCTGGATATGGATTGTTGATTGATTCTGGATATTCTCTATCATAGTTTGAGGCTATGCAAGGAGAATGACGGTTTCTGATCGAGAAACCAGATCTGAGTCCGCACTAGGAAGTCGGGTGGACGATACTAGTTCGGAAGTGAAATGGTGTGATCGATTGAGCGATCGAATGTGATTTTGTGTATGGATGATATATGTGCATCGTACGAGCTTAAGTAAGACCAATATTGGAAATTTGTACATGAATGTATAAAATGGTTTGAAGTTGAAATAGGATGTTATTGCTTAGTAGGATATACAGGTGTATAAAAGCAATGGATAATTGGGATTTTTGATTTTAGAAGATAAAATTTAATGGCCCGACAAAAAGGTATGTATTTGAATTTCTGTATGAAATTTGATTGGGTTTTTGATCCAGCCACTTGGCTTTTTGTTTTCTTTTTGAGATTGGGAGGCCGTAGAGCCATTTTGTAGTTGTACCGAGCTAGCCGCGCAAAGGAGACGCTGGCGAAATTTTTCGGGAATTTAGGGAGTTAGAAAAATTTTGGAAAATTTTTGATAATTCAAAATTTGAATTCAAATTTAAATTTGAATGGATAAGTAGGTGATATGGGTTGGACTTATGAATAAGTTTGGAAAGTTAAAAGATGATTAGTGTATCATTAATAAAAGAAGACTTTGGAAAGTTGTTAAAACTGTTTGGATTTGAGGAATAGTTAACGGGTATTGAATCATTCTTCCTAACTGGTAATTTCGGGGACGAAATTCTTTTAAGAGGGGAGGAATGTGACGACCCGGAATTTTTGTATATTTGAAATTGGAATATTTAATTAATTTTAAATATTCAGAGATTAATTATAAACTTAAATTTCAAATATCGCTGTTTATTGAGTAATTTAATAATTAAATTAAATTTATTTGAAGTTGGATAAAATAGTAAATCTGGTATTCTAAGCTAACTAAAAATATTTTGAAAGCTCGTAAAATTCATATTGATAATACTGAAGGTGATGGGATTTTTAAAATTGAATTTCAAAATGTTTTGTTCAGTTTTAAAAATATATCGTTTAAATTGAATTTAAAAATAGCCTTCCGAGGCGCAGTCTCGGAATTTGTTGAAACTAGTTCCATTGGATCCGTGATATTATAATGTTACTGGATTTCAAATCTCGTAATTTTTGAAGCTACCGTGTGAATGTATGATTGTAGAACGCACTGAAATTTATATCGAGACAATTTGAGTATTTGGTTCAATTTAATATATGAACATTCACATACTGATCATCATTAGCTGAAAACTATATCAACATCAGCCGAAATAATATCTACATCAAAACTTTTTCCTTTTCATTCAATAACCCCGTAGTCTTCTTTTACAAGCCACCTTCTAATCGATATCACATCTACCTCTTTCCCTTATCTTCTTCAGAAGAAAAAAAAATTTGGGTCGAGCTTCAATCATTTGATAGCGAAGCCACATCCCTCTTCGAGCCAGGGAACGAAAGAAATTGAATCTCGTCTCCTCTAGTTTTGTGGCGGGATCGTTTCAAAGGGGGGGCATAGAAACTAATCTCTCAAATTTAAATCAGTTATTAGCCACGTTTTTCCCAAAGTTGAATTCACGTAAGCTGCATCGCCTCACAATCGAGCGTCGATCGATCTCGTTCGCGTGTAATGGCCTAGGGTTTGGTAATCGAAGAGACTCAAGGCAAAGGCAGCGCACTAGGTTAACGGGGACGTCTCGTTCTTCCTTCTACTTTTTCTGGTGATGGTGAGCGTTGGAGGAAGGGCGCTCGCGCATGCGTGGTAGGCCGCGACAGCAGGGCAGGGTTCGTCTGGAGGGAGAGTTGACGGGAGGCTAGGGTTCAACTCGAGCCGTGTGGAGCGTGATGTAGTCTGGGTGCGTGGATGGCTCGAACTCGAGCTTGGTAAGAGAGGTACTCGAGTTTTCTCTGATCTATTTCGATTTAATGAGTATATTTTATCAGAGGGAAAAGCAAAGATTTTCTCAATAAAATAAAGGCAGATTGTTTCAAGTTATATATATATACAGTAAAGGAGATTTCTGCTTTGGTATTTTCAGAAAAGATATACATATCCATTTGTTTAAAACTGTATAGAACAGTGAAGTGAAATTAAAGTTCAGACTTATTTAAAATTTTCACACATATAAAAGTATATATGTTAAGATTTTTACAGTAAAAGAAATTCCTTCCGTGTTTCTGCAGAAAGAAGGAACAATATCGATATATATATAGAAGGTATATATGGGTTTGAAAAGTAAATTGGAAATTTTTAAAGATGTGGGAGCTTGAAATTTATAAATTCATTTTTAGTACATAGGTAATTTCAAATGTAATTCCAAAAGAGAATAAATATTCGTATTTACATTTTGATTTACCAATTTATTGGTATAGTAAGAAAATTTAAAATTAAATTATAAAATTTGAAATATATTGTAGGGTTAACTCAAAATATTAATAAATTGAATACATATATATATATCTTACATATATACACATAGCAAACTTACTGTTTAATTTTGGAATAATACATTATATGATTAAATCATTAAATTGACTTATTAAATTCATTTTAGTTACTTAAAATTTATTTAAAGGAAAATAGTTTTAGTTAAATTTATTAATTAATTAAATATGTTCAATAGTAATTAGTCATTAAATTTTTCCAAATGGTAATAAAATTTTAAATTGTTATTCAAGGTCAATAGTCGGGAAATCAAGGCAATATTGGGATGGATGGCAAATAAAAGCAAAGGTGAGTTAATCTCACTCAGCTGAATTTTTAATTTAAATTTAAATGGTAAAATTTAAATAATTGATTGGATGATTGCATTGATTGATGTGCTATATATATAGTAGTATATAGCAATATATACATATTGGCATATGTATATATTGGAGTTGTTGATATTCTCGCATAATAGCGGAGGATTTTATAAAGCCCATATACCGCGATATTCCACCTTGAAGTGAAATTGGTATTGTGCTAACATCTGTGGATGCAGGGAAACAGGTTGGAGGGATCCAACTGGATTCCTCAAAAATTTATTTTATTATTCTGTGATCTGAATATTGATATCCTGTGATGATTTGATATTGGATGTTGTGGTTGATTGAATTCCCAGTATAATAAATTTTGAAAATCTATGAAATTGAATTTTTGAAGAAAATAAAGAATAATAATTTAAGTAAATTGGAATAAATTTAAAAGTGAATTATAAATAAGATAAAATAAAGAGAATTGGAATTTTAGTAAATACAGGAAAAAAGGAAATTTAAATTACGAAGGAGAAATAAAGATTAGAAAACTCAAGTAATATTGGTTTAGAGAAATAAAGGAATTACTTTTAATTTAATAATTTAATTTAATTAAAACTGTAAATAAGGAATGTTGGGAATTTAAAATAGGTATTTTTCAGTTAAAAGGGGGTTTTAAATTCACAAATGAGAAATAAAATTTAAAGGGTATTGTATTTGAAATAAATAAAGTAAACAAGGAATTTTATTCCAAAGTAAAGCAAATTTGAAATCAATTGTAGAATTGATGTAAATGTTTGGAATTGGAAATTTAAAGAGAATGAGATTTTGGAAATTTATAAACTGGGTTTATAAAGTGAAATAAATGTCGGTGGGCATTTTAAATATAAATTCAGGATGGGGATTTATAAGGGAAGGAGAATTGGTTTAAGAATAAATAATGATTTATTTTTAAAGAAGTGGAAGAGAAGTATTTTCTGGATAGCCAAGTACATTTGGTTTTGAAAGCAATTCTAAATATTTGTTAAAGATTTATTGTTAATTTTAAAATCAGGTTTAGAAAATCTATTATTTCAAATGTAAATCTTCAAAAGTAAGTATTTTTCAAAACTATTATTGTAATAGATATAGAAGTGATTTGGTAATACGTTTTAAAAGGAAATTTGTTTATATTTTTTTAAAGTGGTTTTATTTTAGATATTTTTAAATATATATTTTAACTTAAGTTTTAAAGTAGTTTTCAAAAGGTGTTTTATAAAGTATATTTATAATAAAGTGTTTTAAAATTATTTTTAAAATCTAAAATGGGTTGTACTTGGTATTCCAGTGAAATAAATATTTGGGAAATTATTCCGTGAAAGGAATATAGTTTGAAATTGTTTCCAATGGGGATTGGAAAGGGGAATAATACCTTGTGAAGATATTTTGGAAAAAAAATAGATAATTGGGAAAAATTATTTATTGTTGATGGTTGTTATGGATGTAAATTGATAGTTAAACAACCGACTATCAATATTGGCCAAATGCGTTGATCGTTTCGAAGAGACCGGGATCGAGTTTCCGTATACCGGGATTCTAGGTCTGGAGACTCGAATACCACTTCGATCTGGTTTGTACGTTTCGTGGGGAAACGAGGGTAATATTGATAAGGGGATAGTGTTATCAGTTCTGTTCGGACCTGGAACGGACTTGTATGGACGAATGCTTTCGGACATCGTCAGGGGACGATGGGCATTCTAAGTGAAACGTTCTGAAGGTAACGTTTAGCCTCAAGCCTCATCAACCGGGAATGACTGAAAATCAGGGGTTATGCAGCAAGGCTTCGTGGGTAGCACCCACTTGAGAGTAAAGTCATCCCTGTCTAGATGTCCCTTTTATTTCGGCTTAGTGGTGCGGTTGCTGATCCCAACCGTGGGGTGATTTTATTTGGAATTATCCAGTAAGGGATGATTCCGGTCTTGTGTTGCAGGGGAGCGGGCGTACTCCTCGGTACTGTGATCTAGGCCACGTACTGTGACAGGTGGTACCCCAGTGCCTAGTCATTCGTTGGAAATCCATTCTCCCTACGTGCCTTGTACGGTATTTGTTTGTATACCTAGTATGCTGGAATTTAATCATGTAACAATTTCAGCTATTTTAATAAGTATTTGTGAATAGACACTACTATAATATCAGAGGATTTTATAAAAAGTGTTTAGCTATCGTAAGGTAAAAACCCGACATGTTTATTTGTGGCGTGGTCTTACGAGATGCTTTTATTTTCAAAGGATTTTTGAAACTTTAATAATCAATTGAGTGTGATTTTCTCACGCTGGTATTCCAGACTGACTCGGGTGTTGTTTTATATAATGCTCGGGTCAGACCGAGATAAACAGGTTCAGATTGTAGCTGTGGAGCTCAGGAGACGAGCTGGATGGCGATACGTACTTCCGTACTTGTTTATTGTTCCGCTGTGTATTTGGATGTATATCATTGATGTGATGAACTCTGATGATGTATTCTGTAAATATATTGTATAAACAGATATATTTTTCTGTTTGTGTAAAGATCTGTTGATATATATTATATTTTATTCCGCTGCGATGGTTAGATTCTGATGTTGTTTTCTATTTTTCTTCTTCTACCTCTTCTTCTTAACTAAAATGGTTCGATTTTCCGGGTCTGGAAAGTCGGGTCGTTACATCAGCGCATTTGGCCAATATTGATAGTCGGTTATTTAACTATCAATTAACATCCACAAGCAACCATCACACAATAAATAATTTCCCACATTATTTATTTGCCCAAATATCTTTCCAAGATATATTTCCGAATTTTCAAAACTCATTTGAAAACAATTTCAAAACAGTTTCCGCTTACGGAATACATTTCCAAATATTTATTTCCTCTGAAACACCAAGTACAAAACACTTAGATTTTAAAATAATCTTAAAACACTTTACTATAAATATACTTAATAATATTGAAATTTAAAAAAACTACTTTAATACCTTAACAAAATATATACTTAAGAAATATTTAAAATGAAACCACTTTACAAATATAAACTAAATTTCTCTTTTTAAAATACAATACCAAATCACTTTTATATAATTACTACAATAATAGATCTTTGAAAAATACTTACTTTAAAGTTTAAATATTTAAAAAGAATAGGTTTCCTAAAACATACTTACTTAGGAAATTAACATTTAGAAATAATAAATTTTCTAAAATATGCTTTTAAAAATACAATTAGAACTTTTAACTTATATTAAAATTGCTTTGAAAACGTACTTGGCTATACAGAGAAATATCCTTCTCACTCCCATCTTTTAAAAATAAAATAACATTTATTTTTAAACCAAACCATATCCTTTTATAAATTCCCACTTTGAAATTATATTTCAAATATCCTCTGATATTTTATTTTACTTTACAAACCCAGTTTATCTCTCCCAAATCTCATTTCTCTTTAAAATTCAAATTCCAAAGTATTTAAATCAATTTATAATTGATTTCCCAATTTATTTTACTTTGAAATAAATTTCTTTACTTAATCCATTTATTTCCAACTTCATTAACTTCCAGATTTTATTTCTCATTATGATTTAAAATCTTTAAACCGAAACACAAGTTTCAGATTTCCCAAATTCCTTCTCTTTTTAATTACATTTAAACATTGAATTAAAATAAATTTTTATCCCTTTAAATAACATCACATAAGTCTTCTTTAAATTCAACATTTCTCTATTTATTCAAAATTCCTCTTTTCCATATTTAATTTATTCGAATTCACTAGAATTACTTAACTTAATTTTACTCTTTTATATTTTTCCAAAAATCCAATTCAATTGCTTTTGATAACTCATTATACTGGGAAATTCAATCCAACCAGATTATCCAATATAAATTATCACAGGATAACAACAATCATATCACAGAATATTTAAACAAAAATTAAATATTTTGAGGAATCCAGTTGGATCCCTCCAACCTGTTTCCCTGCATCCACAGACGTTAGCACAATACCAATTCCACTTCGAGGTGGAATATCGCGGTATATGGGTTTTATAAAATATCATCCGCTATTATGCGGCGCATAGGGTCTCATCCGCTATATAATGCGGGAATATCAACTCCAATATATACATATGCCAATATGTATATATTGCTATATACTACTATATATATATAGCACATCAATCAATGCAATCATCCAATCAATTATTTAAATTTAACCATTTAAATTTAAATTCAACTGAGTGAGATTAACTCACCTTAGCTTTATTTTTGGTTTGCAACCCACTTCCAATCCGGTTTGCTTCTATCAGATTTTAACCTTGAATATCATTACGAAATCCATTAATATTCGAATAAATCGAATAATCAATTATCGTTATTGTTTAATTTTGACTAATGATTCACTTTAAAAAAAATGATTAAATTTAATCAAAGAATTAAATTTTAAACTAATTTTCTTTTCACAAATTATTTTTGATACTAAAATAATTCAGTAAGTTTGTTAAACAAATTAATCTCCACAACATCTTATATTAAAAATTAAACTAGTAAGTTAAGAAAGTGTATATATTTTCCTCTTAAGTTAATAACAAAATAAGGATTTACTTTACTGTAAAGAAATTTCTCTTGTAAATCAAAATGGTTTTAAAACTTCTGTAAAATAAATCTTCTTATCCTATATATATATATATCTGTTTTCAGCAGTTTATAACTAATATATATATATTAGTATTATTATTTTGAATGGTAATAAGATAATTTTAGAGTCGAACATTTTAAATTCAAATCGAAGAAGAAGAAAGCAAGAAGCCGTTTACCCCAAACATGATCGACTTGCCCAGCCTTCAGTTTGCCGCAACCCAGCACCGAGTCGCTCCACATCTTCGCGGCTACCAAATCACCTCGAAACCCTACCCAGACGAAACCCTAATGATGACTTCGAAAATCACCAGCCCCGCATCGCCTTTCGACGACGCCAGCTCGCGAAACTCCTGCCGCCTCCTCCCAGATCGAGCTGCCCCGCCCCATCACGCGAACGCGTGCGCCTCATCACTTAATTCGTCGCCGAGCCTCCCTTGTTCGAATGAAATCGAACCCGCATCCCTCACTTCGATCAGAAGAATACGACTGTCGAACGAATTCGAATTCGTTCGTTTCGTTTTTTTTATATATACTCGAACGCCTAATTGACAGGAGGGAAGACGAAATTTTTGCGTTGGGATGTTTTGAAAAGGCACGGTGATATTTATCTGTATAACGAATTTAAAGAGAGGATTGGAGACGTGATTTTGTTCGGCCATTTATTTTTCTGAAGCTTCATATGAAATTTGAAAGAGGGGAAATCGATTTCATCTGGTTTGTATTATTAAAAAGAAAAGGAAGAATGAAGCGTGTTGGAGAAGGAACGAGAACGTTCTGATATGGGGATTTATTGACCAGTCAAAGAAAGTATGTTTTATATTTAAATTCAAATCGTCTCGAATAAAGCAACTCAAAATCTCGACCTCCAAACGAGACATGCCACTAGACGTTCGTAATGTTATACCCCTGTTCCGAACACAATGGAAGGGGTTTCGAGTCCAAATTCGCTCGTATGGAGAAGATAGCTTTTTGGACCCAATAATTATATTGAATTTTTGATTAAATTTCAAAGCGTTTATATATCGTACGCTTACACAACAACTCCAAACGCTCCGAAATTTGAAATCCGATAATAATACAATACTACGGATCCCATGGAACTGGTTTCGTCGAATTCCGAGACTGTGCCTCGGAAGGCTATTTTAAAATTCGATTTAAACGATATATTTTTAAAACTGAACAAAACTCTTTAAAATTCCATTTTAAAAGTTTCATCACCTTCAATATTAACAATATAAATTTTCTGAACCTTTAAACTATTTTCAACAGGCTCGAAACTCAGGATTCTCTATTTTACCCTATTTTCGATTGTTTAATTCAATAATCTATCATCCAATAAATACTGTATATTTGAAAATAAAGTTAAAATTTAATCTTCGAATATTTAAAATAAATTAAATATTCTCATTTCAAATATACAAAAATTCCGGGTCGTCACACATCGTATAATTAACAGATAATGGTGTCAGATGTCACAGGTGAACTGATATAGGTAATAACATATAAAAAAGTGTAAATAACTAACAACAGCATATTTCAATTGTCGTTTCAATTGAAATCAAATTTAATAAATAAAAGAACGTTAATCGTGAGTGATTGCTCACCTTTCGAGGTTAGAGAATACAGAAGATGTCACGGAATGAAAAGAGATACGAACCCAAGCATGGATTTCGAAGCAAAGCAATATTGGCAAGAATCGACGACAAACAAGCTGATAGATAGGAATCGATGAGAATAAATCAAAATCAGATTCTGATATAAACAGAAAATTTATACATTACTATAATATATATAAAATTTCAATATTTTTAATTGAAATAACATAAGAATTTCAAAATCATAACTAAATCAACTCATATAATTATTTAAAAATCTATATTATTGCAAAAATCAATACATGGACAGCTTATAAATATTGAATAGTAATATCGATATCTATTTTAAATCATAATGTCCCTTTCAAAATACTAACATATATTGTTACAAACCCATACGTTTTTAAACATTAACAGCAAAACAAAGCATAATGTATATTTTGATATACATAGGTTCTAAAATAGATCTAACTTTATAGCTTCAAAAAATCAAAACGTATACATTATTATATACAAATCATTGTTTACAAATACATTATTATACTCATACTGATACATCCCGACATTATATACTAATATATATAACTCCAAGTTTTGAAACGGCCATAGAGAACCCAAAATATACATATATGTAAAATATACATAAACTTACTTAAGAAAACCAAAAACTTATATATAAACTATTATAGCATATATAATACACCTCGACAGAACGCACAACCATATATGTACTCTTTATTACAAAAAAATTTGAAGACTTATACATTACAGTAGCCTCTGTATCTCTAAAATTATTATAAACTTTATAAATAAACAAAAGTATATAATGTATGTATAACCATCATGAGTGAACTAATATATATAACAGCACCCATTGCCTACTCTCAAAACTTTAAACAACTAACATATATAGCTTGTAAAAAAAAGGAACAAGTAAAACTGGTTTTATTTAAAGTTATATAAATATATATATAAACTTTATGTAACAGATCTTATTTTCTATAATACATACCTGCAACTTAGTATATATATTCAAACTGATTTGTAAATTATACCTATATATTCAAACAATATTACACATATTATCTATATTCATTTAAACAAAACCCCTTTCAAAATATATGTCTGTTACAAATAAGTAGGCTAGTAGAACTAGTTATATACATGCGAAATATAAGTAAAATTAACGTGAGCTATAGGAAATGACAACACCTCTCAAATCTTTGAAACAAGCTCTTAAACTGTACAACATAAAATGTGTGTCTTGAAAACACTCATATGGAAATGCATGCGTAAATGTGTACAAGTTCTTAAGGCAACCATACTGTGTAATATTTTTTTTATTTACATATAAAAGTTGGAAACATTATATACTTACATAATATATTTTATTTACTAATAGATCAATAAACAATACACCTATAAACTATAACATAACTATGCCATTACCAGTTCAACGAAGAAGTGAAGGCTGAGGGGAAAAGGAGAAAGGGTTTCTCGAGTTGCTGGAGGGTGAAGAAAAAGCAGTGCAGATGCCGAGGTGGCTGTGCTCGGCGTTGGTGGTGTGGCAGACAGGCTGTAGTGGCGAGTAGCTCGGTAGAGATGATGAACAGACAAGGACACGAGCGGGGAGGCCAATGGTGGAGGACAGAGGGGTGAGCGGAGGGGGAAGTTGCGTGGGGAAGGGGTCGGTTGACATGGATGTGGATGAACCGCCATGGTGGTTGGCGACTAGGCAAGGCAGGAGGACGGAGGCCGAGGGTTACAAGGTGCGGGAGGGAGACGATGTTGATGCGGCCATGTTGAGTGGAGGTCGATCACTTGGCAAGCAGATCTACACTGAGAAGAAGGTTGATATGCACAACTTTGAAATTTTTATTTTTTTTTCTTTTCTTTCTGTAAGACAGACGAAGGAGATAAAAAATAGGGGAAGGGGAAAATGAAAATTGGACGAATGAAATGAAGAATAAGGAAATTAGCAAGATAGTAAAAGGTGGAACGGTCGAATGGAAAAAGTCAAATGTGTAAATTCAAGAAAATGAATGCGAGTGGTTGTTGATTTTTGTACGGTAGAAATTTGAAAGGTCACGTGAATTTCAAAGATTTAAACAGTATCGATATGGACACCATTTTACTGATTTCACAAATACCAGGGTTCGAAAAATAAAAATAAATATAACGCTGAGATCAGTACGACGAGACGATCAAAACGGTATACAAATATCAGTGGTATGATTGAATTATAAAAATTCGAATTTTTCTACTGGCGGAAAATGCAAGAAAAACGCAGAAAAATAAGATCGACGGAGCTAAAGAAGTTCTAATTAGGAAAAACGAAAAATGACATCTTGCTCAGAAGATGGTTTAGAATTTTTCTATATAAAAATATTTAGGTTTCGAAAACATTTTATTTTCATCGCTTTTTAACTGATTAAATTGAAGTAAATTTACGCACGAAATAAACTTTCATATTTTCGGACGAAAATTTACCAGTTGTTATGTTTAATTAGACGCATTCCAAATAATAAATTTTTATTTCAAAATTTTATCATTTAAAATTTCACAAAATTTCGACTAATTACGTTATTAAAACAGTTAAAATTTACGGGTCGTTACACTCTGTTATTTATATTGATGATATATGCCTATTATATTATTTTCATATATGTTATCACTCTGCAAGTTCCCTGTTAGTATAGAATTCCCTATGGGTTGAAATGATACATACCCGAACGATCTGTAGAATAGGAGAAAAATCGTTATGGGTTGAAATGATAAACCCAAGCGATTTTCATTTAATTGAATTTGGGATTGCGGGTTGAAAAGATATATACCTGTATATATTTAAATTAGGGATTGAAATGATAAATATCTGTATCACCTGACCATAGGATAGAAAATTTTATATAGACACTGTTGGTCGATATATAAATATTTTGAAATGATTTCTATGGTTTTGGAAAGAAATATATGATTTGATAAATATTGATTTTAAGATATTATGTATATATGTTATATTATTAAGGCTAAAATTTAGATTTTTGAATTTAAAGGTTTGGAAATTTTAAAGGTTATAAGTTAGTTTTGAAATTATATTTTTTAATAGATTTTATAATGATTTTTATAAATAAAGGTTGGAAAGATAGTTTTGAAATTGATTTGAAATAGTATTTAATTAAGGATTCTATTTAATTAAATCGATTTGAAACTTATAGAATTTGAGATTTTTAAAGGATATGATTTTATAACTTGATTTTGGTTTAAGATGATTAAATGAATATTTCAAGTTTAAAATAAATTGAAGGAAATATTTAGTGATTTGAAATTTGGGGTTTTATTTAAATGATATTGGATTTATTAAGTAAATACTTTCAAACTAAATAATAGTAAAGTAAATTTGAGATATAAATGAAATTATCAAATTTAGTTTTGAAATGTCGAATATTTAAAGTTTTAAAATATATTGAAATTGAAATGGTATATTTTGTGGGTCAAATCTGTATTTGAAATTGATATAATTTGAAATGGTTTATTGAGAAATTGAATTGAGTTGAAATTGATGAATTAAGATTGAATAAAATTTGAATTTTGGAATTCGAGTTGATTTGAATCGATTTGTGAAATTTGAGGAAGCTATTTTATTATATAAAGTATTTTAGAACAATATTTAAAACTATTTTATATTTTACTATATAAATTAGTTTAATATAAACTATTTAATATAAATCATTTTCAATATAAACTATTTAATATAAACTATTTTAATATACTAACTATTTTATTATAAACTATTTTAACTTATAACTATTTTATATAAACTATTTTATATAAACTATTTTATTATATATACTATTATAAATATCTAAACTATTTAAGTAGTGGAAGTAATGATTTCAAATTTATGAATTTCAAAGTTATGTTTTCAAAGTGTTGTGATTTCCAAAGTATTATAAATCCTAAGTTTATAATGTCGAAAGTGTTATAACTTTGAAAAGTGTTATTGATTTGGAAATGAATATTATTTTAAGTGAGAAATGATATCGTATTGATATGGTTTTGAAATGGATATGATATTTTGGTTTTGAAGTATAAACTATTTTGAAATGACCGCGGTGTTATAATAACGTTTGGTTGTTAAAGAGACCGGGATTGGTTATTGTCTTACTCTCTACCAATGCCGAAAACCACTTTAACAACCGTGTACGCGGTGGATATTCTAGAATGAAGTAGGATGGTGGGGACGATCCTATATGAGGTATATACGTGGACTTGACTCCCGTGAGTTAGCATAAGGTGGCTAAAACAGGAGCAATCGACGGGCCAAGTGAGGTAGCTCCTCCGATCGGACACACTCATTCGATACCATTCTATTACTTTGTGATTGATTGGGTACACCCCTCGGATTTTTGGGAGTGTGGCTCGAGGTGGGCGATTGCTGCGGCTTTGTGTTACCACCAGCCCGGAAGTGTAATTGGTATATCTACCCTGGCATTGCCTAGTTGTGCCATGTCACCTACCATATCGAGACCACTACGAGTTTGATTTGTGTCGTACCTATGGAGTATCCTCTGGTAGTTCCAGTTTATGAGGTATTACAGTACTATATAGACTATTGGCACTATAAAATGTGTTAAGGGGGATATGGATAACGCCTTAATGCTATTTTAATAGTTTACTTTACTTTAGACATTATTATAATAGCGTTTATTACTACATAGTAGATAGTTCCATGGATCCTTAGAGGATGGTTATCCCAACATCCTTTGAGTTACTTGTATTTCAGTTGATATTTCACTTGAGTTGGATTTATTGATATAAGAATGTTAATCCTGACTCGAGTGTTTTGTGTTTTTCTTTACGCTCTGGTCAGACTTAGTGTCACAGCATTAGAGACTCACCTTTGGAGTTGGAGCTTCGCTTGGAGATCCGTCTATATCTATTCAGCTTCTAGTTATTCAGTTGACACCAGTGATGTATTCAGTTTATTGTTATTTGACTATTGTATTCGAGACTTCTGTTGTATCTTATTTTAACTCTGTTATATATATAGTAGCTTCATGAACTACTATTCTTTTGTTTCCGCTGCTTATTGTTATATTACTCTGTGTTTGTGATTCTGTGATTATTTTATTTACTGTATATGCTGAGATTTGCCAAATTTAAATTAACAATCTATATTTTGAGCAATTCAAGTACGACATGTGCAGATGCGAATGGTTAAAAATTTCAGGATGTTACATGTGGTATCAGAGCTTTGGTTGTAGGCAAAACTTAGCATATAAAGTAAATTTAATTATGGAATCACCTTCGTTCGAGCTTGAATCTCTTCCTCTTTGACTCGATTTTCTTTGAATTTTGGAACGTTCTCCTCGGTTCCTAAATCCATTCTTGTCTTCCCCTATCCAAATTCTTGATTCTAGAGCACCCCATAGCTCCACTGAATGATTTATAAAAGAGTAAAACTCCTTTACAACAGGCATTGATTCACCGGAGATTTCTACATCCTCGGTTTACGATGCTGCTATCTTTTGCTATACTCGAATTATATCTCTGGCAATCGAATGTCGATTTGCTCCAAATTTCTGCCTCGATCTTATTTGAAATCACGGTTGACCCAGTTAAGATCGCCCGCGATTCATATAAGTTATCCGTCTTTCTCTTTTGTTATTTAATCATTCTTATATCCCTATCGAACCATCTTCTAGTCTGAATTCTTTTGATTAGAGTCTCTCAAAAATTTGAATCTCTATCCTTGTTTTGAAATCCATTTTGGAATCATCGAGTGAGGGAGTGTATTTGAAATTAATATTAAGTTGTTTTATATATTGTGTTGTTTGAGTTGTTGATGTTGATTTGGGGTTTCGATCGATTTGTCTGATCAACGCTATCGATAGGAATTCCAAAACACTTGAACAGAGCAAACTGACACAATATTATTTTCAAATTTGGTAAATGAAATAAATTTGTATGATTATATTATATATATAAGTAAAATTTTCAGGAATTTAATAATTTATTTAAATTGGTTGTTTGAAATGATAATATTTGATTATCATTTATTGTTCTATAAATGAATTTATAAACATGGTTTATAAATTGATTTGGAATTGAAATGAATTTAAATTAAGAATTTGAGAATTTAATTTCCGATGATTTCAAACTTTGGTTTTAAAGTTTTAAAGTGTATATTATTTAAACTATTTTCAAATAGAAATCGTTTCAAAGAATTTAAATGTTTAAATCAATGCCCTCCTCTTTCGTCGCTGGAAAATAATTTCGGTGGTGGCAGCCACATCATCGACATTCATTTTCAAGTTTTAGAGTGGAGTGACCATTCTGTAGCTCTACTACACTTTTGTTGAAAAAAAATTGTTTTGAACTTCTTAAGTATGACTTAATATATATATATATAGGTATGATTTGATTTGACATATATTGTGTGTGTGTGTGTGTATATATATATATTTATCTATAAAATGGTTTGACGTTAATCGGGAATCGAATTCTTAAAGTATTTAAATTTGGAGTAATTTAGTTGGGAAAAGTATACTTTATAATACCCAATTTCATTCTAATATAACTTACCTAAATCATTCAAAAGTTGAACATGTAATTGGATAATATACAATATAAGATGATTTTATAAATAAAATTTGAGTGATCATAATAAATGTTATACACTTAATTTGTAATTATAAAAATCTTAATAGTGATAAATAGAATAATAAGTTAATTGAATAATAAATGAGATAAATAAAATAAATTTTGTTATGAAGAAATTAATAAATTGAAATTAGATCAACTTAATGAAATACCTTAAATTTAAAATCAATTATTGAATATTAATTAATTTAATTTGAAATTTATATGGTTTAAATTAATTGTTTTATTTTATTTTTCAATCTGTTTCCTTTCTGGTTGTTTCTATTCTCCTACCTCTTTCCTTTTCGGGGACGAAAAGTTTTGAGTGGGGGAGAGTGTAATGACCCGTAAATTTTAAACTGTTTAATAACGTAATTAAACTGAATTTTGTGAAATTTTAAATAATTAAATTTTGAAATAAAAATTTGATATTTGTAATGCGTCTTCTTAAACATAACAAATGGTAAATTTTCATCAGATAATATGGAAGTTTATTTTCTAGTGTAATTTTATTTCAATTTAATCAGTTAATATTTGATGATAATTAAATATTTTCCAAACCTGAATATTTTTATACAATAAATTTGTAAATCATTTTCTGAGTTAGACATCATCTTTCGTTTCATCAAATTTTGACTACTATTGCTCCGTTTATCTTATTTCCAGCGAAATTGTAGAATTTTTCGGTACCGATATCGATTTTGATAGGATGGTCGTATCGCTGGTATCTGTATACCGTTTTGATCGTCTCATCGTGCTGATCTCTACGGTATATTCATTTCTATGTTTCGGAGCTCCAGTACGTAGCGGAATCCGTGAAACGATTTGTCGTAATGGTACCCGTTTTAACACTTTTGGATTCTTTGACTTTTCAGTTATCCAGGTGAAATCAAATGGTCATCAACAATTATTATTTCACCTTTTGACCATTACAACTCCCACTGTTCAATATTTTCTGGTTTGTCTATTCATTTCTATTTTAGGTACGTGACTTTAATTTGGCACTCCTTTCATTTGGAAAAGAAAGTCATATAATGTCAGTTGTATCTCTATCTTCCTCCGCTCGTTCTCTTCTATTTGCAACTCATGCGACCTCCATTACTTCCTCCGCTCCACTAAAATATCCTGCTCCTTCAATCGCGCAGCAGCCCGAGCCCTTCAATCCAGCGCCGCTTCAATCTCGACAAGCAACCACCCATGGCCGAAGCTCCGTTCGACTACCCTACTCACCTACCCACTCCAAGATCTCCACCTCGCCGAATGACAACAGACCCGAGCTCACGTGTCTCCTCCCTTTTCCTCTCGCCTGACATTTTTCCACCGCCTGTAGCCGATCGTCACCCTTAAAACACAAGTCAAGTAAGTATAAAAAGGGATCCATTGTTTACATATACTAATTTATACGTGTGATTTAGCCTTCTTATATTTGTCACCCTTAAGCTCATGTGTCTTCTTATATTTGTGTTTACAATAAGTATTTGCTCTAGAGGTGTGTATATATATATATATATTATAGTGTTATATTCTGTGTTGTATATATATTATATAAGAAGGTAGTATATAATATGTTAGCTTAAAAATATTTATATCAGTTCATTTATATGTGTCTGTGCATACTTTATTATATAGATGAAGTTGCTTGTTATTTATAAAGTTTTGTAAGTTTGCCAGAGTTATTAAAGTATAAGTTATTTATTTATATAATTTCTTATCTATATATTACAGCTTATTTTACTTGTTAGCTAATGTATCTTGTTCGTATCTGTTTTACAGTTTATGTAAGAATTTATATATAAGAGTTATAAGCTTAAAGTATATACGTTATGTTCTATATAAGTAAAGCTATTTGTTTATATAATATGTTTAAATTGCATATATATATAAGAATGTAGTGATCGCTGTTTATATATCTATATATATAATTATTGTTTGGCTATAGTTATATACAAGCTTTGGATTGGATAAGTTAGTTTATATATTTTATATATACTACTGTAAAGTATTGTATATCACATTTATATGAATATATAGTTTGATTTAAATATATATTTGTTATAAGTTTATTTAAGTTATGTATATACATTATACAGTAGCTTATATGGAAAAATATATATCAACTGCAGAATTGTTGCTATGTAAAGTAGGTCGTATTGTTAAAGTATGTTATATATTATGGGCCTGTGTCAATTGAGTGTATATGTATAGGCTTTAATATTGCAGCTTTTACATGTTTATGGTAGTAAATTTTATTAATGACAATAGAGTTATATAAGTCTGTATCATACCTGATTGGTAGATTAGTTATACATATTGTTTTTATATATATTTATATATGTTATATAAACTAGTTGTTTACTAAGTTTTTATTGTTCGAATATATAATAGTATATATGCATACTTTGACAGTTATATAGCTCATACATTCTGGTTTTCATATATATATATATATTTATATATATATATTGTAAATATTAATGTTAAAGATATAACATGTAGGTAAGCGTTTTGCATTTTATAAGTGTATATATATATATTTCAAAATATAAGGTAATATATGTTTGAATTTTTATATGGGTGTTTAATTTGAATAATAGAATTTGAAATACATATACATTCAATATAAATGTGTTTGAATTTAAAATATGATTTATATATATGATTATATATAAGTTCACTTATAACAATTTTACTCATCGATCCAGTTCTAATTTGATTTTGTCGATTCCTTTTCATCAGCTTTGATCGTCAAATTCGTGCCAATCTTGCTTTACTTTGGAATTTGTAGCTTGCTCTGTAGTCAAACTCTCTAGCCTCGAAAGGTGAGCAATCACTCACGATTAACGTTCTTATATTTATTAAATTTGATTTCAATTGAAATATGCTGCTGTTAGTTATTTACATTGCTATATATATGTTATTATCTATATCTGTTCACATGTGACATCTGACACTATTATCTGTTATTTATATTGATGATATATGCATATTATATTATTTTCATATCTGTTATCACTCTGCAAGTTCCCTATTAGTATAGAATTCCCTATGGGTTGAAATGATACATACCCGAACGATCTGTAGAATAGGAGAAAAATCGTTATAGGTTGAAATGATAAACCCAAGCGATTTTCATTTAATTGAATTTGGGATTGCGGGTTGAAAAGATATATACCTGTATATATTTAAATTAGGGATTGAAATGATAAATATCTATATCACCTGACCATAGGATAGAAAATTTTATATAGACGCCGTTGGTCGATATATAAATATTTTAAAATGATTTTTATGGTTTTGGAAAGAAATATATGATTTAATAAATATTGATTTTAAGATATTATGTATATATGTGATTTTATTAAGGCTAAAATTTAGATTTTTAAATTTATATGTTTGGAAATTTTAAAGGTTATAAGTTAGTTTTGAAATTATATTTTTTAATAGATTTTATAATGATTTTTATAAATAAAGGTTGGAAAGATAGTTTTGAAATTTATTTGAAATAGTATTTAATTAAGGATTCTATTTAATTAAATCGATTTGAAACTTATAGAATTTGAGATTTTTAAAGGATATGATTTTATAACTTGATTTTGGTTTAAGATGATTAAATGAATATTTCAAGTTTAAAATAAATTGAAGGAAATATTTAGTGATTTGAAATTTGGGGTTTTATTTAAATGATATTGGACTTATTAAGTAAATACTTTCAAACTAAATAATAGTAAAGTAAATTTGAGATATAAATGAAATTATCAAATTTAGTTTTGAAATGTCGAATATTTAAAGTTTTAAAATATATTGAAATTGAAATGGTATATTTTGTGGGTCAAATCTGTATTTGAAATTGATATAATTTGAAATGGTTTATTGAGAAATTGAATTGAGTTGAAATTGATGAATTAAGATTGAATAAAATTTCAATTTTGGAATTCGAGTTGATTTGAATCGATTTGTGAAATTTGAGGAAGCTATTTTATTATATAAAGTATTTTAGAACTATATTTAAAACTATTTTATATTTTACTTTATAAATTAGTTTAATATAAACTATTTAATATAAATCATTTTCAATATAAACTATTTAATATAAACTATTTTAATATACTAACTATTTTATTATAAACTATTTTAACTTATAACTATTTTATATAAACTATTTTATTATATATACTATTATTAATATCTAAACTATTTAAGTAGTGGAAGTAATGATTTCAAATTTATGAATTTCAAAGTTATGTTTTCAAAGTGTTGTGATTTCCAAAGTATTATAAATCCTAAGTTTATAATGTCGAAAGTGTTATAACTTTGAAAAGTGTTATTGATTTGGAAATGAATATTATTTTAAGTGAGAAATTATATCGTATTGATATGGTTTTGAAATGGATATGATATTTTGGTTTTGAAGTATAAACTATTTTGAAATGACCGCGGTGTTATAATAACGTTTGGTTGTTAAAGAGACCGGAATCGGTTATTGTCATACTCTCTGCCAACGCCGAAAACCACTTTAACAACCGTGTACGAGGTGGAGATTCCAGAATGAAGTAGGATGGTGGCGACAATCCTATATGAGGTATATACGTGGATCTGACTCCCGTGAGTTAGCATAAGGTGGCTAAAACAGGAGCAATTGACGGACCAAGTGAGGTAGGTCCTCCGATCGGACACACTCCTTCGATACCATTCTGTTACTTTGTGATTGATTGGGTGCACCCCTCGAATTTTTGGGAGAGTGGCTCGAGGTGGGCGATTGCTGCGACTTTGCGTTACCACCAGCCCGGAAATGTAATTGGTATATCTACCCTGGCATTGCCTAGTTGTGCCGTGTCACCTACCATATCGAGACCACTACGAGTTTGATTTGTGTCGTGCCTATGGAGTATCCTCTGGTAGCTCCAGTTTACGGGGTATTACGGTACTGTATAGGCTATTGGCACTATAAAATGTGTTAAGGGGGATATGGGTAACACCTTCACGCTATTTTAATAGTTTACTTTACTTTAGACATTATTATAATAGCATATATTACTAAATAGTAGATAGTTCCACGGATCCTTAGAGGATGGTTATCCCAACATTTTTTGAGTTACTTGTATTTCAGTTGATATTTCACTTGAGTTGGATTTATTGATATAAGAATGTTAATCCTGACTCGAGTGTTTTGTGTTTTGCTTTACGCTAGGGCCAGACTGAGTGTCACAGCATTAGAGACTCACCTTTGGAGTTGGAGCTTCGCTTGGAGATCCATCTATATCTATTCAGCTTCCAGTTATTCAGTTGACTCCAGTGATGTATTCAGATTATTGTTATTTGACTATTATATTCGAGACTTCTGTTGTATCTTATTTTAACTCTGTTATATATATAGTAGCTTCATGAACTACTATTCGTTTGTTTCCGCTGCTTATTGTTATAATACTCTGTGTTTGTAATTCTGTAATTATTTTATTTACTGTACATGCTGAGATTTTCCAAATTTAAATTAACAATCTGATATTTTGAGTAATTCAAGTCCGACATGTGTGGATGCGAATGGTTGAAAATTTCAGGATGTTACAAGTTGGGTATTTATTTTATTTTCTTCTTCGGGCAGGCTAGTTTTTTTTATGACCGAGCTTCAATTTTTAATGCAAAAACTGTCTCATGATGTAGCTGTACTTTCCAACACTGAACGGAATAGCGATTACTGACTAGAAGACATGAATTATCACCAAGCTCATTTTTCGCTCATCTTATGGAACAACTTGCGCTTTTATCTCTAAATGTGCAAATATTACTTGATAAATAATATTGGCATTCACACCTTTTGCATAATTACATAACTCTTTTGTAGATTTGCACCCTAATTTTTCCCTTTACTTTGCTATATAGGTACATAGAACATTCCTTTGCTATATGGAAGATTGCTAGCTAAAGTTGCTAATAAAAGGTATGTCTTTATACATTTGAATGTGCACGCTATTATGAAGTATATTTTGTTATATATGATATAAATCCGATCTTGTTTCGATCGTATAAATGTATATTGAATTGGGATGTGCAGGAAAGCACTAACCGCGCAAAGGAGGTGCTGTCGAAAATTCATGAAATCCGATAAGTTTATAAAAATCAACAAGGTTTATAAGAATTAACTAAGTTAATAAAGTTATATAAAAATTAAATAATTTTCTAAAAATTAACTAAGTTTTATAAAATTAAATTAATATCCAAATATTAATAAAATTTTATAAAATTTAAATAAATTTATGAAAATTAACTAAGTATAAAAATTTAACTAAGATAACTAAGTTATATAAAAAATAATTAAAATTAAAAATTTTTACTTAATTTATAAAAATTAACTAATTTTTATAAAAGTTAACTACGTTATCAAGTTTTATACAAATTTAACTAGATTAACTAAAAGTTTATAAAAATTAACTAATTCTTATAAAATTTATATAAAAATTAACTAAAATTATTAAATTGATTTATAAACTAAGTCTTATAAATATTCAACTAAGTTAATTAAGTGAGTTTTATAAAAATTAATTAAAGAATATAAAAATTAACTAAGTTATATAAAAATTAACTAAGTTAATTGAGTTTTATAAAAATCAACAAAATTTAAATTTTTTTAATTAAATTGACTAAAGTTTATGAAATTTAATTTAGTTTTATAAAAATCATGTTCTCTATTTTGAAATCTTTGTTAAATTATTATAAAAATTGACTAAGTTTTATAAAAACTATCTAATTTTTATAAAAATTAACTAATTAACTAAGTTTTATAAAAATTAATTTAGTTTATAAGAATTAACTAAATTTAAAAGAAGAATAATAATATATAATATAATAATAGTAGTAGTAGTTGTAACGACCCAGAATTTTGAACAAATTAAATTGAGAATATTTAATTAATTTTAAATATTTGAACGATGATTTAATTTGAATCCCCGATTTTAATTTGAATTTGACGATTAAATTATAAAATTTAATCTATTGAAACTGGATGAAAATTTGAATCTTCAATTTAAAGCTAAAGTAAAATATTTCAAACGCTTGTAAAATTTATATTGATAACACTGAAGATAACAGGAGCTTCAGAATTGAAATTTAAACTGTTTCGTTCAGTTTTGAAATTTAATTGTTCGAACCAATATTTAAAAATAGTCATTTTTCAAACAGTCTCGGAATTCGACGAAACCAGTTCCATTGGGTCCGTAATATTGCATTATTATCGGGTTTCAAATTTCGTAGCGTTTGGAGTTGATATGAGAGCACACGATAGTTAAACGCATTGGAATTTAATCAATTTCAAATTTAAATTTAAATTTAAATTTTTGGTCAAAGACAGCACGTTCTTCCCTAAAGACACGCCCCGTTGTTCACGCTGAAGACCACGAAATGATCATGCAACCCATCACGTTTTCTCTGTTTTAAATTTCACCTCCTCACTTCATTCTCGTTCGAAATCAAACGAAAAGAAAAAAATGGTGGCCTCGACTTCTATTCAAAATTTGAAAACCGGGGTTCAAGTCGTTCGATTCCTAACAACCGATTCACTTTGGGATTCGCGAACGCGCGCTCTCGCATGGTCGAGAAGGCGTCGAGAGGGTTTCGAGGGACGCGTAACTGAAGGTGTTCGCGATGGTTTTGGGAGGAGGGCAGCAGGTCGACTTTGGTGGCGCGATGGCATCTGGTGACGGGGACAAAGGCTCGCTCGCGATTTCTAGGGCTTTGAGGCCGGTGGCCATGGGATCGACTGGAAAAGGGGAAACTCGACCTCGATTCGAACGTGGCAGAGATCTCGAGCACGACGAGATGGAAGGGCGATGATGGCGGTGGCAGCGCGAGTTGATTTGGGTTTTTAGGTATTTCATCTGCAGGTTTATTTATTACTCTCTTGTTTTTAAGCATATTGTTATGTATATATATATATATATACAGAGCAAGATATTAGTTCAGATTTTTTTTATATCAGGAATAAACTTTTAGATAAAATAAAATTTGTTAAATGAAAATAAATATTCATACAAATCAATTTGAAAATTGTTGAAGTTAAAATTTTTAAAAGACAGGAATGGTATTTTTGGAATGTGAAAAGTTTATATATAAGGAAAATTAGTTAAAATATAATTTCTAGTAAGAAAAAGAAATTTTATAATTAGTTGGATAAATTTATTTAAGGATAAGTTAATTTAAGCTATTAAAAGAAGATTAGTTTAAATTTAATTTTTAGTTAAAACAATTTTTAAAGACAAAATTGGGTTAGACGAAACTATCAGTGAATTAAACTATTTTTGTTGCAAACTAAAAATAAAATATATATACAGAAGCAGAAAGAAGGAAAATTTAGTTTTTAAAATTTATTGATGGTTAAATAAAATTATTAAAGGAGAAATGTGTTAATCTAAAACAATTAAAAACGAAAATTAATTGTTCAATTGACTCGAATATTGACAGATTGTGTAAATCATTTATACAAGGTTTAAAATGAAGAAAACAAACTGGATGGGAAATGGGATTGCAAAAATAAAAGCTAAGGTGAGATCTTCTCACTCAAATGAAAGTGGATTTTCTTTTACAGTTATTGATTGATTGATTGACTGCTTGGATGTGATATTAGATATAGTAGGATATATATCTATATATAGCAATATATACATATTGGCATATGTATATATTGGATTGATTGATTTCCCGCCTCGTATAGCGGATGAGACCCTATTGCGCCGTTAGTAAGCGGATTTTTATAAAAACCCATATACCGCGATATTCCACCTCGAAGTGGAATTGGTATTGTGCTAACGTCTTTGGATGCAGGAAAACAGGTTGGAGGGATCCAACTGGACCCCTCACATTGATTGAATTTATTTCTACTGCGATATGAATCTGTGAATGATTATATTGATGTTATTGTTCATATTGATGTTTGGAAATTGTTTGAAAGCTATAGATTTAGCTGAATGGATGTTTGATATCATTGGATTCCAAAATAAACTAAATCGAATTTTTGTAATTCAAGTAGAAATTTTTAAGTGAATTGATTTTTAGAAATGGAATAAATTTTGAAGAAAAGAATTTAAAAGTATAAAAGTTGATTTTTATAATATTATCGAATTTATTCCAGAATAAAATGGAAATGATTAAATAAATGAATTTCATATAATAGTGATTATAAATTGAGGAATTTAATTTAAAATTTGGATTTTTAAATAGATTGAAAGAAACAATTGAAATTTGTTTTCTTTAAAAGGAATTTATTTAAAAAGAGATAAGTTGGAAATCCAATTAGAAATTTAATCGGTAAATTGAAATAATTTGGGAAATCAATGTAAAATGATTTCAATTTGAAGAATCCAGTTAAAAACAGGATATTGAATAATTTGAAAAGAATAAGGAATTTATTTTAGTAGTGAAAATAAATTTAGAAATCAATTTGTAATTGATTTGGAATTGAAGTAGGATTAGAAATTTATTTGAAATTCGATTTTAGATTTAAAAGTGAATTAGTTAATAAAGAAGATTTATAAATTGTAGTTTTTATAAATAGAAATAGAATTTATAAACGTTGTTTTATAAATTCGAAATCAATTGAATTTGATAAATTATATATATAGGAAATTATTGAAGAAGATATATTCGCGATTTTTGAATAGCGAATTTTTTATTGAAATAAAATGTGTAGAGATTATTGAAAATGTGGTTAGTAAAGTATATTCACGATTTTGGACAGTGAATATATTGTTAAGTAAAATGGGTTTAGTTTTGAAGAAGTGATATTAAAAAAATGAAGTAAACATTTTAAAGATGTTTTAAAATGTATTAAATATCGAAACCATAGATTTCAACATTCATTGTTGAAATAGACGTTTTCGAGAAATAAGGAAA
Organism: Allium fistulosum; assembly: GCA_030737815.1. Taxonomy (NCBI): domain Eukaryota; kingdom Viridiplantae; phylum Streptophyta; class Magnoliopsida; order Asparagales; family Amaryllidaceae; genus Allium; species Allium fistulosum. Next base: position 1,106,495,886 of record CM060901.1, read on the forward strand.
TGGTGGACTATAACACTGTTGTTATAGTAAATGATTTCCGAAAGGAAATGTTTTTATATAGTATTGGGATTTACCTATCTATCTTAATTTCGAATCCCTATACTAGAGATTTTGAGTCGTCGTAACGATGTTTTACGTAACATTCGTTTTGACTCAAATAAATGTTGTTATAGTAATGTTTTCCTTAAAGAATGAATTTATACTTAATATTGATTTAAGTATATCGAATATTTTCCAAGTGTTGAAAATAAATAGATTTATGAAATACTTATTATTAAATAAGTATGGGAATGTTTTCCAAAATGAAATGAAACGTTTTTGAGATTTTATCTTCTTAAAGATAAAATGAAATTGAATATTTGAAATTGATTTGAGAATCGTATATCAGTAGATATTTTGAAAATATAAATTCACTATGGAATTTATAAAAGAAAGGGAAGTTGTTTAAAAATAAATATTGATTTATTTTTGAAGTGTGGAAATTATTATATCTAGTAAAGATATTTTTGAAGATGAAATAATTTGGAAAATTATTTGGAATCTGATGATGTTGCGCATCTTTATTGATAGTTAAATAATCGACTATCAATAATTACCTATAGATAGGTATTTGTTGTGAATTGGATGAATTTGAATGCCACACTTATTTTGAATAATCGCTCACTATTCGGGTTAGCTGGGAAAGGACCATGGGGTCGTATAACCCATTCCGAATATGTGATACGTCGTTATGAATTGCATTCGAAGACCGGTGTTGAAGACCGGATATTTTTGAAAACGGAAGGATTACCGTCGAGTTACTCTACATCGGCTGATCTCCGATTTAGAGGTTTTATCACCCTTAGTGACGGGAAGTCCGAACGTGATTAGAAATTTATCCGGATATGCAAGGGCTTCGTGAGAAGTGCCTTCGGTTCTGTTCGATCCCGGAACAGACTTGTATGGATTGTGTGTCTGACGTTACAATTTGAGATATAAAGCTGATTTCTTTCAAATACATTTCTGTTGGTGGCGGAGAATTTATTCTCTTAGCTTAACACCCTTCTCTGAGACATACGAGCTCAGAGGTTATGTAGTTGAAATTTATCAGCGATATATCCCAATTTGGTAACGTGACATACTGAGTGTTGCTGTGAAATGATCAGTGTTTGATCATTTGCGATATGATCATTTGATTGATCTTATATCTTTATGATCATAGGTTGATCATTTTTGTTTGACCCGAAGCATGGCTTTGTAGAAAGCGTAGCTTTGTGGACGAGACTTCATCGAGCCTTACACCCCGGAAATGGTCGAAACAGGAAGGATGCAGCAAGGTTCTAGGGAGTAGCGCCCCTTAGTGTATGTCATTCCTTCTGGATAAAGGTGGTATCATGGTATGGAGCCCAGATACTTAACCTCTGTGGTTGCTGCAAATTTATTACTTTGTGGTTGTTGCGAATCGGGGATCCTCGGGATGTTAGGTGACGATCGGGGGATGGCATACGCGTGTCAGTAGTTACCTACTTTTGCAGAGGTAACCCGGCCTTGTGTTGGCAGAGATCTAACCGTAACGTTAGGTTCTCGGGTCGTCTATTCCAGGGACGTACCCATCGTGGAAAAGGAAGTTCCTTAGCCTGACCATTTGTTGGAAATCCAAAGAAACAATACGAGCCTTTACGATTTCAATTGTATAACCTGTCTCCTCAGGAGGCATGTAACGACCCCGAATTTCATATAAATTTAAATTAATAATTTAAAGAATTTTTGAATAAAAATTGTAAAATTAATTATAAATGAAAGCGAGTTTCCCCGATTCAACTCGAAAAATATATAAAGTCATTAGGATTTGAAAATTTGTATATATGTGAATATATATGTATGTACAATTGATTTGAATTTAAATTGTAAATAAATGGGCCAAAGATGAATTATAATAATAAATAAATTATATAGTTTTATACAATGTAAAGTAAAAATATAAATCTTAATATCATATTAATAAACCAATACAAAGTAATATAAATAGTTTAGACTACGAAATAATAAAAGAAAAAGATGAAACAAAACCAAATACATATGAAAATAAAATTCATAAACACTTGCAAATGAAACCAAACAAACAAAAGAAAATATGTGTACATTTCTAAAGGCTAAAACAAGACTTAATCTTCATGTAACAAAAATAATAAGGCAAAGCAAATATAATCTCAGCCGAAATCAAACTAGCATAGTCAAAGCAAGACAAAGAAAATAAAATAAAATACATAGCATAAGAGTATAGACAAAGAAGTACACATGCATTTAATACCCCATCACTACTTTGCACAAAATCGAATTCTCAGCCAACAAAAGATAAGATGAAGTATGAAGAAGCATAGGCTGTAAACATAAAAAAATAAGAAGCATGCATGAACAAGGTACCAAAGCATTTAATGCTAGCTCAAAACAAAGTCAATTCGAGTTTGCTTAGGATCATTTCAGCCTCCTAAAGAGATAAAGATCTCTGACCTAATTTATAAAATCTTGTATAACCCTGTAACCCATTTCTATATCTCCATCATTTTCATTCTCGTCCATTCCAAGCTATGAAAAATAAAATAAAAACTGAGTAAACACCATTTCATACTTTAACAAAAGATTCAACTGCAAACAACACAGATTCAAATAAAAACCAGAGATAAAGAAAAGTTTTCAACTTGCAAAACTCAAGCCTGGTTCAACATAAGGGCAGCCATGTTCTTCTTCCAAAACAACGGTGAGCAAACTTCCATCTTTAAACATTAATTTGTTTTTAACCTGATAAATCGTAAATGAGATAATGTGAAATGCTTTGCATGATTTTTAAGTATGATTTAAGTTATATATGATGATGTTTATATGTGTATGACTGTGTATATGCAAGTATACATTTCTCTGTTAATATACAGGCTCTAAACCATCAAAATGAATTTAATTACTCATTGTACAATCGAATTTAGGCTTTGATTTCTAAAAGGAAAATGTTGTAATATGTTAACATCATTTCTGATAATAGATTCAAAAGGATTCATTGAGTAATTATCCAAAATCTACGAAGTCCAGTAAGATAAAAACAAAGGCAGGAAATTCGATCATCATATTTTCAAGATTTGATTATATGATTAGAATCGAAATTGAAAATGATGAATTTTAATCATAAGATCAAGATTTTTAAGTTTGAAAATCGTGGGAACACTCGAATTGAACAGAAAACACCAAAATGGCAATTTCCGGTGAACGACGTTGATCTAGGGATCGGGCTTGATAATGATGATAGCTGGGAGGATGACAAATATAGGAAAAATACTCGGAGTATTTATAGGTCAAAGTGGTGATCGGAATAAGATGATCTAGGGTTCGAAAGGGGTTTTTGGTCAGGGTTGTTTGAGTTTGTCGTACGTCGTTGATGGGGAACCGAAAGCGATCGGACCGGGGGGGTTTGGTTTGTCATCGTTTGACGAAGCTATTAACGTGTCGACGTGGTCACCCGTTGTCGAAATTGGCGATGCGTGGAGATTCTCTGATGATAGAACGTTACTCTAGTTTGGGTTAATTAATGAAATTTTGAATTCGTCGTTGTTACGAGTTTCTACGTTGTCTGGAGGCTTGTATGGATGATCGTCGACTTGGTGGTGGGTGGCGACTCAACTGGAGGTGGCGGGGGTTCATGTGCACGTGCACGGCGTTGATTTGCGTATCAGGTGGCGTCGCGGTAGGAACTCGAGTGGACACTCGGGGGAGAGGGTGCCTGGCTTCGGGGAGGGACTCGCGTATGCGAGTGAACTTCCTGTCATTTTCGTTTGAACACTTAAGTTTAAACTGGGAAAATAAAAAAATAAAAAGGGGAAGAAGAAGTGTACGAGAGGGGGAGTGGGTTGCTCAGGAAATTTAGCTGTTTGACTCGGAGCAAGTGTTAGAGTGGCTCGGGTCAATTGTTTTGACCTGACAGTATTTAAGTTTTTGAACTTAAAATAAAATTCAAAGTGTAAAGCAAGCTAAAACATAGATTTTTTAAAACCAGTTTAAAATCTGATTTCAAAATGAAATTCAAAGTTGGGTATTTAAATTGTAAAGTATCTAAAGATTTAAATAGGACGATCTCGGGAAAGTTGTTGAGTAACTCGGTATTTACTCGAGTAAGTCATGGGAAGCACTCGGGTTAGTTTTCAAAACTACAACATTATAAAAAGTAAAGTGATTACTCAAAGCTTAATTACTTAATGAATGATTAATTAAAGAAAATTAATCAAGGGATTTATGTATAATTACTCGATGTAATTAAAATGTGATAGGTAATTAAAGGTAATCACTTATTGTAATTAATGAAGAATAATTAATTTAATAGTAATTAATTTAGGGTGGATAAAATTGTAAATGAATTAATTTAGGGAAATTAATTAAAGGATGATTGAATAATTAACGGTTAATTATTCAATAATTTAAAGTTTATTTTATTTAATCAAATGATTTGGAATCGATTAATGTTAATTAACTATGATTGATGACCCATCTGATTTAAATAAATCGGAAAATTAATTGAGCTTATTTATGGATGACTATATTCTATTGAATGTTGTGTATTGGATTGATAACTCTGTTATGTGATTGTGATGCTTTGTAATATGAATTGCTTTGTGCTGAGCTATTATATCTGTGATGAATATACTGTTATATGAATATGAAAATCCCTTTTTGCCCGTAAAACGGCATTTAAACTTCGATGCGACAGGGAGTCGGATTCCAGTTGGTTATCCGAAACCCACATCGAATGGTAATAGTGAATCTTGTGACTGATAAATTTATTGTATCTATGAATCTGTAAATGAAGATAAGTGTTATCGATTATACCGCTTATCGATATATCTGTGATGATTGATGTTGCACTATTGTGTGAAACCCCTGGACTACACTTTTACACACACAAATATGGATTTCACGTGGAAATCGGTTAAGTCACAGATGATTTAAATTTAATGTTTTTGAAATTGAAATTTTACTTTCAATTGATTTTGAAATTGGAAATTTGGGGTTTAATATGAAAAGCTTTTGAAAGGAGTTTTAAAGATATTTTGGATATCTTGAAATTTAAATAATTTGATTTAAATTTGAATTCAAGTTTGAAATAGAATTGAAATGTTTTGAAAACTATGAAATGAGTCTTTGATTTCAAAGATCGGATGAGTTAATCTAACTTGAAATGGAATTGTATTGAAAGGCTATGAATGAATCTTTGGAAACGAATTTTAAAAAGCTATAAGTTAAATCTTGATTTAAGAATTTAACGAGTTAATCCAATTGAAATGGAAATCGATTTGGAAATCTATGAATGAATCTTTGTGAATGGGGTTAACTTTGTGAAATAAATCTTTTTGTTTAAAAAGATTAAAAGTGTGGAAATTGTTTAAACCATTGAAGGTTTTTGAAATGAATCTTTTTGTTTAAAAGATTGGAAATGGTAATTTGTTTTATCATTCGAATGAAAGGTTTTGGGCTTTAAAGCTGTGATTTAACTGAGACCCCAGTATCCATATGATTTTTAATTGCGCTCGTTATTCGGTTTAGCCGGGAGAGGACCTTTGTGTCATATATCCCATTCCGAATAGTGATACGACGATATGGATAGCATTTGAAGACCGGTGGTGAAGACCGGGTATTTGCGAGAGCGATAGGATGACCTATCGATTGTCTCTTCACTGAGTAGCTACGGTATAGAGATTTCCTAAGTGATGGGAAGTCCGATCAGAATTGTTAATACTCGGATTGCAAGGGCTTCTTTGGAAGTGCCTTCGGTTTTGTTCGAACCCGGAACATACTTGTATGGATGTGTGTCTGACGTTACACTTTGAGATGTAAAGCTGGTTTCTATCAAATACATTTCTGTTGGTGGCGGAGAATTTATTCTCTTAGCTTAACACCCTTCTCTGAGACGTACGAGCTCAGAGGTTATGTAGTTGATGGTTACTAGTGATACATTCCCAATTTGGTAATGTGGCATACGAAGTGCTGATGATCATTTGTTGGTCAAAGCGTTGCTTTGTGAAAAAGCGTGCTTTGTGAAGAAGCGTAGTTTTGTGGACGAGACTTCGTCGAGCCTCACAACCCGGTAATGGTCGAAACAGGAATGTTGCGGCAAAGGTTTGTAGGGGTAGCGCCCCTAGGGTATGTCATTTCCTTCTGGATAAAAGGTGATATCATGGTATGGAGCCCAGATATTTTACCTATGTGGATGCTGCACAGTTATTATACTTCGTGGTTGTTGCTTTGTGATCGAGGGCCCTCGGATAAAGGTCGGTAACGACCGGGGGATGACATGACTCGTGTGTTAGTTACCTAGTTACAGCTCGGTTAGAGCGTGAGGTAGCGTCGGCCTTTTGTTTGCGGAGATCCGGTTAGGTTCTCGGGGCGTCTTTCCAGAGGCGTTTCTATTTCAGTAAGGAAGTTCCTTTGCCTGATCATTTGTTGGAAATCCAAAGAAACAATACGAACCCTGTACGGTTTTAGTTGTATTACCTGCTATGGAATGTGGCGGTAACCTGCTATTGAACGTAGTAGCTATAGTAGGCATACAACAATGGTTGTATGCTGGCTAAGATTAATATTATATTTTCGAAATGTTTTCGACACTATGCACTAATGATAATAATATCGAATGATTTTTGCGTAGTAAGCATGTTTGACTATCATAAGGAGAAATCTCCTCCAATTCTGCGATTGCATTGTGTGTGTGGCGGGAGGCCTTATGGTAGTTTCATTTTCGAAAAGCATTGTGGATTTCAATGTTTTAAAAGCCTTTCTTGTTTGTTTAAAGATAAACTGTTTTTGTTGCTCACACCAGTCCCATGACTGATCCGGAGTTTATTGTTCCCTTCCTAAACTCTGGGTGCCCATTATTTTCCACACGGGCAGTCTAGAGTTGGGTTTTCTCAGATATTCAGGTTTAGTAGATTATCTGGAGCTAGTTCAGTTTTTGGAGTTCATGGACTGACGTTGCTTATCTTGGAGCATTCTATTGGAGACATTCTATCCGCTGCTGGTGTTATCTATTTTCTTTTCCGCTGCTATTTCTTGTATCATATCTCTGATGTATATTGATTTCTGCTGTATCATATTGTATCAGATTTTGTATCTGTCATTGTATCAATGTTATGTAATTGATATGTTCTTCCGTTGTGTTGTTATACTTAATGGTGTTATAAGCTCCGGCGAATCGGATTTGAACGGTCGAATCTATGGCATTCGAGTACGATGTAAAGTATGGATGTCGATTTTCGAACGCGAAAATCCGGATCGTTACATGTGGTATCAGAGCTAAGGTTGAACTTTAGCTCAGGAGTATAACACGTTAAGTAGCTCATTAGAGATAGAGTGAAGTAAACTCTAGAATGAGTAATTCTCAGATATCCGTCCGTATGCCTCAGTAAATTCTCTTGCTATCCACTGATAGTAAGTATGAGTGCAAGAAGAGGATGAGATAGGGGATAGGGGAATACGACTATAAATGGTCAATATCCTGAAACAACAAGGGAACAATCTTTTCTCTATCAATCTCTTTGGTTCATCATCTTTTCTATTCTTTGATAGTGTCTGGTAGATCCAGGAAGGAGAAATTCGATATATTTGATATGGGACGTAAACTCCGGATTGACCAAAATTGTTTGTTGGATGTATTGGTTGATTTGGTTGCTATGGTTGATAGGTACAAATTTGGTTTCTAAACTGAAAATTTTGGAATTGTATTCATATATCTATCTATTCTTTGGGTCCGGATATGTTCTACGAATGGTTAGTTATCCCTTTGAACTAACCGATGCCATTGTATACTTCGTAGATCTGGATAACCCGAGTATCGTGTGAAAGGATTCAACAGATTCGTTCTTGTATCTATTATTGATATGCTAATTTGGTTAGCCAAATGCAGAATAGCTGTTCAGTTTGATTTGATGAAATGTCTTTCATTTATCTTTGTGTCTTCTTGGAAATTTCGAGGACGAAATTCTTTTAAGGGGGGAAGTCTGTAACGACCCCGAATTTCATATAAATTTAAATTGATAATTTAAAGAATTTGTGAATAAAAATTGTAAAATTAATTATAAATGAAAGCGAGTTTCCCCGATTCAACTCGAAAAATATATAAAGTCATTAGGATTTGAAAATTTGTATATATGTGAATATATATGTATGTACAATTGATTTGAATTTAAATTGTAAATAAATGGGCCAAAGATGAATTATAATAATAAATAAATTATATAGTTTTATACAATGTAAAGTAAAAATATAAATCTTAATATCATATTAATAAACCAATACAAAGTAATATAAATAGTTTAGACTACGAAATAATAAAAGAAAAAGATGAAACAAAACCAAATACATATGAAAATAAAATTCATAAACACTTGCAAATGAAACCAAACAAACAAAAGAAAATATGTGTACATTTCTAAAGGCTAAAACAAGACTTAATCTTCATGTAACAAAAATAATAAGGCAAAGCAAATATAATCTCAGCCGAAATCAAACTAGCATAGTCAAAGCAAGACAAAGAAAATAAAATAAAATACATAGCATAAGAGTATAGACAAAGAAGTACACATGCATTTAATACCCCATCACTACTTTGCACAAAATCGAATTCTCAGCCAACAAAAGATAAGATGAAGTATGAAGAAGCATAGGCTGTAAACATAAAAAAATAAGAAGCATGCATGAACAAGGTACCAAAGCATTTAATGCTAGCTCAAAACAAAGTCAATTCGAGTTTGCTTAGGATCATTTCAGCCTCCTAAAGAGATAAAGATCTCTGACCTAATTTATAAAATCTTGTACAACCCTGTAACCCATTTCTATATCTCCATCATTTTCATTCTCGTCCATTCCAAGCTATGAAAAATAAAATAAAAACTGAGTAAACACCATTTCATACTTTAACAAAAGATTCAACTGCAAACAACACAGATTCAAATAAAAACTAGAGATAAAGAAAAGTTTTCAACTTGCAAAACTCAAGCCTGGTTCAACATAAGGGCAGCCCTGTTCTTCTTCCAAAACAACGGTGAGCAAACTTCCATCTTTAAACATTAATTTGTTTTTAACCTGATAAATCGTAAATGAGATAATGTGAAATGCTTTGCATGATTTTTAAGTATGATTTCAGTTATATATGATGATGTTTATATGTGTATGACTGTGTATATGCAAGTATACATTTCTCTGTTAATATACAGGCTCTAAACCATCAAAATGAATTTAATTACTCATTGTACAATCGAATTTAGGCTTTGATTTCTAAAAGGAAAATGTTGTAATATGTTAACATCATTTCTGATAATAGATTCAAAAGGATTCATTGAGTAATTATCCAAAATCTACGAAGTCCAGTAAGATAAAAACAAAGGCAGGAAATTCGATCATCATATTTTCAAGATTTGATTATATGATTAGAATCGAAATTGAAAATGATGAATTTTAATCATAAGATCAAGATTTTTAAGTTTGAAAATCGTGGGAACACTCGAATTGAACAGCAAACACCAAAATGGCAATTTCCGGTGAACGACGTTGATCTAGGGATCGGGCTTGATAATGATGATAGCTGGGAGGATGACAAATATAGGAAAAATACTCGGAGTATTTATAGGTCAAAGTGGTGATCGGAATAAGATGATCTAGGGTTCGAAAGGGGTTTTTGGTCAGGGTTGTTTGAATTTGTCGTACGTCGTCGATGGGGAACCGAAAGCGATCGGACCGGGGGGGGTTTGGTTTGTCATCGTTTGACGAAGCTATTAACGTGTCGACGTGGTCACCCGTTGTCGAAATTGGCGATGCGTGGAGATTCTCTGATGATAGAACGTTACTCTAGTTTGGGTTAAGTAATGAAATTTTGAATTCGTCGTTGTTACGAGTTTCTGCGTTGTCTGGAGCTTTGTTTAGGAAGGGAACAATAAACTCCGGATCAGTCATGGGACTGGTGTGAGCAACAAAAACAGTTTATCTTTAAACAAACACGAAAGGCTTTTAAAACATTGAAATCCGCAATGCTTTTCGAAAATGAAACTACCATAAGGCCTCCCGCCACACACACAATGCAATCGCAGAATTGGAGGAGATTTCTCCTTATGATAGTCAAACATGCTTACTACGCAAAAATCATTCGATATTATTATCATTAGTGCATAGTGTCGAAAACATTTCGAAAATATAATATTAATCTTAGCCAGCATACAACCATTGTTGTATGCCTACTATCGCTACTACGTTCAATAGCAGGTTACCGCCACATTCCATAGCAGGTAATACAACTAAAACCGTACAGGGTTCGTATTGTTTCTTTGGATTTCCAACAAATGATCAGGCAAAGGAACTTCCTTACTGAAATAGAAACGCCTCTGGAAAGACGCCCCGAGAACCTAACCGGATCTCCGCAAACAAAAGGCCGACGCTACCTCACGCTCTAACCGAGCTGTAACTAGGTAACTAACACACGAGTCATGTCATCCCCCGGTCGTTACCGACCTTTATCCGAGGGCCCTCGATCACAAAGCAACAACCACGAAGTATAATAACTGTGCAGCATCCACATAGGTAAAATATCTGGGCTCCATACCATGATATCACCTTTTATCCAGAAGGAAATGACATACCCTAGGGGCGCTACCCCTACAAACCTTTGCCGCAACATTCCTGTTTCGACCATTACCGGGTTGTGAGGCTCGACGAAGTCTCGTCCACAAAACTACGCTTCTTCACAAAGCACGCTTTTTCACAAAGCAACGCTTTGACCAACAAATGATCATCAGCACTTCGTATGCCACATTACCAAATTGGGAATGTATCACTAGTAACCATCAACTACATAACCTCTGAGCTCGTACGTCTCAGAGAAGGGTGTTAAGCTAAGAGAATAAATTCTCCGCCACCAACAGAAATGTATTTGATAGAAACCAGCTTTACATCTCAAAGTGTAACGTCAGACACACATCCATACAAGTCTGTTCCGGGTTCGAACAAAACCGAAGGCACTTCCAAAGAAGCCCTTGCAATCCGGGTATTCACAATTCTGATCGGACTTCCCATCACTTAGGAAATATCTATACCGTAGCTACTCAGTGCAGAGACAATCGATAGGTCATCCTATCGCTCTCGCAAATACCCGGTCTTCACCACCGGTCTTCAAATGCTATCCATATCGTCGTATCACTATTCGGAATGGGATATATGACACAAAGGTCCTCTCCCGGCTAAACCGAATAACGAGCGCAATTAAAAATCATATGGATACTGGGGTCTCAGTTAAATCACAGCTTTAAAGCCCAAAACCTTTCATTCGAATGATAAAACAAATTACCATTTCCAATCTTTTAAACAAAAAGATTCATTTCAAAAACCTTCAATGGTTTAAACAATTTCCACACTTTTAATCTTTTTAAACAAAAAGATTTATTTCACAAAGTTAACCCCATTCACAAAGATTCATTCATAGATTTCCAAATCGATTTCCATTTCAATTGGATTAACTCGTTAAATCCTTAAATCAAGATTTAACTTATAGCTTTTTAAAATTCGTTTCCAAAGATTCATTCATAGCCTTTCAATACAATTCCATTTCAAGTTAGATTAACTCATCCGGTCTTTGAAATCAAAGACTCATTTCATAGTTTTTCAAAACATTTCAATTCTATTTCAAACTTGAATTCAAATTTAAATCAAATTATTTAAATTTCAAGATATCCAAAATATCTTTAAAACTCCTTTCAAAAGCTTTTCATATTAAACCCCAAATTTCCAATTTCAAAATCAATTGAAAGTAAAATTTCAATTTCAAAAACATTAAATTTAAATCATCTGTGACTTAACCGATTTCCACGTGAAATCCATATTTGTGTGTGTAAAAGTGTAGTCCAGGGGTTTCACACAATAGTGCAACATCAATCATCACAGATATATCGATAAGCGGTATAATCGATAACACTTATCTTCATTTACAGATTCATAGATACAATAAATTTATCAGTCACAAGATTCACTATTACCATTCGATGTGGGTTTCGGATAACCAACTGGAATCCGACTCCCTGTCGCATCGAAGTTTAAATGCCGTTTTACGGGCAAAAAGGGATTTTCATATTCATATAACAGTATATTCATCACAGATATAATAGCTCAGCACAAAGCAATTCATATTACAAAGCATCACAATCACATAACAGAGTTATCAATCCAATACACAACATTCAATAGAATATAGTCATCCATAAATAAGCTCAATTAATTTTCCGATTTATTTAAATCAGATGGGTCATCAATCATAGTTAATTAACATTAATCGATTCCAAATCATTTGATTAAATAAAATAAACTTTAAATTATTGAATAATTAACCGTTAATTATTCAATCATCCTTTAATTAATTTCCCTAAATTAATTCATTTACAATTTTATCCACCCTAAATTAATTACTATTAAATTAATTATTCTTCATTAATTACAATAAGTGATTACCTTTAATTACCTATCACATTTTAATTACATCGAGTAATTATACATAAACCCCTTGATTAATTTTCTTTAATTAATCATTCATTAAGTAATTAAGCTTTGAGTAATCACTTTACTTTTTATAATGTTGTAGTTTTGAAAACTAACCCGAGTGCTTCCCATGACTTACTCGAGTAAATACCGAGTTACTCACCAACTTTCCCGAGATCGTCCTATTTAAATCTTTAGATACTTTACAATTTAAATACCCAACTTTGAATTTCATTTTGAAATCAGATTTTAAACTGGTTTTAAAAAATCTATGTTTTAGCTTGCTTTACACTTTGAATTTTATTTTAAGTTCAAAAACTTAAATACTGTCAGGTCAAAACAATTGACCCGAGCCACTCTAACACTTGCTCCGAGTCAAACAGCTAAATTTCCCGAGCAACCCACTCCCCCTCTCGTACACTTCTTCTTCCCCTTTTTATTTTTTTATTTTCCCAGTTTAAACTTAAGTGTTCAAACGAAAATGACAGGAAGTTCACTCGCATACGCGAGTCCCTCCCCGAAGCCAGGCACCCTCTCCCCCGAGTGTCCACTCGAGTTCCTACCGCGACGCCACCTGATACGCAAATCAACGCCGTGCACGTGCACATGAACCCCCGCCACCTCCAGTTGAGTCGCCACCCACCACCAAGTCGACGATCATCCATACAAGCCATTACTTCGTGGTTGTTGCTTTGTGATCGAGGGCCCTCGGATAAAGGTCGGTAACGACCGGGGGATGACATGACTCGTTTGTTAGTTACCTAGTTACAGCTCGGTTAGAGCGTGAGGTAGCGTCGGCCTTTTGTTTGCGGAGATCCGGTTAGGTTCTCGGGGCGTCTTTCCAGAGGCGTTTCTATTTTAGTAAGGAAGTTCCTTTGCCTGATCATTTGTTGGAAATCCAAAGAAACAATACGAACCCTGTACGGTTTTAGTTGTATTACCTGCTATGGAATGTGGCGGTAACCTGCTATTGAACGTAGTAGCTATAGTAGGCATACAACAATGGTTGTATGTTGGCTAAGATTAATATTATATTTTCAAAATGTTTTCGACACTATGCACTAATGATAATAATATCGAATGATTTTTGCGTAGTAAGCATGTTTGACTATCATAAGGAGAAATCTCCTCCAATTCTACGATTGCATTGTGTGTGTGGCGGGAGGCCTTATGGTAGTTTCATTTTCGAAAAGCATTGCGGATTTCAATGTTTTAAAAGCCTTTCGTGTTTGTTTAAAGATAAACTGTTTTTGTTGCTCACACCAGTCCCATGACTGATCCGGAGTTTATTGTTCCCTTCCTAAACTCTGGGTGCCCATTATTTTCCACACGGGCAGTCTAGAGTTGGGTTTTCTCAGATATTCAGGTTTAGTAGATTATCTGGAGCTAGTTCAGTTTTTGGAGTTCATGGACTGACGTTGCTTATCTTGGAGCATTCTATTGGAGACATTCTATCCGCTGCTGGTGTTATCTATTTTCTTTTCCGCTGCTATTTCTTGTATCATATCTCTGATGTATATTGATTTCTGTTGTATCATATTGTATCAGATTTTGTATCTGTCATTGTATCAATGTTATGTAATTGATATGTTCTTCCGTTGTGTTGTTATACTTAATGGTGTTATAAGCTCCGGCGAATCGGATTTGAACGGTCGAATCTATGGCATTCGAGTACGATGTAAAGTATGGATGTCGATTTTCGAATGCGAAAATCCGGATCGTTACAAGGCAGCTATAGCAGGCATAATATAATGGTACCTATGCTGGCTAAGATTTATATTCTACTTTCGAAATGCTTTCCACTATGCACTAATAATAATATCCAAAATGATTTGATTTTTTGCGTAGTAAGCATCTTTTACTATCATAAGAAGAAATCTCCTCCAAGTCTGCGTTTGCATTGTGTGTGTGGTGGGAGGTCTTATGGTAGTTTCATTTTCCAAAAGCATTGCGAAATTTACTTTGAAATCTTCTTGTTGTTTATTTTAAAGAATAACTGTTTTACGATCTCACACCAGTCACCATGACTGACTCGGAGTTTATTGTTTCCCTTCTAAACTCTGGGTGCCCACCAATTTCCACACGGGCAGCCTAGAGTTATGTTATCAGGATATTCTGGATATTCTGGAGCTTTGGAGATAAGCTGGATGGCGAGACGTAGTATTTGTATCTGATAGTATTTATTCCGCTGTGTATTCTGTATGAGGACAAGTTATATAATTGTCCATTGTTGTATATTGACTCTGATGATTGATGTAGGTATAAAATGATATAGTTCTTTGTTTAAAGATTATTCATTTATCTATTATATTTTTGTTCCGCTGCGATATGTGAGATTCTGATATTGTCTCTGTTTCTGATATTGTTCTGTTGTTCTTCTCTTCTTTCTTCTTCTGCCTTTTTCTTCTTTTTAAAACCCTCACTATTGGAGTTTCCGGCACTCGATTTCTCGGCAGTCGATAAAGTGAGTATCGATGTCGAATTTTCGAAAGTCGAAAATTCCTGTACGTGACAGCGTGGTATCAGAGCATATGGTTAAGCGACAACCCTGCTCTGTTGGGTGTTACTCATTAGAGATAGAGTCAGCAGTACTCTAGAATGAGTTGAGTGTAATAATATATACGAGCGCGTATTTGTTAGTGAATATAAAAATGTTTTATATTGTGTTTGCTTATCCATTGAGATGTTTATGAATTTTGGTCGGTATGTGGGACGCCATATTATCGATAGGGATTTCTAAACACTTAAACGAGGCAAGACGACACAGTATTGTTTTAAATAGGGTGAATGAGATAATTTTGCCTTCCCCATCAAAACTATTTTTGTATAGAAAAGAAATAATTTTCTGTAAATTATTATGATATATGGATGCATGGTTGTTAGGAAGTAATGATGTTAATTATCCTCATTAATATATATATGTGGAAATTGTATATGAAATTGGAATTAAAACAAAGAACTAGGAAATAAATCCATATACAAATGAAATTTAAGAATGTAAATTATAAATGAATTTGTAATTTGAAACGGAATTCCAGAGAAATTTTTTGGAAAGGTTTTGAAAGAATTTGAAATTTTTGGGGATTTGGAAAGTTTAATTCCTTTTTGGTTTGAAAATGATTTTTCAAAGGATTTGATATTGTGGAAAATTGTTTTAGAGAGTTGAAGGCTCTAAACTCTTTTCGGTCGCTGGAAAATAATTTCGATGATGATCGCGACATCACCGGTGTTCATTTTCGGGTTTCCAAAAGAGGAATTGCTGCCGAATTGTTTTAAATGGAAGTTGTTTGGGAAATTTGGGTTTTGTTTTTGAAATTCAAAGAATAATTTGAATTGATTTCAAAAGAAAATGGCTTTGAAAGGTTGAAAAGACTCTGGAATACTATATAAAAATATTTATGAAATATTATAAAATTGATAACTTGTAAAGTTTAAGTTTAAATAAAAACCTAACTTAATGAAATAAATTCATATATGAATAAAATTGTGAATGAATGAATCAATTTGCAATTGCAAGTACATGAATGTAAATTGAATTCGAATTGAATCCAATTTAATATAAGTGGTTATAAACCAAAATAGTGAATTGTAAATAAATTTTGGGAGCGAACAAAAGTGAATAAAACTGGAATTGAAACTGAATGTGAAGACAAATTTGAATAAATGAATTAGAATTTGTGATGAATTAGTAGCTGGAACTAATTTAAAATAGTATAGTTGTAAAGGAAAGTAAATTGATAAAATTCAATATTCAGAAGTTATACTGAACCCAAATTTGATTGGAATTGTGAATTGAATCCAAATGAAATTAGAAATGTAAAATTGAATGGATATGAATATGTAACTTCAATAGTGAAGTAAAAATGTATAAGCAGTTTATATTGAAAATTTTGTAATAGAATTTGCAAAATAGTTTGAATAATGTAACTAGATATTGTGGCTAGTAGTATACAGGTGTAAAGGAATTGGAATTTAATTTCGAAGATAAATTTGAATTGCTCGAAAAAGGTATGTATTTGAATTTCAAATATGAGATTTGATGATTTCTTGTCTAGTCGCTTGGCTTTTTCTTTTTCTTTTTGAAATCTGAGAGTCCGTAGGGACGTTTTGTAGTCGTACCGTATTAGCCGCGCAAAGGAGACGTTGGCGAAATTTTTCGAAAATTTCGAGTGTTGGAAAAATTTTGATAAATTTTTGAAAGTTAAAATTTGAATTTAAGTTTAAATTTGAATTTTGAAGTAAACAATGTTGTTTAAAACTTATAATTGAAATTTGAGAGTTAGTTGAAATAATAATGAATCTTTAGTAGGAAGATTTGTTTTGGAAATTTGATAAAACTATTGGATATTAAAAATAGTAGACGAGTTAAGGACCATTTTTCTTGACTTGTAATTTCGAGGACGAAATTCTTTTAAGGAGGGAAGTTTGTAACGACCCAGAATTTTGAACAAATTAAATTGGGAATATTTAATTAATTTTAAATATTTGAACGATGATTTAATTTGAATCCCCGATTTTAATTTGAATTTGACGATTAAATTATAAAATTTAATCTATTGAAACTGGATGAAAATTTGAATCTTCAATTTAAAGCTAAAGTAAAATATTTCAAACGCTTGTAAAATTTATATTGATAACACTGAAGATAACAGAAGCTTCAGAATTGAAATTTAAACTGTTTCGTTCAGTTTTGAAATTTAATTGTTCGAACCAATATTTAAAAATAGTCATTTTTCAAACAGTCTCGGAATTCGACGAAACCAGTTCCATTGGGTCCGTAATATTGCATTATTATCGGGTTTCAAATTTCGTAGCGTTTGGAGTTGATATAAGAGCACACGATAGTTAAACGCATTGGAATTTAATCAATTTCAAATTTAAATTTAAATTTAAATTTTTGGTCAAAGACAGCACGTTCTTCCCTAAAGACACGCCCCGTTGTTCACGCTGAAGACCACGAAATGATCATGCAACCCATCACGTTTTCTCTGTTTTAAATTTCACCTCCTCACTTCATTCTCGTTCGAAATCAAACGAAAAGAAAAAAATGGTGGCCTCGACTTCTATTCGAAATTTGAAAACCGGGGTTCAAGTCGTTCGATTCCTAACGACCGATTCACTTTGGGATTCGCGAACGCGCGCTCTCGCATGGTCGAGAAGGCGTCGAGAGGGTTTCGAGGGACGCGTAACTGAAGGTGTTCGCGATGGTTTTGGGAGGAGGGCAGCGGGTCGACTTTGGTGGCGCGATGGCGTCTGGTGACGGGGACAAAGGCTCGCTCGCGATTTCTAGGGCTTTGAGGCCGGTGGCCATGGGATCGACTGGAAAAGGGGAAACTTGACCTCGATTCGAACGTGGCAGAGATCTCGAGCACGACGAGATGGAAGGGCGATGATGGCGGTGGCAGCGCGAGTTGATTTGGGTTTTTAGGTATTTCATCTGCAGGTTTATTTATTACTCTCTTGTTTTTAAGCATATTGTTATGTATATATATATATATACAGAGCAAGATATTAGTTCAGATTTTTTTTATATCAGGAATAAACTTTTAGATAAAATAAAATTTGTTAAATGAAAATAAATATTCATACAAATCAATTTGAAAATTGTTGAAGTTAAAAATTTTAAAAGACAGGAATGGTATTTTTGGAATGTGAAAAGTTTATATATAAGGAAAATTAGTTAAAATATAATTTCTAGTAAGAAAAAGAAATTTTATAATTAGTTGGATAAATTTATTTAAGGATAAGTTAATTTAAGCTATTAAAAGAAGATTAGTTTAAATTTAATTTTTAGTTAAAACAATTTTTAAAGACAAAATTGGGTTAGACGAAACTATCAGTGAATTAAACTATTTTTGTTGCAAACTAAAAATAAAATATATATACAGAAGCAGAAAGAAGGAAAATTTAGTTTTTAAAATTTATTGATGGTTAAATAAAATTATTAAAGGAGAAATGTGTTAATCTAAAACAATTAAAAACGAAAATTAATTGTTCAATTGACTCGAATATTGACAGATTGTGTAAATCATTTATACAAGGTTTAAAATGAAGAAAACAAACTGGATGGGAAATGGGATTGCAAAAATAAAAGCTAAGGTGAGATCTTCTCACTCAAATGAAAGTGGATTTTCTTTTACAGTTATTGATTGATTGATTGACTGCTTGGATGTGATATTAGATATAGTAGGATATATATCTATATATAGCAATATATACATATTGGCATATGTATATATTGGATTGATTGATTTCCCGCCTCGTATAGCGGATGAGACCCTATTGCGCCGTTAGTAAGCGGATTTTTATAAAAACCCATATACCGCGATATTCCACCTCGAAGTGGAATTGGTATTGTGCTAACGTCTTTGGATGCAGGAAAACAGGTTGGAGGGATCCAACTGGACCCCTCACATTGATTGAATTTATTTCTACTGCGATATGAATCTGTGAATGATTATATTGATGTTATTGTTCATATTGATGTTTGGAAATTGTTTGAAAGCTATAGATTTAGCTGAATGGATGTTTGATATCATTGGATTCCAAAATAAACTAAATCGAATTTTTGTAATTCAAGTAGAAATTTTTAAGTGAATTGATTTTTAGAAATGGAATAAATTTTGAAGAAAAGAATTTAAAAGTATAAAAGTTGATTTTTATAATATTATCGAATTTATTCCAGAATAAAATGGAAATGATTAAATAAATGAATTTCATATAATAGTGATTATAAATTGAGGAATTTAATTTAAAATTTGGATTTTTAAATAGATTGAAAGAAACAATTGAAATTTGTTTTCTTTAAAAGGAATTTATTTAAAAAGAGATAAGTTGGAAATCCAATTAGAAATTTAATCGGTAAATTGAAATAATTTAGGAAATCAATGTAAAATGATTTCAATTTGAAGAATCCAGTTAAAAACAGGATATTGAATAATTTGAAAAGAATAAGGAATTTATTTTAGTAGTGAAAATAAATTTAGAAATCAATTTGTAATTGATTTGGAATTGAAGTAGGATTAGAAATTTATTTGAAATTCGATTTTAGATTTAAAAGTGAATTAGTTAATAAAGAAGATTTATAAATTGTAGTTTTTATAAATAGAAATAGAATTTATAAACGTTGTTTTATAAATTCGAAATCAATTGAATTTGATAAATTATATATATAGGAAATTATTGAAGAAGATATATTCGCGATTTTTGAATAGCGAATTTTTTATTGAAATAAAATGTGTAGAGATTATTGAAAATGTGGTTAGTAAAGTATATTCACGATTTTGGACAGTGAATATATTGTTAAGTAAAATGGGTTTAGTTTTGAAGAAGTGATATTAAAAAAATGAAGTAAACATTTTAAAGATGTTTTAAAATGTATTAAATATCGAAACCATAGATTTCAACATTCATTGTTGAAATAGACGTTTTCGAGAAATAAGGAAATGGTGGACTATAACACTGTTGTTATAGTAAATGATTTCCGAAAGGAAATGTTTTTATATAGTATTGGGATTTACCTATCTATCTTAATTTCGAATCCCTATACTAGAGATTTTGAGTCGTCGTAACGATGTTTTACGTAACATTCGTTTTGACTCAAATAAATGTTGTTATAGTAATGTTTTCCTTAAAGAATGAATTTATACTTAATATTGATTTAAGTATATCGAATATTTTCCAAGTGTTGAAAATAAATAGATTTATGAAATACTTATTATTAAATAAGTATGGGAATGTTTTCCAAAATGAAATGAAACGTTTTTGAGATTTTATCTTCTTAAAGATAAAATGAAATTGAATATTTGAAATCGATTTGAGAATCGTATATCAGTAGATATTTTGAAAATATAAATTCACTATGGAATTTATAAAAGAAAGGGAAGTTGTTTAAAAATAAATATTGATTTATTTTTGAAGTGTGGAAATTATTATATCTAGTAAAGATATTTTTGAAGATGAAATAATTTGGAAAATTATTTGGAATCTGATGATGTTGCGCATCTTTATTGATAGTTAAATAACCGACTATCAATAATTACCTTTAGATAGGTATTTGTTGTGAATTGGATGAATTTGAATGCCACACTTATTTTGAATAATCGCTCACTATTCGGGTTAGCCGGGAAAGGACCATGGGGTCGTATAACCCATTCCGAATATGTGATACGTCGTTATGAATTGCATTCGAAGACCGGTGTTGAAGACCGGATATTTTTGAAAATGGAAGGATTACCGTCGAGTTACTCTACATCGGCTGATCTCCGATTTAGAGGTTTTATCACCCTTAGTGACGGGAAGTCCGGACGTGATTAGAAATTTATCCGGAATTGCAAGGGCTTCGTGAGAAGTGCCTTCGGTTCTGTTCGATCCCGGAACAGACTTGTATGGATTGTGTGTCTGACGTTACAATTTGAGATATAAAGCTGATTTCTTTCAAATACATTTCTGTTGGTGGCGGAGAATTTATTCTCTTAGCTTAACACCCTTCTCTGAGACGTACGAGCTCAGAGGTTATGTAGTTGAAATTTATCAGCGATATATCCCAATTTGGTAACGTGGCATACTGAGTGTTGCTGTGAAATGATCAGTGTTTGATCATTTGCGATATGATCATTTGATTGATCTTATATCTTTATGATCATAGGTTGATCATTTTTGTTTGACCCGAAGCATGGCTTTGTAGAAAGCGTAGCTTTGTGGACGAGACTTCATCGAGCCTCACACCCCGGAAATGGTCGAAACAGGAGGGATGCAGCAAGGTTCTAGGGAGTAGCGCCCCTTAGTGTATGTCATCCCTTCTGGATAAAGGTGGTATCATGGTATGGAGCCCAGATACTTAACCTCTGTGGTTGCTGCAAATTTATTACTTTGTGGTTGTTGCGAATCCGGGATCCTCGGGAAGATCGGTGACGATCGGGGGATGGCATACGCGTGTCAGTAGTTACCTACTTTTGCAGAGGTAACCCGACCTTGTGTTGGCAGAGATCTAACCGTAACGTTAGGTTCTCGGGTCGTCTATTCCAGGGACGTACCCATCGTGGAAAAGGAAGTTCCTTAGCCTGACCATTTGTTGGAAATCCAAAGAAACAATACGAGCCTTTACGATTTCAATTGTATAACCTGTCTCCTCAGGAGGCAGCTATAGCAAGCATAATATAATGGTACCTATGCTGGCTAAGATTTATATTCTACTTTCGAAATGCTTTCCACTATGCACTAATAATAATATCCAAAATGATTTGATTTTTTGCGTAGTAAGCATCTTTGACTATCATAAGAAGAAATCTCCTCCAAGTCTGCGTTTGCATTGTGTGTGTGGTGGGAGGTCTTATGGTAGTTTCATTTTCCAAAAGCATTGCGAAATTTACTTTAAAATCTTCCTGTTGTTTATTTTAAAGAATAACTGTTTTACGATCTCACACCAGTCACCATGACTGACTCGGAGTTTATTGTTTCCCTTCTAAACTCTGGGTGCCCACCAATTTCCACACGGGTAGCCTAGAGTTATGTTATCAGGATATTCTGGATATTTTGGAGCTTTGGAGATAAGCTGGATGGCGAGACGTAGTATTTGTATCTAATAGTATTTATTCCGCTGTGTATTCTGTATGAGGACAAGTTATATAATTGTCCATTGTTGTATATTGACTCTGATGATTGATGTAGGTATAAAATGATATAGTTCTTTGTTTAAAGATTATTCATTTATCTATTATATTTTTGTTCCGCTGCGATATGTGAGATTCTGATATTGTCTCTGTTTCTGATGTTGTTCTGTTGTTCTTCTCTTCTTTCTTCTTCTTCTGCCTTTTTCTTCTTTTTAAAACCCTCACTATTGGAGTTTCCGGCACTCGATTTCTCGACAGTCGATAAAGTGAGTATCGATGTCGAATTTTCGAAAGTCGAAAATTCCCGTACGTGACAGTAGTAATAAAATAATATAATAATAATAATAATATAATAATAATAATAATAATAATAATAAATTAACTAAGTTTAAAATAAGTAACTAAGTTAGTTAAGTTTTATAATAATTAAATAAGCCAACTATTTTTTTAAAATTAAATAAGTTTATAAAATTTAATTAAGTTTAAAAATCATGTTCCCTATTTGTTTAATCTAGTTTCATATAAACTAATTAAGTTCCATCTAAATTAAGTAAATTTATATAATTAAGTTTCGACACACACACATATATGTATATATGTATAGTTATAATTGTTAATTGTTGAATTTCCTTCTCATAGGTAATTACCCATCTATGGTGCATACAAATGGCAACATGCTGCGGTATATTAGCGATTTGAAGTTCTTTTGAAGTAACTACTTTTTTGGTTTGCACATTTAATCGTCGTGTGTAGTACGATCTTTTATCACTTGTATTATTTACACTTTTAATGTAATGTTCATTAAATATTACGACATTATATGCATTATTCTCTGTGAATGTTGAATGGTTAGTTATTTTTCATTTAATGTGATCTATATGATTGTGTGAAATGATACATTTTATTTATGTAAATTTGTCGACTATAGTGTGTTAATGGATATGTACGTACTGCAAATATGATTTTTAAAATGTTGTTATAGGATTTGAAAGCATTTTTAAAACGTTGTTAAAGGATTTACTAGCGTTCTAAAACACTATTAAAGCTTATAATAGTATTTATGAAACGATATTATAGTTAATAATAGCGTTTTATGACCGTTGTACACCAACAGGTCATTATAATAATGGGTTTTTTAGCATTTTAAGAACGCCATCAATAAGACTTTTTATAGCATTTTGAAAATGCTATAAAAGATGTGTATTTTTATAGTGAATTTCTTATTTTGCATTAATAGGTCATTGACTTATTACAACTTGTTGATTTACAGCTTTTATAAAAATGCTATAAAATTAAACAAATCAATAAGAAATCCCATAACTGGGACGTGCACCGGTGTGTTCACACTTGTCCACCGGTGTGTAACCTAGTTTTGGGTATTTCGGGCTTTTGAACATCCAAATCGATGTGCGACGACCTAACTTTCTGTGTGGTGTTCTCTGATGACTCTATGGTGATATCTAATGTGTATGACTGTTGTTTGGATGCGTAGTTTGATGATAATTAGGATATATGGTGTAGTGCATATGGGTTTGGAATGATAAATGAGTATAGCGTAAATAGTTTTGGATAATGAACGAATACCTGAATCATGTAGCGCACGCGGCATGTCCGTGGTTCATGGTATTGATGAGCATTACCCTGTAGAGCAACGGAGCCTGGCCTTAGTTTTGATATGGACAAAAGTCGACATGTAACGCACGTGGCAGGGCCAGGTGTGACTCTAATACATATAACTGTCTTAACAACTACTAGTGAGACGGGATAGTGCTGTAGACATGTAATCCTCTACCGCAGGTGGTGAGATCAGATTATGTATCATGAAATCCTTTACCATAGGTGGCAAGGTCGGATTTCGTATCGTGGATCCTTTATCATAGGTGTTCGGGACCAGATCATTTTGGTATAATATTGTTCTGCAGCCTATGAGCAGGGACTAGAAAATATTATATTTTAGGCTTAAATCATATTATATAACTGTCATAGTAGTATATGTGTATTAGATTGAATTCACTTACTCAAACGTATGTCTAACCCACTCCTATATTTTCTTCTATCTATATTGTTCAGGGTGATGGAGTTTGGATGAGATGGACCTGGAGTCTTGCACTGGTACATATTGTAAATATTATATATAAATATTGTATATAATATGTATCTTGAAGACATGATGTGATAATGTATGGAGTTGATTGGGTTTTTTTTGTATAAACCGATGTGGTGATATTATCTATGTAAACAGAAATATTGTGTAATATGATATTTTATGACCGTCCACTGTGAGACTCTGAAATTTAATAGTCAGTATAGTTTTTTAATGTTCTCTCTATATACCAATATGTATCATCATCCAACAACTTGCCATTTCGAGACTTCGTTGTGTAGTTACGGGGTTTAGAAATAATGGGTTGTTATAGATAGCCTTTGGAAAATAGCCAAAATCAAGACTTCAAAATCCACTTTACCTTCGGTAAAAGCAAATTTTGGGAGGACATGTGTTGTACCATATTTTTCTGAAGTTATTTTTAATAAAATACCTAAGGTCGAAGGGCTTGTTTTAACGACCCTGAATTTTTGACATTGGAAATCAGGATATTTAATTGATTTTAAATATCTGGAAGTCAGTTTAATTTGAAATTCAAATATTAGAATGAATTGGGCAATTTAATTATTGATTTAATTTATTAAAATTAGGTAAAAAATTTGAATCTTTAGTTTTAAGCTGATTAAAAATATTTTCAAGGCTTAGGAAATTCATATTTATGATAATGAAGGTAATGGGACTTTCAGAATTGAATTTGAAACTGTTTTGTTCAGTTTTGAAATTTTATTGTTTAAATCGATAATTAAAAATAGCTTTTCGGGGCACCGTCTCGGAATTCGACGAAACCAGTTCCATTGGATCCATAATATTGTATTATTATCAGATTTCAATTTTCGTAACGTTTGGAGTCGTCGTGTGGCCGTACGATAAGCAAACGCGCTGAAAATTTTATCGAAATTCAATTTAATAACTGGTCCAAAAAGCTATCTTCTCCATACGATCAAATTTGGACTCGGAACCTTTTCCATTGCGTTCGGAATAGTCGTATAACATTATAAACGCCTAGCGGCACGCCTCGATAGGAGTTTGAAATTTTAAGTTGCATTTGAATTTGAATTTGAATTTGAATTTAATTGTATATATATTTATACTTATCAATTGCAGTTGAAATTATATCTACATCAGCTGCAATTCTGTCCCTTTCAATCACACGTCTCTTTTCTACTCTGTAACACGCGAATTTTTCTTTGTATAGCCGACCTACCCTCTTCGTTCAAAACAAAACTTTTCTTCTGGTTCAAATTAAAATGGCCGAAAACATTTTTTCAATTTATTCCAATCCAGCTGAGCTCGTTCAAAAAAAATCGAGTTTATAGCATCCTCTTTCAATTCTCGTTCCAATTCTTTTCCTCCCATATTCGAAATCAAATTCAGCCAAAGCGAAGAAGTATGGCACGATTTAAATCGCGAATGAGAAAAGTGACGGCGTGAAGAAGCTCGACATCGACGGCATCATGATTTGGGTCGCGATCCAAGGGAGCGACGTGGGTTTGGGCATGCACGATGCAGAGGCTAGGGCGGTGGCGTCGTACGAGTCGGTGGCGACTTGTTCGAGAAGGTGGCGTCGAACTCAAGCTCGAGCACGAGATGCTTGGTCAGTCGACACTGGAAAGGGCTAGCGGTGATGATGCTCACGATTCTAGGCTAATGGAGGTCGCGATTTTCGGAGGTGACTTCGGCAATGTCAATCGAGTTGGTGATGGTTCAGGGGGAATATTCGAGTGAGCTACGATGATTTTGGAGTATGGCCTCTTCTTTGTGTGTTTGCAATTTGGTTTCAATTTATATACAGCAAAGTAAACTTTCAGTATAAAATTAAATATATATATATATACACTCACATTTTAACATATATAAGAGAAACATAATAATTATTATTATTTCAGTTTAAAGGTTTATATATCTGTATATATATATATAGCTAAGCTTTGAAAGATAGGAATTTTTAAAATGGTAATATAGATATATATTCACATACATGTTTAAATTTAAATAGTAAATGCATATATATATAAGAATAGGATCTTGAAAGGAAAATTTTAAAATGCTTTGAAAGTTTATATAAATTAGATTTTTATGAAATCTATATAGATTATTTTATAAATATATAGTTCATAAATAAAATAAATACACATTTTAAATCTACTAGTTATTTTAAAATAATGTATTACGGTAATTAATTTGGTTAATTAACTTGTTTAATTATTTTAGTTACGAAAGATAATTTATCTAATAGAAAATTTATCAATAGATTAGTTCAAATTAAAAGTGTTAATCAATTAGATTTATTAAAAGAGATTGGTTTAAAAAAAATTAAAAGTAATAGTTAATTTGATTATTAATGGTAAGTGATTGTTCAATTAGTTCAAATATTTTATTAAAAGGAAATTTGTTTGAAATTAAATTGATTAGATAAAATAAAATTTTACTAAATGGAATTTAATTGTTCAATTTACTTCGAATATTAATCAACTGTATAAATATTTATACAAGGTCAAAAATCGTGAAGAAAGAATGCTAATTTGGATGGATTGCAAAATAAAAAGCAAAGGTGAGATCTTCTCACTCAAATTAAAAATTGGAATTGCAGTTATTGATTGTCTGTTTGGATGTGGTAGTATATATAGTAGGATATATATATATATATATATATATATATATATATATATATTGGTGATTGATTTTCCCGCATTATATAGCGAATGAGACCCTATGCGCCGCATAATAGCGGATGATATTTTATAAAATGCCATATACCGCGATATTCCACCTCGAAGTGGAATTGGTATTGTGCTAACATTTGTGGATGCAGGGAAACAGGTTGGAGGGATCCAACTAGATGCCTCAAATTGTATGAATTTGTTTCATATGTGGTGTGTTGATTATTTATAACCTCCGTGTGATTATCTTTGTGATTGAAATTGTTGAAGGCTATAATTTAGTCGAATATATTTTTGGTATCGTAGGATACCAGAAATAGATAAAATTGGATTTTTAAAATTCAAGTTAGAAGATTTTTAGTAGAAATTTAATTTTTTTGAGAATTGGATAAATTTAAAAGAAGTTTGAAAAAGATAAAGCTTTATTTTTGAATCATATTGAATAAAATTCCAAATATAGGAAAAAGGTTTAATAAGTGGATTTCGAGTAATATTGTTTATAAGTTGAAGAATTTATTTAAAATTTGGATTTTTAAATAGATTGGAAGAGATAAAAGAATTTGTTTTCTTAAAAAGGAATTTATTTAAAAAGGGAAATAAATCTGGAAATCCATTTGGAAATTTATTTGGTGTTTTAAAATGTTTGGAAAATCAATTTAGGATTTGAAGTAAATTTGGAAATCAATTTGAAAATTGATTTGGAGTTGAAAGTGAATATCTGAGAAATCGATTAGAAATCGTATAAAAAGTGAATATTTGGGAATGTAAATTCAAAATGGAATTTATAAAGGAAAGGGAAATTTGTTTTAAAAATAAACACTGATTTATTTTAAAGTGTGGAAATTAATTTACGGATTTGGAACGTAAATTTAAAATAAATCGATAAGGATTTATTTAATTGGTTTAAATGGACCATTTTGAAATGGAAGTGTATTTTCCTTGAAAAGCCGAGTATATTTCCAAAGTAGTTTTAAATTATAAATGAAGAAATTCTGAAATTGGATTTTAAGGAATATTTTGGAGATAAAGTATTTGAACTCGGCAGATTTCCAGTGGGAATGAATAAATATTTGGAAATATATTCCGTGTAGGGAAATTGATTTGAAATTTTTTTTCAAAAGTTTGAAAGGTGAAACTGATTTGAAATTGGTTTCAAATGGTTGAAGTGTTGAAAATTATATCTTGAGAATATAATTTCGGAAATAAATAATTTGGGAAATTATTTGGAACCGGGTGATGTTCTGAATATCGATTGATAGTTAAATAACCGACTATCAATATTGACCTTTAAATGGGTATTTGTTGTGATTTGCTTGAAATTTGAATGCAACACTTATTTTTAAAATAAGCGCTCATTATTCGATTTAGCCGGGAGAGGACTTTGTGTCATATAACCCATTCCAAATAGTGATACGACGTAAATGGATAGCAATTGAAGTCCGGTGTGAAGACCGGGTGTAACAACCCACATATCGATTTTATATTTTAAATATTTTATTTAAATATAACATCGTTCGTCGGATTTTAGTCTGAAAAGCTACTTTTTGCAAATAATCGAATTTGGACTCGAGACCCCCTCCATTGAGTTCAAAATGCCGTTTGCGACCTTTTTGAGTATAAACTTCGATATGTTTAGAGATAGTAGAATTTTGCTACTTTTTCACTTAGGGCTTTAGTTTGGGTTTCAGCCCTATATCCTAACACAAGCCCCTAGCTCCACCCCCACTTCTCTTCATTGCCTTCCATTTCTTAATACAACTCAAGCTTTATCAAAAATGGGGGAAGAGAAAAATAATTAGGAAATTCAAAGCCCTAATCATCTTTGCAAATCCAAGTTCTATCTCCAAATTCAAGAAGAAGCTATTGGTAAGTCTTCTCTTCATCTTCTCCAACTCTTTCCTTCTTCAATTTCAGAAATTCCTAAACCTAACTTTGGGAATGTTCTTCTTTTAAAGCTTAGATTCAAGCTTCTTGAGTTGGAATTGAAGAGTGATTGTCCTTGCCATTGCTTCATAGCTTCTTCTTCATTGATTTTGTGAAAAGGTGAGATTTTTATCTCACATCTTAGTCTATAATTATCTTCGATTGTTAGGTGTGAATTCCTAACACTTATTCTTGTGCATTTGATTTTGGTTTGGATTGATTTTGTGTATATTCCAATTTTTGGTGTTTTGGTTTAATTTTTGTGAAAATCCTATTATGGATATTTGGACATTGATATTCGAGGCGTATCGAAGAGCCATTAAGGCTGGGTTGTCACTTGGCATAATTCCTTAGTCGTTGTTGCTCGTCCGATCGTTATCGATATCGTTTGGCCATTATTGCTCTAGGTTCATAAAATGTCTGAAATTCCAGTTTCAGACGTCTGAATTGATATTTCAGACGTCTGAATATTATTCTGGGAAAATTTCTACTCCCAGATTCAGACGTCTGAATCTAAGGCTCCAAACGTCTGAATTGGTTCGTTTGCAACCAGTCCAGATTCAGACGTCTAAATCTAGCCACCAGACGTCTGAATGCAACCAGAAAGAAAATAGGCTTAAATTGCCTATTTCAGACGTCTGAAATATTTGGTTCAGACGTCTGAATCTGTGTTTTGGAAAATATTTAATTTTCCAGATTCAGACGTCTGAACCATTTATTTCAGACGTCTGAATCTGCTGTCTTTTTCCAGTTTGCCTATTTTCGCTTGAGAATTCCAATTTAATCGATTCGTGTTGATTCCCATCTGTTGTTATCATATATTATCGACTTTGATGACCTTTTCTTCGGGATTTTGTGGAATATCCATTTTAACGGATTCGGTATCGATTTCTTTGTATTTTGTTCACGTCTTCAAATGTGAATTTTGATGATTGATTGTTTCTACAATCGTTTTGTGATTTGTCACTTTTAAAATACAAAGGTTTTCTATACTAGTAGTAAATATCAAAACCCTTTCATCAAAATGATTTTTACACTATTTTATTACAAAGCTCGTTTCTTAAACTGTTTTCCAATCTATTAGTATATACAAACCTTTACCTCATTCGTATGAGAAAATCTAATTAAACGGCTCAGC
Source organism: Allium fistulosum (assembly GCA_030737815.1). NCBI lineage: Eukaryota > Viridiplantae > Streptophyta > Magnoliopsida > Asparagales > Amaryllidaceae > Allium > Allium fistulosum. The sequence continues at coordinate 1,106,525,850 of CM060901.1, forward strand.
AAAACAAGTGGTATGAAACGCTTGCGTTTACTTCGTCGGTTAATTTATGGACTTGTTCGATTGAAACTCTTGTTACAATTTTCTAGTGGAGATCTACAGTTTGTTCGCAAATATTTAAGTTAAGCTAGTGGTTATGGGACATGAAGCTAAACTCATATATTTACTAGCTTATTGTAATTGACACTTCTTGATGATCGATGATGATCATTTTATGGTTTAGACTAGCAAGGTGCGATGTCTCTTTGTCCGCAATGGGGGACTATACCCAGTCAGGAGGAGCTTCGCCTCATAGTCCGTAATGGGGGACAATACCCAATCAGGAGGAGCTTCGGCTCATCAAGAGGAGCTTCGGCTCATAGTCCGCAATGGGGGACAATACCTAGTCAGGAGGAGCTTCGGCTCATCAGGAGGAGCTTCGGCTCATCAGGAGGAGCTTCGGCTCATCAAGAGGAGCTTCGGCTCATAGTCCGCAATGGAGGACAATACCCAGTCAAGAGGAGCTTCGGCTCATCAGGAGGAGCTTCGGCTCATAGTCCGCAATGGGGGACTATACCCTGTCAGGAGGAGCTTCAGCTCGTTTTTATGGGATAACGACCCATTTTATGATACGCGTGTTGGGGAGTTTTCACACTCCCGTTTTTGATAGGCTTCATCCTCTTTCTTGTGTTCTTTGGATTTCTTGTTGATGATTTCTAGAATTTGTGTGTCGTTAACTTTTTTGATTTCTGGATATCGATTTCTGGATATCGATTTCTAGAATTTATGTTTCACCAGCATTTACGATGGCATTGATATTTATGTCATTATTTGTGGCTTGGTGAATTAAATTAATAATATGACGTTCTTTTCTGTGTTTTGAGATTCTTGAGAATTGTATGACTTTTGTGGATTTTCTAATGTATACTTATCATAGTATGACATCCTTTTGTTATCATACGTTTTATTATCATATCCCATATTCTATCTCATTTTATCTGATAATTTTAGCTAGACTGTAAATAATACTCGGGTCAGACTGAGATTTTACAGGTGCTTCCTCTTGACTTCCTATTTAGAACCATCATCTGACTTTTGGCTAACTACTCTAGTTTAGTAGTTTTTGTTGTATACATTTGAGATTAGACTCCTTGATGTATACATATACTTTTGCCTTGCACTTGTGTCTATTCTTTTGTGTTATTGTGGATCTTATCTGACCACTACTCTGATGTACACTTTCATGTGTTGTATTCATATCTATTTCTGCCTTTGTGATATGAACTGTCTGTGACTAATTTGTGTTATGTTTATTTCTATATTTGTTTCCGAAGTCCATATAGCCACTGTGTGGTAGCTTTGAGTTTGTATCCATATGTCAGATTTCCTCTTGAGATGAAAAGTTATATCTTTATCTGGCATATCGGTACTCGCACAAAGCAATTATATAGATGGTCGCTCCTCAACAGCCTTATTCTCCGTGCTAGTTGATGACATTACCCCGTAGTGCCCTTGGCTAGCGTGGGTATAGAGGTGGGGTGTCACAGCTTGGTATCAAAGCCAAACTGCGGAACGATGTAGAATAATCTAACAAGGATCATTGTCCTAAGTCTTTCTTAGGAGTCGTGCCTTAGGATTTTATTCGAGTCAATTGGACCCGTTCTATCCTATTTTCTTTTATGATTCCTTGTTTTATCAATCAAGTTTGATTGAAATTAATTCTGTGAATAACTTTTTCTTCTTTCTTTCTTTCTTAAAGAAGAAGAAATGGTTGGATCTGGCAGTCCTACCGCTGGTCAATCCAGTAGTCCTTCTCTGGATGGCGTATTCATGTCTGCCCAGCAACTTTTGGATCTTGTAAAGAATCAAAAGTTTATTTGTGCTTTGTGTAAGAACCCTAAAATGGTTTTACCTCTAAAACTTGAAGTTCCTTTCCATCAGCTTGTGGATATCACTCTTCGACATGAAGAGGTTGGTGAAGGAAGTGATAGTGATATTGGGGTTTCTAAGAAGAGGCATATTAAGTTCAAGAGCCTTAATCCCAATAAGAGAGTGAAGCAAACTACTTTGGTGGCAAAGAATCCAATCCCTAATCGTGGACGATGCTACAATTGTGGTCTTACCGACCACTATGCTAATGAGTGTCCGAAACCCCTCTTTTGCCGTTATTGCAAAAGTTCGGGTCATCTTTTATCTTCATGTCCTAAGCTTCCAAGCAAGGGAGAAGGAAAGCTGCAAGCCCCTAGCAACTCTTTCTTAGTCAAGGTATCCATTTTATCCTTGATGACATTTATTTTGTGATTATCTTATTCGAGTTCTTTTTGATATGGGTTTCATCTCATTATTTTTATATCAAAAGAACTTGTGATTCTTTTTCTTTAAACAATTCTGGGCTTGATGACTTCTTTGAGGATTGCGAATCAGGATTGGTGGATGCGCAACACTCAATTTGCTTTTTATTGATGTCGAAATTATTTTATGTGATTTTTCTTTCCGAGCCGATTTCTGCTTAGGCTTCGGAATTAATTTTTGTGAAAGGATTGGCTTAATCATTATGAAGCCATATCCTTTGTCCCGTGTGGACTATTCATCTTCGACATTTTCAATCTGTTAAGTAGATTTCTGTTTTTCCTTTGTGATTTTGATTCCAATTTGATGGCATCATTTTATTCTTTAAGCTCACATGATGAGGAAAGTGTTATTTCTCTCATTCATGTAGTTTGAGAATTTTCCGGTATTTTTGAGTTGTCTTAGGATTATCACCTAAGTAATCTTTTGAGCGGTGTTAAGGTCTTTTTTGCTCTACCTTGCCACCGATTTTCATTTGCTATGAGTTGCTGGAGTTAGCATTCCATTTACCGCATTCCGCACTCGTTATGTAACTTATGAAGGACTTATTATGTCATTCAGGTTGTCCAGCTTATTTCATCCATTTTGTGAATCGAGTATTCTACAATCTCGATGACTCCATTCTTGTATTTATTGATTTTGGATGAAAACGGCAATTTAAAATTTTTCAAATCTTTTTCATAAGATTTATTTATAAGTACAATTTGATTTTTGCTCTTAAATGAGCAAAGAATATTCTTAAAGGTTTTTAAGAAACATGTTTATCATATAGAAGATGATTTTGTGATTGTATTGCCCATTGAGTGCTTTAAGAATTCCGGTCGATGCGCTTGATCAACGTTATTGATAGGAATTTCCTAAACGCTTTGATGAGACAATCAGACACAGTAAATTGACTTGTAAAAATGTAAATCTCTAGAAAGATTATTACATAAAGATAAATGTTGTTTTGAAAATTTTATCTTTTCGGGAAAGAAGATTATTTAAAAGAAATTCTTTCTTTTTGATACTCTTATTCTTGTGATTCCCGAAGGGAACCAAGACCTTATCTTTTGTACCAATGCTAATCGTATTGGTTTGGATGCCATCCTCTTGCAAAAGAGAACGTGCTATCACTTGTGCTTCTAAATCATTAAAGCCGATCGAGACTAGGTATGCCACTCATGATCTAGTGCTCGCGGTTATTGTTTTCACTTTTAGAGTTTGGCATCATCATTTTTGGGGGAGAAATTTGTTCTCCACCTCGATCATAAATCTTTGGAATATTTATTTTCTCATAAGGAAGTTAATATTGGCTTGAGTTCCTTGCATCTTATGATCTTGATATTCTTTTTATTCCCTGAAGGGAAATCGTGTTGCCAATGCGCTTATTCGTATGCAACAAGTGGTTGATTCTTTGATGATGTCTGAATGGAATTATCTTTTTATCAAGTTCATCAGACGTTTTGATATACTTCGTTTTATTGAGTTTTATCTCATTTCTTATATGGACTAGCGCTCGATGTTCTTTTATGGTGTTCGGTTCATTGGACGTACCGTTCTTGTACTACGTCGGTGTTCCGAATTATTTGAGTTTCCGTTCATTGGATGTACCGTTATGGTACTACGTCGATGTTCGGAGTTATTCGTGTTTCCAGTTTCTCGGGCTAATTGTTATTTTACTACGTCGTTGCACCGGCTCAATTTTTTGTTATTCATGACGTTTTCCACGTCTTTCAACTATGGAAATATCTTAGGGATTCCGATTTTATTCTTGAGCCCGGTGTTATTGTGGAAATTGAAGTTTCGCCTATTTGACTTATGAGCAACATTCTTTTTGCATCATTGCTTCGAAGGTTGAGCGCCTTCGAAATAAAGATGTTTTTCTTGTGAAAGTTCAATGGTTCTCAAATCCCAAGGATTGCTCTTGGGAATCCAGAGAATTCATCGAGCAAACACGTTCGGACTTACTATTTCGTGCTCTTTATGGTGAACTTCTCATTCTAAATTTTCTTTTGTGTTGATATGCATTTTATGGTTGTTACTCTTTATTTTCTTCTTAAGTATTGCAAGGACGCAATTTCTTTAAGGAGGGGAGTCTGTAACAACCCGCATATTTATCGATTTTATATTTTAAATATTTTATTTAATATAACATCGTTCGTCGGATTTTAGTCCGAAAAGCTACTTTTTGCAAACAATCGACTTTGGACTCGAGACCCCCTCCGTTGATTTCAAAATGCCGTTTGCGACCTTTTTGAGTATAAGCTTCGATATGTTTGGAGATAGTAGAATTTTGCTACTTTTTCACTTAGGCCTTTAGTTTGGGTTTCAGCCCTATATCCTAACACAAGCCCCTAACTCCACCCCCACTTCTCTTCATTCACTTCCATTTCCTAAACAACTCAAGCTTTATCAAAAATGAGGGAAGAGAAAAAGAATTAGGAAATTCAAAGCCCTAATCATCTTTGCAAATCCAGGTTCTATCTCCAAATTCAAGAAGAAGCTATTGGTAAGCCTTCTCTTCATCTTCTCCAACTCTTTCCTTCTTCAATTTCAGAAATTCCTAAACCTAACTTTGGGAATGTTCTTCTTTTAAAGCTTAGATTCAAGCTTCTTGAGTTGGAATTGAAGAGTGATTGTCCTTGCCATTGCTTCATAGCTTCTTCTTCATTGATTTTGTGAAAAGGTGAGATTTTTATCTCACATCTTAGTCTATAATTATCTTCGATTGTTAGGTATGAATTCCTAACACTTATTCTTGTGCATTTGATTTTGGTTTGGATTGATTTTGTGTATATTCCAATTTTTGGTGTTTTGGTTTAATTTTTGTGAAAATCCTATTATGTATATTTGGACATTGATATTCGAGGCGTATTGAAGAGCCATTAAGGCTGGGTTGTCGCTTGGCATAATTCCTTAGTCGTTGTTGCTCGTCCGATCATTATCAATATCGTTTGGCCATTATTGGTCTAGGTTCAGGAAATGTCTGAAATTCCAATTTCAAACATCTGAATTGATATTTCAGACGTCTGAATATTATTCTGGGAAAATTTCTACTCCCAGATTCAGACGTCTGAATCTAAGGCTCCAGACGTCTGAATTGGTTCGTTTGCAACCAGTCCAGATTCAGACGTCTAAATCTAGCCACCAGACGTCTAAATGAAACTAGAAAGAAAATAGGCTTAAATTGCCTATTTCAGACGTTTGAAATATTTGGTTCAGGCGTCTGAATCTGTGTTCTGGAAAATATTTAATTTTCCAGATTCAGATGTCTGAACCATTTATTTCAGACGTCTGAATCTGCTGTCTTTTTCCAGTTTGCCTATTTTCGCTTGAGAATTCCAATTTAATCGATTCGTGTTGATTCCCATCTGTTGTTATCATATATTATCGACTTTGATGACCTTTTCTTCGGGATTTTGTGGAATATCCATTTTAACGGATTCGATATCGATTTCTTTGGATTTTGTTCACGACTTCAAATGTGAATTTTTATGATTGATTATTTCTACAATCGTTTTGTGATTTGTCACTTTTAAAATACAAAGGTTTTCTATACTAGTAGTAAATATCAAAACCCTTTCATCAAAATGATTTTTACACTATTTTATTACAAAGCTCGTTTCTTAAACTGTTTTCCAATCTATTAGTATATACAAACCTTTACCTCATTCGTATGAGAAAATCTAATTAAACGGCTTAGCAAAACAAGTGGTATGAAACGCTTGTGTTTACTTCGTCGGTTAATTTATGGACTTGTTCGATTGAAACTCTTGTGACAATTTTCTAGTGGAGATCTACAATTTGTTTGCAAATATTTAAGTTAAGTTAGTGGTTATGGGACATGAAGCTAAACTCATATATTTACTAGCTTATTGTAATTGACACTTCTTGATGATCGATGATGATCATTTTATGGTTTATACTAGCAAGGTGCGATGTCTCTTTGTCCGCAATGGGGGACTATACCCAGTCAGGAGGAGCTTCGGTTCATAGTCCGCAATGGGGGACAATACCCAGTCTGATGCAGCCTAGGATGGTGAAGAGTTAGGTCGCGTACGACCTAACGAATCTTTTAAGTCGTTACTGAAGAGTGATACCCAGAATGGTGAAGAGTTAGGTCGCGTACGACCTAACGAGGCCTTTAAGTTGCTCCAACGACTTAGTGACGCTCGGCAACGACCTAGTGGAGACTCGCGAGTTAACCAGCTAAAGGGAAAGGCGCTCGAACGACCTACCGAGTTACGACCTAATTAGGTCGCTCCGATACTTCATTTGAAGACAGTCTCGAGCTACGACCTAAGTTAGGTCGCGTGAACGCTAAGTTAGGTCGCGAGAAGCTTTAGGTCGCCACTTGCTATGATTCGCTGAAGCTCATGCCACCTGGACTTCTGGAAGACGCTGCCTTGTTTTTAGGTCGGTCAAGTGATAAGTCGTGAGGTTTTAGATCATGATATTTTTTTAGGTCGTGATGTTTAAGTCGTGGACGACCTATATGTTGTGTTGTAAATATGGAGTTACAATATGTTGTATTGTTTTTCTTTGTGCTGTTGATAAGTCGCTGCCGACCTTAGTTAAGTCGTAGGTCGCGTGTCTTGTTTTGGGTCGTAAGTCTGTGATGTTTGTTAGGTCGTGGCCGACCTAAGTGTTGTACGGAATTGTGTGTGTCGAGTTGTAAAGCTATAAATAGCGGCGTTGGGTCATTTGTAATAGTTTAAGTTGATTTTGAATAAAAAAATTTGTTTTGTTAGCTTTGTGCTTTCACCAAATTGGTAGTTGAGTGTAATCTCCTATCTCCTCTTTCGGCATTCGAGTGCGCTCAGATCAACGATCGTAGAAGCCAATTCACGGTATCAAGTGCGCTTGATCAACGTCTGAAGAATTGCAGATCTTCTTTCACGGTATCGTGCGCGATCAACGTGACGAAGATAGCTAAAATTCGGTATCTTCGGATCAACGAATTTGGGCCATTCAGTATTCCTCATTCCATCGATTGCTACTTTCACCGAATCATCATTTTTGTAATTCCGCTGCTGCATCATTTTGGTATCAAAGCTAGACTTAGCCAATCATAGCTAAGCCGAGTCTTGGAGCCAAGATTTTATCAAAGAATTCAAGTCGTGTATCACCTTGTTGTTCGAGACCGAGAATTTGAAGTATAGATCCGAACTAAGTGAAATGTGAAGTGCATCATTTGGTATCATTTGATCATTTGTTTGTTCAAAGCCGAAAGTTAAAGTTTTGAAGAATCAACCATGCCGCCGAGAAGAGCTAATCGACATCAAAATATTGAAGCTTTGTATAGAAGAGAAGAAGCTGATGAGATGGAGCAAAGAATAAACGAAAACTTTAGTGAAAAGCTTAATGAAGGAATTGGTCGATTAGAGAAGATGTTGTTAGAGATGAATCAAAATCGAAGAAGGGTTTCACCTGAATCCAACCATGGGGGAAGTAGAGTCTCACCACATTCCAATCGAGAAAGAAGTGTTGATAATAATCATAGAAGTGTGAGTCGAGATTGTTATAGAAGTGATGATGATCGAAGACGTGATAGGAATGTGAATGATCGTGATCGGAGGAATGTAGATGGAAGGGGTGTTGGTGGAAGACATGAAGGTAGTAGAGATGTTGGTGGTCAGGATCGACATCGATATACATCAGATTTCGAGGAGGAGTTTGATGGTGGTAGTGTTCATGGACGAGGACGAGGTCAAGGGAGAAATCATTCGGAGTATGATCACAAGTGGGAGTCTGGGATGAAAACTGAAATACCAGAATTCAAGGGAGGTATGCAAGCCAAGGAATTTCTTGATTGGTTAGCTTATGTTGAGGAAATATTTGACTTCAAGGAGGTTCTGGAGGATCGTAAAGTGAAGTTGGTTGCTACTAGGTTGAGGGGGAGAGCTATGGCATGGTGGCAGCAAACCAAACTTACTAGAGAACGGATGGGGAAGTCAAGAATTGTTGCTTAGTAAAAGATGAAGAAATTGATGAAGGCTACTTTCTTACCCTACAACTACCAATCATTAATGTATCAAAGATTACAAAACCTGAGGCAAGGAACGAAGGCAGTTACTGACTATGCAGATGAGTTCTACCAGTTGATTGCTCGAAATGACATCATGGAGATAGAAGAACAATTGACCGCTAGATTTGTGGGTGGACTTAGAACACAGATACAGGATATGGTGAACATGTTCGACCCTAGATCTGTGGCAGAAGCACATCAAAAGGCGTTGGCTTGGGAGAAACAAGGAAGGCGTGGGGGAGGTGTGTTTCCAAGTTTTACAGGGCAGAACAAAGGAGCTGGTAGTAGTTCTAATATTCCTAAAGCATCGAGTAAACCAGTTGTTCATGAAGTGGCTAAGCCAAAGGTCAACACTAATTTCAAATGCTATAATTGTCAAGAAGTGGGACACAAGAGCAGCGAATGTCCAAAACCGAAGAAGAGAACTTTGATTGCTGAGGTAGAGGAAGATGAGGTAGAGGCTGACTGTTCTAATTCACTACATGATGAGGAGGAAGAGAATGTGTCGGGAGATGAAGGGTATTCATTGATGATGAAAAGGTCATGTTTAACACCAAAACAGGAAGAAGAAACTAGCTGGTTGAGGAGTAACATCTTTCAATCAACATGCACTATCTTGGGAAGGGTTTGCAAGTTTGTTATTGATGCTGGAAGTTGCGATAATATTATCTCTACAGAAGCTGTGAAGAAGCTATCATTGAAAATAGAGAAGCATCTGAAACCTTACAAGTTAGCTTGGTTGAGGAAAGGTGGGGAGGTGAAAGTAGGAAGAAGAGCTTGTGTGAATTTTTCAATTGGGAAGAAATACAAAGATGAAATTTGGTGTGATGTTGTGGACATGGACGTATGTCATCTGTTGCTGGGGAGACCATGGCAGTATGATAGGGCTGTGCAACATGATGGACGTACTAACAGTTATAGTTTTATGTTTGAAGGAACTAAAATCACTTTGATTCCTAAGAAGCGACAACAAGAAGAAAACAAGTTGGAGGAGATTGAAGAGTTGAAAACTTTGTTATCATTGAATGAGTTTGTTAAGGAGGTAGAAGAGGAACCTGAAGTATTCTTGTTGATTGGACGTGAGTGTCATGAAGTGGTTGAGATTCCTAAAGAAGTAAAACCAGTGCTGGGAGAGTTTGACGGTGTATTTCTTGAGGAGCTACCAACGGAGTTACCACCGTTGAGAGACATTCAACATCAAATCGATCTTGTTCCAAGTGCTGTGTTGCCACATAGACCACACTACCGAATGAGTCCAAAAGAACATGAGGAGTTGAGAAGACAAGTGGAAGAATTGCTTGAACAGGGGCGTGTCCAAGAGAGTTTAAGTCCATGTGCTATGCCAGCATTGTTAGTACCGAAGAAAGATGGGACGTGGAGGATGTGCACTGATAGTCGGGCGTTGAATAAGATTACTGTGAGATACAGATTTCCTATGCCTAGACTGGATGACTTGTTGGATCAGCTTAGTGGAGCTACTATATTTTCGAAGATTGATTTTAAGAGTGGTTACCATCAAATTCGAATCAGAACGGGGGACGAATGGAAGACCGCATTTAAGACATGAGAAGGATTGTATGAATGGCTGGTCATGCCGTTCGGGTTGTCGAATGCACCAAGTACATTTATGCGAGTGATGAATCAGATTTTTAGACCATTCATTGGGAAGTTTGTGGTGGTGTATTTTGATGATATACTGATATATAGCGGAAGTCCAGAAGAACACTTGCGACATCTGAGAGAAGTGTTGATGGTACTGCGACAGGAACAATTTTATGCTGCAACGAAGAAATGCATGTTCATGACGCATAGTGTTTTATTTTTGGGGTATGTTATATCAGGAGGAGGAATACAGGTGGATCAGAATAAAGTTGAAGCAATCAGAAATTGGCCACAACCCAAGACGATAACCGAAGTTAGAAGTTTTCATGGTTTAGCGTCATTCTACCGAAGGTTCATTCCACACTTCAGTAGCGTGATGGCACCAACTACTGATTGCATGAAGGGAAAACAATTTTTATGGTTAGAGGAAGCAGGGGTTGCTTTTGAGAGAATCAAAGAACTTTTGACGACAGCACCAATTCTAGTGTTGCCAGATTTTCAGTTGTTGTTTGAATTACATACTGATGCATCGAAGGTTGGAATTGGAGGGGTGTTGAGTCAGAAAGGCCGTCCTATTGCATATTTCAGTGAGAAGTTATCAGGACCAAAGATGAGATATAGTACATATGATATGGAATTTTATGCTATCGTGCAAGCTATCAAACATTGGGGACATTATTTGTTTCATAAAGAATTTGTTTTATATACTGATCATGAGGCATTGAAGCATATGCAGGGACGGGACAAGATTGCTGCTAGGCATGCTTCGTGGATTGCATACTTACAACAATTTACATTTGTGGTGAAGCATAAATCGGGAATTACGAACAGAGTGGCAGATGCATTGAGCAGAAGGAATCATGTGATGACTACAATGAAGGTTGAAGTGATAGGGTTTGATGTATTGGCAGAATTATTTGTCGATGATCCTTACTTTGCGAAGTTTGTTGATGAAGTCAAGGAGGGAAAAACGGATGAGTTTGTAATGGTGGATGGTTTTCTTTTTAAGGGAAATCGATTATGTATACCAGAGTGCAGTTTACGTATGAAAATTGTAAAGGAGTTGCATGAGGAAGGTCATGTGGGCCGAGATCGTACCTTACAACTGATTTCTCAATCTTACTATTGGCCGTCGATGAAGCGGGAAGTTGGAAAGTTTGTGGAGAGATGTCATATTTGCCAAGTTTCCAAGGGAACTACGACGAATGTGGGATTGTATATGCCGTTACCCGTGCCGGTTAGACCATGGGTTGATATCAGTATGGATTTTGTTTTGGGATTACCGAGAACTCAAAGGGGGAATGATTCGATATATGTTGTAGTGGATAGGTTTTCAAAGATGGAACATTTCATTGCTTGTAAGAAGACAGCTGATGCTGTCCGTGTTGCCGAATTATTCTTTAAAGAAGTGTATCGTTTACATGGTTTACCAGAATCCATTGTTTCTGATCGGGATACTAGGTTTCTAAGTCATTTTTGGCTGAGTTTGTGGAAGATGGTGGGAACAAAGCTAAATTTCAGTAGTGCTTATCATCCGCAGTCCGATGGTCAGACTGAAGTTGTTAACAGGTCTTTGGGAAATTTGTTGCGATGTCTGGTGAAGGATAATCTGAAGAGTTGGGATATGAAATTATGTCAAGCGGAGTTTGCTCATAATCATGCTATAAACCGTAGTACAGGGTTCAGTCCATTTCAGATAGTGTATTCAAGTTTACCAAAGGGGCCGTTGGATTTGACGATAGTACCACAACCAAAGGGAACCATTAAACGGGCTGTTGATTCTGTTGATGGATTGGCAGAATGTCATCAAATCGTTTAGGAACGATTAGAGAAAGCGAATGAAAAGTATAAGCGATCTGCGGATTTGAAGCAAAGAAGCATTGAATTTAATGAAGGAGATTGGGTGTATGCTGTGTTAACGAAGGATCGCTTCCCAGTGGGCACTTACAACAAGTTGAAAGCCAGAAAGATTGGTCCTGTGAAGATTGTGAGACGGATCAATAAGAATGCTTATAGATTGAAGCTGCCGGAAGATGTATACACTTCTGATATTTTCAATGTCAAACACTTGATACTGTATCATGGAGATGAGCTTGTTATGGAAGAGGTGAATGCAAATTCGAGGATGAATTTTTCCCAACCAGGGGAGGATGATGCAGCCCAGGATGGTGAAGAGTTAGGTCCCGTACGACCTAACGAATGCTTTAAGTCGTTACTGAAGAGTGATACCCAGAATGGTGAAGAGTTAGGTCGTGTACGACCTAACGAGGCCTTTAAGTCGCTCCAACGACTTAGTGAAGCTCGGCAACGACCTAGTGGAGACTCACGAGTTAACAAGCTAAAGGGAAAGGCGCTCGAACGACCTACCGAGTTACGACCTAAGTTAGGTCGCTCCGATACTTCATTTGAAGACAGTCTCGAGCTACGACCTAAGTTAGGTCGCGTTAACGACCTACGACCTAAGTTAGGTCGCGAGAAGCTTTAGGTTGCCACTTGCTATGATTCGCTGAAGCTCATGCCGCCTGGACTTCTGGAAGACGCTGCCTTGTTTTTAGGTCGGTCAAGTGATAAGTCGTGAGGTTTTAGATCGTGATATTTTTTAGGTCGTGATGTTTAAGTCGTGGACGACCTATATGGTGTGTTGTAAATATGGAGTTGTAATATGTTGTATTGTTTTTCTTTGTGCTGTTGATAAGTCGCTGCCGACCTTAGTTAAGTCGTAAGTCGCGTGTCTTGTTTTGGGTCGTAAGTCGGTGATGTTTGTTAGGTCATGGCCGACCTAAGTGTTGTACGGAATTGTGTGTGTCGAGTTGTAAAGCTATAAATAGCGGCGTTGGGTCATTTGTAATAGTTTAAGTTGATTTTGAATAAAAACTTTTGTTTTGTTAGCTTTGTGCTTTCACCAAATTGGTAGTTGAGTGTAATCTCCTATCTCCTCTTTCGGCATTCGAGTGCGCTCGGATCAACGATCGTAGAAGCCAATTCACGGTATCAAGTGTGCTTGATCAACGTCTGAAGAATTGCAGATCTTCTTTCACCGTATCGTGCACGATCAACGTGACGAAGATAGCTAAAATTCGGTATCTTCGAATCAACGAATTTGGGCCATTCAGTATTCTTCATTCCATCGATTGCTACTTTCACCCAATCATCATTTTTGTAATTCCGCTGCTGCATCACAGTCAGGAGGAGCTTCGGCTCTTAGTCTGCAATGGGGGACAATACCCAGTCAGGAGGAGCTTCGGCTCATCGGGAGGATCTTCGGCTCATAGTCCGCAATGGGGGACAATACCCAGTCAGGAGGAGCTTCGGCTCATCAGGAGGAGCTTCGGCTCATAGTCCGCAATGTGGGACTATACCCTGTCAGGAGGAGCTTCGGCTCGTTTTTATGGAATAACGACCCATTTTATGATACGCGTGTTGGGGAGTTTTCACACTCCCGTTTTTGATAGGCTTCATCCTCTTTCTTGTGTTTCTGGATTTCTTGTTGATGATTTCTAGAATTTGTGTGTCGTTAACTTTTGTTATTTCTGGATATCGATTTCTAGAATTTATGTTTCACCAGCATTTACGATGGGCATTGATATTTATGTCATTATTTATGGCTTGGTGAATTAAATTAAGAATATGACGTTCTTTTCTGTGTTTTGAGACTCTTGAGATATTGTATGACTTTTGTGGGTTTTCTAATGTATACTTATCATAGTATGACATCTTTTTGTTATCATACGTTTTATTATCGTATCTCATATTCTATCTCATTTTATCTGATAATTTTAGCTAGACTGATCTGTTTATTATTTTCTTATTAAATAATACTCGGGTCAGACTGAGATTTTACAGGTGCTTCCTCTTGACTTCCTATCTGGAACCATCATCTGACTTTTGGCTAACTACTCTAGTTTAGTAGTTTTTGTTGTATATATTTGAGATTGGACTCCTTGATGTATACATATACTTTTGCCTTGCACTTGTGTCTATTCTTTTGTGTTATTGTGGATCTTATCTGACCACTACTCTGTACACTTTCATGTGTTGTATTCATATCTATTTCCGCCTTTGTGATATGAACTGTCTGTGACTGATTTGTGTTATGTTTATTTCTATATTTGTTTCCGAAGTCCATATAGCCACTGTGTGGTAGCTTTGAGTTTGTATCCATATGTCGGATTTCCTCTTGAGATGAAAAGTTATATTTTTATCTAGCATATCGATACTCGCACAAAGCAATTATACAGATGTTCGCTCCTCAACAGCCTTATTCTCCGTGCTAGTTGACGGCTAGCGTGGGTATAGTGGTGGGGCGTCACATCGGGTGTTTGCGAAAACGATAGGATAACCTATCGAATGTCTCTGCACTGAGTTGCTCCGGTATAGAGATCTCCATATGTGATGGGAAGTCCGATCGAGATTGTAAATACCCAGACTGTAAGGACTTCTTTGGAAGTGCCTTCGGTTCTGTTTGAACCCGGAACAGACTTGTATTGTTATATGTCTGACACTACACTTTGAGATATAAAGCTGATTTCTTTCAAATACATTTCTGTTTGGTGGCGGAGAATTTATTCTCTTAGCTTAACACCCTTCTTTGATACGTACGAGCTCATAGGTTATGTAGTTGAAGGTTATCAGTGATATACTCCCAATTTGGTAGTGTGGCATGCTAAGTGTTGCTGTGTGTTGATGATCATTCGTTGATCATTTGTGATCAAAGCATGGCTTTCGTGTAAAGCATAGCTTTGTGGACGAGACCACATTGGACCTCACACCCCGGAAATGGTCAAAACAGGAAAATGCGGCAAGGTTATGAGGGTCGCTCCCTTTAGGGTATGTCATTTCCTTCTGGAAAAAGGTGATATAATGGTATGGAGCCCAGATATTTACCTATGTGGTTGCTCCAATCTCATTTACTGTGTGATTGTTGCTTTGTGATCGAGGCCTCGGATAAAGGTCCCAAAGGACCGAGGGATGGCATACTCGAGTAGTAGTTACCTAGTTACAGAGGTAACCCGGCCTTGTGTTGGTAGAGATCCGGGTAGGTTCTCGGGACGTCTCGCCAGAGGCGTTCCCATGTGGCATAGGAAGTTCCTTAGCCTGACCATTTGTTGGAAAATCCAAAGAAACAATACGAACCTTGTACGGTTTTAGTTATATGACCTGCTATGGAATGTGGCGGTAACCTGCTATTGAACATAGTAGCTATAGTAGGCATACAATAATGGTTGTATGCTGGCTAAGATTAATATTATACTTTCGAAATGTTTTCCACACTATACATTAATAATAATATCAACTGATCTTTCGTAGTAAGCATCTTTGACTATCATAAGGAGAAATCTCCTCCAATTCTACATTTGCATTGTGTGTGTGGCGGGAGGCCTCACTACGCCATAAATGGCCTACTGCAACACAAAAAAAATGTTGGCTCAGGCCCGAAAAATGTTGCCATAGGTCTATGGCAACACTTTTAGGGTGATGCAATTTTTGCCGTTGCCTTAGACCTCAAAGGCAACATTTTGACTATCTAAGGCAACATAAGTAATATTGTTGCAATAGAACCCTATTTGGGTCTATGGCAACACCCATAGGTATCTGTAGCAACATTCCAAAATGTTGCCATAGATATTAACTTTCTGAATTTGTGGGGCCCACAATGTAGAGCATATTTGATTTTTTAATAGAAATAAATATTTATTTAATAAAATGCTTTTGCATAGAATTTGATATTTAAACAGTAATTTATTTAAATAAATATTTTATTTCAACATTTGAAATAGTACAAATTCCTGACTCCACTATTTTACAATTCAATGACATATAACACTGATATTCACATATACAGATATTCCTCACTACATCACTCAGTTCACTCATTACATATGCAGTTTCAATTTATACAGACACCGACACTGACAAATATATGCCGAGCCGAAGGCGAGCCGAGTGCCGAGCCGAAGGCGAGCCGAGTGCCGAGCCGAAGGCGAGCCGAGAAGCGGGTCCGGGCGCAGCGCCGGCGGGGGTCCGGGGCACCGCCCGATTCATCCGATTTCGGAAGATCGAGCCTTCTTTGAAACGACGTAAAATGATGCAGAAATGAACACCTCCTGCGAATTTGAACACCTCCTCGATGATTGACTTTTGCAACTCTTTCGTGGCTTCTTCTGAATCATCCGACCTTACTTTTAGCTCTGCCTTGGTAAAAGACCTGAAACCATGATAAATAAAAATTGACATTTCATCGAACATGTTGCATGTTAATAAGTAATACATTACCACAGTTCACTCATCTAAACATCCTACTAGACATCAACTCCTTCTCCTTGAATACTACCAAACTTCAACCTCTACACTGCCACCATCCACTCCCCAAACTGCTGCAACTTACATCCCCTACAGCCCTTAACAACATTTGGTACATTTTGAATCAGGATATGAAATTGCAGCCAGCAATCTAGTTGGCTACTTTCTAGTATAAGCACGTGCAATCTATACTGAGATTGGAACTGAATGTAATCAAAGAGCTAATCATAGCAGCAGTATGTTCACATAATTAGTCATAAGCCAAGAGGAGGACAAAGTGGCAACTCGTGCTGAACTAGCATATCACCACAATTACCAATCAACAAAAACATGTAAGCCTATTCGTCGGTAAATGTAAATCCAATGTTAAAGTTCACAACTTTTCCATAAATATAACAAAACATCACCTGGCACGCTCAATTACCATTGTCAGCCTCAATTACCACTTGCCCATCAAACTTCAACACTACTTCGACAACACTTCGAACCAGCTTCAATCAACAGAACATTATACACAGCTGCCATTTCCAGTAACTGCAGCCATACCACCACAATACTCAACCAGTCAACTGCCAACAACCATCAATTGACCCTCAATCGGCAGCATCGCAACCCAACCAACGACCTACTTCAAACTTTGACTTCCTCTGCAAATTAATAGCAGCAGCGAACCCAATTATAACCACCAATCGCCAATTTCCATCACTAAATCCGAACTCCATCGCCACGGGATATGTGCTCGATGACCATCGGAATCAGGCTGTAGAAACGGTGGTGGGGTAGTGGAGTTTTGTTCGGGGCTGCGGTTGGTAGGATTTGGGAATTAGGAATTTTTGGAAGAAAAAAAAGAAACGAAAATATGATTTGGAAATTAGGGATTTCGAAAATTGGGGGTGAGAACGAAAATGATATGAAAAGTAAAGCGGGAAAACGAAAATTTGTGGCAAATTGTAGCGGTGATCCAGTTTAACAATCAGATTAAATGTAGACCGTTGGATCGTATTCACGCGGATTGCTAATTTTATTAATTTTTTAATCTGAATACATCTATAGCAACACTATATAAAAATGTTGCATCGTGTTACACTTGTTTAGCTAGAGCAACACATTTTTATGGCTAAGGTAACACCATAAATACAACGTTGCAATAGGACCAAAATTTTATATCTATCGCAACATTTTAGCTGGCAACACCTTGCAAAAATGTTGCAGAAGGTCATTTATGGCGTAGTGCCTTATGGTAGTTTCATTTTCCAAAAGCATTGCGAATTTCTTTTATTTTCTTTGTGAAAATAACTGTTTTACGATCTCACACCAGTCGCCATGACTGACTCGGAGTTTATTGTTCCCTTTCTAAACTCTGGGTGCCCATAATTTTCCACACGGGTAGCCTAGAGTTATGTTATCAGGATATTCTGGAGTTTTGGAGACGAGCTGGATGGCGAGACGTACGCTCGTACTTATTTATTTATTCCGCTATGTATTCTGTATGGGGACAAGTTTATATAACTGTCCATTGTTGTATTGAGTTGTATATTGACTCTCATTGTTGTATTGTATGAACTGATATAGTTCTTTATTTAAAAGACTAGTGATTATCTATTATATATTGTTCCGCTGCGAATGTGAGATTCTGATATTGTTTCTGTTTCTGTTTTTCTGCTCTCTTTTTCTTCTGTCTTCTTCTACCTCTTCTTTTCAACCCTAATGATTCGGTTTTCCGGCATTCGATTGTGCAGCATTTGATACAGTAGACGTATTGATGTCGACTTTCGAGCGTCAAAAGATTGTATCGTTACATGTGGTATCAAAGCTTTTGGTTAAACGACAACCTTGGCTCTATTGGGTGTTACTCATTAGAGATAGAGTCGGTAGTACTCTAGAATGAGTGTGTGTGTAATAATAGATATGAGCGCATATTTGTTAGTGAATATAAAATTTGTTTTGTATTGTGTTGACTTATCGGTTGATTGTTTATAGATTTCGGTCGGTGCAGTCTGGCCAACTGTAATCGATAGGGGTTTCTAAACTCTTAAACAAGATAAACTGACACAGTATTGTTTTAAATGGGGTAAATAAAATAATTTTACCCAAAACTATTTTTGTATAGAAAAGAAATCATTTTCCGTAAATTATTATAGTATATGGTTGCTTGGTTGCTAGGAAGTGATAATATTGAATTATTATCATTGTTATATGGAAGCGGAATAAGAAATAATGGTATAACCAAAGATTTGGAGATAAATCCATTTAATAAATGAAATTTATAAATATGAATTGAAAGTATAAGGAAATAAAGTTCATATACAAATGGGATTTGTAAAAGTAAATTGTAAATGTGATTTATAGTTTGAAATAGAGTTTCAGAAAAATATTTGAAATAAAATTCAACTTGAGTTAACTTAAATAAAAGAAAATTAAAGAAGCGAGTCTAACAAACTAAATGATTGGAATAAAAAAATTATTAAGATGAAAAATAAATTGTGAATGAACAAATGAGGTTACATTTGTAAATAAGTGAATATGGAAATTGAAATTTAAAAAGAATAAGTGAATATACTAATTGAATTAAATTAGTAGATGGAATGGATTTGATAAATGAAAAATCAAATCAAAGATTTAAATTGGAAAATTGTTTAGAAGGAAAATATAACTTGAGTTTTGAGTTGAAAAAAATGTAAGCAATATTTGGATAAAAGCTCGACTTAAGGAAGAAAAAATTGTGAAATGGTTATTGTCGAATTTTATTGAATGATTTTCGATGAATTTATTTTTATTAATGGAATGCAAATTGAATTGAATGGAATCAATTGAATATGAAGTGGAATTAAAATAAATTGAATTGGTATCAATTTAAATTAGTTATAAACTAGAATGGATATTCTATTAAGTGAATATCATCGAAATTTGCATAGAAACGATTGTCGTTTGACGCAAACGAGATTGTATAAAAATCTATGAGTTAATGAATGCAAATAAAATTGATTTTGGAATCAATTGAAGGGATATGAGTTAGATTCATTTAAAAATGAATTGAATATAAGGAATTGCATTGTAAACCATTGAATTGAATGTGAATTAGATGAAATCGATTAAATTTGTATTGAAACCATATAAATTGCTAATGGAAATTGTTTTGGGTGTATTGCTTATGAAAACTATGTGTTCACTATTAAAAATAAGTGAAATGTTAAATGAATTTCCTATATATGACACTTATGTGTTTAAATTGAGTAAGTACAGGTGCAGGGAAGCCGTTTGGCTGGTTTTGATTGTGCGAAATACTAATAATAAGCCACTTTGCTTAAAATGCTAATAAAGGTAAGGCTACGCAATACTAAAATAGGAAATATGAACTGTTTTTGTTTTTCCAACCGTGTGGGTCGATGTATATATATTTATATCCCTTGTCAAATTGCAAAAGCTCCTCTGTACAAGGGAGACTCCGCCAAAAGTTTCTGAAAATTTTGGGAGTTAGAAAAAAATTGAAAATTTTTTTTTGGAAAATTTTGTTAACGGAAAATTGATTTTCAAATTGTAATGGAAGCATATGAATTGAACTAGAAAATGAAAACCATTGTTTTGGTCGAAGTTGAAAGCTTTGGAAAAAGTGAATATCGAGTTTCACTAAGTGAAATTTTAGTTTTTGAAGATAAAATGAATTCAAATAGAATTGAAATTGTAAATTGAATTCAAATGGAATTGAAAATGAAAAGTTGAATGGAAATGAATATATAACTTTGTTAGTAAAGTGAAAATAAATATAAGAAGTATGTAAATACTTATATTGAACTTAAGAAAGGAATGGAGAAAATTCTTAAGTAAAATTTAGAATTGAGAAATATTCTAAGTTAATAAGTGAATGAAAATTTAACTGGAATGTTGTAATTGGACATTATTGTTAAGTAAAATATACAGGGGATATAAAGGAAAAGAAAATTGGGATTTTTGATTTTGAAGAAAATTTAAATTGCTCGACAATAAGGTATGTATTTGAATTTTCAGTATGAAATTTTGATGGGTTTCTGATTTTGCCACTTGGCATTTTGTTTTCTTTTGGAATTTAGGAGTCCGTAGGGACATTTTGTAGTCGTACCGAGCTAGCCGCGCAAAGGAGACGCTGGCGAAATTTTTTGAAAATTTAGAGAGTTAGAAAATTTTTGAGAAATTTTGGATAATTTAAAATTTGAATTTAAATTTGAATTTGAATTGTGAAGTAAAATAAAGTTGTTTGAAACTTATGGTTGAGTTTGGAAAGTTAATAAGAGGAATGATAGTGTCCCTAATAAGAAGATTGGTTTGAGAATTTGATAAATTGTTTGGTTTTGGGAAAATGACAAACGGGTATTGGAGCATTCTTCTTAACTTGTAATTTCAGGACGAAATTCTTTTAAGGGAGGAAGAATGTAACGACCCTGAATTTTTGACATTGGAAATCAGGATATTTAATTGATTTTAAATATCTGGAAGTCAGTTTAATTTGAAATTCAAATATTAGAATGAATTGGGCAATTTAATTATTGATTTAATTTATTAAAATTGGGTAAAAAATTTGAATCTTTGGTTTTAAGCTGATTAAAAATATTTTCAAGGCTTAGGAAATTCATATTTATGATACTGAAGGTAATGGGACTTTCAGAATTGAATTTGAAACTGTTTTGTTCAGTTTTGAAATTTTATTGTTTAAATCGATAATTAAAAATAGCTTTCTGGGGCACAGTCTCGGAATTCGACGAAACTAGTTCCACTGGATCCGTAATATTGTATTATTATCGGATTTCAATTTTCGTAACGTTTGGAGTCGTCGTGTGGCCGTACGATAAGTAAACGCGCTGAAAATTTTATCGAAATTCAATTTAATAACTGGTCCAAAAAGCTATCTTCTCCATACGATCAAATTTGGACTCGAAACCTTTTCCATTGCGTTCGGAATAGGAGTATAACATTATAAACACCTAGGGCATGCCTCGATAGGAGTTTGAAATTTTAAGTTGCATTTGAATTTGAATTTGAATTTAATTGTATATGTATTTATACTTATCAATTGCAGTTGAAATTATATCTACATCAGCTGCAATTCTATCCCTTTCAATCACACGTCTCTTTTCTCCTCTGTAACACGCGAATTTTTCTTTGTAAAGACGACCTACCCTCTTCGTTCAAAACAAAACTTTTCTTCTCGTTCAAATTAAAATGGCCGAAAACATTTTTTCAATTTATTCCAATCCAGTTGAGCTCGTTCAAAAAAAATTTGAGTTTATAGCATCCTCTTTGAATTCTCGTTCCAATTCTTTTCCTCCCATATTCGAAATCAAATTCAGCCAAAGCGAAGAAGTAGGGCACGATTTAAATCGTGAATGAGAAAAGTGACGGCGTGAAGGAGCTCGACATCAGCGGCGTCACGATTTGGGTCGCGATCCAGGGGAGCGACGTTGGTTTGGGCGTGCGCGATGCAGAGGCTAGGGCGGTGGCATCGTACGAGTCGGTGGCGACTCGTTCGAGAAGGTGGCGTCGAACTCGAGCTCGAGCACGAGATGCTTGGCCAGTCGACACTGGAAAGGGCTAGCGGTGATGATGCTCACGATTCTAGGCTAATGGAGGTCGCGATTTTCGAAGGTGACTTCGACAATGTCAATCGAGTTGGTGATGGTTCAGGGGGAAGATTTGAGTGAGCTACGATGATTTTGGGGTATGGCTTCTTCTTTGTGTGTTTGCAGTTTGGTTTCAATTTATATACAGCAAAGTAAACTTTCAGTATAAAAATAAATATATATATATATACACACTCACATTTTAACATATATAAGAGAAACAGAATAATTATTATTATTTCAGTTTAAAGGTTTATATATGTAACGACCCGTAAATTTCAACTGTTTTAATAACGTAATTAGTTAAAATTTTGGGAAATTTTAAATGATAAAATTTTGAAATAAAAATTTAATATTTGGAATACGTCTAGTTAAACATAGCGACTGGTAAATTTTCGTCCGAAAATATGAAAGTTTATTTCGCGCGTAAATTTACTTCAATTTAATCAGTTAAAAAGCAATGAAAATAAAATGTTTCTGAAACCTAAATATTTTTACGTAGAAAAATTCTAAACCATCTTCTGAGCAAGATGACAGTTTGTCGTTTTTCCAAATTCGGACATCTTTGGCTCCGTCGACCTTATTCTTCAGCGTTTTTCTTGCATTTTCCGTCAGTAGAAAATTTCGAATTTTTATAATTCGATCGTACCACTGATATCTATATGCCGTTTTGATCGTCTCGTCATTGATCTCAGCGGTGTATTCATTTCTGTTTTTGATTCCCGGTACGCCGTGAAATCTGTAAACGGTTAAACATTACGGTCCGTTATCGGAGTCTATTAATTTTCTTATGGCTTTTCATTATCCCAACTGTTAACCGAAAGCCATTAATAATTTCAGAATTCAATGCGTCCAAATTGCATTGTGACTATTGGTTTTTTCACTGGTCCGTTTATTTTATTTTTGCATTGGATCTATTCGTTTACCACTGTCTCCATCTCCTGTGCAACTCACGCCATTATTTTCATTGTGACTATTGGTTGCGTGCTTCCCCATCTCCTCTTTGCAATCGCATCCCTTACCACCAAGTCAAGCTCCAACGTAGGACTGAAAGCCTCCCCTCGGCCCCATCCGAACTCCAAGCAGATCCACATCTTCCCACTTCCCTAGCCTCTGACGCAGCCACTTCCTCTCCTCTTTTCTTTGGCCGAGCCTCAGCCAAGCCTTGCTCAGATATATGTATGGGTTTATTTTCTTATACAACAGTTACAGTGACATTCTGTTCGAAATATTATATAGGTATGTTTATATTATATATATGGAGATATACTGTTGTTTGAATTAATCTGTAGGTAAGTTATATATAGGAAACGTGTATTATCTTTCAAAGTATATATATATTGTTTATATAAGGTATTTTATTTCAAAGTATATATATTGGTTATATGAGTTTCATGAGTTTAAGTTTATACCGTGTTATATTATAAAGTAGATGTCGGTTATATAAAGCATATTCATATTTGTCTATGAAGGTGACAGTACAAAGTTTATATATAAGAGTTTTATTGTAAAGTTATATTTGCTTTTAAATCTAAACCTATATAATTTATATAACGTGCTTTAGTTAGATATATATATAGTATGTACGGATATATTGTAATTACGTGTTGTTGTATATATAAGGCATTATCCAAAACATACATCATTTACAAAAAGATCTGATACGTTACTAGCAATTGGTACATCATGTGCCATAAACATGAACCAACGTTTAAAAAAAAATCATAACAGATTGGGTAGTGCAAATGAATTACAAATGCGTGTCCCACTTTATTTACGAAGCTTTATTGTTCCATTTTCAATCAACTCCAATAGCTGAAACCATGTGTCTCTAGAAATTGCTTTGTTATTGGGTTCGAACTTTCTGTATATAATGTTTATTGGCTTAAATACTTGATATCTTGTTTTACGTTGGATATTGTACAAAACCATAAGATAAATATGTATAAAGTTACTTACGTACATACTTGTAAAGTTAAATGGTGATATATTTAACTGTATATAAATTTATGATTTATGTACTGTATATATATGTATTTCTCTATACGTATATCACATTGGGTTTTGGATTATGTTGTCCGGTGGTATACATATGGTTTATATTTCAGGTAGAAAATTTGTATTGGTTTTTTTGGGTATGTATATGCATTGTCATCCTGGCTTCGTGACAGCTCAACCATTAATTTTGCAATTTGATTGTCGACATCCATTCGACCCAAGATTTTTGCCCATCGTTTGTAATAACAACATCGCCTAATTAAGCCAGTTACATGTAGTAGTATACATTGTGTCTAGTATATTAGATTTAAAAAAAAAGGTATGATGCATATTTGATGGTTGTATATAAGTCCACAATAACAGTGACTTGGAAATAAATAGATATAAGTAATATTTTAATTTTATGTTGGATTTTAATAAATATATTAAGATTTTATTTATAGGCGTTTAGATTTAGTATTTATTTGAAAATGTATATAAGTATGTGTGTGTGTATATATATAAATTTTTCGAGTTCGAAATTATTATTGGTTAAGGAAATAGTATAGAATAATATATATATTTCGTTTCAGCATACATCAAGCAGTTTCTGATTTATTTTCATCGATTCCTTATATATCAGCTTGTCCATCAAATTCGGGTCCATCTAGCTTTGCTTTAAATTCATGCTTGGATTCAAAACTCATTCCATCGTCAAATCTCTCTAGCCTCGAAAGGTGAGCACTCACTCACGATTAACGTTCTTTTATTTATTAAATTTGATTTCAATTGAAACGACAAATTGAAATATGCTGTTGTTAGTTAATTACACTGTTATATATGCTATTACTTGTATCAGTTCACCTATGACATCTGACACCATTATCTGTTAATTATTTATGCAATGATAATACAGTTTGGCTGATAATTGATTGATTGTTGATGTTTATATTGGACGTTAAATTGTTAATGTTAAAATGATAAATAGTATGAAATTGAACTTGATATAAGATAATTAAAATGTTAAATTTGATTACCTGACATTTGTATAATATGACCCCTTTAACTGTTGAATTTATTGACACGTAGGATTTGTTTAATTACATTTTGAACCACTGAATGTATGTTGTTATAATGATGTACGAAATTTGTAAATTGAATGACAAGTGAAAACCGAAATCTGCATGAAATGATAGTGTAGATTCTAGAAATAATTATATTAATTCGCACAAACAACAATGTGAATTAATACGGTTATTTCGGGATTATTTGAATTGACTATTGGATTGATATTGATTGTTGTTATTGCTTGTTTATTTACTTTGACACCATCCCAGTTATCACACTGCAAGTTCCCTTTGTTATGCTTTGATTTTTGAATTGAATTGGAATCGGGTTGAAATGATAAATACCCGAAAATTTAACTTTGACCTAGGATAGAAAATTAAATAAAAACCGATTGGTCAATAATTTGATTTTTTAAAATAAAACGAAGATTTTATTTGAATAAATAATATGGTTTTGAAATGAAGTTGAAATTTGAATTTTTAAATGAAAGGAAAATGTTAATATTTAAAAATCTGAAACAAATTATAAAAATGTAATTAATGAAAGAATGTTGTTTAATTTGAGTTGAAATGATTTAATAATTAAGTTTGAAATCATAATTAAGTTTGAAATTATTAAACTTTGAAATTATTTAATAATTAAGTTTTGAATTATTTAATAATTAAATAAGATTGAATTATTTGATAATTAAATAAAAATTTGAATTCTTTGATAAGTGAACTTGAACTTTTGAATAAGTGAATTTTACTTCGTAAATAATTGAAATCGAGTTTCTTTATTAATTAAGTTTTGGAAATTTTTTTAGTAAATAAGTGAAATTGAATTTCTTTAACAAGAAATAAAATGTGATATTTTGGAATTAATGTAAGACTTGAAATTTAAAGAATTTGATTTGATGAATTTAATTTAATTCAATTTGTAAGTTTTGATATAATGAAGTTGAATAATGGATTTAATGAATTGGAAATTTAATAGAAATTGTTTTGAATGGAAATTTACTTAATGAATATTGAATGAAATCGATAAATGAATTTAAATTTGATTTGAATGTTAAATTAAATTAATTTAAATGTTTTCGAAATGAAACTTATATACGAACTTGAATCAATATTTGAATGGTTTTAAATAAAGATTGAAATTGAATTATAAGGTTTTGAAATGATAATTTGGAAGTTTTGAAACGTAAATTATTGGAAATTGATTTGGAAAGACAAATGAAATGTTGGTTTATAAAATTCAAATTGAAATTGAATTTGATTTGGTTTTTTGAAATATATAAACGACCAATTGGTGAAATAATTTCGAAAGTTATTAAAGAGACCGGAGTCTGTTATGGATATACTCTCTATCTAAACCGAAAACCACTTTAATAACTATACGCGGAGTGATGATCCAGAATGAAGTGGCTGGAATGATGTACGTGATGACTGAAGAAAGAGAACGATAATGGATAGCCTTGACACTTGTGTCAAATTGGAAATGACTAAAACAGGAGCTGTGTCGGGCCAATGAAGGATTAGCTACCTCAAGTGGACACACTTCTTCGAACTACTTATACTTGTTGCCGATTGGTGCACCCTTTATTTTGGGAGTGTTGTTTCACGGTGTTGCGGGCGCTGCGGCGTTGCGTTCTCAGCAGTCCGGATCAGGCGAGCGGTAGTATCACTACCTTGGGTATTGCCTCATGTGCCTTGTCATACTTGTATTCCATTTATGCGCGACCACTACGATTTTGATTTGTACCTTTAGTATATGGATTGCCCTCTGGTGACTTCCGATTTTGGAGAAACTACGGTCTTGTATATGCTTTTGGGAATAAAAATGTGTTAAGGGTGGAATGGGCCATGACTTAACGCTATTTTGATATTTTTATATTACTGATAGACATTATCTACTTATCGTACACTACTACATAGTAGATAGTTTAACGGATCCTTAAAGGATGGTTATTCCAAACATCCTTTGAGTTACTTGTATCTCAATTGCTATTTCACTTGAGTTGGATTTATTAATATAAGAATGTTAATCCTGATTCGAGTGTCTTGTGTTTTTGCTTTACGCTCGGGTCAGACTGAGAGTACCAGTATTCGAGACTCACCTTTGAAGTTGGAGCTTTGCTTGAAGATCCAGCCATCTATTCTGCTTCCAGTATTCGATGATTCCAGTGATGTATTCTGATTTGTATCTGATGTATCATATTACTCTTCTGTTGTATCTGGTTTAACTCTGATGTATTTTATATATTCATATAGTAGCTTCATGAACTACTATCTCTTTTATTTCCGCTGCACTTATTACTCTGTGTTTGTGATCTGTGATTATTTATTTACTGTATATGTTCAGTTTTGCCAAATTTAAATTAACAACGCTGTATTTTGAGCAATTCAACTCCGGCATGAGTATCTACCTATACACTTATAATGGATGCGAATGGTCCAAAATTCTGGGTCGTTACAATATATCTGTATATATATAGCTAAGCTTTGAAAGATAGGAATTTTTAAAATGGTAATATAGATATATATTCACATACATGTTTAAATTTAAATATTAAATGCGTATATATATATATATAAGAATAGGATTTTGAAAGGAAAATTTTAAAATGCTTTGAAAGTTTATATAAATTAGATTTTTATGAAACCTAAATAGATTATTTTATAAATATATAGTTCATAAATAAAATAGATACACATTTTAAATCAACTAGTTATTTTAAAATAATGTATTACGGTAATTAATTTGGTTAATTAACTTGTTTAATTATTTTAGTTACTAAAGATAATTTATCTAATAGAAAATTTATCAATAGATTAGTTCAAATTAAAAGTGTTAATTAATTAGATCTATTAAAAGGGATTGGTTTAAAAAAATTAAAAGTAATAGTTAATTTGATTATTAATGGTAAGTGATTGTTCAATTAGTTCAAATATTTTATTAAAAGGAAATTTGTTTGAAATTAAATTGATTAGATAAAATAAAATTTTACTAAATGGAATTTAATTGTTCAATTTACTTTGAATATTAATCAACTGTATAAATATTTATACAAGGTCAAAAATCGTGAAAAAAGAATGCTAATTTGGATGGATTGCAAAATAAAAAGCAAAGGTGAGATCTTCTCACTCAAATTAAAAATTGGAATTGCAGTTATTGATTGTCTGTTTGGATGTGGTAGTATATATAGTAGGATATATATATATATATATATATGTATATTGGTGATTGATTTTCCCGCATTATATAGCGGATGAGACCCTATGCGCCGCATAATAGCGGATGATATTTTATAAAATCCCATATACCGCGATATTCCACCTCGAAGTGGAATTGGTATTGTGTTAACATCTGTGGATGCAGGGAAACAGGTTGGAGAGATCCAACTGGATGCCTCAAATTGTATGAATTTGTTTCATATGTGGTGTGTTGATTATTTATAACCTCTATGTGATTATCTTTGTGATTGAAATTGTTGAAGGCTATAATTTAGCCGAATATATTTTTGGTATCGTAGGATACCAGAAATAGATAAAATTGGATTTTTAAAATTCAAGTTAGAAGATTTTTAGTAGAAATTTATTTTTTTGAGAATTGGATAAATTTAAAAGAAGTTTGAAAAAGATAAAGTTTTATTTTTGAATCATATTGAATAAAATTCCAAATATAGGAAAAAGTTTTAATAAGTGGATTTCGAGTAATATTGTTTATAAGTTGAAGAATTTATTTAAAATTTGGATTTTTAAATAGATTGGAAGAGATAAAAGAATTTGTTTTCTTAAAAAGGAATTTATTTAAAAAGGGAAATAAATCTGGAAATCCATTTGGAAATTTATTTGGTGTTTTAAAATGTTTGGAAAGTCAATTTGGGATTTGAAGTAAATTTGGAAATCAATTTGAAAATTGATTTGGAGTTGAAAGTGAATATTTGAGAAATCGATTAGAAAATCGTATAAAAAGTGAATATTTGGGAATGTAAATTCAAAATGGAATTTATAAAGGAAAGGGAAATTTGTTTTAAAAATAAACACTGATTTATTTTAAAGTGTGGAAATAAATTTAGGGATTTGGAACGTAAATTTAAAATAAATCGATAAGGATTTATTTAATTGGTTTAAATGGACCATTTTGAACTGGAAGTGTATTTTCCTTGAAAAGCCGAGTATATTTCCAAAGTAGTTTTAAATTATAAATGAAGAAATTCTGAAATTGGATTTTAAGGAATATTTTGGAGATAAAATATTTGAACTGGGCAGATTTCCAGTGGGAATGAATAAATATTTGGAAATATATTCCGTGTAGGGAAATTGATTTGAAATTTGTTTTCAAAAGTTTGAAAGGCGAAAAGTGATTTGAAATTTGTTTCAAATGGTGGAAGTGTTGAAAATTATATCTTGAGAATATAATTTTGGAAATAAATAATTTGGGAAATTATTTGGAACCTGGTGATGTTGTGAATATCGATTGATAGTTAAATAACCGACTATCAATATTGACCTTTAAATGGGTATTTGTTGTGATTTGCTTGAAATTTGAATGCAACACTTATTTTTAAAATAAGCGCTCATTATTCGGTTTAGCCGGGAGAGGACTTTGTGTCATATAACCCATTCCGAATAGTGATACGACGTAAATGGTAGCAATTGAAGACCGGTGTGAAGACCGGGTGTTTGCGAAAATGATAGGAAACCTATCGAATGTCTCTGCACTGAGTTGCTCCGGTATAGAGATCTCCATATGTGATGGGAAGTCCGATCGAGATTGTAAATACCCGGACTGCATGGACTTCTTTGGAAGTGCCTTCGGTTCTGTTCGAACTCGAAACAGACTTGTATGGTTGTATGTCTGACACTACACTTTGAGATATAAAGCTGATTTCTTTCAAATACATTTCTGTTTGGTGGCGGAGAATTTATTCTCTTAGCTTAACACCCTTCTCTGAGACGTACGAGCTCAGAGGTTATGTAGTTGAAGGTTATCAGTGATATACTCCCAATTTGGTAGTGTGGCATGCTAAGTGTTGATGTGTGTTGATGATCATTCGTTGATCATTTGTGATCAAAGCATGGCTTTCGTGTAAAGCGTAGCTTTGTGGACGAGACCTCATCGGACCTCACACCCCGGAAATGGTCAAAACAGGAAAATGCGGCAAGGTTATGAGGGTCGCTCCTTTTAGGGTATGTCATTTCCTTCTGGAAAAAGGTGATATTATGGTATGGAGCCCAGATATTTACCTGTGTGGTTGCTCCAATCTCATTTACTGTGTGATTGTTGCTTTGTGATCGAGGCCTCGGATAAAGGTCCCAAAGGACCGGGGGATGGCATACTCGAGTAGTAGTTACCTAGTTACAGAGGTAACTCGGCCTTGTGTTGGCAGAGATCCGGGTAGGTTCTCGGGACGTCCCGCCAGAGGCGTTCCCATGTGGCATAGGAAGTTCCTTAGCCTGACCATTTGTTGGAAAATCCAAAGAAACAATACGAACCTTGTACGGTTTTAGTTGTATAACCTGCTATGGAATGTGGCGGTAACCTGCTATTGAACATAGTAGCTATATTAGGCATACAATAATGGTTGTATGCTGGCTAAGATTAGTATTATACTTTCGAAATGTTTTCCACACTAGACATTAATGATAATATCAACTGATTTTTCGTAGTAATCATCTTTGACTATCATAAGGAGAAATATCCTCCAATTCTGCGTTTGCATTATGTGTGTGGCGGGAGGCCTTATGGTAGTTTCATTTTCCAAAGCATTGCGAATTTCTTTTATTTTCTTTGTGAAAATAACTATTTTACGATCTAACACCAGTCACCATGACTGACTCGGAGTTTATTGTTCCCTTTCTAAACTCTGGGTGCCCATAATTTTCCACACGGGCAGCCTAGAGTTATGTTATCAGGATATTCTGGAGTTTTGGAGACGAGCTGGATGGCGAGACGTACACTCGTACTTATTTATTTATTTTGCTGTGTATTCTGTATGGGGACAAGTTTATATAACTGTCCATTGTTGTATTGATTTGTATATTTACTCTCATTGTTGTATTGTATGAACTGATATAGTTCTTTGTTTAAAAGACTAGTGATTATCTATTATATATTGTTCCGCTGTGAATGTGAGATTCTGATATTGTTTCTGTTTCTTTTTTTCTGCTCTCATTTTCTTCTGTCTTCTTCTACCTCTTCTTTTCAACCCTAATGATTCGGTTTTTCGGCATTCGATTGTGCAGCATTTGATACAGTGGACGTATTGATGTCGACTTTCGAGCTTCGAAAGATCGTATCGTTACACTTGTAGTTAGCTCATTCCAAAAATAAAGACATACAACTAAAAGGGGTGATCTAGCTACTAGCCCCGAAACCTTATGTATGCTTAATAAAGTAACAAAGCCAATAACCGTAAGTAATAAATGCGAAGGATAACATACCAAACTGTCTATGACATCAAATATTATAGTAACTCAGACTACTTCCTTAAAACCCTAAACTGGGATATTAACCTAGATGGTCAAATAATATAATACTTTATTTAGTTATTTATGAGTATAGGCAAAAGCCAAAAGGAATAATACCCTGAAGGGGTGATACCTTGGGAAAGATAGAACTAACCTAGAGCAATGCATAATAATGAAGTAAAGGAAATAGATCTCAACCTTACACGTATACCCCCCTAGATATAGCTAAAAAGAAGGCACCCACATAGTATATGTCACTAATCAATGTGTTATATCTAGAGCAGGCTCGATCTTTTCCAACTGTCAATAATCCAGCACACAGGTTCAATAGTGTAATCCACATCATCAATCTACGTTTAATCGAAATTGCTATAAATAGCAAAGTCCCAATGTTGGAAGGATATTTTGGCAATTACATAATTCAGATACTAAGAATAAACTGTACCTTCATATATTATACTTGTCGTAAAAATTTTAATGGAGAACTTAGCCAACTTAGAATAGCATTTTGGCTTCGATATAGAACTCTAAAGAAAGAAAAAACAAAGTGAACGTATTGACTCAAACCAAACCACCATAAATATTAGTGTCTCTTTACTGCTTTCTTATACTTTACTTTCGGCTTTGCATACGTAACTTGCTCTCGATCTAGATTGATTATTATTCCTCCTGGCACTAACTTTTAAAGTCCAAATTAGTTTCCAGCCTCTATTTTAATTTTTCAGTAAACAGCCTATCGAAGCCCTTGTGATTAAATCTACTGATCGAAGCTAGACCTTCGATCTTTGGTTATTTGTGACGACCCACCTTTCTGATCCCTGGGAACGACACTTAATACATCCTCGGTATTCATGTGCCATTGTCCAAGCATCCAAAAGATAAGTTGACTTAGGGTATAAAGAACAGAACAAGACAGAATAGATAACCTCATAGCGCAATGGTTACATATAATATAAAATGATATAGTACAAAAGGTTACTCCTTATAAGGAGTTATCAGAGTTATAAAAAAAGTACTACATCTAACAAATTTGTAGCTATACATTCTAACTTTACATTTTTTAGATACAAAATACACCTACGTAATCATACAATGGAAATAAATAAGTAGATAACTAAGGAGCCGCCTGCTCGATCACCGTCTTCAAAGAGGTCCAAAGAAAACCTGCTATTCTCGGACTATCCAAATATTATTGAGTACCCGAGAGTTTAGGAAAAATAAACAACTCGGGTCATACAAAAGGTCTGGTATAAGTAAAACTATGAAACAAATGGGGTGTGTTTAAACAATAATATATAGGACCACGCCGCTAACGTGGAACGGGTTTTCTCCCACATAAACAATAACCAAACATAACAAATATGGAAATGAACAATAGGGAACAAATCCAAACATAGATGATGGGTACAATAGTATAACATTCATACTTGAAAGAATGGAAATAGTCTGAATGAAAATCCAAACTAGGTAGAATAGATAAAACAAGACAATAGTCCAAACTCGATAGAATGGACTAAAGAAGATAGCCATCCAAACTCGATAGAAAGAACAAAACCAATAATTGAACACCGCGAAGAGTGGTTGACCCTTCACGTTGTAATTAAAGAAAACAGGTTCAAATGTTCGAATCAAATAAGAAAAGGAAATTTTTCAACAATGACTAGGAGGGTGCTCCCCCCTTACCGGAATTATACCTCTAGAAATATACTTGAGAACTCCGATGGCTCTCGGACATGTCCAAGCCGGACTGTGCCAACAGTTATCGAGAATCCAAGTATTTCACATCTCAATGTGCAAAAACCAATTCCAATCTAGAGTGGATGTGAAAATCCCAAATGGGAGCAACCCCACATAGCTTGGCTTCCACTCACTCTTTGGGTTTAGTCATTTTCCGACAAAGGATAACAAAGCTCAAGCTAGCAAAACATCATCTTAGAATAATGAAATACAAAGAAGGTTGAGTAATCGATAGTTGAAAAACCAACTATCGAGAATATAAAACGATCGTATATGGAAATTAAGTCTTGTGTACTTAGCACCACTCATCGAATTCCAACTTGTACTATTTCTTAGTTAACAATAATACCGGACAAGCCAATATACTGTTAACTCAAAGTTATGTCTCACGATTATTCTTAACTTTCGAAATAGCGACAAGCCTACTTCTTTGATGTTTAGTGCAAAGTACACAAATAAATCATTCATATATAAGTTAATCGCTTTACGGAAATTAATTCATTTCTATAAACAAATCAAACTTTTTCTTTTAAAAACCCGAATTCGTGTTTGGCCTCACATTACAAGTATTAGCTTTAAAACACTTTGTTAAAAGAGTCCACTAACTTTAAAACATCAATTTAAAAAGGATTTAATAACTTAAAACATCTTTATTACACTGGCTAATTAACTTTAAGCTTCATCACACAATTTGATTTTTGAAATTCAAATGACTTTAAATAATAAAAAGGGTAAACCACTTTAAACCTTATTAATCCAATTAACTAGTTAAATATAATTAATTAAATTAGTTAATTAATAATTAAATATCATTATTTTAAAATTATTAATCAATTTAAACCATCATTAAGGAAAGATTAATTAAAGTTAAAACAAGTTGATTTCCTTTTAAAAGTCATTAATTAAAAAGATTAATTAATTTTAAAACATCATTAATTAATAGATTAATTAACTTTAATCCACCATTTTCAAAAGATTAATTAGCCTTAAACATCATTAAATAAAATGATTAATTAAATTTAAAACATCATTAACTAAGTAATTAGTGAACTTTAAAACACATCATTAATAAGTTAATTAGTTAACCTTAATCCACATTAATTAAATAAGTAATTAAATTAAATTAAATAATCATTATTAAAATAATTAATTATTTTGAAAATGTCATTAACCAAAATCTTGGTTAACTTGTAAAACAATTCCAAGCACGAAGAAGAAACCAAATGGTTTGATAAGAAGTGATTTTTCGAAAGTATCGATATAGTGACTATCGCTATACGGGCAGTTTGGCAAACAAGTTTATAATATTATCAACACAACCAAACATCACATAGCAATTGTTTAGGCATACATACAACAAGCATTCATAGGCAATAATTATGAACATGAATATAGTTTTAAAGCTTTGTTTTAAAGGGTAAAATTTTACTTATTAACTAGTCTGCTAACTAACATTTACTTAACATGTTTGCATCCATCACACATATACATTTCCAAACCAAACATGAACAAATTCACATCATATCCAAACCAAGCAAGCAATATATATCACAATATAACTAAAAAAATATTTTCCAAAAAAAAGTTAAGAGTTTTACTCACCGAAAGCTATCCAAACTCTCGCTAACTTAGGGTATGACCTAGCACTTCCATTCCTAAGTAAAAGATGGAGTCTTGGAACCTCAATACACTAGGTAGGCTCAGCCTTTAAAGAAGAAGGAAGTGAAACTTGTTTTAGTAAGGTGAAGTGACTTTGGATAATAATCAAACTCTCAAAAATAAAGCCAAAAATAGGTCATTTTACAACTGATTTTTAGACTATATACTCTTGGATTTTGTAAAAGTTGTCAAGAGAAAAGTTTTAGAAAATTCTTTTCTCTACAGTTTCAAAAAATGAATCAGTCAGTTACAGTTAGTTGAAAGAAGATATGGTCAAAAGAGGAAGGATTATTTTCGGACTTGAAATTCTGGGTCCGAAAATGCTTTGTAAAGAAATGAGCTTTAGACATGGCTACGCTCAAAATTAGAAGAAGTGGTACAAATAAAAGTTGTAGCCACTAAAATTTTCTACGGTTCGAAAAAAAGAAATGCTCCATTTGATTAAGTTTTTAGAAAGATATGGCCGAAGTAAAAGAGGTGAAATTGAAGAAGTGAAAGGGTATTTATAAGCAAGTGAAAGTGTAAATTACCTAAACACCCAATGTCTTTTACCCTCCACTACTCTATTGCCACCTCACCTAGCCTCCTAAACATATGTCCTTTAGCCACCTTCTTGTCCCCCTCCCCTCTTTTCATGATAAAACATGTTTAAACATGTTTTGTACTTATTAGTTGCCAAAATGTCAAATCATGACTCTTAAGGCATCTTTTAGTATATACATGTACATACATAAGATACATACTATGTATATACCAATATGTCATAACTAATTTACATTCTTAACCATCTAAATGTTATTTCTTATATAAACAAGGCTCACAACATTTCAAACAACTTTTATACGATGAAACGTCGAAAATTCGCAAAACAGTTTCCGGTCACATTTTCTGGTTTTCATCGAACTAAATATTTTTGTAAACTAAATTTGAAAACTATTTTATCTTCAATATTTATTATTTAAATTTTTTTTATTTTAATTATAAAAGCTACTATTTGAATATTTAAAATTAACTAAATATTCAGAAATTAATGTGTTGAAATTTTGGGTCGTTACACTCTCCCTCCCTTAAAAGAATATTATTTTTATTTATATCTATAAAATGGATTTATTTAGAGATAGTTTGGTTAAAGTTTTAATTGAAACTTATGTAGAAGCTTGTAACTCTTATTTTAAAATTTAGTTTGACTTAACTTTTATTTTAAATTTAGTTTTATATTTTATAAAAATAGTTTTACCTTAAATATTCTTAAATATATTTTGGATAAAGTGGTTTAAATTATTTTAAATCTTAAGTGTTCGTGTGACGACCCGCCCTTCTCGACCCTCGAAAATCGACACAAAATACACCACAGTGTAATATGCCGACGATCGAGTGCCGGGAAAGACAGTATTGTTTTAAAATAGGGTAAATGAAATAATTTTACTCAAATTATTTTTGTATATAAAAGAAATAATTTTTCAAAAATTATTATAGTTTTATATGGATAGGATGGAAACTTAAAAAGCAAAGGTGAGTTAATCTCACTCATCTGGGATTAATTTAAATTTAAATGGTTATATTTAAATAGTTGGTTGAATGATTGGATTGATTGGATGTTGTATATTATATATAGTATGTATATATATATATTGGAGTGATTAATTTCCCGGATTATATAGCGGATGAGACCCTATGCGCCGCATAATAGCGGCTGATATTATATTAATCCCATATACCACGATATTCCACCTCGAAGTGGAATTGGTATTGTGCTAACATCTGTGGATGCAGGGAAACATGTTGGAGGGATCCAACTGGATTCCTCAAATATTTAGATTTGTTAAAATATTCTGTGAATGATTATTTGATATCCTGTGATGGATTTTATTGATAATTGGAATATTAGATGCTATGGTTTGATTGAATATATTCGGTATACTGAGTTATCAAATATATAGAATTGGATTTTCGAAAAAGAAAATATAATAGAGAATTTAAATAAATTAAAGAATGAATTGGGAAAGGATAAGGTGATTTTTAAATTCTAGTAAATAGATCCCGAGTATGGAAAAGAAAGTTTGAATAAAGGGGTAAAGAATGAAGCTTAAAACTTAAGTGATATTATTTAAAAGAATAAAGAATTTATTTTAATTCAAGGTTTAAAATTTAACTAAAAGGAAAAAGAAGGAATTTGGGAAATATTGAATTTGTATTTTTAGTTTAAAGGTTTTAAATCATAATAAAGAAATAAAATCTAAAAGTTAATGGATTTTGAAATAAATGAAGTAAGTAAGGAAATTTATTTCAAACTGAAGTAAATTGGACATCAATTGTAAATTGATTTAAGTGTTTGGAATTGGAATTTAACAGAGAAGTGAGATTTTGGCATTTATAAACTGGGTTTATAAAGTGAAGTAAAATATCGGTGGATATTTGAAAATATAAATTCAAGGTGGGAATTTATAAAGGAATGTGAATTTGTTTAAGAAAGAAAATGAATAGTGATTTATTCTTTTTAAAGGATGTGAAAGAGAAGCATATTTTCTTGGATAGCCAAGTACGTTTCCAAAGCAAAGTTTTAAGTATAAGTTAAAGATTTTAAAGTGTTTCAAAGTGTGTTTTAGGAAATTTATTATTTTTCAAATGATTTAATTTTGAAGTAAGTATTTCTCAAATTTATTATAGTAGTAATTATTAAAAATGACTTAGTATTTTGTTTTAGAAAGGATAAAATTTAGTGTTATATTTTATAAGTAGCTTTATTTTAAACATTCTTAAAGTATACATTTTAAATAAAGTATTAAAGTAGTTTTCAATTTAAATGTTTAAAGTATATTTTATAATAAAGTGTTTTTAAATTATTTTTAAAATCTAAGGTGTTTGTACTTTGTGATTTCGGTAGAAATAGAAAATACTTGGGAATTTATTCCATGAGGGAAGATGGTTTGAAACTGTTTCCAAAGGGTTGAAAAGTGGAAATATATCTTGCGAAGATATTTTGAGATTAATAAATAATTTGGGAAATTATTTATGTTTGTGGGATGTTTTGTGGATGTTAATTGATAGTTAAATAACCGACTATCAATATTGGCCAATGCACTGATCGTTTCGAAGAGACCGGGATCGGGATTTATTTTCCGAAAACCACTTCGATCCGGTATGTACGTTTTCATGGGGAAACGAGTTTGGAATCGAAGACGGAGCAGTGAAGTGCAAGGGCTAATCGCTACTAATCCTGAGGGTTCCAAAATGGATGTAGTAGGAGTAGTGCCTTCAGTTCCGTTCGAACCCGAGACGGACTTGTATGGATGAATGCTTTTGGAACATCGTCAGATGGACGGTGGGCATTCTAAGTGATATATTCTAAAAAGGTAACGCTTAGCCTCTAGCCTCATCAACCGGGAATGACTGAAAATCAGGGGTTATGCAGCAAGGCTATGTGGGTCACACCCATTAGGGTGAGGTCATCCCTGTCTAGATGTCCCTTTTATTTGGCTTAGTGGTGCGGTTATTGATCCCAACCGTGGGGTGATCTTACTTGGAATTATCCAGTAAGTGATAGTTCCGGTCTTGTGTTGCAGGGGATCGGGCGTGGTCCTCGGTACGCTGATCTAGACCAGGTACTGTGACAGGTGGTACCCTAGTGCCTAGTCATTAGTTGGAAATCCATTCTCCCTACGTGCCTTTACGGTTTTTGTTTGTATTACCCACTTTGTGGCTAGTATGTTGGAATATAATCATGTAACAATTTCAGCTATTTGAATAAGTATTTGTATATAGACACTATTATAATATCAGACGGATTTGATAAAAAGTGTTTTAGCTATCGTAAGGTAAAAACCCAACATGTTTATTTGTGGCGTGGTCTTACGAGATGCTTTTGATTTTCAAAGGATTTTTGAAACTTTAAGAATCAGTTTGGATGTATTTTTCTGACGCTGGTATTCCAGACTGACTCGGGTGTTATTTCATTATAATGCTCGGGTCAGACCGAGTATTATAGATTACAGGATAGGATGTTGTGGAGCTCAGATGTGGAGCTGGAGTCCGAGACGTATTATTCGTACTTGTTTATTCCGCTGCTATGGTTGTTTGAAATTGCCAGTAGTTGTGAGGCAGGCTGATATAACTGCGAGGCTGGTAATTGTTGTTTACTTGTGATATACTCTGATGATGTATTGTATATAACAGATATGGTTTCATTTTGTGTAAAGATCTGTTAATTATTTATTATATATTGTACCGCTGCGATTGTGAGATTCTGATGTTGTTTAGTCCCTTCTTTCTTCTATCTTCTTTCTTTTTCCTCAACAATCTGTCTTTCCCGGCACTCGATCGTCGGCATATTGCATTGTGGTGTATTTTGTGTCGATTTTCGAGGGTCGAGAAGGGCGGGTCGTCATAAATTTCATCCCCGAAATTTACCACAATCCTATCCTAGAAAAAAAACTACCCTAGATATACTAACATATTAATCAAATGTAACTTATCCAGCAAAAACTAGTATGATATAAATCTATATGCAACCAAATTCAGAGAGTTCCCTGAAATAAAATATTGCGCATCCAATCATATCAAAAGGTAAAGTTAGAACTAAATGCCCGGGCTCTTATATTCAAAAATTTAGTTTCAAATTTCTTCAAAAAGAAATGTATTAAAATCAAAACAAAAAATAAATATAAGGGGGTCCTCCTAGCAGAACATGTAAAACTCTAGAATCAAAACAACATGGAGCATCCAGTGATATTCCAGTTCCTCCAAATACGACAACTAGAGCGAACAATTATTATATCTTTCCAAAAAAAATATCCAAAATCGCATTTTCAAAAGCACTAGGATTTAAGTCCCTAATAAACAATAATTCAAAAACCTTGATTTATAAGTTTTTTAAAACTTTATAAATTATGGTACATTAGACCACACAATCAATCAATCAAATTTAATTAAATCAAATCAACCAAATTCCATAAAGGAATACACTAACTCTACCAATCATTCAAATTCCATAAGGAAAAAAATCTATCACTCAACTTTATTTAAATTGTCAAAAGATTAACAAAAACTCCTAACTTAGGTCCAAACTTTCTTGATTGCCCAATTATATATAATTATTTAAGCGTACCATTCTTTGCTCATTAGCCTTTGCTTATTGCTTAAAATATTATCCAAACTTACTCGGACAAAATTGAAAGTTATACTCTAAAATTATTAGTTTCTTGACTACACAAAACTTTCTAAATCACATAAATTTGCATTTAATATTTTATTCAATACCAAAATTGTTTATGAATTATTTCATAAATTTTCATCTAAGTTTAAAAATATTTGATAAAGTCCTTTCTTTATAAAACACCAAATAATAACTTGATCCACTTTATTTACTTCTATATTACCCTTCTAAATCCTAAGATTATATACAAAACACAAAATTTATTTTTCTTTTCATAATTAAGGTGTTATAATGAATCATGTTTATGGACTGACCCAATAACACAAATTAGTTTACTCTGCTTAGATACTTAAATAATATCAATTTGTGACAACCCGGAATTTTCGACGCTCGAAAATCGACACCAATACATCCACTGTATTACATGTCGAACAATCGAATGCCGGAAATACCAGATCGTTAGGGAAAAGAAGAAAGAGGTAGAAGAAGAAAATAGAAAACAACATCGGAATCTCACAATCGCAGTGGAACAATATATAATAGATAACAACAGATCTTTATACAAAAGAAACTATAACTGTTTTTATACATTACATCATTAGAGTACAACACAATCAATAACACAATACTGGACAGTTATAATAACCTATCCTCGCACAAGCTGACTATACAGCATACCATGCATAGCGGAATATAAATCAGATACGTAATATACGTTTTCGCCATCCTGCTCGTCGCCTGAGCTCCACAGCATCCTATCCTGTATCTGTAATACTTGGTCTGACCCGAGCATTATAATAAAATAACACCCGAGTCAGTCTGGAAAACCAGCATGAGAAAACACACTCAAATTGAATTATTAAAGTTTCAAAAACTCTTTAAAAATCAAAGGTGTCTCGTAAGACCACGCCATAAATAAACATGCTGAGTTTTTACCTTACGATAACCAAAACATTTTATATCAAAATCCTTTGATATTATAATAGTGTCTAAGTACAAATACTTATTCAAATAGCTGAAATGCTTGCATCTCACGTTCCAACATAGTTGAGCACAATCAAAACTGTACGGCACTTATGGAGAATGGATTCCAACTGTTTGACTAGGCATTGGGGTACCACCTGTCACGGTACCTGTCTAGAAACACCATACCAAGGATCACTCCCGACCCCCTGCAACACAAGACCGGAACTATCACTTACTAGATAGCACGAATATGTTATCACCTCGGGTGTTCCCACCCTTTATCGAGATCCTTCCATAAATCGTAGTAATAATAATATCCGAGGGTATCTAGAAAGGTGATAGACATACCCTACTTGGGTGCGACCTACTTAGCCTTGCTGCATCTCCCCTGATTTTCAGTCATTCCCGGTTGATGAGGCTCGAGGCTACGATTACCTTTTTAGAAAGATTCACTTAGAATGCTCATTGTCCTTTAATGACAATGTACTGATAGCATTCATCCATACAAGTTTGTTCCTGGTCCGAACGGAACCGAAGGCCCTATTCCTACTACATCTATTTTGGAATCACCCTCAGGATTAGTAGCGATTAGCCCTTGCACTTCACTGCTCCATCTTCGACTCCAAGCTCTTGTCTTCATTTTGAAAACGTACTCGTTAGATCGAAGTGGTTTTCGGATCACAAATCTGATCCCGGTCTTTTCGAAACAACGTTCGCTATTCCCGGTAAACTCAACCCCGGTTCTCTAGGAAATAAACAGACGAAAATAAGATCGGAGATCACCTCCTAACCGTTAGTGGACGGATTTCCTTATAAACGTCCTAGAATAACGAACGATTTTATACATACAGTATAGCACCTCGAACGGCAACTGTACCATATAATTCCCGTATTTCTCCTAGATATTTCCAAAGTTATATTCGGGTCCAGATTTTGATAGTCGGTTATTTAACTATCAAATAAACAATCATTCATCCAAATATTTTATTTCCACTGAAAAACACCAAGTCTTATTAAATTTAGATTTTAAATAAATTAAATCACTTTATCCAAAATATACACTTAAAACATTTGAAATAAAACTACTTAAATCACTTTATTCAAAATAATAGTTATGAAATTCTATAATAATTTTCCAAGTAAAACTTTAGCCAAAAACAACTTTTAAAATAAAACGGTTATATAAGGTATAAATATTTAATAATTATCCTTTAAATCATAATACTAATTTAACCTTTAAAAATACTTAACTATTATAATTAACTTAATAAATATTTACTTTAACAATTTTAAAACAACTAAATAATAAATTTTTCTAAAACATTCTTTTAAAACACTTTTAAAACTTCTAATTTAAACTTAAAAATCTTTCTTTGAAAATATACTTAGCTTTCCAGGAGAAATACACTTTCCACTCCAATAAAACAGGCCTTGTCATTTATAAATCCTTTTCGATTTATCTCCAGTTTAATTTACATCCCAATCCCGTAAATCTTCTTTTCCACACTTTTTAAAAATAAACTACCATTTATTTTTAAAACGATTTCTCATCTTCTTATAAATTTCCACCATGAATTTATA
The DNA here is from genome assembly GCA_030737815.1 of Allium fistulosum. Classification (NCBI taxonomy): domain Eukaryota; kingdom Viridiplantae; phylum Streptophyta; class Magnoliopsida; order Asparagales; family Amaryllidaceae; genus Allium; species Allium fistulosum. The sequence goes on from CM060901.1 coordinate 1,106,568,273, forward strand.
ATTCCAAATTATCCACTGATAATTACCCCCACTTTATTTATAAACTCAGTATATAAATCCCATAGTCACATTCTCTTTTTAATCACTATCTCAAACACTTAATCGATTTTCAAATCGATTCTCTGAATTAAATTCCCTTTAAAATTTATTTCTCGATTTATCCAAATTTATTCCAAAATCCATTTATTTCCAGATTTACTCCTTTATTATGATTTAAAACCTTATTTAAATCTGAAATATCAATTTCATATTCTATTTCAAAATTCTCCTATTATTTTTCCCAACTCATTTAAATCTTGAATTTAAAAATAAATCCTTTGATTCTTAAACAATATCGCTTAAGTCCTCACAACCCTTTACCTTTTTCCCAAATTCATTCTTTTTAATTTATCCACTTCGCTATAATATTTTACTTAAAATTTTCTTTTTATTTTCCTTCAAAAATCAAATCTTTATATTTTTGATATCTTAAAATACCAAAATATATTTAGCCAAACCATAGCATTCAATAATTTCAATTTACAGTATAATCTATCATAGATTATTAAATAAATCATATCACTGAATATGAGAATAAATTTCAATATTTTTGAGGAATCCTATTGGATCCCTCCAACCTGTTTCCCTGCATCCACAGATGTTAGCACAATATAAAAATACCAATCCCACTTCGAGGGGGATATCGCGGTATACAGGGTCATCCACTATTATGCGGGGCGCATAGTGTCTCATCCGCTATATAATGCAGGAATATCAATCACTCCAATACATACATACACACACACACATATATATATATGTATATATGTATATGTATATATATGTACACTACTATATATTCTACCACATCCAGACTGATAATAATTATCACATTCAATCAACCAATAATTTAATTTTAACTTTTTAAATTAACTAGTAATCCAATTTGAGTGAGATTAACTCATCTTTATTTTCTTTTTGAATTTGCTAACCCATCCCATTTCAATTCCAGCTTGTATATTCTCGTCTACGAAACCAACTCGACTTGTTTTCACGATTTTTAAACCTCGCATAAACAATTTTACAAATTTGTAAATATTGGATTTGTGATATGATATAAATGTAAATCCTAATATTTTTAAATTAACATATAGGCTTACTGATTAACTAATAATTTTTTTTTCTTTCTTTTCCCAATTACAGTAAATAGCAAAACAAAATGTTACCTTACTGTTAAAAGAAAATTTTCATTTTCTGTTTTACTAACCTAGGTGTGTACGTATATATTAAATTCAATTAAAATAAAATAAAATTACCCAATCACGTCTTCCCCAAAATGAACCGAACCACTTGAACCCCCTTCCATAATCGAGTGCCTCCTCCTCCCAGAGAACCCCAGACATCTCGTCGTCCACCAATACGCCTCCAACCCATCGTTAGCGCTCTCTACCACCATGCCCACTCAGGCCTACACACGACTCCAAACCTATGCCTACTCAACGAACCACCCATCGATCCTCCTTCGAACGTCGGCCTCTGCCCTACCCAGTACACACGTGGCGCCTTTCCTCGATTCGTATTCGAACAGCCTCCCTCGATTTCAATCGAATCCACTGTTGTTCCACCATTTTTCTCTAGAGATTTGATTAGAACGGAACGAAGCATCGCGAGTTTTAAAGGAAGAACGGCTCACGATTTAATTAATTAATTTCGGTTTCTTTTTTTTGATGAATTTGAACTGCTCGTTTATGAAAGAGGGAAAAAGAGTATAACGTGATTTTGATTTTAAGGCAGCGCGATTTTTCATTTTTCTCCTGTCGCATGCTGATATAGAAAGAAGGGGAGTGGCGTGTTTGAAAAGGAAAATGTGGCGTGTTTCAGAAGCTTTGACCTTGACGTTAAAACAGCTGATGTTAATGGAATAAAGAATATATATATATATATATATATATATATATATTATTAATTTTTTAAAACCTATCGAATTCGTAACTCAAAATCTCGATCTCCTATCGAGGCGTGCCGCTAGGCGTTTACAATGTTATACCCCTATTCCGAACGTAATGGGGATTATATTGAATTTCAATGGGGAAGATAGCTTTTGGACCCAGTTATTATATTGAATTTCAATATGGATTTCAGCGCGTTTATATATTATACGACCACACATTCTCTCCAAATGCTATGAAATTTGAAATCCGATAATAATACAGTATTACGGATCTAATGGAACAGGTTTCATCGAATTCCGAGATTGTGCCCCGGAAGACTATTTTTAAATGTCAATTTTAACGATATATTTTTAAAACTGAACAAATCACTTCCAATTCAATTTTAAAACTTCTATTACCTTCAGTATTATCAATATAAATTTTATAAGCCTTTGAAATATTTTTAACGAGCTTGAAACTCCAGATTCAATATTTTACCCAATTTCCAACTATTAAATTCAATAATTAAACTGCCCAATAATTAGTTATATTTGAAATTCATGTTAAAAATTAAATTTTAAATATTTAAAATCAATCAAATATTCCAATTTCAAATATTCAAAAATTCCAGGTCATTACACTATCGTTTTGATAAAACAACGTCATCAAAACTTCCATATCCAATCTAACCTATTTAAATCAGTGTTAAATTACCTCGTATATTGTTTAAGGGTAAAATTCATTTATTAAAATAATCTCTTATCAAAAATCCTATATATTTTGGAAATCAATTCCCTTTTAGGGAACTTAAAAATTGAATACCCAGTTATAAATTTCTAGACTCATCTTTGAAAGCATACTAGATATATTATTTTTTATGAAATGACCTCAAACAATCTGTTTATTAAAACTCACTTTAGGTTCATTCGGATTTGAATTCATTTTGATCACATAATGATAAAGAGTATAATTTACCAAGTACCACACAACATTCGCCTAAGTAGCATCTGATCGTCACTTAGAAGATATTCGAATTCCCACAAAACTAACCGAAATGTTTTCCTTCGAATTATTCAAAGAAAACGCATTTTACTTAAAAAAAATTCCCAAATATTTATACTTTAGAAATATTTCAAAATAATACCGCTATTTCTTTTCTCAAAATCTTTTCAAATTATTTTAAACAATTCCGGGATTTAAATTTTTCAAAAACTCTTTAAATATTATTTGGAAAGACAAATTTATAATACTAAGTGTATTAAAATAAGGGACAAAACAAATGTCATTTTAAACATCGTTTACTAAAATCCAAAAACAATTTACACTTAGCTTTATTTATAAACAATTCTATTTAAAAGTTCTCATCTAAAAAACCATTATTTATTAATTTAAAACAATATTTATTATCTCAAAGGAAAATAAAACAATTTAAATACCTTTTATAAATTCCAAACAATGTTAATTATCCTAGAGGATGATTTATAATATTCTTTTTAAAACCCTAAAATATATAAATTTTCCAAAGAAAATAAATAAAATTTAAATTCTTTTATTAAATTTAAAATAACATTAATTATCCTAAAAGATAATAAATCACTTTTATAATCTCTTTTATAAATCTAAAATAATATTAACTATCCCAAAAGATAATTAATCAAATTTAAAATTTTCTTTAAAAAAATCAACTATCTTTAAAAAATATAGTTAATTACTTCCAAAACACTTTCATCAAATCAATTAATTTATTTTAAACTGGCTTATTAAATCAATTAACCAACTTAAATATTATTTATCAAACGGTTTATTATATTCAAATAATCATTAATTAAAATGAATAATTACTTTTAAATATCATTAATTAAAATGATTAATTAAATTAAAATCTCATTAATCAAAAAGGTTAATTAATTTTAAACATCAATAGTTAAAATGATTAATTAATTTAAAATATCATTATTCAAAATGATTAATGAATTTTAAACATCTACTTTTGGGAAAACATAAGCTCAAGTTCAAACGCACACAAGGGTTTAGGGGATGATATTTAATAAATGATGGTATAGAGGAAATTGCTATAACGACACTTCAACAGTTTAAATGGAATATCCAGATTAATTTCAATTAATCAATCAAACAAATCTAAATATCATCAAATAAATCAACAATAGTTTATAGCATCACATATATGATATAGCAAATTTGGGTGTGGGTTAACTCATATTCAAATAATTCTCCTCTATTATAACTAAATTTTCTTATATATTTATGCTCTAAATGTATTATCCTACTATTCAGATTATATTAAACAACTTTTTATTAAAAGTTTATTTTTAGCTTAACATTATTAAAAGATGAATTTTAACTTAACCCATTCGTCGAACACCTTATAGTCAAACTGTGAAACTTAATTCACGGGTTCGTTCCATGATTCGCTGATCCCATTTACTCGACCTATATCATACTAAGGAAAATTTCTTATGTACTTATTCAACAATAGTTAATGCTCAAACTAGACGAGCATAACTAAACAAATCCTAAATGAGAACAATTAAATATTATCATTTCTAAATAATCGACTCAACTACTATATTAATTTTGAAAATCATTCTTATATATAAAATATATTCTTAGGTAAAATTATTTTACTTACCATTTTAAAACAATACTGTATTGGTAGATCTGTTCAAGTGTTTAGGAATGCCTATCGACAACGCTGATCAGACGCATCGACCAGAACTCATATACCACTCAATGGATCAAACAACACAATATAAAACATTTCTATAACACTAACAAATACGCACTCAATATATATTTATACTGTCAATCTTATCTTAGTATTATACTAATCCTATCCTTAGAGAGTTTACCCCCACTAGGGCTTAGGGGTATGCTAAACCTAAGCTCTGATACCATCTGTGAAGACCCACCTTTCTGATCCCTGGGAACGACACTTAATACATCCTCGGTATTCGTGTGCCATTGTCCAAGCATTTGAAAGATAAGTTGTCTTGGGGTAAAATAAAGAACATAATAGATAACCTCACATCGCAATGGTTACATATAATATAAAATGATATAGTACAAAAGGTTACTCCTTATAAGGAGTTATCAGAGTTATAAAAAAAGTACTACATCTAACAAATTTGCAGCTATACATTCTAACTTTACATTTTTAAGATACAAAATACACCTATGTAATCATACATCGAAAATAAATAACTAGATAACTAAGGAGCCGCTTGTTCGATCACCATCTTCAAAGAGCTCCAAAGAAAACCTACTATTCTCGGACTACCCAAATATAATTGAGTACCCAAGAGTTTAGGAAAAATAAACAACTCGGGTCAGAAAAAGGTCTGGTATGAGTAAAACTATGAAACAAATAGGGTGTATTTAAACAATAATATATGGCACCACGCCTCTAACGCTGAATGGGTTTTCTCCTACATAAACAACAACCAAACATAACAAAATGGAAATGAACAATAGGGAACAAATCCAAACATAAATGATGGGTACAATAGTATAACATTCAGGCTTGAAAGAATGGAAATAGTCTAAATGAAAATCCAAACTGGATAGAATGGATAAAACAAGACAACAGTCCAAACTTGATAGAATGGACTAAACAAGATAACTATCCAAACTCAATAGAATGGACAAAACTAATAATTGAACACCGCGAAGAGTGGTTGACCCTTCCTGTTGTAATTAAAGAAAATAGATTCAAAGGTTCGAATCAAATAAGAAAAGGAAATTTTCTAACAATGACTAGGAGGGGTGCTCCCTCCTTACCAAAAGTATACCTCTAGAAATATACTTGAGAACTCCGATAGCTCTTGGACACGTCCAAGACGGACCGCGCCAACGGTTACCGAGAATCCGAGTATTTTACATCTCAATGCGCAAAAACCGATTCCAATCTAGAGTGGAAGTGAAAATACCTTAATGGGAGTAACCCCACATAGCTTGGCTTCCACTCGCTCTTTGGGTTTAGTCATTTCCGACAAAGGATAACCAAGCTCAAGCGAGCAACACATCATCTTAGAATGACAAAATACAAAGAAGGCTGAGTAACCGATAGTTGGGAAACCAACTATTGAGGATATAAAACGATCGTATATGGAAATTAAATCTTGTGTACTTATCACCACTCATCGAATTCCAACTTGTACTATTTCTTAGTTAACAATAATGCTGAATAAGTCAAGATAGTGTTAACTCAAAGTCACGTCTCACGATTATTCTTAACTTTCGAAAAAGCGACAAGTCTACTTCTTTGATGTTTAGTGCTAAGTATATAAATAAATCGTTCCCATATAAGTTAATCGCTTTACGGAAATTAATTAATTTCCATAAACGAATCAAACGTTTTCTTTTAAAAACCTGTATTCGTGTTTGGCCTCACATTACAAGTATTAGCTTTAAAATACTTTGTTAAAAGAGTTCACTAACTTCAAAACATCAATTTAAAAAGGGTTTAATAACTTAAAACATCTTTGTTACATTGACTAATTAACTTTAAAGTTCATCACACAATTTGATTTTTGAACTTCAAATGACTTTAATAATAAAATGGGTAAACCACTTTAAACCTTATTAATCCAATTAATTATTAAAATATAATTAATTAAATTAGTTAATTAATTATTAAATATCATTATTTTAAAATGATTAATCAATTTAAACCATCATCAAGGAAAGATTAATTAAAGTTAAACCAAGTTGATTTCCTTTTAAAAGTCATTAATTAAAAAGATTAATTAATTTTAAAACATAATTAATTAATTTATTTATTAACTTTAATCAATCATTTTCAAAAGATTAATTATCCTTAAACATCATTAAATAAAATGATTAATTAAATTTAAAACATCATTAACTAAGTAAATAGTTAAATTTAAAACATATCATTAATAAGTTAATTAGTTAACCTTAATCCTCGTTAATTAAATAATTAATTAAATTAAATAATCATTATTAAAATAATTAATTAATTTTGAAAACGTCATTAATCAATATCTTGCTTAACTTATAAAACAATTCCAAGCACGGAGATGAAACCAAACGGTTTGATAAAAAGTGATTTTCTGAAAGTGTCGATATAGCGACTATCGCTATACGGGCAGTTCGGCATACAAGTTTATAATATTATCAACACAACCAAACATCACATAGCAATTGTTAAGACATACATACAACAAGCATTCATAGGCAATAATTATGAACATGAATATAGTTTTAAAGCTTTGATTTTAAAGGGTAAAATTTTACTTACTGACTAGTCTGCTAACTAACATTTACTTAACATGTTTGCATCCATCACACATATACATTTCCAAACCAAACATGAACAAATTCACATCATATCCAAACCAAGCAAGCAATATATATCACTATATAACTAAAGAAAAATATTTCCCAAAAAAAGTTAAGAGTTTTACTCACCGAAAGCTATCTGAACTCTCGCTAACATAAGGTATGACCTAGCACTTCCATTCCTAAGTAAAAGATGGAGTCTTGGACCCTCAATACACTAGGTAGGCTCGGCCTTGAAAGAAGAAGGAAGTGCAACTTGTTTTAGTAAGGTGGAGTGACTTTGGATAATCATCGAACTCTAAAAAATAAAGCCGAAAATAGGTCATTTTACAACTGATTTTTAGACTATATACTCTCGGATTTTGTAAAAATCGTCAAGGGAAAAGTTTTAGAAAATTCTTTTCTCTACAATTTCAAAAAATGAATAACTCAATTACAATTAGCTTAAAGAAGATATGGTCAAAAGAGGAAGGACCATTTTCGGACTTGAAATTCTGGGTTCGAAAATGCTCTATAAAGAAATGAGCTTTGGACATGGTTGATCTCAAAATTAGAATAAGTGGTATAAATAAATGTTTTAGCCACTAGAATTTTCTATGGTTTTCAAAAAAAGAAATGCTCCATTTGATTAACTTTTTAGAAAGATATGGCAGTAATAGAGGTGAAATTGAAGAAGTGAAAGGGGTATTTATAAGCAAGTGAAAGTGTAAATTACCTAAACACCCAATGTCCTTTACCCTCCACTACCCTCTTGCCATCTCACATAGCCTCCTAAACATCATGTCCTTCAGCCCCCTTCTTGTCCCCCTTCCCTCTTTTTATGATAAAACATGTTTAAACATGTTTTGTACTTAGTTGCCAAAATGTCGAATCATGTCTCTTAAGGCATCTTTTAGTATATACATGTATATACTTAAGTATACATACTATGTATATACCAATATGTCATAACTAATTTTTATTCTTAACCATTTAAATGTTGTTTCATATATAAAAAGGCTCACAACATTTAAAACAACTTTTATACGATCGTCGAAAATTCGGAAAACAGTTTCCGGTCACATTTTCTGTTTTTCATCGAACTAAATATTTTTGTAAACTAAATTTTAAAAATATTTTATCATCAATATTTATTATTTAAAAGTTTTTTTATTTTAATTATAAAACCTACTATTTGAATATTTAAAATTAACTAAATATTCAGAAATTAATGTGGTGAAATTTTGGGTCGTTACAGTATTGGTGTTATTAAAAATTCGACCAACATAGATCTTGTTTTGTTACAACTTCTGGTTACTCTGAAGTACCTTCCCGGTTTGCTCGATCTACTCCATGATTTGAAATCTTTGGTTCTTCTGCCACCGGAGTTTGTTTACTTACAACTCACTTTTGAGTCATTTCCTTTGGATCTGGTTGGAGAATTTCTTCAAATCCTAGTAGCAATTACATATTTTTTCCCGATCTTCTTATTTTATCAGTGAAAGCACAAAAAAATGTTGATCAACAAGTTGGTCACATCCCCCAATCGAATGCAAAACGAAAATTAAAAGTAAAAAACTATTAGAAAGGAAAGATAGACTCGAGATCTTTATTGTGATTCGTCGAATTATGTGGCCTACATGCACTTTGATGTTTTTATTGATTGACTACAGCTGTTACAACTGAATTATAAGGCAATATCAAATCTAAGACTACTTGATTTCAAATTCAACAATCTCTCCATGCAGAACTTAATTAATTCTCCCATTTTCATATGTTGAAGCTAACTATTTATATGTGAGTCCATGCATCAGAATCACCAGATCTTCTTTGGAAATCGCTCAAATAATCAGATCTGAGAAATTAGGATAAAGAATGAGTCAAATTTTTCCAAAAACTTAGATATGATCATTCAGTACTGATCGATATCTTTGACCAAATCCATGCACTTTTCTTCACTTTAGCTTAAGTATTCAAGCTTTGGGTATTCAAGGCCAAAATGGCAATTTGGATCGATCGGTACCGACCCGACCCTTATCTTCAAAAGTTGTATTTTTCCTCAAAGTAGCATGTGGAATATAGTACAAGAAAATTAGGCCCAAAATCTACTTTATGATCGATCGACATCAATCTTTGATCTCTTTTAAACATCTTGATCCATTTATTTATCTAGAATTCAATAGTCTAATTTTATCGAAATGTAGTTTGGGTCAGATGCCAAATAATATAGATTAATATTAAAATATATGAAAATTTTAAAGTGTTTCTAATACTGAATTAATTAGCATCAATTCCTCTATCCTCATATTTGTGTGCCCTTTGTCCCCGTGAGATCTACACCATTAATTTTTAACATGGACCCTATCGCATTAGTTAAATTTGACTATGGGCAACTGAGCTATATATTTAAATGATCTACATGTTTAGATAATGAGTTAACAATGGAGCTGTAAATATAAAATTGTAACAACATGTCACGTCATCAAGGGTTAAAGAGGGAGTTAACAAGAGAGCTATATTTCACACAGTCACATCATCGAGGGGTTATTAGAAGTAAAGAAAGAAACAAATGCAACTAAATGAAATGAGCAGCAAGTAAAACAAATAAAGTACTTAACTTAGAAGTATGGGCACGGGTTGTATTTGAATAAGCTCAATAACTCATAATACAGTATTACCGCAAAATCATTATAAATAGCTGCATATAGCATCTTCCAACTGTATTATTGATTCAATCAATATATTTTCTAATTTCACCAATATTCATACTCCATTATCATCATCTCATTTTCGAATATGGTATCAGAGCACTTTAAAACTATTTAACCAACAGAACAGTGACTTGCCAATACTCATCAGTGTTCTTTTCATCATCTGAATAGGCTACATCTGCTGTAGATCATCAGAGCTTTCACTCATCATCTGAAACTGCAGAAGTTTCAGTTTTTTGAATTCTTTAATTCATCAAGATCATCACTAAGCAATTCCCAGAAGAGTTGTCAGAAAACATTCATCATTCAACTCTTATGTTGCTTTCAGTTAAAATAATTCAAGGAACTGAAACAAGGATCATCACTAAGCCGTGCCAACAATCAAGATCATTGGCTGCTTTCTGATCTCATTCAAGATATTGGTCTAAATTCACCTGAATAATTAGCATTTAATTAGATTCTTGTTCGCAAAATCAGGTTCTTGATTCTTGTTCTCATTTGAATAACTTGTCTTTCATTCTTTCTTGAATCTTAATCATGGCTTGAGGAGACATAGACAACAATTCATCAACATCACCAAGCCCAAGATCAAATCCCGCACCATCAAATACTATAGAGAATATATCAAAAATTATAGTAAGTCCACAAACTCAGTTAATACAAACTCAATTAGATGAAACAAATTATCTGCTATGGAAGTTTCAAGTTCAAACAGCAGTAAGAGGATATGGCTTGGAAGAATATATTCTTGGAACAAAACAAGAGCCAGAGCAGTATATTTCAAATATCGAAGAAAATTCGGTTTTAAACAGAGAATACACAATTTATCAAAGGCAAGACTGTCTATTATGTTCATGGATATTGTCTACAATAAGTGAAAATTTATTACAATAACTAATAGGATGCAAGAATGCTCATGAAATCTGGTCTACTATAGAGCAAGTGTTCAGTTCTCAATCAGCAGCAAGAGTCATGCATTATAAAAGACAATTGCAAAATTTAAAGAAGAATGGCATGTCTATAGGAGAGTATTTATCAAAAATTAAAACACTGTGTGACTTACTTGGAGCAGCAGGATATGTAGTGACTGACACTGAACAAATTTTGTCAATCTTGGGTGGATTAATCGATGAATATGAAGCCATTGTGGCAGTGATATCATCTAAGGATATTACACATCTTTATCATATGTGCATTATACTCTCCTAGCTCGTGAAGGAAGATTAGAGCAGAGAAAACCAACTGTTTCTGATCTATCGGTCAATTATGTCACAAAAAAGGCAGAAATCAAGAAAGAACTCAATTAAGAAACGAGTCAAACAATAACAATCAACGAGGCAATCAATCATATAGATACAGAGGCAGAGGTGGTAGATGGAGTAACAACAATGGTGGTAGACCTAGCTGTTAGATTTGTGAGAGGTTTGGACATACATCAAACAAGTGCTATTTCAAATTTGATATCAATTACACACCTGGGCAACAAAGCAGTCAAAAACAAAGTGCAAATTTGGCCAACATACAACAAGAAACCAGAAATCAAACTGATTTCGCTAAAGGCAGTTACAATGATACAGCTAAAATAGAAGATATTCAAGATGATTCATAGTATCCAGATTCAGGAGCTAGAAATCATGTTACCAATAATCTAAGCAATCTAAATCTAGGAAACAAAGAGTACAAAGGTAAAAAGTGTATACACATGGGTAATGGTGAATCAACTAAAATTACACATACTGGTAATGGTTATATACAAGGTGAAAGGTTACTCTATCTTAATAATCTTTTAAGGGTTCCACAAATTAAGAAAAATTTGCTTAGTGTATCTCAATTTGCTTGTGATAACACTGTATATTTTGAATTTTATCCAACATATTGTTTAATAAGAGATATACTAACAAATGAAATTCTCTTGTAGGGTAAAACAGTGAAGGGACTTTACAAATTTACTCTAGCTGATTCAAGAAGTACTCGAAACAAAAATCTGTGTTGTAATCTTTGTTAATCATCTCAAAATAAAAGGAGTATGAGTATATTTGATATATGGCATTGTAAGCTAAGTCATTCAAGTGTAGATGTTGTAAAAAGAATATTAAATAACAATAAATTTTCTTTTGACAATGTATCCATTCCATATGTCTGTACATACTATTAGTTAGGAAAAAAAATCATAAACTGCCATTTCAAGATTCTGAAACCAAATATAACAAACCATTAGAACTTGTTGCTACAGCTTTATGGGGACCAGCTCCCATTAATACTGACTATGGTTTTAAATATTATATATCATTCATAAATGCATATTCAAGATATGTTTGGATATATTTTTTTGAAAGCAAAATCTAAAACATATTTTGTAGTTTTGAAATTTATAGCACAGGCAGAAAAACAAACTGGCAATGATGTCAAAGTCATGCAAACTGATGGTGGTACAGAATTCAAATCACTTAAGGAGTATTTTCAAAAGAGAGGGATAATACAGAGAACTACTTGTCCTTACACATTTGAGCAGAATGGCTTAATAGAAAGAAAGCATAGACATATAGTTGTGATAGGACTCACCATGTTAGCTCAAGCATCTCTACCCTTGAAATTCTGGCTAGATTCCTTTAGTACAGTAGTATACCTGATTAACAAATTGCCAATGAAGGTACTACAAGGAAAAGTCCAACTGAGATGTTGTTCAATGTACAACCTGATTACAAAAGTCTTAAAGTATTTGGCTACTTATGCTTTCCATGTTTAAGACCATATAATAACCACAATCTGAGTTTTAGAACTTCTCCCTATACCTTTCTAGGATATGCCAATAATGTAAAAGGATATAAATATTTGTACAGCAAAGGAAGAATCTTCATTTCAAGACATGTTGTCTTCAATGAAGATGTATTTCCAGTTAATGAAAAGGAGATTAAGAACACTCAGAAAACTTATAATTCAAAGTTCTCAATACCTCCCTTACCACACAATCAAGAAATGTATGTAGAGGCTCAACCAAGTGATTCTGGACCACAACATACAATACCCAATATTGGGTCAGGTCATGAATCAAAAAAATCACCCATAAGTCCTCATTATGCAACCCATCAGGATATCAGTTATCAGTCAATTGATCACCTAATGAGTGATTAAGCACAGATATCAAGTTCACAGTCTGAATCTAAGGATAGATCCAATCATTAATCTTCTGCACCTGCAACAACTGGTTACCATATGATTACCAGGTGGTACACTACAAATCTTGATACTGAAGAACCATATACTTATCAGCAAGCTATGCAAAATGAAAAATGGAGAGCAACTATGGATGAAGAATACACAGCACTCATGAAAAACAATACATGGAGCCTAGTAACCATACCAAGTCATAAAAATGTCATTGGTTGTAAGTGGACCTACCGGTTGAAAAGAAATGCAGATGGATCAATATCTAAGTACAAAACCTGACTTGTAGCAAAATGTTACTCTCAACAACAAGGATTTGATTTCAATGAAACTTTCTCACCAGTTGTTAAACCAACATCAATTAGGATCATTCTCACAATTGCCTTACATAAAACTGGAAAATAAAGCAACTGGACGTCAATAATGTATTTCTAAATGGAATTCTTCAAGAAGAGGTAAATATGGGGCAGCCTGATGGTTACAAACAAGCTGGAAGTAAACTGGTTTGCAAACTCAACAAAGCAATTTATGGACTCAAACAAGCATCAAGAGTGTGTTTTGAGAAATTAAAGACAACAGTGGTCAAACTTCATACATAATCAGATAACTCTTTATTCACAAAATTTGCAAGAAATACTGTCATATAAGTACTAATATATGTAGATGATTTTATTGTTACAGGAAACAACAACAGTGAAATTAGCAACCTCATTCAATAATTGAATAAAGAGTTTTTTATCAAAGGTCTTGGAGGCTTACATTATTTTCTAGGGATTGAATTCAAAAGATTACCAAACTCATTTACTCAATTAAGTCAGAAGAAATACATATATGAAATTCTGATCAAAACCAAAATGGATCAGGCAAACGGTCTACCTAAACCAATGACAACCAATCTACATTTATCAAAGAATAGAGGTGAACCAATCACTGATGCTAAACAATACAGAAGTACAGTTGGAGCATTACAATATGCAACAATTACAAAGCCAGAAACTTCATACAGTGTGAATAAAGTTAGTCAGTTCATGCAAAACCCTCTCGATGAACACTGGAGAGCAGTAAAAATGATTTTGAGATATTTAAAGGGTACAATAGATCATGGTTTAACTTTGAGAAACTTTACTAATCCAAATTTATTTGGTTTTGCAGATGCAGATTGGGCAACTGACCCAGATGGTCATAGATCACCATCTGATTACCGCATTTACATAAGAAAGAATTCAGTGTCATGGTGTTCTAAAATGAAAACAACCATCTCAAGATCTCATATTGAAGTCGAATACAGGAGTGTCGCAAATGCAACAACAGAGATAATGTAGATCAAATCATTATTAAGTGAACGAAAGATCAATATCAGCAACAAAACTACAATTTGGTATGATAATCTAAGCACTATGTCCTTACCAGCAAATCCAATTCTACACTCTAGAACCAAACACATAGAATTGGACTTGTATTTCATCAGAGAACAAGTTCTGAAAGGAATGATTGAAATAAATCACTTACCAAGCACTTACCAAAGGGCAGATATACTCACCAAAGCTTTGTCTGCCAAAAATTTCTTGCGTCTAAAGCAAGAATTAAATGTCGAAGACTTCAACAGTCAAACTGTCAAAACCCTAGATTCAAATCAGATTCGAATCTAAGGTCAGATCTGGCGACAGAAGCTCCATATTAAGTCATCGCTTGAAGATCTGAGCAATCACTGCAAGAGATGAAGAATTAAGCTCTATGCCAGATAGTTCATCAAAACCCTAGCTCAAATCAACTCGTTGAAGCTCAAGCAAAGCTCAGCAGATCTAAAGCTCAAACCTTTCTTTGAAGATCTGAAAGATTTGTAGAAGATCGAAGATCGTTTGAGGAGAGACGAAAACCCTAGCTCAAATTGCGTGGAGATATTAGAAGTAAAGAAAGAAACAAATGCAGCTAAATGAAATGAGCAGCAAGTAAAACAAATAGGATACTTAACTCAAAAATATGGGCACGGGTTGTACTTGAATAAGCCCAATAACGCATAATACAGTATTACTGCAAAATCATTATAAATAGCTGCATATAGCATCTTGCAACTGTATTATTGATTCAATCAATATATTTTTTTATTTCACAAATATTCATACTCCATTATCATCATCATCTCATTTTCGAATAGGGGTTTCTCCTTTCATTCAATGTGACAAGACTAAAAATTACCATTTGTTTCCTTTAAACTTTGTTACCTCGTTGTCATTGACAACGGTGTATCAATGCAGGGGCAAGGAGCAGTAGAAGTCTCCCTCAAAGAAAATTCTTTCTTTCTTTCTGTCCTCTTATTTTTTGGATTGATGGGACTCTGTGAAAATGATTCTTGCTGATGAGCGCATGTTCATGACCAAATTGAAGAAGCCTATGGTTATAGAAGAAGAAAAACATACGAACACTTTCTACTCATATTTGGTAAAATGATGCAGATATGATGGTACCTGACGTTAATTAGTATTAGTTATTAAAAAAATGCTAAATGGTCCTAAACATAATAAATTTGTCCAAGCTTTACAATTAAACATAACAAGGTATATTGCGCATACAGTATAACCAGTATAACACTGTACTAATTTGGTATTGAATAGTAATACAAAAGTTTTAACTTGCGCATATTAAGCGCTTTAGTTAGATTTTGCATTTCTATACCTAACTTTATGTAAGCACAATTATGTACTGTTGAATTTGAAAGAGAAAACACTCAAAACAAATGATCGTAATAAAAAATAAAATAAACTTTTAATACATGACTTAAGTGGTTTGTTATTTAAAAAATTAGTCTGGTTTTGAGCTTCCGGGTGTGGAGATGTTTCGTTCAGTGTAATAGTATTAGAGAATGATGAACTAAACAGGTCCAGTATTAGGAATGGTCTAAATATACCGTCCACTTCATTGCTTATAAACTAGAAAAGTTTATTTTCTAAATAATTAACCAATCATGAATACGGTTATCAAATTAGAAATCGCATTGTTTACAGTCATAAAAACAAATATTCTCAAAATAACTTGCATTTTTTTTATTTTGAAATATGAGAAATTAATTTAAAGGACAAAAATTTGTATATATTTTTCGTCTAAAGGACACGACCTCAATATTTTACCCACAAGGACAAACATTCTCCTAAATTTTTTTCATAAGTACAAACATTCTTTAAAAATTATTCATAAGGACAAACATTTTTCCAAAACTGCTACCGTACTAAAAACTGATACCTAAAAACTGCTACCGATAACTACAAACTGATACCTAAAAACTTAAAAACTAATACCTTAAGAAAGTTGTCCTTCAGGCTAAAATACTAAAGGTCTGTCCTTGAGGCTAAAATATTGAGAAATTTTGTCCTTGACAATAATTTCCTGTTTGGGAAAATATTTTTCGAAATTTTCTAAATTTTCTAAAATTTTGAAAAACGCAAGTTAACTTGCACTTTCTATCAGGAAAGTGCAAACTAGTTTGCGCTTTCTAATTTTGAAATTTTTGAAAAGCGTAAGGTAACTTGCGCTTTCTAATTTTGAAATTTTTGAAAAGCGCAAAGTAACTTTCGCTTTCTATCAGGAAAACACAAGCTGGTTTGCGCTTTCTGATTTTGAAAATTTTGAAATTCTAAAAAGCGCAAGCTAACTTGCGTTTTCTGATTAGAAAAAACAGAAACTAAATTTACATACTTATTTTTACAGGAACTTTTCTTGTAACACAATCAAAAATAGAGACCTTTCGTGCAAAGGTACTATTATCTCAATAATTAGATGAAATCAAAGTTTAACGAGGGGTCGACATAAATTATAATCAAACCCCCAACCACTAACTTCTGATTGACCACAATTACTACCCAGTACCCACATCCTACATATAAATTACACTCCAACACGAAGTCAGTTGATTATAACCAAAAAGAAACTAATATACACCAGTTCCCTCCCAAAATGGACATGGTAATTGTCACATTGATACTATTTATCCTTCTCCCCGCTTCCTATTACCTCAAAGCAAGAACATCGCAACGAGGAACAAGAACCGTGTACCTCCTGGATTTTGCATGCTTTAAACCGCCTTTCACATATCGAATCCCGTACTCGACGTTCATGGAACACGCTCATTTACTTATCAGTGAAGAAAGGGCTAATTTTATTGGACGTATATTAGAAAGATCAGGTATGAGTGAGGGAACCGCGTTGCCACCTTCCGCACACTACTTACCACCATTACAGACCCTGAACGGATCTCACGAAGAGGCGGAGCAAGTAATATTTACATCGATCGATGAAGCTTTAAGAAAAACAAGAATAAACGTGAAGGATGTAGGTGTGCTTATAATCAACTGTAATAGCTTCTTTCCAATGCCATCACTTACAGCAAAGGTCGTGAACCGCTATAAGCTTAGGAGCGATATTCGAAGCTTTAATTTGTCGGGAATGGGATGCAGCTGTGGCCCTATATCGGTTGGTCTTGCCCGTGATTTGCTTTACGGACATCCAGACTCTGTTGCTCTTATCGTCTCCACAGAGATCATCACATGTCCTAGCTGGTAACTATATATATATATATATATATATATATATATATATATATATATATATATATATATATATTTTACAGACATGTGCATGTGCATATATGCACACACGTACACAAAACAAAAAATATATATATGTGAACTGATCCAGTAAAATGCATACCTGAATTATTGCTAGGTACCTGGGGGAAGAACGCTCGATGCTGATACCAAACTGCCTCTTTCGCATAGGCGCAGCCTCCATTATCCTCTCCAACCGTGGTTGTGACATCCCTATTGCAAAGTACAAACTCCTCCATGTCATCCGAACCCACATCGGTGCAAATGATCAGGCCTACGGTTGCTTGTACCAAAAGGAGGACGACGAAGGAAGGCTCGGAATTGCTCTTTCAAAAGAAGTCATGCCACTTTCGGGTATTGCGCTTCGTGATAACCTGCGTAGGTTGGGTCCACTTGTGCTTCCTTACTGGGAGCAACTGCTTTATGTTTGGTCCATAATAGCTAAATGGAAGAATGTATATGTGCCAAAGTTTGGTCAGGCGTTTCATCATATATGTATTCATGCTGGAGGAAGAGCAGTGATTGAAGCAGTCCAGGCGAATTTGAATTTGTCAGAGAAGCAGGTGGAGGCATCTCGAATGACTCTCTATCGATTTGGAAATACATCTAGCAGTTCCATCTGGTATTTTTCCTGTTATAATAGGCCAATTAAACAGACAAACAAACACAATAAATCCTTTAATTCTACCATTTATATTACAACAAATTTAACGAAATGGTGGGACCCAGCATATTTTTTTTTGTGAAAGGCTGATCATACTAAATGAAGGGTTGAGATTATCGTGGTACATGATAATAGGCAGAAGGAAGATAAATTTAACACATCTTAGCCTGTGTCGTCAGATATGAAAATAATACAAAATAGGATTATTATATCAATATTCATTGAAAACGTTCTGGTAAACAAATTTCTATGGCTAGAATAACCGCAAGTTGAAATTACAATAATTAATAATTGCATGGTGATAGATTTTAATATAGATAGGTGTGGTCCTAATGACAGTTTGAGGTCAATTAATTAGTATGTTCTATTGATTTGTTAGGTCATTCTGCAGTTGAGTTCCACACTTTTTACAAGTGTATTGTACTGTTGTACGTACAGGTATGAGCTTGGTTATCTAGAGGCGAAAGGGGGGATGAAGAAGGGACAGAAAGTTTGGCAATTAGGTTTGGGAAGTGGCTTCAAGTGTAATAGTGCAGTTTGGACATGCATGAAAGATGTAGACGAAACAGCCGAAGAAGGTGCCTGGTCAGATTGTATCAGAAAATATCCAGTCCATATTCCAGATATCATAAAGATAAATTGAAAATCTGGACTTGTTTGTGTAATAAGTTCTACGTATAAAAATTTATAACCACGGATCGGATGGTATTGTGATGTGTGTATGTGTGTAATAGCATATTAGCCGTTCATTTTCGGCTAAGGTATTGATAAAATGGTTAATTTAGTTCAAAAATTCATTTTGTATTTTACTTGGTCCAGGTTTTACCTTGTTACACCCAAAATTCTTTGTTGACTTAATAAAAAATAGAAGCCATTCAAGAGCCATCATGCATTGACTTAGAAAAGCCATCGTGTAATGACTTTGAAAATAAAAAATAGAAGCCGTCGTGATATGACTCTCGGAGCTACCCAAGCTGCCACACGGTAATTTTGAATATGAAATATAGAAGTGATATGATTTCGGAAGTTATCATGTGATGATGGTCAAAGCCATCGTGAGGTGGTATTATGAAACCATCGTTAAATGAAAGGGCTGTCGCACTGATGAAGTATTATGGTCACCGTTAAATGAAGTATTATGGTCACCGTGAAGTACTAATAACGTGATAGGGCTGTCGCACTGATGATATAAAAAAGTCATCGTGGGATGAAATTATAAAGCTTTCGTGATATGATTCATGAAACCATCATGAAATGAAACATTAAAGTCATCGTGGGAAAAGAATCTTGAAGTCCTCAAGAGATGATATGAGAAAATTGTCACATGGGTGACATAAGGAAGCTACCTTGTGTCGATTCTTGACGTTATCATGGGACAATATTATGAAGCCATCATGTAGTGACTCTTGTAGCCATTGTGTGTTGATTAAAGCCATCGTGAGTTGATTAAAACATCGAAGGTTAAGGCAAAGGAATATTGAAAACAAGACGTCGCATATTGAGAAGTAGTGCTATCGTAAGTTGATGCAATAAGCCATCGCAGATTGACGTATAAGCTATCGTAAGTGGGTGTTATAAGCATCGTAGGTAGAGTCATCACATGTTGAGAAAATTACAAGCCATCACATATCTAACAACCGGCACCTTAGTAGGTCCGAATTTTCATAAAATTGAAAAACCAAATCCACTAGAGTATGGATCGTTGGTGTTGGTTATATGCTGTAATAAACAAAATTATATCAGAGGCTATCGATAAGAACTCACAGTGAAATAAATAAATATAATAAAACATATACATATACTGACCAAGGCTGGTACTTCTAGTATCTAGTACCCTTGCCAGCGCCAAGCATGCACAAGGAAATCTTTCATTCCATCATTCCCGCCTTATGCCAGTACATGTCCTTCTAAATCTATCATGTGGGTTGCAATGAGAAAGTAGTCAGAACAACATTCTAGTGACCGATAAATTACATACTTTATCCATAACACCAGTTTATGTCGATTGTTTTCCATTACTTCTTTTGTCTATTATTTTTTGCGTTTAGTCATTTCGACTTCATGTTCGCGTACGATACACCCAACATACTCGGGATATACAATAACTACATACATGCATGTGTATAAGTACCACGGTCCCTCCATGGACTATGATGCATTCCCCGCTAGTATCCATAACTCTGCACCGCGTCGGGTAACCACCGTCAGTGTCTAGGCCGAATTGCTAGCGTACACCAAGTAACCTCTCGTTGGTGCCTAATAACGACATTTCAACTATTTAGCCGTATTCAAATTCATCTTAAAGACCCATCAAGGGGTTATCTAGCCTTGCTTCATAACTATAGATTTAGATACAATTTACCTTTGGCTTTAGTGATTCGATTCGATTCAACCATATTCTTCTTTCCTATAGTTTTCTGTTATTCTCCAATTATATATATCTATAATTTATACTTTGTACAATTTTTAGATTTTGTGGAGAAAAGAAAATGGCAGAGCTTCGTTGTTCAGAAAATATGAGAAGAAAAGTGAGGGTCTAGATCTGTATTTATAGAGGTTCAAATTCATCCCAACCATTAGATTAGATTATATTAAATCCGGACCATTCTGTCTAGGTTCAATACATGCCACAAGCTCACTAATGGTCGACCGCTATGTTAATGTGGGGGTCGACCGGTCGATGTACATGTTAATAGTTGATTTTTGTTCAGTTTGTTTCCTTCTTCGACTTATTTTATTTTATTTTATTTAACGTTGATATTACATAGCGACTAAGTGTTGGTTAACATTAAATTAAGGTTAACTAACAATATTTATTTCCCTAATTACATATATAATTATTTTCGATATGAAATCTTCAAGCATTAATGACTTTTTCGTTTGTATTCCAATCGTAAAACTTTATATATGAAAATTGATCAGAAAATGACCACGAACACAATGGTGCAAGTTTCGTAGCCAAATTCCAACGTTGATGAAAATTCCATTTTCGAGCTTTCATAATTATTTATTGATTCCTTTTTAATTAAATATTGTTCAATTTATGGGGTGTTACAACATAATGGTGAAATTCTAGCAATAACCCATAAGATGAAGTAATATTAATGTGATGGGAATACTATGTAGTAAAACATCAAAGCACTCCTATACAACCATGCCACTTTTGTTGATACCATGGCTAAGATAGTGTAACAATCCTCTCCAAAACGGGGCTAATTTTCGACCCAATAAAAGCACATCAAAACTTAGGTCTATTCCAAAGCTAGTTATTGGTTGGTAAAATTGATACAATGAACAATATACAGATCTATCTATATATTCTTTCAAAATCTCACAATGGAAGAAATAAAATATAATAACAAAAATATGTACCTATATAACAGAAAATAAATCTCAGAAATACTACATCCTAAAATATCCATGATACAATATCTCAAAAATAAAACATCGAAATGTCTGAAATTTGGGTACATCTGAATACATCAAAACATAGGTAAATAATAAAATGCCACAATTCTTTACCGCTGCCTTCATCTTCTTCATCAACATCATTCTCCCCCTTACCTGCAGGTTGTAATGAGGAGGGGGTCAGAACAATAATGTTTGGTGAGTGAAAATCTCAAGTCTTACCATAATAGTATTTGGGCAGTATCATTTAGATAAATAATTTGTCTTTTGGATTTTATACTTTACTTACTAAGTATATCTCCAACTGTAAACGAAAGGCTCTTCCGGTCAAGCTCTATAATGTACCTCTAACTATAGTCCAACGACTCTTTCTAGTATAATTTATAACTCTAACGTGGGTGCAACGCAACTACGAGGTCTAACGACCCATCTCCGTCAATCATGCCCTAACCATGCGAGAGAAAGCACATAAGCCACGTTATACCACTATAATGGGAATTAGGCAAACTCTGACCATGTAATACCTACGCCCTAGGCAGATTCCCATCATTTAATACCCAAGCATAAGGCATAACCCTCTCTGGTTCTCCTTGACTAACATCGTATGAAATCTCATAAGGCCACTTAATACTTCTTTTATGGGAAAGAGGCGGATCCTACAATACCCACTTAATACTTCAATCCCAAAACGGACCTCCTCCAAAGATTTTCCACTACCGCACATAAAAGATATTCCTTACCATTTAATACTTCCTGAGCAAGAAGGAGGCGGATCCTACAACAACCACTTAATACCTCCAACCCAGAAGCAGGCTTGTGTTGGAATGTTCATCTTATAACCCGTATCCCAAAACCATGGCCTCTCACATCAGTCTGACTATTCGTTGGTGTTATTAGCCAAAGTAGCTAGGCAAACTTATCCTACAGAATTGGGACTAGCCTCGTGTCCACCGTGGGTACTTATTATATGATGTCTCACATCAGTTGCAAAGTCGCACGGTTGATTGCCAGATTAGCTGGGCAGACTTCTATGTGCTTTTGAGTCACCGCGTGACCCTACACCTTAGTCATAATTCCGCTCTCCGAATATACTGCCACACACACACAGATATATATATATATATATATTATACCACACCCGCATTTACGCATTAAGGCCATATAAGGAAAACTCGCTATTTCGCCTTTAATTATGGATTAATTTCCATAATGATCCTTAGCTTCCTTCCTACAAGGTTTAATTCCATTTATTAACCTATTTATTCTATACGATATGATTTATGTGTTATTATTTATATGTTATTAGTATATTTATACATATGTAAATTTTAGGCTAACTAAATATTCCTAAGCATGTGTTGAAATATTCTTTTTCCATGAATTTCGCTTCCTATGCTAATTGTTAAAATGTCAAAAGTTCTCATATAAGACTCAGTTCCATACAATAATTTATAAAATAGCTAATATCCTTAGCTTGATAAAACAGACTTTTGTGTGTGTACTTAAAAATGGAATCAAAATACCAAACTTATTTTACCTTAATATAATGGAATCGATGCCTCTATTTCAAGGAAACAAAACTTTATAATTTAACCTTTTGTATTCTATTCTACTTTTACATACACGAACTTGGAGGGGAAAAAGGAATTCATATTTGTACAAATTACGGAAACTAGTGGTGCAAACTACAAACAGGAAAACTCATACTATGCACAATATTTCCTAATAATTTTCTTTTTGAACCCTTTACCGCAACAACAAAAATTAAAAGTTGAATTTGAATAGGACTTAAATTATTTAAATTGCAAACAACAAATTAAATTCTACTATACTATCATAACACAATTGAGATTTCAACTATCCAAGAATTGACCTTTTTTAGGGGGAATTTTGGTGGTTCAGATTTAATATTTTCATTTACAAAATTTCCCAAGGTATAAAAAAAATCCAAACTTTTACTACCAAATGACAAAAATGTTAAAAACTAAGATTTCCACTAAGAGATAGTCCGTTGGTTTCCTTTGGATTCGGTTTTAAGCCCTTGCATAATTCCTCCTTTAGTTTCCTTCTTTTTGGAATATATATCAATTCAATTGTATTTAGATTAGATTTAGATTTCATAGATTAAGGAAGAATGGAAATAGAAAACCGTGTGTATATATATAAGTAAAACTTGTTACCTTGATTCTGATTGATTTCTTCCCTAAAAGTTGAAACTTGAATCTAACAAAGAATTGAAGAAGAGAACCGACAACATTTCCCTAGCATTGCAATTTTATTGTGAATAAAAGTGAGGATGCTAGCTTTTTATTTATAGTGGTCAAGATGCGCCTAAACCATAGGATTTAAGTCGGTTTAGTTTAATAAATCTGGGTTGTTCCTGGCCTAACCAAACCCTAGGCACCATACAGTTACCGGTCAACCGCTCCTCTATAGGAGGTCGACCGCTAGTTTTATACTGACCTGGTATGGACAGTCTACCAGCCTACTTCTACGGTCAAAATTTATTTCTTGCCTTTATTTGTTGACGTTCAATTTTAACCTTCCTCAACTGTTAAGTCTTCCTTAATGTTCAATATTTATTACCTTTTAAATTTCAAACGTTAATTTTTATAAATATTTAAATTTGGATTCGTTTGAAATATTTTAAATTCAAAATGTTCAAATGTTAATAATTTTTTTGTTTGAGCTCCGATTGAAAAACTTTATATTAAAAGTTGATCAAAAATAACTACAAACACACTCGTGTAACATTTATGGCCAAATTATGATGTTTGCGAAATTCTCATTTTTAGCCTTATGATTAATTAATTTCTTATTAAATATTTTTATAGGATGTTATAATAGTGATCTGCATAAACTACTATAAACAGAGATGAAGACAAATGGCACCATTAAGACATTAATTTTGCTATGTCATTAATTCATGTCAACTTCAATTAACCAATCCAAGCAAGCTATACCACTCTCCAACCTCTATAAATAGAGACCTACTCCCATGTAAGAAAGTGCTTCTCTCTTTTTTCTCCTTCTTAGCACAAATCATTAGTTGACATTTCTGATTACCCTTGAGAGCATGAGACCTCCTTTAATGGCCGATAAAGAAGAAGATATCTTGAACTTTTGAACGTAAGGACATTTAGAAATAGAAAATTTCATATTTATCTTATCCTTGATCTTTGAAATAGAACAAAGAAGATGATCGTTATTTTTTGCATATTGACCATTGGACAATGAACTGTATATGTACTTGAATATTATATCATTTTCATCCGAGAAAAGATGATTTTGAATATGAAATGTAGAAGTGATATGATTTCGAAAGTTATCATGTGATGATGGTCAAAGCCATCGTGAGGTGGTATTATTAAACCATCGTTAAATGAAGTATTATGGTCACCGTGAAGTACTAATAACGTGATAGGGCTGTCGCACTGATGATATAAAAAAGTCATCGTGGGATGAAATTATAAAGCTTTCGTGATATGATTCATGAAACCATCATGAAATGAAACATTAAATTCATCGTGGGAAGAATCTTGAAGTCCTCAAGAGATGATATGAGAAAATTCACATGGGTGACTTAAGGAAGCTACCTTGTGTCGATTCTTGACGTTATCATGGGACAATATTATGAAGCCATCATGTAGTGACTCTTGTAGCCATTGTGTGTTGATTAAAGCCATCGTGAGTTGATTCAAACATCGAAGGTTAAGGCAAAGGAATATTGAAAACAAGACGTCGCATATTGAGAAGTAGTGCTATCGTAAGTTGATGCAATAAGCCATCGCAGATTGACGTATAAGCTATCGTAAGTGGGTGTTATAAGCATCGTAGGTAGAGTCATCACATGTTGAGAAAATTACAAGCCATCACATATCTAACAACCGGCACCTTAGTAGGTCCGAATTTTCATAAAATTGAAAAACCAAATCCACTAGAGTATGGATCGTTGGTGTTGGTTATATGCTGTAATAAACAAAATTATATCAGAGGCTATCGATAAGAACTCACAGTGAAATAAATAAATATAATAAAACATATACATATACTGACCAAGGCTGGTACTTCTAGTATCTAGTACCCTTGCCAGCGCCAAGCATGCACAAGGAAATATTTCATTCCATCATTCCCGCCTTGTGCCAGTACATGTCCTTATAAATCTATCATGTGGGTTGCAATGAGAAAGTAGTCAGAACAACATTCTAGTGACCGATAAATTACATACTTTATCCATAACACCAGTTTATGTCGACTGTTTTCCATTACTTCTTATGTCTATTATTTTTTGCGTTTAGTCATTTGGACTTCATGTTCGCGTACGATACACCCAACATACTCGGGATATACAATAACTACATACATGCATGTGTATAAGTACCATGGTCCCTCCATGGACTATGATGCATTCCCCACTAGTATCCATAACTCTGCACCGTGTCGGGTAACCACCGTCAGTGTCTATGCCGAATTGCCAGCGTACACCAAGTAACCTCTCATTGGTGCCTAATAACGGCATTTCAACTATTTAGCCGTATTCAAATTCATCTTAAAGACCCATCAAGGGGTTATCTAGCCTTGCTTCATAACTATAGATTTAGATACAATTTACCTTTGGCTTTAGTGATTCGATTCGATTCGATTCGACCATATTCTTCTTTCCTATAGTTTTCTGTTATTCTCCAATTATATATATCTATAATTTATACTTTGTACAATTTTTAGATTTTTTGGAGCAAAGAAAATGGCACAACTTCGCTGTTCAGAAAATATGAGAAGAAAAGTGAGGGTCTAGATCTGTATTTATAGAGGTTCAAATTCATCCCAACCATTAAATTAGATTATATTAAATCCGGACCATTCTGTGTAGGTTCAATACACGCCACAAGCTCACCAATGGTCGACCGCTATGTTAATGTGGGGGTCGACCGATCGATGTACATGTTAATAGTTGATTTTTGTTCAGTTTGTTTCCTTCTTCGACTTATTTTATTTTATCTGATTTAACGTTGATATTGTAGAATATTTAATGATTGTCATCATCAAAAAGGGGAAGATTACTAATATCCAACATATTGATTTTGATGACAACATTCATATAAATATAGTTACTAATCTTTTTTCAGGTTCTATAGTATATTATGCAGGATATAAGGAATATTTAATATGTTTGTACAAGTGAAGATTGAATAAAACCTTAAAGAATTAATCGGTATAAATCAAGAGTTGATCAAGATATATTTAAAGACTCACGAGTTTTGAAGAATTCAAGAATAAAAGCCCAAAGAGCTCAAGACATTTGTGTCAGTAATTTATCAAATCTTAGATTAAATGTTAAAGACCTGAGTAGTATTTTATATTTAATTATCTTCACTTTGAAAATTATTTTTCCACTCAAAATCTTTTGATAAAATAATAATATTTAATTTAGTTATAAAGTAAATTTTAATAGAGTTTTTATAAAGAAATATATTTTAAAACATATTCAAAATATTTTTGAAAATATGCAAATTAATTTGTATATGTTGACATATCAAAGATATGTATGTCATCATATAGACCATTGAGGTGTTTTTTAAATTTTCAAAAGAAGCAACTTTTGTCTCCATCCTAAATGGATTCAATTCTTCAAGCCTTTATTAAAGGCCTATGGTTTCAAATTTTTAACAATAATTCTAACTTTTTTATTTCTCTCTTCTCTCTCTTTCTCTTTAAAAGTTCAATGAAGTGCTGCTGATTTCTACATTAATTATCTTTCTCTACATTCATACAAAAGATCAGAAAAGATTCAATTCTGTTCTACACCATTAACTCTCTGATCTTCACTCTATGCTACTCAGAAGCTAAGATATTCCACTACAGAAGGTTTGTACCAACAAACTATTTGGAATTGTGATCGAAAGATTCGATTTCTTATAGTCCACCACTACTACTTGTAAAGGGTTGATCTTAACTACCTAAGTGAAAGTTAAGACAAGATTGTAAAGGGAGTTGTCCTGCTCTCGAGTTAAAGATAGATAGGTATTCTAGTTACTAGAGTCAAATTCCAGAAAGTATGCTGATTACCCCAGTCAAATTCCAGTAGGTTTTCTTGCTAATCGAGTCCAAGTAAAAAGGTGTAAAGGGTGTTCTTGCCACCTGATTTAAACATGATTAGTGAAATTATGTACCAGGTACAGGACAGGATGTAGGATTGGAAATCCAAACCAGTATAAAATTCCCGCTATCTTCTTTACCTTTACTTTTACTACATTTACTCACTACTCTCTTATTGTTCTATGATTATATTATTACTCATGTTTGAATTATATACGATAAAGTAAATACACTATTTACCCCCAGTGTAAAATAGCCTTAAGATCCATTCCACTATAGTATAGGTCATGTTATCACACTTATCATCACCTCATCCATATTTAAAATCAGAGCAAACGGTTTTAAAAAACACTTAATCTTATTTTTGAAAATATAAATGACTATTAACACTAGTAACCCACATTTTAACACTTTTGTAGAAGGCCAATCAACTGATATACGCCTACTTTTAATGGTAGTAATTATGCATACTGGTCATGTGGAATGAAAATTTATTTATAATCCAATGACTTTGAAATATGGAATTACCCAAAGTGAGTTTAGGGAAACCGAGACTGCATATGATCAATGGACAAATGAGCTAAAGGCACAATCACTTAGCAACTCAAAAGTTATGAATATATTGTTATATTCACTAGATAAAAATGATTCAATAAAGTTTCTGTAGGTAAGTCTGCATATGAAATATAGAGAACACTATAGGTTACACACGAAGTGTGATAGCCACCCTACATCGTCAATACCCAATATAACTAAAGGGTGCGCTGCTGTAGTGCCCAACGATGTAGGATGATTCTCAAGGGTGAAAAGAAGAGAAATGATCACAAAATATATCGTATATCTCACAGAACATATGAATAAAAATATGCAAGACAATATTAACTAAATGAACCAAAATATCGAAAAACACAGCTTCACAAAGTTATACAATACATTGATATGGTTTATACAACTGATAATAAACTTAAAGATAAACTGTCTCTAAGAAAAATAAACGAACACGGTCTTGGCTCCATAATCTTTGCACAATAGACTAAGCCAAAGTAAGTTCGTACATAACAAGAGAAAACACCATCTTCTACTCATCCTCTATGCAGCAACTGCGTACCACCTAAACCTGCTACCTAGTCTACTCATTTAAGAGTAGTCGAGATACTAAGAAGCAAAGCATAGAACCTCGAGTTAGACAATAGTCTGGCGTGAACGATAAGAAATCTCAAAATACTATACAAGTCGATATAGTTAGGAACAAAGGTATAAGAATCATACATGCCCCATTCCAGCATCCAAAGAGTTAGCACATAACATCTATAATATGCTACTCTATAGACATAATAAAATATACAAACATCATGGTATACTATCAGGCGTCTAATCATCAGTCTCCTGGATACCTTCATCATATGATGTCCTACGATAATAAACAACAAGTAAAATAACCATAGCATACATAACATCTATCAAAGAATCCTCACTATCACTAAATGTGCCTAGGATATATGATAACTCATATGACTATTCCTCTCCTAGGGATTAATGGAAAAATCTAAATTTAAAATATACTAGCTCACTAGCCCATAATTGGCAATAGACCCATTCCACTGATTCAGGGTATATGGATCCATTCCTCCGATTTAGGGTAGCCAATACCCGGTGAGCATCCTAACAATACCCTTGCTTATGAGTACATCAGAAGACACTCTGAGTATTAACGATCTCTTAGCACGCGCATTTGAACCCCTCCTTGCACCATCTGGTTTCTATTCATCCTATCAGAACCCTTCCACGTTCCTTTCTTTCCACAATAGAACTTTTCAATGTTCTATCCATGGTTCACCCTTCTTAGAACCCCCATTGTGGAAAATTATCATCACAACCACATCAACATCGAGCCGTCATCATCAGAGCATAACTCCATCGTCATCGACATCATCAAAGTCCTGAAGTCATCATATCGCACTGCTACATCGCAACCGAACGTTGAACGAACACCTTCAACATGACCTACAGGACCCTCTCAACATCCTCTAGGAATTTGGCCCAATTTGGCCACTTCAATTCATGTCGATACCAATATTAGCCCATTCATGTCAGTGTTGACAAGAATGACTCAACCAAAAATTTGGCTAAGTACTTCATTCCCCGATCACTTCCTCTTTGCTTTCCAGGAGCTCTCCCTTTCCATATCCTAAGCCCTTATGTCCATAGCCTCAATCATTTTACTGAAAAAGCGATCGGTACCGAGTAGAATAACTTCACCAAAATTTGAAGTTAAGTGCTGGAACCTCATCCTTGCCTTGACCTGAAGCCTACCTTGAAACTTCTTATCCAAAATCCCGAAGCAACTCCCCTACCGACCTGAATTGACTTTTACCAACCGCTTATGCACATCAACATATACCTAAATTTAATCATCCAGACCAAATCCAATCCACTTGCGACAAGAACTATAGGCTCCCCCACTCCTTGTTAACAAAAAAATGGATCAACACCCTGGATTGATTGTGAAAGCACCAGCCCTGTTTTTATAGAGCAATAAGATAGAAAATAAATGTAAAAGAAGCAGAAATAGTAAAGAGACAAAAATATTTTTATAGTGGTTCGGCTGTTAACGAAGCCTACGTCCACTTTATAAGCTTTATTATAAACTGACTATTATTACAAGTTGAATCAGGTTACAAGTTAATGAGATTAGAGTAAGTCACAAGTGCAAGAGTTCACTAGAGAATCACAGTGAACTCCTAGGTGACGCTATGTGGGAGAAGTGGGGTGAAGAATAATCTGTATAGAGTTCCAACAGCCAGTCCAGAAGCCCCTATTTATGTTGCAGGTAGGATTGTGTTTATAGGCACAGGAGAGCGATTGGGCTATGCTGCTTTTCCAGAAGCCTACGCTCCATGATACAAAGGTGACCTTAAAATTTCATAACGATCCAACATAATCCGGTGGATCGCTAGCGATCCATGTACTTAGGGGATTTTTGGACTTCTTCCTTTTGGTTGCACTCCTTGTCTTATGTAGGTAGTTTCCTTATTTTGATGATGATTCATAAACAGGTTGGATTGAACTACTTTTTGAGTTTGGTGAACCTTTACTTCTCGAATTAGGTTACTTGGTGTGCTATAAAACTTGGTAAGCGTGTTTAGAAGAGGTAATGGACTATGATGCAAGTGGATTGGACAACCCATTTGCATCGTTATGGAACGCTAGTTATCCATTGGTGATGGATCTTGAGTGATTTGTATCTCATTTTTCTTCAACTCCATTGGCTTGCCCTTTTGATTATTTTGACTGAGTTTCCAGCCATCCTAGCTCTTTCTGAATTCATTCTTGGATAAAAATCCAACTAACATTTTCCAGCCATCCTGGCTTTGTCTGAGTGCTTTAGCTCATCTTAATTCATTCTTGGATAAAAATCCAATTAACATTTGCCCCCCCAGTATATGCCTTCGTTGAAAACAAGACGTGCTCTGAAACTGGTCGTCTTTGAACTCATATTCAGTGAAATCGTGTTAGGCTTACCGTGAAGTATTGTTTTTGAGTTTTCAGTTTTTTATTGGGTTCTGGATGTGAATCATCATTATTCATGGAAACATATCAATTTTGATTCTGTAATTTCCAAAGTGTTTATGTAAGGGAACGGAGTTGAGTTTGAAAAGTTTGAGCGAAAATAAATGTGAAATGATGGATCGCTAGCGATCCAATCACTATAATTTTTCCATTGAAATCTTTCCTACTTGATACTATTTTCAAGCCGACCCTTCTAACTTGCTTTTTGCTCACTTTCTTTCCTTGCGACCCGAACCAACCATGACCAAAATCCTAACCAGCTTCCGCTGCCACCACCATTGATCTTTACTGCCAGAGCCTACTACCATCGAACCCAAGCCACCTCCGCCATCACCCCAAGCCAAACCCTAGCACCCGAATCATCACTCACTTGGATCGCTGCCGACCTTATAGACCGCTAACCCTGGCTTGGATCATGACGAACCCGAAATCTAATCCGTTTGCTTTCGATCTGAGGTAGGTGATGACGTGGTTATCGTATTGGTGGTGGTTAGTAGTGAATTTGGGGCGATCGATGAGAATGGTGAACTAAGCGGGTTGATTGTGGTTTATTCGAGGTAGATAGTGGATTCATGTCTTGCACTTGATGCATTCTACTATCTTCGTCCAATAAATCAAAATCAATTCGAGTATGGCACCGATGGTTCCGATGAGGTGGTTTACTATGGACTTGATCATCCTTGATTAGTCTTGCTATCTAATGCTCGGCGTACCTGAGAATAGAATGAGCTTTCCGTGTTGCTTTGGACAAGGATCTGTTATCGATCGTCAATCGATAACAAGTAAGTGTAAGAGGAATAACTTTAATGAATGATATGAAAAGCTTTTTCCTTTTTCTACTACGAGTGCATTATCTACATAGGATAGAGCGTTTGTAGTGTTTAGGGCATCAAGCCCATCTCACATAGATAACACATTGCACTTGCCCCGGTCAACGCTTGGAATCCGATGAGTTGGCATAAGTCAACATCTTTTTGGAATTAAGGCATTAACATATAGGGATTTCTAGTTAAAATAGAGTTACATGACCATGTTGGATACAAGTTCTATTATATAGAATGAAGCATCCGTCCTCTCGTCCTAAATCAAGTTGAAGAAGCCCGACACTTTTAGAACCGGAATCGTCATCGGTTATCCCTTCGCAAATGATTCCAACAGCGCTTGCTTCTTCAGCACCACAGGCTCAATATGGCCAATTGGTGCCTATTCGTCCGGTCGTCGACCGAACTCCTTTGAACTTTAGATTTTTACTTAACGCTCCGGAGAGAGCTTCTACTATCATTTCTGCTAAAGTTATGCACAATATTTGTTTACAGCATAGTATTCCAGACGATGATGTGCGCCTTCCACTGAAAAATGAATTTGCACACATGCCACCTCTAGGGTACACAACTTGCCATTGGTACATGCACTTCAATGGTGCAGTGCCCACATTCAACCATTTATTGAGAGACACTCTTCTGAATTTGGGAATAGCCCCATTTCAAGTTCATACCAATGGTTATGCAATTTTGACTTGTCTTCATGTTTTGCTTATGCAAACATTCACCCGTGCCCCAAGCTTCGACGAATTAAGATACTTCCTTTCATTCAAGAAGAGAGAGGAGTGTTCATCTCTTGTTATTATTGTGGCTCAGAGAAATCGCAAAATCATTTTGCAACTCCAAAGTAACGTATCCCAGTTCAAGACCCGATATTTCTTGGTTAGACGCCCTGATGGGTTTAATCGTCCTTGGAGGACAAGGAGTAAGTTTTCTCTTCTCTCATTGATATTTATTATGATGGTACAGTGTTTTAATAGATTGAATGCTTCTTACAGTCATTTCAAGGACAAATAAAAATCCAACACTTGACTCTATCTTCCATACACTGAAGTCGTTCAAACTTTTGCTAACGGACGAGAATTTGCATCGGTATGGACTGTTACATCCCGGGAGGTATGCCGTCACTGTTGAGGCTCCTTTCCCTACCCATTCTAGGATTAGAACATGCTCCACTTCTTCATTGCATGATTCCGAAGAGAGTGTTCTACAAGGAGAAGAAGGTCCATTCGGTGGATCAACTGAGGAAATTCGTGAAGAAAAGGGCATTATGACTGGAGCTATTAGTCCGAACAGGATTCCCTCGATCCCAGAAGAAGGGGAAGAGGAGTCCAAACAATGGGAAGGCAAGGCTATTGTGATCACGGAAAAAGAGGAAGGTGAAATTTATTGCGGAAGTAACAATGACCCCTCCTCTAGCGATGAGGAGTTTGATGCTTGTTCCAGTGAAGGAGATCTTGAATCATGTGATGAAACTCCAAGAATGAGTCCTATTCTCCTGGGTTTGCCTTCTCAAGAAGTTATTGCTAAAGTTTCTCCCTTAGCAACTAAACAAATTAAAGAGGGCTTTATTAGAGGGCCAAGAGACTATTCGGGTTGAAAGGGAGGGAGAAGCCGTCGATGCTGTGTAGCTGCAGCTGCTAAAGCACTATTAGAGCCTTTCAGTTCTGGGCCTGGCAAATTATCCAAGTAGTCCTATGATCAAACAGAAATCATTCCGACTTCACATGGTATTGCTTTGTTATCCGCCCCATTAGCAACTATCTCCGAAGCCTTGGGTGGTCCTAAAACTTCACCCAAGATTGTGCAACCATCTAAAGAAAGAAACGGTGGGAAGTATGAGGTTGAGATTCATGGTCACACTTTTGATGCAGGTAACTTTCTCGTTTCTCCCGAGTTTGACTTTCAGTTCACGCCACAAGAACAAGATGAGATGAATGCTTCCATTTTGTTCTTATAGGTCCATCTTCTTTGCCTGTCGAACAGCCAATTTCTCCAGTTCCAAGGCCTACTGCTATTTCGACTGCTTTAATGCTTGTTTATGTAGCTACTTTGATCACTATGCCCGTGTCTGGCAACCAGGGCCGGAATATGAGAAGATCACTGCGTTGTATGGTCTGGACGACACCTCCATATCTCTAAAGAGTGATTTAATAACAGCTGGCATTCGAGAGAAGACAGAGCAAGCTAGCCAAAGTAAAACTGAGCAGCAGATTATGGCAATTAAGAAGGAAAAGGTAGAGGATAAAAAGTCTTAGAGGAGCTCATGCTAGTCCAACAAGCACAAAACCAAGAGGGAGTTTTCCGATGGTGCCAAAGAACAAGATGGAGATATCGGCACAGAACCTATGATCCATATCTCTGGCAGTGATACAAATCTTGGTGGGGATGCTGAGGTGAAGAAGAAACTTCCAGGCGAGGAAGGAAATGGTGGCAAGAAGCATTGATTGGCTCGAGTGACAATGGAGCCGGATTTTGTAGCATTTTGATTTGTTCGACATGTATATTACAAGTGTAGAGTCTGTACTTATTACTTTTGTTGTTGTAACATCTGTACTTTTCTTTTTATTGGCTGATATTGTGTGGGTATGGCCCCCACATTTTGACTTTGTACAGAAAATGTTATAAGAAATGTACAAATTAATGTTTCTACCGCTATCTCTTCTATGTTCTTTATTATTTATCACGTAGATAGCTCATTTTTATACCACTTATGTGTGTACATGACATGGTTGCATGTTCTGCAATTTCTATACATCATATTGCCGTGCCATGTTTTATGGTATATGATGCCTTTATTTCCGTGATTTCGCGCATATGTATGCATCTTTCCAGTTTTATAACTAGATCTGTTGTGATTACCAAAATTCTTCATTCGACATAATAGGAATATGGAGTAAAATTCCTTTTGACTAAGTGTTGGTGTGTGCCCCTACTTCATAGGGTTGTTTACTATGAACGCATAATCAACGACCGGTTGATCCGAGCGATTCCTCGATGTCTCTAGTCGAATTTACTTTACGGCTCCTATCTTTGGGAACTTGTGACTTGGATGTCTTGACCCTAAAGATTTTGTCGGTCAACGATCAGAATTATTTACCGATTTCTAGTTTTGCAACATTGTTGGATTCATGTCAATTCTTTTTGATAGTGGGAGTTAATCCTTGTTAGTCCTACAATAGAAAAGTTTCCTGGTGTTGTCGAGACAATGCCGGTACATAGAAAATCTTAACGGTTTGCCGATGATGTTGGAGCAACATCAAGCAGTGCTTGCACGGCATATGAAGTGTGCAGCTTTTAAGAGTGGGTGGCTTATGAAATGCACGGCTTTTGAGAGTGCATGGCTTAAGAAATGCACGGCTTATGAAATACGTGGCTTTTGGGAGTGCGTGGCTTACGAAATTCGCAGCTTTTGATTTTGAGTCGATTTACTTTCATAGACTTGGCGAGTAGGCGGAGTGTACATGGGTATGCTTTCACTTTCCCAAGCAGCTAATGAATGATTTTTTGTCGGTTTACTTTCGTCGACTCGATGAGTAATTTATATGAACACGTTTTTATTAGTTCAAGAAACTAAAGAGATTTCATTGATAAAACGTAAAGTAGAGCAAATTCTATTTATTTACAATGCCCCCAGTGTAGTTGGGCGGCTTATTTGTGAAAATAGTAAATACATAGATAAAAGCTAAATAAAGTAATGCCGGAGCAAGTCGCTACTCCAAGCATAGGGAATCTAAATTCTATCAACTGTGGTCAGCTTGAAAACGCCATCTTCGAGCTTTTGCCTAATTGAGTAAGGCCCTTTCCAGTTTTGTACGAATGTTATTATTAGCCAGATAGATCCGTTTCAGGATGAGATCTCCGACTTTGAAGGTACACTTGCGGACCTTGGAGTTGAAGTGCCGTGTTACCCTTTTCTGCTGAGCCACGGTCCTTAGCTCTGCTTCCTTCTGTTTCTCATTAATTAGATCAAGTGACTCGAGCATGAGCTGCTAATTCTCTTTCTGATTGAAGTGTCATTTCCGATAGAAGGGAACTTCCAATTCGACTGGGATCATTGCTTCGGATCCGTATGCTAGGGTGAATGGTGAGTGTTTAGTTGCTGACTTATGCTCGTCCGTTAAGCCCATAATGCAAGTGAGAGCTCATCAACCCAGAGTCCTTTGGCTTTTGATAGCCATTTCTCGATGGTGGAATTGATGAGTTTGTTCATCGCCTCCACTTGCCCATTTTCATGAGTGTGTTCCACTACGGCGAAACTCTTTTCGATGCGGAAAAGCTTGCAAAAGTCCTTGAATTCAGCGATTTAAAATTGAGTTTTGTTATCCGTGATGATTTTCTATGGCACTTCAAACATGCAAATAATATTTTTAGTGACAAAGTTAATTAACTTCTTAGTGATAATAGTAGGCATAAATTCCGCTTTAGCCCATTTTGCAAAGTAATCAATAGCATATTTGGCTCGTTCTTTAGTAATTGGGAGCATGCCGATCAGGTCAATTACCCATAATGCGAACGACCATGGACCAACCATTGGCATAAATTCTGTGGATTGAGTTCTCTGTATTTCAGTGAACTTTTGTCATTGCACACATCGCTTGGTGTAGTCTGTTGTGCCATGGTTGATGGACGGCCATAAGTAACCGTATCGGAGGATCTTTTTTGCTATAGTATGCCTTGCAATGTGGTTTCCACAATCGCCTTCATGGACTTCCCCGAGGATCCTTTTGGCTTCACTATTGGTTACACATCTAAGTAGGGGAGTAGAGAATCACCTTCTATAGAGAATTATATTCTGTAACACGTACCGTGGTGCCTTCCAGAGTAGCTTCTTCTGCTCATTCCGATCCCTGAGGAGTGTGCTTTTGATCAGGTAATCTTTGATTGGCGTCATCCATGATTACTCTTCTTCTACAATTTCCATAATCCAATCAATATCCATATCATCTATGCCGAATGATGTAAGCATTTCAACTGGGGCCAGTCCCATTGTTTGAGCATCTCTAGAACTGGCTAGTTCGACTAGGTGATCTGCTTAGGGATTTCGGACCGTCAGATTCTTGGATTGAACCAGGAGTCACCACGTCATAGGGTCGTTTGGAGCCACAGGATCGAAGAACGTGAAGTGACACACTTTTCTTCACCTATAATTTTTAGTGTATTTTAGTTAGGAATTTTTTTTACTAAGGGATCACCTCTCTTCTTGCTCCTTTTATTTCTTTTAATTAATTACCCAAGATCCTTAATTTTACTAATATAAATATATCAGTATTTAAATCAATTCCTATCATTTATATATATGAGGACATATAAATGTTTCTTTGCAAATCAGAGTGTTTAAAGTAGCAAAGAATTTTAATTCACATAATATTTTTCATAGTTGAAATGTCTTGTGTCACATAGCTTGTTTCTACACTTATATCTCTTCACTGACTCAAGATTGACTAATACTAGATACGAATATTATCACCTTAATGAAACTCAAGATTGACCAATGCATAATTTAGATTTTATCTTCTTTTATAATGACTGAAGATTGACTAATACAAAAATAAAGTATTAGTTCCTCATATTTTCATTTGTATTGTTTTCCAGAGTTTTCATTAAACCAAATTATTTGATTTGTGGTCTAATATCCCATGGGTTTGATTCTGGGGTTTCAGTAATGCATACCTATTATTTAGAAATGATAAAAGATGTCAAAACATAATTTGATTAATGATTCAAGGGTTTATCTAGCCCAGATTCATGGTTTATACACAAACATGCACCAAACATGCACAAAACATGCACAAGCAATTCAGTTCAATCAAAATGCATATATTCAGGTTTATAAAACATGTAATGATCATGTAAGTGATAGGGTTGTGTGCTGATTTAGAAATCATACAAACTTTGCTAATAAAACTGGAAAACATATTGAACTTGATTTTGAAAGATCTTTGCATATTCTGAGTGATAAGTGAGCAAAAGTAATGTTCTGGATTTCTAAATACTTAACCAAATTACTCTATTTTCTTACTTGATGCATTGAATCTTTTGATCTGCTTCTTTTACTAAACTTGCTACTTCAATCATATGTTTGATGTCATTTCTAGATTTTATCAAAATTCAAATCCTAAAACCTTAGCTACCTATGATTTCCAAGTTCTATAACATCATATTCTTAGTCTTATTCTGGATTCAACTTATGACTTGATTTCTTTTCAAATTAGCATTACAGTATGGATTTACTTGCTTCAGAAAGTTAAAGCATGTGGCTTCATACATATGCATGCACTTGTATCAATTACAAGCCATGTATAGGCCCTTCTGGTTAGCCATGGTCAAGCTCAAACTCATCTACTGTAACTCTTGTACATTCTCTTTTAACACAACTTAACTACTAATACAAGGTTTAGTTGCAATTCAAATTAACTTGTACTATGGTCTTGTTTGCTTCAGTGATTTCAAGCTTACACATGAACTTGTATTAGTTACAAGACATGTAAAAATCTTACTGGCTAGCCAAGACCAAATTTAAACCCATCAACTCATTACTTTGACTAACATTCATTCAAAAACAACCCATAATCCTATCTGAAACTTAATCAATAATAGCAAGGAGAATATGTCCATATATCATATTATATGGCATACTTCTCATTCATCATAGCTTACTGATTTAATTCCAGAGCATATTACTTTGATCAACCACTCACAAGCATATATAAATGCGTAAGTCTTACATATTCATTACAAGGAAACAAAGCACTAAGAATTCTGGACACACATAATCCTTAAGAAAGTTTTTGCCCAGATTATTTATTACAAATAAAAACTTCTACTTCTCTAAAGTATTTTAAAACAGCAAGCTCTTCAAACACCCATGCAAGCAGAGCTACTATGCCTCTTTCCCTGCAGCAATACCTGGAACTGCCTTAATGATAATGAGACACCCCATAGTTTGCAAATGCAACAAATAGGGTCAGAAATAAATTCTGGTATGAGTGAAATCAAAATATAATAACTTGTCATTTTCTAATTATTGTGCAGAGAATTCATATACTTGATGCTTATTTGGATTTATAATGTAAACTGGGTATATATATATATATAAGCCCCTACTAACACTCATGCACACAAGCATCCATTCATCCATTCAATTCAGTACACATGTATACATACTCCTATGGATTAACTCATTTTAATACCATAGCTCAACTCTCAATCTCAATTTATCAATTTAATTTGGTCTTAACTCTTTGCCATTGAACACCATGTGTGCATTGCAAGGGACTCAATTCTGTTAACCCCTACATAGAGGCCTACAGGACTTAAACAAGTCATGCACATACCCATCATCCCCCTTATGGTGAATAGATCAAGGCTCTACTCCTAGATTAGCTTTATAATCTAGTGACCATTCTCATTTTCTTTCAGAAAAATTTATTAACTCTTGAAATGCTTTTATATTCTTTTCTTCTTTTTCATAAATCAAAGAGAGTTAAACTCACTCAGGGATTTCAGCCAACCATACTAAACATTCATGAAAAGAATACCATATCTCATTTTCCAGTTACTTTATTCAAAATATGTTTTAACACTTGCATGTCTCCTATATTCAGGAATATCATGATCACTTAATCAAATCTAGTGAAATCATATAAAATCCTTATACTCAATTCTACTGTGAACATAGGGTAAGGTTTTTGAGAAAAACCCATAAAACATTTTAGCTTAAGATCTGAACAAACCAGCACATAAATAATTTATTGCATTGTTCATCTCATTTTTAAAACAATCTAGACATAAGCATGAATCTCCTTTATTCACACTGCCTAGTTTATTTCCCAGTAATACCCTACTTCTCAATAAAATGTATTTATCTTACTAAACATATTTATAAACTGATGTTTTAAGGTACTGGATCCATATCAGTGATCAGGGTATTTTTCTTATCAAACAATCAATCAAAACAAATCAAAGCATCAACCAAAGATTTATCAAAACACCAACCATTCTCAGCATTCATTTATTCAGAAAAATAGATCAAGCACAAACATGATATGGATTTTATAAAATAATATGGCTGCCCTTAACTTGGGTCTTAATGCCTTAAACCACATAAGATTGATTAATCACTCACCTTCCTTCCTCTTTTCCCCGAGAATACTTTAACTTGAAAATGGCTTTGGTTTGCTCTTCTTTCTTTTCTCAATATTTTCTGTTTTCTGAAATGAGACTGCTGCTACCCCCCTTTAATTTTTAAAACATTGTTTATGGTTTTAGTAGAGTGAAAAACTGATCTTATCCCCACACAAATGAGAGAATTCTGCATATGATGTTATGGCTAGAAATGCCATTTTCTTTTTGATTTCCATTTCGGGTATTTTTAGTTGCTTTAGCTTTTTTTTCCTGGTTTGCATGCTATTTGCATGTTTCATACACACACCTTATTTTCATGTGACTTTCTTACATTATTTATTTTCTTAAGACTAATCTGTAATGTATACATGTATATCCTTTTATCAATTAATTCCTTGTTAATGTTTCAAGCTATTTGTTTTCTCTTGATATATAAAATGTATTCGTATATTTAATTACCATAGTGTTTTCCTTATTACTTTATATTTTTCCTGGTTGTATGGTAATGTATAATCCATATATACACTCAGTCACATTTCCTCATTCCTTCTCTCTAAAATACCATTTCCTTCTTATTATTTATTTTTAATTACTATAAAAGTCTACTTTTATCATTTTATTCCTTTCTAACTATTTATATTCAATATATATATACATATGAATATAAGACTTACTCATAATTAGTTATTTTCTTCTCATTATTATTTTACTGAAAACAACTATCCCCTTCATTATATATTTAACTCATTCTCAATATTTATTTTCAAACTATATTTTTCCTTGAAAATTCTCCTTTCACTGATTTTATTAAAATTATTCTTATCTCAATAATTTGGGTCTTCACATACTCTCCTCCTAAAAGGAATTGTGTCCCACAATTATTCTCTCATACATTTCCATCCAAATGTATACAAAGCATAATTTCAATTGAATGAAATTTCAGAAACTCATTCATTCAAAATCAATCAAACACACATAAATAATATTAAGGTTTCATCATAATTTTAAACATACCTTTAAGCAGAAAATAGATTAGGATATTTATCCTTCATCCTATCTTCATCCTCCCATGTACAATCATTCTCATCCAGACTAAACTGAATTTTTACCAATTTAATTATTTTATTCCTCAATTTCTTTTCTCCTCTAGCCACAATACCCATTGGTTCCTTCCTATAAACCAGATTTTCTTGAATTTCAACTTGTGTAGGTGATTCCAGAATTGCTTCCCTATCATGTACCCATTTTCTCAATTGAGATACATGAAATACATCATGGATATTACTCAATTCCTCTGGCAACTTCAGCTTATAAGCCAAATTTCCTACTCTTTGAATTATCTCATAGAGCCCTATAAATCTTGGAGACAATTTTCCTGCCTTGTCAAACCTTAATATTTTTCTCATTGGTGAAACTTTGAGAAATACATAATTTCCCACTTCATACTCCACTGGCCTCCTTCCTCTGTCTGCATATGCCTTTTGCCTTTCTTATGCTGCCTTCATTCTCTGCCTCACCAGTTCAATTCTTGCAGAGGTTTCTTTGATGTGATCTGGTCCTAGCAACACTCTTTTACCTGCCTCCATCCAACATGCAGGAGACAAACAAGGCCTTCCATATAAAGCCTCATATGGAGCCATACTTATAGTGGATTGGTAGCTATTGTTGTAAGCAAACTCAGCTAAATGAAGATGATCTTCCCAGTTGCCACCAAAATCAAGTATACATGCTCTAAGAAAATCCTCCAAAATCTTGTTAACAATCTCTATTTGACCATCTGTTTGGGGGTGGTATGCTGTGCTTAGACACAATTCTGTCCCCATTGCCTCTTGAAAGCTTCCCCAGAACCTTGAGGTAAACAAGGTATCTCTATCACTAATGATAGTCTTGGGGATTCCATGTAACTTTACTATCTCCTTCATAAATAATTGTGCTAATTTGTGAGCATTTCTGTTTGAGTTCATTGGAATTAAGTGGGCTGACTTTGTGAGTCTATCAACTACTACCCAAATACTATCATTGCCTCTTCTTGTTCTTGGAAAACCATATACAAAATCCATTGAAATGCTTTCCCATTTCCAGGTAGGCACTTCCAAAGGTTGTAGTAGGCCTGAAGGTCTTTGATAATCTACCTTGACTTGTTGGCATGTTAAACACTTTGCCACATATCTTGCCACTGCCCCTTTCATACCTGGCCACCAATAGCTTCTTTTGAGATCATGATACATTTTAGTACCACCTAGATGTATAGTGTATTTTGTCTTATGATGTTCATCCATAACTTCTTGCTTCAATTCT
Source organism: Allium fistulosum (assembly GCA_030737815.1). Lineage (NCBI taxonomy): Eukaryota > Viridiplantae > Streptophyta > Magnoliopsida > Asparagales > Amaryllidaceae > Allium > Allium fistulosum. Next base: position 1,106,610,942 of record CM060901.1, read on the forward strand.
TCTACACTGGGTACACAGAGTCTCCCTTTCTTCCTTAGGTATCCTCTATCATCTACTTCATAATTTTCCACTGATATTCCTTGCGAAATCATGTCTTTCTTCTCCTTTAAATTTGAGTCTTGATCTTGCATATTTCCTATTTTATCAACCAGTGTTGACCTTAAGGAGATAAGACTCAATCTTCCATATTCAATCATATCATTATGTACATTGTCTGGTGCACTAATTTCTTCCTTCATCTCCACTTCACTAAGGATTGTTAAATCCTTAAACTCAGTCATCATTAAGCTTGCTAATCTTTCTTGATGTCTACTCAATGCATCTGCCACTCTATTAGCCTTTCCAGGAGTATACAATATATCTAAATCATAGGCAGCTAAAAATTCCACCCACCTATGTTGTCTCATATTCAAGTCTTTTTGGCTAAACAAATACTTGAGTGATTTATGGTATGTAAACAATTCAAATTTAGTACCCAATAAGTAGTGTCTCCATAGCTTCAATGCATAAACTATGGCAGCTAACTCTAAATCATGTGTGGCATATCTGGTTTCATTTGGCTTGAGTTGCCTTGATGCATAGGCTATAACCCTCCCATGTTGCATGAGTACTACCCCTAAACCAGTCCCACTAGCATCAATGTACACCACTAAGCCTTCATTTCCTTCTGGCACTTGCAAGACTGGAGCTTCCATCAATGCTTTCTTCAATGATTCAAAATCTTACCCACACTTCTCTATCCACACATAAGGTTGCTCTTTTCTGGTTAACTTGGTTAATGGAATAGCTATTCTTGCAAAGTCCTTTATGAACCTTCTATATTAACCTGCCATCCCTAGAAATGATCTTACTTCAGTCACTGATTTTGGCCTACTCCAAGATTGCACTGCCATCACCTTAGTTAGGTCTACACTAACTCCTTGTTGTGATATAATGTGTCCCAAAAATTTTACTTCATTCTGCCAAAATGTGCATTTAGAAAATTTGGCCTTTAAATCATGTGCTCTTAGTCAAGACAAAATCAGATGTAAATGTTTTGTATGTTCTTCCTCTGATTTTGAATACACTAATATGTCATCAATGAAAACTACTACAAATTTATCTAAATAATCTCTGAATGTCCTATTCATTAGATCTACAAAATAAGATGGTGCATTTGTCAACCCAAAAGGCATTACTAAATATTCATATAACCCATACCTTGTGTTGAATGCTGTGTATTTAATACTCTCCTCTTCAACCTTTATTTGGTGAAATCCAGAGGCTAAGTCTAGCCTTGAGAAAATTCTTGCTCCATTTAATTGATCAAACAAATCATCAATTCTAGGAAGTGGATATTTATTTTTAATGGTGACTTTGTTTAATTCTCTATAATCAATGCACATTCTCAAAGTACCATCATGCTTCTTCACAAATACAACCGGAGAACCCCAGTTTGAACTACTAGGCCTTATGAAGCCTTTCTGCTCCAATTCTTCCAACTGATGTTTCAATTCCACTAATTCTTTAGGACCCATTCTAGTAGGCTTCTTGATGATTGGGCTTGCTCCTGGGATTAGCTTTATTTGAAATCCTACTTGCCTATTTTCTGGAACACCTATGACTTCACCAAAGACATCTGGGTATTCATTTATAATTTTTATGTCTTCCAGTGTTAGTTCTTTCTCAGTCATGCTACATATTTGGTTAAGGTAATTGATTTTAGCAATTTCACTCATGACTATAATATTTTTACCATTTTCTGTTTTCGGAGAAATAGTAAAATTTTATAAGTTTAAAATTGCTTTGTATTTTCTTAGCCAATCTACTCCTAGAAAAATTCCTATTCCAAGATATTTTAGCACAAACAAATCAGAATTAAACATATTTCCACTTGTGTTTAACTCTACTCCCAAACATTTAATCCCTAACATGCAAGAACTACCTAGTGGGCTTTGAATAAACAAGGGATTATCAACTAAATAGCATGTGAGAGTCAATTAATTCACTATGTCTTGGGATATTAGTGAATGTGTTGCTCCAGTGTCATATGTAACTGAGATGGGGCGAGAAATTCTTTTTAATATGACCTTCTTTCCCACAGTTGTAGCAACTGAATGGGGTTTTCTTAGCTGCTTGACACCTATTACTCATGTGTCCTTCCTTGCCACAATTGTAGCAAATGATCTTCTTCTTGACTTCTCCACTGGTTGCTCCTTCAACCTTCTGATTTGAATTCTTCTTGTCATAAGGGCGAGCTATATTTTTCCCCTTCTTATTGTTGTTGTTAGCCCTCATGCTCCTGAATTTTTCTCTGGCATTATCATGTTGTTCAAAAGAGAGAGTGAGGTCTATGACTTGATCAAATGTTTCGTCTTTGTAGGGTAGCATTGCTCTACTTAAATTAGCATTAAGTCCTTGAATAAATCTGGAATTCATTGATTCTTCATTCCCTATGAGCATGGTTCCATACTTAGATAAACTCTCAAATTTTTGAGTGTATTCAATCACACTCATTGATCCTTGCCTCAATCTTATGAACTCCTCAAGCAATGATGCCTTAGCTGTTGCTGGGACAAATCTGGCCTCAAGCATGTCCTTAAATTGATCCCATGTTATCTCATTTTCTGGCCTTCCTGTGATAATAACCTCCCACCAATCAAGTGCTGCTCCTTTGAGTCTTCTGGAAGCAATTTGCCTTTTCCTTTGATCATTTATTTGCATGTCTGCAAATATCCTATCCAAAGTTCTTAGCCATGTTTGCACACCCATAACTCCGTCAGTACCTTCAAAATCCTTGCCCCCTAAGTTTGAGAATGTTTTCAGTAGCTTAGACAATTCCTCATGAGGATTCTCTTCCCTTTGCACTGCTCCTTCCCTAATTGCCCTCACCAAATCTTGCAAATTGACTAATGGTGTTGCATTGGAGGGTCCTGCTCCATGATTTGGTGGTCTTCCTACCATGATTTGCTATACAATTTACATAACTAGTTAGTTTAATTTGTAATTTAATTGTTTCAGTGGTTTTATTTACACTGAAAATATTGTTATGTATTTGGTCTCATAAGATTTTATTCCTATAGAGAATTTGATCTTTATTTCTGCTATGTTTAATAACATAGCTCTGATAACAATTGAAGTGACCCACTTTTCTTCACCTATAATTTTTAGTGAATTTTAGTTAGGAATTTTTTTTACTAAGGGATCACCTCTCTTCTTGCTCCTTTTATTTCTTTTAATTAATTACCCAAGATCTTGAATTTTACTAATATAAATATATCAGTATTTAAATCAATTCCTATCATATATATATATATGAGGATATATAAATGTTTCTTTGCAAATCAGAGTGTTTAAAGTAGCAAAGAATTTTAATTCACACAAGACATTTCAACTATGAAAAATATTGTGTGAATTAAAATTCTTCGCTACTTTAAACACTCTGATTTGCAAAGAAACATTTATATATCCTCATATATATCTATATATAAATGATAGGAATTGATTTAAATACTGATATATTTATATTGGTAAAATTCAGGATCTTGGTTAATTAATTAAAAGAAATAAAAGGAGCAAGAAGAGAGGCGATCCCTTAGTAAAAAAAAATCCTAACTAAAATTCACTAAAAATTATAGGTGAAGAAAAGTGGGTCACTTCAGAACGTATGGCTCAGATCATGCAAAAATGAAAAAACATGTCACTTTACATAGCTGGACGAAAATTCATCCAGGTTGTACGCGGGTCGACCGAGCGGTCGACCGCCTCTAAGCATCGGTCGACCGTGCTGTCGACCTACATGCCCACTGGTCGACCAATGGTCGGCCTATATGCGTATATATATTTATTATTATTATATTTTTTCATTTTGTTTCTTGTTTTTGTTTCCTTCATAACTTCTTCATATTGGTTCAGATTTTGACAAGTTATATATGGAAACCGGTCAGAAAATTGCCCAGGATGCAATGGTACAAGTTTCGGAGCCATATTCCGATAATTCCAAAATTATTTATTTTCATTACTTATTGTTATACATTACATTTTAACTATATAAAAATGCGGGGTGTTACATCCTCCAGTGGAGTTTTCACACCTAAGTTCAAGTTTGCAATAGGCGCTTTTATAGTGGGCGAAGTATTAGCATTTTCCACTATCATGACGGCTGGAGCTCCACCCATTACTTCCTTTTGCTTCAATTTTTTGTTTCTTCTATTTGAGTCAAAAACATAAGAAAGCTCTTGCTTCATAGCAGCTATGGCTTCGGGTGCTGTTCTGGGAGTAGTTAGTGATTGGAGCACTAAGAGAGCATCTATCTTCTCCATAAGAGCCTTTTGACTATTTGTCATTTACTGCTTAATTTCATCAACCATCTGGTTCAATTCTCCCTTAGTCACAACTTCATGATGAGTGGAGGATCCTGGCACTTAATCTCCAGTGTTAGCTCCAAGTTGCAGGTTATTGGGGTTGTTGACTTCGACTTGCTGTGGGCTTGTTTCTTCTCCAGCAATAGTAGCTCCTATGGATCTTCCATAGGTAGTTCTCTTCCCACCTGGTGCTATTGATTTTCAACAACAAATCTTTCAAGTATAATTTAATGATCTAACTTCTGAACCTATCCAATCCAAATTGGAGAGCTAGATCTGAGCCTAGATTCAGGTTTTTTAGTGAACGCACTAAAATGTTAACCCAAAAATGGATCAACACCCTAGATTGAGTGTGAAAGCACCAGTCCTATTCTTACAGAGCAATAATATAGTAAATAAATGTAAAAAAAGAGGAGAAATAGTAAAGAGACAAGAATATTTTTATAGTGGTTCCACTATTAATGAAGCCTACGTCCACTTTCTATGCTTTATTATAAACTGACTATTATACAAGTTGAATTAGGTTACAAGTTGATGAGATTAGAATAAGTCACAAGTGCAGGAGTTCACTAGAGAATCATAGTGAACTCCTGGGTCACTGCTGTGCGGGAGAAGAGGGGTGAAGAATAATCTCTGCAGAGTTCCAACAGCCAGTCCAAAAGCCACTCTTTATGTTGCAGGTAGGATTGTATTTATAGGAACAAGAGAGCAATTGTGCTAAGCCACTTTGCTAGAAGCCTACACTCAATGATACAAAGGTGCTCTGAAAATTTAATAACGATCCAACATAATTACTTAGAGGAATTTTGAACTTCTTCCTTCAGGTTGCACTCCTTGTCTTATGTAAGTAGTTGCCTTGTTTTGATGATGATTCATGCACAGTTGGATTGAACTACTGTTTGAGTTAGATGAACCTTTACATCGCAAACTTGGTTGCTTGGAGTCCTATAAGACTCAGTAAGCATGTTTAGAAGAGGTAATGGACCATGATGAAAGTGGTTTGGACAACCCATGTAGCACCGTTATGGAATGGTAGCGATCCATTGGTGATCACTAGCGATCCATCATTTTGAGTGAATTGTAGCTCATTTTTCTTGAGCTCTACTAGCTTGTCATTTTGATTGTTTTTACCGAGTTTCTAGCCATCCTGGCTCTGTTTGAATGCTTTAGCTCATCTGAATCCTCTCTTGGGTAAAAACCCAGATAACACTCCTCAAGAACCTCTCCACCAAGTTGCATAACGTTTTGAGTAATTTGGTACCGTTTTCCCCAGAATGACCACTTTCTAACTACACTAAAAGCACTAACAAACACATCAAAGCAATACATGCAAGCACGAACATCATTCATACATATCCAAACAACATTTTCAATTCATCCAAACATATTTTGCAAACATAAAATTCCCTAGACCCTGTCCTAAGCAAAAATGACAATATGGTTTATAAAGGGATGTAATACCATTTAAAAATCCATTTCTATCTTTTTAAATTTGACCATAAACAATTTTGAGGGTTAGACTAAAATTTATAAACAATTTAACATTGAAACCATATCAAAAACATCATTTTTAACTATATGAACATGTAGAGGATAGTGAGAGATCATACATCATTAACCTAATATGAAAATTACTAATTTTCCCTTCAAATCTGAAATGATCAAAAATAACTTTGAATTCCAAATCAATGAAATGGTAGATCTATAATCCCCTTTTGCTAATTACCTTACCACTAATGGTTAGGCTAGGGTTAGTATAAAAATGTGGCGCCCCACCTTTAGACCCATACTACTCAAGAATATTACAAGTAATATTGTCAAGTAATATAGAGAATGAGCCTGGTTAAGTGAAACCAATCGTGTATATTACTTTGAGCTAACACTGCCACGCTTTACCTTTTAGAATCTAGAACAACAAATTTTGTTTGACTAGTCTCGGCATAGAGAAACAAACACATTGGCTAATATAATCAAAACAATTTATAATACATTTCAGAACATAAAATCATAGATCATCATAGGGTATATAATATATAAGGACAACACAGGTTTCAAAATAAAATATATGCATCTATGCCACTATCTCATACATCATATATATATAGTACATATCCATGTCTACATAAATAGATATACATTTATTTAATACGGGTCATGGAGAAAGCTAGCAACGAAAATGGTCACCGAATCCCTAAACCTATCAAATCTCGGTTTGAGTCGAGTATTTTTTAAAATAAACGGGTCAGACTCTTGCTAAATATAATCGGGTAAGACAACATACTAAGCATGTACAATGCACAAAATATGGCAATAACAATGTAAGGTGCCACATACAATAAAAAATACCAAGACCAAACTCTTTGGCAATCTGTCATCACAAGATCATCGATGGATATTATTTCAGTATAGTGCAAATAGGATCTAATCAAGCAAAAGTTTGCATGATGGCAACACATATCCAATATAAAGCTATACAACTTTTAGTTAACATAAAAGTCTAGCATACAAGAAGTACATAATTTGTTTAGTAGCTCCTATTAGTTTCTTTATTCCAAGCCATATTACCCTCTGGACTCATATGGCACATACTACCCTCTGGACTCATATGTACCAGCTCTTGAATGACTCTCTGCATACTACTCTCTTATTACAAGGGACCTATATGGTAAATACTATCCTATGACTCACATGTATTGGGTTTTTTGTAGCCTACAAGGTCAAGTAGATAATACAAACTTTTGAAACTAGTGTGCTATGGACATAGCAAATTTCCCTAACATATAATTCAATAATGAAGTGTCATGTACTATCAAATAGTAATCACTAAAGTAAAACGGTGTGTCCTATAACACTCGACGTTGCTAGAGTATTTACTATAAGCTAGCAATCACTAGGTCGTTTCATTATATTTCTTGTCCTAGAGAAGTAGCAATTTGCATAAAACATTATTTGTAAGGTCATATAGAAATTCTATAAGTTCAATAAGTCTAGTGTAAATGCAATGAATTGCTAAAGGTGAATCATTGTTCATAAGCACTTGGTATGCTCTTTCAACTCATGTGTAATACTTTCAAATCTATTTTAGGTCATTTAAACCTCAAAATTGTAAAAATCACAACATGAAAGTTATTGATAATAGCCTTAGCTTTCCAGCAAGAAAATGATCATCAAATTTGGACTTACGCTTCAAAAATTATGGCCAAATAAATTTTAAGTATAAACTCATAAAATCACCATTGAAACTAAGCTATGACTATATGTTCAAATCCATTTCAGGTCACTTAAACCTCAAAATTTTGGAAAACTCACGATACGAAAGTTATAGATTATAGTCTTAGCTTTTCCTGATCATCAAGTTTGGAATTGCGGTTTAAAAGTTATGGCCAAATCAATTTCACGTACAAAATAAGAAAATTTTTATAAAAAAAACTATGACTATATGTTCAAATCCATTTTAGGTCATTTAAATGGTTAAATATCAAAAAGAGACCAAAAGAGAAATTGTTGCTCATTGAATCTATTTTCTAACCCAAAAATATTGACCCCAAATGGGTTTAGGAAGTGCAAGTTATCGCTGTTTTACTACAATGAACTTTCTAAATAAATTTTCAGCTAACACCTTATGTTTCAAAGAAGCATACTTTCAATCATATCATAACCACAAAAAATCGATTTAATTTAACAACTGAAATCATTAGTTGAATCCATCTAAACAAACATGCAAACAATGTTAGGAAGTGCGGTGAGGATTACTCACCTTAATTGCTATGATTTGCTTAGAGATTAATGCTGAAATCAACTCGTCTTTTCACATAAAGCAAACCCTAGAAACCAATACTGAAAGCAACATAAGAGGGTTCAAAACTTTCTTAAAAACTAAAATTGTTGAAGCTAGAAGGGGCAGTGATGGAATAACTTACCTTGACTTTCTGTAAATGTTACCCGACCACTTGGTCCGGCTACAAGATGATAGTCCTAGAGGTTTTGATTTGGTCGGGACCATACTCAAGCTAATAAGGGGTTGGAGATGTGTGGAATGGATCCAATCTGTGTGGTTCGGCCTATATACATGGGTCGGCCTGTATGCATGGTTCGGCTGAGGGAGGAGAGACGTGTGTCACACGGTCTTATGTGATAACGTATGTCGCTCGGCCAAAGAAAGATGTTGGTAGGAACTCCAGATATACCGCTTGGCTTAGAGGAGAAGTTTGTCGCTCGGTTGAGGGAGATATGGTTTCGTTCGAATTGGGTAGTTCCGTATATATCGTTCGGTCCAGATGCTTCGGCATGCACCGCTCGGTCAAGGGAGTGAAGCCATACATGGTTCGGCTAAGGAGTTTTTGCTCAGTCCAGTTTCAATGCTCGTGGCTAGGTCGAAGTGGTTCAGAACGCATGACTCGGTCAGATTTAATTGGAATGCGTGGCTCGGTCAACGACGTAAGTCGCATATAGCTCGGCCTAGTCGAGTTAGTAGGTGTTGTTCGTAGAAGGGGAGTTGGTGTCGTTCGGTCAGAAGTGGTTCGGTGTGAGGTGAAGGAGTTAGCCAATTCTTGGAAGCCAACATCGAGGTGAGGAGGTCGACATTGCTTTGCTCCGAGATCCACTACGAGTTTCTCTGAGTTCTTTAGAGGTTTACTTCGGGTTATTTGCTTAATGGCCAATAGTCAGCCGCGATGGTTCGACATTCCTTGTTCGGTTGAGGGTCGTTCGTTACGCCAGGATCGGCCAGCCTGAGATTAACATATTTCAGCCGAGTCATCTTTGCTCCTAGGCCTGAGAAGGAAGTCCAGCCTATCTTCATCTATAAATAGGGGGGCAGGTGTGCAGTGAAAAGGGAACTTTTTTCGAGAACTCCGAGGATACTCTGCCATTTTGGATACTCATCTTCTTTCAGTTCTAACTTGTTTTCGAGTTATTTTTTCACGGATTGCATCTATATTCAAGTCTTTGAGAAAAGAAATAAAGAGTACATTAATAGTGGACATAGGCAGTTACGCCGAACCACTATAATTCTGGTGTTCTCGTTTCTGTAGTTAGTTTTGCATATAATCCTCTGTTTTAACTTATTTTCTTCATTAATCTCTCTACACAATCCTACTCAAGGGTGTTAGTGACCAATTTTGGTGCTAACATTTTGGTGCTTTCATTGAGAACTGCATTCTCAGGTTGATAGGATCTACTTTGTCGTTACTAGATTGAAGAAATCCACCAAAGAAGATCCAAGTTCATTCACAAGAAGTCCATTGATTCTACTCAGAGTTCCAACTGATAACTCTATAATGGGGAGACCGTGTACTAGATCAGCCTCCCACAATGCAGATGTAAACGAGACTGCTAGCGTCCAACAAGTAGGATCCAACAATCAACAAGCTAATCCGGGCGCAGGGACCATCAGCGCCCAAAACCAAATGGAAGTTATCACCAGAATAGAGTTCAACGAGCTGATGAGAGAACTCATGGAAAGTAGGAGACAGCTTAACAAGCAGATTCAAGCTAACGCCAACCTCTTGACTCAGCTTACTCAACAACAACATCAGAATGTTGGAGGAAGTCCTGCTTCCTACTCCTCGTCCGACAGCTCTCCTTCGCCTGATGAACCTCCCAGGCGTAGACGCCGTAGAACTGAAACAACGCAAACAGGTGCAGCTGAACGATCAACCCGGGATGGTCTAAGTTCCCTACCTGGAGCCATGGCCCCTCACTTACACCGGGGAAGTCGTGCTCAAGCTGAAACATGAAACTTAGGATCTAGAACACGAGCGGAAGCTGGACGATTGGCTCACCAAGGTCGTAATGAAGCAGGTCCCCAAGATGCACATATGGTAGATCTCCAACAAAGGAGGCACCAACCGGAATGGTTGCGCAGGACGGATTCCAACTTGCCGTCTTCCATACAAACCCCAGATATATCAGCCATGGTCAGACAGCTGATGAGGGAAAATCAAGGTTTATCTAATGATGATTGGGGCGTATCTAGGAGTTATACTCCGTTCACAGATGATATCCTGCAAGCTGAGTACCCTAGGAAGTTTAATATGCCAACTATCCTGGCCTACGAAGGGAAGACTGATCCCCGACAGCATGTAATGAGGTATGGGTGGATGATGGATTCAACTAGGGCAAATGATGCAACTAAATGTAGGTGTTTCCCAATAAATTTATCTGGAATCGCTACCATGTGGTTCAACTGACTTCCTTCACGGTCTATCTCCAATTTTGATGAGTTAGCGACGAAATTTGTGGAGCAGTTCAGGATTCATGCCACTCGTCCCAAGGATGTTATGTCCTTGTCCAGTGTAATTCAGGCTTCAATGGAGTCATTAAAGGAGTACTTATAAAGATTTCACATTGCTGCTACTAAAGTTAGCAACCCAAATGACCATGCCATTTTAATGGCCGTGATGTGGGGAGTAGATCCGGATTCGGAGTTTGGTGATTGGCTGGCGGGAAAGCCTCCAGCTACACTGGAACGTTTTTATTCAAAGGCACATCAATTTATAAGAAGGGAGGAAGCTAGGTGGACGAGGCGAGACAATGCACCAGGACCTGGCAAGGAGACTGTGCAACATTGTTGTAAAACAATCTGGTGACAACTCTGGAAAAGTCCAGGTCAATGTTCAAAACAAGCTTGATCAGTCAAAAGGATCCAGAGAAGGAAATTACGGAAAGAAAAGGGAAGCCGGAAAGTGGAAAAAGGATCCCAAATTACAACGAATACACTCCTCTGAACGCATCTATGGAAAATATTTACCTATCGACTTGTAATACTTTCCAATATCGAATTCCACACCCAAAAGAGTCCACCGAGGAGAAAAAGCGGACTGGGAAGTATTGCCGCTTCCATGAGACTTACAGGCACAATACTAAGGATTGTAGGCACCTCCATGATGCTATTGAAAAGTTGATACAACAAAAAAAGTTACAGGAGTTTGTAAATAATCCTCAGGAAGGCGGACAGGGGACATCTGACCCCAATCGTAGACAGGCTCCAAGACGGTCTGAGGAACCCGTTCTTGCTGGAGGTAGATTAGTCATAAACACGATAGTCGGTGGGCCTCACCCTATAGACAAGAATTGGCAAGAAATGGAGAATCATGTTAGTTCCCTAAAGCATGCAGGTTTTGAACGTTCTTCAAACACGGAAGATGGGACTCCGGTTAAGCAGTAGCGAATGATGATAGATGATATAGTATTCAAAAGCAGAGATGTCGATTAGGTGGAGGCACCTACCATTGACCCGATGGTCATCTCGGCCACTATTGGGCCGGCGTTTGTGAGAAGAATACTGATTGACTGTGGAAATTCTGTTAACATCATCTTCAAAAAAGCATATGACCAGATGAAGATGGAGATGAAAGATCTAAAACCATCTAAAGCCCGTATTCATGGCTTTAATGGTGTCGCAACTGACGCAGTGGGTTTTGTTTAATTGCCAGTTGAACTTAAAGAAGGTGAACGTAGGAGGGTGCAGATCCTACCATTCATCGTTTTGGATGTCAATTCTCCGTATAATGTGTTTCTGGGTCGACCAGCCCTGGTAGAGTTTAGGCAGCTTTGGCACCGTGGTGTTTAACCTTGAAATTTTTGACGGATAAAGGAGTTGGTGTTGTGCATGGCGATCAGGCGACTGGTCGTGTGTTATGTGGCTAAGTTGAGAGAAGCCCAGCGAAGAGAGAAAGGAAAGGTTGTGGACAACTCTGTCCGCATCCGAGTCACTGAAGATCGACAAGTAATGCCCGAGCCTTGGCTCGGGCAACATGATCGGATCTATAGAGACATAGATCCGAGGGATGATGATGAGGAACCCAAGGAGGCAAATGCAGCATTGGCTGAACTAACGATTGACATTCCAGTCAGCCGCGATGACCCATCGCCGGTACTTAAGATTGGATCATAACTCAACCCCTCGATGATCGAGGATCTTACAGATTTCCTTCAAGCGAATCTGGATGTCTTCGCTTGGACGCATTCTGATATGTGCAGGATTTCTCCTGCCATTGCGAGTCCTATGTTGAACATAGACCCGAAAGATGTGCCGGTGAAGCAAAAAAGGTGAGGCATGGACCCGGAGAGGTCCGCTTCTCTCAAAGAGGAGGTGGACAAACTCAAAGCCAATGGGTTCGTCCACGATGCCCTCTACCCAGAATGGGTCTCTAACCCCGTACTAGTGAGAAAAGCGAATGGGAAATGGAGGACCTGCATGGATTACTCAGATCTGAACAAAGCATGCCCTAAGGATAGTTTCACTTTACCCAGAATTGATCAGCTGGTCGACTCAACAGCAGGACACGAGCTATTGTCATTTATGGATGCGTACTCGGGATATAATCAAATCCCGATGCACATTCCAGATCAAGAACACACTAGTTTTGTCACAGATGTTGGACTGTACAGTTATGTAGTGATGCCTTTCGGATTGAAAAATGCAGGAGCATCTTATCAATGTCAGGTGAATCAGATGTTTAAAGACCAAATTGGTAGGACGATGGAAGTTTATGTGGATGACATGCTCATGAAGTCACGATAGTCAAACGACCACATTCGAGACTTGGCGGAAATGTTTGGTCTACTCAGGTATTACGGAATGAAAATCAATCCTCTGAAGTGTTCCTTTGGTGTTGCGTCAAGAAAGTTTTTGGGTTTCATTGTTAATGCATGGGGAATTGAAGCTAACCCAGAAAAGATTCAGGCTATTCGAGACATACAAGTACCCAGAACTATAAAGCAAGTACAAAGCCTGAACGAAAAAATGGCCGTGCTGAGTCGATTCATATCTAGAGCGACAGACAAGTGTATTCCCTTCTTCGATGTAATAAAGAAAGGGAAGAGAAATTTTGAATGGGCACCCGACTGTGAGGATGCATTCCGAGCTCTGGTAAAACATTTGGAAACTCCTCCGGAGCTGTCGAAGCCTATAGACCATGAAGTTTTGTATGTATACTTAACCATATCTCAACATGCCATCAGTACGACTTTGGTTCGCGAGGAGGACCGAGTTCAAAAGACGGTGTACTATGTTAGTAAGCGTTTAACGAGGGCAAAAAGAAATTATCCTAGAATTGAGAAGCTAACCTACTACTTGGTGATCGCGTCACGCAATATTCGTCCGTACTTTCAAGCACACCCGATCGGTGTTTATACCGATCAACCCCTACGGTAGATACTCCAACGACCAGAAACCTCTGGAAGGCTGTTAAAATGGAATATTGAGTTGAGTCAGTAAGATATCACCTACCTGCCACGAAGGCCCATACAAGGACAAATGCTAGCAGACTTCATTGCAGAATTCACCATATCAGACGAACCAAACAGTGATGATGTTATTCCCTCTATTCGATGTAAACTACACACCGATGGGGAATCCAATGAACGTTTTTCTACGGCTGGAGTCATTCTTGTAACCCCTGAAAACCGATCAATTTATTATGCTTTGAAGCTTAATTTCCCAGCTATGAATAACGAAGCAGAGTATGAAGCATTGCTTGCTGGCTTAAAAATTATCAGGGAACTCGGAGTAAGATCGGTTGAAATCTTTTGTGACTCACAATTGGAGGTATACCAAGTGCGAGGAGATTATCAAGCAAAGGGGCAAAGGTTTGTTCCATACCTCGCTCGGGTTCAAGAACTGTTGGCAGACCTTGAATATTACGATATTTCGCATGTCCTGCGTGAACAAAACAGGGAAGCCGATTAATTGGCGAAATTCGCAAGTACTGGCGATGCACATCAGATGGGCTTGGTTCCCATCGAAGTTTTACAATTTCCAAGTATAAACGAGATGGAAGTAGATTTTGTGCTAGAAATAGAAATTGAAAGGGAGTCATGGATAACACCATTCAAACAATACTTACTATATGGGACCTTGCCCGATTGAAAGAACGAAAGACAACAAGTCATTCGCAAAGTTTCACGATATATAATATAGGATGAAATAATGTATCGGAGGGGATTATCGGTTCCCTTACTTCGGTGCATCGCCCATGGTGAAATAAAATGAGTCTTGAGGGAAGTTCATGAAGGAGAATGTAGTGGCCATACTGGGGGGCAGACCCTAGCAAAAAAGATCCTTTGCTATGGATACTATTGGCCAACCATAAATCGAGATGTTGCGGACTACGTAAGAAGATGTGACAAATGTCAAAAGTATGCAAAAATCCCGAGAGCTCTGCCAATGGAACTCACACAAATGGTTAGTTCCTGGCCATTTGCAATTTGTTGGATCAATATAATCGGTTCCTTACCAATTTCCAAAGGTGGTGCAAAATATGCAATTGTTGCGGTCAATTACTTTACCAAGTGGGCAGAAGTAGAGCCTTTAGCTACGACCACCACCAAAAAGGTAATTAATTTCGTCGTACGAAACATCATATGCCGTTTTGGCCTCCCACGAACTATCATCACGGACAATGGAACTAAATTTGAGAGTAAGGAGTTCAAAGAATTCTTCCAAAGGTATCGTATTGAGAAAAGGTTTGCGGCAGTCGCTCACCCTAAAGCGAGTGGACAAGTTGAAGCTGTAAATATAATAATCAAATCAATATTAAAGAAACGTTTGGAGAAGGCTAGAGGCAAGTGGGTGGATGAGCTTCCGACGGTGCTTTGGGCTTACAGAACCACCCACAATTCTGCGACTGGCCACACTTCGTTCACCTTGGCATACGGTGCTGAAGCTGTGATTCCCAGGGAACTTGAAGTTCCTTCTCATCGGGTAACTTATTATGCTCCTAAGACGAATCAGAATCTCTTATTGGAATCGTTGGAATTTGTCGACAAAAAACGCGAAGAAGCTGATTTATGATCGAGTGCATATGGGCACTGGGTTGCTCACTATTATATTGAAAAAGTTTGATCGAGAGTTTTTGATGTGGGTGATCTCCTTTTGAAGCGAGTCTTTCCGACTCCGTCACATCTGAATCCCACATGGGAAGGTCCGTATGTCATCGAACGGAGGCTTGGAGAAGAAACATTCAAGCTAGCGACCGTAGATGGCGTGACACTTCCCCGCGCATGGAATAGCGAGCATTTGCATTGTTACTACACTTAGTCTATTTCTTTTACATTTTAGTTGCAATTATTTCCAGTGTATGTTGATTTTGTTGTCCTTAGTTTTCGGCATGTAATAAGACTATTCAGTTTGCTTCCATTTATTATGATCAACAAAGGCTTGAAGCCGTTTTTCTATGAACTGTTGATGTTCCATGTGTTATAATTCCAAAAAAAATTAAATTACATCATTATGTCCGGCGTATGAACGCACACACAAAATTAAAAGTCAGTCGACAGAATAAAAATCATTAAGTCCCCAGAGTGCAGACTAGAGTATAAACGACTTAAAAATCTCTAAGTCCCCAGAGTGCGGACTAGAGTATAAACGACTTAAAAATCTCCAAGTCACCAGTGTGCGGACTAGAGTACTCTTAGTCCCAAGAGTGCGGACTAGAGTATATACGACTTAAAATTCTCTAAGTCCCCAGAGTGCAGACTAGAGTACTCTGAGTCCCCAGAGTGCGGACTAGAGTATAAACGACTTAAAAATCACTAAGTCCCCAGAGTGCAGACTAGAGTACTCCGAGTCCCCAGAGTGTGGACTAGAGTATAAATGACTTCAAATTCTCTAAGTCCCCAGAGTGCGGACTAGAGTACTCTGAGTCCCTAGAGTGCGGACTAGAGTATAAACGATTCAAAAATCTCTAAGTCCTCAGAGTGTGGACTAGAGTATAAACGATTCAAAAATCTCTAAGTCCCTAGAGTGCGGACTAGTGTACTTTGAGTCCCTAGAGTGCGAACTAGAGTATAAACGACTTAAAAAACTCTAAGTCCCCAGAGTGCGGACTAGAGTATAAACAATTTAAAAATCTCTAAGTCCCCAAGTGCAGAGTAGAGTACTTTGAGTCCCCAGAGTGCGGACTAGAGTATAAACGATTCAAAATTTTCTCAGCCTCCGGAGCACAGGCTAAAATATAAGCAATTTAGAAATCTCTGAGTCATACGGAAACAAACGAGTGCTTAAGTGACCCACACAACCTGGGATTTTGGGTACAAGACGAATGGTAAAGCTAAGTAGCAAATATCAAAAAAAATTATTTACTAATCGAGGATTCAGTTTCACTACAACTTCTCCTAAACTCGAAGGAAAAAATCTATTTACAACGACTACGAAAATAAATAGAGATAATTACATAATGCAGGCTTATTCGCGTTGAGCGAGACATGATAGCTACTTTTTTGACTACTTCTCCTTCCTTCTCTGAAGACTCCTCCCCAAGTGTTTTTTCTTGGACGCCTTGCTTACTAGGGAAGTGGTGCCTGGGGAAGGAAGAGGAACTTCTAGTGGTGAGGTTCCACCGGGAAGAATAACCTTCGAGGGCCTGTTTAATGGATCGTCAAGTTCCACCACCTGAGGCTCAACCTTAATCTCAGCTTTCTTCTTCTTCTCTTTTATAATTTTCTCCTTCATGCTCGATTTTGAAGTGTGTTCAGAGGCGCCTGTAATCTCAACTTCATCATGTTCCTCCACAGGTGATAGATTTTCAGATTTGTCTTCATCGAGCGCCTCGATCACTTGAGCGTCGGGTCCGGGAGTCTCTCCAGTCTGAGTTGCCTCTCTCGTTTACCCCTCCTTTTCTATGGCGGCATCGCTCCTTGGAGTTGGCTCGGGATCAGAATGGCCTACACGAAATCGTAAGAGACAAATGTTAGGATACATTTATTATTCGCCAAAAATGATGGCCCTTTAAACTCTAGCAAGAAAAGTTATGTTTCAGTTTCTGGTTGACTCTCAATTGTTTGGGGAGTTTCACCTTCCGGAATAGGAGATAGAGCGTGAATATCAAGTCCAGGCTTCTCTAGGTCGTAGCCAATATGCTGCTTGGAGGGATCGAGTGATGGGCGACCAGTCGGCTGAATAGGAGGAGGAATTGAGGACTCGGTTCCGGATGGACCGACGATGTCATTTTTTCCTTTTGATGAGGAAGAGTCCCTTCCGTAAAGGGCCTTTGCCGTAGATAGGTCAGTGCGCTCATTCTCACGAAGCATTTCCTTCACAAGAGACTCCTCATCCACCTCTTCATTTCCAAATTCGATCTTTTTAATTTTTATTAGAGTGTCCCATGCTTCGGCCAAAGATTTGAGGTAACTCTCGCCAAGAAAAGTTAGGTCGCGATGCATGAGAACTCGAGCATTATACTCGGCTATGAGTGGATCAAACATGCACTTAATTTCCTTCCTACCAGCCTTAGCAGTCGCCTCGAGGCGAGAATCGATTTCCGAGAGCGCCATTCTTTTGCCCTCCTCACGGGCCATGTCCTTCAGCGCTTCAGCTTCGGAGAGCTCCTCATCCAGCTTTGCTTTTAAAAGTCATGTGGCGACAATCTCGTCACAATATCGTTGTGACTCCTCTTGAGATGTAGTTTTTTCTTCTTTTTCTTTGAGGAGTAGCTCCTCCAATTCTCTAAATCCCTGAGCGAGAACATCCTTTTCTTTTTGGATGGAATCCTTTTCTAAGGCTAAAGAACTACAGCGTTGAACCGCCTCATCAATTTCCTTTTTATGTGCGGTTTCCAGATGATCAACTGCTTCAACTGTGTCTTTAGCGTTTTTCTGAGCGGCTTCAAGCTGAGATTTATACGAGGAAAGCTCTTCATCTTGGGCTTTAATAATATCTTTGTCGTGGATGGCTTCGAGTTTCAAGCAATCGATTTCATGCTGACGTTCCACCGAAACTTCTGAATCTTTTTCCACCAAATGAATGAATGCGTCGTGCTGGACGTAGACCATAGTATTGCAAGCAATGGCACTTTGTTTAACATACCTTGGAATAGGATGGATCGCCGAAAGAAACTTTAGTCCATCAAAGCATATTTTTGGAAATGTGGCTTTAAGATCAGTTAGCTTTTCTGCTATCGATGGTTCATGTGCAGGGCCAGAGGAAGTTTGTCTAGTCGAAACTACAGATCTCTTGTGAAGCTCGCGGGATTGCTAGTGCTTGATGAACCAGAATATTGATCACGAGGAGCTTCAGATTGAGACCCCTTTGAGCAGATTTCTACCTGCTATGCTCTGGTTGAGGAGGAGGATCGTTGGGGTAAGAAGAGAGGCTGTAAGTTTTCCTTCAAGATGATGAATCTCGAGGATGATAGTCTCTATCGCTGTTGTCGTCTCTGTCTCGGCATTTTCCGGGCCCCGAATCTCGGCTGGAGTGATGAAAGATAGAGGACCCGCGAAGGCGGTCGAAGCCATGTTTGCGTCCCATATCACCTGCACAGAAGTCAAGCGAAGAAGAGTTAGTGAGAAATCGCATGATGGTTAAACATAAGTGAGGGGTGGAGTGTGAGTGTTAGTGTATGTGCTAGTGTTTCACCCTGAAGGACCAGTTTCTTTAGCTTTACTTATCGGAGTTTTTTCTTCTTGGTTATGGGCTTGAACACCATCGTCGCCTCTCACGGGCGAGTGAAGTTTTAGGGCTTCTGGATCGTCGAAGCCGTAATTGAGCAAGTCATCGGGGATGGTGAGATCTGGTAAGCCTTTTAATGAACCCTCTAAATGTTGTGGAGATGGCTCTTTCTCCATCGGAGTAATTGTAACCTTCGAGGTTTCACCCACTGTTTTCTTCCTTAGTTTGTAAGCTAGTTTCTTTTTCCCTTTGATGGAGGAGGCAGTTCATTGATGCCGGATGCGTCGGTCACCGGTTCTAAGAGAGGACTTGTATGCTCGTCGGACGCTTCCGGAACCTCGGCCTCTCTAATCTCACCTTCCTCGGGCATGTCGAAGGCCCCGCTTGTATGGGGCACCGAAGACCCGGCCTACTCTATACCCTTCTCCACCGTAGGTCTAGTTGTAATGGCGCTGGATGGGAGACTGGTTCGACAACCTTCCGCCAATAGCCCAAACTTTAGAAGTGACTCATTGGAAATTATGAATTTGATCTCCCAGTCCTCCATGGGAGTAGCACGAATGGCCTCGACGGCCTCAGAATACCTCGCACCTTCGGGACGTAGGCTGATGCCTGCAAAAGACCTAAGGAAGTTTAGACTAAAATGCAATTCATGCCTTAGCTAAGTAACGAGTCCGGAAATGGAACTTACTTCCTTCCAACCATCTTCTCGCATAGTCAGTGTGGCAGCGCACGTAGAACCACTCCTGCTTATATTGGGAGAATTTACTCCATGCCCCTGTCAGGATCTGACACTTAGAGTGTGGTGCAAGGAATATTAAAGAGGGGCTATCAGATCGTCTTTTAAAATGATAAATGTAGTGAATATCCTCAAGAGTGGGGAGCCTGAATAAGATGCTCATAAAGAGAATGCAAGTTCCATGGAGAAATGCGTGACTGTTGGGGTGAAGCTGTGCCGGAGCGATCCCGATGTACTGCAGCACCTCACGAAGAAATGAATTGAACGGTGGCACACTCCCGACCCAGCACATGAATTTGTTACAAGCTATATATCCAGTTGGGGCGGGTAACGACGATCTTGTCCTAATGGAATTAATACATCGTTAAAAGGGATTCCGTGGTTGAACATAGCTGGTGAAGGGCGGTTTCATTGATCCTTGAAGCTTGAGAAACAGTTGGATTGTCTAGGATAATTGCTCCATCTATAGCATCGGGTGCTGGGCCAATAATTGCAGTGGATGGATCCAGCATACCCTGCGTGGAGGTCGTCGGTGGGTCCAAAGTACCTACTTCCTTCTGCTGAGAGCCTGGATCAGGCTTATCGAAAACTATGGCAGAGCTCAACTTTTTAGTCATCTTCAACGAGCGTCGAATTTGGGTAGATACCTATTTGAACTATACTTGAAAGACAATCTATTAGGTATAACAACAAAAATATTCCCCCTATGTGGTGTGTGGACTAGTGCAATCATTTGAGCATAAGTATAAAAGAATTAAGGATTTAAAGACTGATGAAGTGTGATTGAGCATTAAACTGTCATCTTCGAAGACCGTCATCGCTGACCGTCTCCGAGAGCTTATCCTATGTTCAGTAGTCTCGGACCTACAATCAGACATTGGCATCGTATGTTGAAGGCTGTTATTTGCTTTTATTTAGGTGAACTCATCTTTATAGTTGTTAGAACTAGGGAGATATCTGTCCAAACCAGTGCAATATGCTTGTCTCCCTAAGTTTTTGTCATTGTTCTACGGTCAGGCGTGGCAGTATATGATCTTGGCAAGTGCTATGCTTGAGTGGAGATGATTTTGATTATCAATGCCAACCCTTGGACCTGAAGCCGAACGACACTCTGGACCAAAGACACCGACCCACTCGCACTCCTCCATCTCGCTTCCTCAAATCACCTAAACACTCTCCCTCAAAACCGAACGGCCACATTCCCAAACATATGTTAACTGGCCCACTCTCTTATTCTAGGCCGAATGACACTCTCACTCATACGCTACTCCCACAAGGGACTTACCGACTAGTAGGCTTCCACCCAACCTACTGACTCGGCATTGACACTCAGCCTACACCTTCTAAACTTACTAACTCCTCCCGACACACTTCCACTTCCTACTCCCTCGTTCCCTATTAGCCGAATGACTTTGTACCAGATCACCAATTCAACTCTACTTCAATAAACTAACAACCACGCTCCCTCACCCAATGGCCCAACGGGAGCCTGCATCCTAAAGACCACCGATGTCCTTTTCCTTTCTCCTCTCCATCTCACCGGCCTCGAAATTAGTTAAAACTGTATCGAGTTCCAACCCTAAGGCATGTTATAATCTCATATTCGTCTTCCTCATCTACAACGGCTCCTACCGTCCGTAATCTGAAGAAAATTCGTGAATTCGAATTTCGTACAAAACCCCTAATTTGGGAAAGTCGATCGAATGAGAAATTCATACCTAAAAGAATGAATCGAAGCTTAGGGAACTGTTAGATTTGGGACCGAAGTTCATTTAGACTCATTATCAAGGGGAGTTGCAGAGCAAACGTACAGGATTCAGGATGAGAAAGGAAGGTTGAGGCGGTAGCCGAAGTTCAAGGGAAGGTAAATTAAAAGGTCCTGTAGAGTTGAAGTGAAGGTAAAGGAAAGAAGAGGAGAAGTGTTGGCTTTTATATGAAGAAGGGAAGGTGAACAGGCATTACCCTATGGAACCGATCTGATCACCGTAGTGAGTCGGTGAGCGAACGTAGCCGAACGACATCGAGTAGACTGACTGCATGGCTCGGTGTTCGTATGTTGAGCATCCTTTTAAAAAAAAGAGAAAAGGAATATAGCTAAATAAAAATTAAATAAATGTAAGCACGTGATGATCGAGAAGTTAGCCATGTTTCGAACTTCGTGAGATCGTAGACGTTCGGCTTTTGAAAGCAGGAACTGATGATTGATTCAAAGTTTACCGTGTTGTTTCACATGACACACTTTGGGAGGCAAATGTTACCCGACCACTTGGTCCGGCTACAAGATGATAGTCCTAGAGGTTCTGATTTCGTCTGGACCAGACTCAAGCTAATAAGGGGTTGGAGATGTGTGGAATGGATCCAATTTGTGTGATTCAGCCTATATACATGGGTCGGCCTATATGCATGGTTCGACTGAGGGAGGAGAGATGTGTGTCACACGGTCTTATGAGATAACGTATGTCGCTCGGCCAAAGAAAGATGTTGGTAGGAACTCCAGATATACCACTCGGCTTAGAGGAGAAGTTCGTCGCTCAGCTGAGGGAGATATGGTTTCGTGCGGATTGGGTAGTTCCGTATATGTCGTTCGGTCCAGATGCTTCGGCATGCATCGCTCGGTCAATGGAGTGAAGCCATACATGGTTCGGCTAAGGAGTTTTTACTCAGTCCAGTTTCAGTGCTCGTGGCTCGGTCGAAGTGGTTCAGAACGCATGGCTCGGTCAGATTGAATTCGAATGTGTGGCTCGGTCAACGACGTAAGTTGCATATGGCTCGGCCTAGGCGGGTTAGCAGGTGTTGTTCGTAAAAGGGGAGTTGGTGCCATACGGTCAGAAGTAGTTCGGTACGAGGTGAAGGAGTTAGCCAATTCCTGGAAGCCAACATCGAGGTAAGGAGGTCGACATTGCTTTGCTCCGAGATCCACTACGAATTGCTCTGAGTTCTTTAGAGGTTTACTTTGGGTTATTTGCTTAATGGCCAATAATCAGCCACGATGGTTCGGCATTCCTTGTTCGGCCGAGGGTCGTTCGACATGCTAGGATCGCCAACTTGAGATTAACATATTTGGGCCGAGTCATCTTTGCTCCTAGGCCTGAGAAGGAACCTATCTTCATCTATAAATAGAGGGGCATGGGTGCAGTGAAAGGGGCCTTTTTTCGAGAACTCCGAGGATACTCTGCCATTTTGGATACTCATCTTCTTTCAGTTCTAACTTGTATTCGAGTTATTGTTCACGGATTGCATCTGTAATCAAGTCTTTGAGAAAAGCAATAAAGATTACATTAACAGTCGACGTAGGCAGTTACGCCGAACCACTATAATTCTGGTGTTCTCCTTTCTACAGTTAGTTTTGCATATAATCCTCTGTTTTAACTTATTTTCTTCATTAATCTCTCTACACAATCCTACTCAAGGGTGTTAGTGACCAATTTTGGTGCTAACAGTAAATTTTCAAGATATTATTTGTATTTTAAATTTTAGGTTGTGGATTGAAAGGAAAGTGGACCTAAAAACCCTAGTTTCTACTTGCTCCAACCTTTTTGAACATATAGGGTATTGAAAAATGAGAAAGATGTGTAAGCATCTTCTCATATTTGTTTAAGTGTGGGCACGGATTTCTTTTAGGCCCATACGAATAAAAGTACAAGTCCTTTTAACTTATCTTTCTCATTTAAAACCAACTTTTACATTATTTATTTTCAAATAAACATTTTTCCTTTATTTTACAATATATATTTTCTAATGCTATTCAATTAAGTCATATGTTAATGTCCTAATACTCATAAAACCCAAAAATATACAGTTTTAAGACTTATGTAAATTTATTATTTTTCTTTGGTATAACAATCCTTATTTATTAAAATGTGTATTTATTTTCTATAATATATGTTACCATCAGTAATCACTTCAACCTTGTCGAAACCATGGAGAATATAAAAGAGGAATTTACAAGCAAGGATAGCATTAAAAGAAACCTTTCGAAAGAGTCGAAGGTTTTATATGCAAAAGTTGGATGTACTATGAGCTTTCAAAAGGGTCGAAAGAAGACAAAAGCACCCTTTCGCTTCAATTGTTTCCTTTCGAAACACTAGCTTCTGCATGCATGAAGACGTTTCGAATGAGTTGAGGAACATCTTTCAAAGGCAAGAGAATACAGGCTTTCACATGTGCGCCAAACCTTTCGAAACAGTGGGTTTCACCTTCATTCACATCCCACAGAAGAACACTTGGATAAGCCACCCCTTCAAAAGAAAAATTAGCCTTCCGAACCGGTCGAGACAATTCACAGTTATAAACTAAGGCTCATTTAAGTTCGATATGGCATTCACATACACCAGAGGATGGGGTTCCGCATCAATCAACAAGTATTCCTTCGGAAGCTACCTTTCGCATTTAAACCTTTTACATTTCAACTCCTTCGAAGCCCTAAAGATTCACCTATCGACGGAGTTAAATGCCCATGTCCATTCCTACTTGCAACAACATAGCAGCACAAAGTGGAGAGCACACTTACCGCTTTCGATGAAGTCGAAAGCAATCAAGTTCTATTTTAAAGCAATGTAGAAGGGTGCCCAAACTTTAGCGGCTGTGAAAGGTTGTTAAGGTATTCCTTTCGACTAGGTCGAAAGGTATGATTTGAAAGGTTTCAACCAGTGCCTATAAATAAGACCCTAGGGGTCTTGTTTTGGGAGATCTGAGTTCATTCTCTTCGTTCTTGTACTTTCTTGAATTTGTAAAACCTAATTCTCAAATTTGATTGGGGATTTGACTACTTTGTATTGCCTAAGCTACTAGTAATAAAGGAAAAGATAATCAAAGCAAGTTTATGGCATTTTTGGATATGTTGGCTAATCTAATGATTCTATGCGATTCTGATTATAATCTGTTTGTATCAACATGATCGAAAGGTTATGTTTCGAGGAAGTCAAAACCTTCTAGTTCTACTATTATCCTTAGATCATTAGGACCAAATCTCAAGTCACCTCAGTCACTTTGAAAAGAGGTTTTGATAGGATACAAAACCAATTCAACTAGCTCGAAAGGTATTATAAAAAGGAATTCAGGTGTTTTAACCGTGTCGAAAGATTATATAAAAAGAAGTTTCAATTGCCACTACCTATTCTAAAGGAGAGCTTGAGGGGATCGAAATGTTTTAGCTATTTCTATTTGTTCGAAAGGTGGTTTTGAAAGGATTACTTACACTTTAAATTTTGCTGTGGGGTGTTAACAAGTTTTCTTGTTAACATTTTTGGCGCTAAAAGGACAGCCCAATCCTCCACCCTTGTTGAACTTCCAACTTTATGTTACCCAATTCTATTCCAAGCTTACTTACTTTAGACTTTACATCACCATGTTTAGCAAAATCAAAAAGTTCGAACAAGGGTCCTCAGAGCCATATTCAATTGGATTCTCCGACGGAACCATCGAAAATTCCAAACTATATGAAGAGCAAATGTTGAGATTGGAAGCTTTAAGGATCATAAAGAAGAATAGATCCGAATCTTATGACCCAGACAATTGGAGTTTAAACCCCTTTCACATTGGCCCTACACCTATCTTTGCCTTAGGATAAGTAAAAGATAAGAATGATAACTTTTTCGACCAAATGAAGAAAACAATTCAACTCTATACCAAAGGAACTATCTTCGAAGAGGGAATGATGGCTGATTACAACACCTTTGCACAAAAATGGCATCAAGCAACAAGAGGAACATTACCTACATGTGAGCTTAAAAAGGTTTTTAAAAGGAAACTGGTCATTAAGGGTGAAGCTTTGGAACCAAGTAATAAAAAATCTAGAAACTATCCTCAAAAGACAAGCTTCAAGTTGAGACTTCCCAAGGAATTCAATATGACTACATCAATTGAGAATGTTTATTTGCTAACCAAGGAAGAACTCAACTATTGGCCGTCCCAAAAAAACCTAAATATGAAAGGAACCATGGAGGATCCTATTGCCACTATCACATGATGAATGGGCATGAGACAAATCAATGTAAAGCACTTGAAAGAATGGTGATCAACTTTTTCAAACAAGGCAAAATCAATGGATTGGTAAAGAGATCCAAGTCAAATTCAATAAAGCACCACCTTTATAAGAAAAATCTACATGGTCGGGAGTAGAATTCTCCTTAAACTTGAAAATTACCTTAAACGATCAAAACCTTTATCCATGCCGAGTTGGCCAGGTCAATGCGCCTCCTGAAGGGAGGTCAGATAAGCCTTTAACCGCGCCATGCTATGGCTAGGTTAAAGCATCGACAAGTCCTTGATCGTGCCACACTATGGCCAGGTCAAGGCGCCTCCTGGAAGGAGGTTAGCGTAAGCCTTTAACCGCGCCACGCTATGGCCAGGTTAAAGCATCGACATGCCCTTTATCACACCACGATATGGCTAGGCCAAGGCGCCTCCTGGAGGGAGGTTAGAGTAAGCCTTTATCCATGCCACGCTATGGCCAGGTTAAAGCATCAACAAGCCCTTGATCGTGCCACGCTATGGTCAGGTCAAGGCACCTCCTAGAGGGAGGACAGAGTAAGCCCTTGGTCTACGCTATGACCTGGCTAAGACACCGAACAAGCCTTCAGTCCCACCTATACCGCCTATCTGGAGCGCCTCCTGGAGGGAGGTTGGGTAAGTCCTCGGGTCCTTCTTGTGTATAAGCTGACTAAGCATACCAAACAACAATGGACTAAGACGTCCGAGCTTGAGAAGCGGCATATTAAACAATGACAACAATGGACTAAGACGCTTGAGCCTAAGAAGCGGCATGTCAAACAATGACAACATACAAGGCCTAAAGGGTGACATATGTCAAAAGAATCAAAACCCAAAGAGAAGTGTAGAACAAAACGCTTAATATGAATCTACAGCCTCCAACTAGTTACCAAAAGAGAATTTCAGAACATCACTTATTAAAACCCGAATCTGGGTTTCGGGTCTTTTATTATTAATTTCTGGACTTCACTCATTAACACTCGAATCTGGGCTCTGAATTTCTATTATGGAGACCTTTATTATGGATTTCTAACTATCATCCACTAATACATAAATCTGGGTTTTGGGTATTTTAACTTTTGAATTTCATTCGTTAATGCCCAAATTTGAGTTCCAGAGCAATTGATATTGAGACTTCTATCAATTTCTAGTCTTTAATTAGACTCGAGATCTATCTTACTAATACATAAATAAGGGTCACTGGACTTCTATTACAAACTTTCAAGCAACTCTTGTTGACACCAGAATCTGGGTTTCAGATCTTCTATTGTAAAGATTCCTAATTTTCTATGATTTATTTCCAAATGAGGATTCCTGGAATTTTATTAAACAATTATTATTGTCTTTTTATTTAGTTATTATCAAAAAAGGAATTTTTAAGCTTCTATTATTAAAACCAGATTGGATTTCTAGTTCTCTATGATTAGATTTTTGGTATTCTATCAATATAGTTGGAGTCGGATTCCTGGTTCTCTCTCGTCGTTACCAAAGATGGGTTTCAAGGCATTCAACGGTATCCAATTATGGAATTACTTCTCACTTATTATCATATTTTTACATAATGATCTGTTAACTTCCATTGCTGGGATCGTTTGAATTCTTAATACTATCACTAATAACGTGGACAAATTACTGAACATATTCTTATATAGATTTTGAGATTAACAATAAGAAATATTGTTTACCTTGTACTTTGCAGGAAGATAAGATCAATATAGGAGACCAAATGGATCAACAAATACAAGAACCATAATTCAAGTTATCAGAAAGCGGATTCAGAAAAAAACATTATAAGAAAAGGCTACAAACCAGGTGATATTTACGTAATTTATATAATTTATAAAACTATTTATAGGTATACAACACAAGTGTATGTTTTACAAATTCTGAACAGTCTTATCTAGATTTTCAGCAATTAAAGGATGAACGATATGCTGAATTGCTATACAAAGAATCTCTTTAAGCTTCTTTTCCTTTTTCTTTATATCATCAACATCATCAATGGATTCGATATGAGCCTTCAAAGCATGGTTGAAAGCTTTGTTAGTGCCCTTAAGGGCTTTGTTTTGTCTCTCTAGATCAACGATGTGCTTTTAAAGAAGATACTTTTCACATTCAAGTTTTTGAATCTTGGCTGCATACTCATTAATGCATTGCGAATATGTCGCCCTTTGCTGGTCATCAAAATATCTCATCATTTTGAATTTAACCTTCCTGCACCATTCTCCTACTACGTTCTCATTTAAAGCAGGAGGAAAGTTAGTTGTAGTAGGAAATCTTTGAATCGCAAGAGATGAAGATCTTGTTGATTTTACGACAGATGAGGTGATCGGAGAAGTCAATAAATCGATATTTGGAATGTTGTTCCCCATGATGAATTCCAATGATTTGCATTGAGCTTGACTTTCTTTTAACTTAATCTCTAAATCACTTATCCGCTAGAGGAGCACAGACATCTTTTGATCAAAATCAATCGAAGGATTCGATTTGATTTGGTGCTTCAATATGGAAATTATTTCATTCTTATTCTTGATATCCACTTGAAGATTGGCTATTTGATCATTGAGATTTCTAACAATTGTCTTTTGAAGCAAATATCTTCTATGCCATTCCACTGCTTTAGTATTGTCTTGAAAATGAATAGATAGAGGATCCTTAAATAAACGCCTCTTTTTAACATCTGCAATCAATCTATCTCTAATGATAATGAAGTGAGATAAGGAATCCGTTGAGAGTTATGTGATAGCTAATTGCGAGTCCTATATAAATAAAAAACAAAGTTAAGACTCAAATAACCAATCTATTTTATTACAACAATGCAGATTACAACTCAAGAAGAAATAGGAAAAAAGTACAATCTCATTGTTTTAGTCAAATATTTGTTTTATTACATTTAAAGTTGGGGAACATCATTTTTGACTTTGTTTAAAGAATTAGCTGAAAGAGTAACTGTCGAATTGAAAGAGGCATTAAAACCTTCCGGGGTAAAAACTGGAGGATATTTGCTATAGTCCCATTCCCCGATAAAAGGACTATCACGACAACATATTAATTTAGTATGATATGTTCGAATTTCCTTGAGAAGCTTTTCTTTTTCTTCGCTAAGAAAATCTTAACAAATGCGTGGATGTTCCATATAAAGTCTTTGTAGGTCTCTAAGAAAGCAGTATCTAGCCAATTTTGAGGACAAGAGCGAAACCTTTTCTAAATAATCTCTTCTTAGTTGGACATATTTGCTTAAATAATCTCTACTAATAGAACTGATCAAGAGACATGTACTCTGTAATAACGTAACAAAATACAACTAAGTATAAAAGGAAACTAGCACAGAAAATTTACAAATCAATGCTATTACATGATTACAAATGTTCATTTGCTTCGTACAAAATTGACTTTTTAAATAACTCATTAATAAATTTATCCTTATAATATTTGAGTTTTTCTGGAGCAAACACATGAGCGATTGATTTGACCCGTAGTAAATTCCCGCAATCCCCCGGATGTGGATCAGATCCAAATTCGTTTAAATATCTCCTATGTAAACGCCTAAATATACCCCCACTAAAATAACCCCTATAAGAAAAATCTGCGGTCGGGTGTCTGCAATAGGCTTTGTATAATAAGTTTACTAGGATGTCTCTTTCTTCAACCAACATCCAAAAAAGTGCTATTAATTCTCGGTTCTCTTCCAAAAGTTTATCATATCGAAGGCGTGCCATCTTCAGTCGTGGGGCAACTTCCTAGTCTTTAAAGGACGCCAACACCGTAACACTTTTATTAAGCATATGATACTTGTCAGAGAGTGCATTATGTTCTTTTAATTTCTTATCTAACTCTCTATGCAAGCTATTTATTTCTAGTTGTTTTCTTTCAAGCTTTGTTTTATAAAGTTGGACAGATTTCTTCTTTCTCTAAAATAAAAAGATGTCAACTAGTGTTATCTTGGAAGTAAAAGCCATTTGGAAAAAGAATGCCATACTTGAGAAACAAGAACTGAAGTCCATGGGACTTACTTCTTCCCTTCTTGTCCTTCCATATTGGTATCTCTCGCATGAAAATCAGAAGGCTCGGGTAGTTCGGTTGGACTTGTTTTATAAGCACTAGGATCGAAGATGGTTTTCTCTAAAGTCTCATGCGTATCATCACCATTTCCCCTATGATCACCTCCATTGCCACCAGAACCCTGGTCTCTATAATCATCGTCAAGGTTGTCATTGCAGTTATCATCATTATTTTCACCTTCCTCGGCAACAATTTCATCATCCTCATCGTCTTCCTCATCATCAGTGTCAAAATCGTCTTCCATAAGTGGAGCATCGAAAGATAAGAGTTTGGCAGCGTCAATCTCTTCTCTCTTGGAAACTTCAATTCCTTGCTCCATTTTTTTGAATTTATCCATAAATATTTTGACTAGAGCATGATTGAGTGAAGGGAAGCTTAGGTCTTGATATTTTTCGATATTGTCAGAATAAGTAAGCATCAGAGCGTCCTCGTAAGAATTCATGATGATGTCATTGAGGGATGTGCTCAGAAATTGTGACACCTTTTGCTTGGCTTCAGAGATAGTATTAATGGCCATTTTTAAAGAATTTTTCTTCTTCACTAACTTCTACTAGAAAGAAAATTGTTTAGCAGCCATCCGAGCCTTCTCTTCCTCGAACTCTTTTAAAGCCATTTTTAAAGCTAAATTCTCATCGGCTAAGAGTTGTCTTGCCTTCCTTTCTTCAAAGATAGTAGATTCTGCTTCAGTAAGAGCAGCCCCCAACCTTTCTTGTTCTTTCACTGCATTATCTTTGGCAGTAGAAAGGGAAGTAATTTTTCTATTCAAAGTTGAGATTTCCTCTTGAAGCTTGGACGTCTCAACGAAAGATTTTGAAGTGCTTTCTTAGAGAGAGTGCTAGCTTTTGGAAATTTGAAAGTAGAAGTACAAAAGGGGTCAACATTCAGTAAGAAATAGTAATGAAAAGGGCAAATAATACAAAACGTACCAAAAGTTGTTGCTCTATTAAAGATCGACAATGTCTTGCTCGGTCCGATACCAAGGAAGGTGATTGAATGGAAGTAAAGGACGAAGAATTCATGATGGACTGTGCCATTTCTTTGAAATCACTGGAGGCAATGACGATGTGAAGTTAGAAGGATTCAACTCATGAGGAGGAGTTGAAGTGCCTAAATCCTTTTACATTTGTTTAATTATGCTAGGAGAGTCAGACACGATGATACGGGACATGAAACCATCCTTGGAAGGAACTGCTCTGGGTGGACCAATAGTAATATCAATAACAGAACCTTCCAGAGCCTTGCCTACATCAGTAGAACCACTCTCTTTTGAGGGAAGAAAGGACTTGGAATCAAAAAATTTGGCTTTCTTGAGAGAGGGATCTACTGTAGTCCTATCGCTCAACTTTCTTTTGGCAACCATCCTCGACCTGGCTATGGCCTGGGTCAAAGTCGATGCGCTGGATTCAAAAGGTTGGGGGACTGGATCTCTTATGACCAATCCAACCGAAGGAGCAGTTACTAAAAATTCAAAAAGTATAAATTAGTAGAGCAAACTAGAGAATAAACACAACAATAAATTGCAAATACTACGCTTAAGCTTTCCAGAATGAACCGAACAAATTGGAGACATAGGAGAAAAATTCTTGGGATCACTCAAAGACAAGAAACGTTTACTCCTAGAGGTATGTTGGATAAGAGGGGGTTGTCCATGAATTCTCTGACCTATGGGTAGGAGGGAATTTTTTTTTGGAGATTGCTTGGTGTTAATACAGTAAGCCTATTCCCGATACTACCCGTAGCAGCAGTAAACTACTTCACGATTCTTTTTCCCTCATCGTTAAGTTATTTAGGAGCAAGACCTAATAAGAAAACATAATTTAGCAAAATAAAGTAACTGAATAAAGGTAAAGACTATGATTAACTTACGGGGAGATGAGAAGGCTCCACCGATGTTTGGAAAATATATGACGAAAAAGAACTGCGTCTCCCGGTCTCTAAATTTGTTTAATCCCTCTGAAATTATTTTCTTAGGGGGATTGGCTCTGAAAATCTAGCTATTCAGATTGCTAAGTGTGACCAAGTGAACTAAATAGTTAAGAACTCTAGCATTTAGTGAGGGAATGCCTGATTCCAAAGCCATAAGTTCCAAAGAGATAAGATATGTATAGACATTTGGCGATAATTGGATAGGTACAATCCCAAGATGATTCAAAAACTTAGATAAGAAATCTAGGAAGGGTAGGAAGCCACCATGCCAAATGTGAATGGCAGTATAAGAAAAGTATCCTTTAGGGGGATTTTGAATAGCATTGCTATCGCTAGGAGGAATGGCTTCTACTCCAATGATTCCAAAGTCGTTCAGAATGGCATCGACTTCGTCTTGAGAAGGTATTAGAGAATGTTTGGAGATGGCTTAAACCTTTTTTGGTGAAGATTCTACTTCTGGAGCTATATCTTTTTCAAGTTTCTTGGAAATCTTCTTCACACCCATGATCCTGATAGGTGAAACCATTCCATTAAAAGTTATAATTTGTTCAATTATTAATACCTTACGAAGATGTTGGAAACCCATTGCAATAACTCAAGTAACTACCAAGGTGTATGATTCCACATCTTCGAAAGAGTGTTAAAGTTAATTTGAGTCATGGAATTCATTGAGCTTTCGATGATATCGAAACGGTAGATGGAATAGAAACATCTAAACACACCCTTCGATATTGTTGGAAGCCCAGGAAATTTTTTACTATTAAATGAAATAACTAACCCTACAGCACTAGTTTGAATACACACACACATACACACACATAAATATATATATATATATATATATATATATATTTATATATATATATATATATTAACAACATTTCATAATCAAGCCCAATAAACCTTTCGATAATGTCGAAATCCATAAACTTTATTTTACTTTATGAATATTGCTGAAACACTATATTCTCATTATGTCGAAAGATTTGATCCGAGTGATTTTAATACAAGTAAAAACATTTTAGAATGTTTCGTTAGTGTTTATAAAAATGATAGTTATGCCCTTGTTAACTACAATAGGTTTTGAGTAAATCGAAAGGGGTGTAAGGTTTCGAAAGCATACAAATCACTAAACTTGTTTCAATTTGGGAGGTTTTGATCAAGCCGAAAGGCTTGATATGATTTTCAACTTTAGCAAAACGTACGATTCTCAATCCAGTTGATGATTGGAAGTACAAATTTCTAACTTTAAACACCTTCCAAGGTAAATCCAAATCGAGCTTTCGAAATATATGTTATGTAGCCAGTAATTTGAACCCTTAAAGATGACTTCTTTGAAAGGTGCCAGAGTACATTGAAAATATTTCTGCTTTCGAAGAAGTCTATCTCTTGTCAACCACATCAACCCCTTTAAAAGGGTCAACTTAAAGATAAACATTGGACCTCCTTTCGAACCTTTCGAGAGAGGTTAAAAGAGTAGAGCAGAATTGACTGCCTCAACCCCTTTGGATAGGGTTGAAAAGTCAAGTTACGATATCGGGATTTGTTTCGTATAATTTAACCTTCTTTTTGAAGCCACTAGGGAAGAATTTTCTCCCTAATTAAATTTTTAACTCAGTTCTTTTAAAAGTTAACAATCAAATTGATTTGAGCATGAATTTACGTGTAACATAGAAACCCCTAAATTTAAATCCAAACCATAATTGATTCTGTAAAAAAAGTAAGTCCTCCTAAACAGGTTAGAATTGAGCGTAACCAAATGAGAGCTTGGGGACAAACATAACAATGGCAAATAGCTACAAATCAGATAAATTTTAACTCAAAATTTACACCGTAAATTGAGCAAAAATAAGCATAAAAGTGAACTTAAGAATCATTTCATAAGAGCAGGAATCACGAATTATTTTCAAAAAATTAGAACAGAAGTACGAATACGAACCTAAAGAATTTAAGATCAGAATTGAACATAATAAATCGATTTGAAAGATAAAACAATGGAAATATACCATGAATCTGAACTCGTGTTTATCGAAAGTAGCTATATACCCAATGACCACATCGGTCCTAGGTACTACCCATAGTACCTTCCGTATCCTCCTCGAAATGGACTCAATCGTCTTGTTCCGAGAGCGTTCTGTGACTACATCTGTAAAAGACTGCTTCGTGAGGCCTATTATACAGATGTTCTATCGTCTACTATGAAAACGTAAAACTGCGTCCGCACTAGTCTATACTAATGCTTGGACATCCGCACCGTACCACCCAGTGCGTACATTGAGGACTATACGTAATCGTTCTGTCTACACTTTGAATCCCGCAAATAAGGTATACCTTGTACGTAACTCAGTCGGGGATTTTCAATACCTGTAAAGGACAGCTTCGTTAGGCCTACAATATAGATATTCTAGTTGGTCTATCTCTTTTCTCATCATGGCTATGGTCCCACGCAACCACCCCTCAACTAATTGAAAGACTTCTAAAGAATTAAGTAGCTGTGCCCTACTACAAACAATCTTACTTCCAATTGGCGGTGCCCCCATCCAATGTCACGATGGTGAAAGAATCATTGGCATGTTGGTTTAACTCAAGCCTTTCTCGAAATCGCTGTTGGCCTTGATGCTGGCCGATATCCGCATGCGACTATCCTTAAACTTACTTGTAAGTACTGGACATACGAATACCCTACTCCGAACACCAAGCCCTTCTTACTGCCTACAAAGGTCCGCTTCGTTAGGCCTACAATGAAAATGCAGTCAAGGCATACTCTCTTGATGGAACACCTACAGACCTGCCTCCGGGGGTGCAGGTTCGTTAGGCCTGCCCAGAGGGCCATCCTAGAGTATCCTCACATCCCGTTGAAGTCTCATACTTCTTTGAAGCCCAAAAATACTAAGTTGGACGTGCTTATCCATTGCTGAAATCTTTGATGAACTGCTTCGTTAGGCGCTTCATTCTTTGGGCTACTCCAAACACATTTCGATTCTTTTATTAGACCCTAAGTCTAATCTTTTAATTTGTTTTTAGTTTTCTTTCTTATTTTGTTGGCTACTTATTTTAATTTAATTAGCATATTCTTGCCCTCGTCTCACTTCTAACTATTGTGAGGTAACAATAGGTCTAATAGGTAATGTTGTTAGTATGAGCCACATTCATTATCTTGCTTATTTAACTTAATATATAAATCCTTAAGTTTAATAAAATAAGCCTCTTTTATTATTTCTATGTTATTTGCTTATCAACTTAGTATAAGTTGTTTAAATAAGCTTCTATCATTATACTCTACTATCATTGCTTACCAGTTTATTATAAGTCTCACAATAAGGTTTTCCGTTCTTATTTCATAATTATAACTTCTGTTACAATTCTACTCATAATTGTTACTTTTTCTTCTTTTATAGTCCGTTATGTAATTACAAGTGTTTTGCTTAAATGGAGAAATAAGTATATGTATCAATTTCATGTCATCTAATATTGAGAAAATCTTAAGTTTACAGAAAATCGATTTTCGTCGCTTTTTTGACGGAAATCCCAAATATCTATATTTTTAAATATAATTTTAAAATAAGTTTACCATCATTTATTATTGTTCACAAAACCATTCGAAATGAATGATTATCACTATGTAATTAGTCAATCAATTGTTTGAATATTTAAAATTAATTAAATATTCCATATTTAAGTGACAAAATTCGGGGTCGTTACATTATCCCCCTTTGAAAGAATTTCTCTCCAAAATTTAACCACAACCCAAAACCGAAAAGAGTTTGCCCAAAACATTATTTTATAAACTTAAATCCGTATGATGTATACAGATCATCTGTACGCAATACCCGATTCGATCTCTTATTCGAATACCCAACTTTAATACCGAACTAGTATTCCCCCGATCCTCTAGTGCGGACTCTAATCAGGCTTCCTAATCCGAAACCCTCGCTTTCCTTACATAACTCTCAACTATAATAGAAATTACTAGTACCGGACGACAAAACCTCATCAATGTTTGTCGTCAAGAATCAAGTGATAAATTCTTTTTAGACATCATATATCTGGATCTTAGTCCAAATCGACCGACGAATTAATCCATGTACGACGCACATGCTCTTTATCCTTTCAAAAATTTCTATGAAAATAATTTGCAAAATTTTGGTTTAAGTTCTTAAATATTTCATAAAGATAAAGTTTTATCTTACAATGAAAACTCTCCTTTTAAGTTTTATTTCCTTTATCAAGAATTCATATAACTTTTCTTAAGTGATTTATGTAACTACAAATGAGAGAAGTCATAACTAAAGACCATATTTATATTATATAAGCCTTAATATCTTACATAAGTCATCTAAACCATACTTAGGTATTAGACATACTGGAAATACACAACCATATTACACACATACTTAAGACACCATGCACCACTACTTAAAATACTATATCCTAATCTTCAAATCTCATCATAATACCCTACTATCCTTCCAATTCAGATGCTGATGGTCCATCAAAATTCCCAAACTCATATAACACAATTTCCTTCATATCGTCTTCATCTTCACTTTCCTGCTCGTCGTCTGCTTTATTACCATCCTCATTCTACTGAACTAAATTCCATCCCATTGGTTGCCAATGATGTCAATGAGGTACTTTCATGGAACATGACCTAATCCAGCGGAAACTCCTAGTAAAACACCTCCCTCAACTAACTCTTCTCGACCTTGACCTTCCTCCTCCCAAGGATCTTCAAACTCTTCCATATCATCCCAATCGATGCTAGAAACCGGCGATTGTTCTTCCCAAATGACATTATCATTCTTCCCTATTTCCAAAATGATGTTATTTTCATCGCTACTGTTATTCGCTTCATTCAACATTTCTTCCATCCAGGTGTCATATGCAGTGCAGTCTTGACTATTTATTGCGGTATTTAGATCTTCCTCTGGTTTGAATTCTTCCTCTATATCTATTTATTCTTCGTGAATACCTCCTCGTTTCGTTTTGGTTTTGAGCTTTTTGGATTTGTTATCCACATTCCGTTTGAGGATTCTTGGTGCAACTCCATGGGTTCTAACATCATGACTATCTTTATTCATCTGATGCCTGGGCTGTTTCTTCATCACTGGATATCATAACAAGCTCTGGAGTTTCTAGTGGTATAAGAATCTCAACCATAATATAACCATCCTCATCTAGACGAGTAAACTAATAAAGCTCTTCCTCTATATATGGCCAGCCATTGCTAGGGGGCCATCTTCTAGGTTCCTCTTCATCACTAGAAAGAATTATCAGATCATCATTTTTGCCCCAGTTGGCCCTTGAGGATCACTTTTGGAATAACTTCCCCCTAACTAGAAGGCTTCTAAATATAAAGAACCAACACGTAGAGACATATACTAGAATTGTAATTATCCTAACCCAATCTACTGTCAGATTATTAACATTTTAATAAGCTATTTACCGATTATTAATTACTTTTATCCTAACATAAATCTGTTTTGACTACACAATGATTAAAAGAATAATTTATTAAGCAATTGATACCGCTTACCCAAACCAATATTCTATCAATACTTAAAAGATTATTTTGAATATCACAAAATAAATCGAGACCCTCATTCAACCGATTATTAAAGATAGTTTTTTTCTTACTTAGATCTCTTCCCATGATATCTACGTCCAAATGTTTTATTTCTTCCAAAACTCCTTTGAAATCTTTGCCAAAATATTTCCAGAACATTATTATTATCACCTTTTAAAATCTTTTGAAAACTCATTTTCAAAAACCTTTTAGATTAATATTCTAAAAATCCTTATTTTATAAACATTATCCAACTTATCGGGTTTTATTTATATCCCTCATTAGTTAATATTCTTAATCTTTTCAACATTATTATTAAACATCTTATAATCAAGTTATTTGATCAACTCTAAACCCAAGCCTAGGGACTATCACTCTGCCACCTATAAGAAGGTCAAGTTATTTAATCAACTCTAAACCCATTAAAAAACTTGATTAATTATTTGAGAAACATTCACAAAAGATTTGGGAAGAAAAATCCAACTTTTATATACAATTTCCTTTTAACCATTTATTTTAAACTCCTTCGAAATAATTGTATAACTTCCAAACCTACTTCAAATACTTAATTATTCATTTGAAAAGATAATAAAAAAGATTAGGGAAGAATAATTAAGTTAAAACCGTGATTTTCAATAGTTACCAAAACCGTCGATGAAAACCGCTACGAATAGTGTTTTTAAAGCTTCTTTGATCAAGCCACTTTTTCCATTTCATATAAGTCTATTTTTATAGCTTAAATCCCTTTTAAAACATTTTAAAATATCTATGAAATTTATTTTGTATTTTTAAAGATTACAAATATCCATTTTCAATTTTTGAAATCTATATTTTACGAACTGCCGAAACGCAATGATTTTAAAAACTTGATTTGGACATATCTCAAATTTTACAAAATGAAATCTTGATTTTTCTCGTTCATTTGAGAAATATAGTTATAAGAGTCTAGAAAATTCTTATTTCGAATAATTCCAAGCTATATTTTTGTAACGAACCAAGATTTTTGACCCTCGAAAAATCGACACTAATACGTCCATTGTATTGCATGCCGAGCATTCAAGTGCCAGAAACACCCATCATTATGGTAAGAAAGAAGAAAGGAAAGATAGAAGAAACTAGACAATGCAGAATCTTATAGCAGAATAAATAATCTATAATATATAACAAATCTTTATACAAAAACGAACTATAATATATGTATATATAGACATCAATCAAAGTATACTAACCTATTTCAGCCCGGACAGTTATAACAACCTATCCTCACAATTGCTGATAAATACAGCAACGAATGCAGTGGACAATCAACCATATATGCAAATATCTCTCTAGGCCTCCAGCTCATCTCCTAAAGCATCCAAACTAAATCTATAATAGGCTCGGGTTAGTCTAGTAAAACTAGCGTGAGAAACTCAATTCACATGGAATTTTACTTATTATAACTTGTATAACCTTTTAAAATCAAAGGTATCTCTATAACAAAACATTTTCTATAGAAAAACCATAGACAGGTTTTTACCTTACGATAACCAAATATTTTCTATAGAAAACCAGTATTATTATAATAATGTCTAGGGGCGAAAATAAAATATAAAAATAGCTGGAATGCTTGCATCTCACGTTCCAACATAGTTGGGTACATCAAAAACCGTAAAGGCACGTATTGGAGAATGGATTCCAAACTATGACAAGGTAAGGAACTACCTTCCGATGGTACATCTCTAGATAAAATGCAGCGGTGTATGATAAGAACATCTTGTACCCCTGCCACAGAGGACTGACCTACCACTTGACTAGTAGTGCCGAATATGATCACCCCTTTCGTTAATGGGCCCCGAAGCATACATGAGTAGATAATAATCGATCTAGATTTAGAATGACCATACCCTGATGGGAGCGACCCACTTGGCCCTGCTGCATTCCCGATTTTTGTCATTTCTCGGTTCTTGAGGCTGCGTTTTACCTTTATATAGCACTTCCCACTTGGAATGCTACTTGCCATCCAGGCACTAATGCAATGCTAGCATTCATCCATACAAGTTCGTTATGGGACTGAACAAAATCGAAGGCACTATTTCTATTATTTCATTTTCGTCGAATCCCTTCTAAGATTAATAACAAATAGGCCTTGCACTTAAAGGCTCGATCTTCGATTCCATATTCTTCAAGTTGTCTTTAATTCAAAACGCTTGAGTTCGATCGAAGTGGTTTTTGGATAACATATCTAATCCGGTCTCTCCGAAACAACATTCGATAATTTCCAGCAAACTCAACCTCGGTTCATTAGGAAATAAACAGACAAAGGATAAGAGCGGACATCACCTACAAACTGTTATTGGACGGATTTCCTTAATATTTATCCTAGGAGAACGAAATAATTTTATACGTACAGTATAGCACCACGATGCTAACTATACAATATGATTCTCGTGTTTCTCCTAGATATTTCCAAAGTTACATTTTGGTCCAGATTTTGTTACTGTAATTTAACTATCAAATAACAATCATTCACACAAGGATCACATTTCCCATGGCAACCACTAAGCCTCCTAAATAAATCTATTATTAGAAAAGTCACTTTAATAATCCTTGGAAATCACTTCTATATACTTATCTTGACAGGATAAATATATTCATAAACCCCTATATTTTTCGATACATAGAAAATATACCATAAACTTATCTCAATGGAATAAGTGTATTCGCAAACCAATTTACTTTCAAACATTTAGTAAAACTACTTTAACATATGTTATCCCACCTTTTGGCAAGACCGTGACACCGAGAACTTGACTAGAGACCAAAGACAGTTCGTCTAGAAAATCGGTTATACGCAGGTTCGCTATGGATATCGACGAATTTTGTCTGAGTCCGGATCGAGCCAAAATTGATATGACACGACAAGCGAAGATATTGGAGCCAACATTCCAAATTTCAAGTCAATCCGAGTTCGTATGTTCAAGTTATGATCGATGCAAGATTGGATAGAAACAACCTTGCATTTGACTCGCTCAGAACGACTCGCTCCGCATAAGCCAACTTCGACTCGCTCCACTTTGACTCGCTCCGCCCTGCATCCATCAAGAGAGTCTACTTCGACTCGCTCCATTCCACATTCATCAGTGAGTCTACTTCGACTCGCTCCATTCCACATCCATCAGAGAGTCTACTTCGACTCGCTCCATTCCACATCCATCAGAGAGTCCGCTTCGACTCGCTCCACTCCACATCCATCAGAGAGTCTTCTTCGACTCGCTCCACAGCCTTCACAGAACCACTGTTCGACTCCATCTAGTTCGACTACACCAAAGAGCCATGTCACCGAGTCGAATGGAAGCGAGTCAAAACAGAAGCGAGTCGAAGGGAACAAAAGCGAGTCGAAGGAAACAGCCTACCGAGAACCTCATTTCGTATCGATCATATCTCCCAATCTACAAGTCCAAATGCTATGAAATTTTCACAGAAGACTACGTGCATGCTTAAGAATGTCCACGCCAAATTTCGACTCCATTGGATAAAATCTTGATCGAGTCGAAATCTGTTCGTGTCGATCACGGATCGGACCGAAACTTCACGGGCTTGGGCGTGCAGGCCTGGTCATGTGCCAGAGATGGTCTCCCGAGATCTGAGCGAAATATCAGCCTCCTACATCTATAAATAGACCCCCAAGGCCAACAGAAAAGGGGTTCTTCTTCTTCTTTGAGATCTCCAACGTCCAGACTCTGCCAGATCAAGATCCAAACTCCATTGCTGCTGCCACCAACGAATTCCATTGCTGCAAATCATAAGTATCTACTGTAATTCATTGAATTCACTTGTAAACATCAAGGAAACATCAATAAAGCAAACTACTTCAGAGTGGACGTAGGTAAGATCGCCGAACCACTATAAATCTTGTGTCTCTGTCTACTTCTTTCTGTTTTAAGTTTATTATTCTTCATTTTTATCCTCTACAATACTTAGATCTGAGATCTGTGATTATATATTGCTGATTTGTGTTCATACACTGGTGCTTTCACGACATTTGGGGTTTGTGACCATTTTTGGCGCAAACACTTTGGTGCTTTCACTGAGAACGCTAATTCAGGATCCCATCGTTTGGAAGTTTAGTTCGAAGGCTTAGAGATTCAGATCTGAAAAGCTATGACAAGGCAATCAAATAGAAGGCAAAGGCCAGAAAGAAGTCAGCATGAAGGAAGTCAAGAGGCTTCTTCAGGAGCGAATCAGGCATCAATCTACATCACCAGGGATGAGATAGAGACAATGATGAAAAGACAAGAGGAAATGATCCAGAACTTGCTTCTTAAGGTTAGGCAACTTGGAGCACAGAATCAAGGAGAAACCAGAGTTCAGAACGGAGCGGGACCACCTGGCACAACCCCAGAACTAGGGGGTACTTACCTAGAGCATGTTGACCCAATCCCAGGAGCAGTACCAGGAGGAGCTGCGCAGCGCGGCATTGATAGAGAAGCGAATGCTCGTTCAGGAGAGTAGACTCGTGGAATCACTCGTGAACTCGGGGGGCAAATAGGAAGCAACGGACAAGGACTACAACTTGGAGAAAGTGACAGATTGGTAGAGATGGTCAGACGAGCCATGAGAGGTGGACTAGTGAATAGAGATCTGGAGGATGTGAATAGGAGTCCCTTTGCTCCTACGATCAGGCAAGCTAGGAATCCACCAGAATTCAAGCTACCAACATTGGAGACGTACGATGGAAGGACAGATCCTGCAGTGCATCTGACACGATACATGAGGCATATGGAGGTATTGGGGGCATCGGAGGAGGTCATGGCCCGGTGCTTCCCATTGTACTTGATAGAAATTGCAGCGCTTTGGTTTAGACAGCTGGAGAGTGGTTCCATAGGAACATGGATCGATCTGACTGCGAAGTTTATGAGGCAATTCAGAGTTCACATTTCAAGACCCAAGAATGTGATGAGTTTGGCAGCACTGAAGCAAAGAACCGGGGAGTCTTTGAGGAACTTTCTGACACGATTCAATGCGGCGGCCGCATCGGTGGATCGACCCGATCCATCCATGGTTTTGATGGCAGCTGTATCTGGCATAGATGATGGCACAGAGTTCAAGAATTCGTTAACAAGGGATCCTCCTATGGATCTAGAAGAATTTTATCATGAAGCTGAAGGATTTTTACGATTAGAGGATGCGAATGCTGAGAGAGAAGAAGGAGAAGGAGTTGATGTTTATGCAGTCAAGAGTGAAAATCCTCCTAAAGCAAGTTCGGGAAATGGTAGAGAGAAACGAAAAGCTGAGGATAATAGTGATGGACCAACACAACCACGAAAGGAACCAAGATTCACCTCTTACACGGAGTTGAATGAAACTTTGGAAAGAATCTACCAGGATACCAGGGGGCAGGTTCCTTATCGAAAGCCAATGAGAAGGGATCCGACCAACAACGAAAGAAGGTCAGACAAGTACTGCTTATTCCACGAGCTGAATGGTCATAGCACGAATGATTGCCGACACTTGAGGGATGAGGTTGAGGGACATATCCAGAATGGTCTACTATCGCAGTATGTAAGAAGGGGAACAACAACGGTGGAACAGGAGCGACCACCACCTGCACCTACTAGAGACGGCTCAGGATCGAGGCGTCAGCTTGTCATCAATTGATTGGGGTAATGATGAATAAGTAGCAAACTCCACACCAACGCGATTAAGTCATTTACACATGTACGGACCGCGAACGATCCTCAGGCATGCTCTAATACGACTACTAATCGCAACGGTGTGAGTGTTTGCACTTTGACGTCCTTGTTTTCCTTTTATTTTCCATTTCTAATATTTGAACCTGATTTTGTTGAACATTTCCGTTGAAAAACTCATTTTGAATAAAAGCATGCCATTTGTGATACCATGACGGCTAAGCCACATACACATGTAAGGGATCATGAACGGTCCTCAGGCATGCTCTGAGATGGCGATAAACCGCCACCACAAACAACTCAGAAACTCACTCGAACGTGAAATCTGACGTTGTTAACACTAAGTCCCCCCCGGGCACACAAAAATCGCCTCGAACGGCACCCGACCGCGAACGGTCACAAATCGCCTCGAACGACACCCGACCGCGAATGGTCACAAATCGCCGCGAACGGCACCCGACCGTGAACGGTCATAAATCGCCTCAAACGGCACCCGACCGCGAATGGTCACAAATCGCCTCGAACGGCACCCGACCACGAACGGTCATAAATCGCCTCGAACGGCACCCGACCGCGAACGGTCACAATTCGCCTCGAACGGCACCTGATCGCGAACGATCACAAACCGCCTCGAACGGCACCCCGACCGCGAACGGTCATCATTCGCCGCGAACGGAATCTGACCACGAACGATCACATATC
Organism: Allium fistulosum; assembly: GCA_030737815.1. Taxonomy (NCBI): domain Eukaryota; kingdom Viridiplantae; phylum Streptophyta; class Magnoliopsida; order Asparagales; family Amaryllidaceae; genus Allium; species Allium fistulosum. The sequence goes on from CM060901.1 coordinate 1,106,654,335, forward strand.
ACCTCGAATGACATACGATCCCGAACGATCGTTATTCGTGGTTAAATAAAACTATCAATTTCTTTGCAGGTCATCAACAGGATATGAACATCCAGCTCATGGCATCACAAAGCAACAACTTTCATCGAAGAAACGATAACTATTCAGAGTAAAGATTGCAGCATTTCAAAGCACATCATGTTTCCACAAGACGTACTTTGGGGGGCAAATGTTATCCCGCCTTTTGGCAAGACCGTGACACCGAGAACTTGACTAGAGACCAAAGGCAGTTCGTCTAGAAAATCGGTTATACGGAGGTTCACTATGGATATCGACGAATTTAGTCTGAGTCTGGATCGAGCCAAAATTGATATTACACGACAAGCGAAGCTATGAGAGCCAACGTTCCAAATTTCAAGTCAATCCGAGTTTGTATGTTCATATTATGATTGATACAAGATTAGATAGAAACAGCCTCGCGTTCGACTCGCTCAGAACGACTCACTCCGCATAAGCCAACTTCGACTCGCTCCACCGCGCATCCATCAAGAGAGTCTACTTCGACTTGCTCCATTCCACATTCATCAGAGAGTCTACTTCGACTCGCTCCATTCCACATCCATCAAAGAGTCTACTTCGACTCGCTCCATTCCACATCCATCAGAGAGTTCGCTTCGACTCGCTCCACTACACATCCATCAGAGAGTCTTCTTCGACTCGCTCCATAGCCTTCACAGAACCATTGTTTGACTCCATCTAGTTCGACTCCATCTAATTCGACTCCACCAAAGAGCCACGTCACTGAGTCGAATGGAAGCGAGTCGAAACAGAAGCGAGTCGAAGGGAACAAAAACGAGTCGAAGGAAACAGCCTACCGAGAACCTCATTTCGTATCGATCATATCTCCCAATCTACAAGTCCAAATGCTATGAAATTTTCACAGAAGACTACGTGCATGCTAAAGAATTTCCACGCCAAATTTCGACTCCATTGGATGAAATCTTGATCGAGTCGAAATCTGTTCGTGTCGATCACGGATCGGACCGAAACTTCACGGGCTTGGGCGTGCGGTCCTGGTCACGTGCCAGAGAGGGTCTCCCGAGATCTGAGCGAAATATCAGCCTCCTACATCTATAAATAGACCCCCAAGGCCAACAGAAAAGGGGTTCTTCTTCTTCTTTGAGATCTCCAACGTCCAGACTCTGCCAGATCCATATCCAAACTCCATTGCTGCTGCCACCAACGAATTCCATTGCTGCAAATCATAAGTATCTGCTGTAATTCATTGAATTCACTTGTAAACATCAAGGAAAGATCAATAAAGCAAACTACTTCAGAGTGGACGTAGGCAAGATCGCCAAACCACTATAAATCTAGTGTCTCTGTCTACTTCTTTCTGTTTTAAGTTTATTATTCTTCATTTTTATCCTCTATAATACCTAGATCTGAGATCTGTGATTATATATTGCTGATTTGTGTTCATACACGGGTGCTTTCATGACATTTGGGGTTTGTGACCATTTTTGGCGCAAACAACATACTCATAAAATGGTTTAAGCATATTCACTAAAACTTAGGGATATTTCTTGTTCAAAACCATGTTATATGGAGATATAAATGATACACAACTCATCTCCTTGCATAAATCTCTTTTATCCTATAAATATCTCATTTGTAGATCTCCAAATCTATTTATAAACTCTTTACAAATCACCAAGTTAATTCAAAAATCTCCTTTATAAATATGAAACCATTTATAATTCTTTGATAAAGATCCGAATCATTTACAAAACTCTTTTCCAATTCCAAGATCTCTTTTTAATTTATAAAACCCCTTTAATAAACTTCCTTTTTTTTAAACCAACTCCCTATATGAACTTCTATCGATAAAGTTCCTTTGATACAACTAATAATTTAAAACACCTTTAACTACCAAGTTATTATTTAACATTCTTCGTTTAATTATTTTTAACCTTTATTCAAAATAATAACTTTAGAATATGCTTAATAATATATTGAATTAACTATAAACAATATTATAGCAATAACATATTAACTTAAAAATATAATAAAACAATTAATTATAAATAAAAATTAACTTATAAATAATAATTTACTTTAAAATAAAATTGTTAAAAAATAACTTTGTTAATGATTAATTAGCTTTTAAACAAGTAATTACAATATAACTAATATTATTAAAGCAATAATTAAATAACTTTGGAAAAATATTATTTAATAACTTTATAAAATATTATAAAAAATTATAAAGTAATTAACCTTTTATTATTATTAAAACAATGATCAATTATCTTTTTAAAACATTATTAATAAGTAAAAATTATCTTTAAATTCTTAATAAAAATTAATAATTAATAATGATCATCTTTAAAATAAATTTATTAAATAATTAAATTTTCAAATTAGGAAGGGGCTTAGCACTTTAATGGTACTTAATCAAGTCATCATTAATTCCATTACTGTCCACATTATAATCCATGTATTTACATCACCTCCCATATGTAAATTAAACTCATAATTAACAATTGATTATGAATATAACACTTATCAAATAGTAACAAATTAGAATGTAATCAAGTGTCCATTCTAATGTAATAGCATAATGGGTTTATTTTCTGCTAAATAAATATCCAAATTTAACATTTTCAGTTAATAATAGCAGAACGGGGATTTATTCTGCTAAACGGATGTCCATTTAATTTAATTAAGGGAACAATGTTTTATCCCACTAAATAAATATCTAATTACCATTTTCAATCCATTTTAACTCAACAGTAATTTATTTGGCCAAATAAACATCAATAATTAAGGTTCATAAATTTAAATGACGTTATTAATCAACATAACATAATTTAAATCCTGTTTGTTTTCATATGTTATAATTTTATACTTGTCCAAAGCTATCAATAAGTTATACTACAATGTTCTACTCATCAATACGAGTCCAACACAAAAATCTGGAGGTTAATCGGGTTTCAAACGAGAAAGTTATTACATTTCAAAGTTTATAACATTTATAATTATTTAAATGGTAAAAACAAATATATATTTCTCATCATCCCCAAATGGGCCGAGCCTGCTTCCCAAACCAACCTAATACGCACAGTCCCTTCTTCCCAAAATCCTCATCGAAAACTCCCTGTGCACGAAATCAAATGCACAGGTGCATATGCACATCCATCGCGGCCACCGAATCTACGAATAACCCCGCCGTCACGTCCGCCCCGCCATACTCACCACACCAGCGCCGTTCGCCTACCCTCCGATCTCCCTCACCACCCGAGCATCCAACCCAAAACCCAACTTGCCCAGGCTATAAAACGTGTGACACTTTTTGACGCCGAATTCAACCAAAATTTCAATATTTGAACGCCTCTCCGTCTGATCACCAATCCAAGCTCCAAATCAAAAATTATTGCCCATGTCAAATGTTAACCCATACTGTAATTTCCAAACATCACCGTTAACCATCACCAATAGCAGTTGAACTCACACCAAAGGTACTGCATTGCCATACAAACTCGATGATGCATATGGCGTCGATCGATTCGAAGTGAATTAAGAGAATTTAAATTTCGAAATCTATGAACATATTTTTCTTCTTACTAATTTTCAATGATAACTCGATCGACGCTAGATAAAATCGAGTGCCGTCAATTTTTAAAAATAGTATGGATCGATATGAAAAACTTTCATATTGATCGATTAGGCTAATTTTGAGTAGAATGGGAGATTATGATTTTTGAATGGAGGTTAGAGTTTGTTTTTCCTAATTTTTTTTGAATGTTACAGAGGTAATGATCAAAATGGGGAAGAAGCAAATGCTAAACCCAAATGTGCTCTTCCCGGGTATTTATATAGGTTCGATCATTCACTAGGGGAACAAAGAGGACAAGAGGCAAGGGAGACAATGAAACGAAATGGTGGCTTGGTTGAAGAAGGTGGTCCTGTGATTTAAAGCAAAGGGGGCAGTAGGTGTACTTGCAAGTGTATATAATTTTTTTGATTTGATTAGATTCGGGTACCCCGACACATAATAGCATGTCTACGAGCCACGAACGATAGAAAACATAATTCTATTGTGTACAGAAAGGTGATGCGATCACAAAACAGAAATAAAACACACTGGTTACCATTCTCTGTTGAATTCAAAAATACCAACGTTCGTAGTAAAATAGATTAAACGGTAATTTAAATATTTTCCAAATTAAAAATTAGGGAAAAACTATATAAATTAAATTAAAAATACGTCATTGAAAATCAGCTCTCAGTTTGAAACATAGATTTTATTATAAAAACCCTAAATTGAATATTTAAAACTAATTAAATATTTCAAAAATCAAAGTGATGAAATTCTGGGTCATTACACTCCCCCCTTAAAAAGAATTTCATCTATAAAATTTCACCACATGAACACCCAGTACTATTTATATGTCTGTATGATGTTCATAAATCATCGTATACAAAGTCTGGTTCAATCACTACTCGAATACATAACATTCCTTCCGAACTAGTACCACTTACCCGATTCTCTAGTGTGGACTCCGATCAGGCTCCTCGATTGGAACTTCTGTTCTCCTTACCTAATCATTTACTATGATAGAAAACTTTGGTCCCATACTATTAACCATAAAATTTACTTAAGTATAAAGGTATGAAAGAAGGTTCATAAAAAGTGCTGCGCTCCACAAGAATTGAGGACATAGGTTTCGCTAAAGTTCAAAAGTAGTGTTTCGAAGGTATTGAGATAGCTTTCGAAGGAGTTAGGATGGAGTTGCAAGTGCCTGGTGCACTTACAAGTGTCAAGCGAAACAAGAGCTTTCGAAAGAGGTAGAAAAGAAACCAAAGTTACCCTTACGCCTCATCTAGACCTTTCGATGCAGTTGAATCCACATATATGAGAGAGCCTAGTATGGGTTTGAAACACCTTTCAAAGGTGTTGGACAACAGATTCACGCACAATAACCAATTCCTTCAAGATAGTGGATTTCACCGTTGTCAACCTACTACTTGAAGATATATTTCCAGTGTGCACCTTTTGAAAGTAAGAACAAGTCTTTCGAAATGGTTGGAACCTTTCGAAAGCATAATGGAAACTCCACATGAAAGCTGAGTGACCTTTCATCCTTTCGAAACTATGCATAAGCTCACCTTTTCTCATACTTGCCACAACATAGCAACACAGAGTTGAGAGCGCGCCTACCTCTTTCGAAGAAGTCGATAGCAATCGAGTCCTATTTAAAAGCAAAGTAGAAGGGAGCCCAAACTGTAGTGGCAACGCAAGGTCATCAAGGTAATCCTTTGAACTAGGTCAAAAGGTCCGAGGGTGAAGGCGAAAGAACGAATGAGAAAGAATAGGAGAAAGGCCTTTCGACCACATTGTAAGGATGCACGCGAAAGGTTGGAGGAAGGCCTTTCGACAGCATTGAAAGGATGAAGGCCGAAGGTGGTCAACTTGCATCTATAAATACGACTCTAGGGGCCCGAGTTAGGGGACTGAATTTTTGGAATTCTAAATTCTCTCCCTTAATTCATAGCAAATCAAACCTTTATAACCCTAAATCAATTTGAGGAGAAACTCTCTTGCATGTAACTCAATTTGGATAAATGGAAAAAGTGGAAGTGCATGGATTCAATATAGATTTTGAATATGAGAAAGATCATTTCGACCATTAGCTTGACTAATAACCAATTGCACATGATGCTTACTTATTTTCTTAACTACTATTTGACTTATGCGATGCAATGGGATCAATTTAGATAATGTATATTCGAATCATATTATCATCTCATGCTATCAATGTTAAATTATGATGATGATGATGATGTTTTGATGTAAATAAGTTCATGGAACTTATACTGTCCAAAATGTTATTCCATTGCATATTGAATATAGAACTTGTATATTGTACATTGAGCCCATTTTAAAAGAATAAACACCCTTTTGACCTGATCGAAAGGGGCATTTTGAAAGAGACTCGATGCATGAGTATTGAGTTATGTTTGTTGGTTGGATATCTTCGATAGGATCTAGGATATTTCAACATATATAACCCTTGTTAGCAAGAAAACTTGTCAACACCCCAAAATAGAGTTTAGGGAATAAGCGATTCCTTCGAAACCTGTTTGCGCCAAAATTGGTCACAAACCCCGAATGTTGTGAAAGCACCAGTGTATGAATATAAATCAACAATATTCACACACAAACCTCAAATCTAAGCAAACAGAGTATCCCAATTCAGAAAATGATGAACATAAACACGAGATTTATAGTGGTTCTGCGATCTTGCCTACGTCCACTCTGAAGTTGATGATTTTATTGATGTTCTCTTGATGATTACAATTTCTTCTGATGTAGTACAACTGATTATATGATTACAATCTGAATCTAAGGAAGCAGTGGTGATTCTGAGTAAATCTAGCAGACTTTGGGCGCTCTTTAGTTCTCAAAATTGTATGACCCCTTTTCTGAATGACCAGAGGCTCTATTTATAGGTGTAGGAGGCTGATATTTTTCCTAAATTGAGGGGAGACCAGTTCTGGTACGTGAGGGGGCCCACCTGGCCGAAATCTGGAGATCTGGGCCCACTTTGGGATCGATTCGACCCTTGGTTCGAATCGATCAAGAAAGTGTCCAATTGAGCTGAAACTTGGCGTGGACATTCTTCTATGCATACGCAAGCTCCTGTGAAAATTTCATAGCATTTGGACTTGTAGATCTCTAGTTATGATCGATTCAAGGTTGTGTTCTTCGTCTTATGGATTCGTTCGAATCGATGCATTCGAATCCATAGGGTCGAATCCATGCTTCTGCATGTGAAGATGGTGACGTGGTGCGTGTGCTTCGGGTCAATCCCCCTTTTTCTTCGAGTTTACTGGGTCTAATCCTTGGTTTTAGCTGCGTGGACTTGGTGGATTCGAGGTGATCGATTCGAAGACGCGCTTCCTTCGAATCGATTGGACCGGCGTTCATTCGAATCAACCAGGGTATGCCACCATTGATCGATTTGAATTTGCTTCAACAGGGTGGATACAAACATATCTGTGTATATGGAGTCGCTGCATAGCTTTCTTCGTATCTATCCCAATGGTCTCCGGTTGATCGATACGAATAGAAGGTTGCAGAATGGATTCGAAGAGGAATATGTTGATGGATACAAAGTAGGATGTCTTCATGGATCTGAGTGATGGATACGAAGCTTGACCATCTGAATGGATTCGAAGGACCTTAAGTTTGATGGATACGAACCTGATGAAGGCGAGGCTATTTACCTTTCGATCGATTCGAATGCCATGGTTTCGTACAGGGGTAACTTGATGGATTCGAACTAGCGATGTCTTGGATGGATTCGAACATGAACCCTGCCGATGGATACGAAGAAGACGATATCGATGGATTCGAAGTAAGGCAGGGATGATGGAATCGAATGATGGCTACACTGATGGATTCGAACATAGATTCTTCTAACTTGCGTTGATCATAACTTGAACATACGGACTCGGATTGACTTGAGATTTGAAACGTTGACTCTCATGGCTTAGCTTTTCATGTCATACCAATTTTGGCTCGATCCGGACTCGGACAAAATTCATTGATATCCATGGTAAAACAGTGTATAACGAGCTTTTACGACGAACTGTCTTTAGTTTTCCAGTCAACTTTTTGGTGTCACGGCCTTGCCAAAAGGCGGGATAACAAAACCTCCTTTCGAACAGATGAAGATAGTTGATACCTTTCGATCAAATAAAGATAGTTATAATTCCCTTATTAATACCTTTTGACTTAGTCGTAACACCTGAACTCCTCTTCAGAAACACCTTTTGATCTAGTTCAGTTAGTTTCGTTTTCCTTTCGAAACCACCCTTTCGAAGTAGTTGTGGTGACCCAAGGGTTGGTCCTAATGATTTACGGGTATGAGTTGAATTAAAAAGGTTTTGACTTCTTGGAAATTAGTGTTTTAATAACTCGAGGTTGGAACCTAAGGATCTAAGGACATTAATTGAACTAATAAGGTTTCGACTTCCTCGAAAGATGACCTTTCAATCAGGTTGACATAAGCAGATCATAGACAGAATCTCATAGGAATATTAGATCAGTAAGCATATCCAAGAATTTCATAAACTTGTTTTGAACAATATATTCCTTTCCACTTTGAAACTTAAGTATACAAAGTAGTCAAATCCCCAATCTAATTTGAGAATTAGGGTTTACAAATTTAAGAAAGTACAAGAAAGAAGTGAGTGATTTTGGATCCCCTCAACTAGACCCCTAGGGTCTTATTTATAGGTATGGGTTGGTATCTATCAAATCAGTCCTTTCAACTAGGTCAAAGGGCGGCCTTCGAGACCTTTCATTGCCATTCACATTAGGGCATCCTTCTGCCTTGTCTTTAAATGGACTTAAGTGCTTTCGACTTCATCGAAAGGGGTAGGTGGGCTTCTCCACTTTATGTTGCTGTTTTGTTGCAGGTAAGAAAGGGTATGAGCTTTCAGCTATGTTGATAGGTAAATTTTTAGGGCTTCGAAGGTGTTGAGACGCTAAAGGTTCTAAAGCAAAAGGTAGCTTTCGATGGCGTACTTGCTGATTGATGTGGAGCTCCATCCTCTAGTGTAGGAGATTGCAATTTTGAACCATAGTAAGCTCTTATTTCTCAATTTTAAATGGTTTTGATCGGTTCTAAAGGCTTATTTATGCTTTCGAAGGGGTTACTTTGGCAAAACATTCTTTTGTGGAATATGGATGAAGGAGAAACCCTAAGTTTCAGAAGGTTTGGCATGCATGTAAATGGTAGTAATTTGTTTCCTTCGAAAGGTGTTCCTCAACTTATTCAAAGCATCTTCATGCATGCGGAAGCATACGTTTCAAAAGGAAGCAATTGAATCGAAAGGGTGCTTTCATCCCTTTCAACCCCTTCGAAAGCTTATAGCACATCCAACTTTTGCTGTAGATTCCCTTCGACTCCTTCGAAAGGCTTTGCTGACACTATCATCTCTTGTAAATCTTCCTCTTCTATTCATCTTGGTTTCGACAAGGTTGAAGTGAGAATTGGTGGTAACACTTGCCACCCCTACGAAGGGATGCTCTTGACTTTTCAAGTCAACAATTTCACAACCCATAAAATTTCCTGGCTTTTGATATTTCCAAATAGATCATGACCATTCTTTTAAATTTGATCGGACGGCTTTCTTTGCATCTACTACTTTTATAAATTGCGCTTTCTTCTTCTCTTTTTCGTTTACCTAACAGAATCATGGTGTGAAAAAGGTCTCTAAGAAACCTGAACAAAACACAGCCCCAAAGGTATAATCTTCTCCAAAGAAGGTCAAATCGTTTCGAAACATTCTCTAATATCTTCTCAGGATGAGGTTGATACCATTCTGAACGACTTTCGCATCACTGGGGTTGAAGCCATTCCCCCTAGCGATAGCGATACCATTCAAAATCCTCTTAAAGGATACTTCGCTTATACTGCATTCATATTTGGCATGGTGGTTTCCTTCCCTTCCCAGATTTCTTGTTTAAGTTCTTGACCCACCTGGGCATTGCTCCTATCAAGTTATCACCCAATGTTTATACATACCTTCTCTCTTTGGAATTTATGGCTTTAGAATCAGGCATTCCTTCGTTAAATGCTGAAGTTCTAAACTATTTGGTTCAGCTAGTCAAACTTAGCAATCTGAACAACCAGATTTTAGAGCTAATCCCCCCAAAAAACTAAACTTAGAGGGGGTAAATAAATTTAGAGACTGGGAGATGCAATTCTTCTTCATCCAATGCTTTCCAAACATTAATATAGTCTTTTCTTCTCCTTCTAACTCGATCATAGTCTTTATCTTCATTCAACTAATTTCTTTCACTGATCTATGACTCTTTATCAGGTCCTACTACTAAAGATCTCAATGATGAGGATAAGAGAACTGTAAAGTTGTTGATTGCTTCTTCAAGTGGCATCGAAAATATGCTTACACTGTTGACTCCATCAAATCTTTGGAAACATTCTCTTCTCCCTGTCGGTCAAAGAGTCCTGGTCAACTCCATCCCCCTATTCAACATACTTCTCAGAGCAAACACATCTTTTCTTTGGGTGATCCTAAGAACTTCTCTTATATGTCTCCAATTTTCCCATATCACCCTAGTAAGCATAAACGTAGTACTTGCAGTTTATTGTTATGTTACTTCTTAAATTAATTTACTAACTTATAATTTTTTTTTGAATTTTCAGCAACTGCTCCTCGGGTCGAATCAATCGCAAGCGATCCAATTCTCCCAACTTCTATGTCTAGTGCATCATTCCTGACCCAAGCCATCGCTAGATCGAAGATGATCCCCAAAAGAAAATTGGGTGAGATAGCTTCAGTGGGCCCATATTTTAAGAAAGCTGGGATTATCAAAGTTGCATCTTCTCTATCGCCAAAAGAGGGCGAGACTGTCGATGTTGGAAAAACTTTATAGAGTTCTATTCTTGAAGCTCCTATTGATCATTCCAAAACAACTCCATTAAAGGACGATCCCCTATCTCGCATTGTCATTTCATGTTCTCCTCATGTCATCGAACAGATGCAAAAATATTTAGGAACTTCAACCCCCTCTCAGGAGTTGAACCCTTCTGGACCCATATAACCAGTTCCTTCTAATGATATTGAGAAAATGGTACAATCCATCTTGAACTATTCATCCTTTACTTCTATTCACCCACCTTCTTCTGTTCCTAACCCGATAGGTCACTTCGATCTCTAATAGAGCAACAACTTCTGGTACGTTTCATATCATTTAACATCCTTATTATTATTTCTCTCTAAATGCTGACTTATGCCATACTTTTCCTTTCAGATTTCTAAAAGCTGCCTCACTCTTTAAGAAAGTGCATCAAAATCTTCTGCTAAGACATCCAGGCTTCAAGAGGAAATCTCAACCTTGAACAGCCAGATCATCTCCCTATCTACTGACAAAAATAATGCTCTGAAGGAACATGAAATAATGGGAGCATCTCTTGCTCAAGCAGAGTCTACTATTTCTGAAGAGAGGAAAGCAAATGTAACACCCCGCCTCTATACCCATATCACCTAAGAGTATTATTATGTAATACGATCGAGTAATATGGAGAATGAGGCGATGTGGGTGTTTCCAGAATAGAACAATGCAAGAATAACATCAACACATATAAATAGATCACATCATACTCTAACGAAAGCAAATAATGTATATTACACATTTTAACATCTCATAAAATATCCAAATTTATTTTGTACATTTCAAACCATTTAATATAAATATACAACTATATCAATTTCTAATACAAACGAATACATAAATCAGTTGACTCTATCATCCCATCACCTCATACCCAAAACTATATCAACTAAACCTGCAATAAATCCTCGGTTTGACCCGAGTATTGTCGATAAAAACAAACCTCGAGTCAGGCTATTTTTAGATGTAGGTTCATAGGTCACTATAAAATTTTATAATCAATAGTAATTAAAATATAAATATTCGGACTTCGTTTGTTTAAAAAAATTTCAAAACTCGTCATTTATTAAACAATTTTTAATTCACAAAATCTTCAAAATTATTCTATTTATATATTTTTCCAAAATCATCCATCTTTCAAATTTTAACATAGGAGCGTTAAAGTAAATCAAAATGCATTTCAGAGATTAAATTGATTTTATCATGGGTAGAGAATAGGATCATTCAACAAGGAAACTAATTAATGTCATTGAACTTCTGTAAATAATTTGCAGTAATAAAACATAATTTCCACCTCTGTAAATCAACTGTTTAGGGCAACAAATCATAACATTTTTAAATGAAATTTTTACCAGCATCTAGAAATTGAGTTGGAAACAACATAACCAAATTTTAGAATTTTTAGATTTTTCTACAATTTAATATAAATTAAAAAGCAACAGGCGTTTTCTGCCTAAATTGCACAGGAAAATCTTGCGGAAATCACAACATTTAACATATCAAAACTAAATGAAAATTCATGAAATTTGGGACATAGGTGATGAAATATGTCAGGAACAAAATATCAAAATTTGGGAATTTTTGAATTTAATATGAATTTTATAGTGAAGAGGATTCTAAAACACAAAATTTATCAAAACTCAACCACATCAACAAATATCACCACTAATCATTTTTGCCAGTATATAAATAAAAGATATTCATAATAAAAAAAGATAAGAGTGTATGGAACTCAACCGAAAAATTTAAAGCCAAAATAAAATGATTTGATACCTAAAATCACTCTTTTAACAAACGTCTTTTCCATTGTTCATAGAACATAAAATAAACTCAAATCTAACAATTCCTTGGTCATCCAAACTTGATCAAAATTGAACTTTGATAACTTGCAGTGGTGTAAATAAGTATTGAGAAGCTCTATTTAAAGTTTCATAATTTTTGGATATATATTTGATTTTATTTTGATTTTAGAATAGAGGACGGTTTGGTTTGCCTTTTCATGTTGTAAGAAGAAAATGAAAAGATAAGAAGGAGAATGAAACGTGAATTGTGTTCATGAAGCAAAATGAACTTTCTAGACTTAGAATCATCTAGATTTAGGTTTTCATGAAGTGAATTTAGGCTTGTGCCTCTCAGAAGTTCTAACCCATTTTATTTCAATTCATTTCTTTTCATACTTAATCACTTTACTAATTATATTTTCTTCAATTTAACCACTTTCAAAAATTATTATACTCCATTGATTCATTTACGATTCCTTTCCATTTATTTCCAAAAGCTAGGGGGAAAATTAGATATGTTGTAACATCCCGATCTTTCGACGCCCGAACGTCGACATCAATACAACCACTGTATCAACTGTCGAACTATCGAATGCCGAAAAACCGAATTGTTAGGGTTGAAAATGAAGAGGTAGAAGAAGAAAGAAAGAAGTAGAAACAACAACAATATCAGAATCTCACATTCGCAGTGGAACAGTATATAATAGATGAATGAATAATCTTTATAACAAAGAACTATATCAGTTTATACAATACATCATCAGAATTTACAACAACAACAAACATCACTGGACAATTATATAAACTTGTCCACATAATACACAGTGGAATAATACTAGTATAAGTGATACGTCTCGCATCCAGCTCGCCTCCAGATCTCCAAAGCAATACATCCAGATCCAATTGATAACCTGATTCTAGGCTGCCCGTGTGGAAAATTATGGGCACCTAGAGTTTAGAAAGGGAACAATAAACTCCAGGTCAGTCGTGGGACTGGTGTGAGATCCTAAAAACAGTTATTTTCACAAAGAAAATAAAAGAAATTCGCAATGTTTTCAGAAAATGAAACTACCATAAGACCTCCCACCACACACACAATGCAATCGCAGACTTGGAGGAGATTTCTTCTTATGATAGTCAAATATGCTTAATACGAGAAAACTCTTTTGATATTATTACTAGTGCATAGTGTGAAAATCCTTTCGAAAATATAATATTAATCTTAGCCAGCATAGGTACCATTATACTATGCCTACTATAGCTGCCACCTGAGGTGATAGGTTATACAAATTGCAATCGTAAAGGGCTCGTATTGTTTTTTTGGATTTCCAACGAATGGTCAGGCTAACGAACTTCCTACTGCCCCATGGGTACGCCTCTGGAGGGACGTCCCGAGAACTAACTAGCTCTCTGCCAACACAAGACCGGGTTACCTCTTACTAGGTAACTACTACACGAGTATGCCACCCCCCGGTCGTTTGCGACCTTTATCCGAGGGACCTCGATCACAAAGCTACAATCACACAGTAAATGAGATTGGAGCAACCACACAGGTAAAATATCTAGGCTCCATACCATGATACTACCTTTTTCCAGTAGGAAATGACATACCCTAAAGGGTGCGACCCTCATAACCTTGCCACATCTTTCCTATTTCGACCATTTCCAGGTTGTGAGGTTCAATGAGGTCTCGTCCACAAAGCTACGCTTTACACGAAAGCCTTGCTTTGATCCACAAATGATCAACAACACACAGGAGCACTCAGCTTGCCAAACTACCAAATTAGGAGTATATCACAAACAACCTTCAACTACATAACCTTTGAGCTCGTACGTCTCAGAGAAGGGTGTTAAGCTAAGAGAATAAATTCTACGCCACCAAACAGAAATGTATTTGAAAGAAATCTGCTTTATATCTCAAAGTGTAGTGTCAAACATACATCCATACAAGTCTGTTCCGGGTTCGAACAGAACCGAAGGCTTTTCCAAAGAAGCCCTTGAAAATCCGGTTTTCAATTGCAACCCACAACATCGTATCATTATTCGAAATGGGTTATATGACACAAAGTCCTCTCCCGGCTAAACCGAATAATGAGCGCTTGTTTTGAAAACAAATTCAAGTGCCATTTCAAAGGCCAACATTGATAGTCGGTTATTTAACTATCAAACAACATTCACAACAATCATCAGATTTGAATAATTTTCCCAAATTATTTATTTTCAAAATATCTTGCAAGATATATATTTTTCCACACTTCAACATTTTGAAAACCAATTTCAAATGACTTTTCACTCGCGGAATAAAATTCCCGATATTATTTATTTCCACTGTGAATTTACATTTCCAAATATTCACTTTCAAACACCAAATCAAATTCCAAATTGATTTCTAATTTCTTTTCAAGCACCAAATTAATTACAAATTGATTTCTAAGTTTAATCCCAAATACCAAATCATTTTCATTCAAAACACCAATCAATTTTCATATTGATTTTCCAAAGATTTATTTTCAATACCAAATCAATTATCAAATTGATTCCTGATAATTTATTTCCTTTTTAAAATAAATCCCTTTATTCTTTCCAAATTATTTAAAATTCCATTTCCAATGAATTCTTCAACTTTTAAAAACTATTATTCAAAACCCATTTATTAATATCTTTTCCCATATTTTGGAAATAATTTGATAAGATTTCAAAAATCAACTTTATGCTTTTAAATTTCTTCTTTTTAATTCACCCAATTCTTTCAAAAAGGTATTCAGTTAAAATTTCCTACTTTAATTTCAAAAATCCAATTTTATTTATTTCTGGTATCCAACGATACCAAAAATACATTCGACTAAATTATAACCTTCAACAAATTCAATCATCAATATAATCATTCACAGATTATCAATAAATCATCACACAACATATGAAACAAATTCAAACAATATATGAAAAAAATTCATACAACATATGAAACAAATTCATACAATTTGAGGAATCCAGTTGGATCCCTCCAACCTGTTTCCCTACATCCACAGATGTTAGCACAACAATTAAATACCAATTCCACTTCGAGGTGGAATATCGCGGTATATGAGATTTATAAAATATCATCCGCTATTATAAGGCGCATAGGGTCTCATCCGCTATATAATGCGGGAAGTCAACAACTCCAAATATATATATATATATATATATATATAATATCACATCCAAACAATCAATCAATCAATAACTGAAATTCCAATTTTAATTTGAGTGAGAAGATCTCACCTTTGTTTACGCATGCAACCCATTTCCATTCCCGACTTGTTTTCTTTATTGTATTAGACCTTGTAAACAATTATATGATTTTTATTAATATTCGAATAAATCGAACAATTAAATTTTCCTATTTGATAAGTTTAATTAACCAATAGTTTTATTTAAACCAATTTCTCCTTTAATAAATTTATTTAGCTAAAAATAAAATTTAAAACTAAATTTCCTGTTTTAGTGTAAACATATAACTTTGTTTTTCTGCTTCTGAAAATAACAGCAGTAATCTATCCTACTGTATATTTATACCTTACTGTGTATTTCCTGATAACCTAATCAATAAGGTAAATTAAAATTTTCAATAAACAAAAAAAATTAACACACAGAATTGCAATCACCTCACTGCCTCCAAAATCGAAGCTGACCTTGCCTACCATGGCCGCACATCACCGAGCTATGTTTCACTATCGCAGCTGCGCCCGATCGCGATACCACCAACATCGAAATTCCTGCTTGACCGCTCGAGATCATTGCGCCGACCTTCTGCTGCTCGACTCGAGAACCCACGCGACCCAAAACCCTTGTCGCGATGGTGCTTGGCTTTGCCCTCCCCAGAAAAGATCGCAACTTCGTGTTGCCCCCCTTCGTGACTTCGAGCTCGAATTAGGGGAACGAACGAACTTGGAGTTCGAATTCAATTTATATATATATATATATATATTCTCGCGAATGAAAATGATAGAGGAGAGGGGATCGAAGAATGTAAAGATGAAAGCTTGGACATTTATTTTGATTTGACCGAAAACGAGCACAATTTGATGTTTTATTTCAAACGACATGGACTTCGGCCATTTGATTTTATTTCGTTCTAATTGAAGATGAAAAGGAGATAGGGTCGAGAGATATTTTTTTTCTTGCGTGAGAATGAAGGCAGGAAGTGATAAGGAAAGAAGCGTACGAGGGAAGCCTATAGTCATAAAACTGATGGAAAAGAAAAGTTTATGTGAAATAATTTCAACTGCAGTTGACTAGTATAAATATTCAATTTAAATTCAAACTCAAATCGTTCCGATAAAGGCAACTAAAAATCTTGACTTCCTATCGAGGTGTGCCGCTAGGCGTTTATAATGTTATACTCCTATTCCGAATGCAATGGAAAAGGTTTTGAGTCCCAATTCGATCGTATGGAGAAGATAGCATTTTGAACCCAGTTATTAAATAAAATTTCGATATATTTTTAGCGCGTTTATATCTCATACACTCACACAACCACTCCAATCATTACTAAAATTGAAATCCAATAATAATACAATATTACAGATCCAATGGAACTGGTTTCGTCGAATTCCGAGACTGTGCCTCGGAAGGCTATTTTTAAATATCGATTTAAACGATATAATTTCAAAACTAAACAAAACAGTTTCAAATCCAGCTTTTAAAAGTTCTCTTACCTCTAGTATCATCAATATAAATTTTCTAAGCCTTTAAAATATCTTTAACAATCTTAAAACTCCAATTTCAAAATTTTACCGAACTTCCAAAAAATTAAATTCAAAAATTTAATTACCAAACAAACAATGATATTTGAAATTTAAATTAAACTATCTTTCAGATATTAAAAATCAATTAATATTCTGATTTCCAATGTCAAAAATTCAGGGTCGTTACATTCTTTTCCCCTTAAAAGAATTTCGTCCCGAAATTACAAGTTAAGAAGAATGATCCTCAACCCATTTATCATTTTCCCAAAACCAAACAATTTTATCAAATTCTCAAACCAATTTTCTCATCATAACCACACTATCATCCTTATTAATTTTCCAAACATTTTCATCATTTCAAGCAACTTTATTTTACTTCACAATTCAAATTTAAATTTAAATTCAAATTTTAAATTATCCAAAATTTCTCAAAAAATTTCTAACTCTCTAAATTTTCGAGAAATTTCACCAGCGTCTCCTTTGCGCGGCTAGCTCAATACAACTACAAAATGTCCCTATGGACCCCAGATTTCAAAAGAAAAAGAAAAGCCAAGCGGCTAGAACAAAAATCCAATCAAATTTCATACAGAAATTTTAAATACATACCTTTTTTTGAGAAATTCAAATTTACCTTCGAAATCTAAATCCAATTCCATTTTCCTATAGCCTTCATAATCCCTATATACTTTACTTAACAGCAATGGCCAAATTTATTTAGTGTATTCCCAATACCAATTTTACTTAAGAACTTCACTTTTCATTTCTTAAGTTCAATATAGGCACTTTGTATACCCTTATATTATTACTTTCACTATACCACTTGGTTTTAATTTACTTCTATTCAAATTGGATTCCAATTCCATATAAAATCAATTTGCTTCAATTACTAATTCATTTTAAATATAAATACTTTTATTTCCAAATTTTCATTCAGATTTTCATTTCAAATTTTACTTGAATTCGATTCATCTTTAACTTCGAAGATTGAATCATCCTTACTTTATCTCAAATTCCCATTTTAAATCAGTTGTCGTTAGTGAAAATTTCCAAAAATCTCAAAAAATTTCCAACTCCCAAAATTTTCAGAAAATTTTGACGGAGTCTCTCTTGTACGGAGGAGCTTTTGCAATTTGACAAGAGATATAAATATATATACATCGACCCACACGGTCGGAAAAACAAAAACAGTTCATATTTCCTATTTTTGTTGCGTAGGCGTACCTTTATTTAGCATTTTAAGAAAAGCGGTTATTTTATTTAGCTATTTGCGCAACCAAAATGCAGTTAAACGCCCCCTTGTACCTGTACTTGCTCAATTTAAACACGTAAGTGACATATATAGGAAATCCATTAACATTTTACTCATTTTCAATAACAAACAAGTAGTTTTCGTAAACAATACACTCAAAATTATTTCCATTAGCAATTTATCAAGTTTCAATACAAATTTAATCGCTTTCATCTAATTCACATACCATTTCTATTCAATTACAGTGATTTACAATGCAGTTCCTTACATTCAATTCATTTTTAAGCGAAATGTCACGGACGGAAATTTTCGACTTTCGAAAATTCGACATCGATACTCACTTTATCGACTGCCGAGCCATCGAGTGCCGGAAACTCCAATAGTGATGGTTTAAGAAAGAAGAAAAGGGCAGAAAAAGAAGAAAAGAGTATAAGAAGAAGAAAGAAGAACAACAGAACAACATCAGATACAGAAACAATATCAGAATCTTACACATCGCAGCGGAACAATATATAATAGATAATTACTAGTCTTTTAAAACAAAGAACTATGTCAGTTTATACATACATCAATCATAAGAGTCAATATACAACAATGGACAGTTATATAAACTTGTCCTCATACAGAATACACAGCGGAATAAATACTATCAGATACAAATACTACGTCTCGTCACCCAGCTTATCTCCAAAGCTCCAGAATAACCTGATAACATAACTCTAGGCTGCCCGTGTGGAAATTGGTGGGCACCCAGAGTTTAGAAGGGAACAATAAACTCCGAGTCAGTCATGGTGACTGGTGTGAGATCGTAAAACAGTTATTCTTCACAAAGAAAATAAAACAAATTCGCAATGCTTTTGGAAAATGAAACTACCATAAGACCTCCCACCACACACACAATGCAAACGCAGAATTGGAGGAGATTTCTTCTTATGATAGTCAAAGATGCTTACTACGCAAAATCAAATTCTTTTTGATATTATTATTAGTGCATAGTGTAGAAATCATTTCGAAAGTATAATATAAATCTTAGCCAACATACGACCAGTATCGTATGCTTACTATAGCTACCATCCAAACAGTGGGGCGCCACCATAAGTGAATGATAGGTTCTACAACTAATACCGTACAAGGCTCGTATTGTTTTCTTGGATTTCCAACAAATGGTCAGGCTAAGGAACTTCCTATCCACGATGGGTACGTCCCTGGAATAGACGACCCGAGAACCTAACCGGATCTCTGCCAACACAAGGCCGGGTTACCTCTGCAAAAATAGGTAACTACTGACACGCGTATGCCATCCCCCGATCGTAACCGATCTTCCCGAGGATCCCCGATTCGCAACAAACCACATAATAATAATGCAGAAACCACATAGGTTAAGTATCTGGGCTCCATACCATGATACCACCTCTATCCAGAAGGAATGACATACACTAAGGGGCGCTACTCCCTAGAACCTTGCTGCATCCTTCCTGTTTCGACCATTTCCGGGGTGTGAGGCTCGACGAAGTCTCGTCCACAAAGCTACGCTTCCTACAAAGCCATGCTTCGGGTCAAACAAATGATCAACCTATGATCACAAAGATATAAGATCAAACAAATGATCATATCGCAAATGATCAAACACTGATCATTTCACAGCAACACTCAGTATGCCACGTTACCAAATTGGGATATATCGCTGATAAATTTCAACTACATAACCTCTGAGCTCGTACGTCTCAGAGAAGGGTGTTAAGCTAAGAGAATAAATTCTCCGCCACCAACAGAAATGTATTTGAAAGAAATCAGCATTATATCTCAAATTGTAACGTCAGACACACAATCCATACAAGTCTGTTCCGGGATCGAACAGAACCGAAGGCACTTCTCACGAAGCCCTTGCATATCCGGATAAATTTCTAATCACGTCCGGACTTCCTGTCACTAAGGGTGATAAAACCTCTAAACCGGAGATCAGCCGATGTAAAGTAACTCGACGGTAATCCTTCCATTTTCAAAAATATCCGGTCGGTAATTAAACCAACTCGAAACGTTCAAAAAGACGAATTGTTATTTAGTTTATAACGTTTAAACAGAATCAGCCACAGAAACACAGAATAATAACAATGAATTAAAACAAATGAAATCTTTATTTCATTACTATAAATCTTTTTGAATACATTAGAGTTTATACAATTTTAATATTGATACAGCGGAATATCTTAAAATACAATTTTCTTCTGAAACTAAAAATGGTTCTTTACTCTCACTCTCTAACTTCGCTGCCTGAAAATCTTCAAGCTGTAAAAATACTCGGTATGACCCGAGTATTATATTCAAAAGAAAATAATACACAGGTCAGTCTAATTCAAACCAGTTTATGAGTGCATAGAGACAATAATAATCAAATAGACGATAGTCACAATAATTCCCGTCTATCCAATCCTTTTAACAAAGAAATCGGATAACGAAAATTTTAACACTAAACAGTGTTAAACAATAAATCAGCAGATTTAAATCATCAACAGAGATAAATAAACAATTTATCAAATCGACTAAATCAATTTAAAACAATTGAAATTGTCACTTTAAAACCATCAAAAATTTGATTGGCTGCCGTACACAGCAATAGAACCCAAACTAGCATATGCAACTCACCAACCAAAACTGGACAGATCAAACAAGGGACTACAAGGCGTTTTACAAGCATATGAAATGCAGTACAACATGCAGTATCAAAGGCAACAAGATAGCTTCACAATGCCACAATGAAATAAACTGATATCAACAATATTTGGAATGAATGCAGACAGTGGTCCAGCATGACAAACTTCAAATGCACAATATCTCTAACACAAACCCAGACTCATGAACTTGAACCAAGACTTGTCAAAGCAAAACTGTAGTCAAGAAGGCCGAGAACCACAGACCACAAACATACATCAGTGATACAATGGACAAATAGTGCCAACTCAAGCAAGTTAAAACTCAAACTTCAATACTACTGTCTCAGACTACAATATCAAGGACCAAGTTACAGTGCAACCGAGAAGTAACACCAAGACCAAAGACTACAAAATAGTATGCATCAGATCTGAAAGACAAATTTATACACATTGAATTACAAGCTACTTGAATGCTCAAAAACAACATGCACATACATGAAGACTACATGCAAATGGTCAAGTGCCCCAGTTCAAAAATGTACAAGACCATGTTCAAGTGCAGACATCAATGACTGTACAACTACAATGGCAACTACATGCAACTATATCAGATCAGATCAATGTACATGTGTGAAAACTGGAATGAAGAACTCGAATGACCAAAACAACAAAAGTCTGGATGCAATGATCAGATGTACAAATGCACAATTACGGTTCATCAAGGCTACAACATTGAATCATCTACAGGTTCAAATGACCAACCAAAACAATATCAAGTACACTAGCAGCTAACCAACATGTACACATGAATGGCAACATAAATAAAGCATGAATGCTACTGGCGACAAGATGAAGACTACACTGACAAGTGCACACCAACAACATGCAACCATGAACGGATAGACAAGCAACAAATGAATGACCAGAGCACATGACTACAGCAGCTCACAATCAATAATATAACTCAATGCATAAACAAGTGTACAACTGATACAAGTGCAGACATCAACCCAAATAGAAATGACCAGTTGTAACCAAGTGAAGGTCAAAGACAGAGAGCTACATCAACTACAAAATCAAAAGCTAAAACATAATGCAACAGGAAATTCAAGGTTGCAGGCATATGAAATGCAGGTACATGAATAATGAAGCAGTGCAGACTATCATGATCAAAGTGCAACAGAGACAGTGTCAATGGCTAGTGCAGTAGCTACAAATAAGTACAAAATGATGCATGATAAGCAATGGCAAGAAGATGGCCAGAGACGAAGCTCATAGGGGCCAGAAAACCAAAGCAATAAATCATAGTAAAGTCAACAAGAACGTACGAAATCAACATCAAACAAAGAAATCAAATCGAAGCCAAAGACCACGAAAACAAACAAGCAAACGAATTCGAACAGTTCGAATAAGATGTGAGTAACATAAATTACTCACCTTCGCAAATCGGAGCAGTCGCGAATGAGGAACGAAAGTTGGAGCCCTAAATTTCCAAAGCTCTGAGTAGCAGCGAACGAGACGAAGGAAGTCGAACGATGCCCTAATTCGCGAACGCCATTTTTTTTCTTCGATTTATTTTTAGGGCACGAATGAATGAGAGGGAGGCGGGTTCGTGGTTTTAAAAGAGATAACATCGTGATTCCAGGCGTGAGTTATGGCGTGATTTAAGGAGTAGCTGAAAATGGAGGAAACGAAGCCGCCATTAATTTTCGTTCGATTTATTTTGTTTAGGGTTTGTGAATGAATGGGAAAGGGAAAACGGGTAAAGGGTATTAACCAAAATAAGGGGCATTGGGCCGAGATAAATTCAAAGCCCGAAACCCTTTAACAATTTTTTTTTTCTTTTTAATGATGAATTTTTACCAGATAAAATCCCAACACCAAATGTTTTTATCAAACGAATTCCAACTCGATCGAAACTCCTAATAGCAAATATTTGTCAACGTTAATTTTTTTTTTATATGACAATAATTAAATAAATGTGAAGCCCCGGGTTGTTACAGAAATTCAAATTGAATTCAATTAAATTTTATACGCGTTTATACGCCGTGTATTCACAAAACAATTCCGATAAATAAAAAAATTGAAATCCGGTAATAATTCAATATTACGGACCCAATGAAACTGGTTTCGTCAAATTCCGAGACTGTGCCTCGGAAGGTTATTTTTAAATTCGATTTCAAACGATACAATTTCAAACTGAACAAATCGCTTTCAAATTCAATTCTAAAACTTCTATTATCTTCAGTATTATCAATATGAATTTTCTGAGCCTTTAAATTATTTTTAACCGGCTTAAAATTGAAGATTCAAATTTTATTCAACTTTCAATAGATTAAATTCAAAAACTTAATCGCCAATTCATTCTGATAATTTGAAATTCAAGCCAAATCATCATTCAAATATTTAAAATAAATTAAATATTCTCAATTTTAATTGTCGAAATTTCAGGGTCGTTACAATCTCCCCTCCTTAAAACTTTTCGTCCACGAAAAGAAAAGGTCATTAAAATTTCACCGATATTTATACCCTACTCAATTTTTCTAAGTTTGAAACTTATTACAAATAAATGAATATAGGATTCATTCCGTTTGTTTAATCTCATTAGCTTTGTTTATTATTTCCTTTGTTCATTGATTTCTACAGTCAAAACACAAAAGTCTTTTACCAAAAT
This sequence comes from Allium fistulosum, assembly GCA_030737815.1. NCBI lineage: Eukaryota > Viridiplantae > Streptophyta > Magnoliopsida > Asparagales > Amaryllidaceae > Allium > Allium fistulosum. Next base: position 1,106,677,891 of record CM060901.1, read on the forward strand.
TTTCGACTTACAAAACTCAGATTCAAACTTAAAATCCGTCGTGCTAGAGATTTATAAATTATCTCTTCCAAAGCTGTGGACTTTCAAAACATTTCAAAGATCCTCTTCCTTAGTTCATTAAGTTGGAATTTTTGAAATTTTAATTTCAAACTATTGATTCACTATTTACAGTTTGAAAATACTTGCTAACTTGAAATTTAACAAGTCCATCTTCGTTCTCACAGACATTAGACATACGCTGGCCAGGCGCAGGTCTAAAAATCTCCAAGTACTAAACATACTTGCTTCAATTCCCTGTGAAAATACTTTTTAAAAAAATTCTTTTAAAAATGGATATGGAAAGCACGTTCCCCCATGGATCACAGTTTACCCGGTGGTTACGCTACTATCCCAGTAGAATCGCTTGTAACCGTAGATTTCACATCTCTCTTGAATTTCGCCATGGTTGTTGCCATAGATCGCGGTCCACACGTCGGTTACGCTACTATCCCAGTAGAATCGCTTGTAACCGTAGGCATCTCGCCCCTCGAATTTCGCTTGGCATTTAGATTGCAGTTTACTCGGCGGTTGCGCCACTATCCCAGTGGAATCGCTTGTAACTGTGGGCATCTCGCCCCTCAAATTACGCTAACATACATCATAATCAACATGATCCCATCACGAGGGATTCTAGTCCAAATGGACATTCCAACTTATGGAAAATTCTACGTAGCTACGAATTTCAAATGGACACTCATCACGAGTTCCAATACCTTCTCCAATAATAAATGGAAGGTACTTTTCCATATCCTCAGTTTGGAATTGCACAAGCCTGTTTTCAACAAAAGAAGTGCTCTGTTCTTTCTTTTAACCACGGTGAGCAACTCTTCTTATTTACCTATGAGCAAACTCCTATTTTTAGCCTGTTTGATATCTTGAAGCTTTTGTGAGTAAACTTAATCTTTGAACAGTTTTAAATTTATTTGAAAACAGTTCAAACTTCATCTATTGATTGTTTGAATATGCTTCAGTTTGCATATGATGTTGGATGTTCAGTGTTTCTCTACCAAAATTTTATACAGGGTGTATATTTGTTTTAAAACCCAAAAGTCATTTGCTGTTAAACATGGTAAAGCTTTGGTTTGTCAGTTTGATCAAGATGTTTTAACCCTTAAAACAAGATTTTTGCAAAGCTTATCTAAATATGCAGAGGATTATCGTCACTGTAACTTTGGTTTACAGGTATTCAACTGATTTTTGATAAAAATAGAATGTTATAAAATATTGATTCAAGATTATAATCTGAATTTATACTTCAAATTATGATTTTTAAAACTTGAATGAAGATTTTTAGTCCAGTAACTCAAGAACAGTTCGCATTTGAATAAAAATGGAATTTTTACAAATTTCTCGTGATTGAAACAATAACAAATGCTTAAACTTGAATTGAAGTTAGTATAAACATCAGGGATGTCACGAAAATTATCAGAAAAATTTTCCATCGCGTGGATTGGGAGTTCGAGATCGAAGTAGGGTTTAAACCCATACTGGAACGTGGTTGACAAACCAGATCGCGGCAACGTCGTCATTGCACCGGAGCTGATCGCACCAGTGGTGATCGATGTAGTGACGATAGGTGGAGCTCGAGTCAAGTTTTCATGGCCTCTAATGGCCAGAGGAGGTGGCACGGATTCGATTTCTGGTGGTGACGATGAGTTCGAGTTTCGAATTAAAAGCTCGATTTCGTTATGGAGTCGTTAGCCTCGAGTTGATCATTGCTAGCGAGTGTAGGGTAGATGAGTAACTTGCGGAGGGGAGCGAGGTTCGCCGGAGTGTCGCCATGGTGGTGTGCACGTGCACGTTTTATCGTGTCTGGGTTCTGTTGATTTGGGAACGAAGGTGTTCTTCGGGTCGAGCTCGAGTCAATTGAGGGGTTTCCTCGAAGTTAAGAGGCGACGTGAAGTTGCTCGGAGTTTTAGTTAGTTTGCTCGGGTATTTTTGAATCTGGCTCGGGTTTTGGTTAAACAGTTACCAGGTTACAAAATTAATAAGGGAAGATGTTTCCAGGCTTTTAAATTTTCAAATAAATCAAGATTTTAAATTTTAAGGCAACCAAGTTTGGTGTAATTTGATTTAAACTATTCGAGTTTAAGGTTTTTCAATCTATATATTTATAACAATTTTGTTAAATGTTCATTTGATTCTGTACCAATTTAAAGATGAAATGCTTTAATCCTTAGTATAAATGATAAAGTGATTAGTGGAAAATTGATTACAAAGGTTATCCTTAATTAAGTAATAAATTTGGATAAAATGATTATCTTTTAATTTGATTAAGGTCTTAAATGATTAAAAGATTAATTACTTGATTTGAGTCATTAAAGATAGTTATGTAATATAAGAAAATTTTAAGGATAATTATCTAATCAAAGATTGATTTAGGTTAATGAATTTCATAATTAAGAATAACATTTATTAGAAGATTAATTAATGTAAGTAATTAGAGGGAATTAACTACTTATAGTTAAAAGTAATTTACTAATGGCTAAAGTTAATTAAGTAATTAGGGGTAATTACTTATTATAAACCAATTAAGGATGATTAGTTAATAAGTTAAGGATTAACTAATTTATTATTAATTAATAAATGATTAAAGAATTTTTTTATCAAAGTGAATTGTAATTAATTAACATGGATTTGTGGTTTATCTGATTTAGATTTATCAGATAATAAAAAAGATCTTATCTATGAATGTTTGGATTCTATTGGATGATTAAAATTGTTTGATATCCCTGATATATGATACTTTGTGATATACCCTGATTTATGTTGTGATCTGCAATTTACTTATCTGTGATGTATATATGGTTATATGAATGTGCAAACCTTTGGCCCGTAAAACGGCATTTAAACTTCGATGCGACAGGGAGTCGGATTCCAGTTGGTTATCCGAAACCCACATCGAACTGTAATAATGAATTTTTGTGACTGATAAATTTATTTTATCTATGAATCTGTGAATGAAGATAAGCGTTATCGATTATACCGCTTATCGATATTGATATATTTGTGATGATTGATGATGTTGCACTATTGTGTAAAACCCCTGGACTACACCTTTACACACACAAATATGGATTTCACGTGGGAATCGGTTAAGTCACAGATAATTTAAATTTGATGTTTTTGAAATTGAAATTTTAATTTCAATTGATTTTGAAATTGGAAATTTGGGTTTAAAGTGAAAAGCTTTTGAAATGAGTTTCAAAGATAAAAGTTATTTTGAATAACTTAATCGAGTTTTGAAAATTTAAATAATTTGATTTAAATTTAAATTCAAGTTTGAAATTGAATCCTATGATTTGAAACTAAGGATTAAAGATGCTGTACAAGTTATATATAGGTTAACCCATTTTAAAGGTATTGATTTGGGAATTTAAATTTAATTCAAGAGTTTTAACTCGTGTAAATATAACTGGATTTTTCTGAAACGAAAACTACTAGTTTTCAAATAGTAAAAGCTTTCACATAAGTAATGAACTTCCAATTTGTGTTGAAAGAATTTCAAGTTTGAAATAGAATTGAAATGTTTTGAAAACTATGAAATGAGTCTTTGATTTCAAAGACCGAACGAGTTAATCTAACTTGAAATGGAATTGTTTTGAAAGGCTATGAATGAATCTTTGGAAACGAGTTTTTAAAGCTATAAGTTAAATCTTGATTTAAAGATTTAACGAGTTAATCAAGTTGAAATGGAAATCGATTTGAAAATCCATGAATGAATCTTTGTGAACGGGGTAAACTTTGTGAATTGAATCTTTTTGTTTAAAAGATTAATAGTGTGGAAATTGTTTAAACCATTGAAGGTTTTTGAATTTAATCTTTTTGTTTAAAAGATTGGAAATGGTAATTTGTTTTACCATTCGAATGAAAAGTTTTGGGTTTTAAGCTGTGATTTAACTGAGACCCCAGTATCCATATGATCTTTAATTGCGCTCGTTATTCGGTTTAGCCGGGAGAGGACCTTTGTGTCATATAACCCATTCCGAATAGTGATACGACGATATGGATAGCATTTGAAGACCGGTGGTGAAGACCGGGTATTTGCGAGAGCGATAGGATGACCTATCGATTGTCTCTGCACTGAGTCGCGCCGGTATAGAGATTTCCTAAGTGATGGGAAATCCGATCGAGATTGTGAATACCCGGATTTGCAAGGGCTTCTTCGAAAGTGCCTTCGGTTCTGTTCGAACCCGGAACAGACTTGTATGGATGTGTGTCTGACATTACACTTTGAGATGTAAAGCTGGTTTCTATCAAATACATTTATGTTGGTGGCGGAGAATTTATTCTCTTAGCTTAACACCCTTCTCTGAGACGTACGAGCTCAGAGGTTATGTAGTTGATGGTTACTAGTGATACATTCCCAATTTGGTAATGTGGCACACGAAGTGCTGTTGATCAGTTGTTGGTCAAAACGTGTTTATAAATTCAAAAAAAAATCAATTGAGTTTGATAAATTAAATATAGAAGATTATTAAAGAAGATATATTCGCAAATTTTGGATAGCGAATTTTTATTGAAATAAAAATGTGTAGAAATGATTGAAATTGGGTTAAGTGAATTATATTCACGATTTTGGACAGTGAATATATTATTGAATAAAATGGATTCATTTTTGAAGAAGTGATATTTTAAAATGAAGTTAAATTGTTTTTAACGATGTTTTAAAAATGTGTTAAATATCGAAAACATAGATTTCAACATTTATTGTTGAAATAGACGTTTTCGAGGAAGAAGGAAATGATGGACTATAACACTGTTGTTATAGTAAATGATTTCCGAAAGGAAATGTTTTATATAGTATTGGGATTTACATATCTATCTTAAAAATTCGAATCCCTATACTAATGATTTTGAGTCGTCGTAACGATGTTTTACGTAACATTCGTTTTGACTCAAATAAATGTGCTTAAGAGAATGATTTCCTTAAAGAATGAAATATATACTTAATATTGATTTAAGTATATCGAATATTTTCAAGTGTTGAAAATAAAATAGATTTGTGAATTACTTATTTTAAATAAGTATGGAATTGCTTTTCCAGTATGAAACGAAGGGTTTGAAACTTTATCTTTTAAAGATAAATTGAAAAGTGAATATTTGAAATTTGTTTTCAAATGATTAAGTGTGGAAATTTTATGGCTAGTAAAAGATATTTTGGAAGATGAAATAATTTGGAAGATTATTTGGAATCTGATGATGTTGCGCATCTTTATTGATAGTTAAATAACCGACTATCAATAATTACCTTGAATGGTATTTGTTGTGAATTGGATGAATTTGAATGCCACACTTATTTTTGAATAAGCGCTCACTATTCGGGTTAGCCGGGAAAGGACCATGGGGTCGTATAACCCATTCCGAATATGTGATACGTCGTTATGAATTGCATTTGAAGACCGGTGTTGAAGACCGAATATTTTTGAAAACGGAAGGATTACCGTCGAGTTACTCTACATCGGCTGATCTCCGGTTTAGAGGTTTTATCACCCTTAGTGACGGGAAGTCCGGACGTGATTAGAAATTTATCCGGATATGCAAGGGCTTCGTGAGAAGTGCCTTCGGTTCTGTTCGATCCTGGAACAGACTTGTATGGATTGTGTGTCTGACGTTACAATTTGAGATATAAAGCTGATTTCTTTCAAATACATTTCTGTTGGTGGCGGAGAATTTATTCTCTTAGCTTAACACCCTTCTCTGAGACGTACGAGCTCAGAGGTTATGTAGTTGAAATTTATCAGCGATATATCCCAATTTGGTAACGTGGCATACTGAGTGTTGCTGTGAAATGATCAGTGTTTGATCATTTGCGATATGATCATTTGTTTGATCTTATATCTTTGTGATCATAGGTTGATCATTTGTTTGACCCGAAGCATGGCTTTGTAGGAAGCGTAGCTTTGTGGACGAGACTTCGTCGAGCCTCACACCCCGGAAATGGTCGAAACAGGAAGGATGCAGCAAGGTTCTAGGGAGTAGCGCCCCTTAGTGTATGTCATTCCTTCTGGATAGAGGTGGTATCATGGTATGGAGCCCAGATACTTAACCTATGTAGTTTCTGCATTATTATTATGTGGTTTGTTGCGAATCGGGGATCCTCGGGAAGATCGGTTACGATCGGGGGATGGCATACGCGTGTCAGTAGTTACCTATTTTTGCAGAGGTAACCCGGCCTTGTGTTGGCAGAGATCCGGTTAGGTTCTCGGGTCGTCTATTCCAGGGACGTACCCATCGTGGATAGGAAGTTCCTTAGCCTGACCATTTGTTGGAAATCCAAGGAAACAATACGAGCCTTGTACGGTATTAGTTGTAGAACCTATCATTCACTTATGGTGGCGCCCCACTGTTTGGATGGTAGCTATAGTAGGCATACGATACTGGTCGTATGTTGGCTAAGATTTATATTATACTTTCGAAATGATTTCTACACTATGCACTAATAATAATATCAAAAAGAATTTGATTTTGCGTAGTAAGCATCTTTGACTATCATAAGAAGAAATCTCCTCCAATTCTGCGTTTGCATTGTGTGTGTGGTGGGAGGTCTTATGGTAGTTTCATTTTCCAAAAGCATTGCGAATTTGTTTTATTTTCTTTGTGAAGAATAACTGTTTTACGATCTCACACCAGTCATCATGACTGACTCGGAGTTTATTGTTCCCTTCTAAACTCTGGGTGCCCACCAATTTCCACACGGGCAGCCTAGAGTTATGTTATCAGGTTATTCTGGAGCTTTGGAGATAAGCTGGGTGACGAGACGTAGTATTTGTATCTGATAGTATTTATTCCGCTGTGTATTCTGTATGAGGACAAGTTTATATAACTGTCCATTGTTGTATATTGACTCTGATGATTGATGTATGTATAAACTGATATAGTTCTTTGTTTTAAAAGACTAGTAATTATCTATTATATATTGTTCCGCTGCGATGTGTAAGATTCTGATATTGTTTCTGTATCTGATGTTGTTCTGTTGTTCTTCTTTCTTCTTCTTCTACTCTTTTCTTCTTTTTCTGCCCTTTTCTTCTTTCTTAAACCATCACTATTGGAGTTTCCGGCACTCGATGGCTCGGCAGTCGATAAAGTGAGTATCGATGTCGAATTTTCGAAAGTCGAAAATTTCCGTCCGTGACAAAGTGGTATCAGAGCATATGGTTAAGCGACAACCCTGCTCTGTTGGGTGTTACTCATTAGAGATAGAGTCAGTAGTACTCTAGAATGAGTTGAGTGTAATAATAGATATGAGTGCGTATTTGTTGGTGAATATAAAATTGTTTTATATTGTGATGATTGGTTTATTGAGTGGCATATGAACCTTCGTCGGCACAGTCTGCAAAACTGGATCGAAGGGGTTTCTAAACACTCGAATAGAACAATTCGGCACAGTATTGTTTTAAAATAGGGTAAATGAGATAATTTTGCCCAAAACTATTTTTGTATAGAAAAGAAATGTTTTTCTATAAAGTACTATAGTATATGGTTGCATGGATGTTAGGAAGCAATAATAGTGAATTATCATCACTGAAATTGAATAAGAAATTCAAATCATAACTCCAAAGTTAAGAAATAAATTCACATACAAATGAAATTTGAGAATATAAATTATAAATGTGATTTGTATTTTGAAACGGAATTCCAGAGAAGTTTTTGGAAATGTTTTAAAAAGAATTTGAAAATTTTGGAGATTTGGAAAGTTTAATTCCTTTTTGATTTGAAAATGGATTTCAAGGGTTTTGAAAAATGTTTTGACGGAATGAAAAGCTCTAAACTCTTTTCGGTCGCTGGAAAATAACTTCGATGATGACCGCAGCATCATTGGTGTTCATTTTCGGGTTTCCAAAAGAGGAATTGCTGCCAAATTGTTTTAAATGGAAGTTGTTTGAAAAATTTGGTTTGGTTATTGGAATTCAAAGAATAATTTGAATTGTTTTCAAAAGTGGTTTTGAAAGGTTGAAAAAGACTCTGGAATATTATATATAAAAATATTTATGAAATAAGAAATAAGTTGATAACTTATACAATTTGAATTTTGATAGAATAAATTTAGCTTAAAGAATGAAGTTAAATCAAAGTAAGTATAAGCAAATAAATGAAACTGAATTGTTAAATTCATTTTGAATTTATAAGTGAATAAAACTAGAATTGAATTCGATTTGTGGAGTTAAACTAAAATTAGTAAGTGAAGCTAATTGAATATTGACCAAATGGATAAGGTATTGAACGAATTAAATTCAATGATTATAAAAGAAAAGTAAATTGAATTCGAATTGGAAATCCAGTTTAAATGACAGTAGATTTAACCGAAGGGTAAATTGAAAACAAATTTTGGAAATGAACAAAAGTGAATAAAACTGGAATTGGAATTTAATGTTGAAAGCAAATCTGAATTTGTTAGTAGATTAGAATTTGAAATGAATTAGTAATTGAAACTAATTTAAAAATAATAAGCAGTTGTAAATGAAAGTTGATTGATAAATTCAATATTCAGAAGTTGAATAGAATCCAAATTGAATTAAGATATGGTGAATTGAATTCAAATGAAATTGAAATGTAAAGATTGAACGAAATTGAATATGCAACTTCAATAGTGAAGTAAAAATGTATAAGCAGTTTATATTGGAAAGTTTTGTAATAGAATTTGCAAAATGGTTTGAATATATGTAACTAGATATTATGGCTAGTAGGATATACAGGTGTTATAAAGGAATTGGAAATTTTGATTTCAAAGATAAATTTGAATTGCTCGACAAAAGGTAAGTATTTGAATTTCAATATGAGATTTGGTGATTTTCTTGTCTAGCCGCTTGGCTTTTTCCTTTTCTTTTTGAAATCTGAGAGTCCGTAGGGACATTTTGTAGTCGTGCCGTATTAGCCGCGCAAAGGAGACGCTGGCGAAATTTTTCGAAAATTTAGAGTGTTAGAAAAATTTTGAGAAAATTTTGAAAGTTAAAATTTGAATTTAAGTTTAAATTTGAATTTTGAAGTAAAACAATGCTGTTGAAACTTATAATTGAAGTTGGAAATTTAGTTGAATTAATAACGAATCTCTAGTAGAAAGATTTGTTCTGAAAATTTGATAAAACTATTGGATTGTGAAAATAGTAGACGAGTTAAGGACTTTTTTTCCTAACTTGTAATTTCGAGACGAAATTCTTTTAAGGAGGGAAGTTTGTAACGACCCAGAATTTCGAACAAATTAAATTGAGAATATTTAATTAATTTTAAATATTTGAACGATGATTTAATTTGAATCCCCGATATAACTTTGAATGTGGCGATTAAATTATAAAATTTAATCTATTGAATGTTGAATAAAAAATTTGAATCTTCAATTTTAAGTTGAAGAAAAATATTTCAAAAAGCTTTTGAAATTTATATTGATGATACTAAAGATAACAGCAGCTTCAGAATTGAAATTTAAACTGTTTCGTTCAGTTTTGAATTTAATTGTTTGAACCGATATTTAAAAATAGCCGTCCGAGGCACAGTCTCGGAATTCGACGAAACCAGTTCCATTGGGTCCGTAATATTGAATTATTGTCGGATTTCAATTTTCGTATTTTTCAGAGTTAATACGTGACCACACGATAGTTAAACGCGTTGAAATTAAATTGAATTCAAATTTAAATTTAAATTTAAAATTTGTTAACACCAGCCATTTTCTCTCCCCCTAAAATTACGCCTAAATGGTTGCCAAAGATCACGGAACAAAACACGTTCTCCCTGTTAAAACACGTTCCCTTGTCTCCCCTGCCTTCTATGTTTAAATCCCTCTCCTCTCAATTCTCAGTTCGTTTCAAAATCAAAAGAACAAATTAATGGCCGGTAAAAGAAACCCTTTCTTGTTCAATTCAAAAGTCGAAATGAATCAATCACGACCACCTCTCCTTTCGTTTTAAATAGCCGAGCCTTTCTTTTAAGTCTTCAAAACGAATGAAATCGAATTCAAAGAGAATACAACTAAAATGGCCGCCTGCCCTTATACTCTCAAATCGAACAAAGATATCTGTTGGTGGCGTCAGGCGAATTCGATCGCGCGCCTAGGGTTGGGGCGACAGAAGGCGCGATAGCAATCGGCAGGCGATTTTTTTTCTGGGAGAAATGGGAGTTAGCGGCGTCGACGAAGAGGCGCTCAAGGCGCGTGCGTTCACGCAGGATCGCGAGCACGAGGTCGAGGCTGGTGGACCTCCACTTGATCGAAGTCGATGAAGTGTGGGGTTGTTCGAGAGGCGCTGTCAAGTCGCGAGTGGGTTTGTTGGCAGCAGGTTCGAAGCAGTTAGGGTTTCTCAAAACCGTGATAGGCGTGTGGGCATAGGCTCGAACTCGAGCAAGGGAGTAGGATTCATCGACAGCATCTTCAAGTTCGATAAAGTGGAATCAGTTCGTCAGTTCGTCAATTGAAGCTACGGCAGCGATGATGTTTCCAGGCGGCATCGAGAGAGGGGAAGCTCGAGTTTGAAGGCAGTAAGGTCGAATACAATGAAGAAAAATAAATCTGGATTTGGAATGGATTGCAAAATAAAAGCAAAGGTGAGATCTTCTCACTCAAAATTTAAAGTGGAATTTTTGCAGTTATTGATGATTGCTATTGGATGTGATATTAGATATAGTAGGATATATCTATATATATAGCAATATATACATATTGGCATATGTATATATTGGATTGATGATTTTCCCGCCTCGTATAGCGGATGAGACCCTATTGCGCCGTTAGTAAGCGGATATTTTTATAAAACCCATATACCGCGATATTCCACCTCGAAGTGGAATTGGTATTGTGCTGACGTCTTTGGATGCAGGGAAACAGGTTGGAGGGATCCAACTGGACCCCTCATATTGATTGAATTTATTTATACTGTGATATAAATCTGTGAATGATTATATTGATGTTATTAATCATATTGATATCTGGAAATTGTTTGAAAGCTAAAAAAAATTTAACCGAATGGATGTTTGATATCATTGGATTCCAAAAATAAATGAAATTGAATTTTTGAAATCAAAATAGAAATTTTTAAGTAAATAAATTTTTAGAAATTGAATAAATTCGAAGAAAAGAATTTAAAAGTGTAAAAGTTGATTTTTATAATCTTATTGAATAAATTCCAGAATAAAGTGAAAATGCTAAATAAATGGATTTCATAAAACAGTGATTATAAATTGAAGAATTTAATTTAAATCTGGATTTTTAAATAGATTGAAAGAGATAAAGAAATTTATTTTCTTTAAAAAGGAATTTATTTAAAAAGAAATAAGTGGGAAGTCCAATTAGAAATATAATTGGCAAATTGAAACGAATTTGGAAAATCAATATGAAATTTATAGATGTATAAATTGTGAAGTTCAAATGAATGAAATTTATAGATGTATAAATTGTGAAGTTAAAATGAACGAAATTGTAGAATAGAAGATTTATAAGAAATTAACTTATAGATTGGATTTTTGCCTTCAAATGAAATATTGATCGAAATTGTTAAATAAAGAAGATTTATGAATCAAAGTTGTTATAAAAGAGAAATAGAATTTATAAACGTGTTTAAAAATTCAAAAAAAAAATCAATTGAGTTTGATAAATTAAATATAGAAGATTATTAAAGAAGATATATTCGCAAATTTTGGATAGCGAATTTTTATTGAAATAAAAATGTGTAGAAATGATTGAAATTGGGTTAAGTGAATTATATTCACGATTTTGGACAGTGAATATATTATTGAATAAAATGGATTCATTTTTGAAGAAGTGATATTTTAAAATGAAGTTAAATTGTTTTTAACGATGTTTTAAAAATGTGTTAAATATCGAAAACATAGATTTCAACATTTATTGTTGAAATAGACGTTTTCGAGGAAGAAGGAAATGATGGACTATAACACTGTTGTTATAGTAAATGATTTCCGAAAGGAAATGTTTTATATAGTATTGGGATTTACATATCTATCTTAAAAATTCGAATCCCTATACTAATGATTTTGAGTCGTCGTAACGATGTTTTACGTAACATTCGTTTTGACTCAAATAAATGTGCTTAAGAGAATGATTTCCTTAAAGAATGAAATATATACTTAATATTGATTTAAGTATATCGAATATTTTCAAGTGTTGAAAATAAAATAGATTTGTGAATTACTTATTTTAAATAAGTATGGAATTGCTTTTCCAGTATGAAACGAAGGGTTTGAAACTTTATCTTTTAAAGATAAATTGAAAAGTGAATATTTGAAATTTGTTTTCAAATGATTAAGTGTGGAAATTTTATGGCTAGTAAAAGATATTTTGGAAGATGAAATAATTTGGAAGATTATTTGGAATCTGATGATGTTGCGCATCTTTATTGATAGTTAAATAACCGACTATCAATAATTACCTTGAATGGTATTTGTTGTGAATTGGATGAATTTGAATGCCACACTTATTTTTGAATAAGCGCTCACTATTCGGGTTAGCCAGGAAAGGACCATGGGGTCGTATAACCCATTCCGAATATGTGATACGTCGTTATGAATTGCATTTGAAGACCGGTGTTGAAGACCGGATATTTTTGAAAACGGAAGGATTACCGTCGAGTTACTCTACATCGGCTGATCTCCGGTTTAGAGGTTTTATCACCCTTAGTGACGGGAAGTCCGGACGTGATTAGAAATTTATCCGGATATGCAAGGGCTTCGTGAGAAGTGCCTTCGGTTCTGTTCGATCCTGGAACAGACTTGTATGGATTGTGTGTCTGACGTTACAATTTGAGATATAAAGCTGATTTCTTTCAAATACATTTCTTTTGGTGGCGGAGAATTTATTCTCTTAGCTTAACACCCTTCTCTGAGACGTACGAGCTCAGAGGTTATGTAGTTGAAATTTATCAACGATATATCCCAATTTGGTAACGTGGCATACTGAGTGTTGCTGTGAAATGATCAGTGTTTGATCATTTGCGATATGATCATTTGTTTGATCTTATATCTTTGTGATCATAGGTTGATCATTTGTTTGACCCGAAGCATGGCTTTGTAGGAAGCGTAGCTTTGTGGACGAGACTTCGTCGAGCCTCACACCCCGGAAATGGTCGAAACAGGAAGGATGCAGCAAGGTTCTAGGGAGTAGCGCCCCTTAGTGTATGTCATTCCTTCTGGATAGAGGTGGTATCATGGTATGGAGCCCAGATACTTAACCTATGTGGTTTCTGCATTATTATTATGTGGTTTGTTGCGAATCGGGGATCCTCGGGAAGATCGGTTACGATCGGGGGATGGCATACGCGTGTCAGTAGTTACCTATTTTTGCAGAGGTAACCCGGCCTTGTGTTGGCAGAGATCCGGTTAGGTTCTCGGGTCGTCTATTCTAGGGACGTACCCATCGTGGATAGGAAGTTCCTTAGCCTGACCATTTGTTGGAAATCCAAGGAAACAATACGAGCCTTGTACGGTATTAGTTGTAGAACCTATCATTCACTTATGGTGGCGCCCCACTGTTTGGATGGTAGCTATAGTAGGCATACGATACTGGTCGTATGTTGGCTAAGATTTATATTATACTTTCGAAATGATTTCTACACTATGCACTAATAATAATATCAAAAAGAATTTGATTTTGCGTAGTAAGCATCAAAAATATCATAAGAAGAAATCTCCTCCAATTCTGCGTTTGCATTGTGTGTGTGGTGGGAGGTCTAATGGTAGTTTCATTTTCCAAAAGCATTGCAAATTTGTTTTATTTTATTTGTGAAGAATAACTGTTACACGAAACGAATTCATATCCATTTCAATTGATTCAAAAATCAATTTCTTTTCTTTTAATAACTCATAGAATTTTATATAACCTCGTTTGCGTCAACGACAACCATTTATATGCAAATTCGACAATATTCACTTAATAGAATATCCATTCTAGTTTATAACTAATTTAAATTGATACCAACTCAATTTATTTTAATTTCATTTCATTTCCAATTGATTCTGTTCAATTCAATTTGCATTCCATATTCACATTCGGTTTATTTCATTAATCCAAACAAATTTCATTCAAAACCATTTCACAAAACTCGACAACAACGCTTTTGTCCAAATATTTCTTAAGTTATTTCAACTCAAAATTCAAGTTCATTTTCCTTGTAAACAATTTCTAATTTAAATCTTTGATTTGATCTTTCATTTATCAAATCCATTCCATTTACTAATTTAATTCAATTAGTATACTCACCTAATCTTTTTAAATTTCAAATTTCCATATTCAATTCATCCTGAATTTACTTTATCAATAACAAGGCAAATTTTAAATTTATTTCTACTACTTACTTGAATTTATATGCAAATTCAAACCATTTTAAATTTAGCTCACAACTCAACTTTAATTTAACTAATTCAACTTCCAATTCATTATTTCATGAATTAATAAATTATCAAGTTAGTTTACTTGAATTCAATCCATTTTATTTTATTTTTTCCAAGTTTGGATTTTTATTCAACTTGATTCAAATCAAATCTCATTCCATTTTTCAATTCCCAATTCATTAATTTACAAATGTAACCTCATTTGTTCATTCACAAATTCATTCCTTTTCAATTTGAATCTTATTCCAATCAAATTTCAAATATTTTTATAAGTTATCAAACTTATTTACATTCCATAACATTTTAAAGAAATTCCAGAGTCCTTTTAACAAATACACACATTTCAAAACTAACTTTGAAATTAATTATGTCCCTTAAAAATATTTCCCAAATATTTTTAAATTTCAAACCCCACTAGATTTCATATCCAACTCAAAAATACTTCTCAAATAATTATTTTCCAGACTTCTGGAAACCATTTTCAAATTAGAAAATTTAGTCCTTTGAAATTTCAATTCAAATCCTTTAATTCGTATTGCAAAAATTACTCTGGCATCTCATTTCAATTCATAAAACTCATTTATAAACTCACATTACCAATTTCATTCCATTAATGAATTTTATTTCAAATATTTTCCTGGAATTCTATTTCAAATTATAAATCACATTTACAATTTACATTTACAAATCTCATTCGTATATGAATTCATTTCCTTATCCTTTCAATTCATATTTATAAATTTCATTTGTTAAATGAATTTATCTCCAAATCTTTGGTTATACCATTATTTCGTATTCAATTTTCATATAACAATGATAATAATTCAATATTATCTCTTCCTAACAACCAAGCATCCATATACTATAATAATTTACGGAAAATGATTTCTTTTCTATACAAAAATAGTTTTTGGAAAAATTATTTCATTTACCCTATTTTAAAACAATACTGTGTCAGTTTATCTTGTTTAAGAGTTTAGAAACCCCTATCGATTACAGTTGGCCAAACTGAACCGACCAGAATCTATAAATAATCAACCGTTAAGTCAACATAATATAAAACAAATTTTTGTATTCACTAACAAATACGCGCTCATATCTATTATTACACTCACACTCATTCTAGAGTACTACTGACTCTATCTCTAATGAGTAACACCCAACAGAGCCTAGGTTATCGCTTAACCAATTCTTTTGATACCACATTGTAACATCCCGATCTTTCGATGCACGAAAGTCGACATCAATACAACCACTGTATCAACTGCCGAACTATCGAATGTCGGAAAACCGAATTGTTAGGGTTGAAAAAGAAGAGGTAGAAGAAGAAAGAAAGAAGAAGAAAGAAAGAAGAAGAAAGAAAGAAGAAGAAACAACAACAATATCAGAATCTCACATTCGCAGAGGAACAATATATAATAGATGAATGAATAATCTTTATAACAAAGAACTATATCAGTTTATACAATACATCATCAGAGTTTACAACAACAACACACATCACTGGACAGTTATATAAACTTGTCCACCTAATACACAGCGGAATAATACTAGTATAAGTGATACGTCTCGCATCCAGCTCGCCTCCAGATCTCCAAAGCAATCCATCCAGATCCAATTGATAACCTGATTCTAAGCTGCCCGTGTAGAAAATTATGGGCACCCAGAGTTTAGAAAGGGAATAATAAACTCCAGGTCAGTCGTGGGACTGGTGTGAGATCTTAAAAACAGTTATTTTCACAAAGAAAATAAAAGAAATTCTTAATGCTTTCGGAAAATGAAACTACCATAAGACCTCCCACCACACACACAATGCAATCGCAGACTTGGAGGAGATTTCTTCTTATGATAGTCAAATATGCTTAATACGAGAAAACTCTTTTGATATTATTACTAGAGCAAAGTGTGAAAATCCTTTCAAAAATATAATATTAATCTTAGCCAGCATAGGTACCATTATACTATGCCTACTATAGGTGCCACCTGAGGTGACAGGTTATACAAATTGCAATCGTAAAGGGCTCGTATTGTTTATTTGGATTTCCAACGAATGGTTAGGCTAAGGAACTTCCTACTGCCACATGGGTACGCCTCTAGAGGGACGTCCCGCGAACTAACTAGCTCTCTGCCAACACAAGGCCGGGTTACCTCTTACTAGGTAACTACTACATGAGTATGCCACCCCCCGGTCGTTTGCGACCTTTATCCAAGGGCCCTCGATCACAAAGCAACAATCACATAGTAAATGAGATTGGAGCAACCACATAGGTAAAATATCTAGGCTCCATACCATGATACTACCTTTTTCCAGAAGGAACTGACATACCCTAAGGGGTGCAACCATCATAACCTTGCCGCATCTTTCATGTTTCGATCATTTCCGGGTTGTGAGGTTCGATGAGGTCTCGTCCATGAAGGTACGCTTTACACGAAAGCCTTGCTTTGATCAACAAATGATCAACAACACACAGTAGCACTCAGCATGTCACACTACCAAATTGGGAGTATATCATAGACAACCTTCAACTACATAACCTCCGAGCTCGTACATCTCAGAGAAGGGTGTTAAGCTAAGAGAATAAATTCTCCGCCACCAAACAGAAATGTATTTGAAAGAAATCCGCTTTATATCTCAAAGTGTAGCAACAGACATACATCCATACAAGTCTGTTCCGGGTTCGAACAGCACCGAAGGCATTTCCAAAGAAGCCCTTGCAAATCCGGTTTTCAATTGCAACCCACAACGTCGTATCATTATTCGGAATGGGTTATATGACACAAAGTCCTCTCCCGGCTAAACAGAATAATGAGCGCTTGTTTTGAAAACAAATTCAAGTGCCATTTCAAAGGCCAACATTGATAGTCGGTTATTTAACTATCAAACAACATTCACAACAATCATCAGATTTAAATAATTTTCCTAAATTATTTATTTTCAAAATATCTTCGCAAGATATATATTTTTCCACACTTCAACATTTTGAAAACCAATTTCAAATCACTTTTCATTCGCGGAATAAAATTCCCGATATTATTTATTTCCACTGTGAATTTACATTTCCAAATATTCACTTTCAAACACCAAATCAAATTCCAAATTGATTTCTAATTTCTTTTTAAGCATCAAATCAATTACAAATTGATTTCTAAGTTTAATCCCAAATACCAAATCATTTTCATTCAAAACACCAATCAATTTTCATATTGATTTTCCAAAGATTTATTTTCAAATACCAAATCAATTATCAAATTGATTCCTAAAAATTTATTTCCTTTTTAAAATAAATCCCTTTATTATTTCCAAATTATTTAAAATTCCATTTCCAATGAATTCTTCAACTTTTAAACACTATTATTCAAAATCCATTTATTAATATCTTTTCCCATATTTTGGAAATAATTCGATAAGATTTCAAAAATAAACTTTATGCTTTTAAATTTCTTCTTTTTAATTCACCCATTTCTTTCAAAAAGGGATTCAGTTAAAATTTCCTACTTTAATTTCAAAAATCAAATTTTATTTATTTCTGGTATCCAACGATACAAAAAATACATTCGGCTAAATTATAACCTTCAACAAATTCAATCATCAATACAATCATTCACAGATTATCAATAAATTATCACACAACATATGAAACAAATTCATACAATATATGAAACAAATTCATACAACATATGAAACAAATTCATACAATTTGAGGAATCCAGTTGGATCCCTCCAACCTGTTTCCCTGCATCCACAGATGTTAGCATAATAATTAAATACCAATTCCACTTCGAGGTGGAATATCGCGGTATATGGGATTTATAAAATATCATTCGTTATTATGCGGCGCATAAGGTCTCATCAGCTATATAATGCGGGAAGTCAACAACTCCAAATATATATATATAATATCACATCCAAACAATCAATCAATCAATAACTGAAATTCCAATTTTAATTTGAGTGAGAGGATCTCACCTTTGTTTACGCATGCAACCCATTTCCATTCCCGACTTGTTTTCTTCATTGTATTAGACCTTGTAAACAATTATATGATTTTTATTAATATTCGAATAAATCGAACAATTAAATTTTCCTATTTGATAAGTTTAATTAACCAATAGTTTTATTTAAACCAATTTATCCTTTAATAAATTTATTTAGCTAAAAATAAAATTTAAAACTAAATTTCCTGTTTTAGTGTAAACATATAACTTTGTTTTTCTGCTTCTGAAAATAACAGCAGTAATCTATCCTACTGTATATTTATACCTTACTGTGTATTTCCTGATAACCTAATCAATAAGGTAAATTAAAATTTTCAATAAACAAAAAAAATTAACACACAGAATTGCAATCACCTCACTGCCTCCAAAATCGAAGCTGACCTTGCCTACCATGGCCGCACATCACCGAGCTATGCTTCACTATCGCAGCTGCGCCCGATCGCGATACCACCAACATCGAAATTCCTGCTTGACCGCTCGAGATCATTGCACCGACCTTCTACTGCTCGACTCGAGAACCGACGCGACCCAAAACCCTTGTCGCGATGGTGCTTGGCTTCGCCCTCCCCAGAAAAGATCGCAACTTCGTGTTGCCCCCCTTCACGACTTCGAGCTCGAATTACGGGAACGAACGAACTTGGAGTTCGAATTCGATTTATATATATATATATATATATTTCTCTCACGATTGAAAATGATAGAGGAGAGGGGATCGAAGAATGTAAAGATGAAAGCTCAGCCATTTATTTTGATTTGAACGAAAACAAGCACAATTTGATTTTTTATTTCAAACGACAAGGGCTTCGGCCATTTGATTTTATTTCGTTCTAACTGAAGATGAAAAGGAGATAGGGTCGAGAGATTTTTTTTTCTTGCGTGATAATGAAGGCAGGAAGTGATAAGGAAAGAAGCGTATAAGGGAAGCCTACAGTGATAAAACTGATGGAAAAGAAAAGTTGATGTGAAATAATTTCAACTGCAGTTGACTAGTATAAATATTCAATTTAAATTCAAATTCAAATCGTTCCGATAAAGGCAACTAAAAATCTTGACTTCATATCGAGGCGTGCCGCTAGGCGTTTATAATGTTATACGCCTATTCTGAACGCAATGGAAAAGGTTTCGAGTCCCAATTCGATCGTATGGAGAAGATAGCATTTTGAACCCAGTTATTAAATAAAATTTCGATATATTTTTAGCGCGTTTATATCTCGTACACTCACACAACCACTCCAATCACTACGAAAATTGAAATTCGATAGTAATACAATATTACGGATCCAATGGAACTAGTTTCGTCGAATTTCGAGACTGTGCCTCGTAAAGCTATTTTTAAATATCGATTTAAACGATATAATTTCAAAACTGAACAAAACAGTTTCAAATCCAACTTTTAAAAGTTCTCTTACCTCTAGTATCATTAATAAAAATTTTCTAAGCCTTTATAATATCTTTAACAAGCTTAAAACTCCAATTTCAAAATTTTAACCAACTTCCAAAAATTAAATTCAAAAATTTAATTACCAAACAAACAATGATATTTGAAATTCAAATTAAACTATCTTTCAGATATTTAAAATCAATAAAATATTCTGATTTCCAATGTCAAAATTTCAGGGTCATTACATAAGTAATTAATGTAAAATTAATTGATACCCAAGAAATTAATTTCCCATAATGTTTATTAAGTAAATAAACATATATTCAATTTTCAAATTTTTAATAAAATTCCATAACTAAGATATAGAAAATATAAACATATATGTATATATATTTTTGCACTAAATATGTACATACATATTAGGCCCACGAGTGAAAACTCTAAATATAGAATTTGATGCCTATAACCATATTTGCTAGTTTTCCATAACACATGAAATCAATGCACAATCATATTATAAACATAAATTCAAAAATTAGGATATATGTCAATTAATGCTCAATGAATCGTCAGTCCATTCAATTAATTTCCCACAGTATAGGAATCAATATACAACCAATCATATACATATTTTAAAATCAAGATATATGTCAATTAATACACAATCGATTGTTGGTCTACGTAATTAATTCCCTACAATGTAGGAAATCAATATACGACCAATTGCATATATATTCAACAAGTAGGATATATGGATTAAATTCATTGCATTTATAATACATTATTTCTATCTTAATTAATTAAATCTCAATTATAAACTAAAATTATGTGTTTATCAAAATCCAGGGTTGTTATCCCCCCTACTTAAGAAAATTGTGTCCCTGCAATTTCTTCTTAGGAGAAATCTATAATATTTACATAAAAACATATAATTTTCAAATATATATATACATACCTTCAAAGCCATATCTTTAAACATTAAGGTATTTTTCAAACATCACTTTCCAAAATAAATATAATTGTAGTGGACTTCCTTTTCAAATTCACTTCACGAAATAATTTTTTTTTTAAAATACATTTTAGATGGTGGATGTTTCTAAAAAGAACAATTGAAATTCACAATATTAGCATAGCTTTTGCAAAATCATAGTCTACATAAAATCTCACTTTCAAATCATACACAATACATTTCAAAAAATTTGCAAACTTATTTCCACTAAATATTTTTGAAATCTACCTCACCAAAATCATTTTTCAAAATATTTCCCCATCACATTCAAATTTGTCATTCAAAATCATTTTAACTTTTTTTCCAAAATCTACAAATCGTCTTCCAAAACTAGGAAAAAGCAGCTATCAATGGATAACTACAAACTACTACTACTCGCCAGTCACATATAGTGTATGGCCTTTTGACTACGATCCCCGATAATCACATCCAAAGGCACTCCAACACCGTAAAAACCATCACAATAATGGCGAGCGCAATTACATCGTAGTTTCCAATGCTTGCAATCATTTTACAAAAATGGGGAAATAGTACTTTATGCAAACATACTTTCAAATGGAAATATTTTACTAAATATCCATATCAATTTTTCATCTATATCATAGTATTCAAAAATAATAGAAAATGACTTTACTTCCAAAATATTCCCAAAACTATTTATTAAAAAATCAATAAATTTCCAAATCCTTTTTGAAAAGGTTTCATACCACTTCTAAATATACCACCATCATTTCAAAATTTCAAAAACTTTGAAACCAATTTTCAAAATTTTCACCAACTTTTGTAAACTACATAAAATTCATTTATCCAAAATTTATCCACCATTTTATTTTCTAAAACATTCCACCGCTTTTAAAATTATTTCTAGTATCCAAACTTTTGGTAAAACATTTGGTATCATATTTTTAAAGCCATCTAAAATCACTTTCTATCAAATTTTCTCACATCACTTGTAAAGTATCAATTTTCAAAAACTTCCCAAATTTCCAACTCACAAAACTTACTATAAAAAGCAAGAACTTCATTTAATAAATCATACAAATTATATGTAATCTAGCTTCTTTTCAGAGATTCAAAAACATTTATATGAGAAACTACAGATTAGAGTTGTATTAAAAATTGGGTAACTTTCCTAAGCCTTCCTCCTCTAAGGTCACAAATGTGCTTCTGAATTTTTACATTGTTCTGAACCTTGCTCTGATACCAAAAATGTAACACCCCGCCCTTATACCCATATCACCTAAGAGTATTATTGTGTAATATTGTTGAGTAATACGGAGAATAAGGCGATGTGGGTGTTTCAAGGATAAAACAATGCAAAATAACATCACCATATATAAATAGATCACATCGTACTCTAACGAAAGCAAATAATGTGTATTACACATTTTAACATCTCATACAATATCCAAATTTATTTTGTACATTTCAAACCACTTATTTTAAATATACAACTATATCAATTTCTAATACAAATGAATACATAAATCCATTGACTCTGTCCATCCATCACCTAGTACCCAAAACTATATTAGCTAAACCTACAATAAATCCTCGGTCTGACCCGAGGATTGTCGATAAAAACAAACCCAAGTTAGGCTATATCTAGCTGCGAGTTCATAGATCACAGTAAAATCTTATAATCAGTGGTAATTAAATATAAATATTCAAACTTCATTTGTTTAACAAAATTTCAAAACTCGTCATTTACTAATAATTTTTAATTTACAAAATCTTCAAAATTATTCTATTTATATATTTTTCCAAAATCATCCAAGTTTCAAATTTTAACACAAGAATATTAAAGTAAATCAAAACCCATTTAAGAGATTAAATAGATGTTATCATGGATAGAGAGTAGGATCATTCAACAAGGAAACTAATTAATGTCATTGAACTTTTGTAAATAATTTGCAGCAATAAAATATAATTTCTACGTCTGTAAATCAACTATTTACAGCAACAAATCATAGCATTTTTAAATGAAATTTTTAACAACAGCTAAAAAATGAGTTGGAAACAACATAACCAAATTTCGGAATTTTTAGATTTTTCTACAATTTAATATGAATTAAAAATCAACAGGCGTTTTATGCCTAAATTGCACAGGAAAATCTTGCGGAAATCACAACATTTAACACATCAAAACTAAATAAAAATTCATGAAATTTGGAACATAGGTGCTGGATTATGTCAGGAACAACATATCAAAATTTGGGAATTTTTAAATTTAATATGAAGTTTATAGTGAAGAGGATTCTAAAACAATGAATTTGTCAAAACTCAACCACATTAACAAATATCACTACCAATCATTTTTGCAACCATATAAACAAAAGATATTCATAGTAAACAAAGATAAGTGTGTATGGAACTCACCTAAAAAATTTGAAGCCAAAATAAAATGATTTGATACCCAAAATCACTCTCTGAACAAACATTATTTTCCATTGTTCATAGAACAGAAAATAAACTCAAATCTAACAATTCCTTGGTCATCCAAACTTGATAAAAATGGAATTTTGATAACTTGTAGTGGTGTAAATAAGTGTTGAGAAGCTCTATTTAAAGTTTCGTAATTTTTGGATATTTATTTGATTTTGCTTTGATTTTAGAATAAAGGATGATTTGGTTTGTCATTTCATGTTGTAAGAAGAAAATTAAAAGACAAGATGGAGAGTGAAACGTGAATTGTGTTCATGAAGCAAAATGAACTTTCTAGGCTTAGAATCATCTAGATTTAGGTCTTCATGAAGTGAATTTGGGCTTCGGCCTCTCAAAATTTCAAACCAATTTTATTTCAATTCATTTGATTTCTTACTTAATTACTTTACTAATTATGTTTTCTTCAATTTAACCACTTTCAAAAATTATTATACTTCATTGATTTATTTATGATTCCTTTCCTTTTATTTCCAATAGCTAGGGGGAAAATCGGATAACTTTCACTAATTCTAATTAATGTAAAATTAATTAATACCCAAGAAATTAATTTACTGTAATGTTTATTTAGTAAACAAATATATATTCAAATTTAGAATTTTGAATAAAATTCCATTACTTAGATATAGAAAATATAAACATATACATACATACATATATATTCACTAAATATGAATATACATATTAGGTCGACAAGTGAAAACTCTAAATATAGAATTTGATGCCTCTAACCATATTTGCTTATTTTCCATAACACATGAAATCAATGCACAATCATATTATATACATAAATCCAAAAATTAGGATATATGTCAATTAATGCTCAACGAATTGTCAGTCCATTCAATTAATTTCTCACGGTATAGGAATCAATATACAACCAATCAGATACATATTCCAAAATCAAGATATATGTCAATTAATACACAATCGATTGCTAGTCTATGTAATTAATTACCTGCAATATAGGAAATCAATATACAAACAATTTAATATATATTCAACAAGTAGGATATATGGAGTAAATTCATCGCATTTATAATATATTATTTCTATTTTAAATAATTAAATCTCAATTATAAACTAAAATTAAGTGTTTCTCAAAATCTAGGGTTATTACATAAAACAACTTTTAGCCGATGAAAATTTGGTTTTGAACATGGCTTTAAAAGAATCTAAAGATGAGAAGGCTCGAATGTCGGTCAAACAATCCTCTCTCAGGAAGAAGCTGGAGAATAAGAAAAATTCTTTAACGTTGGCGGTCAATACTATTTTTGAAGCCAAGCAACGGGTGTCAAAATGTTTAAGTACTTCCCTCAACGACATCATTGTAATATTTATATTCCAAATAGTAAATTTTTATTCCTGTCTCTCCCTATTTGTATTCTTTTGATTCTGGAGTATCCCATAACTCCACTTCGAATGATCTCTATAAGAATAGGCGATTCCGCCAATCTTTGAATGATTTGTAAAGGGGTGGAACTCCTTTACATTTAGCATTGATTCACCGGAGATTTCTATATCTTTGGTTTAGATGCCGCTATCTCTTGCGATCGAATGTTGGTTTTCTTGGAATTCCGCATCGATCTTGTTCCTGAAGTCACGGTTGATCCGGTTATGGTCGCCCGTGATTTATATAAGTATATTCATCTTGTTTTATAATTGATTATATCATTTTCGTTCGAACTTATCTTCGAATCAGAATCCAATTTGATTAGAGTACCTCTGATTTGAATATCTATCTTTGTTTTGAAATCCATTCTTGAATCATCCTTTCGAAAAATCGGGTTTATTCGTATTTTGGAAATTGTTTTGTATATCGAAATTATTACATTCCATATATAAAAGAGAAATGTTTTCGATAAAGATTTTAAACCCTTTTAAAATAAGAATTTAAGGTTTCGAAAGGATTTGTAATTTTGAAAAAAAAACTATATAAGAAATTTGATTTATAACTGAAGGATTTTAAATTGAAATTCGAGAAGTGAACTCTGGTATTTTGGAATTGGTTTTAAGATTTTGAAATATATAATAATAATATGATTTAAAAGTATTTTCCGAATAAGAAATGTTCAAATGATTTTAATAAGTTTCGAGGAAATTTCAAAAGAAGTTTGAGAAAATAGAAGTCCAGAACTCACTTATGTCGCTGGAAAATAATTTCGGTGATGAGTGCACGCATCATCGACATTGATTTTCGAGTTTCAGAGTAAGGGATAGGCCACTTTAGTAGCATTGCTACGCGAGTGCTTTTGCGAAACCAATTTTGATTTCAGAATTTTGAAGTAAGATTTGATATTCAAAGTATATATGTATATATATTTGAAATGATTTGAAGTAAGCCGGTGTTCAGTCCTTGAGTTTCGGATTTGATATAACCCCATCTATTAAAATTGATTTACTGATTTGTTGCTGATTTCCAACTCTTGAATTTGAAAATGATTTCTTCAACTATCTTGAAGGTTCGAGCACTTCCAAATCGAGGTTAACTTTTCAAAGCTAAGAAATTTTGAAAAGTATTTTGATAAAATATATAAGTTTGTTTTGAATGTTTAAGTATGAAGTAATATGATTTAAATAAGTTGAAACTGTTTTGTTAAGTATATGAATAAGGCTATTTTGAATTTTTCTAGTATGAAATTTAAATTTGGAATGTTTTGAAAAGAATTTGGTCTTCAATATATTTTGAATAAAATTTAGTTAAATGTTTTAATTTAGTAACGTCTTTATGAAACTATATATTTAACAAGTTGGAATAAATATATAATTTGTACGTATGCTGTTTTAATCGCATAATTAATTTGATCCAGGTTTTAGTACACAAGTTCGAGGTGAATTACACCATTTCATGTTAGGATTTTTCATTCGATTCTTGATGGCGAATATTTGATATGGATTTGGGCTTGATTCTAGAATTCTCTATCGTAGTATATGGCTATGCAAGGAGACTTTTGACTTCTAGTCGAGAAACCATATCGAAGTCCGCATTAGGGAAGTCGAATGGACAATACTAGTTCGAAAGCGAACTTGTGTGATCGAGCGAGCGATCAAAATGTGATTCTGCGAAATGACGATGTATGTACATCTTATATTCTAATATCATTGATATATTTTGATGCTGAAATTGAAAGCTGTCGAGTTAGAATATCTTTGCTTACTAAAAGAAAATTTCCAATTTAAATTACAAAGATATATAACCCAGAAAAGCAAAGATATTCAATCCCATATGGCTCTTCATACAGCGAAATTTATTTTGAAAAATTTGATCCTTATATAAGATAGACCTTACGTAAGTATAAGATGATTTTGAAAACATTTGATTTGGAAATGAATTGGTTGACTTAAATTATATTGATTTGGAAATTTGGGTTTATTTTCTAAATCTATAACTTTGGAAACTTTGAAACTAAAGATAATTAATTTGAGAAGAAATAATTTGGTGAAAT
The DNA here is from genome assembly GCA_030737815.1 of Allium fistulosum. Lineage (NCBI taxonomy): Eukaryota > Viridiplantae > Streptophyta > Magnoliopsida > Asparagales > Amaryllidaceae > Allium > Allium fistulosum. Next base: position 1,106,704,532 of record CM060901.1, read on the forward strand.
TGTATATGATTTTGAAATTGAACTGATATTGAAACAAATTGAAATTTGAGAACCTTATGTTACTAAACACTTGATTTGGGAGTTGTCGAACTTATATAAAATTGATTTGTATGAGTATGAAATTGATTCGAAAACTATAGATTTGAAAAGGTACTCAATTTGAAAGTGAAATCTTATATAATTGAAGTCTATATAAGTATGATTTGATATACTATTGATTTTGGAAAGTATTTGATTTGAAAATTAAATCTTATATATAATGGATTTTATATAAGTACGATATTTGAAAGTGATTTGAAAAGGTACTATATGATACATATTTTCGAAGTAAAGATATGGAAAGTGCCTTCTGCTTGATATCCGATTTATGGCCACATCTTGGATTCATTCAATCGATATTATTCTCTCTGATTTTGGTTTTCCGGATATGATACTCGAGTGTCCTTCGAATTCCATGGCGTTACCCATGGTCTTATTGTTCTCTCGTGACTGCATAGCGCAACTGCCTGGCTGAGTCTTGCCTAGGGGTACGGATTGTTTCCTGGGGATCCAGGCGTAACCATTGTGTATCCTGCAATCTGTGTAGGTCGCGAATAGTAGCGCAAATGCTTGGCAGAGTCTTGCCTGGGGGTACGGATTGTTTCCTGGGGGATCCAGGCGTAACCATTGTGTATCCTGCATTCTACTAGTCATCATGGCGTAACTCGCAGGGCTGAGAAAGCCTACGGATATGGATTGTTTCCTGGGGGAACCAGGCGTAACCATTGTGTATCTGCGAACCATGGTTAGACAAAGGTTTTGTTCGTTTTGATTGGATTGTACTTTCCATATCTGTTTTAAAAGTTTTTCCAGTATTTTCACTGGGTGTTGAAACAGGTCTACTAAGTACCTGGAGAATTCTAGTTTTGCGCCTGATCAACGCACTACCAGAGTCTACAGGAACAAGGATAAACTTGTTGAAGCATCGAGTTATAAAAGTATTTTCGAAAGGAAATTTGTTTCGACTATAAAGGTATTTTATTATAAAGGTATTTCCAACAAAGAAATTTTGAATTAATAATTGAAATTGAAATCCTAATGGTTTGAATTAATTATTCATGCCCGATGCTAATCTTTTGAATCTATCTTATCTGCTCAGCTTTATTTATTCACCTATATTCTATTTTTCCAAGTCCTTCTTTTCCTTGTTGACTATATTTTTAAAATAATTATTGATTTCTTAATAATATTTGAAAAGTATCTTGAGATAAATTAATAAATTTATAAATTATGAATTTGATGTTTTCAAATAGCTTCTTTGAAAAAAAAAATAAGTAATAATGAAAATAATTGTTTTCAAGTAGTTTTCATACCTTTATAAAGGTGTTATTTAAACATTAATGGTATTTAAAAAAGGAAGCAAGAAATTTGCAAATGGGTTTTGGAAGATATTAAAGTATTAAAGATAATTGAATTTTAAATGAAGTTTTCAAATGAATATTTCAAGTAAAATTTATATATAGTTTAAATTAATTGTTTAATCTTGACTTTCAATCTATCTTTTCTGTCTTGTTGTTTCTATTCTTCTACCTCATTCCTTTTCGGGGACGAAAAGTTTTGAGTGGGGGAGAGTGTAACGACCCGCAAAATTTAATGGTTTTAAAAGTATATTTAACTGGAAATTTGTAAAATTTTAAACAATAAAATTTGGAAATAAAAATTTACTATTTGGAATACGTCTATTTTAATATACCAATTGGTAAATTTTCATCTGATAATATTAAAGTTTATTTTCCGGTAAAATTTCATTTCAAATCAAACCGGTTAATAACAGTGAATTTAAAAGTTTTCCGAAACCAAAATATGTCAACAGGAGAAAATTTATTCAGATCATTCTGAATCAGACTGCGGAATTCGTTTTCCAAATTTGGACTTCTACTGCTCCGTTTATCTTAATTCTGGCCAAATAGCAGCATTTCTGGTACCGATGATCGACTTTTGGTCGGATGATCGTACCACTAATATTTGTATACCGTTTTGATCGTCACGTCATGCTGATCTCCATGGTATATTCATTTGCTTGTTTCGGCATCCGATGGACAACGGAATCTGTAAAACAGTTCACCGTATCGGTACCATCAATTGTGACCATTAACTTTCCTTCGGTTTCAAATATTGAAATGTGTTGCCCAAGCAAAAAATTTATTGCTTTAAATTGCGTTACAATTGCTTTTATTTGCCGGTTCAATATGTTGCCGTTAAAAATTTCATTTATCTCTGCATATTTTTCATACGTTACTTTTGCTCTAATATTATATGTTGTCTTTCTTTCTCTCCTCTGTTTCCTTTTAATTTGTATTCTTCAAAAGAAAAAAAAACTTTATATATACCAAAGCAACCCGAACGACCTCCCCTCTCTTCCGCTTTCGCTCATCTTCTCTCCACATCAACCTGCAAATCCCCATCAACCCGAGCACCTTAGCTCATCACCGCTCCTCCACTCTTATGACCGAGACCACCCTCACCACTTCTCTCTCATAGCAGTGCCACTTCGGCTACCATCATCTTCCCACAACACCTTGCCTCCCACCAGATCTGCCTAGTCCTTCCCTCCTCACCATCGGGCCTCTCCTCCTAGCTCACGTACCTCCCTCAAAGTCAGCTAACCCAACCGAGAATGCACCTTTTCCCTCCCTTTTGTCGTACATCCGCATGAATAGCAGCAGCCTCTTTCCTTTATTTAAATGTGTACGTGTTTTGATTTCTAAACATATATAATATATATGCATATATCTAATATACACGTCAAGTTTATATATATGTTGTGTAATCTATGATTTGATAGTTTTATATATATAGGTTTTCATATGGTTATGTCATCTATATGTTTTGTTTCCTTGGGTTTATATGACTTAAGCAAAGGTATTATCTGGCTATATTAGTTATGTATATTTTACAGTAAGTAATATGATTATATTATATACATTAGTTTATATCAGTTTTATATAGAGAGGTGTTAGTTACTAGTTATATAACTTATCTGTGATCTGTTAGTATTATAAAGTGTATACATTTTATACAAGGTAAGCAGTATATATTTTATAAAGTATATTAGTTATATAAGTTGTTTTTTTTATCTATAAGCTATTTTACATTGTATAAGCACTACGTACAGAAGTGTGTACGAATAGTATTATATGCATTGTATATATATTCGAAGTTATAGTTGTTTATATATATATATTTGCAGTATATGTGGTTACTCAGTGTAGATATATATATATATTATTTATATTATTTGTTTATTGCATATATGTTTTCCAGTCACTATGTATACGTAAATTAGTTTACATAAATATCTTTATATAAGTATAAGTTAGGTAAATCATTTTAATATATATGCTGTTCGTATATATTTGGTTAGGTGAATAATATATATATATATACTGAGTTTACATATATAGCTGTATTTTGTGAATATCAAAGTTTGCATATCAGAATTGTATATCCAGATTGTAGTTTATATATAGTGTTAGTGATCTGAATATATATACATCATTCGTCCACATATATATATTTGTTTATATATTTTATTAGTAAGTCTATATATAAAGTGTTATATATATAAAAAGTTAGACAAGTTGAATATAGTTTATTATTATGTATATAAGTTCATATAAATGATATATAGCATGTTTGTTCGTATATATGCCTTTCCTAGTTGAAGATAATCTTATGTTATATATATATGTTAGTTTACTAAGTTATACAATATATTGGTTGTGTTAATTTATATAAGTACTTGCATATAATAGTTGTTAATATTTGGGTATATGTTTGTTTTAATGAATGTGAGTCTGTATAGACTTATATATCAATTGGCACGTTTGAATATAAATATAATTTTTTTTTTGTACGTAATTATATATACTTATTTCATTTTAATATTCGTCTTAAATTTAATATTGATTTCATGAAAATAATAATAATATATATTCTGTTATATTTAGATGTTTCTGACTCGTCCTCATTGATTCAACTATCAGCTTTGTTCGTCGAATCGTGTCCATCCAGCTTTACTTTGGAAGTCGTGCTTGAATGTCGTAACACAATTTCATTGTCTAACTTCTCTCTAGCCTCGAAAGGTGAGAAATCACTCACGATTAACGTTCTTTTATTTATTAAATTTGATTTCAATTGAAACGACAATTGAAATCTGTTGTAGTTATTTAAATTATTATATATGCTATTATCTGTAACCGTTCACCTGTAGGATATGACACCATATCCTGCTGTTTATATTATATTGTTATTGATGATATATCTATGCCTGTTATATTATTTCTATATCTGTTATCACTCTGCAAGTTCCCTGTAGTATAGAAATCACTATGGGTTGAAATGATACATACCCGAACGGACTTTAGAATAGGAGAATTTCGTTATGGGTTGAAATGATAAACCCAAGCGATTTTCATTGGAATTGAAATTGGGATTACGGGTCGAAATGATATCTACCCGTATATATTTAAATTTCGGATTGAAATGATAAATATCCGTATCACTTAACCATATGATAAATATATATACAGACACCGTTGGTCCATATATATAAATATTTTAAAAAATGAATTCTATGGTTGGAAATAAATATATGGTTTTAATAAACGTTGAGCCTTAAATTATTATATATAAATGGGAATGATTGATTTAAATACATAAAATATGTTGAGTATTTAAAATATATTTCAAAATAGATTTTGGTAATAATTTGAATAAGTTAAGGTTAGAAAGATAATTTGAATTTAGTTGAAATTGTATTCAATAAAGAATTTTATTTAATTAAACCGATTTGAAACTTATTGAAATTGAGATGTAAGATATGATTTATAACTTGAGTTTGATTCATAAGTAATCTAATGAATGTTTCTTGTTTAAATAAAGTTTAAGGAAATATTTAGTAAAAAATGTAATTTAAGGCTAGTTAAATGGTATTGAATTTATTAAGTGAATATTCCCTGATTAAATAATAATGAAGTTAAATCAAGAGCTATATGAAACTGTTAAATTTAACTTTGAAAATGTTGAATATTAAAGCTTTGAAATATATTGAAAATTTAAATGATCTGTTTAGAAATGAATTAAATTGATGAATTGAACTTTGAATAAATTTGAAATTTGGAATTCGAAGTTGTTTTGAATCGATTTGCTAGACTTGAGGAAATTAAATACTTTACTTTTTTAAATCATTTGATATATATATATATATATATACTATTTTGGAAAATAGATATATTTGAAATGAAATGATATTTGGGTTTTGAAGTAAATAAATTTAAAATGGCCACGGTGTCATAGTGTATATTCCCACCTTGTAGATAGTTCTACAGATCCTTAGAGGATGGTTATCCCAAACATCCTTTAAGTTACTTGTATTTCAGTTGATATTTCACTTGAGTTGGATTTATTGATATAAGAATGTTAATCCTGACTCGAGTGTTTTGTGTTTTGCTTTACGCTCGGGTCAGACCGAGTGATACAGCATTTGAGACTCACCTTTGGAGTTTGGAGCTTCCTTTGGAGATCCAACTATCGCCACAGCTTTTAGCTCTTCTTGTTGATTTGTTCAGAGAAGTCATCTGTTGTACAGGAGACTTCACTACATTTGAGATATTATGTTGTATTTTATTTTAACTCTGATGTTTATATAGTAGCTTCATGAACTACTATTTTATCTATTCCGCTGCGTATTATTGTATTACTCTGTATCTGTGATTCTGTGATTGATTTATTTACTACATATGCTGAGTTTTGCCAAATTTAAATTAACAATCTGATATTTTGAATTATTCAAGTCAGACATGTGTGGATTTATTGTCGATTTGAATGGTCCAAAATAGTGGGTCGTTACAGTTGGTATCAGAGCTTTGGCTCTAGGCGAGACTTAGCATATATTGTAAATTTATTTACAGAATCACTTTCGTTTGAGTTTAATCTCTTCCTTTTGACTCGATTTCCTTTGAACTTTGGAACGTTCCTTGCGGTTCCAAAATTCATTCCTGTCTCTCCCTATTTGTATTCTTTTGATTCTGGAGTATCCCATAACTCCACTTCGAATGATCTCTATAAGAATAGGCGATTCCGCCAATCTTTGAATGATTTGTAAAGGGGTGGAACTCCTTTACATTTAGCATTGATTCACCGGAGATTTCTATATCTTTGGTTTAGATGCCGCTATCTCTTGCGATCGAATGTTGGTTTTCTTGGAATTCCGCATCGATCTTGTTCCTGAAGTCACGGTTGATCCGGTTATGGTCGCCCGTGATTTATATAAGTATATTCATCTTGTTTTATAATTGATTATCTCATTTTCGTTCGAACTTATCTTCGAATCAGAATCCAATTTGATTAGAGTACCTCTGATTTGAATATCTATCTTTGTTTTGAAATCCATTCTTGAATCATCCTTTCGAAAAATCGGGTTTATTCGTATTTTGGAAATTGTTTTGTATATCGAAATTATTACATTCCATATATAAAAGAGAAATGTTTTCGATAAAGATTTTAAACCCTTTTAAAATAAGAATTTAAGGTTTCGAAAGGATTTGTAATTTTGAAAAAAAAAACTATATAAGAAATTTGATTTATAACTGAAGGATTTTAAATTGAAATTCGAGAAGTGAACTCCGGTATTTTGGAATTGGTTTTAAGATTTTGAAATATATAATAATAATATGATTTAAAAGTATTTTCCGAATAAGAAATGTTCAAATGATTTTAATAAGTTTCGAGGAAATTTCAAAAGAAGTTTGAGAAAATAGAAGTCCAGAACTCACTTATGTCGCTGGAAAATAATTTCGGTGATGAGTGCACGCATCATCGACATTGATTTTCGAGTTTCAGAGTAAGGGATAGGCCACTTTAGTAGCATTGCTACGCGAGTGCTTTTGCGAAACCAATTTTGATTTCAGAATTTTGAAGTAAGATTTGATATTCAAAGTATATATGTATATATATTTGAAATGATTTGAAGTAAGCCGGTGTTCAGTCCTTGAGTTTCGGATTTGATATAACCCCATCTATTAAAATTGATTTACTGATTTGTTGCTGATTTCCAACTCTTGAATTTGAAAATGATTTCTTCAACTATCTTGAAGGTTCGAGCACTTCCAAATCGAGGTTAACTTTTCAAAGCTAAGAAATTTTGAAAAGTATTTTGATAAAATATATAAGTTTGTTTTGAATGTTTAAGTATGAAGTAATATGATTTAAATAAGTTGAAACTGTTTTGTTAAGTATATGAATAAGGCTATTTTGAATTTTTCTAGTATGAAATTTAAATTTGGAATGTTTTGAAAAGAATTTGGTCTTCAATATATTTTGAATAAAATTTAGTTAAATGTTTTAATTTAGTAACGTCTTTATGAAACTATATATTTAACAAGTTGGAATAAATATATAATTTGTACGTATGCTGTTTTAATCGCATAATTAATTTGATCCAGGTTTTAGTACACAAGTTCGAGGTGAATTACACCATTTCATGTTAGGATTTTTCATTCGATTCTTGATGGCGAATATTTGATATGGATTTGGGCTTGATTCTAGAATTCTCTATCGTAGTATATGGCTATGCAAGGAGACTTTTGACTTCTAGTCGAGAAACCATATCGAAGTCCGCATTAGGGAAGTCGAATGGACAATACTAGTTCGAAAGCGAACTTGTGTGATCGAGCGAGCGATCAAAATGTGATTCTGCGAAATGACGACGTATGTACATCTTATATTCTAATATCATTGATATATTTTGATGCTGAAATTGAAAGCTGTCGAGTTAGAATATCTTTGCTTACTAAAAGAAAATTTCCAATTTAAATTACAAAGATATATAACCCAGAAAAGCAAAGATATTCAATCCCATATGGCTCTTCATACAGCGAAATTTATTTTGAAAAATTTGATCCTTATATAAGATAGACCTTACGTAAGTATAAGATGATTTTGAAAACATTTGATTTGGAAATGAATTGGTTGACTTAAATTATATTGATTTGGAAATTTGGGTTTATTTTCTAAATCTATAACTTTGGAAACTTTGAAACTAAAGATAATTAATTTGAGAAGAAATAATTTGGTGAAATTGTATATGATTTTGAAATTGAACTGATATTGAAACAAATTGAAATTTGAGAACCTTATGTTACTAAACACTTGATTTGGGAGTTGTCGAACTTATATAAAATTGATTTGTATGAGTATGAAATTGATTCGAAAACTATAGATTTGAAAAGGTACTCAATTTGAAAGTGAAATCTTATATAATTGAAGTCTATATAAGTATGATTTGATATACTATTGATTTTGGAAAGTATTTGATTTGAAAATTAAATCTTATATATAATGGATTTTATATAAGTACGATATTTGAAAGTGATTTGAAAAGGTACTATATGATACATATTTTCGAAGTAAAGATATGGAAAGTGCCTTCTGCTTGATATCCGATTTGTGGCCACATCTTGGATTCATTCTATCGATATTATTCTCTCTGATTTTGGTTTTCCGGATATGATACTCGAGTGTCCTTCGAATTCCATGGCGTTACCCATGGTCTTATTGTTCTCTCGTGACTGCATAGCGCAACTGCCTGGCTGAGTCTTGCCTAGGGGTACGGATTGTTTCCTGGGGATCCAGGCGTAACCATTGTGTATCCTGCAATCTGTGTAGGTCGCGAATAGTAGCGCAAATGCTTGGCAGAGTCTTGCCTGGGGGTACGGATTGTTTCCTGGGGGATCCAGGCGTAACCATTGTGTATCCTGCATTCTACTAGTCATCATGGCGTAACTCGCAGGGCTGAGAAAGCCTACGGATATGGATTGTTTCCTGGGGGAACCAGGCGTAACCATTGTGTATCTGCGAACCATGGTTAGACAAAGGTTTTGTTCGTTTTGATTGGATTGTACTTTCCATATCTGTTTTAAAAGTTTTTCCAGTATTTTCACTGGGTGTTGAAACAGGTCTACTAAGTACCTGGAGAATTCTAGTTTTGTGCCTGATCAACGCACTACCAGAGTCTACAGGAACAAGGATAAACTTGTTGAAGCATCGAGTTATAAAAGTATTTTCGAAAGGAAATTTGTTTCGACTATAAAGGTATTTTATTATAAAGGTATTTCCAACAAAGAAATTTTGAATTAATAATTGAAATTGAAATCCTAATGGTTTGAATTAATTATTCATGCCCGATGCTAATCTTTTGAATCTATCTTATCTGCTCAGCTTTATTTATTCACCTATATTCTGTTTTTCCAAGTCCTTCTTTTCCTTGTTGACTATATTTTTAAAATAATTATTGATTTCTTAATAATATTTGAAAAGTATCTTGAGATAAATTAATAAATTTATAAATTATGAATTTGATGTTTTCAAATAGCTTCTTTGAAAAAAAAAATAAGTAATAATGAAAATAATTGTTTTCAAGTAGTTTTCATACCTTTATAAAGGTGTTATTTAAACATTAATGGTATTTAAAAAAGGAAGCAAGAAATTTTGCAAATGGGTTTTGGAAGATATTAAAGTATTAAAGATAATTGAATTTTAAATGAAGTTTTCAAATGAATATTTCAAGTAAAATTTATATATAGTTTAAATTAATTGTTTAATCTTGACTTTCAATCTATCTTTTCTGTCTTGTTGTTTCTATTCTTCTACCTCATTCCTTTTCGGGGACGAAAAGTTTTGAGTGGGGGAGAGTGTAACGACCCGCAAAATTTAATGGTTTTAAAAGTATATTTAACTGGAAATTTGTAAAATTTTAAACAATAAAATTTGGAAATAAAAATTTACTATTTGGAATACGTCTATTTTAATATACCAATTGGTAAATTTTCATCTGATAATATTAAAGTTTATTTTCCGGTAAAATTTCATTTCAAATCAAACCGGTTAATAACAGTGAATTTAAAAGTTTTCCGAAACCAAAATATGTCAACAGGAGAAAATTTATTCAGATCATTCTGAATCAGACTGCGGAATTCGTTTTCCAAATTTGGACTTCTACTGCTCCGTTTATCTTAATTCTGGCCAAATAGCAGCATTTCTGGTACCGATGATCGACTTTTGGTCGGATGATCGTACCACTAATATTTGTATACCGTTTTGATCGTCACGTCATGCTGATCTCCATGGTATATTCATTTGCTTGTTTCGGCATCCGATGGACAACGGAATCTGTAAAACAGTTCACCGTATCGGTACCATCAATTGTGACCATTAACTTTCCTTCGGTTTCAAATATTGAAATGTGTTGCCCAAGCAAAAAATTTATTGCTTTAAATTGCGTTACAATTGCTTTTATTTGCCGGTTCAATATGTTGCCGTTAAAAATTTCATTTATCTCTGCATATTTTTCATACGTTACTTTTGCTCTAATATTATATGTTGTCTTTCTTTCTCTCCTCTGTTTCCTTTTAATTTGTATTCTTCAAAAGAAAAAAAACTTTATATATACCAAAGCAACCCGAACGACCTCCCCTCTCTTCCGCTTTCGCTCATCTTCTCTCCACATCAACCTGCAAATCCCCATCAACCCGAGCACCTTAGCTCATCACCGCTCCTCCACTCTTATGACCGAGACCACCCTCACCACTTCTCTCTCATAGCAGTGCCACTTCGGCTACCATCATCTTCCCACAACACCTTGCCTCCCACCAGATCTGCCTAGTCCTTCCCTCCTCACCATCGGGCCTCTCCTCCTAGCTCACGTACCTCCCTCAAAGTCAGCTAACCCAACCGAGAATGCACCTTTTCCCTCCCTTTTGTCGTACATCCGCATGAATAGCAGCAGCCTCTTTCCTTTATTTAAATGTGTACGTGTTTTGATTTCTAAACATATATAATATATATGCATATATCTAATATACACGTCAAGTTTATATATATGTTGTGTAATCTATGATTTGATAGTTTTATATATATAGGTTTTCATATGGTTATGTCATCTATATGTTTTGTTTCCTTGGGTTTATATGACTTAAGCAAAGGTATTATCTGGCTATATTAGTTATGTATATTTTACAGTAAGTAATATGATTATATTATATACATTAGTTTATATCAGTTTTATATAGAGAGGTGTTAGTTACTAGTTATATAACTTATCTGTGATCTGTTAGTATTATAAAGTGTATACATTTTATACAAGGTAAGCAGTATATATTTTATAAAGTATATTAGTTATATAAGTTGTTTTTTTTATCTATAAGCTATTTTACATTGTATAAGCACTACGTACAGAAGTGTGTACGAATAGTATTATATGCATTGTATATATATTCGAAGTTATAGTTGTTTATATATATATATTTGCAGTATATGTGGTTACTCAGTGTAGATATATATATATATTATTTATATTATTTGTTTATTGCATATATGTTTTCCAGTCACTATGTATACGTAAATTAGTTTACATAAATCTCTTTATATAAGTATAAGTTAGGTAAATCATTTTAATATATATGCTGTTCGTATATATTTGGTTAGGTGAATAATATATATATATATACTGAGTTTACATATATAGCTGTATTTTGTGAATATCAAAGTTTGCATATCAGAATTGTATATCCAGATTGTAGTTTATATATAGTGTTAGTGATCTGAATATATATACATCATTCGTCCACATATATATATTTGTTTATATATTTTATTAGTAAGTCTATATATAAAGTGTTATATATATAAAAAGTTAGACAAGTTGAATATAGTTTATTATTATGTATATAAGTTCATATAAATGATATATAGCATGTTTGTTCGTATATATGCCTTTCCTAGTTGAAGATAATCTTATGTTATATATATATGTTAGTTTACTAAGTTATACAATATATTGGTTGTGTTAATTTATATAAGTACTTGCATATAATAGTTGTTAATATTTGGGTATATGTTTGTTTTAATGAATGTGAGTCTGTATAGACTTATATATCAATTGGCACGTTTGAATATAAATATAATTTTTTTTTTGTACGTAATTATATATACTTATTTCATTTTAATATTCGTCTTAAATTTAATATTGATTTCATGAAAATAATAATAATATATATTCTGTTATATTTAGATGTTTCTGACTCGTCCTCATTGATTCAACTATCAGCTTTGTTCGTCGAATCGTGTCCATCCAGCTTTACTTTGGAAGTCGTGCTTGAATGTCGTAACACAATTTCATTGTCTAACTTCTCTCTAGCCTCGAAAGGTGAGCAATCACTCACGATTAACGTTCTTTTATTTATTAAATTTGATTTCAATTGAAACGACAATTGAAATCTGTTGTAGTTATTTAAATTATTATATATGCTATTATCTGTAACCGTTCACCTGTAGGATATGACACCATATCCTGCTGTTTATATTATATTGTTATTGATGATATATCTATGTCTGTTATATTATTTCTATATCTGTTATCACTCTGCAAGTTCCCTGTAGTATAGAAATCACTATGGGTTGAAATGATACATACCCGAACGGACTTTAGAATAGGAGAATTTCGTTATGGGTTGAAATGATAAACCCAAGCGATTTTCATTGGAATTGAAATTGGGATTACGGGTCGAAATGATATCTACCCGTATATATTTAAATTTCGGATTGAAATGATAAATATCCGTATCACTTAACCATATGATAAATATATATACAGACACCGTTGGTCCATATATATAAATATTTTAAAAAATGAATTCTATGGTTGGAAATAAATATATGGTTTTAATAAACGTTGAGCCTTAAATTATTATATATAAATGGGAATGATTGATTTAAATACATAAAATATGTTGAGTATTTAAAATATATTTCAAAATAGATTTTGGTAATAATTTGAATAAGTTAAGGTTAGAAAGATAATTTGAATTTAGTTGAAATTGTATTCAATAAAGAATTTTATTTAATTAAACCGATTTGAAACTTATTGAAATTGAGATGTAAGATATGATTTATAACTTGAGTTTGATTCATAACTAATCTAATGAATGTTTCTTGTTTAAATAAAGTTTAAGGAAATATTTAGTAAAAAATGTAATTTAAGGCTAGTTAAATGGTATTGAATTTATTAAGTGAATATTCCCTGATTAAATAATAATGAAGTTAAATCAAGAGCTATATGAAACTGTTAAATTTAACTTTGAAAATGTTGAATATTAAAGCTTTGAAATATATTGAAAATTTAAATGATCTGTTTAGAAATGAATTAAATTGATGAATTGAACTTTGAATAAATTTGAAATTTGGAATTCGAAGTTGTTTTGAATCGATTTGCTAGACTTGAGGAAATTAAATACTTTACTTTTTTAAATCATTTGATATATATATATATACTATTTTGGAAAATAGATATATTTGAAATGAAATGATATTTGGGTTTTGAAGTAAATAAATTTAAAATGGCCACGGTGTCATAGTGTATATTCCTACCTTGTAGATAGTTCTACAGATCCTTAGAGGATGGTTATCCCAAACATCCTTTAAGTTACTTGTATTTCAGTTGATATTTCACTTGAGTTGGATTTATTGATATAAGAATGTTAATCCTGACTCGAGTGTTTTGTGTTTTGCTTTACGCTCGGGTCAGACCGAGTGATACAGCATTTGAGACTCACCTTTAGAGTTTGGAGCTTCCTTTGGAGATCCAACTATCGCCACAGCTTTCAGCTCTTCTTGTTGATTTGTTCAGAGAAGTCATCTGTTGTACAGGAGACTTCACTACATTTGAGATATTCTGTTGTATTTTATTTTAACTCTGATGTTTATATAGTAGCTTCATGAACTACTATTTTATCTATTCCGCTGCGTATTATTGTATTACTCTGTGTCTGTGATTCTGTGATTGATTTATTTACTGCATATGCTGAGTTTTGCCAAATTTAAATTAACAATCTGATATTTTGAATTATTCAAGTCAGACATGTGTGGATTTATTGTCGATTTGAATGGTCCAAAATAGTGGGTCGTTACAACACCCTTATGCTTGCTTAAGTCAACAACATTGAAAAGTGCCCAGACTTGAGCTTCCCTTCACTCGATCCTGCTCTAATCAGTAGATTCATGAATAAGGTCAAAGAAATGGAGCAGGCGGTTGAAGTCCCAAAGAGAGAAGTGATCGATGCTTCCAAAATCTTATCTTTTGAAGTCACTTCTATCGAAGTAGACTCTGGTTCCGATGAAGAAGGTGATGAAAATGAAGCCACCACCGAAGAAGGCAGCAATGATGATGATAATGATGATGATGATAAAAACGATGATGACAGAGATAAAGGTCGGGTTTGGGTGGCAATGGAGGTGATCATACTGATGCTCCTGAAAATGATGGCGATGATATCCCTGGTTCCTCAGAAAAAGTTAATGTCGATCCTAGCGATCGTGAAGCAAGCCCAACCGAACTCCCCGAGCCCTCTGATCTTCATGAAGAAACTGCCGACATTGATGTCGTAGAACAAAAGGGAGACAAAACAAGTCCTACAAACTTCGCTTCTTGTTTCTCAGGTATGGGATTTTTTTTCCAAATGGCATTCATTTCCAAGATAATAATAGTTGACATCTTTTTATTTTAGATAAAGAAGAAATCTATCCACTTTATAAAACAAAGCTTGAAAGAAAACAAGCAAAAATAAATAGTTTGTATAGAGAGTTAGATAAGCAATTAAAAGAACAGAACACACTCTCTAACAAGTATCATAGGCTTAACAAAAGTGTTGCGTTGTTAGTGTCTATCAAAGACCTGGAAGCCACCCCTCGTATAAAGAGGGCACACCCTCTATATGATAGACTTTTGGAAGAGAATCGAAAGTTAATCACACTCTTTTTGATGTTGGTTGAAGAAAGAGATATCCTAGTAGACTTCCTATACAAAGCCTATTGCAGACACTCGACCATCGATTTTTCTTACTTGGGCAATTTTAGTGGGGGTCTACTTAGGCGTCTGCATAGGAGATATTTAGATTAATTTGGGTCTGATCCACATCCAGGGGCTTGCTGGAATTTACCGCGTGTCAAATCAATTCCTCATGAGTTGCCTCTGGAAAAACTTAAATATTATAAGGACAAATTTGTTTCTGAGTTATTTAAAAAATCAGTTTTGTATGAACAAGATGAACATTTGTAATTATGTAATATGAATTTCCTATATTAGTTTCCTTTTGTACTTAATTGTGTATTATTGCGTTATCACGGAATAAGCATATCTCAAGCAGCTCGGTTTCCAGAGATTATTTAAGCAAATACGTTAAATTAAGAAGAGATTATGTAGAAAATGTTTCTCTTTTGAAACCTTTAAAATTAGCCAGATACTGCTTTCTTGAAGACCTGCAGAGACTTATATGGAACAATCCCGCCTGCGTTTCGATTTTCTTGATGAAGAAAAAGAAAAGCTTCTCAAGGAAATTCGAACATATCATAACAAATTAATATGTGGTTGCGATAGTCCTCCTACCGGGGAATTGGACTATAGCAATATCCTCCAGTTATTACCCCGGAAGGATTTAATTCCCCTTTTGATTCAACAGTTACTCTTTCAGCTAATTCCTTGATCAAAGTCAAAAATGTTGTTTCTCAACTTTAAGTGTAATAAAACAAATGTTTGATTAAAACAATGGAATTGTACATTTTGTTTTATTTCTTCTTGAGTTGTAATCTCTATTGTTGTAATAAAAAGGTCGGCTATTTGAGCCTTGACTTTATTTTCTTGTTCATATTGGACTTACAGTTAGCTATCGCGCCTCTCTCATCGGATTCCTTATGTCGCTTCATTAGTATCGGATATAGATTGATTGCAGACGTTGAAAAGAGGCGTTCACTTAAGGATCCTTTATCTACTCGCTTTCAAGGAAATGCAAATGCAATGGAATAGCATAGGAGATACTTGCTTCAAGAGACAATTGTTAGAAACCTTAATGATCAAATTTCCAATCTCGAAGCGGATATCAAGAATAAGGACAAAACAATTTCCCTATTAAAGCGCCAAATTAAATTGAATCCTTCAATTGATTTTGATCATAAGATGTCTGAGCTTTTCCAACAGGATAAGCGATTTGGAGATTGAGTTAAAAGACAGTCCAGCTCAATGTAAATCATTATAGTTCATTATGGGGAACAACATCCTAAATATCAATTTACTGGCTCCTCCCATCACTTCATCTGCTGTTAAATCAACAAGGTCTACATCTCTTGCAATTCAAAATTTTCCTATCATAACTAACCCACCTCCTGGCTCAGATGAGAAGGTATTAGGAGAATGGTGTAGGAAAGTCAAATTCGAGATGATGAAATATTTTGATGAAAAGCAAAAAGTGAGGTATTCACGGCGTATAAATGAGTATGCAGTTAGAATACAAAAAATTGAATACGAAAAGTACCTTCACCAGAAGCGTATCACAGATTTAGAAAGGGAAAATAATACCCTCAAAGGAGCCACGCTCTAAAGACTCATATCGAATCTATTGATGATGCTGACAAAATAAGAAAAAAGGAAAAGAGGCTTAAAGAAACTCTTTGTATAGCAATCCATTACATCATTGATCCATTAATTTCTCTAAATCTAGATAAGGTTGTTCAAGACATGTGAAAAATACACTTTTGTTGTATATTTGTAATTAACTTTATAAATAATGTAAATTATGTAAATATCACCTGGCTGTAGTCCTTTCTTAAAATGTTGGTTTGGAATCTGCTTTCTGATAACTTGGACTATGGTTTTCGTATTTGCTGGCACATTCAGCCTTCCTTATAGATCCCTGGAAAGTACAAAATAAATATTACTCTTTAAACTTGAAATCTATATAATAGTTTATCCATGTTATTAGTGGAGGTTAACAGATCATTATGTAAACATATGATAATACATGGGAAGTAATTCCGTAATTGAGTATGGTTTGAATGTCTTGAAACTTATCTTTGGTAATGACGAGAGAGAGAGGAATTCAACTTCAACTATATTGATGGAGTACCACAAATCTAATCATAGAGATCCATAAATCCAACTCCAGATTCAATCGTAGAAGTTCAAGAATTCCTATTCTGGAAATTACTAATAGAAAGCCAATAATAATCATTTAATAAAAGCCCAGAAATCATCATCTGAAAGTTTGTAGTAGAAACCCAGTGACCCTGATTCGAGCATTACTAAGATCGATCATGAATTTAATTCATAGAAATCTCAATATTAATTGCTCTGGGACCCAGATTCGAGCATTAACGAATGAAAATTAAAAGTTAAAAGATTCGAAATCCAGATTCGGGTATTAGTGGATGATAACCAAAATTCCATAATAATAATCTTCATAATAGAAATCTAGAGCCCAAATTCGGGTATTAATGAGTGAAGTCCAGGAATTAATAGTAATAGCCCCGAAACCCAGATTCGGGTATGATGAAGATCATAGGTCATTAGTAAAGACCCGAACCCTGATTCGAGTATTTGTAAATAAAGTCCCAAATTTAACAATGAAAGACCCAAAAACCAAATTCGGGTACTAATAAGTGAAGTTCATAAATTATTCTTTGATAATTAGTCGGAGACTGTAGATTCTTATTTAAGCCTTCTGTTCTGTACCGCTCCTTAGGTTTTGGTTCTTTTGACATGCGTCACCCTTTAGGCCTTGTATATTGTCATCGTTTGATTTGCCGCTTCTCAGGCTTGGACGTCTTAGTCCATTGTTTGATATGCCGCTTCTCGGGCTTGGATGTTTTATTCCGTTGTTTGATATGCCACTTCTCGGGGTCGGATGTTTTAGTCCGTTGTTGTCTGGTGTGCTTGGTTAGCTTATCCACAAGCAGGACCCAAGGACTTACCAACCTCTCTCTAGGAGGCGCTCCAACTAGGCCTTATAGGCAGGACTGAAGGATTCTTCAGTACCTTGGCCCGGCCATAGCATGGCGGGATCAAGGGCTTACCCAATCCTCCCTTCAGGAAGCGCCTTGACCTGGCCATAGCGTGGCATGATCAAGGGCTTGTTTGGTGCCTTAGCCAGGCCATAGAATGGCGAGACAAAGGGCTTACTCCGTCCTCTCTCTAGGAGGTGCCTTGACCTGGCCAAAGCATGGCACCATCAAGGGCTTGTCGATGCTTTAACCTGGCCATAGCATGGTGCAGATAAAGGCTTACATTTACCTCCCTCCAGGAGGCGCTTTGACCTGGCCAACTCGGCGCGAATAAAGGCTTTGACCCTTTAAGGTAATATCCAAGTGCAAGGGGAATTCTACTCCCTATAATATAAATTTTACTTAGTAAAGTGGTTCTTTATTAAATTCAGCTAGGATCTCTTTACAAATTCATTGATTTTTCCTTGTCTGAAGAAACTGATCACCATTCCTTCCAATGCCCTACATTGATTTGTCTCATGTCCATTCATCATGTGGTGGTGACAATAGGATTCACCCTGGTTAGGGCTGTCAATGGATATTCGAAAAATCCGAAATCCGTTCGCATCCGCATCCGAAAAGCGGATAAATATCCGATATTCGGAAAAACATTGCGGATGCGAATACGAAGACATCCGCATTCAAAAATTATCCGTCCGGTTTTTGTCAAGATTATAGTTCAAATTATTTGTATTTTAGTGTAGTGAAAAATATGTGTTTATTATTTATTGAGTTAGTAGTTTATATTATATGTACTTAATGTTTTTTAACTGCTCGGAACTATTTATTATAATAATATTTGTTAATTTTTAACACTTTTATAATCAATAGGATTGAAAAATATTTATGTTAAACTAAAATTTTCATTTTATAATTCTTGATTTATCAGTTGTTAGTGGATAGGATAATTATCTGATATCTGTCCGCATCCGCGGATGCAGATATCTGATATCCAAAAATAATTTCGAATGCGGATGCGAATATGGCACTATCCGCTATACCCAGTTCCTTTCATACTTAGATTTTTTCTTCTATGATGGCCACTGGTTGAGCTCTTCCTTGGTTAGCAGATAAACTTTGTCGATTGGTGTTGTCAAATAGCATTCCTTAGGGAGTCTCGACTTGAAGCTTGTCTTTTGGGATGGTTACTAGATTTTTTATTACTTGGTTCTGAAGATTCACCCTCAACGACCAGTTTTCTTTTCAAAACCCTTTGAAGTTATATGTAGGCAATGTCCCACTTGTTGCTTGATGCCATTTATGTGCAAAGGCATTGTAATCAGCCACCATTCCCTCTTCAAAGATTGTGCCTTTGGTGTAGATTTGAATTGTTTTTCTCATTTGGTCAAACAAGTTATCACTTTCATTTTTTGTTCCTCCTAAGGCAAAGATAGGTGTGGGGCCAATGTGAAAAGGGTTTAAACTCCATTTATCTAGATCATAAGATTCAGCGTTCTTTTTCTTTACGATTCTTAAAGCTTCCAATCTCAACATTTGTTCTTCATGCAGTTTGGAATCATTAACTGTTCTATAGGAAAATCCAATTGGATGTGGCTCCGAGGATCCTTGTTCGGACATTTTGGTTTTGCTAAACATGGTGATGTAACGTCTAAAATAGGAAAGTTAGGAATAAAATTGGATTATAGGAAAGTGGAGTTGGAAGTTCAACAAGGCCGGAAGCTCAATCCCTCCTTCTAGCACCAAAGATGTTAACAAGAAAACTTATCAACATCCCAAAATAGAGTTTAGAAAATAAGCAATTCCTTCAAAACCTCCTTTCGAACAGATGAAGATAGTTAATACTTTTTGATCAGTTAAAGATAGTTATAATTCCCTTATCAATACCTTTCGACTCAATGGTAACACTTGAACTCCTCATTAGAAACACCTTTCGATCTAGTTTTGTTATCGTGTCGAAACCACCCTTACAAAGTAGTTGTGGTGACTCAAGGTTTGTTCCTAATGATTTAAGAGTATGCGTTTAATTAAAAAGGTTTCGACTTCTTCGGAAGTTAGCCTTATAATAACTCGAGGTTGGAACCTAAAGATCTAAGGACATTGATTGAGAAAATAAGGCTTCGACTTCCTCGAAAGATGATCTTTCGATCAGGTTGACATAAGTGGATCATAGATAGAATCTCATAGGAATATTAAATCAGTAAGCATATCCAAGAATTTCATAAACTTGTTTTGAACAATATATTCCTTTCCTATTTGAAACTTAAGTATACAATTAGTCAAATCCCCAATCTAATTTGAGAATTAGGGTTTACAAATTCAAGAAAGTACAAGAAAGAAGTGAGTGAATTTGAATCCCCTTAACCAGGCCCCTAGGGTCATATTTATAGGTGTGGGTTTGCACCTTTCAAATCAGCCCTTTCGACTTGGTCGAAGGGCGGCCTTGGAGACCTTTCGTTGTCGTTCACATTAGGGCATCCTTCTACCTTGTCTTTAAATGGACTTGAGTACTTTAGACTTCATTGAAAGGTGTAGGAGCACTTCTCCACTTTATGTTGTTATGTTGTTGCAAGTAAGAAAGGTATGAGCTTTCGACTCTGTTGATAGGTAGATCATGGGGCGTCAAAGGAGTTGAGACACCGAATGTTCTAAAGCGAAAGGTAGCTTTCGGAGGCATACTTGCTTATTGATGCAGAACTCCATCCTCTAGTGTAGGAGATTACAATTTTGAAACATAGTAAGCTCTTCTTTCTCAAATTCGAATGGTTTCGACTGGTTCGAAAGGCATATTTATGCTTTCGAAGGATTTACTCTGGCTAAACATCCTTCTGTGAATGTGGATAAAAGTGAAACCCTAAGTTTCGAAAGGTTTGGTGCGCATGTAAATGGTTGTAATTTATTGCCTTCGAAAGGTGTTACCCAACTTATTTGAAGCGTCTTCATGCATGCGGAAGCATCCATTTCAAAAGGAAGCAATTGAAGTGAAAGAGTTCTTTCGTCCCTTTTCGACCTCTTCGAAAGCTTATAGCACATCTAACTTTTGCTATAGCATCCCTTCGACTCCTTCGAAAGGCTTTGTTGATGCTATCATCTCTTGTAAATCTTCATCTTCTATTCATCTTGGTTTTGACAAGGTTGAAGTGAGAATTGGTGGTAACAACCCTTTCGAAGAAATACTTTCCATGGCAGTAGAAACTATGCTTTTGAAAGTTAAAGTGAATTCTCCTTTAAAAGATAGAATGGTCCTTTCGACTCAATCGAAAGGGAATATGAATGATCCTTTCGACCTAATCGAAATGGGTCATGAATAAGTTGTACTCTTTTTAATTTCTGTTTGAATGAGTTGCTTGATCTTCTTATCTATAATTAACATTTCCATGAAACAACCTTTTGAAGATGTTTTACCCAAATTAACTCATTCGAAAGGGGTTTCAAAGTGATTGATTACTTTTAACATTTTCCTTTGAGGTGTTAGCAACCTTTCTTGTCAACAACTTAACTTTGGGATGTTAACAAGATTTCTTATTAACATTTTTGGTGCTAAAAGGAGGGCTTGAACCTCCGACCTTGTGGTTACCTTATAAACTAATTATGGGCTATTTAACTTGATATAGGAAAATGAAATCTAAAAGGCTTAGTCGAATGGAAGAAGAAGTAATACACACCACCACTTTGGAAGAAAACATTGCTCCAACTTTCAACTTGGAGGGTTCTATGCAATGACAGCCGTCAACCCCAGCACAACCAGACGATAATGCGATCAAGATTAAGCATCTGGAGCAACAATTGTTGGAAATGCAAGAGCTTCTCAAAGCAACACTATCTCAAAAGTCTTCCCAAAAATTCAAAATCAACAATTGGAGATGAGGTTTTCTCCCGAAGAAGAAACTTAAAAGCTTATACAAACAAGGGCAAGAGAAAAATAGACCTAACACCATCAAAGAAAAGGGAGCATCATCCGATTAAAGTTGATCATCAAGAAGGACACTGGATAAATCTCTCGAGCAATTTGGAAGCTCGACTCCAAAAGAATATAGCCCAAACCGAAAAGGCTATCACAACACTGAAGCTTATTTGAAAGTTGTAGCAGAAAAGGTAGTCAAAGATATGCTAAATGCAAAAGGGAAGATGTGATGACCCGGATTTTCGGACCAGTTGAAATCGTCGAAAAATTCATCCGTTCTAAAACTACTAATGAAAACTACCAACTTAATACACCATATTTGATAAATATTCAACATTACTAAATGTATAGGATACAATTTCAATTATACAACTTATCAAAGTAACTAATTAATTAATTAATTCTACAAAGTGTGCTTTAATACATACCAAATACAATGACTATAAATCTACCACTGCACAACTTTGATGAGAGAGACATCACCATCCTTACTTGTGAATCAATAAACAATGTAAATGCGGAATAAAATAATAAGCCGGAAAGATACAACAACATAAGATAAACAACAACCAATAACAGATAAACAGGAAAGGGTTATATTATTTTAGGGGTTGCATCACTACCACTAGTGACTGCCCACGTACCCCTATCTAATTGGGTATCCAATTACATACAAGATCAAGCTAATGTAGTTCTCCTACCGCAAATAGAACTCATGGAGCCTACGATGCACAAACAATATGCAATTCCAAAACTACCCACTTAGGCTTAATCTACAATTTTAGATTTACAAAATCTAATTAACTTTACAAAAATTATCTCTTTGGACTTTATTTCAAAATTCTTATTCCAAAACTTTTGAAATATATATAGCTTTTACAATCAAACTAGTCCTTTACTTCGGGATCAAAAAACAAATCACTTTTTGAAATGATATTAATATACAACCATACAAAACTATATGCTACCTGATCGGGAGGTTTCTATCCATAACAAGGCAACTGGGTCCTAGCCTTTTGAAAAACAAATATAGATATGTATATCCATCTACAATGAGAGTGGACTATGATAAGGCTATAGAACATATGCACCTCCCTTTCCTACTTTTTAGTTATGGGTTACCTGAATCATTGGTAACATAACAAATCACTTTATATCCCGAAGTGGCAAAATCATTTACATTAATAATTACAAATACTTCAAATCTATAATAATTTCCATTTCCAAATCCTTTCAAAAATCATTTTAAAACCATTGGGTTTATTCCTCGAAATTCTTTCCATTTTACAAAACACTTTTATAAACCATTCTTTATATAAACCACATTTATATAAAATCACTTCAAATATTTTTTCTCAAATATCTCTTTTTTCTCTTTTAAAGGAAAACATTTCATAGCATTTCAACTTGAAAACCAATTTTCAAAACAATTCATTAAACTGAAGTGAACCAAATATTATCACTAAACACCTTATAGTCAAATCATGAAATAAATCACAAGGTGTTAGCCTACAACTATTTCTTACCCAACTTATGCTTAATACAAAGGATAATTGCTCATAAACTGGTTGAGCATAAATCAAACAATCAAATCAATCAATAGTAAACATACATCCATTTATTCAATAAAAATTAATCAACCAATCAATTAACTTCAAATCAGTCATTTTACTTGCAAGCACAGAATGGTGTTTTATTCCGCTCAATAAATGTCCATAATTATTTATTCAACTTATAATAGCAGACTGGGGATTTTTTCTGCTAATTAAATGTCACTAATAAACTATTAATTACGTTCGTCGTAATTAAATTTAATAGCTAATAATTTATCACTAAATTTATACTTAACCACAAGTATCAATATTTCATACTAATATATTCTATTCATCAATATGATACCAGCGTCAAAAGCCGCTTGTAAAACGGAGCTTGTATTTGTCAGATATAAATTTTCTAAGATTAAACTATTTTAAACTTAAATAAATAAAAAAATTTAAACTAACCCATTACCAAAGCCAAAACCAATCTTCAATAACTCGAACTAAAAGCTCTCACATGCTCGACTTGAAGCTCCTAGATAACTCGACTATGCCTTATAGTGCTCATGGCCAAGCTATGGGAAGGAGGAAGAAAAGTAGTAGAGCTATGACCTTGAAATTTCAAAATATAGACCCGAAAATAGGACTTTTCCTCTCTAGTTTTTGAACTTTCTACTCTCTGAATTTGGAAAAGTGGTAAACTACAAAGTTGTAGGAAATTATTTTCTATATGGTTTTTAATAAAGAAACACTTGATTCGATTTTTTTTGAGGAAGTTATGATCGAATGAAGAGAAGGTATTCTCGGATTTATCAAAAACATACTCGAAAATACACTTCAAAGAAGTGGAATTTTGGCATAGCTAGACTAAAACCAAGAAGAAGTCCTCAACTTAAATGTTGTAGCCACTGGAATTTCACATGATTATAAAAAATGAATCACTTCATTTGGATCAGGTTTGAAGGAGATATGGTCGATACAATATGGGGTATTCTCGGCCAAAAATTGGGCTAGAGAATGCATTAAAAAAATGGAGTTTTTGAAATAGAAATGTTTAGAATGGGAAGAAGGGGTCAACTACAAAGTTGTAGCCATTGAAATTTTACAAGGTTTCAAAAAATTAATTTCAGGTTTTGGAGTTGAGAAGAGAGAGTTATGGATGAAAGAATAAGAGGGAAATGGAGTGGTATTTATAGGATTTTTTAACAAGTAAACCTTCCTCAAATCTACCTCCCCTCTACATCACCCATACATCACCCACATACAAATAACTCCTCCTTGCATCACTTCACCATGTGCCACCATCTTTTCATATCACTTCATGTCCTTATGTTGACTTAAGGAGGCTTAAGTATTAAGCTAACTAAGATATTTTGCTTATTTGTATATATATGTAACTTGTATATGTATATTTGTTAAACACATCATCCTTGCCTCATCCTTCTCCATCATTACCTACACCCTCCTACACCACCGAGGATGTCTTTAGGTCCTATCATGTATGGAAAACCCCATGTGCCTTCTTGGATGTGACAAATGATGGTAAGAGTTGGTTGCTTATGGTTAAAGTTTGTTAAAGTATCTTAGATATTTTTGAATTCTACCATATGTAATTTATCTATGTAAATTAGTAAGAATGTTTTTACTTTTCTATCTTTACTAAATGTATACATGTGTTAATGTGTGTAGATAAATGTCACAAAGGTGCACAAGTTGTTTGAACGACGTTGTATAACTTGTATACTTCAAATCGTTGAAAATCAAGAAACCAATTCCGGTCACATTTTGACTTATAAGTTAACGTACATATATTTGTAAAAAAACTTAAAAACTATTTTCTTATCATTTTAAATGAATTAAAACGATCACATTTGAATTATAAAACCATATAAATCAAAATTAAACCGTCGTTTACAAAAAGTGTTATTATATCGATAAACCAATAGCGATTTTTCCTTATATTTTCAAATTAAATCACATTTTCCTAAGTGACGAATTTACGGGTCATTACAGAAGAGAACACTGGATGAATGAGCAAATGACAATGAACGAGTAGCTCCATTCATAGATGAGATCATGTCAGCGGTTATCCCATCTTATGTCAAGATAACAACCAGGAAATATCATGGTACTGCTAATCCTGATGTTCACTTGATGGCATTTGATAGCCAAATGGATTTGTATAATGCCTCTGAGGTAGTTCGGTGTAGATTATTCCTGGTAACACTTCAAGGAGCAGCTGCAAAGTAGTACCATCAATATCGTGAGAAGATTATCTATTTATGGAAATGATTTTCTTATGAATTCTCCGCCCAGTTCTATATATGCAAGGATCCGACCATTGAATACACTATTCTAACAAACATTAATCAGAGACGGGTGGAGTCACTTGGTGATTACCTCAGAAGATTCAATATAGAAGCACAAAAAGCAAAAGATATGAATGACTGGGATAAGCTCATAGTAGTGCATTCCAGGCTGATAGAGAATACTCCATTCTAGAAGGAATTCTTTGTGCACGGGTCTAAGGATTTACAGAATATCCACTTCCAAGCTGATAAATTCATTCGAATGGATGAATTATATTATGCTAAAAAGAAAGCTAATCCTAGGAAGGGGATGGAAGATTTGGGTCGCATCGGGAACACAAAAGAACAAGGTGGGAGGAGCTAGATGCTAATTCAATTGCTGTAAACAAGCCATTGTCTTATATATATGCTATAATCTAAGGAGAAGGTTAACTTCCAGACTTTGTTTAAGGCCAAAAATTACCCTAAACAGAGAAAGGGGATGACTACAACGTTTATCAAAAAGCAAATGGCCATAAAATTGATGAATGTAGGGTGTTGGTTAGAATCATTCAAAAACTAATCCGTAAAGGGCATTTGAAGGTATTCATCCAAGACAAGCAAAAGTTACCACAGACTGGTGATGGTCCGTAAAACTTTCCCAATAATGCTGTCAACATCTTGGAAGAGGAAGATCCATTAAGCTTGAGTCCGCCATCGAATAGGATTGATGTAATCCATGGAGGGCCACACCCAACAGAGACTAGCAAAGGAGCCAGAAACAGACACATTAAAGAAGCTAAAGAAGGAGTGTTCTCCATTCAAGAAAAGCCCCCGCTTGAAAGTCCATGACTCAATATACCAATGTCGAATCTTGTTGTTACTCCCCATGAGCTCAAGAAAGGGATCCATCACCCTCATAACGACCCCATCATGATCACGGCCCAAATTGGACTTTCTATAGTGTCCAAGATTCTTGTAGACACTAGGAGAGCAGTCAATGTTATTTTCAAGCATGCCTTTGATCAAATGGGCATTCCAGAAGACAAGCTAGAGCCCAGCCTTAAACCTATCTTTGGGTTCAATAATAACGGGTCGACTCCAATAGTACAAGTGAAGTTGCTAGTGAATATGGGAGTTCCGGCATGCTATAGGACTTTCGAAACACTCTTTATAATCATAAACCAACCATCATACTACAATGCTTTCTTTGGCCGACTCGCACTTAATGAGGTGGACACCTTTGTCTCACCAAAATATATGATGGTAAATTTCTTAACTAAGAGGGGTTTGGGCACTATCCATGGAGAACAATTCAGCTCCCGCGAGATGTACTTTACAACCTCTTTTCTTTAAAAAGGCGAGCGGGGTTTTATATTGGTCCCCTACTTGTTCTTATTGAAAAAGAAAGATGGTTACATGCAAAAAAGAAGAAGTTAAAAAAATAGAAAAACAAAATGTAGAAAACCAATATAATTAAAAAAGGATTCAGGCCCAAATAGCCCAAATACCTAATTAAGTAAATCGCCAGGTAAAGCCCGATCCAACCAAATACAAGTATTTCATTTGTTGATTTACAGCCCTCTTAACATTTGTAATAATCTCCTTCTTGCTTTTACTTTTATTATCAAATACTCTTGTATTTCTCTCCCGCCAACAAACAACAATGAAGCATTTCAATACAACAAGCATTCGATCACCTAGTTCATTTCTCCACCTCGATCTCTTGAAAATTTCAAACCACGGTTGGTAGCGATTTTTATTTCCTTAGTATATTCCAGCTGCAAGAATGATTGACTTCCAAATTTGATAAATCATAGTGCATTGGAATAGCAGGTGATCTCTACTCTCTGGGTGATCATTGCAAAAAACACAGTTGTTATAAACGATGAAACCCCTGGCAACTAACTTGTCTCTAGTAAGAAGGGAGTTATGTATGGTCTTCCATAGTAAGAAATTAACCTTTTCAGTTCCTAAACAATTCCAAATTCTACGATACCATAGCGAATTAGGCCTGCTACAATCAGGAAGTAATTCTTTGTATGTAGCTGAAATGGAGAGTGCACATTGCTTTCTTGTCCATTGTATTTTATGTGGAGTGTTGATGTGTTGTTCTGACATGATCATATTCCATAAGTTTCTAACCACCACCAAGCTAGCAGTAGGCATAATGATTTTGTCATGGAAGATGAAATGCTGAATATTAGCATTATCAGGGATGCCAGTGGAGTTTTTCTGCATATTGTCCCATATGTCATTCAATATCACACCTTTGGCCGCCCAAGGAGAGTGCCAACAAGAAGATTGGATATCAGAGAAGATATTGTATTTGACAAAAGGAAGTATAGTATGTCTCATGTTAAGTATACTCTTCTAGAACCAGCTAGTATTAGTAGGAGATGTCATAGTCCAGAAGTGTTTGCCATATAAGTAGTTCTTGGTTATCCATTTAACCCACAGATTTGATTTATTACCGATAATGACATTGATATGTTTTGTTGTAACTGCCATGTTCCAGCAGTGTAAGTTGATAATGCCTAAACCCCCCTTTTTTCTTCGTCTGCACGGTTTATTGAAAACTATAGGAATACGTTTATGTGAATGGTAGTCAACATGCCATATGAAATGGTTCATAGCTGCATTGATCATAGAAATCAATTTCTTTGGAAGGATGAAAAGTCGAGACCAGTATGATGTCATTCCAAAAATAATGGACTTCACAACAGTAATTCTCCCAGCTTAAGATAAAAGAAGTGTTGGCCAATGCCTAAGCTTGGATATAATCTTTTCGTATATAGGTATGCATTGAGTAGTCGATATTCTAGATGTGGTAATAGGGATACCTAAGTAAATAGAGTTCTCAAGCATAGCTTGTAATCCAAACAAAGTTGTAATGGTCTCAGTAGCAATAGTAGGAAGACCAGCAATGATGATGTGTGATTGTTCTTGTTGATTTGTAATCCTGTAATGTCATGAGTTTGAGGAGCGCTACATTGATATTGGATATTGTATTAGCAATTGGTTTTGCAAAAATGAAATTATCATCAGCAAACATAAGTGATGTGATGAGAGGTTGCTTGCATTTAGGAAGCGCTTTTAGCTTATGAGCAATAGCAAGGGAGTTCAGAATGGAGTTCAATAGCTCCATGACCATAATGAATAAATATGGGGAGACCGGATCACCCAACCGATCCCCCTGGATGATTTAAAATAGCCAGCATAGTGGCCATTGACTTTAATAGTATAAGTAACAGTGGATATACAAGTGTAAATCCATGCAACATAAGTCTTAGGGAAGCCCATCCTAGTCATGATGGCAACAATAGATATCCACTCAATCGAATCAAATGCCTTCTATATATCTAATTTCATCATGCATTTGGGTGAAACAGTCTTTTTTTGTAGCCACTCAGTAACTCATGTGTCAATAGGATATTTTTAGTAACATTCATGTTCATAAGAAATGCAGTTTGATTAGGAGAGATAATCTTGCTAAGGATAGGCTTGATCCTCTTAGCCAGAATCTTAGTGATGCATCTATATATGCCACTGCAGCATGATATAGGGTGGAAGTGTGTAACTAAAGTTGGTTCCTCAATCTTGGGTATCAAAGCAATGTTAGTTGCATTTATACCACCAAGCATGGTGTTTGTACTAAAGAAATATTGGATAGCCTTAACAAAAGTGATGTCAATGACTGCCTATGTAGATTTAAAAAAATGAGTATTAAAACCATCGGGACCACTAACACTGTTAGAATTAAGATCAAATAGAGCATCCTTGATCCCAACATATGTGACCATATTGACAAGGTTCATGGCATCAATATCAGTGATCTTGGGTAATATGATATGTGAGATGTCAGTTAGGTCAGGTTCTTTGTATGTTTTAGAAAAGCATGTATAGAAATAATCTTTAAATGCCTTGTCAATTTGGTGCTCATCGGTTTGTATGGATTTATTTTGGTCTTCAATAGTATTAATATTGGATATGGATCTCTTA
Source organism: Allium fistulosum (assembly GCA_030737815.1). NCBI lineage: Eukaryota > Viridiplantae > Streptophyta > Magnoliopsida > Asparagales > Amaryllidaceae > Allium > Allium fistulosum. The sequence continues at coordinate 1,106,734,126 of CM060901.1, forward strand.
ATAGTGAGGGTATGGTGAAAAAAGGGAGTAATCTTGCTAATACTTTGCAACCTTTGATCAATATAAAAGGGAGTATTCTTTTTACTTTGATTCTTCTACTCTTTTTCATCCTTTGGATGATGGATTTTTACATCCAACATTCGAAGCAAAATTAAGATCTAATAAAACTAATAAACGTATGTTCGAAAGATACATTTCCCCTAGAAGCAAGAGAAAGACGACCGATGCTAATTCCTTAGAAGAAGGAGAAATTATCACAGGATTTGACTACCATTGGGAAGTGGAAAGGATAAAACCTGTAGAATACCTTGAGGAAACATGTATAGACCCAAGTGATTTAACAAAAATAGTAAATGTGGGAAAGGAGTTGGAAAGCAGCCTGAAGATAGACTTAATTCAGTTTCTTAAATTCAATAGAGACGTATTTACATGGTCTCATTCAAATATGGTTGGGATTGATCCATCGATTATGTGCCATGCACTAAATATTAATCTAGAAGTGACCCCCATCCGAAAGAAGAGACAACTGGATAAAGTGCGTTCTGATGCCCTAAAATAAGAATTTAAAAGGCTACTCGAAAATGGATTCATTCAGGAAGTCTTCAACCCAAAGTGGCTAGCAAATCCAGTATTGGAAAAGAAGTCGGATGGCAAGTGGAGAAGTTGCATTGATTATACTGACTTAACAAAGCATATCCAAAAGATTGTTACCCATTGCCCCGAATAGACCAATTGGATGATGAAACTAGTGGACACAAATTTTTATCCCTCATGGATGCTTACTCGGGATATAATCAGATACCCACGTTTAAACCAGATGAAGAACATACAAGTTTCACTACCGATTGGGGAATTTACTACTAAAAAGCAATGCCTTTCGGATTAAAGAATGTAGGAGCCACCTATCAAAAATTAGTCAATAGAATGTTCAAAGGACAGATCGGTGGAAATATGGAAGTTTATGTTGACAATATGCTAGTAAAATCTTATGAAGCTAAGGGTCACCTTGAAGACATAAAAGAAATGTTTGAAGTATTATGGAAATATCAAATGAAATTGAATCCCCAGAAATGCTCTTTCGGGGTTCATTTCGGGAAGTTTTTAGGCTATATTGTGAGTGCTTAAGGAATTGAGGCCAATCCATACCAGATTCAAGCTATCAAAAACATGGTTGAGCTCAAAACCAGCAAAGATGTAATGAGTCTAAACGATAATGTAGCTGCCCTAAGCATGTTCATCTCCAAAGCAACTGAAAAGTGCATTCCCTTTTCAATGTGATCAAGAAGAGGAAAAACTTTGAATGGGGAGAAGACTATAAGAAAGCCTTTCAAGAGTTGAAAAATCATTTGGAAAGACCACCAATACTATCCAGCCCCGAGAACAGGGAAGTCTTATACTTAAACATGGCAGTTTCAGAACATGCAGTTAGTTCAGTTTTGATCAGAGAGAAAAATGGGACTTAGCATCCTATTTATCATAAGAGTATGTGGTTAAAAGATGTAGAGATTCGATATCCGGTAATAGAAAAATTAGCTTACTGCTTGATATTTACAGCATGAAAACTTAGAGCATACTTTCAAGCTTATCCAATCAGAGTACTGACTAACTTTTCAATTAAACAAGTCCTCAATAAGCCTGAAACTTCGGGTAGGCTAGTAAAGGTGGGGAATTAAGCTTAGCCAGTATGACATAGAATTTTAGCCAAGGGCAGCTATCAAAGAGAAAGCATTTGCAGACTTTATTAATGAGTTTACAAACTTCATTAAAGAACAATCAGAGAAAGAAAAGGATAAAAGGCCCGTATCACAGTTCTTTTTGGATGGCGCATCAAATGAGCAAGGCGCTAGAGTAGGCTATGTCATAATAACACTAGACAGGCACCGCCTACACTACGCAATAAAGTTAGGGTTTCCCTCAACAAATAATGTAGCCGAATATGAAATAATGGCGGTAGGATTGACCCTAGCCTTAGAGCTCAGAATCCCACGAATTCAAGTCTACAGTTATTCTCAACTAATGGTAAACAAATAAAGGAAGTGTATCAGACTAAGGATGCCAAACTATCTTTATATGTAAAGAAATTCTCACCTTATTTAGGGATTTTTCTATACACCAAGTTCCAAGGGAAGAAAACTCTCAGGCAGGTTCGTTAGCGAAGTTAGCTAGTTCAAGAGGATCCCCAGAAACTCGTATCATACCAGTAGGTTACCAAGCAAATCCAAGTATTGAAGAGGGAATACACAAAAAAGGGAAGGAATTGTTAGTTCTAACTAGATCCAAAGCAATGGCATAAGAAAGAGAAGAAAGGAAAATTAATGAAGAAATCCCAAATAAGAGAATTAATCATCCAAGATCAGATGACTGTTATAGTGACACTTGGATTTCACCTATTGCCAAATATCTTTTCAAAGGGATATTATCATCTGATAAAGTAGAAGCTAGGAAAATCAGGTGACGAGCTTCAACTTTCACAATGATGGATGGTATTCTTTACAAGAAAGGATATGCTTACCTTACTTAAGATGTATGAGTCAAGAAGATGGGATGAAATTGTTAGTGGAAGCACGCAAAGGATTTTGCAGAGACCATTCCAACGGGGCAAAGTTGGCAAAGAAAATAATGAGACAAGGTGTTTATTGGCCTCGAATGGAAATTCAAGCTATTGAGTATGTAAAGAATGTAAAATATGCCAGAAATACTCAAAGATTCCTCAATTGTCACCAAGTCAATTAACTCCGATTTCAAGTCCGTGGTCCTTCGATATATGGGGAATCGACTTAATCGGGCTATTACCAATTTTCAAAGGAGGAGAAAGATATGTTGTAGTCGCCATAGACTACTTTACTAAGTGGGTAGAGGCGTAACCACTCCCCAAACTAACTTCTGGTAAAGTGCTTAGATTCATCATTAAAAACATTATTACCAGATTCGGGATCCCTTATAAAATTATATTTAATAATGGAACACAATTTGAAAGTGAAGAGTTTTCTCGATTTTGCTAAAAGATCAGTATTATCAAAAGCTTTTCTTTCTGGCACACCTAAAGGCTAATGGAGCCGTTGAAGCGGGAAAGAAGACAATTAAGATTATCTTGAAAAAGCGATTGAATAAAGCCAAAAGAAATTGGATAGAAGAATTACCGCTTGTACTCTGGACTTATCGAGCATCCAATAGAACTGCAACGGTGTAAAGGCTCGTAAATCTGTACCCTTTGAAAAACGAACTTAGCTTTTTAAGAAATATATATATATATATATATATATATATATATATATATATATATATATATATATTTTAAAATCTCAATAGCCAGTTTAATTTATAACTTCCTCTCGATTCCACAACATATCGATTCATTATTGATTTTCCCAACCATTCCCATTTCAAAAATAGAATCTACTATTTTTCTCAACCATGTTTCCATATTCTAACATAAATTCACCCTATGAATTTATATTTCCAATTACTGATATCGAATTCCTTTATTTAAAACATCATTTATAAATTTTATAGCCCCTTTGGTTTTACCTGTTTATAAAACAAATCTTATTTATAAAATTCCATTATATCCATTCATTTCTTAAAAATTCCTTTTATACTTCCGATCTATTTTAAATATTGACTTTAACTCCCTTTTATATTTTCTAGAATATCATTATAAATTCTGTTATATAATTCATTTTTAAAAATCTCCATTTACTAATTCACCATAGTTAAGTATAACCAAACTCAAATATATTTTTTTCTAATTCAATTTCTTTAAAATAACTCCAATTCCAATAAATATATTTTTATATCAAATTCCCTTTAATTCCATAAATTTTAAAAATATATTTATAGTATTTAAATTATCAAAATTCAGGCCAGTGCTACAATAGCATCCAATAATTCCAACTACTACAATAATCTATAATAGATTATTCTATACAAATCATATATCACTACATGAAAAATAAACAATATATTTGAGGAATCCAGTTGGATCCCTCCAACCTATTTCCCTGCATCCATAGATAATAATACAACATAAAAAAATACCAATCGCACTTCGAGGGGGATATCACGATATGTAGGGTCATCCGCTATTATGCGGGGCACACAGGGTCTCATTCGCTATAATATGTGGGAATATCACTCCAAATACTAATATATATACTACTATATATATATATTATATCATTCAATGGACAATAATTTATAAATCCAACAGGCATCCAAAATTTTAATTTCAACCATTGAAAAAATAAATTTTGGTAATCCAAATGAGTGAGAATTTTTCTCACCTTGATTTTTATCTTGTCGAACATCCGGATTTTAAAATTTCTAAAATCCAAGTTGACTTCGAAAAATCCCAAATTGACCTTGTATAAACAATTTATGAATTTAATTTACATCGGGATAATTAATTAAAATTAACCTTAAATTAATAACACGATTAAACAAATTACCATCGTTTCATGCTCGAGCACACTTCCAGGCACGAGAACACAGGATCGAACCAACTCGACGACGTTCCAAAACACCACCATACTGTCGTCGTTCGTCATTTGAGCTCGCTGAAACCCTACTGGAGCTTCGCCTTGTCGTGCTCCTCCATCTGTCACGGTTTGGCCCTCACCAAGGTTCGTCGACCTCCTCACTTGCGAACGCGAGCCTCCCCTTCACTCAGTTCACTCGCACGACTAGCGACCTCATTCCCCCTCCACTCGAGATGAGTCTCGACCACATGCACTGCCGCAACCCTTCCCCTTGCCTGCGACTTTGCCTCGATCGATTTTCCCCCCTTCGATTGGCCATAGCTGCCCCAAGTCCAACCCTAGATCGTAACTTCGAATGAAATCACAGGCGAGCGACTCCTCCCCTCTAGGCGACTCGCCATTTTAGTTTGTTTTATATTATTATTTTTGAATTGGGTTTTTTCATAGATTTGTGTTTCAAAGAGACGAGAGAGAGGGAGACACGAATTTAAATAGAGTTGGCGGCTTCGTTAAATCCATTTTTTCTTTTTGAATTGTACTGTTGCGTGAAGTATAAAGAAAAAGGAAGATTTGATTTTGTGTGTTTGAATAGGCTAAGGTACAGTGATTTGGAAAGGGAGAAAAGAGCTGATGTGAATATATGGTCAGTCAATATAATTATTTATATATATATAATTTAAATTTCACACGTCTCGGTTTTCGTAGATTAAAATCTCGAACCCCTATCGAGGCGTGCCGCTAGACATTCATAATGTTATACCCCTATTTCTAACGCAATGGAAAAGGTTTCGAGTTCTAATTCGATCGTATGGAGAAGACAGCTTTTTGGACTCAATTATTATATTGAATTTTCGATATTAAATTCTGCACGTTTATATCTCGTTCGGCTAAACAATAACTCCAATAGCTATGAAATTTGAAATCACATATTAATACAATATTACAGATCCAATGGAACTGATTTCGTCTAAATCCGAGACTGTGCCCTGGATCGCTATTTTTAAATGTCAATTTGAACAAACTATTTTTAAAATTGAACAGATCACTTTTAAATTAAATTTTAAAACTTTTATTATCTTCGTTATTATTAATATAAATTTTCCAAGCCTTTAAATTATTTTTATCGAGCTTAAAACTCAAGATACAATAATTTAACCGATATTCAATTATAAACTTCAATAATTAATTTATCCAATAAATCGCTATATTTAAATTCTGAATTTGTTTTATAAATGAAAACCCAAATTTCCATACTCAAAATCAATCTAAAATTCAAATTCAATATTTAAAACCATTTAAATATTCCAAATCAAACGTCGAAAAATTCAGGTCGTTATAAACGGGACATACCCCTTATTCTCTAACATATGGGTGTGAAGCGATGTTGCCAACTGAAATTGAGATCCCTCACATTGAAGAATCCTATATGCATTTGCTCCAAACCAAGAATTGAAGAAAGAATCATTAGATTTAATACATGAACTAAGAAATGAAGCAGCCATCCGAATTGTAGAATACCAAAGAAGAATCTCATAATACTACAACACAAAAGTGAAGATAAGATAATTTCAAGAGCGAGACTTAGTACTCCAAAGGGTGATGGCAAACACAAGAAAACCTGTGGATGGACCGCTAGGACCAAACTGGAAAGGTCCACTAATTGTATGAAAAGTAATTCCCCCTAGAGCTTACAAGTTATGTCAACTAGATGGCAATATGGTTCCTAGAACGTGGAATGCGGAACACCTATAACCATATTTTCTCACAATGAATGAATAAAGCACCTCTTCCTTAAAGTAAAGTCTACATGGTTGGGAGCAAAGTTCTCCTTGAATTTGAAAATTACCTTAAACAGTCAAAGCCTTTGTCCTCGCCAAGTTGGCCAGGTCAAAGCGCATCCTAGAGGAGGTTAGAGTAAGCCTTTATCCACGCCACGCTATGGCTAGGATAGAGAATTGACAAGCCCTTTGTCGCGCCACTCTATGGCCAGATCAAGGTGCTTTCTGGAGGGAGGTTAGAGTAAGCCTTTATTCGTGCCACGCTATGGCCAGGATAAAGCATCGACAAGCCCTTGGTCGTGCCATGCTATGGCCAAATCAAGGCAACTCCTGGAGGGAGGTTAGGTAAGCCTTTATCTACGCCACGCTATGGCCAGGTTAAAGCATCGACAAGCCATTGACCGCACCATGCTATGACCAGGTCAAGGAACCTCTTGGAGGGAGGACAGAGTAAGCCCTTGGTCCCGCCATGTTATGTCCTGGCCAAGGCACTGAACAAGCCTTCAGTCCCGCCTATAAGGCCTGGTTGGAGCGCCTCCTGGAGGGAGGTTGGGTAAGTCCTTGATCCTGGCTGTGGATAAGCTAACTAAGCGCACCAGACAACAACGAACTAAGACGTCCGAGCACAAGAAGTGGCATATCAAGGACTAAAACATCCAAGCCCGAGAAGCGGCATATAAAACAATGGAATAAGACGTCCAAGCCCGAGAAGTAGTATATCAAACAATGGACTAAGATGTCTAAGGCCAAGAAGTGGCATGCCAAACAACGACAATGTACAAGGCCTAAAGGGTGGCACATGACAAAAGAATCAAAACCCAAAGAGCGGTGCAGAACAAAAGGCTTAAATAAGAATCTACAGCCTTCAACTTATTCTAAAGAAGAGAATTTCATAGCTTCACTTATTAAAACCCGAATTTGGGTTCTGGGTCTTTCACTATTAATCTCTGATCTTCACCATACCTGAATCTGGGTTTAGGGGCTATTACAATTAATTTCTAACTCACTCATTAATGCCCGAATCTGGGCTCTAGACTTTTATTATAGAGACCATTATTATGGATTTCTGGTTATCATCTACTAATACCCAAATCTGGGCTTCGAGAACTCTTACTATTGACTTTAGAACTTCACTTATAAAGAACCCGGATCTTGGTTTCAGATCTATGGTCTTCATAATACATTGAATTTGGGTTTCGTGTCTTTTACTATCAATTTTTGGGACTTCATTTGTTAATGCTCGAATCTGGGTTCCAGTGCAGTTAGTATTGAGATCTCAATGAACTTCTGGTCTACAATTAAAATTCTGAGTTTGTCTTATTAATACCCGAATCAGAGTCTCTTGTTTACTACTACTAACTTTCAAACAACATCTATCAACATCAGAATCTCAGTTTCAGGATTATTATTATCTCCAATAGGGGTTTCCAAATACCTATTATTTATCCCTAAATAAGGATTCATGGTTTTCAATGACTTATTTACAAATGATAGGACATGGTTTTTTATTACCAAACATTTGTTATTACTAGCAGAAAACTCTTGGACTTCAATTATCTAAGTTAGATTTAAATTATGTGCCTGGTTTTCAATTAATATAATGGGAGTTCAATTTATGAACTTCTTTTGTAATTACCAAAGTTGGATAGTAGGACTTCTATTAATGCCATATAGGAGTTCTTGGTTTCCAATCATTTACAACTGTAGATTTCTTATCACTTATTAACTCTAGATGATGGCTAACTAATTTTTGTTACTTCCGAACTTAGAGTTCAGGAACTCTATTATACTAACATCATCTTTAATTATATGGGAAACAAATCACTGAGCATATTTTTATATAAGTCTTGAGCTAACAATAGAGAATGATATTTAATTTGAACTTTGCATGGAAATGAGGTCATTAAGAATGGAATAGTAGTTAAATTTTTGTCCTAAAGAACAAAAGCTTCTTTCATACAGAGGGCGGGGCAAAATGTTAACCATAAAATTCACTTAGGAATAAAGGTATAAAAGAAGGCTCATAAAAAGTGCTGGGATCCACAAGAATTGAAGGCATAAGTTTCGTCAAAGTTTATAAGCAGTGTTTCGAAGGTATTGAGATAGCTTTTGAAGGAGTTAGGATGGAGTCGCAAGTGCCTGGTTCACTTACAAGTGTCAAGTGAAACAAGAGCTTTCGAAAGGGGTAGAAAATAAAGCAAAGTTACCCTTCCGCCTCATCTAGACCTTTCAATGCAGTTGAATCCGCATATATGAGAGATCCTAATATGGGTTCGGAACACCTTTTGAAGGTGTTGGATAGCAGACTCACACACAAGAACCAATTCCTTCAAGATGGTGGGTTTCACCATTGTCAACCTACTACTTGAAGACATATTTCCAATGCGCACCTTTCAAAATAAAGAACAAGCCTTTCGAAACGGTTGGTTTCGAAAGCATAATGGAAACTCCATTTGAAAGCCAAGTGACCATTCATCCTTTCGAAACTATGCAAAAGCTCACCTCTTCCATTACTTGCCACAGCATAGCAACACAAAGTAGAGAGCGCACCTACCCCTTTTAATGAAGTTAAAGCCAATCAAGGTCTATTTCAAAGCAATGTAGAAAGGAGCCTAAGCTATAGCGGCAATGAAAGGTCGTAAAGGCAATCCTTTCGACTAGATCGAAAGGTCTGATTCAAAAGGGTGAAGGCAAAAGAACGAATGAGAAAGGATATGAGAAAGGCCTTTCGACCACATTGAAAGGATGTGTGTGTAAGGTTTGAGGAAGCCCTTTCAACCACGTCGAAAGGATGAAGGTGGAAGGTAGTCAACCTGAATCTATAAATACAACCCTAGGGATCCGAGTTAGGGGACCGAATTTTGGGAATTCAAAATTCTCTCTCTCAATTCAAAGCAAATCAAACTTCTATAATCCTAAACCAATTTGGGGAAAAACTCTCTTACTTGTAACTCAATTTGGATAAATGCAAAAAGAGGAAGCACATGGATTCAATATAGATTTTGAATGTGAGAAAGATCATTCCGGCCATTAGTGTAACGACCCATAAATTTTGACCATTTAAATATGTTGATTTAAATTGATTTTTGTAATTTAATGTAAAAAGAAATGAAAATCTTATAATGTATATTGGAGTGAATGTTGGAAATTAAGTGTTGCATAGGTAAATATAATAAATTCTTGATAAATTGGAATGAAATCCAATTGAAGGAATAGTAGAAACCATTATAATTTGTTAATTTAATTGATTTATGCAATAAAGCATTTTAACGGTAATTGTTCGTAAATTTAGGTAATAAGGTAGTACGTTATTTGGAAATAGAATTAATGGTAGAATAACAACTATTATAAATTACCAAATTAATTGGTCAATGAATATATTTGGAATTAAAGTTCATATAAATATTAAGAAATTATGATGTTATTATTGATAATAAGCGTTACTAATTATTAATATAGTAACGGAAGAGTAAATGAAATGCAAGCGTAGAAACTTAAGCTAAGGATTAACAATTGAAATGAAATGTCTTTTAAATGGAGTACTATAAATTGTCATACTAAGATAAGAATTGAATATAAGGAAACAAAGGCAAATAGTAAATCAATCAATGAATTTATATAGATTGTAAAGTTATAATGATAAATAGTAATTGGATGTCTTGTACGAAGTTATAATATTGTGTGAATTTTTAATAAAGAATAACTAGAATGGGATTCAAATTTGTATATTAATGGAAAGTTGAATAAAATTCTAATGAATGATAATAATGAGAAACGTATACAATCAATGTAGGTAAGTTATTACAATGTTGTTGTAATTAATAAACGTTTCTTTAATGGTGATAAATAATATAACGGAAGTGTGAATGTAAAGTAATTTATGAATATATATTTGGCGATTAAATCAAATCAATCTATAGAATTAAATTTTAAATTAATTGGAAGGAAATATGCAATAATTGCATTTATTTTTAAGTGGATGAAATTTATTTCTATATAAATTGAATATTAGAATAAGATGATAATTGTTAATGTAACAAGAGTAGGCCAATAATAATTCTTCCCATAAATTGATAATCGACTCAATAATGTAATACTATCCATAATAAGGCAATTAGATTGATGATAGAATGGAAAGTCAATTAAATGGAAATATTGAAAATAAAATTTGTAATTTCTAAATTTTGGAAATTTGAAGCAAGGGTAGTGATTATTGTAATAATTAAATGGGAGTCAACTAGAACTTAATAAACCTTAATGTATATTAGTGAAATTGTGGTAATAGTGCAAAACTTTAATCATTTACCCATTCATTTATGCATTGAATTAGGTCTCATCTATTGGATACTAATAGATTGAGAAATTGAATGAAAACCAAATGAAAAGAAATTTTTGCAAATTTAATTTATAATTTACGAATATAATGAAAATTGAAATTTAACGCTGAAATGAATAAAATTGTTAACTCTAAATTTACATCTAGATTTGGTTTAAATTAATGTGAAGGATTAAGAAAGTAAAAGTGATAAAGATTGTCAATTTCAGAATTTAAATAGGAAATTTGATTTAATTAATTTATTTTAAATTTATTTAATTAATATAAAAATAGCCATTTTGGCCACTGACTTGGATTTCGACGAAACCAGTTTCATCGGATCTGTAACGGTGAATTATAATAATGTTTCAAGTTTCGTAGCAATCGGACTTGTCGTTTGATCGTACGGACTCGAAACGCCTTGAAATTTATGCAATTGAAATCAATTTGAAAATATTGATTTTTGCATAACTTCTTCGTACGACACAATTTGAACCTGAAACCTTTCCCATTGCGTTTAAAATATTTTAAACATCTATTTTGATATATGGGTTGACCCAATTTTGTTCTGGAGTCGAAACGGGCTTTTGGGCCATTCATCGTTCAGCGTGTTTATAGATCCGGTCCATCTATCCTATTTCGACTTTGCCTATATATATCCAGTTATAAACCCTAGCAACCTCCATTCCTCATTTATACATGCTATTTCATTTGCTCTTCCTCATTTCCAATGGCTGCAAAACCCTAATCTTCCCAATCCAATTTCAATTTTTAAAAAAAAGAGAAAAAAAAATTTTGCGGATCTGCAGCAACTTCGGGTCGCGCTTCGAGTTTCAGAGGCAAAAACGCTGCATCTACTTCGAGTCAGGAAGAAAACTACTCGGGTCTTCGGGTCGTTTTCACAAAAACTCCAAACAAGCACCGGGATTCTTAGGCGCCGGACCAGAGTTAAACCCGAAGTCGACTCAGCACCAGAATTTTCCAATCTTCAAATTTTCATAACTTTTGCATACGGACTCGGATTCATGCGCGGTTTGTTTTGCTAGGATCGTATTGAAATTCCGGACCTGATGACACTGGTTTGGACGAATTCTGAGACGGTCAAATTTTTGGGTTTAAATTGAATTTAAATTCAAAAGGTGAGTGTTTTAACCCACTCACAACTTCTAAGATTTTCTTATGTTTGTTAAATTAAATTTTGATGTGATTTAAAATTTATCTATGATTGTTTGGGCATATATTTAATCATCATCTCAGTTAGATAGCTTTTAGTTAAATTAAATTGTTATTTAATTTTATTATTGCATATAATTTGCCAGTTAAATTTATTTATTATTGCATATAAACTGCCAGTTGAACAATTATTAATTTTTATTGAATATAAACTATTCGTTGATGCCTGTTATATTTTATATGCTTTATATTGATGTTTTGTTTAAATTGGATGATGATTGTAATAAATGGTTGTTTATTGATATTTGGATGAATGAATGCTATATTTTATATTGTATAAACTGCAAGTTATTATGCATTTTCATTTCATTCGGTATTGCGGTTTGAAATGATATATAACCATAAACTTTCATTTTTAAATTACGGATTGAAATGATAAATATCTGTATCACTTGACCATAGGATAGAAAATTATATACAGGCACCGTGGTCTATATATAAAATATTTTAAAGTGATTTTCTATGGTTTGGAAAGATATATACGGTTTAATAAATATTAAAATTTGATATTATATAAATATTATTTTATATATAGTTAAATTCTAAAATTTAAGCTATGTGTAACTTGATGATGTTTTAAGTTTGATTTACGAATATTTCAAGTTTGAGCTTTATTTAAGGGATATTGAATTTATTAAATAAATATTTCTAAACTAAATAATAGTGAATTAAATTAAGGTATATATAAGATTATCAGATTTGGTTGGGAATTTTAGAATATTTAAAGACCGGAAATATATCAAAATTGAAACGTTTTATTAAAATTAAGGTATTATTGTTTTCAAAGTATTGGTTTTCGAAATAGTTATAACTTTGAAAGTAATATGGTTTGAAAAATGAATTTATTTGAAATAGAATTTATTTAAGAATTGTCTATGAATATATTGATTTGAAACCTATTGAAATTGAAAATTTAGAATATGACTTCAAAATGTGGTTTGGGTTTAAGATGATTTAAAAGAATATTTCAAGTTATCTAAATTAAAGAAAGATAAGTGATTGGAAAATGGGTTTTATTTAAATAATATATTATTGAATTGTTTTGGAAATGGAAAGGGTATATTATTGAATTGGATTTTGAAATGGAAATAATACATTGATAATTTGGGTTTGAAATAGCAAAAATATTTTGGTTTTAAAGTATATACTATTTTGAAGTAAAGGATATGTTTTGAAATGGCAAAAATATTTTGGTTTTAAAGTATATACTATTTTTAAGTAAAGGATATGGTTTGAAATGGCAATAATATTTTGGGTTTTGAAGTATGTACTATTTTGAAATAAAGAATATGTTTTGAAAGGGAAATGGTTGTGTTTTTAAAAGTATATATATTTTTAAATGACCACGGTGTTATAATAAAGATTGGTTGTTAAAGAGACCGGGATCGGATATGGACGTACTCTTTGTCGATACCGAAAACCACTTTGACAACTGTGTACGCGGTGGAGTTTCTAGAATAAAGTAGGATGGTGGCGACGATCCTAAGGTATATACGTGGACCCAACTCCCATGAGTTGGCATAAGGTGGCTAAAATAGGAGCGATTGACGGACCAAGGAGGTAGCACCTCTGATCGGACACACTTCTTCGATACCATTCTATTATTTGTGATTTATTTGGTGGCCACCCTTCGATTTTTGATTTGGGAGTGTTGTTCGAGGTGGGTGGTAGTGGCTGCTATGCGTCACCACCAGTCCGGATGCGTAATTGGTATATCTACCCTGGCATTGCCTAGTTGTGCCGTGTCACCTACCATATCGAGCTTTACTACGAGTTTCTATTTGTGTCGTACCTATGGAGTATCTGCTCGTAGCCTCTCGGGGTATGCAGGTACTGTATAGACTATTAGCATTATTTTGTGTTAAGGGCTATATGGGTAACCCCTTAGTGCTATTTAAAAGTATGTTTATTTTATATTAGACATCATTATAATAGCGAATATTACTACATAGTAAATAGTTTAACGGATCCTTAGGGGATGTGAATCCCGAGCATCTCCTAAGTTACTGCACTCACATTAGACATTGGATAGGAGATGTTAAATCCCATAAACATCTCTGACGCCGTTCCACTCATATATTTATCATTGATTTAACTTACATAAGATCTTTTAGTTCTGACTCGAGTGTTTTGTCTTTTCAATTCGCTCGGGTCAGCCTGAGCATTTCAGGATTTGAAGGCCTTATGTCTGGAGGACGAAGACGAAGATTTTATTACTACTATTTATTATATTCCACTACACCATTGTATTCCGCTGCATTAATTATCATTCTCTGGTATGTGTAACTCTGATATGTATTGTATAAGTATAATCAAATGTTTGTAAAACAGCTTCATGAACTGTTATTTGATTATTATATTTTATCGTTCCGCTGCAAGATTCTATTTTGTTCCTTTTATTTCTCCACTTTTTCTTATTTACCCCATAACAATCCACCCTTCTGTATGGTTTAAGTCGACATGTGTGTCTGCTTAAGCATATAAAAAGGTGGGTCGTTACAATTAGCTTGACCAATGACCAATTGCACATTATTCTTACTTATTTTCTTAACTCCTATTTGACTTATGTGATGCAATGGGATCAATTTAGACAATGTGTATTCGAATCATATAATCATCATATTTCATGATATCAATGTTAAATTAAGATGTTTCAATGCAAATAAGTTCATGGAACTTATATTGTCCAAAATGTTATTCCATTGCATATTGAATATAGAACTTGTATATTGTACATTGAGCCCACTTTGAAAGAATAAACACTCTTTCGACCTGATTGAAAGGGGCATTTTGAAAGAGACTCAATGCATGAATATTGAGTTATGTTTGCTGGTTGGATATCTTCGATAAGGGCTAGGATATTTCAACATACATAACCCTTTCAAAGAAATACCTTTCATGGCAGCAGAAACTACACTTTTAAAAGTGAATGTGAATTCTCCTTTAAAAGATAGAATGGTCCTTTCGACTCATTCAAAAGGGAATATGAATGAACCTTTCGACCCAATCGAAAGGGGTCATGAATAAGCTGTACTCTTTTTAATTTCTGTTTGAGTGAGTTGATTGATCTTCTTATATATAATTAACATTTCCATGAAGTAACCTTTTGAAGATGTTATACCCAAATCAACTCATTTGAAAGGGGTTTCAAAGAGATTAATTACTTTTAACATTTTCCTTTGAGGTGTTAGCAACCTTTCTTGTCAACAACTTAACTTTGGGATGTTAGCGAGATTTCTTATTAACACATACCAAAAATCCTCATCAAGTGTTCGTCGTCAAAATTAAGTAGTAAATCCATATTTGGGATGGTGTAAAATACCTCAAAACTATGTACTCAAACTTCAGATCAAAACTATATGGAAAAGAAATAATCTACGTCCACCTTACGCACTTATTTAATTGGTTTTACTGATACCAACTGTATTCTCACTAAAAAATTATTTTTGTAAAACATTTTTATACCACACAACTTAAGTTGTAAATCTTGTAAAATATTCTAGCATACCCTAAGGGTATACAGAGCCATCAAATTCAAACTTTTCTCTTGAATTCACTTAAGAACTTCTAAACACCTAGGTTTTTGTTCAAAACATATTTTGAAATGATACTATATATTTTAATCCACAAAAAATATATGTAGGTATAGCCCGAGTAACCCCAAAGCTATACCAAGGAACTAGGTACTGCCAAATAGTATCATAATTTTCCTTATCAAGAAAGGTAATACTCAAGAGAAGTGTTGACCATCCGAGCACATCTCTTCCCCAATTTTAAGTTATTTTCAAGCCACTCGAACTAGTTAATTTAAAACATTTTTCTTATTTTATTTTCAAAATCCAATTTGAAATAATATAGTATATATTTCCCAATAAATTGTTTTACCCAAAAATATCCATTTCCAACTTGCCTTGGATTAGCTCGGATTCGAACTTGTTCCGATCGTACAATAGTAAAGAGAATAATTTACTAAGTGCGCTATACTGTTCGTCTTGGCAAACATCCATTCATCATTTGGAAGATTATTCTGATTACCATAAAAAAAATCAGGACTCATTTCCCGAATCAAACCAAAGAAAACACATTTTTATTTAAAATTCTCTTTTTCAAAAGTATTTATGCTTAGGAATCATTTTTAAATAAACTATTATTACCCTTTCCAAGATATTACTTATACTTTAAACTTCCTTAAGTAAAATATTATTTCTTTTTTCTATAAATCATTTGAAATAATAATATACATTATTTTTATAAATCGAAATATGCTTTTGGGATCAAATCAAAATCTTGTTTTTATCAAAACAATTTTATAGCAAATTCCTATTGTAGCAATCCTACACTTAGAAACTCAAAAATGAACACCGATGATGATTTAGTAATCATCGCAATTATTTTCCAGAGACCGAAGTGATTTCAGTGCTTCATAACTCCTTGAAAAATTCTTAAAAATATTTTTATCCTAGAAATATTTTCTAACAATACCATTATTAACTTCTAAACCTTGAAACTCATTTTCGAAAATCACCGAAATTTAAATTCTCAAATTCCTTTTATATATAAAACACATTTTTATAAATCAATTCTTATAAAATCAGCTTCTCATATTTATTTCAGAAATATTTTAGTTTCTTTTTAATAACACTCTTTAATAAAATCCTAGTTTTTATAAAATCGGCCTTAATATTAAATCGTTTCTAAAATATTTATTTTAATATATTCTACATTTTTTAATAACCAATTCTTATCAAAACAAAATTTTAAACGAATGCCTTATAGTCAAATTGTTAAACTTAATTCATAAGTGTTTGTTTCAATATTCCCAAAATTCCTACTTACCCAACCCGGATTTCAAAAGGAAGATTCCGGATAGATCAACAACAATAGTCGATGGTCAGAACTGGGCGAGTGCGACTAATCAAATTCTAGATGATAATGATGGAATATTATTATTTCCTAACAAACTAAAACAATCAAGAATAACTATATTTTTGAAAAATTATTCTTTCATATATAAAATATAATCTTAGGTAAAATTATTTAATTTACCCAATTTTAAAACAGTATTGTTTCGGTTGGCCTTGTTCAAGTGTTTAGGAATCCCCATCAATAAGTTGGCCAAACTCATCGATCAGAATTCATATACCACTCAACCGATCAAACAACAAATATAAAACATTTTTATATCACTAACAAATACACGCTCTCATATATACACTCAAACTCATAATAAGGCATTACCGAGCCTAATTCTAATTGTTTTGTTCCGAAGCAAAGATATCCATGGAGGTGGTTCGTCCTATTCACGACCAAGAGGTACTGGATTCTCTTTCGGATAGGCCCTGAAAAGAGAAGGATTGTTGGAATGCCAACAGGCGTCTGTCTATTCTCTAATTCACCCGTCATTACCTTATTTCTTAATGAGTTACCTCACCAAAGCAAAGGTTCTCGCTTAACTCTGTTCTCTGATACCAAATGTAACGAACCAGGATTTTCGACCCTCGAAGAATCGACACTAATACGTCCACTGTATAGCGTGCTGAGCATTCAAGTGCCAGAAACACCCATTGTCGGGTAATAAAGAAGAAAGGAAAGATAGAAGAAACTAGATAACGTAGAATCTTACAGCAGAATGAATAATCTACTCATATGTATATATGTATGTATGTATATATGTATGTATATATGTATGTAGAAACTAGGTATGTATATGTATGTATGTATGTATGTATGTATGTATGTATGTATGTATGTATGTATGTATGTATGTATGTACATGGAAGTTTAAAGCAAAACCAAAGTGCACTGGGGCATCAAAGATCACATGGGCAGCAATGGAGCAACGGAGCATCAAAACAGTGAGCACTACATTCACTAACTTAGACATGAAGCTTATATTTTAGACACAAAGGTTATATGCACATATGTACATATATGTGCATATATACATATATATACTCATATATCTCAAAATAGAAATCTCAAAACAGTCAGCATATATACAGGCACACTAATATACGTATATACACATGTATATATGTACATAGTGAGTAGAATAGCAACAAGAATATCATTCAAAGTTAAGCATCAGGCAAAACATTTCATTTCAGTTCAAGAAAAACAGTAACAGATAAGTGGAAGAATCACAAATACAAGGGGCAACATGTATATGCATCAAACAAGTGTAAGTGCTCAGGCGCAACATGGATATACATGCATATGCAGTAAACAATCAGGTGCAAGTGCTAAGGTGCAACAAGTGCAAGTTTAAAGCATACATGTATACACATGTATATGGAGTAAGCATAGAAATGAACTCACATAGCCCGAAACCATGTCAAGCACATGTATGTATGTAGATATGTGTGTGTGTGTGTGCGCGCGTACGTGTGTATAAATGTATACACATACATGTGCAGAAGATCCATGGCCAAACTTAGAAACCAGGTCAAGCACGTGTACACGAAAATTAAAATCAGAGATCATCAGAACCATTCAGCAGAAGATCCATGGCTAAACATAAAAAATAGAAATCAAAATTTAAATTATCAAATTGAAAATATAGGATATCAATTCCTATATAAACCTAAATCATCACTGGAAAATAGTGGAAGTCGAGAATGCTACAAAAAATTAAAAGAGGAAAAAATCATACCGAACAATCATAATCAATCGACAAATAAAAGCAGCCGCCCAATCAATTACTTGTAATCGAAGTGTGAGAGCATTAGAGAAGAAGGATTGTTGTTCGCACTTCAAATTCCAAGCGGTAGCTTTCAATCTACAAACTCTAAATTGGAACGAATACAAAAACTCGAAATCAAAATGAAGATCAAAATCCAAAATAAGAATGAAGGTTAATTTTGGCAGCATGTGATGGGTGGGAGAAGGCATCAGCGACATCGATGAGGAGGGAGAATATTTTTTGGGCTACCATTTTTTTAACAACAAATAGAAGAGAGGGAAATGAACGAAACACATGCGACCAAGAAATATTAAGATTATTTTGAGAGGGGGAAAACAAAATATTAGTATAGAGGAAAACAAAATTTTTAATAATTTCAATCGAACAATAGATAAATGTTGTCTGAAAAAACGTTGTCTGATCTCTATTGTGTCACATAGCAAATGATTTTTCCATGTGTTGTGTGAAAATGTAGGATAATAGAAAATTTACCTTATATTGTGTGATCATTGTTGTCTAATTCACTTTGTGGCATAGTGCAAGTACACGGGCAGCTATTATCTGAGGCCGAGAGCATAACTGAGTTGTTTGCTAATGAAACCATAAGGTTATGAATTGAAAAATGATGAAGTTATAATTCTTGATAATGTATTTTCCTTACTTTCAGACTAGTTTGTAACCCATGCGCTGTATACGATAATAATATAAAGTATATTATTTATATTTTTTAATGTTAAAATTAGAAATTTGATATGTAGTGTATGATATATTCAGTGAAATAAATGAACTACAAATTAAAACTGTTGTTATTGTTTACCTATAATTTGTGTTATGTAGCTTATATATCTTTATATTTAAGTAAAAAAAATAATCGTATAATTTTTATTAGTATGAATATAGTATGTTGAAACTAACATGTTTTAACGATTTATTTTAATAACAAATATTATTTAACTATTTCTTTCCAAATATGTTAAATTTAAAATTATGTAATTAGTTTAAAATTTTGGACATTGGTATAAATGGTAGAAAAGAATTAAGGAGGTTTTGAAAAAAATTTGGAAACTTCAGTATGGAGTTATTTGAATTTAAAATAGGAATTTAGTAAAGCGGTGTGCATAATTTTTGAGATAAATGATTATAATTATTTAATAAATAATGGTATATATATATTGAAATTGTTATTCTTTAGTATTTGTTGAAAGAGGGAATTAGGAGAAAGGACAAACTTTGAAAAACAATTAGGCTCAAGGACACCAAGTTTCATTTATAGGCTGAAGGACAAATGCTAGTTATAATTAGCATTATATTCAGCTTTTACACTATACAAAATGCTAGTTATATCTAGCATTATATTCAGTTTTACACTAAACAAAATGCTAGTTATAAGTAGCATTTTCCTTTAGCCTAAAAAACAAACTTGTTGTCCATCTGCCTAAATTTGTTTCTACGTTTGTCCTTGTGCCTATTTTCCTGTTATTAAAATGTAACAACCCGCTATTTCGAACCATTCAAATCGACAATCAGCTACTCATGTAAGACTTGAATTTCTCAAAACTACAGATTGTTAATTTATATTTGGTAAAAATCAGCTTATACGATAAATAAATCAATCACAGAATCACAGACACAGAGTAATATGAAAATAAGCAGCGGAAATAGATGAATATTAGTTCATGAAGCTACTATATAAACATCAGAGTCTGAACAAATACAACAGAAAATCTCAAATAAAAATTAGTCTCAAATAAAAAAGCAACAGACCAGTATTCACATAAACAACTGGAAATAACTGCGATAACTACAAGCTAACTAGATAAGAGACAAATCTTCAAGCAAAGCACCAAACTCCAAAGGTGAGTCAAATGCTGTGACACTCGGTCTGACCCAAGCATAAAGAAAAACACAAAACACTCGAGTCAGGATTAACATTCTTATACCAGTAAATTTAACTCAAGTGAAATGTCAAGTGAAATACAAAGTAACTCAAAGGATGTTTGGGATTCCCATCTTTTAAGGATTAAACTATCTACATACATAGTACAATACGCTACATATATAATGTCTATAATAAAGTAAACTATTAAAATAGCATTAAGGCGTTACCTATATCCCCTTTAACACATTTTATATATTCCCATAGTCTATACAGATACTGTAAGCCCCACCAAACTGATGGGATGCTCAGGGAGCACTACTAGGTAAGCCACAAAACAAACTCATAGAAGGCGCGATAAGGCATGTGACAAGGCACGTGAGGCAATGCCAGGGTAGGATTCTACCGTTTGCACTCCTGAATTGGTGGTAACGCATAGCAGATACTACCGTCCACCTCGAGACACACTCCCAATTCAAAGGTGCACCCAATCAAATCACAAAGTAATAGAATGGTATCGAAGAAGCATGCTCGATCAGAGGTGCGACCTGACTTGCGGGAGTCAGGGCTTCGTTAATACCTCATACAGAATCGTCGCCAAACCATCCTACTTCATTCTGGAATCTCCACCACATACATAGTTGTTAAAGTGATTTTCGGTATTAGTAGAGAGTATGACAATATCCGATCCCAGTCTCTTTAACAACCAAACGCTTATTTCACACCATGGTCAATTTATATTTCAAACAGTTCATACTTCATATCAAAATATCATATTCATTTCAAAGTCATAACACTTTCGAAATCATATTCACTTTCAAAATCATATCACTTTTGAAATCATATTCACTTAAAATCATATTCATTTCCAAAATCATAACTACGAAATAGGTTGAACCATCGTATCAAAGTATTCGCATTTAAATCCGTTAAATCTAAATCATAACAATTCCAACTTAAACAGTTTAAATATTGAAAATAGTTTATATATATTGAATTAGTTATAAATTAAAATAGTTTATATATTTAAAAATAGGTTATAGATTAAAATAGTTTATATATTAAAAATAGTTTATAATAAAAGAGTTTCTATCAAAATAGTTTCAAATTAGAATTGTTTCGTCCAATTCCACAAATCATTCAAATCCACTTTAGTTCCAAAATTCAATTTAAATCAATCTCAGTTCATCAATTAAAATTCAATTCAAATTCTCAATAAAACCCTTTTTTATATCGATTTCAAAAACACATTTGAACTACAAATTAAACCATTTCAATTTCAATAGGTTTCAAAGTTTTAAATATTCAAATATTTACAATAATTCAATTTGATAAATTTCATTTATATTTCAGATTCAACTTTAATATTATTTTAATTTGGAAATATTCACTTAATAAATTTAATAACCATTTAAATAAAATCCCCGATTACAAATTTATCAAAATTAAATATTCGATTTCAATTTTATTTAAATTTAAATTATTCATTAAGTCCTTTTTAATCAAAATCGAGTTATCAAGTTATAAAAGATATCTTTAAAATCCTAAAATCAATAAGTTCAAATCAAACCTTATTTAAATTCAATTCTAAACAAATTTAATTATAAGTCAATTCTTATTTAATTTGTCTTTCCAACCTCCATTTACTTAAAGTATTTCAAAAATCTATTTTCAAAATATTAACATAAATTTAAATAAAAATATAAAACTTATTATATATTAGTTAAATTAAATACTATTAAATTATATTTTATTTTATTAAATCTGTTTTAAATCTTATTTTATATATTTAAAATAATTTAATTATAAGTAAAATTTTGTAATTTACATTTTATAACTTAGCTTATAATTTAAAATTTCCAAAACATATGTAACGACCCCGGATTTTAATTAAATTTAAAGTGATAATTAATTGAATTTTTGAATTAAAATTGTAAAATTAATTGGTAAATTGATCTGAGTTTCTCCAAATCAAATAAAATATGTGTTAAATCAATTAAATTTAAAATTTAAGCTAAAGATGGAAATAAATATATAAGCAAAAATAAAATGTTTAAGTTAGAAACCGAAATACATATATATGAGATAAAATATATAGTTTGTAAAATATAAAGTAAACATTAGAAAATTCTAACAATATGAAAAAAATAGAGTTGCATGTATATTACATAGCAATAAGACAAAAGAAAAGAAAGTATATAAATATACTCAAGTATGAAATAAGTAAAGTAATAAAACAAAGCAAAATGAAGAAACATAAAGGACATAAGCATTTAATACAGCAAACCAAAGTCAATTCAAAAATGTCTTCAGCCTCCATAAGCAAAGAGAAAAATCTCTGATGTTGTACAAACAAAATAATGACACCCTGTACAAATAACATCCACTGCAAGCTTCCTTTCCATATATCAACTTCTTCTTATATCAGTGCGTTCAGCAAAAACATAGCAAAGCTTGAGTATTAATGAGAAAAAAAAAAGAAAAAAAAAGCTACAACTTGAAACAATCAAGCAAGTTCAAGCATGCAATTCAAACTGAAACAAAAGCAAGTCTCAGATCAAAGTTAGCAGTAGTTTCCCAGATTTTCAAAGGACTTAATGCAAACAAAACTTCAAAACAAACAAAACAAAATTCAACTCAAACAATACATGATATTCAGACAAGCCAGAGAGCAAGGAGGCAAGTTTTAGCTAACAATTCAAAGCCTATGACACAAAGAAGACCTTTGTTCTTCTTCTGGAACACAACTGTGAGTAACTTTATTTTTAAAAGTTTAAGTATAAATTTGGTTGCATGCTAATTTGTTTGAAAAAAGATGTATTGTGATGTATGATGTGTATACATATGAATGTTTGGATATGCATGTTGTTTCCATAAGAATACTTCTTTGTCTAGTTCCAGAGTATGGATCATCAACTAAGAAATTCAATTTCTTCCTTTTTAACTAGTATTAGCCTTTGGATTCTAAAAAACATAGGTGTGATTAGGCATGAATGATAACCTAAAAATAGTTTTATGAAGGATAAAGAAATACAGGATGCAAATTTAAATTTTTACAGAGGATACTTTAAATTTTGGAAATTTCGAATTTAATAAAACATTGATTCAAGTATGTAACTTGAATCCTTACCTAAAACCATGATTTTTAAGATGAATTTAAAGACTTTTAGTGTGGTGGTTTAGTAGCAGTTCGAAGATGATCAAAATGGTTATTTTGGCCAATTGTCGGTGATATGATGAACTGGAGGTGTCGGGGTTGTGTGAGGAGGTGGTCGAGCCTACGGTGGTGGCAGGAAAAATGACCGGAGGTGGCAACGACCATGGTGGCGAAGGCGGCTTGGAGTTTTCTTTTGTAAACCTAGATTTTTAAGAGGTCGAATTTTTGATTACCGCGACTTCCTCGGTGTATCGAGTTGCACGTGGTCTTGGAGGTGGTAGGGTAGGTATAGGCGAAGCTATGGCCGGAGGTGCTGGCGATCTGGTGGTTGGAGTTTCGAGGAAATGGCTTTGATAGGTTTTAGGTTTTGGGGTGCAGTCTGGTTTCCAGGTTTGGATTTTAAACTCGAATTCGAGTTGTAGTCGATTTGGAGGCAATGGGATGTTTGAGTTGGGTTTTGAAGATGCTGGTCGTCGTGGGTAGATCATCATCGATGATTGGAATCACGCATAGCCTCCGTGCACGTACAAGGCAGGTTGTTCTGGGGGAGTTTGTTTGAGTTCTGGTCGTAGAGTTTTGGGTCTCGAGACATTCTCGAGTAATTCGAGTCTTAGACTCGAAGTTATCTGGTTTTGGACTCGAAGCAGGAATGGGTAGTCTCGGGTCATGTATGGCTACAGACTTTTGAACTAGAAACCTGTTTTCTGTTTTGAATTTTTAAATGAAAAATTTAAACAAGTTGAAACTAAAAGTTTAAATCTGGAATTAATTCTAAATCTGATTTCAAGATTTTGAAATTTAATTAAGTTTTATAACTTAAGTGTTTAAAATAAGTTTAAAAAATGAAATTTAAAAAGAAAATTTGGAACAATGTTTCAAACATATGAATAATAATTAAATTATAAATATGAATGAGTTTTACTTTAAGTAATGAAGATTTAACGATTTATAATTTCATTAAAGAATGAGTTCTCAATGGTAAATCAATGTATAATCAGTAATGATTAATATAAGTAAATTTCTTTAGAAAAGTGATTACATAAATTTAATAGTTAATAAAGATCATTAACTAAGATTATTTAAATAAATAATCAATGTGATTAATTTAACAATAAAATTAGAATAATTAATTTTATAACAATCATTTATGGAATTGTTTAAGTATAATTACTTGATGGAAGTAATTAAGGAATTAATTGTTCATTGTAAATAAGTGAGTTAATCGGATTAGTTTAAGTTAATTACTTGAGATAATTGATCTAAAACAATCATTATAAAAGTATAATTACTTAGAGAAGTAATTAATAAATGATTATTGGATGTAATTAACTGAATGATGATTAGTAACTTGAGTATAATTATTTGTTAATAATCAAAGGATTAATTAATGAATGTGATTAATTAAGATTTATTAAATGATTAAAAGTTAACTGATTCATTAATTAAGGATGATTAGTTAATAATTTAAGGTTATTTAATAAATGATTAAAGGGAAATTTATTTCAAATAATTTGTAATTAACTTATGATAATTAACCCAGATTAATAATTAATACATCTGATTTAAATTAATCAATTGATTAATAAATTTTACTTGTGAATGTTTGGATTTTATTGAATGGGTGAATTGTTTGATATCCCCGATCTATGATGCTGTGTGATATATATTCTGATTTGTGTGTGATCTGTACTATAGTTATTTATCTGGGATGAATGTAAATTATTATCTGTAACTTATATATCTGTGATATGTGATCTATAAATGAAAGACAAGCGTTATAGTTTATACCGCTTATCGACTATATTTCTGTATTCTAATCTGTGATGATTGAATGGTGTTGCACTACTGTGTGAAACCCTTGGACTACACCATACACACATAAATATGGATTTCACATGGAATTCAGTTAAGTCTCAGATTTTTGACAATTTTAAAGATTAAATTCTTGAATCCAAAAAAAATTTGGAATTGGAATTGAAAGCTTTGGAAATGAGTTTTTAAAATGAAAGTTATTTTTAAATAACTTAATGAAATTTGAAAAATAATTTGATTTAAATTTGAATTCTTGAAATTGAATTCAATTATTTTGGAACTATGGTCTAAAAGATTGTCCAAGTTATAAAAGATGTTCATATAGGTTTTTAACCATTAAAAAGGTGTGTTTTGGAAATCTAAATTTAAATCCAAGTTTTATACTTGAATGGCTCTAACCTATGAAATTGTAATTAGAGTTTCCAAACCGAAAACTATTTGTTTCAAATAATAGTAGCTTTCATAAAAAGGAAGAATTTCCAATTTGTATCGAAAGATTTCAAGTTGTAATGAAATTGTAAATAGTTTGAGAAAACTATGAATTAACCTTTGTGACGATGATTAAATTGTGTTTGAAAATGGGAAAAAAGATTTAAAATGGTGTATCTTTTATATTATAAAAGATTTGAATTGTGAATTGTTTTTGAAAGCTATCAGTTAAATATTTGTTTTAAAGATTTAACGAGTTAATCCAAATTGAGATAGAAATCGATTGGAAAATTTATGAATAGATCTTTGTGAAACTGGGTGAACTTTGTGAATTGAATCTGTTTATTTTTAACAGATTTAAAATGGTAATTTGTTTAAACCATTCGAAAGGAAAGTTTTTGATAATAAGTTGTGACTTAATTGAAATCCCAATATCCATATGTTTTAAAATATTGCGCTCATTATTCGGTTTAGCCGGGAGAGGACTTTGTGTCATATAACCCATTCTGAATAAGTGATACGTCGTATATGCATAGCAATTGAAGACCGGTGTTGAAGACCGGGTATTTGTGAGAACGATAGGATAACCTATCGATTGTCTCTGCACTGGGTAGCGCCCGGTATAGAGATTCCCTAAGTGATGGGAAGTCCGATCGGGATTGTGAATACCCGGATTGCAAGGGCTTCTTTGGAAGTGCCTTCGGTTCTGTTCGAACCCGGAACAGACTTGTATGGTTGTGTGTCTGACATTACACTTTGAGATATAAAGCTGATTTCTTTCAAATACATTTCTGTTTGGTGGCGGAGAATTTATTCTCTTAGCTTAACACCCTTCTCTGAGACGTACGAGCACAGAGGTTATGTAGTTGAAGGTTATCAGTGATATACTCCCAATTTGGTAGTGTGGCATGCTAAGTGTTGCTGTGTGTTTGTTGATCAGTTGTTGATCAAAGCATGGCTTTGTGAAAAAGCGTAGCTTTGTGGACGAGACCTCATCGAACCTCACAAACCGGAAATGGTCGAAACAGGAAAGATGCGGCAAGGTTATGAGGGTCGCTCCCTTTAGGGTATGTCATTTCCTTTTGGAAAAGGGTGGTATCAGGTATGGAGCCCTGATATTTAACCTATGTGGTTGCTCCAATCTCATTTACTGTGTGATTGTTGCTGTGTGATCGAGGCCTCGGATAAAGGTCCCGAAGGACAGGGGGTGGCATATTCGAGTAGTAGTTACCTAGTGTAAGAGGTAACCCGGCCTTGTGTTGGTAGTGAGCTAGTTAGTTCTCGGGACGTCCATCTAGAGGCGTACCCATTGGCAGTAGGAAGTTCCTTAGCCTGACCATTTGTTGGAAAATCCAAAGAAACAATACGAGCCCTGTACGGTTTTAGTTGTATAACCTGCCATGGAATGTGGCGGTAACCTGCTATTGAACATGGTAGCTATAGTAGGCATAAGTGCGGAATGCCTATGCTGGCTAAGATTAATATTATATTTTCAAAAGGATTTTCTGCACTGTGCACTAATAATAATAATCCAATGATTTTGCGTAGTAAGCATGTTTGAGTATCATAAGAAGAAATCTCCTCCAATTCTGCGTTTGCATTATGTGTGTAGCGGGAGGTCTTATGGTAGTTTCATTTTCCAAAAAGCATTGCGGATTTTAATGTTTAAAATTCTTTTGTTGTTTGTTTAAAGATAAACTGTTTTTGTTGCTCACACCAGTCCCATGACTAACTCGGAGTTTATTGTTCCCTTCCTAAACTCTAGGTGCCCACAATTTTCCACACGGGCAGTCTATAGTTGGGTTTTTCAGATAGTCTGGTTCAGTAGAGTATCTGGAGCTAGTTCAAAGTTTGGAGTTCACTTATGACTGACCTTGCTTATGTTAGTGAGATGTGATGGTGGTTCGAGCTTGATGTTGGAGTTGTTGGACTCATTCTCTTTTGAGGATCATTTGGAGTTATCACTTCTGTTTTTCCGCTGTATCATTATTTATCTCTGATATTCCTGTACATATTGATATCATTGCTGTATATCATTATGGATATTGTATTCATTGGATATGTATATGATATCATCCATTTCTTTCTTCCGCTGTGTTGTTATACTTAATGGTGTTATAAGCTCCGGTGAGCCAGATTCGGCATTTGAATCTGCGGCATTTTGAGTACAAGTGAAGTATGAGTGCCGATTTTCGAACGCCGAGTTCAGAATCCTAACATTTGGTATTAGAGCTAAGGTTGAACTTTAGCTATGGAGTATAACACATTAAGTAGCTCATTAGAGATAGGGTGAAGTATACCCTAGAATGAGTATCCCTAAGATATCTATCTGTATGCCTCATTAATTCTCTTACTATTCACAGATAGTGAGTATGAGTGCAAGAAGAGGATGAGATAGGGGACAGGAGAATACGACTATAAATGGTTAATACCCTGTAACAACAAGGAAACGGTCTTTTCTCTATCAATCTCTTTTGTTCAGCATCTTTTCTCAATTCTTTGATAGTTCCTGGTAGATCCAGTAAGAAGATTTTATATATTAATATGGGAAATAAACTCCAAATAAGCCAAAATTGTTTGTTTGGATGAATTGGTTGCTTTGATTGCTATGGTTGATAGGTATACTTTAGTTCTAAACTAAAAGTTTTGAAATTGTATCCATATATCTATCTATTCTTTGGGTCCGGATATGTTCTACGAATGGTTAGTTATCCCTTCGGACTAACTGATGCCACTGCATGTTTCGTAGATCTAGATAACCCGAGTATCTTGTGAAGTGTTAAAACAGATTCGTTCTTATATCTATAATTGATATTCTGATTTGGTAAGCCAAATGCAGAATAAATATTCAGTTTGACTTGATGAAATATTCTTCATCTATCTTTGTGTCTCCCTGGCAAATTTCGGGGATGAAATTTTTTTAAGGAGGGAAGTCTGTAACGACCCCGGATTTTAATTAAATTTAAAGTGATAATTAATTGAATTTTTGAATTAAAATTGTAAAATTAATTGGTAAATTGATCTGAGTTTCTCCAAATCAAATAAAATATGTGTTAAATCAATTAAATTTAAATTTTAAGCTAATGATAGAAATAAATATATAAGCAAAAATAAAATGTTAAAGTTAGAAACAGAAATACATATATATGAGATAAAATATATAGTTTGTAAAATATAAAGTAAACATTAGAAAATTCTAACAATTTGAAAAAAATAGAGTTGCATGTATATTACATAGCAATAAGACAAAAGAAAAGAAAGTATATAAATATACTCAAGTATAAAACAAGTAAAGTAATAAAACAAAGCAAAATGAAGAAACATAAAGGACATAAGCATTTAAAATAGCAAACCAAAGTCAATTTGAAAATGTCTTCAGCCTCCATAAGCAAAGAGAAAAATCGTTGATGTTGTACAAACAAAATAATGACACCCTGTACAAATAACATCCCCTACAAGCTTCATTTCCATTTATCAACTTCTTCTTATCTCAGTGCGTTCAGCAAAAACATAGCAAAGCTTGAGTATTAATGAGAAAAAAAAAAGAAAAAAAAAGCTACAACTTGAAACAATCAAGCAAGTTCAAGCATGCAATTCAAACTGAAACAAAAGCAAGTCTCAGATCAAAGTTAGCAGTAGTTTCCCAGATTTTCAAAGGACTTAATGCAAACAAAACTTCAAAACAAACAAAACAAAATTCAACTCAAACAATACATGATATTCAGACAAGCCAGAGAGCAAGGAGGCAAGTTTTAGCTAACAATTCAAAGCCTATGACACAAAGAAGACCTTTGTTCTTCTTCTGGAACACAACTGTGAGTAACTTTATTTTTAAAAGTTTAAGTATAAATTTGGTTGCATGCTAATTTGTTTGAAAAAAGATGTATTGTGATGTATGATGTGTATACATATGAATGTTTGGATATGCATGTTGTTTCCATAAGAATACTTCTTTGTCTAGTTCCAGAGTATGGATCATCAACTAAGAAATTCAATTTCTTCCTTTTTAACTAGTATTAGCCTTTGGATTCTAAAAAACATAGGTGTGATTAGGCATGAATGATAACCTAAAAATAGTTTTATGAAGGATAAAGAAATACAGGATGCAAATTTAAATTTTTACAGAGGATACTATAAATTTTGGAAATTTCGAATTTAATAAAACATTGATTCAAGTATGTAACTTGAATCCTTACCTAAAACCATGATTTTTAAGATGAATTTAAAGACTTTTAGTGTGGTGGTTTAATAACAGTTCGAAGATGATCAAAATGGTTATTTTGGCCAATTATTGGGGATATGATGAACTGGAGGTGTCGGGGTTGTGTGAGGTATGGTCGAGCCTACGGTGGTGGTAGGAAAAATGACCGGAGGTGGCCACGACCACGGTGGCGAAGGCGGCGTGGAGTTTTATTTTGTAAACCTAGATTTTTAAGAGGTCGAATTTTTGATTGCCGCGACTTCCTCAGTGTATCGAGTTGCACGTGGTCTTGGTAGGTGGTAGGGTAGGTGATGGCGAAGCTGTGGCCGGAGGTGCTAGTGATCTGGTGGTCGGAGTTTCGAGGAAATGGCTTTGACAGGTTTTGGGTTTTGGGGTGCAGTCAGGTTTCCAGGTTTGGATTTTAAAATCGAATTCGATTTCGAGTCGATTTCGAGTCGATTTGGAGGCAATGGGATGTTTGAGTTGGGTTTTGGAGATGCTGGTCGTCGTGGGTAGATCATCATCGATGATCGGAATCACGCACAGCCTCCATGCACGTACACTGCGGGTTGTTCTGGGGGAGTTTGTTTGAGTTCCGGTCGTAGAGTTTTGGGTCTCGAGACATTCTCGAGTAAATCGAGTCTTAGACTCGAAGTTATCTGGTTTTGGACTCGAAGCAGGAATGGGTAGTCTCGGGTCAAGTATGGCTACAGGCTTTTGAACTAAAACCTATTTTCTGTTTTGAAATTTTAAATGAAAAATTTAAACAAGTTGAAACTAAAAGTTTAAATCTGGAATTAATTCTAAATCTGATTTCAAGATTTTGAAATTTAATTAAGTTTTATACTTAAGTGTTTAAAATAAGTTTAAAAAGTGAAATTTAAAAAGAAAATTTGGAACAATGTTTCAAACATATTGTGAATAACAATTAAATTATAAATATGAATGAGTTTTACTTTAAGTAATGAAGATTTAACGATTTATAATTTCATTAAAGAATGAGTTCTCAATGGTAAATCAATGTATAATCAGTAATGATTAATATAAGTAAATTTCTTTAGAAAAGTGATTACATAAATTTAATAGTTAATAAAGATCATTAACTAAGATTATTTAAATAAATAATCAATGTGATTAATTTAACAATAAAATTAGAATAATTAATTTTATAACAATCATTTATGGAATTGTTTAAGTATAATTACTTGATGGAAGTAATTAAGGAATTAATTGTTCATTGTAAATAAGTGAGTTAATCGGATTAGTTTAAGTTAATTACTTGAGATAATTGATCTAAAACAATCATTATAAAAGTATAATTACTTAGAGAAGTAATTAATAAATGATTATTGGATGTAATTAACTGAATGATGATTAGTAACTTGAGTATAATTATTTGTTAATAATCAAAGGATTAATTAATGAATGTGATTAATTAAGATTTATTAAATGATTAAAAGTTAACCGATTCATTAATTAAGGATGATTAGTTAATAATTTAAGGTTAACTAATAAATGATGAAAGGGATATTTATTTTAAATAATTTGTAATTAACTTATGATAATTAACCCGGATTAATAATTAATACATCTGATTTAAATTAATCAATTGATTAATAAATTTTACTTGTGAATGTATGGATTTTATTGAATGGGTGAATTGTTTGATATCCCTGATCTGTGATGCTGTGTGATATATATTCTGATTTGTGTGTGATCTGTACTATAGTTATTCATCTGGGATGAAAGTAAATTATTATCTGTAACTTATATATCTGTGATCTGTGATCTGTAAATGAGAGACAATCGTTATAGTTTATACCGCTTATCGACTATATTTCTGTATTCTGATCTATGATGATTGAATGATGTTGCACTACTGTGTGAAACCCCTGGACTACACCATACACACATAAATATGGATTTCACGTGGAAATCAGTTAAGTCGTAGATTTTTGACAATTTTAAAGATTAAATTCTTGAATCCAAAATAGTTTTGGAATTGGAATTGAAAGCTTTGGAAATGAGTTTTTAAAATGAAAGTTATTTTTAAATAACTTAATAAAATTTGAAATTAAAATAATTTGATTTAAATTTGAATTCAATATTTGAAATTGAATTCAATGATTTTGGAACTATGGTCTAAAAGATTGTACAAGTTATAAAAGATGTTCATATGGGTTTTTAACCATTAAAAGGTGTGTTTTGGAAATCTAAATTTAAATCCAAGTTTTATACTTGAATGGCTATAACCTATGCAATTGTAATTAGAGTTTCCAAACCAAAAACTATTTGTTTCAAATAATAGTAGCTTTCATAAAAAGGAAGAATTTCCAATTGGTATCGAAAGATTTCAAGTTGTAATGAAATTGTAAATAGTTTGAGAAAACTATGAATTAACCTTTGTGATGATGATTAAATTGTGTTTGAAAATGGGAAAAAAGCTTTAAAATGGTGTATCTTTTATATTATAAAAGATTTGA
Source organism: Allium fistulosum (assembly GCA_030737815.1). Classification (NCBI taxonomy): domain Eukaryota; kingdom Viridiplantae; phylum Streptophyta; class Magnoliopsida; order Asparagales; family Amaryllidaceae; genus Allium; species Allium fistulosum. Next base: position 1,106,766,570 of record CM060901.1, read on the forward strand.
ATTGTGAATTTTTTTTGAAAGCTATCAGTTAAATCATTGTTTTAAAGATTTAACGAGTTAATCCAAATTGAGATGGAAATCGATTGGAAAATTTATGAATAGATCTTTGTGAAACTGGGTGAACTTTGTGAATTGAATCTGTTTATTTTTAACAGATTTAAAATGGTAATTTGTTTAAACCATTCGAAAGGAAAGTTTTGGATAATAAGTTGTGACTTAATTGAAATCCCAATATCCATATGTTTTAAAATATTGCGCTCATTATTCAGTTTAGTCGGGAGAGGACTTAGTGTCATATAACCCATTCCGAATAAGTGATACGTCGTATATGGATAACAATTGAAGACTGGTGTTGAAGACCGGGTATTTGTGAGAACTATAGGATAACTATCGATTGTCTCTGCACTGGGTAGCGCCCGGTATAGAGATTGCCTAAGTGATGGGAAGTCCGATCGGGATTGTTAATACCTGGATTGCAAGGGCTTCTTTGGAAGTGCCCGCGGTTCTGTTCAAACCCGGAACAGACTTGTATGGTTGTGTGTCTGACATTACACTTTGAGATATAAAGCTGATTTCTTTCAAATACATTTCTGTTTGGTGGCGGAGAATTTATTCTCTTAGCTTAACACCCTTCTCTGAGACGTACGAGCTCAGAGGTTATGTAGTTGAAGGTTATCAGTGATATACTCCCAATTTGGTAGTGTGGCATGCTAAGTGTTGCTGTGTGTTGCTGATCATTTGTTGATCAGTTGTTGATCAAAGCATGGCTTTGTGAAAAAACGTAGCTTTGTGGACGAGACCTCATCGAACCTCACAAACTAGAAATGGTCGAAACAGGAAAGATGCGGCAAGGTTATGAGGGTCGCCCCGTTTAGGGTATGTCATTTCCTTCTGGAAAAGGGTGGTATCAGGTATGGAGCCCTAATATTTAACCTATGTGGTTGCTCCAATCTCATTTACTATGTGATTGTTGCTGTGTGATCGAGGCCTCGGATAAAGGTCCCAAAGGACAGGGGGTGGCATATTCGTGTAGTAGTTACCTAGTGTAAGAGGTAACCCGGTCTTGTGTTGGCACAGAGCTAGTTAGTTCTTGGGACGTCCATCCAGAGGCGTACCCATTGGCAGTAGGAAGTTCCTTAGCCTGACCATTTGTTGGAAAATCCAAAGAAACAATACGAGCCATGTACGGTTTTAGTTGTATAACCTGCCATGGAATGTGGCGGTAACCTGCTATTGAACATGGTAGCTATAGTAGGCATAAGTGCGGAATGCCTATGCTGGCTAAGATTAATATTGTATTTTCGAAAGTATTTTCTGCACTATGCACTAATAATAATAATCCAATGCTTTTGCGTAGTAAGCATGTTTGACTATCATAAGAAGAAATCTCCTCCAATTCGGCGTTTGCATTGTGTGTGTGGCGGGAGGTCTTATGGTAGTTTCATTTTCCAAAAAGCATTGCGGATTTCAAATGTTTAAAATTATTTTTTTTTGTTTAAAGAAAACTGTTTCTGTTGCTCATACCAGTCCCATGACTGACTCGGAGTTTATTGTTCCCTTCCTAAACTCTGTGTGCCCACAATTTTCCACACGGGCAGTCTAGAGTTGGGATTTTCAGATAGTCAGGTTAAGTAGAGTATCGGGAGCTAGTTCAGTGTTTGGAGTTCACTTATGACTGAACTTGCTTATGTTAGTGAGATGTGATGGTGGTTCGAGCTTGATGTTGGAGTTGTTGGACTCATTCTCTTTTGAGGATCATTTGGAGTTATCACTTCTGTTTTTCCGCTGTATCATTATTTATCTCTGTTATTCCTGTACATATTGATATCATTGTTGTATATCATTCTGGATATTGTATTCATTGGAGATGTATATGATATCATCTATTTCTTTCTTCCGATGTGTTGTTATACTTAATGGTGTTATAAGCTCCGGTGAGCCAGATTCGGCGTTTGAATCTGCGGCATTTTGAGTACAAGTGAAGTACGGGTGCCGATTTTCGAAGGCAGAGTTCAGGATTCTTACAACATATAATTTGAAAAATCTAAATTTTACATACCTAAAATAAAAATCTTTATATTATATTTAAAAATCAATATTTACTAAAACCCATATATTTCCTTTCAAACTTTGGAAATCATTTCCAAAAAAATAGACCAACGGTGTCCGTATATAATTTTCTATCCTATGTTCAAGTGATACGGATATTTATCATTTCAATCCGCAATTTAAATTTAATATTACAAGGTATATATCATTTCAACCCGCAATCCCAAATTTCAAAATTAATGAAAATCGCTTGGGTTTATCATTTCAACCCATAACGATTTTCCCTTAATCTACAAAATAGTTCGGGAATGTATCATTTCAACCCATAGGGAATTTCGAAACTAACAGGGAACTTGCAGAGTGAGAACAATAAAATAATATTATAAAATGACATACATATCTATAGTAGGCAATTATCATCATTAACAATTTAAATATGATATATATAACAGGTTATGGTGTCATCTATCATAGGTAAGCAATTGCAGATAATGGTATATCATATTTAACAATTAAATAACTAACAATTCAAATTTAACAACATATTTAAATCGTCATTTCATGTGAATTAAATTTACTAAATATAAGAATGTTAATCATGAGTGATTGCTCACCTTTTGAGGCTAGAGAAAAAATGATGGGGAAGATGGTGATACGGACACGCTCACGGATACGGACACGAGCAAAGGAAAGCAAAGCAAATAACTACTACGACAATTTCCGAACAGTGGAGAACAAAGCAAAACAAACTTGAATCGATGGATCAAGATATATATACATATGCTCTATATATATAAATTTCCCCCTTTCCAACTCCTCTTTTACCAAATAGAGCAGTAACCAAACGTGACAGTACAGACCAATATATTATCAACCCGCTATTGCAACTGGCACTGTACTGAAATGCTACATACTCTACTCTTTTTTTAAGCGTCATGTAGAATAGGATACAAATAGCTTTGGTCTTAACAAGGTACGAGCTTCTTGAAATCAAACAAGAATAAGCGATTACATGAAGGAGCTCAGGTATACAACACGTAGCATATGGGCACATTTGACTTCCGGTCTCAGAAATTAATTCATCACCAGGACAAGATCCAACGCTATATTAAGAGCGGACCAATGGCAAGGTTTTTTGGTTGTAGTGGCCACGGAGAAGAGGCAAATGGTGCTCGAGTGATGGGTTTGGAGGGTAACAGTCGGCTAATGGAGAGGGAAGGTGATCGGTTAGGGATGAGTGTTGATAGCAGCTGCTATCTGGAAGGGTGAGGCGATGTAGTTTGTGGGTGCAATGGTGAAGGATATGGAGCGGATGGCAAAGGCTGTCGTATGAGTGGAGGGATGGCCAAAGTGGGTTTCGATGAGGGAAGAGGATGGCCGGGGAGAAGGAGGCGGCTGGCAATGTGGTGGGCGAGGATGAAGGCGGAGGAGCTGGTGGGTAGAGAGGCGGGTGAACAAGGGTGTGTCTAACACTTTGTTTGCATGCATGGCTCGACAAAATAAAGGTCATGTGATGGGTCGAGAGAGAAGCAAGGGGCGGAGGAAGCAAGGGCGGAGTGGGCGGCGGTGGTGAAAGGGCGTGATGGTGATCGGCATGGGGAAGGTGGCCGGTTTCATTGAAAAGAGAACGAGCAAGATAATAGGTTTCAGTAAAAAAATAAAAGAAGAAGCAGCTACCGGAAATAATATATACGGACTAATATAATAATATATATTCTCATAGCAAGAAGGGGAAACAAACCAACAATAACATTGAAAAGGTGAAAATAGCAAAGGTCAAGATTAAATTCTGGAATACTAAAAGTTAATGTCCATTTGTTTTCAGCCGATGGACAATTAAATGGACACAGAACACACAAGAGACTCAAAACGGGTACCAATACGGCTAACTGTTTTGCCGATTTCGCCGTGTATCGGACACCGAAATGCATAAATAAATATACTGCGGAGATCAAACACAATGAGACGAACAAAATGGTACGCGGATATGAGTTATACGATCATATTTCGAAAATATTTTATTTCCATCAATTTAACTTATTTAAATTGAAATTTGAAAATTACACCACGGAACAACTTTCATATTTACCAGTGAAAATCTGCCATTTGTTATGCTTCAATAGACACATACCAAATATCTAATTTTCATTGTAGAATTTTATCGTTAATTACATTAAAATTCAAGAAAAAAATTCAGTTAATTACGTTATTTAAAATCGTCAAAATTTTCAGGTCGTTGCACTCTCCCCTACTTACAACTTTTCGTCCCCGAAAAGGAACGAGATAGGAGAATAGAGCAGCAGAAAGAGATATAGATTTGAAATATATGTTACCAGATACAACAATAAATTTTAAAACCATATAAATTTTATTTTAATTATTATCATCCATTTATTATTATCATTTTAATTAACTCACCTAAATTAATTTGCCTTCATATCCAATTTATTTGCGTTGTTCTTTTCATTACTCTATTTATTTTACTTAACAAATCTTGCAACATAGGTTAGATGTATAAAAATTTAATATAACCACTCAATTTATTTAAAAATTCCTTTAACAAAATTACATTTTTTAGCATTTTATTACTTACCTTTTATATTGTATACCATTCAATTACATGTTCTCATTACATTCAAACTTTTACAAGGTAAGTTTTATAAATATTTCTGAGTGTAATTGAGCACTATACAAAATTACCTTTTATTTACAACATTTCTATTAAGCAAAAATTTAGTTTGAACATTTTATTACTTAATTTTTCTTTTGTATAACCTTCAATTACATATTCACATTAACATTTCAAGTTTTTGAACATATCATGTAAATTATATATGTTTTTAGAATGCAATTGAGCATTATACAAATTAATTTTATCCTAGTTTAACTATTTCGAGTTGTTTCAATTTCATTTCTCATTTTCGACATTCCTATTAATCAAAAAATTTGCTTCATTTCAATAGTTGAAACTGTTAGCACCAAAATTGGTCACTAACCTCGTAGAGAAAGATTATGTAGAGAAATAAGTGATGAAGGTAAATTAAACAGAGAAGACAATGCTAATTTAAATGCAGAAAGTAAGAACACCAGATTTATAGTGTTTCAGCGTAATTGCCTACGTCCACTTTGAGGTTAAACTTTATTGATCTTCTTAATGATTGATTACAAATACAATTCGTAGATCAAATGCTTGAATGAAGTTGCTAAGTAAAGAAGATGGATCTGAAAAATGGCAGAGTCTCCCCAGTGTTCTCCAAAAAGAGGTCCTCTTCATTGTGCCCCTGCCCCTCTATTTATAGACAAAGATGGGTTGGACTTCCCAGGTGGGCTCGGCAGCCGAACACTCTGGCCCATATACGGTGGTCGCCAGATGCCGAACGATACAGGCCGAACACAATGATGCCGAACCACCCTCTCAGAGCCGAACGATATGCTTGCTGCATGGGAAGAGTGGAATGGTTGTCAGTCGAAGCCGAACGTGCCTCTATCCGAACGAAGCGCTTGATTGAACGTTGCCTCTGGCCGAACATTAGTGCTGGCCGAACGATAGCTTTAATTAAACAATGCTTCTGACCGAACGATGCTCCCTGGCCGAACGATTCCTTTGGCCGAACGATCCTCCCTGGCCGAACGTGCCTTCTGGCCGAACGATGCTTTCTGGCCGAACGTGCCCTTTGGCCGAACGATAACTTTTGGTGAACGATACTGCCATGCCGAGCAGTCATATACGCCGAACGCCTTCTAGCGCCGAGTACTCCTAGATGCCGAGTACTACGCCGAGTACTCCTAGATGCCGAGTGCTCCTAGATGCCGAGTACTATTAGTTGCTGAGCACCCCTGGATGCCGAGTGCTCCTAGATGCCGAGTACTACTAGATGCCGAGTACTCCTAGATGTCGAGTACTACTAGATGCTGAGTACTCCTGGTGCCGAGTTCTCGTAGATGCCGAGCACTAGTTGCCTGGTCAAATCTCCAGGAAACACTTGCCCCCCAAAGTGTATCACGTGACCGAACGTGGTACGCTTTGAGTCATGTAACCTTTTTGTTCCATTTTGAATCCTTGACTAACCTCGAACGGAGATGTCTTTTTGAGAATTCCAGTGGCTTAGGTGTGTGCCGAACATGTTCTAAATGCCGAATCGAGACATTCATAACCGAACGATGCTTTCTTACCGAACGAGCCTTCAGTGCCGGACATTATTATACGCCGAGGCCGAACGTTATGACCTTGACCGGTTCCACCGGATGTAGCCTTTTCGACTTCTTCCGTTTTCCCTATAAAAGCCAGCACCTCTATCCTTCTTTCCCTTCTCACACTTCTAACACCTCTTCCTTGCACCTGCCGAAGCTACCAGCCAACATACAACTTCGCCGATTCTTCCCAAGTCTCCACCTTACCAACTAGGTACCGATCCTTTCACCTAAATACAGCCTTTACGCTCAAACTCCCTTAATTGATGGGATAAATCGAGTCTTGACTAAAGTGTTTCTCAAAGTTGACGAGGGTGGTAGGAAGAGTAAATAGAGATGAGTTTTCTAGGAAATCACTGGTAGACACACTGTGGTTCGGCATAAGTATTTTATGCCGGACCATATTGGTGGAAGGAGAAACATGGAGGAAGTAAGAGATGATCAGGGGCATCGAGCGGTATGGTCTGGCACGACTTGCCGAACGATGTTCCCTCGTGGTTCGGTGTGGATGGTGGAAAAGATGAGGCCGATGTTAAGGACAGCGTGCTGAAGGTCATCTCAGCCGAACAGTCACAAACATCGTACCATACTCAGGCTAAAACATGCCGGACTAAACAAGTCCAAACACGACTCACATGCCGAACACAGGCTTAGCCGAACAATGACTTAGCCGAACAAAGACTTAGCCGAACAATGACTTAGCCAAACAATGACTTAGCCGAACAATGACTTAGCCGAATAATGACTTAGCCGAACAATGACTTAGCCGAATAGTCGCAAACGCCGAACATTTATTAACTGTATCTACCCGTATAGCAAAACAAGAAACAGGGCCCAAGCACTCTAGCATATGTGAAGCCGACCTGGATCACTAACTTCTTAGCTTCCGTAAACGTAAATCTGAACTTAGATTACCATACGTTTTCTGGATCTGGAATTGTAATCGCCAAAAGGCAGGCTTCTGGGGACGGTCAGCGATGACGGTCTCCGAAGACGATGACTTGATGCTCAATTTTATAGCAACAACTTGCGACCTTCAAACTTTCAACGCTTTTACACGATTGCTTTCACTAGATCACACACCACACGGGGGGGATATTCGTGTTGTTAATTCTAACGTTCAACGTTTTTCAAGTATAGTTTTCGCAGGCACTTAAAAAGATTCATTATTTATTGGGGATGTCTAAAAAGTCTAGCTCCGCCACCATATCTGACAGGCCTGGGCCGTCATCAAGGCAAGAAGCCACTAATACTCCAAATCCGTCGACCTCCCCTGCCCATAACTTAGCACCCGACGCCCTAGAGGCAACAATTCTTTTAGACAACCCGATCGATTCACAAGCTTCGAAGATCAATGAAGCCACACTTCGACGGATATGTTCCATTCATGGGATTCCATTCACCGATGTGTTAGTCCCTTCGCGACACGATCGTCCTCACCTGGCCCCAGTCGGATATACCACCTGCAACAAGTTCATGTGTTGGATGGGCAGCGTGCCTCCGTTTAATTTATTCCTTCGGGATGTGTTGCAGTACATCGAGATTGCTCCATCGCAGCTGCATCCGAACGGTCACGCGTTTCTATATGGGACCTACCTACTCTTCATGGCCGTCTTCTCCAGACCTCCAACCCCTGGCGACATCAGATACATCTATATGATCAAGAAACGGAAAGACATCCCTTCCTTCATGTTCCTCGAGCCGTACCACAAATGCCAAATCTTGACAGGGGCATGTAGTAAATTCGCCCTGTACAAACAGGAATGGTTCTACGTGCATTGCCCTCCTTGTTTTGCGAGAAGATGGGTTGAAGGCAGTAAGTCTCTTCGCTGAGTCATCATTCGCGTTTAATTGAAGTCATGCTTTTTCTAACTCCTCATTTCATCTTTTCAGGTATCAACCCGCGTCCGGAGGGTCGAGGATATTCTGAGGCCGTTGAGGCCATTAGAGCTCTTCCTGCCGAGGAACGAGACATCTGAACCATCATCTCAAACGAATCATTGTCGAGGTTCGGCTTGCTAGCCCCTGGTCGTCGGGTTAGCCTCCCGGAGGGCATCTCCATTCCCAAGCCAACATCCGATAAAGGGAAAAAACAGGCTGGATCGTCATCACGCCACACTCCCGATACGCACGAAGAAGGTGAGCACAAAGAGGATGAAGCTCTTGAGACTCAAGGCGAGAATGTGGGTCCAGCTTGGAATCCGGCGGTCGAAGCTCATGACATTGAAACGTCATTCTCCCCTTCGAAGGGAAAGAAGAGGTTAAAATACAAGGTTCGGAAGGAGAAAGTTGGCGGCACTTCAAAAGTTATGCCTATCCCGCCAGAGAAAGAGGCTTCCTTACAGCACCTGGAGAGTTCTCTTAGGGGTTTGTCGAATCTCTCTATCCCCGACGATATACTTAATTACGGGTTTGACGATCCTGAAGCCCTCAAGTTTTCTTTGCCCGCTAGAGGCAATGCGGGAGTTCAACTCCCAGTCCAGGGAGACAATACTCCGATTAATAAAGACAAAAGAACTAGTCCGTCGGGGGGAACACTAGGACACACACGCACATACGCATTCCATCGTACACTTCAAGTTTATTCTTATTTCCCAGATCTTTCTTAACTCATTGTTATCTCTATTCTTTGTAGGTGACATGGGGCTCTCTCACGGACTCGATCGCCTTCATGGCTCTTCCATATTTCATCATTCCGGACGGGATTCAGGTTCGGGCAGACGCAGGGACAGAGATGATTATGAAGATAGAGACAGCCGTCCCCGCGATTCGTCTTATCGTAAGAAGGCATATTCCCAATCTTCACAGTCCCGTGACCCTCTTCCTCCAACTGAGCCGGATAGAGAGAAGCCTTCACAGAAGGGGTACCAACCTGATGCTCCCCGAGAACAACACTCCGATTTGTCGAGTACAAGGAAAATTCGGGAGCAACGAAAAAGAGCAGAACTTCCAAAGCCTCCTCCCCCTACTCCCGCGGTTGATCCAACTGTAGCGGAAAAGATGGTCGATCTTAAGGCCAAGTTTCCAAGAATTTGCTTCGATGGTCTGAAATTCCTCCCGGCTATTCACCATATCCCTGGGCACGTGAAGCAGAGTGCCATTGCCTGTAATAATGACGTCTATGTTCAACATGACGCGTTTGTACACTTGGTTGAAAAGATCTCGGAAGTGTCCATTGAGCGACAATATGAGATTGATCGTCTGAAATTGGAGGCCGGCTGTGACAAGAACATCATCAAGCATCAAGACGAAGAGCTTGCTTCGTATAAGTCGAAGCTGGAAGCCGCTGAACAAAGCGCAAAAGATACTGCTGAGGTAGTTACTCGTTTAGAGATGGCTCACAAGAAGGAACTTGATGAAGCAGTCCAGCGTAGCGGTGCCATTGCCCTAGAAAAAGATTCTGTCCAAAAAGAAAGGGACACGCTCGTCATACAAGTCAGAGAGCTGAAAGAATTACTCTCCAAGGAGAAAGAGGACAAGGTAGCCGCTCAAGAAGAATCACAATGATACTGTGATGAAATCGTTGCTACTCGGCTCCTGAAAACGAAGCTCGATGACGAACTTGCTGGGGTTGAAAAAATGAAGGATGAAGCCTGTGAGGAGGGCAAAAGGAAAGCTGCGGAGGATATGGACTCTCGCCTTGAGGCGGCCGCAGAAGCCGGCAGGGAAGAGGTCAAATGCATGTTTGACCCGTTGATTGCTGAGTATGGAGCCTGCGTCCTTATGCATCGTGACTTAACATTCTTGGGCGATGGCTTTCTCGAATCCCTAGCTGAGGCTTGGGAAACCTTAGTGAAGATTAGGAAAATCGAGTTGGGCTCTGAAGAGGTCGATTAGGATGCCTTGGTGAAGGAGTTTCTTAGGGGGAATGAGCCAACGGATTTATCCCCAACTTTGGCGCTTTACAGCAAAGGCTCTCCCCTTACAAAAGAGAAAAGTGATGAAGCTGGCCCGTCTGGGGCTGAGACTATGGCTCCTCATATTGCTGCTCCTCCCGCTGCCCAACCGGCCGGTCGGCGGACACTTGACCCATTCGAGCTGCACGCCGGCTATGATCCTGAAGATCCCAGGCTTGGCGTTCATGTGCTATCTCCTATTCTGGAGGGTGAAACCCCACGCGCAACCGATAGCCAACCAGAACCCGATAGGAAACTCTTCTTTTCTAGAAGTTGAAAGATCTTGTCATTTTCCAGCAGTGGTTATTCGTTCTAACGCTCATTCTCTATGTTTTCATGCAGGCTGCTCTGACCCTGAGCCAACTCCGAGGAGCGATGACGCCAAGGAGGAGGCGGAGAAAACAAGCAATGTTGCTCATGCGGGAGTAACTCCTGGCCCTGACGCTCAAGTGACCGGGGCATTAGCTGATGATAAGCTTGACACTTCATCTCTTGCTGAAGGGAGTGATGAAATTGAAATCACTGGCGCCTCTGAGCATACCTCAAAGATGAGCATGAAGGAACGCCTCGCCGAAGAGGAGAAGAAAAAGGTCGAGGTCAAAGTTGAGCCTGAAATACTGGAACTTACCAACCCGCGGAACAGACCTCTAAAAATCATTCTCCCGGGCAGGTCCAAACCACTGGATGTTCCGTCTCCTACTCCTGACTCCGCTTCTTTAGTGAGCAAGAAATCCAAGAAAAAGCGTGAGGGAGAGGAGTCGTCGGAAAAAACAAAAGAAGACAAGAAGAAGAAACCGAAGAAATAATTGCTACACTCGTTCAACGAGTTCCTTGCTTAAGTCTTGTAATTACTTTTATCTTTTGTCTCTATAGTTTGTATAGATAGGTTTTTGACTCCAAGTTTTGGAGGAGTAACTGTGTAACCACATTTTGAACTATTGAATGAAGTTTAGTTTCTTTTTTGCTTGAATGATTCTCTTGCTTTTCTTCGGTTTGCTGACTAACTATGGTCATAACTCAAGTTCTTATGAGTTGCATTATTTCTCAGTCCATTCTCGTGTTGTTCGAACATTTCCAGACGTGGCATACTTCTTGTTCCACATTTCTTGAGTACTTGGACTTTTTTCCAAATCTGCGCTCCAGGGATTTAGAGTAAGTTGATTCACGTTCAGAGGATTCGGAAGTTTGCATCGTTTACACTCTAGTCCACGCTCTGGGGACTTAGAGTACTCCGGTCCGCGCTCTGGGGATTCGGAGATTTGAAATCGTTTATACTCTAGTCCGCGCTCTGGGGACTTAGAGTACTCCGGTCAGCGCTCTAGGGATTCAGAGATTTGAAATCGTTTATACTCTAGTCCGCGCTCTGGGGACTTAGAGTACTCCATTCCGCGCTCTGGGGATTCGGAGATTTGAAATCGTTTATACTCTAGTCCGCGCTCTGGGGACTTAGAGTACTCCGGTCCACGCTCTAGGGATTCAGAGATTTGAAATCGTTTATACTCTAGTCCGCGCTCTGGGGACTTAGAGTACTCTGGTCCGCTCTCTGGGGATTCGGAGGTTTGAAATCATTTAGACTCTAGTCCGCGCTCTGGGGACTTAGAGTACTCCGTTCCGCGCTCTGGGGATTCGGAGATTTGAGATCGTTTATACTCTAGTCCGCGCTCCGGGGACTTAGAGTACTCCGGTCCGCGCTCTGGGGATTCGGAGATTTGAAATCGTTTATACTCTAGTCCGCGCTCTGGGGACTTAGAGTACTCCGGTCCGCGCTCTGGGGATTCGGAGATTTGAGGTCGTTTATACGAGTCCGTACATCGTACAGGATAATGTGGTTCGTCATTCGATTATGAGATATAGAAACATTAGTGATTCGTGGAAAATACGGCTTCAAGCCTTTATTAGTGAAAAACAACTAAACTGCTTGATTACATAGTTAAAAAGAAACTAAGTTACGACAGAACGAAAACATACAGGAAATAACAGTGCCTAAAACAATGAAGAAAACATGCTAAATGTAATAATGCCGCAAATGTTCACTGTTCCACGCTCGGGGGAGTGTCGTGCCATCAACGGTCGCTAGCTTGAATGTTCCCTCTCCAAGCTTCCGTTCAATGACGTACGGACCTTCCCAGTTGGGATTCATACGTGATGGTACCGGGAAAACTCGTTTCAGAACGAGATCACCCACATCAAAAGTCCTTGGGCGGACTCTGCCGTCGTAGTAACGCTAGACTCGGTGTCTATGCACTGCCGCCCTTAATTCGGCCTCTTCACGCTTTTCATCGATGCAGTCCAGTGATTCCAACAAGAGGTCCTGGTTCTTCTTGGGATCATAATATGTCACTCGGTGTGATGGAACTTCAAGTTCCACGGGTATAACGGCTTCCGAGCCGTATGCCAAGGTGAACGGAGTGTGGCCGGTCGCGGACTTGTGGGTAGTTCTATAAGCCCATAGTGCTGTCGGGAGTTCATCTACCCACTTGCCTCCAACCTTCTCCAAACGCTTCTTCAGTATGAACTTGATTATTTTGTTAACGGCCTCGACTTGTCCGTTAGCTTTTGGGTGTGCAACGGCGGCGAACTTCTTCTCAATGCCATACTTTATCCAGAACTCTTTGAACTCTCTGCTTTCAAACTGCGTCCCGTTGTCCGTAATGATGGTGCGAGGGAGGCCAAAGCGGCATATAATGTTTCGTACAACGAAATTAATGAGCTTCTTAGAGGTGATCGTGGCTAAAGGTTCTGCCTCAGCCCATTTTGTGAAATAGTCGACTGCAACTATCGCGTATTTCACACCTCCTTTGGATATAGGCAAAGAGCCGATTATATCGATTCCCCAGATCGCAAATGGCCAGGGACTAACCATTTGTGTGAGTTCAGTTGATGGAGTCCTCGGGATTTTCGCATATCTTTGACACTTGTCACATTTCCTTGCGTAGTCTGCAGCGTCCCGATTTACGGTCAGCCAGTAATATCCATAGCGGAGGATCTTTTTTGCTAACGTTTGCCCCCTAGTATGGTCGCCACATTCCCCTTCGTGAACCTCTCTTAAGACCCGCTTTGTCTCGTCATGAGCGATGCACCGTAGTAATGGGACTGAGAACCCTTTTCGATACTTTAATCCATCCTGCATCACGTATCGCGCGGCCTTTCGAAGGACCTGCCGTCTTTCGCTCCTTTTTTCTGGTAAATTCCCGGTAGTCAGGTACAGTTTGAATGGGGTTATCCACGATTCCTTCTCGATTTCCGTTTCCAATACACAATCAACTTTCATCTCGTCTATGCTCGGGGCGTGCAAGGCCTCAACGGGATACAATCCCATTTGTTGTGCATCGCCTGTGCTCGCAAACTTAGCCAACAAGTCGGCTTCTTTATTCTGTTCGCGTGGGACATGCAAAATGTTATAATGCTCCAGATTTGACAGTAGTTCTTGGACCTGAACAAGGTACGGAGCAAGCTTTTGTCCCTTTGCTTGATAATCTCCCCGCACTTGGTAAACCACCAACTGTTTGTCACAAAAGATTTCAACTGATTTGATCCCGAGTTCTCCGATGAGTTTCAAGCCAGCAATCAGTGCTTCATATTCTGCTTCGTTATTTGTAGCTGGGAAATCAAGCTTCAAAGCATAATAGATCGATCGATTCTCTGGAGTTATAAGAACCACACCCGCACCGGAGCAACGGTCGTTTGATGCCCCATCAGTGTATAATTTCCATCGAACGGGGGGAATGACGTCATGATTATCTGGTTCTATGGGCATGGTAAACTCAGTGATGAAATCTGCTAATGCTTGCCCTTGTATGGCTCTCCGTGGCAAGTAGGCAATATCGAACTGGCTCAACTCGATGTTCCATTTTAGCAATCTTTCAGAAGTTTCTGGTCGTTGGAGTACCCGCCGCAAGGGTTGATCGGTATAAACACTGATTGAGTGTGCTTGAAAATATGGGCGTAGCTTACGTGATGCAATCACCAAGTAATAGGCCAATTTCTCGATTTTAGGGTAATTCCTTTCTGCCCCCGTTAAACGCTTGCTAACATAATACACCGGTTTCTGGATTCGTTCCTCCTCACGAACTAAAGCTGCACTTATCGCATGTGGGGATACAGCCAAGTATGCATATAGCATTTCATGGTCTACTGGTTTTGACAGCACTGGTGGACTCTCCAGATGCCTCACCAGATCCCGGAATGCTTCCTCACAACTAGACGTCCATTCGAAATTCCTCTTCCCTTTCTTTATTATATCAAAGAAAGGGATGCATTTGTCAGTTGCCCTGGATATGAATCGACTTAGCGTAGCTACTTTTCCATTCAAGCTCTGTACCTACTTTATAGTCCTGGGCACTTGCACATCTCGAATAGCTTGGATCTTTTCTGGGTTAGCTTCAATTCCCCTAGCATTGACGATGAATCCCAAAAACTTCCCCGATGCAACGCCGAAGGAACACTTCGGAGGGTTGATCTTCATCCCGTAATACCTGAGTATGTCGAACATTTCAGCCAAGTCTCGAATGTGGTCGTTTGACTGTCGTGACTTCACGAGCATGTCATCCACATAGACTTCCATCGTCCTACCAAGCTGGTCCTTGAACATTCGATTCACCAAACGCTGATAAGTCGCTCCAGCGTTCTTCAGTCTGAAGGGCATTACTACATAGCAATATAGCCCGACATCTGTAACGAAGCTGGTGTGTTCTTGGTCTGGAATATGCATCGAGATTTGGTTGTATCCCGAGTATGCATCCATGAATGATAACAGCTCATGTCCTGCAGTGGAGTCGACCAATTGATCGATCCTAGGAAACGGGAAGCTGTCCTTGGGGCACGCTTTGTTCAAGTCGGAATAATCTACGCAAGTTCTCCATTTTCCATTCGCCTTTTTTACCGGCATGGGGTTGGATACTCATTCAGGATAGAGGGCATCACGGACGAACCCATTGGCTCTGAGTTTGTCCACCTCCTCTCTGAGAGCAGCGGACCTCTCCGGGTCCATTCCTCTCCTCTTTTGCTTAACCGGGACGTATTTCGGGTCTATGTTCAACATATGACTCGTGATGGCGGGAGAAATCCCACACATATCAGAATGCGTCCAGGCGAAAACATCAAGATTCGCCCGGAGGAAGTCACTAAGGTCTTCAGTCATTGCGGGGCCAAGCTGTGATCCGATCTTCAGTATTCGCGAAGGGTCGTTTCAGCTGACTGAAATGTCAACCGTTAATTCAGCCGGCGCTGCCTTTTCTTCCCTGGGTTTCTCATCGTCATCTCTCGGATCTATGTCTCTGAAGATCCTAGAATTATGCCCGAGCCAGGGCTTGGGCACTGCTTGTCAATTATCCGTGTTAAGGATGCGGACGGGATTGTCCGCAACCTTTCCTTTCTCCATCCGATGGGACATCCGAAGCTCAGCCACATAACAGGAACGACCAGCTGCTTGGTCGCCATGAACAATGCCTACCCCTTTGTTAGTTGGGAACTTCAAAGTTAAGCACCACGGGGCTAATGCTGCCCTAAACTCAGCCAGGGCCGGTCGGCCCAAGAAAACATCATACGGAGAATCCACATCCAAAACTACGAAGTGTAGGATTCGCACCCTCCGACGTTCGCCTTGTCCCAGTTCAACTGGTAACTCAACATACCTCACTGCATCGGTCGCTGCGCCATTAAAGCCGTGTATACGAGCTTTGGATGGTTTCAAGTCCTTGGTTTCCATCTTCATTTGGTCATAAGCCTTCTTGAAGATGATGTTGACAGAACTTCCACAATAAATCAGAATTCTTTTCACATAGGCCGGTCCGATTGTCGCAGATATGACCATCGGGTCGATGGTTGGAGCCTCTACTTGGTCAACATCTCTGTTTCTGAACACTATATCGTCTATCATTACGTGCTGCTGCTTAGCAGGGGTCCCATCTTCCACGTTCGAACAGCACTCAAAATCTGCATGCTTCAAGGAACTTGCATACCGCTCCATCTCTTGCCAATTCTTATCCACGGGGTGAGGTCCGCCAATGATTGTATTTATGACTAGTCTACCCACAGTTCGGGCAGGCTCCTCGGGACGACGCGGAGCTGGTGCACGACCTGGGTTGGATGTTCCCTGTCCTCCTTCCTGTGGATCCTTCACAAATTCTTGCAACTTCTTTTGCCTGATCAACTTCTCGATAGCGTCGTGCAGGTGTCTGCACTCTTCCGTATTGTGCCCATAAGTCTTATGGAAGCGGTAATATTTCCCGGTCCGCTTCTGTTCCTTGGTTGATTCTTTTGGACGTGGCTTTCTGTACTGAAAGGTATTGCAGGTTGATAGGTAAATGTTCTCAAGAGACGCATTCAGCGGGGTATACTCGTTGTAGCTTGGAATTCTCGATTTCCACTTCCCCGCTTCTCTCTTCTTCCCTTGATTTCTTCCTCCGGACTCCTTAGGCTACCCAGGCTTGTTCTGGACATTGACTTGGACCTTTCCCAAGTTGTCCCCGGACTGTTTCACAGCAACATTGCTTTTCATGGACTCTTGGACAGGTCCTGGTGCCTTATCTCGTCTTACCCACCTAGCTTCCTCTCTCCTTATGAACTGGTGTGCCTTTGAGTAGAAACGCTCTAGTGTAGTCGGAGGTTTTCCTGCCAACCAGTCTCCAAACTCAGAATCCGGATCCACACCTCTCATTACAGCCATTAGGATTGCATGATCGTTGGGATTACTGACTTCAGTTGCCGCAACATGGAACCTTTGTAAATATTCCTTCAATGACTCCCCAGGACTTTGGATTACACTTGACAGAGACATTACGTCCTTTGGACGAGTAGTGTGTATCCTGAACTGCTCAATAAACTTCTTTGCCAACTCCTCGAAATTGGATACGGATCGCGGAGGAAGTCGGGTAAACCACATAGTAGCGATCCCAGATAGAGTAATTGGAAAGCATCTACACTTGGTGGCATCATTTGCTCTAGCTGAATCCATCATCCATTCGTACCTTATGACATGCTGTCTGGGGTCAGCCTTTCACTCATACGCAGGGATAGTTGGCATACTAAACTTTCTGGGGTACGCCGCCTGTAACACAACATCTGTGAACGGAGTGTGACTCCTTGATACTCCCCGATCGTCATTCGACAAGCCCTGATTTTCTTTCATCAATTGCCTGACCATGGCCGTCAGGTCTGGTGTCTGTATGGAAGGTGGAAGGTTAGAGTCCGTTCTACGTGATTGTCCATGTTGATGCCTCCTCTCCTGGCGATCTGCCAATCGTGCGTCTTGAGGTTCGACATCATTAGCGTTTTGATGGTCTGGGCCTCCAGCCTCCATCTGTACTCTAGTTCCTAAGTTTCCAGCTCCGACTTGGTCACGGTCTCCAACTGTTCGAACAGCAGCATCTGCCCGCGCAGCTTCGGTCTTACGGCGTCTGCGCTTGGGAGGTTCGTCAGAGGAAGTTGAGCTGTCAGATGAGGAATAAGGAGCGGGATTGCCCCCAGCATTCTGTTGCTGCTGTTGAGTGAGTTGTGCCATCAGGTTGGCGTTAGCTTGCATCTGCTCTCCTAGCTGTCTCCTGCTTTCCCTGAGTTCTCTCATCAAGTCGTTGAACACTATTCTGGTGACAACTGGAGCCTGGTCCTGGGCGGCAATTCCTACTCCCGGAATTGCTGGTTGATTGCTAGGTCCTGCTTGTTGTACGCTAGCAGTCTCATGCGCATCCGCATTATGAGAAGCTGACCTAGTACGTGGTCTCTCCATCGTAGAGTTATTGGTTAGAACTCTGAGTAGAATCAACGGATGTCCTATCAATGAGTTGGATCGTCTTTGGGGGATTTGTTCAATCTAGTAGCTTCAAAGCAGATCCTTGAGGTCTGAGAATTCAATTCTCAGTGAAAGCACCAAAGTGTTAGCACTTTTATTGGTCACTAACCTCGTAGAGAAAGAATATGTAGAGAAATAAGTGATGAAGGTAAATTAAACAGAGAAGACAATGCTAATTTAAATGCAGAAAGTAAGAACACCAGATTTATAGTGGTTCAGCGTAATTGCCTACGTCCACTTTGAGGTTAAACTTTAGTAATCTTCTTAATGATTGATTACAAATACAATTCGTAGATCAAATGCTTAAATGAAGTTGCTAAGTAAAGAAGATGGATCTGGAAAATGGCAGAGTCTCCCCAGTGTTCTCCAAAAAGAGGTCCTCTTCACTGTGCCCCTGCCCCTCTATTTATAGACAAAGATGGTTTGGACTTCCCAGGTAGGCTCGGTAGCCGAACACTCTGGCCCATATACGGTGGTCGCCAGATGCCGAACGATACAGGCCGAACACAATGATGCCGAACTACCCTCTCAGAGCCGAACGATATGCTTGCTGCGTGGGAAGAGTGGAATGGTAGTCAGTCGAAGCCGAACGTGCCTCTGTTCGAACGAAGCACTTGATTGAACGTTGCCTCTGGCCGAACATTAGTGCTTGCCGAACGATAGCTTTAACTAAACAATGCTTCTGACCGAACGATGCTCCCTGGCTGAACGATTCCTTTGGCCGAACGATCCTCCCTGGCCGAACGTGCCTTCTGGCCGAACGATGCTTTCTGGCCGAACGTGCCCTTTGGCCGAACGATAACTTTTGGTGAACGATACTGCCATGCCGAGCAGTCATATACGCCGAACGCCTTCTAGCACCGAGTACTCCTGGATGCCGAGTACTACGTCGAGTACTCCTAGATGCCGAGTGCTCCTAGATGCCGAGTACTATTAGATGCTGAGCGCCCCTGGATGCCGAGTGCTCCTAGATGCCGAGTACTACTAGATGCCGAGTACTCCTAGATTCCGAGTACTACTAGATGTCGAGTACTCCTGGTGCCGAGTTCTCGTAGATGCTGAGCACTAGTTGCCTGGTCAAATCTCCAAGAAACAGAAACCATCACTTAACATTAACTTAAGAGTTAAATTTCTGGTTTCACTTCAAACCATTTGAAATATATATACATACATACAGACATATATATATATATATAATTTATACATCAACCATACTCAAGAAATTCATGTCAAATCTATTTTCCAAACAAAAGTGTAGCAAAGCTACTAAGCGGTCTCCCCACTTTAAGACTCGAAAATGAATGTCGATGATGTTGCAGTCATCACCGAAATTATTTTCCAACGACAAAGAGGAGAGTACAGACTTACTTCTTTAAAAATTCTTTGGAAACAATTTCCGTTCGAAAATACTTCCAAATAATAATATATATATTTTTCAAAACTTTGAAAACCAAAATGTGAAAAGCACTGAAAATTTAATTCTTAAATCTCTAATTTAAATTCATTTCATTTGCAAATTAGATTTATAAACCATGTTTATAAAATTTTAACTCCCTAACCCACAACATTAGTTAATGGATTAGGAACGTTGTTAAAACAATAAATGATAATCTAGTATTATTATTTCTAGCAACCAATTCATTTAACTATCTAATTTTAGAAAATTATACCTTTATATATAAATATAATCATACATAAAAATTATTCATTTACCAATTTCGAAAACAATATTGTGTCAGTTTGCTCTGTTCAAGTGTTTTGGAATTCCTATCGATAGCGTTGGCCAGACGAATCGATCAAAAACCAAAATCCATACTTAACAACTCAAACAACACAATATAAAACAGTTTTATATTAATTACAAATACGTTCTCTCATAGGATGATTCAAGATCAAAACAAGGATAAAGATTCGAATTTAGAGGAACCAAATCAAAGAAAATTCTAACTAAGATGATAGATGTGACGCCCCACCTCTATACTCACACTAGACAAGAACACTACTGGGTAATGCTGTCGACTAGCGCGAAGAATAAGGCTGTTGAGGAGCGACCATCTGTGCAATTGCCTTGTGCGAGCACCGATATGTCAGATAGTATAACATGCATTTCATTTCAAGAGGAAATCCGACATACCAATACAAACTCAAGGCTACCACACAGTGGCTATGAGGTCTTCGGAAAACAAATATAGAAATAAACATAACACAAATCAGTCACAGACATTCATATCACAAAGGCGAAAATAGATATGAATATATAACACAAAAAGGTGTACATCAGAGTAGTGGTCAAATAAGATCCACAATATCACAAAAGAATAGATACAAGTGCTAGACAAAAGAATAAGTATACATCATGGAGTCTATATCTCGAATGTATAACAATAAAAACTACAAATGTAATGTAGTTAGACAAAAGTCAGAAGATGATCCCAGATAAGGAGTCAAGCTGGAGCACCTATAACATCTCGGTTTGACCCGAGTATTATTTAATAAGAAAATAATAAACGGATCAGTCTAGCTATAAATATCAGATAAAGGAATGAGATATAAGCAGAGATATAATAAGGATGTATGATAACAATAATGTCGTACTAGAACAAATATGATATAAAACAACAACAAAATCATACAACATCTCAAGAATCTCAAAGTACCAAAAAGAATGTCATATTCTTTATTTTATTCACCATACCACAAATATTGACAAACATATAATTGCCAATCACATAAAGAGGTGAAACACACCAATTCTAGAAATCATCAAATAGAAATCCAGAAATCACAAAAGGAGGAGGCCTATCACAAACGGGAGCATGAAAACTCACCGACACGTGTATCACAAATGGAACGCTATTCCATGGTCGCTAACCATTAAAAATTGAGCCGAAGCTCCATAAACGGTCCGAAGACCACGGGTCGCTACCCCGCCAAATTGAACCGAAGTTCCACAGAAACGGGGTTTAGTCTCCCTCGTAGACAAATAGACATCGCACATCGCTAGTCTAAATCACAAAATGATCATCATCGATCAATAAAAGTGTCGATTACACTAAGCCAGTAAATATAAGAGTTTAGCTTCATGTCCCATAACCACTAGCTTAACTTAAATATTTACGAACAAATTGTAGATTTCCACTCGAAAATTGTCACAAGTGTTTCAATCGAACAAGTCCAAAAATTATCCGACGAAGTAAACGCAAGCGTTTCATACCACTTGTTTTGCTAAGCCGTTTAATTATCTTTTCTCATTCAAATGAGGTAAAGGTTTGTATATACTAATAGATTGGAAAACAGTTTTGAAAACAAGCTTTATATTTAAAATAGAGTTGAAATCATCTTTGTAAAAGAGTTTGAATATTTACTACTAGTATAGAAAACCTTTATATTGTAAAGTGACAAATCACAGAAATGATTGTAGAAACAATCAATCACCAAAATTCACATACGAAGACGTGAATCAAATCCAGAGAAATCGATACCGAATCCATCAAAATGGATATTCCCGAAAATCCCGAAAAAAAGAAGTTATCGAAGTCAACAAAGGTGATAACAACAATTTGGAGAAACAAGAATCGATAAAAATTTGGAAACTCAACACAAAAAGGCAAAATAACATACTCCAGACGTCTGGAGTATAAGCTCAGACGTCTGCAGTAAGTTTCAGGAAGTTTCCTGAAGCAGACTCCAGACTTCTGAGCTTACCCGCTGTTAATCGGCTAATTTTCTATCGGTTTAGAAAATGGTCGAAAAATTTCAAATTAAAATTTACCGCAAGCGCACGGCGTACACTTTGTAGTACGTGGCGAATACGGGTCGATTCGCAGGGAATTGATGAGATTTTAAGATTTTCTATTCAATCAAATTAGACCAAAGAGAGATGAAGTTGTTAACTACAAAAAAGAAGCTAAAACTAAAACGTGATTTAAAAAAAAACTATTAAACTAGAGAACAATTTAGAGGCAAATCCACTCTAATATTTATGTAAATCAACAAACATAGAATTTATGATCTCTAACTTTGATATTAAGTGAAATAAGTGTTGCATTTATCATAAGTATGGTTTGTTTATGTTATTAATTAACATAACTCAAACCATCAAACTATAATACAACAATTATACCACTTATAATTCTCATGAAAATGAAGCCAAAGCAAAAGTTATTTTAAGTATGATCTATTTACTATTGTAACTAGTAATATAGATCATCAAATTTCATTTTTACTTTCATTTCAAAATCAAAAATGGAATAGCAAATGATGATGCAACTTGTGTTTATGTTGAATAAGTATAGCTCATTTGCATAAGCAATATAAGCTATCAAACCCACTTGTATAAACTTGCATCAAAATTCACTTTCATAAAGCACAAACAAAGAGATCATAAATCATAACAAATGTTGAAATTACATAATATTTGAGAGCTTCATTACCCCTAAATTGAAGGGTTTAGCTACTCATTTGTGGCATTGAAGCAACACTTGTAAATTTCAACATGAAAGAGCAAAGAAATGAAAACTAAGCAAAGGAAGAAAAAGAGATTAACTAGTAACTAATTGCATAAAAATTAAAGCTACACTACTTGCATAAATGTAAATCTAAGCTATGAACATTAAAGGAAAGAGAGTATAGAATTGAAGGGTTTAGCTACTCATTTGTGGCATTGAAGCAACACTTGTAAATTTCAACATGAAAGAACATTAAATTGAAGGGTTTAGCTACTCATTTGTGGCATTGAAGCAACACTTGTAAATGTCAATATGAAAGAGCAAAGAAATGAAAACTAAGCAAAGGAAGAAAAAGAGATTAACTAGTAACTAATTGCATAAAAATTAAAGCTACACTACTTGCATAAATGTAAATCTAAGCTATGAACATTAAAGGAAAGAGAGCATAGAAATAAACATTAACAATAAAACAAAGAAAAGCATGTAGAAAAGAGAGAAGAAAGAGGCTTGGAAGCCATTTTTATTTCATAGAACATTGAGCTTACAATTTGATCTCTTAATTTCCTAAGTAAAATGAAAGAGTAGATGATCTTTTCATGTACACAAGTGGTCTATTTAAACATGCATAAAACCCTAATTCCATTTTTAGGGTGCTTCCCAAAATGCCCTTTAGGAAGTGTGGCCACCAAGTAACCATTAGCCACTAATTAATCCATCATTTGTTGTGCACGAAGCTTTAACCTCCACTTAGTTGTCCATTGGCTCATAATTGTATATTTAGGTAAGTGGGTGGGGTCCTCCATGATCTTGAACTTGAATTATTTCCTCTTCATTCCTTTGTATTTCCTTGTGCATGCATATATCATCATGAATCCCACTTCCAAATGCATCAAAATATCCTATGAAAATCATAAAAATTGTCCAAGTAAAAATTCTCAAATTAACACATGCACACAAATGACCATTTTGCCCCTGAATGAAGATGAAAATATAATGGTTTGAAAATAATTGAATTTTGGTTTTAACATGTAAAAATGCCCAAATATGATGTTTATTTAAATAAAAAGAGATAAAATATGGATGTAAATATATGCACATTTACGTGCACATCACCCGCAGACGTCTGGAGAAGAACGTTTTTCACGTTCTGGGCCAGTCTAGCCCCTTTTGGGGCGAGTTCGACATACGACGGAAGCAACGAATTGAGCACATCGACTGAGGATTTACGCCTTTCGACAACCTAGCCTTGTATGACCCTCCGAAACGCTCCACTAACGTGTTCAAACATCAAAGGTTGGATTTTTAGCAAATTGGATTCCAAAACCCAAAAATTTAACAATTCACCAATTTAATCCAAATCGAAAGAAAATGAATGCGAATTAGTGTTAGGAATTCATACCAAGCAATCAAGGATAGTTATAGATATAGATGTGAGATAAAAAATCTCACCTTTTTACACAAAAACAAGGAAGGAGAAGCTTGAAAACAAAGGAGGATCAACCACTCTTCAACCCCAACTCAAGAAGCTTGAATTTAAGCTTAAAAGAGAAATATTTCCTAAGTTAGGTTTAGGAATTTCTGAAATTGATAAGAGAGTGAGTTGGAGAAGAAGAAGAGAAGGCTTACCAAAGCTTCTTCTTTGAATTTGGAGCTAGAACATGAATTTGCAAATGAAATTAGGGCTTAGGAATTTCCATCTCCCATCTCTCCCACCATTGTTGCTAAAGCTTGAGTATTAGGAATTAGAAATGAAGTAATGAAGAGTTGGAGTGGAGTTGGGTTGATAAAACTAGAAATGGGCTGAACCCAAACCCAAAGCCCTAAGTGAAAAGGTCAAAATTTTAGCTAGCTCCAAACATATCAATGTTTATACTCAAAAGAGTCGCAAATGCCATTTTGGACTCAAAGGAAGTGGTCTCGAGTCTCAATTCAACTGTTTGCAAAAATTAGCTTTTCGGACTTTAATTCGATTAACCCCGATCTTGTCGCCCACCACGATTTGATTTTCTATGATGTCGATTTTTTTCGATTTGAGGATATTAGGATCGAACAAATTGAATTACAATGGAAGGTGCTCGGTTTTGATTTAAAGAGGGGGGAACGATAATATTTTGTTTTCTTTTCGTTTGGATCTTTGGGAATGATTTCGAATGAAGGTTTCTAATGGCAGACGAGAGCGGCCATTGTTTTTATTTTTAACGAGATGATTTCTCGCGTGAGGTATAAACGAGATGAAGGGGAGACAAGAGTACGCGACATTGCAGAGAGTAGGTATGCTTACACGATCTCGTTCGTGATTTTAGGCGTAGAATTAGGGGAGATAACGTGTGATGTTTTTGACCAAAAATTTAAATTTAAAATTTAAATTGATTTTGTTTTAATTTCAAGGCGTTTGCTTACCGTATGCTCACATATCAACTCCGATAAATACAAAATTTGAAATCCGATAATAATTCAATATTACGGACCCAATGGAACTGGTTTCGTCGAATTCCGAGACTGTGCCTCGGAACGCTATTTTTAAATGTCAATTCGAACGATAAAATTTCAAAACTGGACAAAACAGTTTAAATTTCAATATTGAAAGTTCGATTATCTTCGGTATTATCAATACGAATTTTAGAAGCTTTCGAAATAATTTTCTTCAGCTTAAAACTGAAGATTCAATTTTTATTCAACCTTCAATCGATTAAATTTTTATAATTAAATCGCCAATTCAAAGTTATATCGGGGATTCAAATTAAATTATCGTTCAAATATTTAAAATTAATTAAATATTTCCAATTTAATTTGTTCAAAATTCTGGGTCGTTACAAGTGAGTTGCAGTTTGTTTGGTATGTGTGGAATTAATTTTGCAGTGGAGTGGAGTGTTTGAATGGTTGCTGTAGTGCTGAAAAAGAAATGGAGAAAGTCGGTGAGGAAGTCGAAGGTAGGGGTGATGAAGGTTGCAGATGGTTTCAGGTGTGGTAGACAGTTGGGTACATTGAACTGGAAGGGGCAGCAGTAAAGTCAGGGAGGTGTACAGAGAAGAGATAACAGTGTTGAGGGCAGAGAATCAACAATGACACAAAACAGTGTTGTTTTTTTTTTGGAAAATTGTAAATGGAAAATGTAACTGAAAGGAAAATGGAATAAAATTGTTTTTTTTTAAATTGTGTTTGTTGATTTTTTTTCGGATTTTTATAGAAATGCAAACAAACAAGAAAGATAAGCACTCAAACAAAAAATCAAACAAACACACAATTTTTTTTCTTTTTAAATGCAAACACACACTAAATAAAAACACAAAAAACTAAACAAAAATAATTCGAAGATTAGAAAATCAAAATCAATTCAACTCCCCGACAACGGCGCCAAAAACTTATTAATCGGCTAATTTTCTATCGGTTTAGAAAATAGTCAAAAATTTTCAAATTAAAATTTACCGCAAGCGCACGGCGTACACTTTGTAGTACGTGGTGAATACGGGTCGATTCGTAGGGAATTGATGAGATTTTAAGATTTTCTATTCAATCAAATTAGACCAAAGAGAGATGAAGTTGTTAACTACAAAAAAGAAGCTAAAACTAAAACGTGATTTTAAAAAAAAAACTATTAAACTAGAGAACAATTTAGAGGCAAATCCACTCTAATATTTATGTAAATCAACAAACATAGAATTTATGATCTCTAACTTTGATATTAAGTGAAATAAGTGTTGCATTTATCATAAGTATGGTTTGTTTATGTTATTAATTAACATAACTCAAACCATCAAACTATAATACAACAATTATACCACTTATAATTCTCATGAAAATGAAGCCAAAGCAAAAGTTATTTTAAGTATGATCTATTTACTATTGTAACTAGTAATATAGATCATCAAATTTCATTTTTACTTTCATTTCAAAATCAAAAATGGAATAGCAAATGATGATGCAACTTGTGTTTATGTTGAATAAGTATAGCTCATTTGCATAAGCAATATAAGCTATCAAACCCACTTGTATAAACTTGCATCAAAATTCACTTTCATAAAGCACAAACAAAGAGATCATAAATCATAACAAATGTTGAAATTACATAATATTTGAGAGCTTCATTACCCCTAAATTGAAGGGTTTAGCTACTCATTTGTGGCATTGAAGCAACACTTGTAAATTTCAACATGAAAGAGCAAAGAAATGAAAACTAAGCAAAGGAAGAAAAAGAGATTAACTAGTAACTAATTGCATAAAAATTAAAGCTACACTACTTGCATAAATGTAAATCTAAGCTATGAACATTAAAGGAAAGAGAGTATAGAATTGAAGGGTTTAGCTACTCATTTGTGGCATTGAAGCAACACTTGTAAATTTCAACATGAAAGAACATTAAATTGAAGGGTTTAGCTACTCATTTGTGGCATTGAAGCAACACTTGTAAATTTCAACATGAAAGAGCAAAGAAATGAAAACTAAGCAAATGAAGAAAAAGAGATTAACTAGTAACTAATTTCATAAAAATTAAAGCTACACTACTTGCATAAATGTAAATCTAAGCTATGAACATTAAAGGAAAGAGAGCATAGAAATAAACATTAACAATAAAACAAAGAAAAGCATGTATAAAAGAGAGAAGAAAGAGGCTTGGAAGCCATTTTTATTTCATAGAACATTGAGCTTACAATTTGATCTCTTAATTTCCTAAGTAAAATGAAAGAGTAGATGATCTTTTCATGTACACAAGTGGGCTATTTAAACATGCATAAAACCCTAATTCCATTTTTAGGGTGCTTCCCAAAATGCCCTTTAGGAAGTGTGGCCACCAAGTAATCATTAGCCACTAATTAATCCATCATTTGTTGTGCATGAAGCTTTAACCTCCACTTAGTTGTCCATTGGCTCATAATTGTATATTTAGGTAAGTGGGTGGGGTCCTCCATGATCTTGAACTTGAATTATTTCCTCTTCATTCCTTTGTATTTCCTTGTGCATGCATATATCATCATGAATCCCACTTCCAAATGCATCAAAATATCCTATAAAAATCATAAAAATTGTCCAAGTAAAAATTCTTAAATTAACACATGCACACAAATGACCATTTTGCCCCTGAATGAAGATGAAAATATGATGGTTTGAAAATAATTGAATTTTGGTTTTAACATGTAAAAATGCCCAAATATGATGTTTATTTAAATAAAAAAAGATAAAATATGGATGTAAATATATGCACATTTACATGCACATCAAATACCCCCACACTTATCTTTTTATTCGTCCTCGAATAATGGAAAACTAAGATAAATCCGTTATCGTAGGGAGCACGATTGCATTGAGCGTATGCAATAAGCAGTTAAACCTCTGGGTGTCCCCAGTAGGACGAGTGTTGTCTCGTGAGGGTTTTCAGCGGATACTACCCACAAAATCCAGATGCAAAGTGAAAATATTTACAAAATGCAAGATTTATTTACAATGGGATGAATGCAAGTTCTTGAAAATATTTACAAATGACGGATTTACTCTTAAATCGACACAAAGAAGTTAAATATAAGCCTAGGTCATTATCTTGAAAATTTAAGTCATTTACTCATCAAAACTTCCAACAAAAATCAAGTTATCATAGCAAATAGACAATAGTTTAACTCGATATTTCGGTTGATAACAAAGTGTAACTATGAAATAAATCCTTAGTTGATTATCAAAGTTTATTAAAGTGGTATTTTCATTTCTTTTCAATAACAAATCAAATCAAATAAGTAAAAATAGTGCTAGGATTTCAATTGCTTGTTCTCTCATTATTTGTAAGAAAAAAAAAATTACACACCTAGCTCAGGTAAACTGAGGCCAGATATACCACCCATGCACTGCCTTTCGGGCTTATGTGAGTGGAGTACAGAGCATGGCGAGTGCACACACTTTCATGCATACACCTATCGACCGTAGGTGGTTTTTATTAAGTCTGTTCTTTGTTTTTTTTACATGTGTTCCATACATGCATAACCGTGAGGACTTTTAAATGAGTATGAAAGCACATAATTAAAGATTCCAAGTAATTCACCCATGCATAACCGTGAGGACTTTTAAATGAGAGTGAATACTTTGGATGTTATTTTTTTTTAATATATATATTTTTAATGGAGAGAAAGAGTTTTGCAAAATCATCTTAGCACCATTTAACTTAGAAGACAAAAATGTTATATCCTTTACTTTAAATTTACCACTCTTTAAACAAAGATTTTCAATTAGAACATACTTCATAATTAACATAGATGAACCTTCCTATATACTAGTTAAACCATTGTTATTTGTAATCAAACTTCATTTTTATTTTTGTTAAGACAAATAAATTTTAAAAAATCTCAATATATTAACCAAAACTTGTACTTATCCCATAGTGTTTCTTCAAAAATAAATCAAAATGGTAAAAAGAAAATATTTTTGAGATATAGGAGTTTTGAGATTTTTTTTTTAAAGTAAGAAAATGAAAATTCAAAAATGCCATGAAAAACCATGAAAAACTAAAAAAAAATGAAAATGAGACTCCCCCACACTTAATTTTGACTGTGTCCCCATAGTCAATGCATGATATAATGAGTGTAACGGGAAAAATATGTACATATTTACAAAAGAGGGTTAACATTCTTACTAGACGTAGCTTGGCTCATGAAGGATCATGAGCTCCTCCTCTTGGTTATTTGGCAATTCCAAGAAAGGTTTCAAACGATGACCGTTGACTTTGAAAATTGATCCATCCCTGGGGTTTTCTATTTCTACCGCACCATGTGGAAAAACAGTTCGTACCATAAATGGTCTGGTCCATCTTGATTTAAGTTTCCCCGAAAATAAATGAAGTCTCGAGTCATATAAAAGAACTTTCTGGTTAGGCGAAAACGTTTTTCTAAGGATTGACTTGTCATGAAAAACTTTTGTTCTTTCTTTGTAAATTTTCTCGTTTTCATACGCGTCATTCCTAAGTTCTTCTAGTTCGTTGAGTTGCAATTTTCGGTTTTCGCCAGCTTTTTCAAGGTCAAAGTTTAAGTTTTTTATTGCCCACAACGCTTTGTGTTCGATTTCAACGGGTAAATGGCAAGCTTTACCATAAACTAAACGAAATGGGGACATCCCAAGGTTAGTTTTAAAAGCAGTACGGTAAGCCCAAAGCCCGTCGGTCAATTTCTGAGACTAATCTTTTCGATTTTTGTTGACAGTTTTCTCCAAGATTTGTTTTATTTGTCGATTTGAAACTTCAACTTGGCCACAAGTTTGAGGATGATACGGAGTGGATAACTTGTGGGTTATCGAGTATTTTTTCATTAAAATTTCAAAAGAACGGTTGCAAAAATGGGTCCCGTTATCACTGATTATTGTGCGAGGTGTGCCGAACCTCGAAAAGATGTTTTCTTTGAGAAATTTCACAACAATTTTATGGTCGTTGGTTTTGCAAGGAATAGCTTCGACCCATTTTGAGACGTAGTCAACAACGAGAAGGATATACAAGTTTCCAAAAGAATTGGGAAAAGGTCCCATAAAGTCGATACCCCAAACATCGAAGATTTCGATGGTAAGAATGGGGTTTAGAGGCATCATATCTCGTCGAGAAATTCGTCCAAGCATTTGACATCGATCGCAAGTTTTACAAAATTCGAATGAGTCTTTGAAGAGAGAAGGCCAATAGAAACCACACTGAAGCACCTTTTCTGCAGTTTTTCGAGGACCAAAATGTCCACCGCATGCTTGATCGTGGCAAAATGAAAGAACACTCCTTATCTCATTATCCGGACTGCAACGTCGGATGATTTGGTCGGGACAATATTTGAACAAGTATGGATCGTCCCAATAGAACTATTTCACTTGGGACATGAATTTGTATTTGTCCTGTTTGGACCACGATGAGGGAGTTTCTTTAGTGACTAAGTAGTTCACTATATCAGCGTACCATGGGTTGATAGAAATTGAAAGGAGTTGTTCATCGGGAAAGTTTTCATTGATCGGCAAAGAAGATGGTGCGTTCGGAAGACGAGACAAGTGATCGGCTATGACATTATCGGATCCTTTTTTGTCCTTGATTGTAATGTCAAATTCTTGAAGTAAAAGGATCCAACGAATCAAGCGTGATTTGGCATCCTTTTTAGAGAAGAGATATCGAAGTGTGGAGTGGTCCGTGAACACAGTAATGTGTGACCCTATCAAGTATTGTCGGAATTTTTCGAGAGCAAAAACGACAGCTAGAAGCTCTTTTTCGGTTATTGTGTAGTTGAGTTGAGCGTCGTTCAAAGTCATACTCGCATAGTAAATCACGTAAAGGATCTTGTTGATGCGTTGTCCTAACACAGCACCAACAGCAAAGTTTGAAGCATCACACATTATCTCGAAAGGAAGATCCCAATTGGGCGCACAAATGATTGGAGCCGAAATGAGTTCGTTCTTAAGATGTTCAAAAGAAGAGATACAATCGGAGTTAAAATCGAAAGGAACTTCTTTTCCAAGAAGTGTCGTCAAAGGGCGAGCAATTTTGCTAAAGTCTTTCACAAAGCGTCGGTAAAAGCCAGCGTGTCCAAGAAATGATCGAATGTCCTTAAAAGTTTTGGGAATGGGTAGATTTGCAATAACATCGATTTTCGCTTTATCTACCTCAATGCCTTTATTTGAGATGATATGTCCAAGGACTATGCCTTGTTTGACCATAAAGTGGCATTTTTCCCAATTCAAAGTCAAATGTTTTCTTTACACCGATTTAGAACCAACTCGAGATGATGTAAACATTGGGAAAAAGAATCGCCAAAGATTGAGAAATCGTCCATAAAAACTTCTAGAAAGCGTTCAATCATGTCGGAAAAGATTCCAACCATGCATCGTTGGAAAGTCGCAGGAGCGTTACAAAGTCCGAATGGCATACGTTGATAAGCAAAGGTACCAAATGGACACGTGAAAGTCGTTTTCTCTTGATCTTCAGGAGCGATAGGAATTTGGTTATAGCCAGAATAACCGTCAAGGAAGCAGTAGAATTCATGGCCGGCTAAACGTTCGAGCATTTGGTCAATGAAAGGAAGAGGGAAGTGATCTTTTCATGTCGCGGTATTTAGTTTTCGATAGTCAATGCAAACACGCCAACCCGTTTGAGTACGAGTTGGAATAAGTTCGTTTGAATCATTCTTGACAACGGTTAGCCCAGACTTTTTGGGTACAACGTGAATTGGGCTAACCCATGAACTATCGGAGATTGGGTAAATGATTCCATTGTCGAGAAGTTTAAGAATTTCATCACGTACCGCATCTTTCATTTTTGGGTTAAGCCTTCATTGCGCGTCACGAACAGGCTTGGCATCGTCGATTAAATGAATGCGATGTTGGACAAGAGCGGGACTAATTCCCTTTATATCGGAGATCGACCATCCAATCGCATCCTTGTTTTTCGAAAGAATAGAGAGAAGAGAAGCTTCTTGATCAAGAGAGAGAGTTGCGGAAATTATGACGGGCAACGTTTCGTTATCACCTAAGTATGTGTACTTAAGGTGATCGGGAAGTGGTTTGAGGTCCAACTTCGAGAGTTTTTCGATCAAAGAGTTTGATTGAGATTCGGACTCAACTTGAAGTGATTCAAAGGGAAGAGTGTATTCAATCTCGTTGGGAATTTCACGAAACAATTTTTCGTACTCGGCCTCGTGTTTAAAATCAAGTGTTTCATTTTCAAAGTTTTCATGAATGGCACTAACTTCCAACGTTTGGTCACGAGGTTCGTTCGATTGGCTTTCAAGATTGAAAATGTTGAGATCCAGAGTCATGTTTCCGAAAGAGATTTTCATCGATCCGTTACGATAATTGATTAAGGCATTTGAGGTGGCTAAAAATGGTCGGCCTAGAATAAATGGAATCTGACTTGCGGGATTTGTCACGGGTTGTGTTTCGAGAACAATAAAATCAACGGGGAATATGAATTGCCCTACTTGAATGAGCACGTCTTCGATTTCTCCCACGGGCTTCTTAATGAAACGATCGCCAAATTGAAGCGTTACTTTTGAGGGTTTGAGCTCACATAAGCCTAATTGTTCGTACACGGAATATGGAATCAAGTTGACACTCGCGCCTAAGTCTATCAAACATTTGTTAATCGTCTTGTCACCAATTGTACATGAAATCGTAGGGCAGCCAGGATCTTTGTATTTTACGGGCATGGACTGGGACAAGACTTCACTCAAACTAGCAGCTAAGAAGACTTTTTTGGGCACTTGAGTGTGTCGCTTTTGGGTACACAAGTCCTTAAGAAATTTCGCGTAAGTGGGGACTTGTTGCACGATGTCAAGAAGCGGAATGTTAACTTTGACTTGTTTAAAAATTTCCAGCATCTTTTCCATTTGGTCCGAGTGTTTCTTTGGTCGAAGACGATGTGGAAATGGGACACGAAACTCGGTAGGCGGGTCTACTCAAGTAGAAGAAGAAGAGTTTTGATTGGCATTCGATTCAATGTTTGGCTCCACGTTCTGTTCAGATTCATTCGTTGTTTTAGAAGTATCGAGAGAGGTTTCTGGTAAATCGTTTGGATTAACGACTTGATTATCGATTTGTTTCCCATAACGAAGAGTTGTGATAACATTCAATTGGGTGACGTTGCTATCTTGAACAACATGGGCTTGATTTGAATTTGCGTTTTGATTTCTGGGATTTGAAATGGGTTGGCTTGGGAATGTTCCTCGTTCACGTTCGCTCACAGACGTGGCTAATTGACTCATTTGCATTTCGAGTTTTGCAATTGATTGGTTCGTGTTTTGCATATATGAAGTCAATAAATTTTGCAAATTGCTGTTTGATTGAAGGCTTTGAGTAGTTGCTTTAGCCAACGTTTCAAGAGTTTTCTCAAGAGAAGTTAAACGTTTATCGTCTTGGGGAGGATGAGCCGAATTTGGTTGAAAATTTGATTGTTGCGGTTGATAATGAGATGGACCCGTAAAGTTTGGTTGAAAATTGTTGGGTTGAAAGGAAGGATTCGAAGCATTATTCGGAAATGCTTGCAAATTGGGACGAATTGTATTTGTGTTGGGATTGTTTTGGTTCCACGCAAAATTGGGATGGTTTCTCCAACCAGGATTGTACGTTGGAGAAAACAGGTCGTTTTTGGCTTTATTGAAAGCATTGATTTGTTCGACAGAATTGGGACACTGATCGGCTATATGATTAGGATCGTTGCATTTATAACACATCGGTTGGGAAGCTTGGTTCATTTGATTTGATGAGAAAACGTTATCGAATTTTTTAATCATTGCAACGATCTTTGCTTCCAAAGCAACATAAGATCCTATCGAGTTTGCACTCGATCGTGAGTAAATTGATTTTTCGTTCGATCGTTCCCATTGGGATGATTTTTCAGCAAGGTTTTCAAGAAATTGCCAAGCATCGTCGTGATGTTGGGCAAGAAAGTTGCCTTGGCACATTGATTCGAGCATGGTACGTGAGCTATTTTCGAGTCCATCGTATAAAATTTGGCAAATCGTCCATTTTTCGAAATTATGGTGTGGACATTTTATCAAAAGCTCTTTGAATCTTTCAAAATATTTTCCGAATGGTTCTCCCTTGAATTGATGAAAGTTTACAATTTTGTTTCGGATTCTACTCGTTTTTTCCAAAGGGTAGAACTTTTTTAAGAAAGCTTTTACGAATTCTTCCCACGTTTTAATCGAGTTTGATGGTAAGCTGGACAACCATTTTTCAGCATAATCTGTAAGAGCGAATGGGATTAATCGATGTTTGATTCCGTCATTAGAAAGTTGTTGGAGTTTAATGGTTGCACAAACTTGTTCGAATTTAGTCAAGAAGATGTATGGATCATCGTGTTCGAAATTGCCAAATTTCGGAAGAGTGGCAATATGGTTTGAGTGAATTTCGAAATGGTTACCCGTAGGGGCGGGTAACGTGATGCAAGGTGGAATAGAAACTCTATCGGGAAAGATTCTATCCATAAGAGTTCGAGGGGCGTTCTCGTTCGCCAATTCGGGAGGATCGTCTGTTCGAGTTAAACGGTTTGTAGAAGGGTCGCGAGTCCAACGATTTGTTGTTGTGTCATGAGTCCAAGTACTCATGCACAAGTGAAAGTCGAGAAGAGAAAGAAGTTAAAATCGAGTTTAGTGAATGAAAGAAGATTTGAAAAGCGAAGTGAAATTTTTTTTTAGAGGAAGAAAAATATTTACCAAGTGAAATTTATTTTCAACAGGGAAGTTTGAATTTTGTTTTGTTTTTGGTTTTTCAAATTTTTATAATATTTTGTTTTTTGTAAAATTTTTTTGTTTTTTTTTTGAATTTTCAAATTTTTTTTTCTTTTTGTTTTTAAGAAGGTTTTCAATATTTTTTTGTGGAATTAAAAACTAAGTTAAGAAAAATTTACAATTTTTTTTTGGATTTTTGATTTTTGAATTTTTTTTATTTATGCATGAACTAATGCAACTAAATGAATGCAAAGGACTTAATTACAGTTTTCTGTCCTTAGTAGCTCCTAACCCAAAATTGTATAATCACACTTTGTCTTAAATCAACAAAAATATTTCTCAGCCAGGTAACGGGCAGGGGTTATCGGTGCACCACGAATCACCGTAGCAATGCAGCCGAAGGTTTAAGTACCTTCAGAGGAACAACCACTATAATATTTACGTATCACCGTAATTTTTATAACTGGTTATTACTCTGCCGTAGCCTAGACACCAAGAAATAAAATTGTTCAAAGAAAACAATTGTGAAGATACAATTAAGCCCTAGATGAGCTCTTGACACCCTTAAGTCGAATGTCTAACCTTTATTAGTCAAATTCTACGATGAAATGCATTTGTGGGCTAAGGAAAGGGTGATGAAATCCCTCACCTTATGTGAATTGGGGTACTGCCCTTAGAAAAGAAAATAAGATGAGATGGATGAAAAACAAAAAGTAAACGTGAATTTACAATGCAACTAAAATGAAGTTTGTTTTTGTTTTTGGATTTTGTAATTTTTTTTTATATATAAATGCAAATGCAAGCAACCAACAATGCACTAGAGATGAAAGCACAATACCAGAGCGTGCAGATTATTGGCAATTTTTTTTATTTTTTTTTAAAGCGGTAATTTTTTTAGCAAGGCAAAGCAGTTTATTTGGGCAAGCACTTCTTCCTTTTGAATTTCTGCTTTGGCAACCTGAGATGAAACACAAGATATATTCAACAATTATTATTATTATTTAGTATGTTTATCAAAGATGAAAAACAAAATAAGCGAAAAACAAAACAATTGAAAATAAAATAAATGAAAACTAAACAAGTGAAGACAAATGAAAAATGAAAATTAAACAAAACAATTGAAAACAAAACAATTGAAAACCAAACAAATGAAAACTAAAACTAGTAAAGAACGATACCCCTTTTTTATTTCTTAAAGAAGGAAACTACCAAAAAAAACTAAACAAACTTGTGAAAACAAAACAAAATGGAAACTAAACTAATGAAAAAGAAACTAAACAAAACAATTTTTTTTAATATCTACTCAGAGCCCAGCCCAAAATAAAACCATGTACTAAGCAAAGGATCAGAGAACTTAATTCGAGAATTTAACAAATTTTCTTCAACCAAGTTCCTTGCCCCGAAATCACAATCTACGATCAAATTCAAATTCGTGAGATTCACAAATTCAAACCGGTCGAAATCAAATTGGGTTGGTTAATTAGGCGATTATCGAGTTAAGTTTAATTTTGATTTGGGCCTTTTGGTTTCGAAGGGGGAGAGTTGGGGAGTTTCGAATTTGCGGTATTGAGGTGATTCGTTTTGCTCGCCGAGTTGTTCGATTGGGATGGCAGGTCCAGTTGGATTCGTGGTGCAGGGGGGTCATGGAAGATTGTGCTCGCCGAGTTGTTCGTGTGATGCTGGTTGATGGATGGAAGTTGAGGATTGTCGGTGAATTTGTGGTGTTCTGGTAGGTGGTCGAGGATGGGTTGCTAGCTGTGTTGCGAAGAAGTGGTGGGGAAATCGAACGTTGGACAGTAGCAGGTAGGGATTAGTGGTTGTTTTGCATTTCAATCAGCAAATTTTTTTTGTGAGGTATTGGTATGAGTTTGTTGCAATGTGGTTCAATTGTTATGAAGTGCAGTGGTATGGGGAAGTCAAATTGTTTATGAAGCAGTGGATAGACTGACTAGTATGTGTAGTTTGTATGTGATGTTGTAGAGGTTTGGTGGTAGAGGGGATGGAGACTGCAGTGTTAGATGCAGTTTTGGTGGGTTTGGGTGATAACAGCTCTGGTTGTAGCAAGGAGGAAAGGGTAATGATTGTCTTGGCAAGGGTAGTTGAAGTAGGTAATGTCGATGGTGATTGAAGATGTGTGCACTGGGTTGAAGTTGTTGATGGTCAATAGTGAGTCAGCTGAATGAAGACAATTTATATTGCTTTGGCTGTCCGCTTTGGATGAATAGGTAGGCGATGAGGTTGCAGGCTGTAGACAATGGAAGTAGAATATGCAAGTTGTTTGATGGTGGTTGTGTTTCGGCTGGTGGGAGGAAGTGGTTCGTATGGGGAGGAAGTTGTTTGACTGTGTTTGTAAGTATAAGTGAATGAGCAGAGGGTGGATGTTGGTTGATGTTTGCTGGAGGTTGAATGGATGATGTTGTTTGGTCTTGTGGTTGGCAGCAGCTGTTAGTTCAAGTGTGATGTGGCAGAAAGACTGTTGTTGGCAGCAGCTGTTAGTTCGGTTGTTGACGGTGTGGAAGGAAGCGATTCGTGATTGTTGGTCGAGTTGCAGGTTGGAGGAAGGTTACGGCAGTGAGGCAGCTTTCTTTATTTTTGAGCCTTCACTAAACTAAAGAGAAACTAAGAGGAGAGATGGTATAGAAGGCAAGAGGACAGGGGTTGTTGAAGTTGCGTGTGGAGGAATTGGCTTTGCAGTTGTATGTTGATGTTGCGATGAAGTTTGTGGCAATTATAAGTAGGGTAAGGCAGTATGCAGATGAGATGAAAGTGTAGTGTGCACAGGCAGTAGTGTTGAAGTGATGTCACATACCGAAATTTTCGACTTTCGAAAATTCGACATCGATACTCACTTTATCGACTGCCGAGCAATCGAGTGCCGGAAACTCCAATAGTGATGGTTTAAGAAAGAAGAAAAAGGCAGAAGAAGAAGAAAACAGAAGAAGAGAAGAAGAAAATAGAGAAGAAAGAAGAACAACATCAGAACAGAAAACAATATCAGAATCTCACATATCGCAGCGGAACAATATATAATAGATAAATGAATAATCTTTAAAACAAAGAATTATATCATTTTATACATACATCAATCATCAGAGTCAATATACAACAATGGACAGTTATATGAACTTGTCCTCATACAAAATACACAGTGGAATAAATAATATCAGATACAAATACTACGTCTCGTCATCCATCTTATCTCCAAAGCTCCAGAATATCCAGAATATCCTGATAACATAACTCTAGGCTGCCCGTGTGGAAATTGGTGGGCACCCAGAGTTTAGAAGGGAACAATAAACTCCGAGTCAGTCATGGTGACTGGTGTGAGATCGTAAAACAGTTATTTTTCACAAAGAAAATAAAACAAATTCGCAATGCTTTTGGAAAATGAAACTACCATAAGACCTCCCGCCACACACACAATGCAAACGCAGAATTGGAGGAGATTTCTTCTTATGATAGTCAAAAATGCTTACTATGCAAAATCAAATCATTTTTGATATTATTATTAGTGCATAGTGTAGAAAACATTTCGAAAGTAGAATATAAATCTTAGCCAGCATAGGTACCATTATAGTATGCTTGCTATAGCTGCCATATTAGATGGCAGGTTCTACAACTAAAACCGTACAAGTCACGTATTGGAGTTTGGATTTCCAACAAATGGTCAGGCCAAGGAACTTCCTATGCCACGATGGGTACGTCCCTGGAATAGACGACCCGAGAACCTAACCGGATCTCTGCCAACACAAGACCGGGATACCTCTGCAAAAATAGGTAACTACTGACACGCATATGTCATCCCCCGATCGTAACCGATCTTCCCGAGGATCCCCGATTTCCAACAAACCACATCAAAATAA
The DNA here is from genome assembly GCA_030737815.1 of Allium fistulosum. NCBI lineage: Eukaryota > Viridiplantae > Streptophyta > Magnoliopsida > Asparagales > Amaryllidaceae > Allium > Allium fistulosum. Next base: position 1,106,804,967 of record CM060901.1, read on the forward strand.
TAATGCAGCAACCACATAGGTTAAGTATCTGGGCTCCATACCATGATACCACCTCTATCCAGAAGGAATGACATACACTAAGGGGCGCTACTCCCTAGAACCTTGCTGCATCCTTCCTGTTTTGACCATTTCCGGGGTGTGAGGCTCGACGAAGTCTCGTCCACAAAGCTACGCTTTCTACAAAGCCGTGCTTCGGGTCAAACAAATGATCAACCTATGATCACAAAGATATAAGATCAAACAAATGATCATATCGCAAATGATCAAACACTGATCATTTCACAGCAACACTCAGTATGCCACGTTACCAAATTGGGAGTATATCGCTGATAAATTTCAACTACATAACCTCTGAGCTCGTACGTCTCAGAGAAGGGTGTTAAGCTAAGAGAATAAATTCTCCGCCACCAACAGATATGTATTTGAAAGAAATCAGCTTTATATCTCAAATTGTAACGTCAGACACACAATCCATACAAGTCTGTTCCGGGATCGAACAGAACCGAAGGCACTTCTCACGAAGCCCTTGCATATCTGGATAAATTTCTAATCACGTCCGGACTTCCCGTCACTAAGGGTGATAAAACCTCTAAATCGGAGATCAGCCGATGTAGAGTAACTCGACGGTAATCCTTCCGTTTTCAAAAATATCCGGTCTTCAACACCGGTCTTCGAATGCAATTCATAACGACGTATCACATATTCGGAATGGGTTATACGACCCCATGGTCCTTTCCCGGCTAACCCGAATAGTGAGCGATTATTCAAAAATAAGTGTGGCATTCAAATTCATCTAATTCACAACAAATACCATTCAAGGTAATTATTGATAGTCGGTTATTTAACTATCAATAAAGATGCGTAACATCATCAGATTCCAAATAATTTTCCAAATTATTTTATCTTCCAAAATATCTTTACTAGATATATAATTCCCACACTTCACCATTTGAAAACAATTTTCAAATCAATTTCCACATTTCATTTTATCTTTGAAGATAAAATCTCAAAACAGTTCATTTCATATCGGAAAAGCATTTCCATACTTATTTAATAATAAGTAATTCACAAATCTATTTATTTTCAACATTTGAAAATATTCAATATACTTAAATCAAATTAAGTATATATTTCATTCTTTTAAGGAAACCATTTACTATAACATTTATTTGAGTCAAAACGAATGTTACGTAAAACATCGTTACGACGACTCAAAATCACTAGTATAGGGATTCGGATTTTGATAGATATATAAATCCCAATACTACATCAAAACATTTCCTTTCGGAAATCATTTACTATAACAACAGTGTTATAGTCCATCATTTCCTTATTCCTCGAAAACGTCTATTTCAACAATGAATGTTGAAATCTATGATTTCGATATTCAATATATTTTAAAACATCGTTTAAAACAATTAACTTCATTTCAAATATCACTTTCCCAAAACCATATCCATTTTACTTAAAAATATATTCACTGTCCAAAATCGTGAATATATTTCAATAACCAAATTTCAATCTTTTCTACACATTTATTTCAATAAAGATTCGCTATCCAAAATCGCGAATATATCTTCTTTAATAACCTCCTACATTTAATTTATCAAATTCAATTGATTTCGAATTTATAAAACAACGTTTATAAATTCTATTTCTATTTTCTAACGACTTCAATTTAATAAATCTTCTTTATTAACAATTCGATTCATAACTCAAATCTTATACCAACAATCCATATTATAAGTTAAATACTTATAATTCCTTTATTTTACAAAATCATCTCCATTTATAAGTTCACAATTTATAAATTCCATTTATTTATAAATTCTTAAAAATTCATTTTAACGCTTATAAAAACTCGTTTTATAATACCAACATTTTAAAGTTTAAAATATCAATCTTGTACATCTTTTACATACATCGTTTTTAATAATTTAGAAATCTCAATTTAAACCGTTTTATAAATTTCTTAACTATTATTTCAAAAGAAATTACCTTTTGGTTATAATTCACAAATCTTAACTTTTATAACTTTAAAGTCTTAACGTTTATAAATCAATTCAAAAATTCCATAAAACGTATATTTTCAAATATCACTTTAAAATCCTTTTAAAGTAAAAGTCGTTATTTTTAAACTTCAAAACTGAATCCGATGATGCAACAGCACCAATTAGTCAATCACAACATCAAACATCATATATCAACATATGATAACAGAATATACATCAATATCTGTAAATAAATAAATACTGGTGAGGAATCCAGTTGGATCCCTCCAACCTGTTTCCCTGCATCCACAGACGTTAGCACAATACCAATTCCACTTCGAGGTGGAATATCGCGGTATATGGGTTTTATAAAAATAATCCGCTTACTAACGGCGCAATAGGGTCTCATCCGCTATACGAGGCGGGAAATCAATCAATCCAATATATACATATGCCAATATGTATATATTGCTATATATATAGATATATCCTACTATATCTAATATCACATCCAAACAGTCAATCATCAATCAATAACTGTAAAATCAAATTTTATTTTGAGTGAGAAGATCTCACCTTTGATTTTATTTTGCAATCCATTTCCATTTCCGCTTTGATTTCTCGTTTTGACCTTGTATAAACATTTAATACAATTCGTTAATATCTGAATTAACTAAACACTTAAATTATCGTTATGTTCATTTACTTAACCCAAATTTTATTTTTAACTAAATTCTTCTTTCAAAATTAATTTAGCTGGAATTTTAAATTTAAAACTAAATTTTTTCTTTAATACATTATTTAAAATGACTGGTTAAGTGAAAATATGTATATTTACTTTCCCCTTGAATTTATCTAATACAAAAATAATTTTTTTGAAACTTTATATATATGTATACTTATAAAATAACCTATATAGATTTGAAATTTTGATTTTATATAAATTACTTAAACATCTAAATTTTATTTAACTTCCAAAATCTTATTAAATAAAAATTCTTTTCAAACCTGTATATATATTTTATTTCATCATCATTTTTCCAACTTAACTATAAATATAGTCATTTACAGTTTAATATAATTTTTTTTAAATTCTCAATATGATGTTAAAACAAAAGCAAACAATATTTTCATTGAAACTAAAATTTATACCTTTCTTGACAGAATCGAACGAACACCAAATCGCCTGAACGCTGCCACTAACCACCATGCCTTGCCTCGCGTTCGCCCACCTATCGAACCCCTATGCGAACGAGTCGCCAATGCCTTCACCTTGTTTCGCCTGGAGCATCGCGCTCGAGCCCCTCAAGTCAGCTCGACTTCGAATGAACTGCACGCAACCCCAGTGCCGCCCAAACCCTATCCACCGCGACGAGCTCGCAAACCACCTCTGATTTAGCACATCGCCATTGCTTCCACCAGGCGCGCGCCAATCGCCATCGCGATGCCTCCCACGCGCTCGCCCTCCCCAGCCCTAGCCTCGCGTACGCCTGCGATGTCATTCCACTCGACCCCGATCTTGTCGCCCACCACGATTTGATTTTCTATGATGTCGATTTTTTTCGATTTGAGGATATTAGGATCGAACAAATTGAATTACAGTGGAAGGTGCTCGGTTTTGATTTAAAGAGGGGGGAATGATAATATTTTGTTTTCTTTTCGTTTGGATCTTTGGGAATGATTTCGAATGAAGGTTTCAAATGGCAGACGAGAGCGGCCATTGTTTTTATTTTTCACGAGATGATTTCTCGCGTGAGGTATAAACGAGATGAAGGGGAGACAAGAGTACGCGACATTGCAGAGAGTAGGTCTGCTTACACGATCTCGTTCGTGATTTTAGGCGTAGAATTAGGGGAGATAACGTGTGATGTTTTTGACCAAAAATTTAAATTTAAAATTTAAATTGATTTTGTTTTAATTTCAAGGCGTTTGCTTACCGTATGCTCACATATCAACTCCGATAAATACGAAATTTGAAATCCGATAATAATTCAATATTACGGACCCAATGGAACTGGTTTCGTCGAATTCCGAGACTGTGCCTTGGAACGCTATTTTTAAATGTCAATTCGAACGATAAAATTTCTAAACTGGACAAAACAGTTTAAATTTCAATATTGAAAGTTCGATTATCTTCGGTATTATCAATACGAATTTTAGAAGCTTTCGAAATAATTTTCTTCAGCTTAAAACTGAAGATTCAATTTTTATTCACCTTCAATCGATTAAATTTTTATAATTAAATCGCCAATTCAAAGTTATATCGGGGATTCAAATTAAATTATCGTTCAAATATTTAAAATTAATTAAATATTTCCAATTTAATTTGTTCAAAATTCTGGGTCGTTACAAACTTCCCTCCTTAAAAGAATTTCGTCCTCGAAATTACAAGTCAGGAAGAATGGTCCTTAACTCGTCTACTCTTTTTCCAACATCTAATAGTTTTATCAAATTTTCAAAACAAATCTCTCTACTAGAGATTCGTTATTAATTCAACTAAATTTCCAACTTCAATTATAAGTTTCAACAGCATTGTTTTACTTCAAAATTCAAATTTAAACTTAAATTCAAATTTTAACTTTCAAAAATTTATCAAAATTTTTCTAACACTCTAAATTTTCGAAAAATTTCGCCAGCGTCTCCATTGCGTGGCTAATACGGCACGACTACAAAACGTCCCTACGGACTCTCAGATTTCAAAAAGAAAAGAAAAAGCCAAGCGGCTAGACAAGAAATCATCAAATTTCATATTGAAACTGAAAGACATACCTTTTGTCGAGCAATTCAAATTTATTTTTGAAATCAAATCCAATTCCTTTATACACCTGTATATCCTATTAGCCATATCATCTAGCTACAATATTCAAACCATTTTGCACATTCAATTACAAAATTTCCAATATAAACTACTTATACATTTTTACTTCACTATTGAAGTTACATATTCATTTTCGTTCAATCTTGCATTTCAAATTTCTATTTGAATTCCATTTTATCTTCTATTCTGAATATTGAATTTTTATCGATTATCTTTCATTTACTAATTCATATCACTCTTTATATTAGTTTCATTCACTAATTCCTTTAAATTTCAATTTCCAATTCGAATCTGATTTCCAAATCAAATTTCAAATATCCTATAAGTCTTCGACTTACTTACATTTCGATTTATAAAATCATTGATACATTCATCTTACTAATTTCATTCCATTAGAATTCTATTTTCAATTATAAATTCATATTCACAATTTCATTCCATTATTGAATTTTAAATTTTCAATTACCTTCTTGAATTCTATTCCAAATTATAAATTCATTTACAATTTGAATTTTATTCCAATCAGATTTTAATATTTTATAAGTTATCAATTTCATAATATTTCATAAATATTTTTATATAATATTCCAGGGTCTTACCAACATTTCAAAAATCATTTTTGAAAACAAATCAAATTATCTTTTGAATTTCAAAACAAAACCCAAATTTTTCAAACAATAAAACAATTTGGCAGCAATTCCTCTTTTGGAAACCCGAAAATGAACACCAATGATGTCGCGATCATTATCGGTATTATTTTCCAGCGACCGAAAAGAGTTTAGAGCTTTCATCTCTCAAATCAAAAACCTTTGAAATTCATTTTCAAATCAAAAAGATTTAAACTTCCAAATTTCCAAAATTTTCAAATTCTTTTCAAAACCTTTCCAAATACTTCTCTGGAATCCCGTTTTAAATTACAATTCACATTTATAATTTACATTCTCAAATTTCATTTGCATGTGAATTTATTTCTTAACTTTGGAGTTACGATTTCAATTTCTTATTCAATTTCAGTGATGATAATTCACTATTATTACTTCCTAACATCCAAACATCCATATACTATGATAATTCATAGAAAACCATTTCTTTTCTATACAAAAATAGTTTTGGGTAAAATTATTTCATTCACCCTTTTTAAAAACAATATTGTGCCGAATTGTTCTATTCAAGTGTTTAGAAACCCCTTCGATCCAGTTGCGCAGACTGTGCCGACGAAGGTTCATATGCCACTCAATAAACCAATCATCACAATATAAAACAATTTTTATATTAACTAACAAATACGCACTCATATCTATTATTACACTCAACTCATTCTAGAGTACTACTGACTCTATCTCTAATGAGTAACACCCAACAGAGCAGGGTTGTCGCTTAACCATATGCTCTGATACCACTTTGTCACATACCGAAATTTTCGACTTTCGAAAATTCGACATCGATACTCACTTTATCGACTGCCGAGCAATCGAGTGCCGGAAACTCCAATAATGATGGTTTAAGAAAGAAGAAAAAGGCAGAAGAAGAAGAAAACAGAAGAAGAGAAGAAGAAAATAGAGAAGAAAGAAGAACAACATCAGAACAGAAAACAATATCAGAATCTCACATATCGCAGCGGAACAATATATAATAGATAAATGAATAATCTTTAAAACAAAGAATTATATCATTTTATACATACATCAATCATCAGAGTCAATATACAACAATGGACAGTTATATGAACTTGTCCTCATACAAAATACACAGCGGAATAAATAATATCAGATACAAATACTACGTCTCGTCATCCAGCTTATCTCCAAAGCTCCAGAATATCCAGAATATCCTGATAACATAACTCTAGGCTGCCCGTGTGGAAATTGGTGGGCACCCAAAGTTTAGAAGGGAACAATAAACTCCAAGTCAGTCATGGTGACTGGTGTGAGATCGTAAAACAGTTATTTTTCACAAAGAAAATAAAACAAATTCGCAATGCTTTTGGAAAATGAAACTACCATAAGACCTCCCGCCACACACACAATGCAAACGCAGAATTGGAGGAGATTTCTTCTTATGATAGTCAAAAATGCTTACTACGCAAAATCAAATCATTTTTGATATTATTATTAGTGCATAGTGTAGAAAACATTTCGAAAGTAGAATATAAATCTTAGCCAGCATAGGTACCATTATAGTATGCTTGCTATAGCTGCCATATTAGATGGCAGGTTCTACAACTAAAACCGTACAAGTCACGTATTGGAGTTTGGATTTCCAACAAATGGTCAGGCCAAGGAACTTCCTATGCCACGATGGGTACGTCCCTGGAATAGACGACCCGAGAACCTAACCGGATCTCTGCCAACACAAGGCCGGGTTACCTCTGCAAAAATAGGTAACTACTGACACGCGTATGTCATCCCCCGATCGTAACCGATCTTCCCGAGGATTCCCGATTTCCAACAAACCACATCAAAATAATAATGCAGCAACCACATAGGTTAAGTATCTGGGCTCCATACCATGATACCACCTCTATCCAGAAGGAATGACATACACTAAGGGGCGCTACTCCCTAGAACCTTGCTGCATCCTTCCTGTTTTGACCATTTCCGGGGTGTGAGGCTCGATGAAGTCTCGTCCACAAAGCTACGCTTTCTACAAAGCCGTGCTTCGGGTCAAACAAATGATCAACCTATGATCACAAAGATATAAGATCAAACAAATGATCATATCGCAAATGATCAAACACTGATCATTTCACAGCAACACTCAGTATGCCACGTTACCAAATTGGGAGTATATCGCTGATAAATTTCAACTACATAACCTCTGAGCTCGTACGTCTCAGAGAAGGGTGTTAAGCTAAGAGAATAAATTCTCCGCCACCAACAGATATGTATTTGAAAGAAATCAGCTTTATATCTCAAATTGTAACGTCAAACACACAATCCATACAAGTCTGTTCCGGGATCGAACAGAACCGAAGGCACTTCTCACGAAGCCCTTGCATATCTGGATAAATTTCTAATCACGTCCGGACTTCCCGTCACTAAGGGTGATAAAACCTCTAAATCGGAGATCAGCCGATGTAGAGTAACTCGACGGTAATCCTTCCGTTTTCAAAAATATCCGGTCTTCAACACCGGTCTTCGAATGCAATTCATAACGACGTATCACATATTCGGAATGGGTTATACGACCCCATGGTCCTTTCCCGGCTAACCCGAATAGTGAGCGATTATTCAAAAATAAGTGTGGCATTCAAATTCATCTAATTCACAACAAATACCATTCAAGGTAATTATTGATAGTCGGTTATTTAACTATCAATAAAGATGCGTAACATCATCAGATTCCAAATAATTTTCCAAATTATTTTATCTTCCAAAATATCTTTACTAGATATATAATTCCCACACTTCACCATTTGAAAACAATTTTCAAATCAATTTCCACATTTCATTTTATCTTTGAAGATAAAATCTCAAAACAGTTCATTTCATATCGGAAAAGCATTTCCATACTTATTTAATAATAAGTAATTCACAAATCTATTTATTTTCAACATTTGAAAATATTCAATATACTTAAATCAAATTAAGTATATATTTCATTCTTTTAAGGAAACCATTTACTATAACATTTATTTGAGTCAAAACGAATGTTACGTAAAACATCGTTACGACGACTCAAAATCACTAGTATAGGGATTCGGATTTTGATAGATATATAAATCCCAATACTACATCAAAACATTTCCTTTCGGAAATCATTTACTATAACAACAGTGTTATAGTCCATCATTTCCTTATTCCTCGAAAACGTCTATTTCAACAATGAATGTTGAAATCTATGATTTCGATATTCAATATATTTTAAAACATCGTTTAAAACAATTAACTTCATTTCAAATATCACTTTCCCAAAACCATATCCATTTTACTTAAAAATATATTCACTGTCCAAAATCGTGAATATATTTCAATAACCAAATTTCAATCTTTTCTACACATTTATTTCAATAAAGATTCGCTATCCAAAATCGCGAATATATCTTCTTTAATAACCTCCTACATTTAATTTATCAAATTCAATTGATTTCGAATTTATAAAACAACGTTTATAAATTCTATTTCTATTTTCTAACGACTTCAATTTAATAAATCTTCTTTATTAACAATTCGATTCATAACTCAAATCTTATACCAACAATCCATATTATAAGTTAAATACTTATAATTCCTTTATTTTACAAAATCATCTCCATTTATAAGTTCACAATTTATAAATTCCATTTATTTATAAATTCTTAAAAATTCATTTTAACGCTTATAAAAACTCGTTTTATAATACCAACATTTTAAAGTTTAAAATATCAATCTTGTACATCTTTTACATACATCGTTTTTAATAATTTAGAAATCTCAATTTAAACCGTTTTATAAATTTCTTAACTATTATTTCAAAAGAAATTACCTTTTGGTTATAATTCACAAATCTTAACTTTTATAACTTTAAAGTCTTAACGTTTATAAATCAATTCAAAAATTCCATAAAACGTATATTTTCAAATATCACTTTAAAATCCTTTTAAAGTAAAAGTCGTTATTTTTAAACTTCAAAACTGAATCTGATGATGCAACAGCACCAATTAGTCAATCACAACATCAAACATCATATATCAACATATGATAACAGAATATACATCAATATCTGTAAATAAATAAATACTGGTGAGGAATCCAGTTGGATCCCTCCAACATGTTTCCCTGCATCCACAGACGTTAGCACAATACCAATTCCACTTCGAGGTGGAATATCGCGGTATATGGGTTTTATAAAAATAATCCGCTTACTAACGGCGCAATAGGGTCTCATCCGCTATACGAGGCGGGAAATCAATCAATCCAATATATACATATGCCAATATGTATATATTGCTATATATATAGATATATCCTACTATATCTAATATCACATCCAAACAGTCAATCATCAATCAATAACTGTAAAATCAAATTTTATTTTGAGTGAGAAGATCTCACCTTTGATTTTATTTTGCAATCCATTTCCATTTCCGCTTTGATTTCTCGTTTTGACCTTGTATAAACATGTAATACAATTCGTTAATATCTGAATTAACTGAACACTTAAATTATCGTTATGTTCATTTACTTAACCCAAATTTTATTTTTAACTAAATTCTTCTTTCAAAATTAATTTAGCTGGAATTTTAAATTTAAAACTAAATTTTTTCTTTAATACATTATTTAAAATGACTGGTTAAGTGAAAATATGTATATTTACTTTCCCCTTGAATTTATCTAATACAAAAATAATTTTTTTGAAACTTTATATATATGTATACTTATAAGATAACCTATATAGATTTGAAATTTTGATTTTATATAAATTACTTAAACATCTAAATTTCTATTTAACTTCCAAAATCTTATTAAATAAAAATTCTTTTCAAACCTGTATATATATTTTATTTCATCATCATTTTTCCAACTTAACTATAAATATAGTCATTTACAGTTTAATATAATTTTTTTTAAATTCTCAATATGATGTTAAAACAAAAGCAAACAATATTTTCATTGAAACTAAAATTTATACCTTTCTTGACAGAATCGAACGAACCCCAAATCGCCTGAACGCTGCCACTAACCACCATGCCTTGCCTCGCGTTCGCCCACCTATCGAACCCCTATGCGAGCGAGTCGCCAATGCCTTCACCTTGTTTCGCCTGGAGCATCGCGCTCGAGCCCCTCAAGTCAGCTCGACTTCGAATGAACTGCACGCAACCCCAGTGCCGCCCAAACCCTATCCACCGCGACGAGCTCGCAAACCACCTCTGATTTAGCACATCGCCATTGCTTCCACCAGGCGCGCGCCAATCGCCATCGCGATGCCTCCCACGCGCTCGCCCTCCCCAGCCCTAGCCTCGCGTACGCCTGCGATGTCATTCCACTCGACCCCGATCTTGTCGCCCACCACGATTTGATTTTCTATGATGTCGATTTTTTTCGATTTGAGGATATTAGGATCGAACAAATTGAATTACAATGGAAGGTGCTCGGTTTTGATTTAAAGAGGGGGGAACGATAATATTTTGTTTTCTTTTCGTTTGGATCTTTGGGAATGATTTCGAATGAAGGTTTCTAATGGCAGACGAGAGCGGCCATTGTTTTTATTTTTAACGAGATGATTTCTCGCGTGAGGTATAAACGAGATGAAGGGGAGACAAGAGTACGCGACATTGCAGAGAGTAGGTATGCTTACACGATCTAGTTCGTGATTTTAGGCGTAGAATTAGGGGAGATAACGTGTGATGTTTTTGACCAAAAATTTAAATTTAAAATTTAAATTGATTTTGTTTTAATTTCAAGGCGTTTGCTTACCGTATGCTCACATATCAACTCCGATAAATACAAAATTTGAAATCCGATAATAATTCAATATTACGGACCCAATGGAACTGGTTTCGTCGAATTCCGAGACTATGCCTCGGAACGCTATTTTTAAATGTCAATTCGAACGATAAAATTTCAAAACTGGACAAAACAGTTTAAATTTCAATATTGAAAGTTCGATTATCTTCGGTATTATCAATACGAATTTTAGAAGCTTTCGAAATAATTTTCTTCAGCTTAAAACTGAAGATTCAATTTTTATTCAACCTTCAATCGATTAAATTTTTATAATTAAATCGCCAATTCAAAGTTATATCGGGGATTCAAATTAAATTATCGTTCAAATATTTAAAATTAATTAAATATTTCCAATTTAATTTGTTCAAAATTCTGGGTCGTTACAAGTGAGTTGCAGTTTGTTTGGTATGTGTGGAATTAATTTTGCAGTGGAGTGGAGTGTTTGAATGGTTGCTGTAGTGCTGAAAAAGAAATGGAGAAAGTCGGTGAGGAAGTCGAAGGTAGGGGTGATGAAGGTTGCAGATGGTTTCAGGTGTGGTAGACAGTTGGGTACATTGAACTGGAAGGGGCAGCAGTAAAGTCAGGGAGGTGTACAGAGAAGAGATAACAGTATTGAGGGCAGAGAATCAACAATGACACAAAACAGTGTTGTTTTTTTTTGGAAAATTGTAAATGGAAAATGTAACTGAAAGGAAAATGGAATAAAATTGTTTTTTTTTAAATTGTGTTTGTTGATTTTTTTTCGGATTTTTATAGAAATGCAAACAAACAAGAAAGATAAGCACTCAAACAAAAAATCAAACAAACACACAATTTTTTTTCTTTTTAAATGCAAACACACACTAAATAAAAACACAAAAAACTAAACAAAAATAATTCGAAGATTAGAAAATCAAAATCAATTCAACTCCCCGACAACGGCGCCAAAAACTTATTAATCGGCTAATTTTCTATCGGTTTAGAAAATAGTCAAAAATTTTCAAATTAAAATTTACCGCAAGCGCACGGCGTACACTTTGTAGTACGTGGCGAATACGGGTCGATTCGTAGGGAATTGATGAGATTTTAAGATTTTCTATTCAATCAAATTAGACCAAAGAGAGATGAAGTTGTTAACTACAAAAAAGAAGCTAAAACTAAAACGTGATTTTAAAAAAAAAACTATTAAACTAGAGAACAATTTAGAGGCAAATCCACTCTAATATTTATGTAAATCAACAAACATAGAATTTATGATCTCTAACTTTGATATTAAGTGAAATAAGTGTTGCATTTATCATAAGTATGGTTTGTTTATGTTATTAATTAACATAACTCAAACCATCAAACTATAATACAACAATTATACCACTTATAATTCTCATGAAAATGAAGCCAAAGCAAAAGTTATTTTAAGTATGATCTATTTACTATTGTAACTAGTAATATAGATCATCAAATTTCATTTTTACTTTCATTTCAAAATCAAAAATGGAATAGCAAATGATGATGCAACTTGTGTTTATGTTGAATAAGTATAGCTCATTTGCATAAGCAATATAAGCTATCAAACCCACTTGTATAAACTTGCATCAAAATTCACTTTCATAAAGCACAAAAAAAGAGATCATAAATCATAACAAATGTTGAAATTACATAATATTTGAGAGCTTCATTACCCCTAAATTGAAGGGTTTAGCTACTCATTTGTGGCATTGAAGCAACACTTGTAAATTTCAACATGAAAGAGCAAAGAAATGAAAACTAAGCAAAGGAAGAAAAAGAGATTAACTAGTAACTAATTGCATAAAAATTAAAGCTACACTACTTGCATAAATGTAAATCTAAGCTATGAACATTAAAGGAAAGAGAGTATAGAATTGAAGGGTTTAGCTACTCATTTGTGGCATTGAAGCAACACTTGTAAATTTCAACATGAAAGAACATTAAATTGAAGGGTTTAGCTACTCATTTGTGGCATTGAAGCAACACTTGTAAATGTCAATATGAAAGAGCAAAGAAATGAAAACTAAGCAAAGGAAGAAAAAGAGATTAACTAGTAACTAATTGCATAAAAATTAAAGCTACACTACTTGCATAAATGTAAATCTAAGCTATGAACATTAAAGGAAAGAGAGCATAGAAATAAACATTAACAATAAAACAAAGAAAAGCATGTAGAAAAGAGAGAAGAAAGAGGCTTGGAAGCCATTTTTATTTCATAGAACATTGAGCTTACAATTTGATCTCTTAATTTCCTAAGTAAAATAAAAGAGTAGACGATCTTAGTTGTCCATTGGCTCATAATTGTATATTTAGGTAAGTGGGTGGGGTCCTCCATGATCTTGAACTTGAATTATTTCCTCTTCATTCCTTTGTATTTCCTTGTGCATGCATATATCATCATGAATCCCACTTCCAAATGCATCAAAATATCCTATAAAAATCATAAAAATTGTCCAAGTAAAAATTCTTAAATTAACACATGCACACAAATGACCATTTTGCCCCTGAATGAAGATGAAAATATGATGGTTTGAAAATAATTGAATTTTGGTTTTAACATGTAAAAATGCCCAAATATGATGTTTATTTAAATAAAAAAAGATAAAATATGGATGTAAATATATGCACATTTACGTGCACATCACCCGCAGACGTCTGGAGAAGAACGTTTTTCACGTTCTGGGCCAGTCTAGCCCCTTTTGGGGCGAGTTCGACATACGACGGAAGCAACGAATTGAGCACATCGACTGAGGATTTACGCCTTTCGACAACCTAGCCTTGTATGACCCTCCGAAACGCTCCACTAACGTGTTCAAACATCAAAGGTTGGATTTTTAGCAAATTGGATTCCAAAACCCAAAAATTTAACAATTCACCAATTTAATCCAAATCGAAAGAAAATGAATGTGAATTAGTGTTAGGAATTCATACCAAGCAATCAAGGATAGTTATAGATATAGATGTGAGATAAAAAATCTCACCGTTTTACACAAAAACAAGGAAGGAGAAGCTTAAAAACAAAGGAGGATCAACCACTCTTCAACCCCAACTCAAGAAGCTTGAATTTAAGCTTAAAAGAGAAATATTTCCTAAGTTAGGTTTAGGAATTTCTGAAATTGATAAGAGAGTGAGTTGGAGAAGAAGAAGAGAAGGCTTACCAAAGCTTCTTCTTTGAATTTGGAGCTAGAACATGAATTTGCAAATGAAATTAGGGCTTAGGAATTTCCATCTCCCATCTCTCCCACCATTGTTGCTAAAGCTTGAGTATTAGGAATTAGAAATGAAGTAATGAAGAGTTGGAGTGGAGTTGGGTTGATAAAACTAGAAATGGGCTGAACCCAAACCCAAAGCCCTAAGTGAAAAGGTCGAAATTTTAGCTAGCTCCAAACATATCAATGTTTATACTCAAAAGAGTCGCAAATGCCATTTTGGACTCAATGGAAGTGGTCTCGAGTCTCAATTCAACTGTTTGCAAAAATTAGCTTTTCGGACTTTAATTCGATTAACAATTATATTTAAATAAAATATTTAAATATTCAAAACTTTAAAATATGCGGGTTGTTACAATAGACTCGAAGTAAGATAAGGTAATCAAATTACAAAAGATGAAGGATGGATAGATTTATATCAATCGCGGCAACCTTAATCGGGTCAACCGAGAGTTAGTAAAGACGGGAATATCATCCACAAAAACAGGACAAATTTGTTGAGAACATCGTGGAAGACGTAATTCAGGAGATCGACGAAGAAGGCAGGAGCATTGGTTAATCCAAAGGGCATGACTAACCATCATAGAAACCATTCGTCCGAGAGATAGGACAAAAGGTCGAGCTCCAGAAATAAGATCAATGCAGAATTCAATTTCCTGCTTGGGAGAAGGAGAAATGACTTCACCAAAGACATCCGGAAATAGTTGAACAACAGGGGTGGAGTCAAGATCACTAAGCTGCGTTTCAAGAGAAAAGATAAAACTGCTTGCATAATTCTGAGGCATTCGACTATCGATCACAAGAGAATTACCCTGGTCGTCTATTAGAGAAACGGTTCGGGCTTTTCAAGAAATAATAGCATCAAAACCGAGGACAAAGAAATCTCTATTGAATCGATGCTTGTTGTAAAGGAGTTTCACCCCTTCACAAATCATACTAAGGTTAGCGGGACCGCCGATGGAATTAAACACACATAAGGACGAAGTTGCCAATAGAGATTGAATTAATTTAGAGATCAGTAGAAATAGAGAAATGGGATGCTCCAGTATCCAGAAGAACACGAACAAGAAAGGACAAGAATGGATTTTAGAACAAAAGGGATAGTTCCAAAATCCGAAAGAAATCATAATCCAGGGGATCCAAATGAAGAATTTCAAACTCGAACGAAGATGATTCTATAAATGATTCTACTCATTCTAGGGTATTACTACCCTATCTCTACGGAGTGTTTTACTCCATATGCTAAGTTTTGCCTAAACTAGAGCTCTGATACCAACTGTAAGGACCCGTTATTTCGAACCATTCAAATCGATAATCATCCACTCATGTCGGACTTGAATTGCTCAAAACGACATATTGTTAATTTATATTTGGAAAAACTCAGCATATAAGTAAATAAATCAATCACAGAATCACAGACACTGAGTAAAGTAACAATAAGCAGCGGAAATAGATGAATAGTAGTTCATGAAGCTACTATATAAACATTAGAGTCTGAACAAATACAACAAAAAATCACA
Organism: Allium fistulosum; assembly: GCA_030737815.1. Taxonomy (NCBI): domain Eukaryota; kingdom Viridiplantae; phylum Streptophyta; class Magnoliopsida; order Asparagales; family Amaryllidaceae; genus Allium; species Allium fistulosum. The sequence continues at coordinate 1,106,820,915 of CM060901.1, forward strand.
AATACAAAGTAGTCTCAAATACAAAAGCAACAGACAAGTATTCACATAAACAATTGGAAATAACCGAGATAACTACAAGCTGAATAGATAAGAGACAGATCTTCAAGCAAATCTCTAGACTCCAAAGGTGAGTCAAATGCTGTGACACTCAGTCTGACCCGAGCATAAAGAAAAACACAAAACAGTCGAGTCAGGATTAACATTCTTATACCAGTAAATTTAACTCAAGTGAAATGTCAAGTGAAATACAAAGTAACTCAAAGGATGTTTGGGATTCCCATCCTTTAAGGATCCGTTAAAATATCTACATACATAGTACAATACACTACATATATAATGTCTATAGTAATATAAACTATTAAAACAACGTTAAGGCGTTACCCATATCCCCCTTAACACATTTTATATATTCACGTAGTCTATACAGATACTGTAAGCCCCACCAAACTGATGGGATAATCAGGGAGCACTCAATAGGTACGGTACAAAACAAACTCGTAGAAGGTGCGATAAGGCATGTGACAACGCACGTGAGGCAATGCCAGGGTAGGATTCTACCGTTTGCACTACCACCCACCTCGAGACACGCTCCTAAATCAAAGGTGCAACCAATCAAATCATAAAGTAATCGAATGGTATCAAAGAAGCATGCTCAATCGGAGGTGCGACCCCACTTAGCCTGGTATAGCTCCTGTTTTAGCCACATCAAGCTGACTCGCGGGAGTTAGGGCTGCTTTAATACCTTATACAGAATCATCGCCAAACCATCCTACTTCATTCTGTAATCTCCACCACGTACACAGTTGTTAAAGTGGTTTTCGGTATTGGCAGAGAGTATGACAATATTCGATCCTGAGCTCTTTAACAACCAAACGCTTATTTCACACTGTGGTCAATTTATATTTCAAACAGTTCATACTTCATATCAAAATATCATATTCATTTCAAAGTCATAACACTTTCGAAATCATATTCACTTTCAAAATCATATCACTTTCAAAATCATATTCACTTAAAATCATATTCATTTCCAAAATCATAACTACGAAATAGGTTGAACCATCATATCAAAGTATTCGCATTTAAATCCATTTAATCTAAATCATAACAATTCCAACTTAAACAGTTTAAATATTGAAAATAGTTTATATATATTGAAATACTTATAAATTAAAATAGTTTATATATTTAAAAATAGGTTATAGATTAAAATAGTTTATATATTAAAAATAGTTTATAATAAAAGAGTTTATATCAAAATAGTTTCAAATTAGAATTGTTTCGTCCAATTCCATAAATTGATTCAAATCCACTTTAGTTCCAAAATTCAATTTAAATCAATCTCAGTTCATCAATTACAATTCAATTCAAATTCTCAATAAAACCCTTTTTTATATCGATTTCAAATACACATTTGAACTACAAATTAAACCATTTCAATTTCAATAGGTTTCAAAGTTTTAAATATTCAAACATTTACAATAACTCAATTTGATAAATTTCATTTATATTTAAGATTCAACTTTAATTTTATTTTAATTTGGAAATATTCACTTAATAAATTTAATAACGATTTAAATAAAATCCCCGATTACAAATTTAAATCAAAATTAAATATTCGATTTCAATTTTATTTAAATTTAAATTATTCATTAAGTCCTTTTTAATCAAAATCGAGTTATCAAGTTATAAAAGATATCTTTAAAATCTCAAAATCAATAAGTTCAAATCAAACCTTATTTAAATTCAATTCTAAACAAATTTAGTTATAAGTCAATTCTTATTTAATTTTTCTTTCCAACCTCCGTTTACATAAAGTTATTTTAAAAATCTATTTTCAAAATATTAACATAAATTTAAATAAAAATATAAAACTTATTATATATTAGTTAAATTGAATCCTATTAATTATTTTTTATTTTATTAAATTAAATATTATTATTATTAAATCTATTTTAAATCTTATTTTATATATTTAAAATAATAGAATTATAAGTAAAATTTTATAATTGACATTTTAAAACTTAACTTATAATTTTAAAATTTCCAAACATATAATTTTAAAAATCTAAATTTCACACACCTAAAAATAATATATTATATTTAAAAATCAATATTTATTAAAACCCATATATTTCCTTTCAAACTATGGAAATCTTTTTCAAAAAAATAGACCAACGGTGTCCGTATATAATTTTCTATCCTATGGTCAAGTGATACAGATATTTATCATTTCAATCCGCAATTTAAATTTAATATTTACGAGTATATATCATTTCAACCCGCAATCCCAAAATTTCAAAATCAATAAAACTCGCTTGTGTTTATCATTTTAACCCATAACGATTTTCCCTTATCTATAAAATCATTCGGGTATGTATCATTTCAACCCATAAGGAATTTCTAAACTAACAGTGACCTTGCCAAGTGAGAATAATAAAATAATATTATAAAATGACATACATTTCAATAGCAGGTAGATATCATCATTAACAATTTAAATATAATATATATATATAACAGGTTATGGTGTCATTTGTCATAGGTAAACAATTGTAGATAATGGCATATCATATTTAACAATTAAATAGCTAACAATTCAAATTTAACAACATATTTAAATCGTCATTTCATGTGAATTAAATTTACTAAATATAAGAATGTTAATCGTGAGTGATTACTCACCTTTCGAGGCTAGAGAAAACAATGATGGCGAAAATGGTGATACGGACACGCTCACGGGTATAGACATGAGCAAAGCAAAGCAAATAACTGCTGCGACAATTTCCGGACAGCGGAGAACAAAGCAAAACGAACTTGAATCAATTGATCAAGATATATATACATATGTTATATATATATACATATGTTATATATATATATATATTTCCCCCTTTCCAACTCCTCTTTTACCAAATAGAGCAGTACCCAAACATGACAGTACAAACCAATATATCATCAACCCGCTACTACAAGTTGCACTATACTAAAATGCTACACTCTACTCTCTTTTTTAAGTGTCAGGATACAAAATAGCTTTGGTCCCAATAAGGTACAAGCTTCTTGAAATCAAACAAGAATAAGCGAGTACATGAAGGAGCTCAGGTATACAACACGTACCATATGGGAACATTTGACTTCCGGTCTCAGAAATTAATTGATATCCAGGACAAGAGCCGATGCTATGATGAGAGCAGACCGATGGCAGAGACTTGGGACAAAGTCACGGAGATGACAGGGGAGCGGACTGGAAGGGGAGCACGGCAACAAGGTTGTTCGGTTGCGGTGGCCATGGAGAAGTGGCAGATGGTTCTCGGGTGATAGGTTTGGAGGGTAACAGTCGGCTAATGGAGAGGAAAGGTGATCAGTCAAGGATGAGGGTTGATAACGGCTGCTATCTGGAAGGGTGAGGTGATACAGTTTGTGGGTGTAGTGGTGGAGGATGTGGAGTGGGTGGTGAAGGCTGTCGTATGGGCGGAGGGATGGCCGAAGTGTGTTTCGGTGAGGGAAGAGGATGCTCGGGGAGAAGGAGGCGGTAGGCACTGTGGTGGGTGAGGATGAAGGCGGAGGGGTCGGTGGCTAGAGAGGTGGGTGAACAAAGGTGTGGCTGACGCTTTGTTTGTGTGCATGGCTCGGCAAAATGTAGGTCACATGACGGGTAGAGGGAAGAAGCAAGGGGAGGAGGTGGGTTTTGGCGGAGGAAGCAAGGGCAGAGTGGGCGGCAGTGGTGAAAGGGCGTGATGGTGATCGACGTGGGGAAGGTAACTGGTGTAAAACAAATAGAAGAAGAAGTAGCTACCGGAAATAATACATACGAACTAATATAATAATATATATTCTCATAGCAAGAAAGGGAAACGAACCAACAATAACATTGAAAAGGTGAAAATAGGAAAGGTCAAGATTAAATTCTGGAATACTAAAAGTTAATGTCCATTTGTTTTCAGCCGATGGACAATTAAATGGACACATAACACACAAGAGACTCAAAACGGGTACCAATACGGCTAACCGTTTCGCCGATTTCGCCATGTATCGAACACCGAAATGCACAAATAAATATACTGCGGAGATCAGCACGATGAGATGAATAAAATGGTACATAGATATGAGCGATACGATCATCCTATCAAAAGTTGATATCCATTGCCCAAACTACTGCTAAAACGCTGAATATAATATAAACGGAGCTAGAGCAGTCCAAATTTGGCAAAACGAAATATGACGTCTCACCTAGAAAATGATTTACATTTTTATTATATAAAAATATTCAGATTTCGAAAATATTTTATTTCCATCAATTTAACGGATTTAAAATTAAATTTTAAAATCACACAGAGCAATTTTCATATTTACCAGTGAAAATCTGCCATTTGTTATGCTTCAATAGACCCATACCAAATATCTAATTTTCATTATAGAATTTTATTGTTTTATTGTCATGAAAAAAATTCAGTTAATTACGTTATTTAAAATCGTCAAAATTTCTAGGTCGTTACATAAAATATTAATTAATTGAATTTATTTGAATAGTTTAAATTTTGAATTATGTAATTAACTTAAATATGTGGACTTGAACATAAAATGTTAACAAGTAACTGATGAATTATTTATAAATAATTGTATAAACTTTTAAATGTATGTACCAAAAATGTAAAATGATGGGAGAGAATTAGTAAAATAAGTATAAAGTGATAAATTTAAAGATTTGAAAATAAAATATCAAGAGAGAATTAAAGGAAAAGAGAGAAAACTCCTATAATCAATTGAAAATCTAGAAGTTCTTCTGATGTACTTTTATTTAATGAATTCGAAGAATACAACCCTCTGTAGGTTAAATTATATTTTTTGCTTTGCAACATATGATAAATTCAGTAAAATAAATGAATTATAAGTTAAAATTCTTATTATGGTTTATTCATAATTTATGTTATGTAGCATATATATCTTTGTATTGTAGTAATATGAAATATAATTTTTGTTAGTATGAATGTGATATACATGTTAAAATTGATATATTTTGATGGTTTTAAATGAGTCAACAAGTATTATTTTAACTGAAAATTTAAAATATGCTAAATTTACAATTACGGAATTAGTTTAAATACAAGGACTTAAAGGTAAATAGTAGGAAAGAATTGAGAAGGATTAAAAAATCTGTAAATCTTAATGAGGAGTTATTTGAAGTTAAAAATAGAATTTTTTAATGCACCGTATGAAAAATATTTGAGATAAATGATTATAGTTGATTTACAAATTAACTTTGTCATTATTGTTTATGTACATTATTTAATAAATTTAATATATAATATATATATATATATATATATCATTATAGCTGAATGAAAGGAATAATTTCAACATTTTTTTAGTGTGCATGTGCAAAGTTAACATATATTTTTTGGATGTATTAGAAAAATAGACTAACCATTTACGGATATTATTTAAATAGCTTAAATTTGAGATTTTGTAACTAATTTAAATATAGGGATTTAAATGTAAAATATTAGGAAACGATTGAGGACGGCGTATTGTAGATAATTACAGAAATGTTAAACTATACGCATTTGAATCCGAAACAAAGTTTTACATGCACTGTATGATGAAGTTATTAAGATAAATGGATAACAATTAAATATTTTTTAATATTTTTAGGCATACTATTAATGTTGTGTGATTTATATATTTGTATATCTATTTTACCTTTTTTGTCGATATGAATATAGTATATGTTTGCGCCAAGATTTGCCAGAAACCCCGAATGTCATGAAAGCACTAGTGTTTACACACAGATCCTCAGTATCCGAGCACAGATCTCAAATCCAGATAAACTAGAGAATAAAAATAAAGAGATGGCCAAAATTAAATTGAGTAAGAAAGCAAAGAACACAAGGTTTATAGTGGTTCGGCTATCACCGGCCTACGTCCACTTCGAATCAATCCTTTTATTACTTTTATATTGAGATTACAATTACAAGCCTTGGAAATAAGTAAACAAAATGACAAAGTTTTTGCCTAGAAAAGAAGAAGAAGATCCCTTTTTAGTTGCCATAGAGCTGCTATTTATAGGTGCAAATCTGAAAATATTCGCCCCAAAACCTGGAATACCTTTTCTCTCGCGTAGGTGGGCCCACCAGATCGATCCAGGGTCGTTTGGGATCGATCCAAGTACAATTCGTATCGATCCAAATTGGCTCTAATCGAGTTGAGATCGATCATCGTCGTTCTTGAGTGAATAAGAAAGCTTCTGTGAAAATTTCATAACATTTGGATCCATGGTTTGAGAGTTACGATCGATCCAAGTTTGTATTTTCCAATGTAGACTGGCAGTTTCGTATCCATGGTTTTGTATCCATCAATTTGCCTCCATCACTTCGTATCCATGCCTCTTATATCGATCCGAGTCTCATGTACAGATCCATGTTCTGCGCCCTATCCTGATCGCTTCCTTCGTACCGATCGATACGAACACGATCGATACGAAAATGGCTCCTAGATCCTTCGTATCCATCCAAAGATTTGTTTCTTCGTATCGATCCACACATGCCTGCTGCCTTCTTCGTATCCATCCCTAAGTATGTTCTTTATATCGATCTGGAACGTGTCCTTTGTATCGATCACATATTGATCAATAAAAAATGCTCTTCCCTGTAACCACTTCGTCGTATCCATCTCCCACTCTCTTCTTTGTATCGATCCCTAACTTGGATCGATACGTACTGTGATCGATCCAAAGCAAAGCGCCTTTTCCAAACCCATGCCCATACTGATCGATACGAACCATATCGATATGAAGGCATCGATGCTATCCAGTTTCCCATGAACCTTGATCCATCCATAACTCTAGCATACGAACTCCGTTTGACCTGAAATTTGAAATGTAGCCTCTCCAAACTTTTTTTATCATTTCCTATCGATCCCACCTTGATTGGAGCTTGGTCCAATTTTAATGGTATCGATCATAGCCCTATTTTTCAATCGATCTTCAACCCTAATATCAATCCTTTTTAGTCAATTTGTTGATATCCCTGCATTGTCCAAAAGGCGGGGTAACATTTTCCCCCCCCCCCCAAAACATGCCATGCGATAGGAAGGCGTGTTTTGAATAGCTTCTAGTCCAAAATCCGAAGTCCATATTCCATCCATAGCCATACTATCTGATCCATAATCCAATCCATTACCAAGCCATCCTATCCAAGTGTCATAGCCATGTCCTTATCCATATTCGTGACTACTCTGAGTCGATATCCGATTCCGATTCCAGTAACCAAATCCTTAGTCAATTCCATATCCATCCGAACCCGTCAACTGAGTTTTAATCCATTCATATCCAGAATCCGATAACCAAATCCATGACCCCTCCGGGTCGCCTTATCCAAGTCCGGGACCTTGTCGGGTCCAAATCCAAAGCCGGGACCTCTCCGGGTACAAATCCTAATCCGTAGACCTTACCGGGTCATTTTATCATACTCCAGCCTCTACATTCCTATCGGGGACTTTTATATTTTGTTCAAGTCATTCCATTGCTCTTCGGCGAAGGGACTCGTAACTTGCGATTACGGCCCCGTCTCTTTGGTCGGGACCGTAATCGCGTGACCTGTATTATTTATTACATTAATCCAAATCCAATCAATTACAAAGTCCAATTGACAAAATAAAAGTCCGTACAACTAAGAAAATCAAATGTTCATAGTACCAAGAAAGAAACCAGAGTTTGCAGAAAAATAGAAAGAAAACAAGATTTCATAAACTCGAGCATCACGGTTTATCATCATCTCATAGCATGCGTATGGACCGTCCTCGATCCCGTACATGTGTAAGTGACTTAACCGCATCACTTAAGCCATAAATCCAATCAGTTGATAACAAGTTGATGGCGTTGCCTAGATCCAGTGCCATTTTCATGTGAGGTAGGCCGTGGTCGCTCATGTTCCACTGCCACAGCTCGATTCCTTACGTACTATTGTAGATAACCATTCCTTACATGCTCCTTAACAATATCCTTCAAATGCCTGCAGTTGTTCGTGATGTGCCCATCCAGGTCATGGACCAGGCAATGCTTTCCCGATGCATGTTCGTACTCTGAGGGTTCCCTTTTTGTCGGCCTCCAATACTAGAGGCGCCCTCGAGTATCCAAGTAGATCCTTTCTAGAGTTTCGATTAAATCCATGTAAGAAGGAAATTTTGATTCCCTGCGTTGCCTTTTCGAAGTGTTGCATTATCATTCATTTTCCTTTTGTATCTATCGTCCTTGTTTGAATCCTCCCTGAGTGGACCTCCACCTTTTACCGCATAAGCTTGATCCTCTCTCCCCTCTCTCTCAACCTTTGCATCTTCCTGTCTTAAAAACCTTTCTGCTTCATTGTAAAACTCTCTGAGATCTATTAGCAGGTCCCATTCTAATGATATCTTAAAATTTGAATCATCTGCAATTTTTGAGACTGCTGCCATCAAAACCATCGACGGATCGGATCGATCCACCGAAGCTACTGCCACATTGAATCTGGTTAAGAAGTCCCTAAGTGATTCTCCCTTCCATTGTTTCGTCGATGTCAAAGTTATCACATTCCTGGGCCTTACAATGTGGACCTGAAATTGCCTCATAAATCTCTCCATCAACTCCGTCCAAGTGCCAATTGAGCCGCTCTCCAGTTGTCTGAACCATAGTGCTGCTATATCTGTCAGATACAAGGGGAAGCACCAAGCCATGACTTCCTTCGATGCCCCCAGCACTTCCATACGTCTCATGTACCTCGTCAAGTGAACAGCAGGATCCGTTCTCCCATCCTACATCTTCAGTGTTGGTAGTTTGAAATCTGGTGGATTCCTAGCTTGCCTGATCGTAGGAGTGAAAGGACTCCTATTCACATCCTCTAAATAACTATTCACCAATCTTCCCCTCATAGCCCGTCTGATCATGTCCACTAACCCATCGTTTTCATCAAGTTGTGGTCCTTGTCTATTGCCTCCGACCTGCCCCTACACCCCCCCCCCCCCCCGAGTTCACGAGGGAACCCAGAGATCTGTTCTCTTGGATGAGCATTCATTCCTCCATCGACGCCAAACTGCATAGTATTGCCAGGTATCCTGGCTGGAATTGGGTCAACATGATCTGAGGGTGTGCCCTCTAGCTCGGGAGCTACTCCTGATGGTCCCGCTCTATCCTGAATCTTGGTGGCTCCATGTCCCTGACTTTGTTTCTGGATTCCCTCTATTCCAGCTGCTTCATTGTCTCGATTATACGCTCCAGCTTGTCCAATCTTGGAGTAGGTTCTGCATCATTTCCTCCTACCTTTTCAGCATCCCTTCCTGCATAGCCTCCATCATCATTCCCTTTTCATCTCTGGTGATGAAAACTGAAGTCTGATTAGCTCCTGAAGAAGCCTCCTGACTTCCTTCATGCTGACTTATATCTGTTCTTTGTCTCCTTGTTGATTGCTTCATTATAGCTTTCCAGATCCAAGTTTCTAAGCATTCAAATCCAAAATCCAAGCTTCAGAATCCCTGAGTGCTAGCCTTCTCAGTGAAAGCACCAAAGTGTTTGTGCCAAGATTGGTCACAAACCCCGAATGTCATGAAAGCATCAGTGTTTACACACAAATCCTCAATATCCGAGCATAGATCTCAGATCCAGATAAAGTTATAGAGAATAAAAATGAAGAGATAGCCAAAATTAAAATGAGTAAGAAAGCAAAGAACACAAGATTTATAGTGGTTCGACTATCTCCGACCTACGTCCACTTTGAATCAATCCTTTTATTACTTTTATATTGAGATTACAATTACAAGCCTAGGAAATCAGTAAACAAAATGGCAGAGCTTTTGCCTAGAAAAGAAGAAGAACATCCCTTTTTAGTTGCCATAGAGCTGCTATTTATAGGTGCAGATTTGAAAATATCCGCCCTAAAACCTAGAATACCTTTTCTCACGCACAGGTGGGCCCACCAAATCGATCCAGGGTCATTTGGGATCGATCCAAGTACAATTCGTATCGATCCAAATTGGCTCCAATCGAGTTGAGATCGATCATAGTCGTTCTTGAGTGAATAAGAAAGCTCCTGTGAAAATTTCATAACATTTGGATCCATGGTTTGAGAGTTACGATCGATCCATGTTTATATTTTCCAATGTAGGCTGGCAGCTTCGTATCCATGATTTTGTATCCATCAATTTGCCTCCATCACTTCGTATCCACGCCTCTCATATCGATCCGAGTCTCACGCACAGATCCATGTTCTGCACCCCATCCTGACCACTTCCTTCGTACCGATCAATACGAACACGATCAATATGAAAATGGCTTCTGGATCCTTCGTATCCATCCAAAGCTTTGTTTCTTCGTATCGATCCACACATGCCTGCTGCCTTCATCATATCCATCCCTAAGTATATTCTTCATATCGATCCGGAACGTGTCCTTCGTATCGATCACATATTGATCGATAAAAAATGCTCTTCCCTGTAACCACTTCGTCGTATCCGTCTCCCACTCTCTTCTTCGTATCGATCCCTAACTTGATCGATACGTACTGTGATCGATCCAAAGCAAAGCGCCTTTTCCAAACCCATGCCCATACTGATCGATACGAACCATATCGATACGAAGGCATCGATGCTATCCGGTTTCCCATGAACCTTGATCCATCCATAACTCTAGCATACGAACTCCGTTTGACCTGAAATTTGAAATTTAGCCTCTCCGAACCTCATATATTTTCCTATCGATCCCACCTTGATTGGAGCTTGGTCCAAATTTGATGGTATCGATCATAGTCCTGTTTTCCAATCGATCTCCAACCCTGATATCCATCCTTTTTAGTCAATTTGTTGATATCCCGGCCTTGTCTAAAAGGCAGGGTAACAATATACATATTAAACTGTCATATTTAAGGATTTAATAGATGAATTAACAAATATTTGTTAACTGAATATATTCAAATAGTTCAAAGTCAATATTAAATAATTAATTAAAATATATCGAGTTAATTATAAAATAGTATGTGATATTGAGGAAGGTTTTGTATAGGTACTTCACGTTAAAAAAAATTTACAATGCAATGCATTGATATATTGATATAGATGAACTATAAATTAAATTCATAATTGTTACTTATGTATATAAATATGTTATGTGTATATCTTCAAATGAATTTTATACCCTTTTTGTTAATATAAATATTGAAATTTTCATATTTTTATGATTTATTAGAGAAATCAACAAATAAAAATTACTGAATTTATTTAAATAGTTTAAGATTACGCGATTAATTCTAAAGTATGGAGTTAAATGTAAAATATTAGAAGTGAATCAAGGGAGGTTCCTTAAAAGGTTATAGAAATTTTGAAATGAAGGTATTTGGAGTAAGAAAACATTTGGTAATGCACCATATGATGAATTTATTGAGGTAAATGAATTATAAATTGAATTTATCATTATTGTTAGTGGAAATTAGGATTCGTCTCGTAATTTCAAACTTAATACACGAGAAACCATTCTGAAAAACATGTTTAAAATTGCACCCTTAAAATTATTATTGTTTATGCATACTTTGTATGATATAGTTTATATATCTTTAAATTAAGTAAATAAAAAATTATCATTTTTGTTAATGTGAATATGGTATACATGTTGAAACTAACATATATTACTGATTTTAGATGAATGAAAAAGGTATTATTTAACTGAATTTTTTAAGTATGTTAAATTTATGATTACTTAATTATTTTAAATATATGACTTAAAAGTAAATAGTAGGAAAGAATTGAGAATGACTTCGTAAAAAATTACAGAAATCTTAATGCGAAGTATTTGAAGTTAAAATTAGAATTTAGTAATGTGGTGTATGAGAAGTTTTTAAGATAAATGATTATAATTTATTTACAGATTAACCTTGTCATTATTGTTTACGTACATAATGTATGTGATCCGTATAACTTTATAAGTGAATGTAGTAAATAATTTAACCATTTTTGTTAATATATAAATAATATATATAGTATATCTATATGTATATGTAAATGTGTGCGCGCGCGTGTGTGAACGCGTGGGCACGTGCGTGTGTTGTTGTGGAGACAAAACTTGTGACAGCAAATGGAAAACATTGTTAAAAATCCTTTTTGACAGCATTTATTTTACGCTGTTAATAATCTTCTGCAGCATTTACTAGCTTGTTGTTTTCAACTTTTTACACCGCTTGCATTTTGTTGTAATAGATGTTTGCAATTGTGTTTTGGATTAACATCGACGATTGATAAAAGCGGCTAATAACTTTTCTAGCGTTTAAAATTAGCTGTCAAAAGATTTTGCATTTCTGTTTCATAATTTCAATGGCAATTAATAAATGTTGTTATTAACTTTTTAAAATTTTGTGCTATGCTATCGTATTAATATGCATTAAATTTTTGAAGCAATAATAGCATGAATTAAACGCTGTCTTTTGTTGTTATAATTTTTACAACATTTATATTTTGCTGTTTTATCATAATATTTATACACACACATATCAGTAAACTACGTTTGAATATATTTCATCCAACTAGCATACATAACATATTCGAATCGAACTCAAAAACTATCATATAAACACAACTATTAACCATTTCTATAAACCAAGTTTAACACAATATTCATAAAAAACCAATTTATAAATTAAATTAACATAATATCCATAAACAAGGACGACATTCTTAAACCAAGTTCACACAACATTCCTTAACAAAGACGAGGCATCCATTAACAAGGATACAATATTCATAAAGAAGTATACATCAAATACTAACGACAAAATCCACCATAACCAAAAAGTTTCATATGCTTACTAGGCCAAAAAGAGCTTCAAACACCCGAAGACGTGCATCTTGTTTGTTATTGCACCAAAAGACTTTAATTACCTATAATGTAGAAATTTTGAAGTTAGTGATCAATATAAATTTAAAACAACATGACATTTAAACGTTAGTGATCAAATACAAATTTAAAAGTCTTTAAATACAAATATAGTAAGCCTTTCACATTCTCCTCTTCACATATTCTATTAGTGCTTGATTGAAGATCAGTATCAAAGTATACCAATTATATCTTCAGCTTTTGTTATCAATATTTGTGTATACAAAAGCAAAGACCAATACTTAGATTACATTCTTTGGGTTTCATATTGATTATAGTCTATGGATTTCGCACTAAGATTTTTTGCAATTAAATGATAATGTCGCCCAACATGTCGCAACTTTTATATTGTATACAAAGGAAGAAAATAAGACATCAATATACTCCTAAAGTTAGAACATATGTAAATTGATTATTTTCCATTTTCTAACTGGGTAATGCTTAATGTTATTACAAGTTTCAGTTTCGATGGATGATGTAAACTGATGCAGGTTACCGATATATATTATTAGTTATCGTTTTCTGGTTTTGTAATCTATGCCTTTTTGGCTATCGCAGTAGTAAAATACAGTTCACGGGACAATTATTCGACCATATATTACCTCAGCCTCTAATATAACAGGCAAGCCCGTATCAAAAGGATTAGCTATCCTGATACTGTCTTGCCTCAGCCTCTAATTGCCCTAGCCTCTAATTAATATTGTTCTTCTGAATTTAACTCTTTATTTATTCGACCATATATTTTTGGGTATAGCTTTTCTATGAATGACTTGATAGTATAATAACCTTTTGGTGATTTTACTGGACGTTTACCTTTTTAAATATACAATTACTATCTATTCAGAAATAATTTATAAATTAAACTATTAATGTAAACTGCGTTAGTCAATTTTTAACTTGCCCGTTTTTATTATATATTTTTTAACTTACCTACTGTTTACAATTCATAATATCATGGCCGAATAGAAAATTTTCACTTTTTTTGGAATAACATCCGGACAAACTTCAGTTCAACAATTCAGTTCCAGTAGTTCGCTTGATCTCCTTGTCAACCAGTCGAGATTCCAGTGTTTAGAACCTACGGCAACTTCTACTTAGTCAACTTCATAACATAGGTGCAGTTTCGTACCAGTTTTAGGCTTCAGCATTTACGTTCCAATCATGGCTACATGTTTTCAACTTTGGTATCCCCATCAGTAGCACTCCTCTAAAACAATGTCTTAGAGCTTCTTCATTCATCGGATCAGCAGCCACCATCCATAGCACACTGCAGCTTCAGATCAATTTTGATTGCTTGCCACTAGCCACAGTTCACTGCATCTTCTAAGGAACTCCGAACATCACTCCTCCTTCCTGATTGCTTGCTACGAGAAACTACCTGATAGCTTCAGATCATTTTTGATTCTAGCCAATGCATCAACGGTATCATCTCACTTCTAATCTGCATTTTCTAGTGTTCAGCATATATTACATAGGCTGCAACCAAGCTACGTCCCCAACAGCACTGTAGTATTCAGCATATATTACACTGCCTTCTCACCTACTAGATCCATAGTGCATATCAGACTGGCTGCCAACCATGGCTTGGTACTACTTCAAGCTACCCATGCAGCTGCCACACAATCAACCATAGACTTTTGTCAGTCCTTTCCATTGTATTTAGTGCTAATTGATAACTAATTTAGGACTTTATTTTTTTGCATTATTGTTGGTCATCTGGGAGATGAGCTCATATTTTACATTCAGCCTTATATCAACTTATGTAATGCCATTCATCAGGCTTGTCGATGACTTTTGGTTTGTGTTTAATTTTAAATAAATATAGAGTGCTCTCCTCATACTATTCTTTCATATAAAAAAAGGACATTTAATAAGGTATTACTCATCGCTTGGAATATATAAATGCTTCAATTTAATTACCTTCTTCTCTATACTAGCAACATGACCTTACTAGAATAGGATTTGTTCTATAGGCTCATACTACCCATACTCCTTATATTCCTCATCTTTTCCATGCACTACAAAAAAACATCCTCCTAGAGACTGGAAATTAATGACTGAAAATTTTCAGTTTTAAAGCAATGACCGATCAAAAACTGAAAATTTTGGTTTTTAATTACGAAAATCAAAGACTGAACTTCAGTCTTAAATCTGTTTTTTTAATTAGTATTTACATGATTAAGTAATCAACGTTCAGGATATTTTAGAAATCCAATGGCCGGATTTAGTGATCCATGTGAATCAATTTAGACTCTAAAATTAGCCTAAGTTTAAATTATTAGCTTACGCTAAAGATTTACCACTAACCTACTTTACCATTCACCCACAATCTCATTCCCCTTGAATTAAGGTCCACGATCATTTCCAGAGAATAAAGGAAGGAGTATTCCTACCATCTCTTCACTCATTCAAAAAGTCAGTCTCCCATCTTCGATGAGGAAAAATCATTTCTCAAAGCATCAAAATCCAGATCAAACAAAATTAAATGGGCAAAAATACAACTGTAAAGACTATTGGAGTTATTTCTTTTTTGTCCATCACTTCCCAAACTAGGTTACTTATTGTTCATGCTCTATCCCTTCCTCATACGTTTTCAGATCTCTTTCTACTTCCATTCGCCATGTTGACAGTACCTTCTCTAATCCTCTCACTCCTCTCCAGTCATTACATGTATCCATAACCGCTCCTTGATTTCAAATATAATCCTAACTCCCTAATTTTGCTTCCAGTTGAAGAGATGTGACTAATTATTCACAAATTACCTATATTTTCTATCTTAAATCCAACAATGGCTACTACAAAGTCTCTACAATGCCAAGACGGTCACTGGTGCAAATTTGCTGATGAGGAAGACATCTTTAGAGAATACGATACACTGGATATGTGGATATGTGACGTAGTGGTGTTTGATCATTCATTCCGCAATGATAGGCTTTTTATTTCTCGATTTATGAATTGGTGGTTGAATTGGGTTATGTATGGAGAACTGAATCTTTAAGGAGATGGATGGGTTGAACGTAAAACAGTGTTTTCATCAACCCTGCCGCGGTCCAACCTCGAATAACCATGAACCTTGCACCACCACGGTCCGGAACTCAATCGGACCTCATTTATCAATGAACCTTGGTCGGACCTTTAAACCAACGGTTCAACCGTCAATTTTACCTGGTTGAACCACGATTCTTTTGTTTTTTCTTACATTCTCATCGTGTAATTCTCTCTTATTTTCATTGCTTTGAAAAAAACAAGTAAATATATATTTAAAAAATCATTATCATTCCAAATTTTAAACCACTAACTTTATCATTTTGTTCTTCACTGTTGCAAACTACTCTAATACCACTGTAAGACTCATCAAGTTTGTATACCTTGAAGGCTGTCTACAGCTTGTGTACATAACATTATTATTTCAATATTTTTGTGTATAGTTTCTAGCTAAATGTGCAAATTTTTCAAAAAAAAAACACGGCTCCGACGGTTCGACCGGTTGAACCATCAAAACCTTAAATCTTCAATCATCACGGTTCAAGGCACGACACGGTCATGAAAACTATGCGTAAAAGTGGACATAGTATTTGTTTCCAGTAATTTTGTATAATGGGTTGTGTGAATAAAAGATTTGTCATGTGCGGTGGATTTTGTGTCATTTGTGATGTATTTTCTGATTAAAACGTTATTTTTTAGCATAAAGTTTGATACATGTACTAGTTTGCATTACATGAAATTATAGTTGTGAATGTCATTAATACAATCTTATTATATTTGTTGTAAAATGTCACGTAGCTTATTATATGATTTGAATTCATGTAATTTGAAACTTAATATTTGGAGTGATAAATGATTTGAATTCATGTAAGTTGAAACTTAATATTTGGAATGATAAATGATTTGAATTTATGTAATTTGAAACTGACTAGAGATTGTTTTTCAGTCATAAAATTTCTGTCTTTATATTCGTTTAAGACCGAATATCAGTCTTTAATTTTAAAGACTGAATTTCCAGTCTTAAATTATTTTTGGGACTAGAGAATCAAAGACTGAAATTTTCAGTTCTTGATCGGTCTTTAGAACCTATTTAAAGATTGAATTGTTTAATTAAAGACTGAAATCATGAGTCTTTAACTCAATGTATTTTTGTAGTGACGGCTATGTTTAGGTGACTGCAATTGTATCCTTCATCATTCAGACAAATCTGGAGGCACTCCTCTCGCATTAAGAGACACTTCCCTTCTTAATAAATCCATCATTAATGCTAACCACTTTCTATCTCCTTCTGCTGGCTCAAAATTTTCTTGGAATAATTATAGTCGATCTGGAAAATTAACCCTTTGTAACCTTGATAGAACTTTCTATAACATGGTTGTAATCTCTTTATGGCCTTCCCTTTTTACTCATGTTCCTTCCCCCTCTCTTTTTGATCATTCCCCTCTCCGAGTCTCATGTGGTTCGGCGCCTACAAAAAGCTCTCCTCCTTTTACATTTTCTAATGAGTGGACTAAACATTCTGGCTACTCTGAAATTTTGAAAACTGAGTGGAATACTAATATACAGTAATCCTATGTTTTTTTGCAGGGTAAACTTTTGAAAGTTAAAAAGGCTCTAAAGGCCTGGTCTTCTGCAAAATTTGGAACTGGTCAAAAGCTTTCAACTGTTGTTAGATCAAACCTTCTGGCTTGTCGACATGACATGATAATTATCCTCTCAATGGTCAACTGGTTATTAAAGCTAAAGATCTTGAACTAGCTCTGCTTTCTGAACACAACATGATGAAGCAAAAATACAAGGAAATTTTGGATACTCATGGTGATAGAAATAATGTTGTTTTTCACAAGTCTCTCAAAATCAGAAATGCTAACAGAAATCTCCATGCCTTGAAAGACTCCAATGGATCAGTTTGCTCCCCTCTTCTAAAATTAAAGATGCCTTATTAGATCACTTCTCTGCTATTCTATCCACTCCTTCCCCTCTTCAACCAGACTTTGCAACTCTTATAGATATTCCCATGGCAGGTATTTCTATCTCTCATCAGAATGAATGTATACAAGAAATTACTTCTGAAGAAATTAAAGATGCTATTTTTTCTATGAATTCAAATAGCTCGACTGGCCCTGATGGTTTTAATGCTTATTTTTTCAAACATGCTTGGGATATAGTTAAAAATGATTTAACTGCTTCTATTAAGAATTTCTTTAGAAACAATCATATGCCTAACGGCATAAATTCTACAAAGCTTGCTCTTGTTCCTAAGGTTGAATCTCCTGAAAATGTTAATCAGTTTAGACCTATAGCTTGCTGCAATGTGATCAATAAATGTATAGCAAAAATCCTAGCCTCTAGAATGAAAAATGCCTTGAACACAATTGTCTCCAAAAATCAAAATGCTTTTCTACCTGGTAGGAGCATTTCAGATAATATCATTCTTACTCATGAGCTAATGAAAGGATATGGTAGGAAAATTATTTCTTCTAGTTGCTCTCTTAAGCTTGACATCCGAAAAGCTTTTGACACAACTTAGTGGTCTATTATTATTGTCGTACTGCAAAAAATGAATTTTTCTCTTCCTTTTGTTGCTTGGATATATTATTGTATTTCCACTCCTTATCATAGCTTATCTATAAATGGTGAAACTTTTGGTTATTTTAAGGCAACTCAGGGTATTAGACAAGGAGATCCGATTTCACCTTATTTATTCATTGCTGCCATGGAATGCCTTACAATAATGCTAAACTTAGAGGAAAATTCCCATGCTATTGACCTTCATCCTGGTTGCAAAAACCTATGATTGTCTCTCTTCTTTTTGCTGATGATTTAATCATATTTTCAAAGCCAAATGTTAAATCTATAACCAACATTAAAAGGGTTCTTGTCTCTTTTTACTTAGTTTCTGGCTTAGAGATAAATCATAACAAATCAAATATAAAGATTACTAGAATATCTCCTGATAAAATTTCTGAAATAGTTGCTCTTGCTGCCTTGCCTTATATGGAGGACAATTCCTTGTATCTAGGTGTTCCTTTAAAATCCTCAAAAATCTCAACTGCTCAATGTATGCCTTTGTTTGATAAAATTGTAAAGAAGCTTTCTCCTTGGCCTTCAAATAATTTGTCTACTGCTGGTAGGATAGTGATTGCTAAATCGATTGCCTCATCTATGACCACTGTTAGAGAATGAGATACACTTCATTAAGATCATTATATAAAGACCACTGCAAAGCTCATTCATCACAACCGTTCAAGCTAACATCAAAGGCTCTCACTCATTCTGTACTTAATGGACTCGGGCTGTTATTTCTGAAAGCCCACTTTAGCTCTTATCTCTGATTATTTATACAGCAAGCATTGTAACAGAGATATTCATTCAATCTGTATCAAACAATTTAGTGATAAATAAAATTCTCTTTTCAATTCAAAATCTTTCATGGTATCGGAGCTAAAAATCGCTTAACAGCGTTGTGCCCTGCCATACTGTCATCAGAATCAATCTCATCATATGAGAATAGGCTGCATGTCTGAATCTCATCAGATCGAAAGATCATCACCTGAGATTCAAGAATTGATCACCAAATCTTATCATTTGATCATCACTGTGCCGTGCCAAGTCAGGAGGTGTCAGCACTCATCACTCACCACCCAACTGGCTGCACTAGATATCTCTGTATACAAACTTGTTCAAAGAAAAAGAAAAACACAGAAAACAGATTCATCAGAAAATTTTCATCACTTGGATCTAGCTGCATCATACCTGTTTCTATCTCATTCTTGTTGATTTTCTTTTTCAAGAATCTGTTCTGTAGTCTCTCTTTATCTCTTTATTCAAGAATCTACATCATGGCTGAAGACGATGTTGTTTCATCATCAACCTCTGGACCAAGAACCACCCCAAGAACTGCTCAGACTCAATCCATTGTCACTCAAGAACTTATGAGCTCCATCATCAAGCCACAAAGTCAAGCATTCACTGTTCAATTAGAAGAATCAAATTACTTGCTGTGGAAATTCCAAATGGAAACTGCAGTCAGAGGATATGGAATTGAAGATTATGTTCTTGGAACCATAAGTGTTCCACCCAAATTCACTGTAGATCAAGATGGAAAACTCATAAGTAATAAAGATTATGTAACTCATCAGAGACAAAACAGTCTGATTAGTTCATGGCTGATATCATCTATCAGTGCAAGTTTATTACCACAAATAGTTGGATGCAAAACAACACATGAGATATGGCATACTATTGAACAAGTGTTCAGTTCTAAATCTGCTGCAAGAGTCATGCAGTACAAAACACAATTACATCACTTAAAGAAGGATAATCTAAACATGAGGGAATATCTTTCAAAGGCTAAAACAATATGTGATCAACTTGCCTCTACTGGACACAAGGTATCTGACACAGAGCAAGTCCTATCTATACTAAATGGTCTTGATGAAGAATATGAATCAGTGGTGGCAGTAATATCCTCTAATGAGGTATTACCATCACTACAATATGTTCATTCAATACTTATTTCTCATGAGGGAAGACTAGAGCAAAAGAAGGCAACCAACTCAGATCACTCTATCAATTATATTGCCAATGGCAGAAACAGAAATCAAGAAAGTAGCAATGCAACAAGAAATCACCATAACAATAATCAAAGGGGTGGTCAGTACAATAGGCCCAGAGGCAGAGGAGGCAGACAGAGTTTTAACAACAAACCAAGATGCCAAATATGTGAAAGATATGGACACACAGCAAACAAATGTTACTTCAGATTTGATGCTAATTTCATCCCATCTCAACAAAGCAGTAACAGTTCAAAAGCTTCAAATCCTAGTGCAAACTTGGTCAACACTCAATCAGAAACCAAATCTGAAAAAGGAAGTGATGACAGGGCTAAAATTGAAGACATACATGATGATAGTTGGTATCCTGACTCAGGAGCTACCAATCATGTAACCAACAATCTGGGCAACTTAAACCTTGGCAACAGGGAATACAAAGGTACACAATTACTATATTTAGGAAATGGTAAACCAATTCACATTTCTCATACTCGTAATGCAAGCTTAAGAGGTACAAGACAACTTTACCTCAACAACTTATTAAGAGTCCCACTTATTAAAAAGAATTTAATGAGTGTGTCACAGTTTGCCAAGGATAATAATGTTTACTTTGAGTTTTACCCAAATCATTGTTTTGTAAAAGATATACTAACAAAGGAAACTCTATTGCAGGGTAAAGAACATAAGGGATTATACAAATTTGATGTTGCAAATGCAAGACATGATGATCATAAGGAAAATTGGTGTCATATTTCTGAATTAAAAATTGATGATAGTAGCAAAAGTCTTGACACTTGGCACTGTAAACTGGGTCATCCCAGTATAAAAATTCTAAAACATGTTGTAACTAACTGCAATGACATATCTGTTGATAAAATTCCAGTTTCCTATAATTGCACTTTTTGTCAAATGGGTAAAAGTCATAAGCTTGCATTTCCAGACTCTGAGACTGTTTATAATAACACATTGGAACTAATTGCTACTGATCTATGGGGTCTAGCCCCAATATGTAGTGATTATGGTTATAAATATTATATCTCATTCATTGATGCTTATTCTAGACATGTATGGATATATTTTTTAAAGGCAAAAGTCTGAAACTAACAATGCAGTGATACAGTTTGTAGCCAATGCAGAAAGACAGACAGGCAGTCAGGTAAAAATTATTCAAACAGATGGTGGAAAAGAATTCCTATCACTGAAAGATTACTTTCAGAAAAAAGGAATCACACATAGGACTACATGTCCTTACACCTCTGAACAAAACGGTCTTATAGAAAGAAAACATAGGCACATTGTAGAAACTAGCTTGACTCTATTGGCTCAAGCATCATTACCACTAAAATTTTGACCTGATGCTTTCTTCACAGCAGTCTATCTAATTAATAGACTACCCACAAAGGTTCTGAGCTATAAAAGTCCATTAGAAGTACTAACTAAAGTCAAGCCAGACTATCAAAACTTAAAGGTATTTGGATGCCTATGTTTTCCCTACTTAAGGCCTTACAATAAACATAAGCTAGAATTTAGATCTCAACCCTGTACATTCTTAGGCTATGCATCAAATAAAAAGGGATTCAAGTGTCTTGATAGTAAAGGAAGAATATATATATCTAGACATGTAATCTTTAATGAACAAAAATTTCCTTTCAGTGATGTAGCAATCAAGACATCTGATAAAGTATATAATGCTAGATACTCATTACCTCCAATAACACTCTTTTCTGAAGAGTTAGCTTCTGATTGCACCACTTATAGTGAGGGGAGAAATAATCTCAGTACTAGTCCTTTTGAGTCAACAAGTAATACAGGACAAGAACAAGGTAACAATTCTGAAGGATCAAATGATCATTCTCTATCCAACACCAGTCAACATCCTGACACATGTCAAGTATTGAATGACACTGTATCACTCAATACTCAACAAGGTGTCACTGAAGTCACCAGTGTTCAACCTGCTCAACCTAAAAACACTGGACATCACATGATTACAAGAGCCAAGAGTGGCATATTTAAACCAAAACTCTATAGTATTGTATCAGACTGCACTGAGCCCAGTACTTATCAACAAGCAGTACATGATATCAACTGGAGATCAGCCATGAAGGAAGAATACAATGCATTAATGAAGAACAAAACTTGGGATCTTTTACCCTTACCAATACATAAAAATATAATTGGATGCAAGTGGACATACATAATTAAAAGAAATTCAGATGGTTCAGTTCTTAAGTACAAAGCACGACTAGTGGCAAAAGGGTTTTCACAACAGAATGGTTTTGACTTCAATGAAACATTTTCTCCTGTTGTAAAACCCTCAACCATTAGAATTATTTTAACTATTGCTTTGCACAAGAAATGGACTATCAGACAACTAGATGTCAATAATGCTTTTCTCAATGGTATCTTGCAGGAGGAGGTATATATGGAACAGCCACAAGGCTTCACTGAAAAAGGGAATGAAAGCCTTGTATGCAAACTAAACAAAGCTATTTATGGACTCAAGCAAGCACCAAGAGTGTGGTTCGAAAAGCTAACATCAACACTTGCCAAACTCGGATACAATCCAACAAAATCAGACAACTCCTTATTCCTTAAATTCTCAAATAATATTATTATATATGTACTGATCTATGTTGATGATTTTATTATTACAGGCAACAACAATTCAGAAATTGAGAAGACTGTGCAGTTTCTACACAGGGAATTTACAATCAAGGACTTGGGAAACTTGAACTACTTTCTTGGGATTGAAGTCAAAAGACTACCAAACAATGAAATGCAACTGAGCCAAAAGAAATATATTACAGAAATTTTAGTAAAAGCCAACATGGATAAAGCAAATCCGCTGCCTACACCTATGACAAGTAATTTACATCTATCAAAGCACAAAGGTGAACTCATATCTAATGACAAGCAGTACAGAAGCATAGTGGGCGCACTACAGTATGCCACTATAACAAGACCAGACATTTCTTTTAGTGTGAATAAAGTCAGTTTGTTTATGCAAAGACCATTAGATGAACACTGGAAGGATGTAAAACGTATTCTAAGATATCTCAGGGGTACACTGGATCAAGGTCTAATCATGCAATTAAGCAAATCACTTAATATCAATGCATATGCTGACTCAGATTGGGCCACTGATTATGACGATAGGAAATCCACTATTGGGTACTGCATTTTTCTAGGAATGAATCCAATATCTTGGTGTGCAAAAAAATAATCAACGGTATCTAGATCAAGTACTGAAGCTGAGTTCAGAAGTATTGCCAGTACAGCATCAGAAGTTATGTGGATACAATCGCTACTAAGTGAACTACAAATTAACACTAACAGCAAGGCAACAATTTGGTGTGACAACATCAGTGCAATATCACTTACAGCCAATCTTGTTCTACACTCTCAAACCAAACATATGGAACTCGACCTCTATTTTATCAAAGAACAGGTCATGAAAGACAATATCAGGGTAAGGTACATACCTTCAACTTACCAAAAGGCTGATGTGCTCACTAAGCCTCTCTCAAGACAAAGCTTCACAAAATTCAGACGAGAACTAAATGTTGATGTTGGCGATATCAGCCAAAGGTCTCAAGTTCCAGTGTATGTTCCAGAGACTACTCAAGTGCCTGACGAAGATGAGTATCTCAAAGCAACATCTTCGCCAGCTTATCATTACTCTCTGCTCAAATCACATCTAAAGATATAGAAGAGAAGGAGAAAGCCATCATCTCTAAGATCGACTCAAATTGATCTAGTTTTATTCATGTTTTTTTTTCTTTTCAGAGGAGATCGATCTCATCTCATTCAAACAAACCCTAGCCGACATTGGGTTTGAGGGGGGATGTTAGAGAATGAGATACACTTCATTAAGATCATTATATAAAGACCACTGCAAAGCTCATTCATCACAACCGTTCAAGCTAACATCAAAGGCTCTCACTCATTTTGTACTTACTGGACTCGGGCTGTTATTTTTGAAAGCCCACTTTAGCTCTTATCTCTGATTATTTATACAGCAAGCATTGTAACAGAGATATTCATTCAATCTGTATCAAACAATTTAGTGATAAATAAAATTCTCTTTTCAATTCAAAATCTTTCAACCACTTACTTCTCCAGTATTTACTTTCTCCGTAGTAAACTTATCACTATGATTAATGGTGCTATCAAGCATGTTATTTGGCATGGCAACCCATTCTCCAATAAACTAATATCTATTGCTTATAAAAAGATTACCAAGCCTATCATATTTGGTGACCTTGTATTCTTAATTTAAAACTATGGAATAGAGCTATTGTTTCTAAATATATTGAAAGACTACATCAAAGAAAGGAAGATCTGCTCTCAGTTTAGATTCAAGAAAACTTAGTCAAAAATCAATTTTTCTGGTCTCTCCCTACCTCTGATAACTGCAGTTGGTTTTGGAGAAATTTATTAAGATCTAGATCCTGGTTTCTCTTAATGTACAAATCTGATATTTCTGATAGCACCTTGTTTTGGCACTGCCCTTGGGCTAGAAAAGGCTTGATTCTCTTTGGTTCCATCAATTTTAACTTAAGAACCATGACTGGCATTCATGAGCATGATACCGTATGCAAATATATTACTGATGATCACATTTCTCTCCCTTATTGCAGTTGTCATATGGTCAGGCAGGCTTGGAATATTTTGCAAGGTTCTCATGCCTCTTCTATAAGTGCTTCTCTATGGAATGAAAAGCCTCACTCTATCAAACATGTGTACAATTATTTGAATGATGTTTTCCCTATTTTCCCTTAGCACTCTAGAATATGGTCCTCCAAATAAAAGCCGAAGGAAAATTTGCTTCTTTGGAAGGTTGTAAACAATGTTAATCATACTATGGATATCTTATATCACAAAGGAATTATGAATCACTCTAGATGTGTTTTCTGTAACAATGCTTCAGAATCTATTGCTCATTTGTACTTCGAATGCTCCTATACATATCATGTGTGGCGATCTGTTCTTTGTAATTATAGTTTGCATTCTCCTGCTACTTGCTCGAAGATAGAATGGTACAATATATTTAAAAGCACGAGATGGCGATGTAGAAATTCTGATTTCTTCTCAAGCTTTTGAAGAAAACTATTGTTATTTGGGAAAAACGAAAAAAAGAGTGTTTATGCATGAATTGAGATCCAGACTAATAATTATTAGGATAATAATGTGTATGGTTTTGTAATGTCATGGACTTTTTGGCTTTTTGATTTTTCATTTGGGTTTTTAGGACTTTAAACGAAATCTCAATAGGTAGTTGTTTGGTTGCTTTTATTCCTTTAATTTCTCATATTATGATAGCCTGCTATCATAATATTTCCTCTCTCAATATATCTGGTAGGGGCCAGTTCCTCCCCGTTAGCTTTGCTAAAATGACGGAAACTCAGTCTGATTGATGTAGGCTCATACTACCCTACGCTCATGTAGGCCTGTCTTATGAAGGATTGTTTTAATATTTCTAGTATTGCTCAGAAGGATCTGAGGTGGTATGATAGACCCAACCATAATTTTCTTACCTATATCAAATACCAGTGATACATGCTATGTTTAAGTAAGTTTATCGAGATATTATAATTACACACACATACGTATATGTATGTATATGTGTATGTAATGTAATTTATTATTAATATATCTATTTATTTTATATATATATTATATTTTACTATATATTAATTCATATATAATTTACTTCTATAATACGTTTACATGCTATGGTTTAATAAGTTTATCAAGAGATTATAATTATTATTATTTGTATTAGTTCATAGGTAATTCATATAGTATAATTCATACATAATATAATTTAGTATATATAATTTATATGTGCATAATTTACTTTTACAAATATATAATTTGAGTATATTACATGTAGTATATTACATGTGTATAATATACAAATACATAGTTTATCGAGCAAGTATAATACACGTATCTAAGATGTTTTATGAAAACTAAGTGAGCATTTAATCAATACATCCTCTTTTAGCCGAAATAATAGAAAATTGCATAATTCATAGATTAATCATTCGAACTTCAAATATGCAGAATTACAAAGTACTATGTATTGGAACATAGATTTTAGGCACATATCTCTTGATTTTGACATGTTCTTAGATATGCATTATGTCCGGGCTTCATCAACTTCAAAATTGATTTTCAATCATTCACTCGACAATGCATTTGGTTTGATGACATGTACACATGATAGATTCGGGGATTCAAAATACACATTGCTTCGGAACTGACCATTGGATTTGCACATTTTAGGTGCTCATTTCATAATTCCAATTTAAACGATTCAGAATTGCACACACAATAATGAGGACCGGTACACTCAGTTTTGCATCCCAGATTTCTCGGTCCTGCTACGTCTTCGAATTGGTGTTACTTCTCCTATATTGTATCTGGACAAAAGAATATAATCAGTTCATGATTATGAGCATAGTATCCTTAATCTGTTTATAGTATATTTGAATTCATAATATTCTTAAAGCACTTGGATATCATGGTCAGATGAAACCTCAACTAAATTGTCATTTGATAACCCAACAACAATCATAGTATACTAACTTATTAGGATGTAAAGTGTTAAATATAGATCTTCGGTAATACAACTGTGTGCATATAACCATTTGTTAACCAAAATTTGTAAAATGAAAAAAATCGATTAAATTATGTATGAAACCATAGTGTTTGACTTCTTTGAATCATTTTTTCCCCAATGTATCTTAAATAGGATACTTCAAGATATGCAGAACTCAATCAGATACAAAGGCTTGCATATCTACTAGTTATCTTATGCAATACTTGTGTGTTATAGTGGCTAAATAAAGAGGGTAACTATTTTTAGTCGACTTATTTAGCTGATGGAGATAAGAGAGATATTTCAGAGAATAAGTAGACTTTATAATAGAAATTTCAAATATGCTCATTACATAAAAAGAATAACACACTTGATTCTAAGCTGCAAACTGAGCATCAAATATGTAGAAATTCAGCAAAAAGGAATCATATGAGAAATGGGAACATGAGAATCCATTTGGATACATCTTTCAAAATTTTGGTTTATTCTTGCTGTGGAGCTTAGTATTGCCTAAATATCAAGACATATTGCACATACAATATACAATTTAGAAAGTGAAACATAAAATACATTGAAAATCCAATAGAAACACAATTATTTCAACATATATACCGGTGTAGTGAAACTAGATTGATCGATGTGTACTTAGATTAGTTATCGTTATCCTTGAAAAGGCTACATTGTCACTGAATTTGAAATTGATAAAAGTAAAGAGTGAATTTATTACCCAAAAATGAATAATGATAAACCCAAAAATGAACCTGTCGAGACATGACTGCAGACTTTGGTAATTATTTAAAATATTTTCTTGAAATGAACCAAGAAGCTCAACAACATGATACTTGTACAACTGAAAAATAAATTAAATAGAAAAAAGTATCAAAAATTAGATAAGAAACTAAGCCTAAGTCATATATCAAAAGATAATTCAAAAAAATGATCACCTATAACATATGCGAAGTATGAACATTGCGTTCGCTAAATTAAAATTATAAGAAATAGTAATTAATATAAAATTTTATCATGGTAATTCAGGTTAGAAGGTAAATCTATCGATGTAATTTAGGTTAAAAGGACTCTGGTTGGGGTAGGATGGATGAGCATGCAATTAGACATAAAGTATAGAACTGTTAGAGGGCAGCAAGGTCAGCAATGTGACGTCTCGCCTTTTCGACCCTCAAAAGTTGACACTAATACATCCACGGTATTCACGTGCCGAACATGCGAGTGCTGGAAAGACAGATTGTTGGGGTGAAAGAAAATAAAAGACATAACAGAATCTCACAGTGTCACGAGCAATATATAATATGCCAATGAATTTTACAAAATAAAACTTTAATATTTACACATCAATTATAATAACTAACGTATTATTAGGCCGGACAGTTATAACAGCCTGTCCTTACAAGTTCTAATAAATACGAACAAGTAATGCAGCGGAAAAATAAAAGTATGGGAATACATCTTGGAGGCATCCAACTCATCTCTTGAAACTCCAAAGCGTCCAAAGCTAACTCTAGAAAAATACTCTGGTCTGACCCGGGTATTGTAAGTAAATAACACCCAGATCAGTCTGGTAAATGAGCATGAGAAATGCGAATCATATGGATTATTATATTTACAAAACTCTTTCAAAATAAAGGTATCTCGTAGGACCACACTGCACATAAACACAGATGGGTTTTTACATTACGATAACCAAACATTTCAAATAGAAAATCCAATGATATTATAATAATGTCTAGGGTTCAAAATAAATATATAACATAGCTAGAATTCTTGCATCTCATGTTCCAATATATTTGGGCACAACTAAGTCTATAAAGAACTTACTGGAGAATGGATTCCATACAATGACAAGGCACCGGGGTACCACCTATCATAGTATACCTCTATAAAATGTACCAAGGTCGAAAACTTTTCAACCCTTGCGAGTCAGGACCGGCCTACCCCTTCCTAGATAGTGCTGAATATGTCATCACCTCGATTGCTTTGCAACCTATCTCTTGAGAGCTCTTATGCATATACCAAATCTATAAATAGTTATCTAGAAGGTGATGTCATACACTAATGAGTACGATCCACATAGTGCATATCCCATGTTTTTGTAAATACCAAGTGTGAGGCTCGAGGATATGTTTTACTTTTTAAGCGAATCTCATTTGGAATGTTAACACTGCCTTCCAAAAACCAATGCAATGCCAACATTTATCAACACAAGTCGTTCAGGGTATGAACAAACTGAAGGCGCTACTTCTACAACATCCTTAAGATTAGTAGCAAGTAGTCGTTGCACTTCAAAGAACTTCGTCTTCGATAACATCATCTTCAAGATGTCTCCAATTTGAATGCATATGTTGGTTCGAAGTTGTTTTCGAATAACTCATGCTTATCTGATCCCGGTCTATCTGAACCGACAATCGATAGTTTCCAGTAAACTCAACTTCGGTTCTTTTTGGAAATAAATAGACAAAACATAAGAACGGAGATCACCTCCTAACCGTTCAAGTGGACGGATTTCCTTATCATTTTTCCTAGAATAACACAATGAGTTTATACGTACAGTATAGCATCACCGAATATAACTGTACTATATAATTCTCATGTTTCTCCTAGATATTTCCTGAGTTAAAAATAGGTCAGGTTATCGATAGTGAACAAATCCACTATCTGGGTGTAGTTATAGTTTATATAAAAAATAGGTCATCCCATACTTATCATCACTTTCTGATTTCAAACGGTATTATCCCTTGATTAACAATGAAGTCAGACAAGTTAGAAAACTACCCCTGCCTCGACGCACATTCTTACTTCTCGGCATAGAGATGAGTTTCCATACTTTGGAATTTAGTGTCAAGTATACGATGAAATATCTTCCATATACTTAATTAATTATGACACATTTATCGAAATTAACTCTCTCATAGTTTTATCACGTTTCCAACATTTCGACTCTCTATCCCTCACATAGAAAATTTGGTTCTTATTCTCACAAATAGAGGAAACTCTACTCATCGACTTTTAGTGCTAAAGAAAAGGTGACTCACTTTCCATAAACATGTTGACATTTTAGCACTATTACATCATATATGTTTAGTTACTTAATGGCGCTGATGAAGAAATCTCTTGCTTAAAACAAAATTGCTTTCGATACAATTGGAAAACCCAACTCCAGAAACTTATTATTAAAGCATTTTCCAAAATTACTTATTTTAAAGCAAAGTTTGATTTAAAAATGCAACATCATTTCTTTATAAAAGTAAATCCTCTTTTATTTTGATAAATCTCAAACCACTTTAAAACAACATGATTTTATAAAAGTAAGCTATTGTAACGACCTGCCTTTTTGGACGTTTTAAGCAGACACGCATGCCAGACTCAAACCATTCAAAAAGGCAGATTGTTATGGGGTAAACAAGAAAAGCATAGAAAGAAAAAAAAACAAAATACAGAATCTCGCAGCTAAATGACAAAATATAATAATCAAATAAACAGTTCATAAAGCTGTTTACAAATACATTGATTATACTTTTATAATACAGATCAGAGTTACATACAGCAAGAATAAATAATAAATAAATGCAACGGAACAATATGATTCAGTGGAATAAATATAATAAATAATAATAGTACAAATCTTCGTCTTCGTCCTCTAGAAATAAGGTCTTCAACCCTGAAATGCTCAAGGCTGACTCGAGCGAATTGAAAAGACAAAACACTCGAGTCAGAACTAAAAGATCTTATGTAAGTTAAATCAACGGTAAATATGAGTGCGACGGCGTCAGAGATGTTTACGGTGTTTGACATCTCCTATCCAGTGTCTAACTTGAGTGTAGTAACTTAAGAGATGTTCGGGATTTACATCTCCTAAGGATCCATTAAACTATCTACTATGTAGTACAATACGCTATTATAATATGTCTACAGTAAAGTAAAGTATTAAAATAGCGTTAAGGCGTTACCTATATTCCCCTTAACACATTTTATATAATGTCGTAGTCTATACAAATACTGTAAACTCCACCCGTAGGTGGGCTATCAGGGAGCACCCATAGGTACAACACAAAACAAACTCGCAGAAGGTGCGATAGAGCATGTGACATAGCACTCGAGACAATGCCAGGGTAGATATACCAATTGCATTCCCGGACTGATGGTAACGCATAGCAGCTACTACCGCCCACCTCAGAACACACTCCCAAATGAAATCAAGGGTGGCCACCAAATCAATCACAAAGTCAAAATATAGTATCGAAGAAATGTATCTGATTGGAGGAATAACCTCACTTGGCCCAGTATAGCTCCTGTTTTAGCCACATCAAGCTGACTCACGGAAGTCAGGGTCACGTAAATACCTTATACAGAATCATTCGCCAAACCATCCTATTCATTTCTGGAATCTCCACCACGTACACAGTTGTTAAAGTGTTTTTCGGTATTGGAAGAGAGTATGACAATATCTGATCCCGGTCTCTTTAACAACCAAACGTTTATTTCACACCAGATGGTTCTTTTACATTTCCAACATAAATTACAATTGATATCAAAATATCATATTCTCACACCATATCATTTTCAAATCATATTCACTTTCAAAACCATATTCACTTTAAAAAATCGTCTTCACTTTCAAAATCATATTTACTCAAATATGTCATTTCACAAGAAGGTAACAATTTCAAATTCCAACTTAAGTTGTATCATCATCAAGGATTTAAATATAAATACTTCAATCTTTACACAGTTTGCAATTTTAGAAAATAGTTTAGATAGTCATAAATAGTTTAATAGTTTAAAAATAGTTTAAATAGTAAAAATAGTTTAAATAGATTTAAGTTGATTTAATTAGATTTTTAATGATTTGAATAGATTTAAAATAAATTAAATAGATTTTATTAGGTTTAAAATGTCTTAAATAGATTAAATATAGATTAAATTGATTTAAATTATATTAAGTAGATTTTTAACTAGATTAAATAAATTGAAAATAAATTAAATATATTTAAATTATATTAAATAGATTTAAAATAGATTAAATAAATTTAATTAGTTTAAAATAGGTAAAATAGATTAAATTGGGTTAAATAGGTTATAATAGATTAAATAAATTAAAATAGTTTTAAATTGATTAAAATAGTTTAAATTGATTTAAAATAGATTTCAAAGTTATATCCAAACATTTTCAGTAACTCAATTCTAATAAATTCATTTACATTTGACACTTCAACTTTGAAATTTCAATTTAAATCCTTTGAACAATTCATTAGATCAATTCTAATTTCAGCATTTACCCTTTGATTATCGAAAATAATTCAGTTTATAAAAATACATCTCTATTTCAAAATGCCAGTTAACTGAATTCAAAATTTAAAGATTTAAAAATCATTTAATTTAACCAATCCGGTGTCCGTATATAATTTTCTACCCTAGGTTCAAGTAATACGGATATTTATCATTTCAATTCGCAGTTTACAAATTTACGGTTATATATCATTTCAAACCACAATTCCGAATTTAATAAAATCCATAAAATCGCTCGAGTCTATTATTTCAACCCATAATGATTTTTCCCTTATCTATAGATCATTCGGGTATGTATCATTTCAACCAATATGGAACTTGCAGTGTTATAACAATATAAAAATACAACATCCAATCATCCAATATCAACAATCAAACATCCATCACAACCATCATCTAAATCAACCAATAAACATAAATAGATAATTGATTATCATTAACAGGTATTAAATTGACAATTAAATTAAATATCAAATTAAACGATGATTAAATGCAATAAAAGTCAAATTTAACCAGAATAACAATTTAAACATACCAAACATCAATTAATTAATTTCTAATCACATCATAAATTTAATTTAACTAACATAATAAAATTTAGTAGTTGTGAGTGGGTTAAAACACTCACCTTCGATTTCAAATCGATTTCAAATCCAAAATAGGGCCCAAATTTTAACAGTCTTGGAATTCATCTAAATCAGTTTCACAATGTCTGAAATTCTGATACGATCCCAACAAAAAAAACTGCGCATGAATCCGAGCTCGTATGCAAAAGTTATTAACGTTAGAAGATTGGAAAATTTCGACTTCGGGTCTTACTTTGAGTCGCCGCCTCAATTACCCGGTGCTTGCTTTGAGTTTTTGCCAAAATGACCCGAGACCCAAGTCATTTGGCTCCTGACCCGAAGTCGCTCCAGGGTTTTCGCCTCTGGAACTTGAAGCGTGCCCAGATCTGTCTTGTTTGGCCTCGAACTCTCTCTGACCCCAAGTCGCTGCAGGGTTTTCTCCTCTGAAACTTGAAGTAAACCTCTTCCCGACTCGAAGTAAACTGGAGCGATTTTTTTTTAAATTAGGTTTTGGAATTTAGAAATTAGGTTTGAGAAGGAGGAAGAAGATGTACATACAGAAATAATTATATGAGAAACAACTAGGGTTTATAACAGCCTATATATAGGCAGGGTTGGATCGAAACGACTACGCGACCCAAAAAGCCTGTTCTGACCCCGAAACGAAAATAGGTCATCACATATATCAAAATAGATGATTTCGATGTTTTTAAACTCAATGGAATAGGTTTCAAGTCCTAATTCCATCGTATGAAGAAGTTAGCTTAAAATCAGCTTATTTCAAATTGATTTCAATTAAATTGATTTCTACGCGTTTCAAGCTCGTACGATCAAACGACAAGTTCGATCGCTACAAAACTTGAAAACTTACAATAATTCACTTTTATGGATCCGATGAAACTGGTTTCGTCGAAATTCGAGACAGTGGCCAAAATAGTTATTTTCCCATTAATTAATTAAATTAATATTAAATTAATTAATCACTTTTAAATTCAATATTTATAAACTAACAAATTTTCATCCTTTTTGATTAATTAGACATTTACAATAATGTAATACAAATTTTCATGTCAATTCAATGTTAATTATTTTACTGGTTACGTTGTTTAATTTCAACTATAATAAATACATTAGTTATTACCTAAATTTCCAATGAATCCATTTATTTGCCCTTTCCTCCTGTTACTCAATCAATAGGCATCTCATGGTTGTAGTTAACATTTGTTTATCTTATTACACTAATACTTTACCATTATCATCTCAGTTTTCATTAACATAGTATTTAATTACATTTAATTGCAATAAATCCATTTATTATAATATAAATTCCAATAAATTGATCAAACTTGGTTTCAAACTTTTTATTTAATAAATCATTATTCTATAGACATAGTTAACATTTGTTTATATCTTATTACGTTGGTATTCCACAATACCATCTTTTATTTATTAATTTCAAATTTCGAATTATGTTGAATTTTGTCGATTATATTATAATTTAGAATCTCCATAAATTAATTTATCTTTGTTTCACTCCTTTTATTACATCAATTATTGCCTTGTAAATAAAATTAACATTTCTATTCCTTTTATTACATTCACAATTTAAAGTTAGTGTCTTGACTCACATTAATGTAACATTTAATGACATTCAATTACAATTGATTTAAATAAATTGGTAATAAATAACAAGTGTCACCATTTCTACATTTTATAACATTTGTAAGTTTATTTTTTACAAATAATTGTTATAACTACTACTGCCCACTACTATTATCAATTACAATTAATTACACCTTATTTCATTAATTAATCAACATTTGAATTATCAATTTACTCTTTTACTCCAATTTATCAATTAATACATATTACTAAAATTTATTTACAACCTATATCAGTTATAACTTTTTAATCCTTTTAATTAATTGTAATTACATTTAAAGCAGTTATCAGTTACCTCAAATTAATACTATTTCCCTTTATTTCAGTTATATTCTTATTATTAATTCACAAATTTTATTTCTTCCAACATTAAATTACAAAACTTTATTAAATTAACAATTTTTAATTGTTGAAAATTACGGGTCGTTACAACTATTGTTTAATAATAACAAAGTGTTATTACCCAAACGTCCTTTCTAATTCTCCTGAAATCATTTACTATAACAAAAGTGTTATAGTCCATAATCTCTTTTTCTATCTTGGAAACATTTATTACAATAATAGTCTTGCAATCTATGACTCCTTTGTAACACCCCCTAATTTTTGATAACATTATTCAAGAGATTTAATTAGATAAATTAAATAGAATAATGTAAGTGTTAAGTGATAAGGGGGTTGAGATTTGAATAAATTTAATTAAGGCCATACTTAATGAAATAACTAAATGGGCTTAAGAATGGTTTTAGGATAATTAACTTAAATAAGGGTATATTAGGAATTTGCCGCACATAACCCTTAACCCTTATATATTTCCGTTCCTGCCATTTTATTCCTCATTCACGTCATTTTGGAAACAAAAACTAAAAAGGGGAGCCGACCATAATCAAGAAAGGAGAAATTAAAAGCTAGATATTAAAGCTTAGGGGAAATCAATCTTAATTCCAATCTCCTTATCTAAATCAAGATGAATAATAAACCCAATGGTTTTGAAAGGGGGACTTTCGATGATTTCGGGAGGGTTAATTCCAATGGTTTCGAAAAGGGTGCTTTCAATTAATTTCGAAGCTATGCTTCTAAATGATTAAACGCTAATGTTTTAATACGTTCGAAAGGTTTCGAAATAAAGTTTTACATTGTTTGAAAGGCAGGGGCCTAATGTTTTGAAAATATATTTTATGCTTTCGGAGGAGGGTATCCAAGGAAGTCGAAAGCAAGGTTTCGAAGGTTTCAAAAGGTTTTGTAACCCAAACTCATTTTTAAGGGAAAAACCCATGGCTAAATTAAAGGAGTTTTGAAATGATTTTTAGAAGAAGCTTTCCTTGATAAAATTATAGGTTAAAGGGATTAACCATGTTTTACATGAAAAGTGTTTCAAGGATATTAAACCCACGGGAATGGTATTATTTTGTAATTATGTATGCTTCTTAAGATATAAATATATTCACATTATAATGGATCAATAACTGCATTTTGGGGATAAAGGGTAGAAGAAACCGCTAGGTCAACCCAGTAGTAAATATAAATTAATTGAATTCCTGGATGAGTAGAATTGCATCCAAAAGGTCAGGGAGACAAGAATATAGGATGCCTAAAAAATGGAAGTTGTCAAGGAGATAGGTTCATAGTGCACCCATGAAAATTATAATTAGGAAGTTATTGGAGTTGCCAATAGGTTCATAGTGATCCCATGAAAACTATGTTATAAGAGTGGTTGGTAGGTGCCTATTGGTTTGTAGTGCACACATGAAAACTATATCTGGATTAAGTTATTAACAGTTGTCAATAGGTTCCTAGTAAACTCATGAAAACTAGGATAAGGGAGAAGTTATTGGAGTAACCAATAAGTTCAAGGGAACCCATGAATCAACTAAACCCACAGAAGTTGTAGTGTTATGTTAATTGGCAGGGGCCAATAGGTTCATAGTGCACCCATTAAAACTATGAAATAGGACAGGGAGTCCAGAAGTTATACAGTTTATTAGTAAGCCTATGAAAACTAATAGGTTAATAGTGACCCTAGAAACTATAAATATGACAGGGAGTCAATTAAACAGAGGATGGGAAATCCAATATGTTTTAACATGTTTGCATATCATCATAATATTTTGAAATAACTATGTTTTAACCATTGTGGATGCAGGAGCACAGTACATGGTTTTATAAAAGTTTTAAGATAATAGTGAGGGGAAACCGTTCCGCTAAGCGGCGTGGTCTCACTAGATATCTAAATGAGTTGAGATGGTAGATTATTATTCATACCAGGCTTTATGTCTGACTCGAAGTTTATGTTTTCCCCTTATACTCTCGGGTACTCAATTGATTTTTAGTAGTTTGAGAGTTGAGGTTTTCAGGTACCTCTTCAGCTGAATAAGCTTCCGGAGACATGCTGGAGGCATGATAGCTATTTAGAGTTCTCCTTCCTTTTGATTCCGCTATGTTGTTTGCAATGGCAAAGTTGTTAAATTGACTATATATACTTTGATCATCCAAGGGGCATCTTCATATGTCGCTCTTGGCGTATGTTGTAATAAATATATTTTCTCTAAACGTGATTTGCGATTATGGGATTATGTAATGAATTGTATATGATTTGACATGGAAAGTAATCTTGTTTGAAGTTTAAATTTTTTCCATATTCATGTATTTCTGTGTATCAATGAATATAACACCGCTGTATTTAGTCGACGAGGATTAATAACTATGGATGACTGCAGCACCCGTAGCTATTAGTTTTGGGCCTCCAAGTAGGGGGATGTTACAAGTTAGTATCAGAGCATAGGTTTATAAAACTTTAAAAGAAATTTAAACCTAAAAGATTTTCAAACATAATCCAATGAATTTGAAAAGATGATCGGGGTTTGGGTTAACGCTATAGTAACGTACTTGTATTTGATATATATATATATATATATATATATAAGTACATACTCCCCTCTCTCTTAGACCGTTCTT
This sequence comes from Allium fistulosum, assembly GCA_030737815.1. Taxonomy (NCBI): domain Eukaryota; kingdom Viridiplantae; phylum Streptophyta; class Magnoliopsida; order Asparagales; family Amaryllidaceae; genus Allium; species Allium fistulosum. The sequence goes on from CM060901.1 coordinate 1,106,858,433, forward strand.
CCGTATCTTACTAGGACTCGTATGCAGATTTACGAGAAAGAAGATATGGAAGCAGGAAACAGAAGAGGAAATCTAAATGGAGGAAGTACCACAACGAATGAAACTGCTCGACCTAATACCAGGAGGAACAAAGGTCGACGGGCTAATGCTAACCTAAATGCTGAAGCTAATGTTGGTGCTGGAAATCCACCAGTAGATGCGGGGATGGTGTATCAGTTGTTAGCCAATCTTTTGCAAGCTGGGGTTGCTAGTAATGTTAGAGGAGCTAATCTTATGGCTCCAGTTGGGAATAACTATGCTATGTTGAGTAGAGACTACACCAGTCTAGGTGGAAAGCCATTTGCTGGAATGGAGGATGCCATTGAAGTTGAGAATTGGCTATTGCTCTATGAGAGGATCTTTACTGATCTAGGATTAGATGATGGGAAAAATAGGAGGCTGGCCTCTAGGAAATTGCAAGGGGCAGCGCTTCACTGGTGGAATAGTGTTATTGTAGGAGTTCCGAAGGAAGAATTGATATGGGCTGATTTCAGAAGGAGGTTTGAGAAGAGGTTTCTATTTGAGGTTACTAAGTCAGCATTGATTAGAAAGTTTATGGATCTAGTTCAGGGAGAGATGTCGGTTATCGAGTATGCTACTAGATTTGATGAGTTTTCTCAATATGGATATGCTATGGTTGATACTGACATCAGAAGGAATGAGAGGTTCATTCGAGGATCAAGACCTGAGCTTGCTCGAATGACCATGACCTATATTCGAGAACCTTGTAATGTGGTGGTGGAGATGGCCATTCTCCATGAAGAGATGCTGGCTGGTTGTGCTAGAGAGAAGCCAGTTAAATCCGGGGGTCCTCAGGGAAAGAAGAGGAAGTTCTTTAAGAAGAAAGGAGCCCAGAAAGGGGATGCTGCCAAGAAGGCAAAGGCTGATTTGGTGTGCTTCAAGTGTGATAAGAAGGGTCATTATGCTTATGAGTGTCGAACATGCAAGGGGAAGAAGGCTGCAGACAAGAAGAATGTGAGGTGCTTTAGTTGTAATCAAGTTGGGCATTACGAGAACCAGTGTCCAGAGCCAGCCAGTGCAGACAAAGGTAAGGTCTTTGCTGTTGGATCATCAGCTAAGCCAACTTCAACTGATAACGGGAAAACTACGATGGAAGGTATGTTTTTGATTATGAGTATACCAGTTAGGATACTATTTGATACCGGTGCATCATATTCATTTATATCATATTATTTGGTTGATAGGTTATGATTAGAACCCACATACCTTGTTACTTCCTTAAGGATTGCGAATCCAATAGGAGGGTATGCAACTCTGGGGATGAGATGTGACAGCTAGAACTTGACTTGTTAGGACATAAGTTCGCATACAGTTTGTATGTTCTCGATTTCGTAGATTTTGGAATCATTTTGGGTATGGATTGGTTAAGAAGGTATGAGGTTAGGATATTTTGCCAGGATGGGGAGATATCACTAAGACGCCTTGATAGTCATAACCGAATTATATTCTCAATAGATAATTCTGACGGGAGTAGTTGTGCTTTGTTAAGTGCAATGGAAGTGGGAGAAGAGCTATGTCAGGTTCGAGTAGCAAAAGAGTTGGCAGATGTATTTGAGCTAGTCATGCGATTACCACCGAAACGAGCTGTTGAGTTTCGAATAGATCTTGTGCCAAGAGCTGAACTGTTAGTCCCTGAGAAGTTGGTTTTGATGACAACAACCTTAGAATAAGATTAGAAAATATAAATACTAATATTATTGTTTAGATATATATGTATATGTAGGATATATATATATAGGTACCAAAGAATGAAGACTGTATAGTATAGAGATTCAAGAACTGATGAACTCAAGATCGATGATACCAAGATTCAAGACTCATGAGTATCAAGATTATCAAGAGTTCAAGATTTCAAGATAAGTAATTTAGTTAGGAATTTTGTTAAAACTCCTAGAAAAGCACTGACATCTTAAAATCCATTTTATTCGTGGAATGGAATCCACTTCGAGCCCGTTAAAGGGATGGAACCCTAAGTAGAATGGAACCTACGAAAAATCTAGTGGAACATTGTTTTGTATCCACTAACTTTTATTCAAATGTTTTACAAAATTATATCTTGTTTTCAAAATGATTTCAAAATCTTCCTTTTTAAATAAAAAACATCTATCCTGGTTTTAAAATACTTTTAGCCTCAAAATAATCTTTATTTTCAATATCAAATTATCCTTGGTTTTAAACTATCTTTTAATTATAATATATTTAACTTTTAATATTTATACTTAGATTTAAATATAAAATTATAGTAAAATTTTATATATACCAAAATATTATTCTCTATACTTATTTATGTATTTTAACTATAGTTTAGTATTTATAAAGTTTAAAATATTTTTAATACAAGATAGAAGCTATTTTCAAAGAAAAACAAATTACCAAAAATAACTTAGGCTTGTCTACAACCCCAAGGACCCCTTGTCGACAAGGTGACAGTTTATTTCAAAAGTTTGAATTTCAAAGGAAGTGTCTATTCGTCATATCCTTTCACGAATGGACATGGCTGTTGTTCTACTATAAATAGGGGCTGTTTTAAACGAATTTACATATATATTTTCTCTGATTTCACTCCTCTTCTTCTTCCACATTTCTTTATATACATTTTTACCATTACTCTCCCGAAATCACCATTGAATCTAACTAGATCATCTCTGGTTTGATTCTCTATCACTATCTCAACAAGATCCCAGTGCTATTCAGAGTTATAGACTTCTTTGTATTCAATCGAGCGAGAAAAGGCGTGATTGTAGTCTAGAAAATCAATCGGGTGAACTTGTTGCCCGTAAAATCAAGTATCTCTACCCAGAGGAATGTGAATCTGGAGCGATGTACCTCGTGGCCTTGAAATCGTGGGTGTAATTGTAAGAATTGATTTTGAAAGGAAATCTGTACCTGTGTGGTGGGACTGGATGTAGGGTAACTCCGAACTAGTATAAAATCCAGTGTGTTCTTTCCTTTATTGCTTTTACTTTATATTTGCATCTGTGTTTGATTCTGTGATCATATCTGTGTCTGAATATTGCATACATTTGTGTTCAAATTAATATAAACTCAAAAAGAATTAGTAATTCCTTAAAACACTATTCACCCCCCCCCCCTCTAGTGTTAATTCTAGCCTTAAGATCCGTAATTCGCATTTCTCATAGTTGGTATCAGAGCAAGGTTTTCAAAGTCTCATAATATGAATTTTGAAAAAGCTTTTAAAATGGCTATGTTTGAAAAACTTGTTAATACTAGTTTAGAAATATTCAGATCATCACTGTCTCTTGAGTCTGCATATAATCGATATTCAAATTCAAGTTGTCTACCAAAATTGTATGATGTGCAGAAAACATGTTTTATGGGTGTTGAGGAATCAATCCACAATGGACAAATTATGCAGATCAAAAAGAATAAATGGATACTCGATAGTGGATGCTCTAGACACATGACTGGTAATCCGGATATGCTGAATGATATAATATACAAAGACGGAGGACTGGTTAACTTTGGAGACAGCTCAAAAGGATATGTGATTGGCGTCGGCAATGTCGGTAACTCTGAAACTCTTATTATTACTAATGTTTTGCTAGTTAAGAATCTGAAACAAAATCTGCTAAGTATTAGTAAACTTTGCGATAAAGGATATAAAATTAAATTTGAAAAAGATAAGTGTCACATTGAAGATAATAATTCAACCATGATATTTGAGGGAATTAGGAAAAAGGATATTTATATTCTTAGTATGAAAGTTTCAAATGATAACCTGTGCCTTTTGGCAAATACAAGTGACCCTTGGATTTGGCATAAGAGATTTGGGCATTTGAACTTCAAACTCTTATATAGACTGTCAAAACATGATCTAGTAAAAGGTCTCCCTAAAATGAATTTTAAAGTAGATAGTTTATGTGATGCATGTCAATTAGGAAAACTTAGAAAAAGTTCCTTTAAATTAAAAGATATGATTTCAACTTCAAAACCTCTTGAATTACTTCATCTTGATTTATTTGGTCCATCTCAAATTCAGTCAATAAATCCCAGTAAATATGTTTTTGTAATTGTAGATGATTATTCTAGATTTACATGGACAATATTTTTGAAACATAAAAGTGATACTTTTGAAAGTTTTAAGAACTTTACAAAAAGGATTCAAAATCAACTTTCTGTAAAAATTATAACCATCCGTAGTGATCACGGTAGTGAATTTGAAAATGAAAAGTTTGAGGAATTCTGCAATAAAAAGGGAATAACTGACAATTTTTCATTTCCAAGAACTCCACAACAAAACGGAGTAGTAGAACGTAAAAATAGGACGATTCAAGAGTGTGCGAGAACTATGCTTTCAAATAGTAAATTACTAAATCATTTTTGTGCAGAAGCAGTTGCTACCGCCTGTTATATTTTAAATAGAATTTTAGTTAGACCTTTAACTGATAAGACATCTTATGAACTTCTTCACGGAAAGAAACCTAAGGTATCTTATTTTAGAATTTTTGGAAGTAAATGTTTTATTTTAAATACAAAAGATAACTTAGATAAAATTGATCCTAAATCCGACAAAGGTATCTTTATCGGATATTCTAATAGAAGTAAAGCATACAGGGTGTTTAATTTAAGAACTGACACCATCAAAGAAACAATGCATGTTTCATTCGATGAAAATCTCAAAAATTTTGAAGATACAAATGATGAAGAGGATTTAATTACTCAAAATCAGGAGTCAACTTAAACTAATAATGAAATTAATCATCCTAATAAAAAGATTAAACTTTTAAAAGATCATCCTATAGAAAATATACTAGGAGATATGCAATCTGTTGTTACAACTAGAAATCAACTAAGTAAAATGAGCAATGTAGCCTTTATATCAACTATTGAACCCAAAAATCCAAAAGAAGCATCAACTGATGATTCATGGATTTTGGCTATGCAAGAAGAACTAAATTAATTCACTAGAAATGATGTTGGGAACTTGTTCCTAGACCTGAAAATAAAACTATAATTGGAACTAAATGGGTTTAAAAAAATAAAATGAATGAACAAGGTGAGGTCGTTAGAAATAAAGCTCGGTTAGTCGCTCAAGGTTATTGTCAAGAAGAAGGAATAAATTGTGATGAAACCTTTGCTCCCGTAGCAAGATTAGAAGCCATTAGGATTCTACTTGCTTTCGCAAATCATAATAATTTTAAATTATTTCAAATGGATGTTAAAAGTGTCTTTTTAAATGGATTTGTAAAAGAGGAAGTATATGTTGAACAACCATCACTTTTTGAAGATGAAAAATTACCAAATCATGTTTACAAACTTAAGAAAGCTCTATATGGTCTAAAACAAGCTCATAGAGCCTGGTATGATAGACTAAGATCTTACTTATTACAATCAAACTTTTAAATTGGTAAAGTTGATAATACTCTTTTTACTAAAAGAAATAAAAATGATATTCAACTAGTACAAGTTTACGTAGATGATATCATTTTCGGATCAACTAATTTTGAAATGAATAAAGAATTTTCTGAAATAATGACAAAAGAGTTTGAGATGAGTCATATGGGTGAATTAAACTTCTTTCTGAAATAATGGTATCTTTATCAGCCAAGAAAAATATGCTAAAGACCTAGTTAGTAATTTTGGCTTGACTACTGCAAGTGGAAAACCCACTCCCATAGCAACCAACGAGTACCTAAGTAAAGAAGATCTCTCGAAAGATGTAGATCAAAAATTATATAGAGTAATGATTGGATCACTACTCTATATCACTGCTAGTAGACCTGATATCATGCATAGTGTTTGTCTCTGTGCAAGATATCAATCCCAACCTAAAGAGACCCACTTAAAAGCTGTAAAACGTATCATAAGATATGTTAAACACACCTTTGATTATGGCTTATTTTATCATAAAAATGATTCTTTTGAATTAATATCTTACTGTGATGCTGACTATGCTGATTGTAAATCAGACCGAAAAAGTACAAGTGGAACTTGTCACTTTTTGGGGCATTCTCTGGTTTCCTGGTTTAGTAAAAAGCAAAACACAGTTTCTTTATCAACAACCAAAGCAGAGTATATTTCTGCTGCTTTGGCTTGTTCTCAAGTAATATATATGCAACAAACTTTAAAAGATTTCGGTTTAAATATCTCAAAATCACCAATTTATTGTGATTATACTAGTGCAATAAATTTATCCAAAAATCCAACTCATCATGCTCGAACTAAACATATTGATATCAGACATCATTTTCTCAGAGATAATATAAGTAAGGAAGTAATTAGTCTCGATTATATCAATTCCGAGAATCAAATTGCTGATATCTAAACAAAACCCATAAATGAATCTATATTTACTAAATTAAGAAGAGAATTAGGTATTTGTTCAATAACTGAAATATAGAATATAAATATATAACAAGTATAATTAAAATTAAATTAAAATCAAATAGAAAAAATATAAGTACCTTGTCGACAACCCTCCTTTATCCCTGTCGATATATAACGAATTTTTTCTTTTGAAATTTTCCCACCAAAATTCAAATGGGTGGTTATATATTCTTCTTATTTCGAAATTTTGTTCATTCTTTCTGTTCTTTCTCTGTTCTAACTTCTGAAAACAATAAAACAATGGCCTCCTCCAAATCAAACAAAAATTCAACCTTTTCATTCCCTTCTCCTTCTACCGTACAATTTCAACGAACTACGCTTGCACGAGTGATGAAAATGGAGGTTTCCTTGTAGGATGCACTGCAACTTATGACTAAAATTCAAGTGGTGCAAATCAGAATGGCCAAAGAACAAGAACGGCAAGGCAAAATCCTTAGAAACTTTCAAAAGTTTCTAATGGACAATCACGCCAATCCCATCTTGATCTATGAAGAATCCTCAAGTGTTCAAGAGGACGGCGAGGATGAAGAAGAAGAAGTCCCCATGGAAGAAGAGCACGCTGAAGATGACGACAAAGTTGTTTGCGTTGGCGAAGTGTGCTTTGACAAGGATGGAAATCTAGTCGAACAACGTGGAAATTTCTGTTTCCACTACCCAAATTGCTCGGTTCATAGATCTCCCATTGTCAAGGATACACATTAGTTTCTTTTCTCTCTTTCTTATCGGTATTTGTATATGATCTTACTTACGTTTTCTACGCAAATGTAAATATAACATTATATAATTAATAAATGATTTATGTTCTCATATTCGAATTCTCACATTATCATTATTATAAATATTATCATATATGGATTCTTAGTTAAGAGAGTTAGTTATTAAGGGCTAAGTTTTAGTTTCAGAATAAAGTGTTGATTATTTATGGTAACACTATCATTATAATCACATGTAATATAGTATTAGATTAAGGGGGAGCTGTATAGATTTAAAATTTGTTTTTGTTGATGACAAAGGGGGAGAAGTATAAAATAGGATAGTTAAGCATAGATTAAGGGGAAGTTATTAGTTTTAGGGGGAGTTATTAGAATAGATGTAATATTTTACAAACAAAGGTTGTCATCATCAAAAGGGGGAGATTGTTAGTCCCTAAGAAGTTGGTTTTGATGACAACAACCTTAGAATAAGATTAGAAAATATAAATACTAACATTATTGTTTAGATATATATGTATATGAAGGATATATATACAGGTACCAAAGAATGAAGACTGTACAGTATAGAGATTCAAGAACTGATGAACTCAAGATCGAAGATATCAAGATTCAAGACTCATGAGTATCAAGATTATCAAGAGTTCAAGATTTCAAGATAAGTAATTTAGTTAGGAATTTTGTTAAAACTCCTAGAAAAGCACTAACATCTTAAAATCCATTTTATTCGTGGAATGGAATCCACTTCGAGCCCGTTAAAGGGATGGAACCCTAAGTAGGATGGAACCTACGAAAAATCTAGTGGAACATGTTTTGTATCCACTAACTTTTATTCAAATGTTTTACAAAATTATATCTTGTTTTCAAAATCTTCCTTTTTAAATCAAAAACATATATCCTGGTTTTAAAATACTTTTAGCCTCAAAATATTCTTTATTTTCAATATCAAATTATCCTTGGTTTTAAACTATCTTTTAATTATAATATATTTGACTTTTAATATTTATACTTAGATTTAAATATAAAATTATAGTCAAATTTTATATATACCAAAATATTATTCTCTATACTTATTTATGTATTTTAACTATAGTTAAGTATATTTATAAAGTTTAAAATAGTTTTAATATAAGATAGAAGTTATTTTCAAAGAAAAACAAATTACCAAAAATAACTTAGGCTTGTCGACAACCCCATGGACCCCTTGTCGACAAGGTGACAGTTTATTTCAAAAGTTTGAATTTCAAAGGAAGTGTCTATTCGTCATATCCGTTCACGAATGGACATGGCTGTTGTTCTACTATAAATAGAGGCTGTTTTAAACGGATTTACATATATATTTTCTCTGATTTCACTCCTCTTCTTCTTCCACATTTCTTTATATACATTTTTACCATTACTCTCCCGAAATCACCATTGAATCTAACTAAATCATCTTTGGTTTGATTCTCTATCACTATCTCAACAAGAGCCCAGTGCTATTCAGAGTTATAGACTTCTTTGTATTCAATCGAGCGAGAAAAGGTGTGATTGTATCCTGGAAAATCAATCGGGTGAACTTGTTGACCGTAAAATCAAGTATCTCTACCCAGAGGATTGTGAATCTGGAGCGGTGTACCTCGTGGCCTTGAAATCAAAGGTGTAATTGTAAGAATTGATTTTGAAATTAAATCTGTACTTGTGTTGCGGAACTGGATGTAGGGTAACTCCGAACCAGTATAAAATCCGGTGTGTTCTTTCCTTGGGTTGTGAATCTGTGTTTGATTCTGTGATCATATCTATGTCTGAATATTGCATACATTTGTGATCAAATTAATATAAACTCAAAAAGAATTAGTAATTCCTTAAAACACTATTCACCCCCTTTAGTGTTAATTCTAGCCTTAAGATCCGTAATCCGCATTTCTCACATGAACCTGTAAGTAGACAACCTAGCAGGATGACACAAACTGAGTTGAAAGAATTGAAATTGCAGCTAGTGGATCTAGAGGGAAGGAATTTTATTAGACCAAGAAGTTCGTCTAGGGGTGCTGCCGTGGAGTTCGTAAAGAAACAATATGGGTTGTTAAGGATGTGTATCGACTATCGTAAGTTGAATGAAAGGACGATAAAGAATAAGTAACCTTTGTCGAGAATTAATGATCTATTTGATCAGTTGAGTGGAGCCAGAGTGTTTTCCTAGTTGGATTTGGCGAAAGGGTTCGATCAATTAAGAATGGCAGAGGATAGCTTTACTTTGACCGCATTTCGAACTAGATATGGTTCGTATGAGTGGTTAGTAATGATATTCGGGTGGACAAATGCACCTGCTTTCTTTGTGGGTTTGATGAACCAAGTCTTCCGAGAGTATTTGGATCGATTCATGTTGGTGTTTTTAGATGACATTTTGGTATACTCTATGTAGCGACCCGCAGTTCCGTACCCTTTGAGTTGTTAAAAATTCACACCCGTTCAACCCAATTTGTTCGAAAGAGCAATAACTAGGGTAAAGAAGAAAAGATAGAAGGAAAATAGAACAACACAACAGAATCTCACAATCGCAGCGGAACAAAATATAATATATAATAACATATTTTTATACAAAAGGATCTGTAACAATTTATATACTTACAATCATCAGAGTACAACAATCCATACATCAATCTGGACAGTTATAGTAACTTGTCCTCATACAGCGGAAGTATAAGTCAAATATAGAAATATGTCTCTATCGTCCAGCTCGTCTCCTGAGCTCCATAGCATCCTATCCTGAATATGTAATACTCGGTCTGACCCGAGCATTATAATAAAATAACACCCGAGTTAGTCTGGAAAACCAGCGTGAAAAACACACTCAAATTGAATTATTAGAGTTATCAAAATCCTTTGAAAAACAAAGTTATCTCGTAAGACCGCGTCACACATAAACACGACGGGTTTTTCCCTTACGATAACCAAAACATTTTGTAGAAAATCCTCTGATATTATAATAGTGTCTAAACACAAATACTTATTCCAATAGCTAAAATTGTTACATTAATTAAATTCCAGCATACTAGGCTCTACAAACAAAACCGTAAGTTCGTATTGGAGAATGGATTCCAATGAATGACTGGGCCACTAGGGTACCGCCCATCACAGTACGCCTCTAGAACAATGTACCGAGGACCACACCGGGATCCCCTGCTCACAAGACCGGCCTATCCCTAACCTGGATAGACCGAATATGTTATCACCCCGGGTCTTCCCACCCTTACTATCAAGCGCTTCTTCTTTCATGTATACCCATATCTAAGATAAATTGGGTTCCGAGGACATCTAGAAAAGTGCTAACATACCCTACTTGGGTGCGACCCACTTAGCCTTGCGGCATCTCCCATGTTTTAGTCATTCCCGGTTGATGAGGTTCGAGGCTAAGCGTTACCTTTCAAGAACAAATTAACTTAGAATGCTCATCGTCCTCCAATTACGATGTTCTGATGGCATTCATCCATACAAGTTGTCCTGGGTTTGGACAAACCGAACCACCATCTTCATCATCTCCATGGTATTCATTCTTAACGTTCAAACCGGATCGAAGTGGTTTTCGGATAATTAAATCCGATCCCGGTCTCTTCGAAACGATTAACGAAATTGGCCAATATTGATAGTCGGTTATTTAACTATCAATTAAACATCCAAAAGCAATCACTAGGCCCGATTTTATAAAGCTCCAAATATTTATTCCAAAACATCTTCACCAAGGTATATATTCAATCTCTTCAAAATTTCTATATTTGAAACAAATTTCAACGCTTGTATCCATAACCGGATATTTCACCATTTCCAATACTTAGAAATATTTCTAACTTCCAATTTTATAACACTTAGAAAATATTTCTATTCCAAATCATTCTCTACTAAAAATATTTCCAAAACCTTCCTTTCAATACTTAGGTGAATATTTATGCATATAATTTCCAAAATCATTTTAATATTAAACTTGGGAATATTCCATAAGTCTTCGAAATTTAAATAAATTTTTCCTACGTTTTCCCAAACCGATTATACTTATTTATAATCCCAACCAACCATTTATAACTCATTTAAATGAATTCAAATCCTTTCCAAAGTTATCGCATCTAACATTGGAAATTTTCCTAAGTCTCTAGAATTCCATTTATAAGATTTCTCTAATAAAATCTCACCTTTAAATCAAACCCTGTCTACACATCTCGAGAGAATTTATAAATAAATTTGCAATCACTTCAAAACTATATATATATATAACGAGTATTTTCTTTTAAGAATAGCAATTTATTAAAAATATGTTTAAGTTATTATTTCAAATATTGAAAACACTTTTATAACATCTATAACTCATTTTTAGATGAACAAATAAATTTCCAAAGCTGAATTTAAACTTTAGAATTTATTAAGTAAATACTTAACATTTGAAAATCTACTTACCGAAGTATTTCAATCTCAACTAGTTTAAAATTCCATAGTTTTTAAAATAATAAAATTTTCCTTTTAACAAACTCACTTCTTCAAAATTAAATATATATTTTTAAAATCTCAACAACCAATTCAACTTATAAATTCCTCTCGATTTCCATCACATCGCTTCCATTCCGATTTCCTTAACCATTTTCACTTTCAAAAATAGTATCCACTATTTTCCCCACCATATTTTCATATTGTGATATAAGTTCCCCTATAAATTTTATTTTCCCAATTTTATCATCCTGATATCAATTTCTTTTATTTATAGACATCGTTTATCAATTTTATAACCCCTTTGGTTTTACCTGTTTATATAATAAATCTTATTTATAAAATTCCATTATATACATTCCTTTCTTATAAATTCCTTTTATACTTCCAATCTATTTTAAATATTGACTTTAACTCCTTTTTATATTTCTAGAATATCATTTATATATTCTCTTGTATAATTCATTTTTAAAATCCCATTTAATAATTCACAATAGTTTGGTACAACCAAAAATCAATATATTTTTCTAATTCGATTCTGTAATATAATTCTAGTTCCAATATATATATATATATTTATATCAAATTCCTTTTTCATTCCTTAATTTTTTTAAAATATATATATTTATAGTATTTGAATTATCAAAATTCAGGCCAGTGCTACAATAGCATCCAATAATTCCAATCACTACAATAATCTATAATAGATTATCCTATACAAATCATATATCACTATATATGAAAAATTAACAATATATTTGAGGAATCCAGTTGGATCCCTCCAACTTGTTTCCCCTACATCCATAGAAGTTAATACAACATAAAAAATACCAATCCCTCTTCGAGGGAGATATCGTGGTATATAGGGTCATCCGCTATTATGCGGGGCGCATAGGGTCTCATCCGCTATAATATGTGGGAATATCACTCCAAATACCAATATATACATACTGCTATATATATCTATAATAACATCCAAACTGATAATAATTATTAAATTCAGCCAGCACTCAATAATTAATTCTAACTATTTAAAATAAATTCTAGTAATCCAAATGAGTGAGAATTTTCTCACCTCGATTTTATTTTCGCTAAACGTTCCAATTAAATTCCTTTTGCACAGATTTCCGCAGCCACAAATTTAACGACTGATTTTGTGATTATGGACCTCGTATGAACACGTTATAGCTTTTAGAAAAATTATACGAATTTAAATATAATTTAATTTCTAAAATAAATTACACTTTAATTACCTAACCAATTAGAACCGAAAGATAACTCCACTACAGCCGATCGAGAAATCCTCTTCGATGCCTACAACCACCGCCCAGCACAAACTAAAACTGTCGAACATGATAGTAGCCGCAGCACCTTGCATCTTTTCCCCCCGCCATTCGCCACCGAGGTCACCTCAATAATCGCCGCCACCACCTTACACGAGATTGCCTCACATGATCAGAGATCGATCCCCAACCTTTCTAGCATCGCCCAACCTACTCGCGCGCCGCCGTGCCTTGCTACACGAGAGCCACCGCCACCCATCATCGCAGCCATTGCGACCCCATCTGCCTTGAACTTCCGTGCCACCCCATCCCTAGTGTTCGTGGCTGCCTACCGCGATTTTGAGCTCCGATGTTCGCCGTCCTGCTTTTCTGTGCGATCGTGACCTCGATCGCGTTATCAATTATATTATTATTATTATTTTACAAACGAATTCGATTTCGTTTATTTCATTTCTCTCTTTTTTTATACATAATTGAACGAGATAGATTTTCTTTTAAAGGAGATGATATTCGATTTCGTGAAAAATGAACATAATGATAAGAAGAGAGGCACGTTTTAAATGGTGGAGGGTGGCGCGTTTTGAATGATTTTAAATAGGACTGATTTGTAGGGAAAAAGGCAGGACATGATTTTTAACATGAATAGGCAGCTAACTTGATTTGATTTGATTCCGTAGATATATATATAAATATAATTATAACATCTCGTATTATATATATATATATACAGGTAAATCTCGAACTCTTATTAAGGCATGCCGCTAGGCGTTTATAATGTTATACCCCTATTTCGAACGCAATGGAAAAGGTTTCAAGTCCTAATTCGATCGTATGGAGAAGATAGCTTTTTGGACCAAATTATTATATTAAATTTCGATATAAATTTCAACGCGTTTATATACCGTACGACCAAACGATAATCCCAAATGCTACAAAATTTGAAATCCGATAATAATACACTATTACGGATCCAATGAAACTAGTTTCATCGAATTCCGAGACTGTGCCCCGGATCGCTATTTTTAAATGTCAATTTGAGCAAACTATTTTTAAAATTGAACATATCACTTTTAAATTCATCTTTAAAACTTGTATTATCTTCATTATTATTAATATAAATTTTACAAGCCTTTAAATTATTTTTAGCGAGCTTAAAACTCAAGATACAATAATTTTCCCAATCTTCAATTATAAACTTCGATAATTAAATTATCCAATAAATCGCTATATTTAAATTCTGAATTTATCTTATAAATAAACCCAAATTTTCATATTCAAAATCAATCTATAATTTGAATTCAATATTTGAAACCATTTAAATATTCCAAATCAAACGTCGAAAATCCGTGTCGTTACACTCTAAGGATGAAAGAGAGCATGCAGATCATCTTAGAGTGGTGCTTGAGACGCTGAGGCAGAATCAGCTAAAGGCGAAGTTTTTCAAGTTTCATTTTTGGAAGAAAAAGGTTAAGTTTCTTGGTCACATAGTTTCAGAGAAAGGATTGCCAGTCGATCCAAGCTGTGACGCCCCACCCCGAGACCTACATTAACAAAGAGTATTACTGGGTAATACTGTCTGCTAATGTAGAGAATAGGGCTGAATAGGAGCGACCATCTATAGCCTTGTCTTAAATATCTATTGGATACATCGACAAATGCCATATTATTTTTTTCTATCTCAAGTGGATCGACATATCCAATAAATACTTAATACAAAGCCATAGGTGGCTATAGGATCTATCAGAACAAAATACAACAACTCGAATGCAAAACACATCACAGAACAGTAGATCATCACATACATATACACATATACAGATACATCACAGAGTATACAAAATGATACATGTCAAGTGGTATAGCAACCACAATATACAGGCGAGTCAAAAGAATATACATATCAGAGTTACAACCAAAAAGGACTACACAAAAAGCTATAACAAAAGGAGCTAGCAGAGTAGTCCATGCAGAAGCAGAATAGGCTAAGACCAAATGTACCTAACCTGAAACACCTCGGTCTGACCCGAGTATAAAATATGCGGGTCAGTCTAGCTAAACAAATCAGTTTACAAGGATAAGCGATAATATGAGCATAAGGATAATGTGATAATATTCTCGAGTGAGAAGGGACAACGAAAGTGTATGATTACATCTAGTGATAGTAAGGTATCACTGCACAAACATATAATATCAAAAGAGATAAAATAACTCATAAAACGCTAAAAGTAGCGAGCCTCATATCATCGGCATTCATAAAACATCAAATATGGTTTAGAGGAAAACCTAAACCTGCCATCTTGGCAAACCCAAAACATGCATAAAGAGATCTCATCTCAAACATGCCACAGGGCAAATATATCTCCAAAGAGGAGAATAAAATCTCAAGTAAACGCCAAAAGGCAAATCTCATATAATGCCAGTGTAGGCAATTCAAATCTCAAAAATAGAACTTCCAAGAGTTCAAATTCCCAAAAGGTAATCGCCACAAATATATATCGAATGGTTCAAAGAACCAATTCCAAAAAGGGGTGATACATTAGGGAAAATAGTCAAAGAAACCATCTCAAAAGTGTTTGCACGTGCATGTGGCCGAAGCCTTGCCAAGTACTGTTATCTCAAATAGGTACCTCGCCCGAAGGCAAAACGTCACAATGACAAATACGCCGCAATGGCAAATACGCCGCAATGGCAAACGTCTCGAAGACAAATATGCCGCAATGGCAAACGCCGCAATAGCAATGACCCGAAGGTCCAGTACTAGCACACCGCAATGGCAAATGTGTCACAAACTCTCGAATAGAAACCCGAATAGTGTTAACGTGTGTCCCATACCACACATTCAAACTAAACGGTTTACTAATCGCCAGTAGATTTCACACTCAAAGCAGTGAAAAGTTTACCTCATCTCATCGGTAAACTCGACCCGAAGGTCAAAACGATCAAACTGACAAGTCAGGAATTAACCGATAAGATAAACGCACGTGTCCCATACCACGTGTTTTACCAAACCGTTTAATTCTCCTTCTCATTCGCTCGAATAGTGCAAAAATGTGTAATTTATATATAAAATAATTTATTTGAGAAAACAAGCTTTTAAAACCATTTTCCGAAATCAATTTTGAAGACGATATTTGAAAATTCCTTTATTATAGAGAATAAATAGATTTTATAGCTTAAAATAATTTAAAAATATTACATAATAATTATTTTAAATGCTAATTTATTTTAAAAATTATTTCAAAATTGTTTGGAAAAATCTGTGCTCGAAATCAAAGAAATCACTTAAAACTGTCATTCAAATTCAATTCAAATTTGAATTTCAAATTCATCAAAACTTGGCTAGCCTATTGATAGGCATCATAGCACTCAAAACATTTCTGAAATATCACAAAACATGAAGTAAAAGTCAAAAATCGGACAGAAAATGAACATAAAAACACTTGGACAAAATAATACCCAGGTCTGAAATCTTCTCTGGGTTCAAATTCTTGGCATAAAACAAAGTAACAAACTCTATCGGAGTGAGCTTAAAATTGGTAGGCATATAGTAGAAAACTTTATCTTTCAAAAAGAAGAAGAATCATGAAATTTGGATAAAGTATGTGAATGTTATGATGTCTCAAACGTGGACTCAGACCATGTTTGTAACAGTTCAACAAGATTGTACCCAAGCCTGAAAATCAATTCTGGGTCCAACTTACAAGCCTGAAACAGAGGATCAAATTACCATATATTGAGTTGAAATTTAGTAAGAACATAGTAGAAAACTTCATATTTAAAACAAAAAAAGAATTAATAGATTCCGACTAGAAGTGAAAAGGTTACACTATGTCAAACATGGACTCAGACCATGTTTGCAACAGTTCAAAAACAAATATGCCTAGGCCTGAAAACCATCTTGGGTTCAACTTCCAAGCATGAAATAGAGGAGCAAATTATCTCGGATTGAGCTGAAAATTGATAGGCATACAGTAGAAAACTTTTTCTTTCAAACAAAAAAATAATCATGCAATTTCAATAAGACATGAATGAGTTATGCTATCTCAAACATGGACTCAGGTCATGTTTGCAGCAACTCAACAATTTCTACAGGCAGAAAAAAAACTGTGTTTTGTTGATTTTGCAGCAACGGTTTTGAACACTCAAATGACCATATTTTTGGCTCAAATTTTGCAGAAACAAAGTTCAACACATAAAATTAACTCAGAAAAAGATCCGGCAGCATTTCGTTGCCGAAGATGAAAGTTACGGATAACCAAATTTGGCACTTGAAATAGATTTCATACAGAAAAAAAAATTACACAAATTTATCAATAAAAGCTAGATTTTTATTTCTTTTCCAATTTTTTTGAGCTTGGCTCAGCTAGATTATGTGAGTATTTCAACTCACCTTGCTGTAGTTGCACAAATATCCGGATTTAGGCAAATATATTGAAGCTTTGGTGGAGAAATTAGCCTTCAAACACCTATAGAAGAAGAAAAATATGCATGTAAAGAAGAAAAAGACTATTAACAAACAAACTCTTCTAAAAACAAGATTTGGATGAAATATTTAGGTTTTGGGATTAGATTAACTGTTAATTTACTGTAGTTTGATAAAAAGTACAGTTTGCTTTGAAGAAATTTGAGTTTGAATGTTTGGGTTTTGAGAAAAATGGCTATTTTCTTTTATTGGTTGAGGAGGAAGAAGGTGAGAATGGTTTTGAACGTACTGTAAAATGTTTATCACTTTCTCTATCAATTTAAGTTGGGTAATGGGCCATTTGGACCCAAATTAAGGAATAAATTAATCACCCTAAGGCTTTAATACAATACTTAAACAAAAATGCACATGTTTACACTATTTTATAAAACAAATTACATTTTCTTCAAATTTTCATACAAACAATTTATGTAAACTTACATACATGTGAAATAAAATATTTTTCATCGTATAAAATGATAATTTTAGTTTTAAAAACATTTTTATTAAAATTAAACCTTATTTTACAAAAATACGCAATTTACACAAATGAATGTATAAATCTTTATTTTTAACTTCAAAAATTCCACAAAAATATTTTTCTTGCTTAGAAAAATTTTATTAACCATTCTAAACTCAAATTTATAATTAAAACTCATTTTAAAACCAATTTCCACCTTTTTATTTGATTAAACAACCTTTAAAAATTAAATACTTCCTTTAAAAATTATTAAAAGAAGTAATTGGCAATAATTACTAAAATTATTGCATTTTCTCCAAATAAAAATCATTTTTCATTCATTATTAACCCAAACAAATAAAATAAAGCTTTTAAACTTTATTTTCACATTTTATTTCCCAAAATTCATTGTTTATTCCAAATAAGCAATTTAAAATCTCAAATTTTAATTTTAGTTCACAATATTAAATCATAACTACCGTTATAATTTAATATTTAAAGGTAATCTCCCAAACCAAGGTTGTTACAAACTCCCTCCCTTAACAAAATTGCGTCCTCGCAATTCCTGGAGAAGAATTTGTATTCAGCTATTTAATTTCATCAATCAAAAGAAAAGAAATAAGCTTGAGATAAAAGATTCTCATCATCGCTATGCGAAGAAAGAAAAACAGGGTAGGATCGCTTGATAAACTCTTTGGTTTCCCAATTGCAGTCATTGGGATTAGCGAACCATTGAACTTTTACGAGCGACACGTCCTTGTTTCGAAGGCGTTTCACCTTCGAAGCAAGTACGCGAATAGGCTGCTTCACAATAGATAAGTCTGGTGAGATCTCAAGCTCTTGTAAATCAAGAGAATCGATAATTGAATCCGACTCTTGAAGACACTTTTGAAGCTGAGAGACGTGAAACACGTCGTGAATGCCAAATAGATGAGCTGGAAGTGAAACTCTATAAGCCAAAGGGCCAATAAGTTCAGTAATAGGAAATGGTCCTATAAAGCGAGGAGCTAATTTCCTAGTCGTACTGAAACGCATAACCCCTTTCAAAGGAGAAACACGAATAAAGACGAGATCACCAACCGAGAACTCGAGAGGCTTCCTGCGGTTGTCCGCCTAGGGTTTCTGGTGGCTCTGTGCCTCTTTTATTCTCTGATAAATAAGATCAATCTTCTCAGAAGAATCACGAACAGAATCTAGGCCAAGAATAAGCTTCTCACCAGATTCCAACCAACAAGAAGGTGATCGACATGACCTTCCATATAAGGCTTCGAAAGGAGCCATACCGATACTGGACTGAAAACTATTGTTATAGGAGAATTCCACAAGAGGTAGGTGATCCTCCCAACTATCACTGAAATCTAGAATGCACGCATGGAGAAGATCCACGAGAATACAATTCACCCATTCAGTCTATCCATCAGACTGCGGATGATATGCTGTGCTGAAATTAAGCTTTGTTCCCAAAGCTTGCTGAAGACTCTGCCAGAAATGACTCATGAATAGCGGGTCACGGTCACAAACAATCGAACTAGGAACACCATGGAGTCTCACGATTTCCTTGATATACATCTTGGCCAAATGAGAAGCACTCCTATTGGACTTAATAGGAATGAAATGAGCTGATTTGGTAAGGCGATCAACAATAACCCAAATGCTAGAATGGCTCGATCTCGAATGATGTAGGCCGTCAATGAAATCCATTGAAATCTGATCCCATTTCCACAATGGAATCTCTAGAGGCTGAAGGAGACTAGAATGGCACTGATGTTTGGCTTTGATACATTGACAAGTCATGAAATTACTCACATAACTCGCCACATCGCGCTTCATGCCTTCCCAATAATAAAGGCGATGCATATCGGCATACATCTTACTACTGCCAGGATGAATAGTATACTTAGAGCGATGACAGTCATCGAGAACGTCATTCCTAAGTGTAGAATCAGAAGGCACAATAAGATGGTTCTTCTTGCGAAGACACCCATGAGAATCAATACTAAAATCCCACAACTCCACATCACGGGACTCAGATTCACAAATCTGAATAAGGTGCACAAGATCGGGATCATGCCGTTGAGCATCGGCAATACGATCCAATAAGCTGGGTCGAGCTTCCAAACTGAATAATAAGATACGAGAATCAAAAGATGGAGCTCGATCACGAATATTACAAAGGGATAAGGTCTGTAGAACATCCCACTCGGCTAGCATCGTAGAAACAACAGTCGAATGTTTGCGACTAGCTCATCAGCAACACGATTACCCTTACCAGGGGTATACTGGATATTGAAGTCATAGGATGCAAGGAACTCGAGCCAACGTTGTTGCCTCATATTGAGCTCCTTCTGTGAATAGATATTTCAAGGACTTGTAATCGATATATAGAATGCAATGCTCGCCTAATAGATAATGTCGCCAAATCTTCAAGTCGAAGACAATGGCGGCTAACTCGAGGTCATGAGTGGCATAGCGTACTTCATTCGGTCGCATTTGCCTTGAAGCATAAGCAACTACCCAATCCTTCTGCATAAGCACGGCACCGAGGCCACATCTACTAGCATCGGTGTAGACAACGAGATCTTGATTCCCTTCGGGAACCACTAGAATAGGAGCATTAGTGAGAAGCTCCTTCAACTACTGAAAAGAAGCTTCACACTTGTCGGACCAAATAAATCGAACGCCTTTCCGAGTAAGGCTGGTGAGAGGAAGCACAATACGAGAAAAGTCCTTAATGAATCGGCGGTAATAACCTGCCAATCCAAGGAAGTTACGAATCTCATGAACATTCTCAAGCCTCTTCCAATTCTGGATGGATTCGATCTTTGAAGGATCGACCAAAATGCCTTTGGAAGAAACAACATGGCCTAAGAACTTAACCTTATTCTCCCAAAAATGGCACTTGGAGAATTTGGCTTTAAGCTGATGGTGAAGAAGAGTACTCAAGACAATTCTCAAGTGATTAGCATGCTCGGCTTCAGACTTTGAATAAACAAGGATGTCGCCGATGAACACAAGGACGAACTTATCGAGATATTCCCGGAATACTCGATTCATAAGATCGACAAAGTAAGCAGGAGCGTGCGTCAAACTGAATGGCATAACGAGCCACTCGTAAGATCCATATCGGGTGTGGAAAGTTGTAAGAGGTATGCTATCTTCCGCAACTCGGAGCTGATGAAAACCAGTGGCAAGGTCGAGTTGAGGGAAGACCTTAGCGCCACTCAATTGATCGAACATATCGTCGATCCTAGGCAATCGATACCTATTCTTGATGGTCAACTCGTTAAGCTTGCGATAGTCGATGCAAAGCCTAAGAGTTCCATCGAACTTCTTCACGAAGACGACCGCGGCACCCCACGGTGAAAAACTAGACTGAATCAACTTCTTGGACTCAAGCTCTAAAAGTTGCTTCTTGAGTTCCTCATTTTCTTTTGTAGACATCCTCGTGGGAGGACGACTAACTGGCTACGCATCTGGAATGAGATCAATGTGGAACTCAATTGCCCGCTTGGGTGGCAAACCCGAAACAGGCTCAAATACATCAGAGAAGTCACAAACAATATGTTATCCCACCTTTTAGCAAGGCCGAGATATCAAGAAATTAACTGAAAATCAATGATTAACCATCCCAAGTATCGATTATACATCACATGTTCACTATGGATATCGATGAATTTTGTCCGAGTCCAGATTGAGCTACAATTGACAAGGCAAGACAAGCGAAGCCATAAAAGCCAACGTTTCAAATTTCAAGTCAGTCGAAGTTCGTATGATCGATGCAAGTTAAGGAAAGCACGTTGTTCGTATCGATCACTCATCCATGATCGAGTCAATCTGTTCGAATCCATCCATGGCCGCTCTATTCGAATCCATCTTGTTCGTATCGGTCCAGCGAAGCCTTATTCATATGCATCAAATTACGCTGCTTCGTATCGTGCAAATGCGCTCCGGTTCGTATCCATCGAATTCCACCAACATGCAACGTTTCGTATCGATCCCCATCTTATCGTGTTTCATATCGGTTGGCCTATTAGAAGGATTGATGCGAAGCATGACGTGCGAGGGGATCAATACGAAGTGCCTTTGATTATCGATACAAATAGAGCCACGACCGATCGATGCGAACAGTGTATCATGCTCTTATAAGTGATCGATATGAATTATGCCATAGTAATCCATGCGAATAAGTTACTACCGATCGATGCGAACAAGGCCTATGCACAAGGAAGACTCGATCGTTCGGCACAAAAGGTGGAGTGATCCAAGAATCTCGCGCAACGTCACCATACGCACACATGCTCGAGATCGAGTCGAACAGAATGATACGAATGTATCAATTTGAATAGGACAACCCACCGAAAACTCGAATTTGCATCGATCATATCTCACAAACCATGGGTCCAAATGCTATGAAATTTTCACAGGATCCTAAGCACAAGCTAAAGAATGATCATGCCAAATTTCGTCTCCATTGGACAAAATCTTGATCGATACGAATTACGTTTGTATCGATCATGGATCGAGTCGAAATTGCATGGGATCGATCGTGTGGGCCCACTCACGTGCCAGAAGAGGTCTCCCGAAGTTTGAGCTAGATATTTGCATGGAGCGCCTATAAATAGCAACCTAGAGCCTACAGAGAAGGGACTTTTGGATCCGACAACGTCCAGACTCTGCCAGAATCACGATTGCACTCAAACTCCACTGTTGTACTCGAAAATTACTGCTATAATTCACTGTAACCAGCAAGCACATCAATAAAAGATTATCTTTCGAAGTGGACGTAGGCCGGAGGTAGCCGAACCACTGTAAATTTTGTGTTCCTGTTTGTTTCTTCCTGTTTTAAGTTTATTATTCTTCATTTTTATTCTCTACATTATTTAGATCTGAGATTTGTGATCATATATTGCCGATCTGTGTTCATACACTGGTGCTTTCACGATATTTGGGGTTTGTGACCAATTTTGGCGCAAACATAATAGGAATACGAGATATATCATCAGCATCTCATGAGTCTAGAGAATATAAAGCCATTTCGGAATTATCCACATTCCGAAGAACAAGTGATAGCTGAGTAGACGAATCAAGATGTCAAAGATATAAAATTATCTCAAAACAAATAATTATGGCATCGTATCGCACTAGCCAGTCCATACCCAAAATCATATCAAATCCCAAATACGAAATAACGTGCAGATTCGCACGAAAAGAAAAGCCATATAAAACAATCTCAACATCATCACAAAGCATGATAAGGGTTGCGGATCCCCCGATAGGATTCGCAATCCTCAATGAAGTAACCATACAAGAAACATCCAAAGACAAATCATCGACGAGCTTCTTCGATACGAATGAATGCGACGCACCCGTATCAAAGAGGACTAGAATAAAATTATCACGAAACAACAATGAACCTTCAAGAATAGAAGGAGAAGTACCTCTGCGCTGAGAAGAACCTCCAGAAGCATCTGCTACATCCAGATAAGATCGAAGCTATTAATAATTGGAAGAGACCAGAAATAGTGACCGAGATTAGAAATTTTCTTGGACTTGCTAGCTATTACTGAAGGTTTATTAAGGATTTCTCACGGACAGCAGCGCCTTTGACTAAGCTTACCAAGAAGGAGGTGAAGTTTGTTGGTCTGACAAATGTTAGGAAGCATTCCTTAAGTTAAAACATTTGTTGACCAATGCACCAGTGGTGGTAGTTCCAAACGGAAACCAAGGGTTAGTGGTGTATAATGATGCAGGTGGAACTAGATTGGGAGGTGTGTTGATGCAGAAGGGTAAAGTGATTGCCTAAGGTTTACGACAGCTTAGACGACACGAAGTGAGATATCCTACTCACGACTTGGAGTTGGTTGCGGTAATTTTTACCTTGAAGATTTGGAGGCATTATCTCCTGGGGGAGAGATTTAAGCTATATACATATCATAAGTCTTTAAGATATTTATTCTCTCAGAAGGAGTTGAATGTGAGGCAGCAGAGGTGGTTGGAGTTTTTGGCTGCTTATGATTTTGGTATAGAGTATACACCAAGGAAAGGTAATAAGGTAGCGGATGCACTCAGCAGAAGACATTAAAATGTGGCGTACGCTGTGTTGACAGAATGGAAGGATCTAGAAGTTTTAACCAGTTGTGGGGTGCAGTTAAGATCAACTGCTAGTTCTAGTCAGAGTACTGCCATGTTGTCCTGTTTAGAAGTTTGACCAGTGTTGATCGAGAGAATTGCTTCTAAGAAGAAGGAGGATCCATTATTAGCCGAGAAGATCAGAAGGCTTGAGGTTGGAACTAAGATCGACGATTTGAAAGATTTTTGTCTTGACCAGAGAGGATGGTTGAGAAAGAAGGCGCGACAATGTGTTCCAGATGTTGAGAACTTGAGGAAAGAAGTTATTGGGGAATGTCATCGATCCAAGTTTACGATTCATCCTGGAGGGACCAAGATGTATCAATATATGACTAGAAGCTTATATTGGGAAGGCATGAAGAGGGATGTTTGCTTATGGGTTAGGCATTGTATAAACTGTCAACAAGTGAAAGTCGAACATCAGAAGCCAAGTGGGTTGCTTCAGCCTCTAGAGATTCTAGTTTGGAAATGGGATTCGATATCCATGGATTTTATAGATGGGTTACCAAGGTCAAGCAGAGGAAATGAGAGTATATGGGTCATTATGGATAGGTTGACCAAAAGTGCCCATTTCATTCCAGTAAAGTCGACCAGGACGGCACCTGTTTGGGCAAAGCTTTTAATGAAGAACATAGTTAGACTACATGGAGTTCCTAATAGCATAGTCAGTGATATAGATGCTTTATTCACTAGCAAATTCTGGAAGAGTCTACAGGATGTGTTAGGCACTAAGCTCAAGATGAGCACTGCATATCACCCTTAGACAGATGGGCAGACAGAGAGAGTCAATAAGGTGCTCGAGGATTTGTTGATAGCTTGTGTTTTAGATTTTGGTGGATCTTGGGAGGATTATCTATACTTGGTTGAGTTTTCCTATAATAGTTATCATACAAGCATAGGAATGGTGCCTTTTGAAGCTTTGTATGGAAGGCCATGCAAATCACCAGTATGTTGGTTGTAGACTGGAGATAGATTGGTCTTAGGCAGATTTGGTTAGTGAGGCGTCAAAGAAGATTGAGTTGATCCGAGAAAGGATAAAAGATTGAGTATGTGCATGATACAGAAACTACTATTCCTCCGACAGGGTCGGAAGATCTAGTAGTAGAGCCTAATTTGACTTTTGTTAGACAACCACTTCTGGTTGCAGTGAGAGATAAGAAAAGATTGAGGAACAAGACAGTCAAGTTGGTGAAAGTTCAGTGGAGTGACAACGGTAAGGACTGTACTTGGGAGACAGAGGATAAGATTCAAGATACTTATCTTGATCTGCTTTGAGGGTATGTCTATATTAGATTTATATAGATACTTCCTTGTTAGGTAGACTAGTATGGTTGTTAGGATTCATTACAGATGATTGCTATGTTTAATATTTAGTCCTTACTGAATTTCGAGGACAAAACTCTTTAAGGGGGGAGCCTGTAACACCCCTAATTTTGATAACATTATTCAAAAGATTTAATTAGATAAATTAAATACAATAAAGTAAACGTTAAGTGATAAAGGGGTTGATATTTGAATAAATTTAATTAAGGCTGTGCTTAATGAAATAATTAGATGAGCTTAAGAATGGTTTTAGGATAATTATTTCATAAGGGTATATTAGGAATTTGCCGCACATAACCCTTAACTCTTATATATTTTCATTCCTACCATTTTATTCCTCATTCACGTCATTTTGAAAACAAAAATTAAAAGGGGAGCTGGCCATAATCAAGAGAAGAGAAATTAAAAGCTAGAGATTCAAGCTTAGGGGAAGTCAATCTTAATCCAATCTCCTTATCTAAATCAATGTAGATAATAATTCCATCTCAATTTTGTTTTGAATCGTATGTTATCGGATTTAACGGTAAGCTCGTTTTTATGATCAATTGGATGATGATATGCTTGAAAATTAATTTTTTGAATTTAAACAAGATTGTTTAAATGGGAATATACACGGTTTTAAGGAGAAACCAATTTATGATGATGTTTAAATGCCATGAAAATTTTTTATGTTATGTAAAACATGATTTTGGAGTTGGGTATTAATTTTGATAATTTTCCAAACTATGGAAAGATTGTTATGAATTTTCAAAGGAAAATATGGTTATTTGGGTTTATAAATTTATTTCGGAAAATATATTGAGAATTTGGGTCTGAAATTTTGATATGTTAGATAACATGATTAAAGTGAATTTCAGAAATTTTTGGGGATTTTTCCAAAGCGATTTGCTATGCAAATTATATTGTTTTAAAGGGGGGACTTCTTTGCAATATTGGTTTTGCTTAATGGAAGGTCTTATTTGATTAACTTAACCATGGTTTAGATCTGAAATTAGCGGCAGTTATTTTAGTAAAGAATTTAAAAAGTTAAGGCAACCAATCGGTTGTTTACATGTGGCAGTTAGTTAGAAAAATGTTTGCTTTAATTAGTACTAAAACAAATTTATCCAGAAAAGTTGGTTTCGCCAACTTTAGAAGTACCTTTTGACTCAGAGCTTCCACCTTCAACCCAGTCGAAACCTACTAAGTCGAAACCAATACACAAGGTATCACAAAGATGATACGTAGTGGATTGGAGAAAGGCAGAAGGTTAGCTGTCGAAAGCTAGGCTTCCGAAGGGGTCGATACCTTCGTTTGTTTTAAAAAGAAGCACCTGCCTTTGTTTTATTTAAGCCTTCGACGGTGTCGAAGCATATGTTTTTGAAAGGGATTTTTAAAAGCTTTCGAAGGGGTTGCCACCAACTTATGTTAGCTTCCGAATGAGTTCCTTACTTATGAAATATTTCTTTTGAAAGAAGGGGTTCCGACCTAGTCGAAGCCCTGCTGTCGTTCTTAGCCTTTTGATGGTATTGAAGTCATCAATGCTTTCAAAAGGTAGTGTTTTTTTAAAGATCTTTTAAGCTACTTCCTAAATGCTTTCGAAAGGGTCCAAGGGTTTCGAAGGCAATTGCTTCGAAAGGGGTTTCGACGCTATCCTTCAATTGTTTTTTTATATGGTTTGAAGCTTTCGAAAGAGATGGTGCCGACACCATCATGTTTTCCCCAATATTTTTATATGATAAAGAATGGTTTCGAAAGGGATACCTTCACCTATATTCATTTTGACCCAAATAATATTTTAAGTAAAAACCTAATGGTTTCGAAAGGGGGACTTTCAATGATTTCGGAAGGGTTACTTCCAATGGTTTCGAAAGGGGGACTTTCAATGATTTCGGAAGGGTTACTTCCAATGGTTTCGAAAGGGGTACTTTCAATTGGTTTCGAAGCTATTCTTCTAAATGATTAAATGCTAATGCTTTAATAAATTCGAAAGGTTTTGAAAGAAAATTTTAATGTGTTTGAAAGGCAAGGGCCTAATGTTTTGAAAATATATTTTTATGCATTCGAAGGAGGGTATCCAAGGAAGTCGAAAGCAAGGTTTCGAAAGGTGTAACCCAAACTCATTTTCAAATGAAAAACCCATGGCTAAATTAAAGGAGTTTTGAAATGATTTCTAGAAGAAGCTTTCCTTGATAAAATTATAGGTTAAAGGGATTAACCATGTTTTATATGAAAAGTGTTTAAAGGAAATTAAACCCACAGGAGTGGTATTGTTTTGTAATCATGTTTGCTTCTTCAAATATAAGATATTCACATTATAATGGACCCATAACTACATTTTGGGGATAAAAGGGTAGAAGAACCAGCTAGGTCAACCCAGTAGTGAATATAAATTGATTGAACACCTGGATGAGTAGAAATGCATCCAAAAGGTCAGGGAGACCAGAATATAGGATGCCTAAAAAATGGAAGTTTTCAGGGAAACAGGTTCATAGTGCACCCATTAAAACTATGATTAGGAAGTTATTGGAGTTGCAAATGGGTTCATAGTGATCCCATGAAAACTATGTTATAAGAGTGGTTGGCAGGGGCCAATTGGTTTGTAGTGCACCCATGAAAACTATATCCGGATTAAGTTATTGACAGTTGTCAATAGGTTCCTAGTCAACCCAAGAAAACTAAGATAAGGGAGAAGTTATTGGAGTAACCAATAGGTTCAAGGGAACCCATGAATCAATTAAACCCACAGGAGTGGTAGTGTTAAGTTAATTGGCAGGGGATAATAGGTTCATAATGCACCCATTAAAACTATGAAATAGGATAGGGAGTCCAGAAGTTAAATACAGGTTATTAGTAAGCCCATGAAAACTAATATGTTAATAGTGACTCTAGAAACTATAAATATGACAGGGAGTCAACTAAACAGAGGATGGGAAATGTAGTATGTTTTAACGTGTTTGCATATCAGCGTAATATTTTGAAATGACTATGTTTTAACCATTGTGGATGCAGGAGCACGGTACATGGTTTTATAAAAGTTTAAGGTTAATAGTGAGGGGAAACCCGTTTCGCTAAGTGGCGTGGTCTCACAAGATATCTAAATGAGTTGAGATGGTAGATTATTATTCATACCAGGCTTTATGTCTAACTCGAAGTTTATGTTTTCCCCTTTAACTCCCGGGTACTCAATTGATTTTTAGTAGTTTGAGAGTTGAGGTTTTCAGGTACCTCTTTAGACGAATAAGCTTTCGGAGACTTGCAGGAGGCATGATAGCTATTTAGAGTTCTCTTTTCTTTTGATTCCGCTGTGTTGTTTGTAATGGAAAAGTTGTTAAATTGCTTATATATACTCTAATCATCCAAGGGGGTATCTTCATATGTCGCTCTTGGCGTATGTTGTAATAAATATATTTTCTCTGAACGTGATTTGCGATTGTGTGATTATGTAATGAATTTGAAATGATTTTACATGGAATGTAATCTTGTTTGAAGTTTAATTTTTTTCCATATTCATGTGCTTCTGTGTATCAATGAATCTAACACCGCCGTATTTGGTCGCCGAAGATTAATAACTATGGATGACTGCAGCATCCGTAGCTGTTAGTTTTGGGCCTCCAAGTAGGGGGATGTTACATACTTTCTCTTTTAATATACTTTTAAAACTCTTAAAAAACAAGGTTGAACTTGTGCTTAAACATCCCCTAAAGATAGTCACTTTTGAACAAACTTCTTTTTTTGAAAACAGGGGCGGTAAATTTTAAACCTCTTGTTTAGATAATTAAATAAATTCTTAAAAATATATTTCAAAATCTCTGCTTTTTTTAAATGCTTGAAAACATATTTAAAAAGACTTCCAAAAATATCTAAGATAGGTAACTCTTTTTACTTTACAAAAATCAAAGATTTCTAAAACTGCATCCATTGCGACAATTGCTGTATAGACCTAACTTTTAAAACTTGTTTTTGGTAAATCAAATAACTTTAAACTCTTTCTTTTTATGATTTGAACCATTTTAATAGCTTTGCTAAATAGTTTGAAAACAAAAGTTGAGTTCAGAAATCATTTCAAAATATTTTAGAAATAAGTAGTAAACGGTAAAAATATGTATGGGATTTCCACGTTGTCAAACAGTCCAACAATAAGTAAATTAACCAAACTAAACAACATTCATTTTCCAGAAACACAACCACATCATCATATTATACTTAATAAGAAATAACTAAAATTATATTTTTATTTTTCTCAAAGTGCTTCCGTAGCGACCTATTCGCTACAAAGACACTTCGACTTCCATTTTCTTTGTTTTTCTCCTGCAACAAAATGATTATTTATGTCATCCGCTTTTAAGCAAAAATCTAAACAATAACAAACATTATATACACAACATAAGCAATATAAATAACAACTTTTATTAACAACATTTTGTCGATTTTAAACTAATTCAAAGTGAGATTTCTCACTTTAATTCAAACCAATCCAATGCCACCACCCACCACCTTCTTTGCTTTGGCTTTGCTTCACCTCCTCTAACACCCCACCAGTGCTCGCCACAACCCCCCAAGGTCCATGCATTACAACATAAAAGCAACAACATAAAAGTTATTTCAATACTTATACACAAAAATAAAGTTAACTTAAAGGTAATTTTTCTCACTGCTTTTTGATAAGATTCCTGCAACGACCCAGAATTTCATTCATCCAAATTTGGAATATTTAATTAATTTTAAATATTGGAAAGTATATTTAGAAGTTAAATGATTAGATTTCGAATATAAGGCTTATTTGAATGTTTGAAATTGTTTAATTAATTAAATCTTGAATTTAGAATAAATGAAAATGATTTTGATAAAAACTAATTTAAATTCTATTTGAATAAGAATGAAGATAGTATACTTTAATTTATAATTAAAGTGATTAGAATTGGTTTTAAATAATAATCGTTTTAATTAACGTGTGAGAATAGCCTTCCGGGACACTATCTCGGATTTTGACGAAACCGGTGTCGTTGGATCCGTAATAGTAAAACGTCATGGAATTTCATGGCGACCGGACATATCATTTGGTTGTGTGACTTCGAAACGCGTAGAAATTAATTAGAGGAATTTAAATTAATATGATTGGATTTGAAAAGTTAACTTCTGCATATGATCGAATTAGATCTCGAAACTAGTTCCACTACGTTAGGGATATTTACTATAGAATGCTGGTCGGCACGCCTCCATAGGGGTTTAAGACTTTGGGTTGCCTAAGATTAGGTATTTTTGAATAAAAAAATAGGCAGCCCATACCCATTAATTCAAAACCATACCTTATACTATAGCCCATACCATCACCACGACCTAAACACACCGTCTCCCTTATATATATCGCATCCAAAACCAGAGAAAAGGATTCGTTCGTTTTTTGTAAAATTCTCATCCTCATCGATCGAACGGCTGTAGTTCGATGGGATCACCAGAGGCGGAATTGGGCGAAGTCTTCAACTAATGAACTGACCATGGTGACAAAGTAAAGCTAATCAATGGTGGAGATGAGCAATTGTCGACGATGGTGGCGGCATTTCAAGCGTGAAGTCGCGGTGGTTCTTGGTCAAATTCTGGCGAACGGCGGCAATAGGGGCGACGAGGCCGGTGGCGTTGGAGTCACCTTGGCAAGGCACGGCGGTAGGGTGAGTGTGGCGGCGTGAGGTCAACGGAAGCGGAGGTGGCGGTGGTGAGGTGACAAAGTCGTGATATTTAGTTGAGTTCGGTTGGGATTAAAACATGAGTAGGGCAGCTAAACTAATTTCGTAATTAATTAATATAATAATGTTGTTAAAATTTTGAATGCCTATAAAGATTATAACTTTTTCTATACGAGATTGGATATGAACGCGACGAGCTGCGTTGGGGTCGTATTAGCGAATACTACGTTATGGAGTTTGATTGGATGGATTAGGAGCTAGTAGCATTTAGGTTAAAATTGAATTTAGGTTAAAATTGAATGTTTGTTCGATTTTAATTCAAAACCGGAATGCTTCAACTATTACTGGAATTTCGGTGAGTTAAATGCACCTTTTTGGTTAACTAGTGATGTTATATAGTTGATAAAAATTATTAATTGGATGTTCGGATGTTCGGATGTTTGGATGTTTATTTGTTCATTGTGTGGCTTTGATGAATTGTCACTCTTAAAAGCAGTCCATGTAACAACCCAAAATGTTGGTTATTTGATTTTAAATGTTTAATTAATTTTAAATATTTAAATAATTGGATTTTAGAATTTAATAACTTATAATTCAAATATAATGAATAATTAAATATTTGAATTGTGAATTAAATGTTAATTAAATGGATTTAATAATTTTATTTAACTCCTTTTAATTAATAAATAATATTGGTGAATTCAATTTGTAAATTTTATTTACAAATATAAACAGATCGAAAAAATATCGATAATTAAATATAAAAAACGATATTTAAATCTATGAAGTTAAACTTTCAAGGCACAGTCTCGATTTTCAATGAAACTAGTTTCATTGGATATGTAATGATGAATTATATTACGCCGTCGAATTTCGTAGCGATCACGTATCGTTTGGTCGTGCGAGATCGAAACGCGTTAAAATTAATATTGAAAATTTAATATTATAACTAGGTTTAAAATTCTATCTGTTGCATACGATCGAATTAGACCTCGAGTCTAGTTCCATTGTGTTTGGAATAGGGGTATAACATATAAAACGCCAGGTGGTAAGCCTTGTTTGGAGTTCGGGATTTTCGGGTATGTTTAGTGGAATATTTTAAAATTAAAATAATAGTGTACCCTACTTGTTATAGCCCATACCCTTACTGTTGAGGCCTTATCCTCCATCATGCTACCCTATACCTATTCCCATAATCGTGTGTTCCTGACCATACTCTCGTCCCCTTTTATAATGTAGCCTGTAACATAGAAAGAGAGCTTTCAAAAGTTCAAAATCAAACTAAACAAGCTACTTAAAATCCTCTTTTTCGATTCGTTGAGCTAGTACTATGTTTGTCTTCGATCCTATACCCTTATTTTTGTATGCGTGTGTGTTTAGGGTGGTTATATTTGAGAGGCTGACCTAGGGATTTCGATTTTGCTTGATCGGAGAAGAATTGGTGCGATTGGAGTTTTGATTCGGGATCGGGGATGAAAATAGCAGCTGCAGTCGTGTTTTGGTGGAGTGCGATGCTTTGTTGGGTGGCTTGTCATCGAGGGGCAGGGGGTGAAACCCATCAGGTCGCGTTTGTGATGGGGGCTTCGGGGTTGTCGCGGATGTATGGGTCGCGTAGAGATTTGAATTGGAGTATGATGGCGAAGGCGGCTTGTCGAATGGTGGCATGGATGTGTCGTTTGACTGTGTGTGCATGCGGTTGTGCACTGCCATTTTCATGCATCACTGTGCACATTCATTTTGAAGTGGAGAAGATGAAGGTAGGAGAGGGGGCAATCTTGTAATTATTGTAATGTTGTTTAATTATAATTTAAAATTATCAATAACTTATAAAATTCACGTCTCACTCGTACGAGGTCGGATTCGAACACCGTTTTTTATGTTGGACTTGTGTCGGTTAAATCTTTGCGATGGAGTTGGTTTGGTTGGATTTGGATCAAGTGAAAATTTAGGCTAAAATCAAACGGCTGCTTGGTTTTAGTCCAAAATCGGGACGTTTTGACGAGAACGAAAATCAATGTGAGTTTAACTCACATTTACTTTTTATTAGATCATATCAATGATGTTATAAACGTTTATTGATAGCTTGGATGTTAATTAATTGTTTGATTGCTTGTTTGGTTGAATTTTCGATTGGAAAATGGATGACATATTAGTTTGATCGTTATAAACCCGTATGATTACCTATATATTATCTGTAAGCATTGTTTTGTAGGGAAAATCTGTAGAGAGACTCAAAAAGGGTTTCTCACCCATAAATTATTTATTTTCATCCATATGTTGTTATTTTAATAGCAAATTCATATTAACTCATGATATTCCATTTAACTTGTTAATTGTCGTTATAGCGATTTCGCTATATCGTCATTTATTCAATTTCATCTCCAAAACCCAATCATATGAATTGGGGCTTGTGTTTCTGCTAAAACGGAATATTGAAAATTCATTAATCATTTTAATTAATGATAATTTAAATTAATTAATCGTTTTAATTAATGATTTTTAAATTAATTAACCAATTTTAATAAATAATGTTTTAGAGTTGGTTTATGTATAGATTTAATTAACCATTTTTGCTAATGATATTTTATACTTAATTAATCGTTTAACTAATGATTATTTGAGTTTAATAATTATTTTAATTAATGATAATGGAGTTTAATTAATTTATTGAACTTAATTAATTATTTCAATTGATGATAATTGAAATTAATAATCATTTTATTTAATGATATTTAAAAGTAATTAGTCATTATAAACAATGATATTTGAATTTTATTAATCATTTTAATTAATGAATATTTTGAATTAAATTAATTGTTTAAATTTTTAACCAATTGGTTTAACTATTGATATTTGGAAATTCAGTTAAATCATTTTAATTGACGATGTTTTACAATTAAATAAATCATTTTAACAAATGATATTTTAATTAAGCGTTTTAACTAATGAGTCTTGAATTTAATTAACCCAATTAATTTATGATTATTTGAACTTAATTGATTGTTTTAATTAATGGAATTTAAAATTACTTATCATTTTAATAAATGATGTTTGAGATTACTTATTCATTTTTTACTAATGGTTATTTGAATTTAATAAACCTTTTTAACTAATGATATTTAAAGTTAATT
Organism: Allium fistulosum; assembly: GCA_030737815.1. Lineage (NCBI taxonomy): Eukaryota > Viridiplantae > Streptophyta > Magnoliopsida > Asparagales > Amaryllidaceae > Allium > Allium fistulosum. Next base: position 1,106,892,457 of record CM060901.1, read on the forward strand.
GATTGATTTAATAAAAGTGATTTCAGTAAATAAACTAATATAATAAAATTACTTTACTCAACTGATTTAAAGTTAATAAACAGATTTAATAAAGAATTTAAAAGATAGTTTACTAATGTTATAAAAGTGTTTGGAAATAATTATCTATTTTATTAAAGATAATAGATTTGTTTATTTAAAAGATATTTTAAATATAATTAATTAACTTTCGGGATAATTGATATTGTTTTAAAGTTAGAAAAAGGAATTGGAACTCGATTATTGGGATGTTAAGTTGGATAATCTTCTAGGTGTTCGGTCTGATGTTGGTTTAGGCCTTTGGGATCGTGCACTTGGAAAAATTATTCTCTTAACGTTTTAACAATCAGGAACTAATTCTAAAAGTATTTCACCAATATGGAAATATGGAAATCAAGCACAAGTTCAGTTCGTTTTTAAAAGAAAAAGTTTGATTCGTTTATGGAAATGAATTATTTTCATAAAGTGAATCACTTATATGGAAACGATTTACTTGTATAATTAGCATAAACATCGAAGAAGTAAACTTGTCCTATTTCAAAAGTTAAGAGTAATCATTGGACATGACTTTGAGGTAACACTACCTTGACTTGTACGGTATTACTGTTAACCAAGAAAAGTACAAGTTTGAATTCAATGAGTGGTGATAAGTATACAAGACTTAATTTCCATATACAATCGTTTTATATCCTCGATAGTCGGTATCTCAGCTATCGGTTACTTCAGCTTCTTTATTATTGTCATTCTAATTCAATTTATTGCTCTGTTGAGCGTTGATATCCTTTGTCGGAAATGACTGAATCCAAAGCACGAGAGGAAGCCAAGTTATGTGGGGTTGCTCCCATCAAAAGGGTATTTCCATATCTCATATATTTCGGATTCGGTTGTGCACTTAGATGTGGCAATATTCGGATTCTCGGCAAGATTTTGAGGGGTCTGGCTTGGTATTGTCTGAGAAGTGTCACACAATATGTTGCCGAGCTCAGGAGTATATTACTAGAGGTATACTCCAAGGGTGGAGCACATCCCTTGTCATTTGTTGGAAATTTCCTTTCCTTGATTGATTCAAAGCCCCTGAATTTTTTTTAGCTTTAAATTGCCATAAGTAGAGCCAACTCCTCATCATGGCATTTAAGTATTGATTCAGTCCATTCTATCAAGTTTGGATTGTTACCTTATTTAGTCCATTCTATTAAGTTGGATTGTTTTCCTTGTTCTATCCATTCTGTCCAGTTTGGATTTAACTCAGTTTGTTTCCATTCTTTCAAGTCTGGTTTAATATTGTTTATGCTCATTCATATTTGGATTTGTTTCCCTAATATTTATTTCTGCTCTTGCTGTATGGATGTTATTCTTGTGAGGTATAAACCTGTTCCCCATTAGCGGCGTGGTCTCATAGAACTTTTATATGTTCCCCATTGATTGAGCTATCTCACGCTAGTATTCCTAGATTGATCCGAGTGTTATTTGATTATAATGCTCGGGGCAGACCGAATATTTTCCCAGGTTGCCCTTTGATGTTTTAGAGATCGTGGAGGGGAGCTGAAGATTCACCTATCGTACTATTTATTTCCACTGTATTATATAGTTTACCTATCGGCATTTGTAATGTTAGGATTTTGTAACTGTCCAACTGATAAGGTTTGTTTTTAACTCTGATATACTCTGTATGTTTGGGGTGGCAATTTCTACTATCCTTGTTATATTATATGTTGTCAATTCCACTGTAAGATTCTATTTTTCTATGTTCTCTGTTCTTTTCTTTTATTTACCCTAACAATCTGCCCTTTTATCGATTGGATGCGCGACATTGGAACATAATGGTAGTGTTCGATGTCGACTTTCGATGATCAAAAAGGCGAGTCGTTGCAGTCAATATATGAAACCAATTGCAGTGGAACAGGTCGGAGGGATCCAACGGGATTCCTCACCACTCTTGAATTTTATTTATGTATGTGTGTTGAGGGGTGTGTGTGTATGAGTTATGATGTAGGGTGGACAGGTTGGAGGAATCCAAAGGTATTCCTTGCCATTGTTGAATTATGTTCAATAATATTTCGTTTATATGAATCATTGAATATAAAACCTGATAGTTTGACACTATTGGTTATGACATTGTTTTCTGTTGAAAACTTAAACCCTGTAGTGATAGAAAATCAATATCGATATTGGTTAAATGTTGGATAGCTATTGGCCTCGAATTAGTATTTTAAAAATACTATAAATTGCCATTTGGGTTGGATTTGGTTTTTGAGACGGTAATTAATTTTAAATCTGAAATTGGGTTTCGGAAATATTTTTTTTATAATTTCTATTTTACTCCAACTTTATTATCTGTCTTTTCTAAGTCATTGGAAATGTTTTAAGATTATTTATTATATTTAATATTGTTATAAGATTATTTATTTATATTTAATATTGTTTTAAAGATTATTTATTTATATTTATTATTGTTTTAAAATTATTTATCAATATTTTAGTATTTTGAAAAGTTATTTATTTAAATAATCAATATGGTTTGAATTTATTTATTAATAATGTTTTGAAAGTTAGTCATTATTTATTATAATAATATTGAAAATCAATTATTGTTGAATTAATAATGTTTTGAAATTATTAGTTATTATTTTAAGATGTTTTAAAGTTAATAATTATTATTTATCTATAATTATTATTAATAATTATTATTATTTATTTAACAGTGATTTTAAATAAATGATTATTATTTATTAATAATGTTTAGAAATTTATAAAAAAGATTATAAATGGTTTCAAGGATTTATAAAATAGTTTTATAAATATTTTTTATAGGTTTATAAAAGAGTTAATAATTGTTCTTCGATATTTATAAAGGGATTTTATAAAAGGAGTATATAAATTTATAAAAGAAGTTTTATAAATAGTTTTGCATATTTATAATGAGTTTGTAAAGGATTTTTAGAAATGAATAAAAACAATTTATCAGTGATTGAAATTTATGAAAGAGATTATAAATGATTTTCAAAGATTCATAAAATGAGTTATAAATGGTTTTAGAGATTTATTGGGAGTTTATAAATGATTTTAAAATTGAATAAAAAGAAAATCTCTCTCATTTTGTAAATAATACTTATACCATTGACGTAAGTATATGAGTAGATTTTCCAAGTTGTGAAGTGCAATGTTGTGAATATACTTATACTGTTAAGATACGTATATAGATATTTTCCAAGTATTGTAAACATAGGGATTTGTGGGTATATCTTTGTAAAGGTATTATTATACAAGTAATTTACAAAGTGATTTTAATTAATGAAAAGACTAATTAAAGAGGTTAGTGGTTGCTTATGTGCTTACCCAATGTTGGTTTTCCACATGGAACTAAATCCCTGATTTGGATGTGTTTTTGTGGATAGTTAAATAACCGACTATCAAATATGGATCCAAAATGTAACTTTGAATATATCTAGAAGAAACACATGAGTTATATGGTACAGGCATCTCCAGTGATGTAACTATCAAATATGTGTTAGGTCGTAGGTCGCGCGCATATGTTAGGTCGCATATGTCGTAGGTCACGCGCATGTGTTAGGTCGTAGTGTTTTTAGGTCGTAGGTCGTGGACAGTTAGGTCGTGGATAGTTAGGTCGTGGACGACCTAAGGGGGGGTGGACAACCTAAGGAAATCAGCCTATAAATAGGCGGGTTCTTCTTCATTTTTGGGATCCGGATTTCGAAGCGACGAAGTGTTGCTATTTTGAGAGCTCGAGTTCTACACTTCTTCACTTATTTTCTCCACTTTAATCTTGTTATTCCTTCCATCCAAATCGGAGATCGAATCGAAGATCCAAGAGCTTAGATTGAAGATCTACATCCATCGAAGAGAGATTTCATCGTTTGAAGCGGGATTTTGATAGATCGAAATAGATTCTTCACTGTCCAGATCTGAAGTGTGTTGCTTTTGAGGTGTTTAGGTGATTTGGTGAGTGGTGATTATCTCTCACACGGATCCAAAGGAGTATATTGGATCGTTGGCTTGATTTTGTGTTAAAGTAGTGATTTCTATGCATTTCCGTATAGATCCATTGTTCATGATGATTTTGACATCCATTTTACTATAAGTTAACCTATGTAAGTTCATTCATCAAGTTGTAGAGATATTGCCCATGTTTTCATACTTGTTAGATTTGGACACTTTATTTACAAGATTGCCATTATTGTCATAATTGTTTATTAGATCATATTTGAATGTTTGATTACTTGGATTAATGATTGACTTGGTTGATTGTTATGAATTAGTTGATTGATGATTTGATTTAGACAAGATGGTCGAAGATGATTCAAAAGCTAAGTGAAAGGCTCTTGAATTGGGAAAGCTGCTCGTGGCATATGTAGCGGATGGTGAAGCTCATATGGATAGATTTGATGATGATGATGTTGAGATAAGGCTTTGCTAGGATGTGATGAAGCAAGGCATGATATGAGATAGTCTTGGTCTAATCCAGACGGGATCATTCCAAGCATGTTGATAACTCGATGAAATGGTTCGAGTTTGAGGATAATGGCTTGCTCGAGAGGCGCTTGAGCTAGTATGGAAATAGTCGTCGAGGAGGATGACTAGAAGGCTGAGATGTCGTCGTTGTTGAAGGTTCTAGCATGCTCAAAGCAAGAGTACGCTGGGCAGATTCGATAGTCCCAAAAGGCTACTGATTGGTAGTCGAGTACTCTGGGCAGATTCGATAGTCCTAGGCACGGGCTGCGACGACGTGCGGAGTTATGTCTAGAACCGGGGTTTCCATTAGCCCTTGACGGACGGCTGAAAGAATGTGTCGGTCATTCAATTAACGGTGATATCGAAGTAATGATAACAGTGATAGCCAGAGTCATGGATGTTTGGTTGTATCGTCATTCGGTCTCAAGAGCGGTATTTTCTGGGTGCTTATATGATCTTGGTTTAGGCCTTGGGGGTTTGTACTTGGCAAACATCGCCCTTGACTCGAGTGATAATTACTTTACCTTAATTGTTTGCTTTGCTATGTTTGCTTCTGCTTAGTGTGTGTGTCTGGGGGCTATCACTGTAGAAAGAGGTGGAGTGGGAGGGTTGGATTCCTATTCCTTTTCCTTTGTGCTCTTTTGGTATGTTGTTAGTTAATTTACCGCTCACTAAGACTATTGTCTGACTCAAGGCTTTATGTTTTTAACACTTATTGCCTTGGGCTGTTCGTCCATTTTGGGACGGTCAGACTAGGTAGCAAGTGACAGGTGTTGTTCTTGCTTCCAACAATGCTGATGACGAAGACAAGCTGGAGGCTTGCATATTATTTTCTTACTATATGTACTGGATGTTCCGTTGCTTGTATAATTCTCTGAGTGATATGTAGTGAGGCTTGATGTATTGACTATTCAGATGTTTGTATTCAACTATTATGAAGTTTTATATGATGACATTTTATTCTATGAAGCTTCACTATATATATATTCTATTGTATTTTATCCATCGCTGTGAGTTATACGATAGATTCTGTTGTTTTAATTTACCCTGACAATCGTCCATGGCTGCCTGGCACACTTTACAGTGCACTATCTCTAGGTTCAGTGCGGGGGTCATGGGCGGTCGTCACATTTGGTATCAGAGCTTTGGTTAATCGATTTTACCCAACACTCGCTGACGTAACTACGTATGAGAGACGTAATTGTATTTTGATGGATGATTACTATATATAATATAGTAGCTTAGAAGGATTTAAATTCCATATGCAGTTGTTTCTCAAGGTGTATTAATCATTCCTTTTTATAGATATTGAGAATGAGTCGAAGAGGGAGACCAGCTGCTAGGGAAAGTCGTGCTGTTGAGGGGGCTGCTGATTATGTTGCTATGTTCGAAGCTATGATGACTTCGATCATGAGAAGAATGCCAGCCCCGGGGCCATCAGTAGATGTTGGAGTTCAAGTTCAAACTCCAAAACCAGTGGATTTTGCTAAGCTGTGTAAAGATTATACTGCTCTTGGAGGAAAGGTTTTCTTGGGAACAGAATCAACCATTGAAGTCCAGAGGTGGATAGATGCTTGTAGAAGGATCTTTGGTGATTTAGGAATCGAGGATGCGACTAAGAGGAAGCTCGCATCAAGACAGCTTCAAGGAAGAGCTTCTGATTGGTGAACTCTATCACCATTGATACTCCGGAGGAAGAAATTACTTGGGAGCAATTCCAAGACAGATTTGAAGCTAAGTTCATTTCTACAGCTCAGAAGTCTGTTCTGTTCAAGAAGTTTGTGGAGCTCAAGCAAGGTGGAAGACCAGTTCTTGAGTATGTTTCTGAGTTTGAAGCTTTGTCCAAGTATGCCCGGTCGTATATTGAATCTTCGTACCAGAAGAATGAGAAGTTTGTAACAGGCTTGGACAGTTATCTTGGGAGGCAGTTGGTGGATCATTTGGACGATTCATTTGAGAAGCTTGTAGAGAAAGCTCTCAGGCATGAGAATCTGTTTCCTAAAGAAGGATCTGTTGTTGCTGTGACCAAGGAGGAGTCTAAACCACAGCAGGGTGGAAACAAGAAGAGGAAGCAGCAGCAGCAGAAGGGTAAGGATGGCCAGAAGAAGTTGAAGGGCGAAGTGACCTGCTACAATTGTCAACAGAAGGGCCATTTCTCCAGGGATTGTAAGAATCCGAAGGTGCCGGTGAAGTGCCACAACTGTGACAAGCAGGGGCATGTCAAGAAGAATTGTCCAGAACCGCGGAGGGACAAGCAGATTGTGCAAGCTTATGCTTTGGGGGCTGTTCCATCATCTTCGAAAGCCTCTACCGCTGAAGAGAAAGGAAAGAGTGTGGTGGTTCAAGGTACTCTTTCCATATGTGGTGTTCCAATTAGAGTGTTGTTTGATACTGGGGCGTCGCATTTGTTTGTTTGTAATGAACTTGTAGGCCGGTTGGGTTTAGAGCCGGATATTGTTGATAGGCCATTGGTTGTGACTAATCCAGTTGGGGGTTCGTCTTGTTTGTGTATGCTATGCCGTGGTCTGATTGTATCGAGTCATGATTGCTCTTTTGTTTGTGATTTTTTTGTTCTGAACTTTGCGGGGTTCGGAATTATTTTGGGTATGGACTGGCTTAGGAAATATGCGGCAAAGGTTGATTGTGAAAGGTTGGAGGTGACAGTCGAGAATGTGGAGGGGCGAAAGGTTGTGATACGATGTAAGCATGAAGAAGGCGTCTTCATGAGCTTCATGTATTCGCTGGTTGTTCCACAGGATGGACTGTCATCGTTGCCAATCGCTAATGGATTTGAGGATGTCTTTGACGAGGTCAAAGGGTTACCGCCGCATAGAGAGATCGAGTTTCGTATAGATCTAGTTGAAGGAGCCAGACCTGTTGTGATGCCTCTTAGGTGGATGGCGCCTAGGGAACAGCAGGAGTTGAAGGTGCAGGTTGATGATCTTTTACAGAAAGGATTCATTCGGCGTAGTGTGTCCAAATGGGGTGCACCAGTTGTGTTCGCAACCAAAGCAGATGGATCGTTGAGGTTGTGTGTGGATTATCGTGAGCTGAATAAGGTGACTAAGAAGAACAAGTATCCATTGCCGAGGATAGATGACTTGTTTGATCAACTTCACGAAGCTAAGGTGTTTTCTCAGATGGATTTGGCGACGGGATTTCACCAGTTAAGAGTGGCTAAGGATAGTGTGCCGAAGACTGCTTTTCGGACACCATCCGGTTTCTTTGAGTGGCCGGTAATGCCGTTTGGATTGATTAATGCGCCAGCATATTTTGTGGATCTTATGAATAGAGTGTTCAAAGATCAGTTGAACAAGTTCGTGCTAGTGTTCGTGGATGATATTTTGATTTATTCCAGAACTGAAGAAGAGCACAAGACACACTTGCGTATTGTTTTGGAAATCTTACGGAAACATCAGCTGAAGGCTAAGTTTTCGAAGTGTCACTTCTGGAAGAGTGAAGTGAGGTTCTTAGGCCATATTATCTCTGGAAGAGGAATAGCGGTTGATCCCGCTAAGGTGGCAGCAATCCTGGATTGGGTTAGACCTAAGAATGCATCGGATGTGAGAAGTTTTCTTGGATTAACAGGATATTATCGTCGATTTATCAAAGACTTCTCCAAGGTGGCTGCACCATTGACAGGATTGACGAAAAAGAACCAAGTGTTCAAATGGGATACTAAGTGTGAGCAAGCTTTCGGAATCCTGAAAGAGCGATTGACGAGTGCTCCTGTTTTGACTATTCCAAGTGGGAATGATGAGATGGTGGTTTACACCGACGCATGTGGTACTGGACTTGGAGCAGTGCTGATGCAGAAAGGTAAAGTTGTTGCGTATGCAAGTCGACAACTGAAGCCGCATGAAAGGAATTATCTGACTCATGATTTGGAGTTAGCGGCGATTGTATTTGCTCTGAAGATGTGGAGACATTATCTATTGGGAGTTCGATTCGAGTTGTTTACAGATCATAAGTCGTTGAAGTATCTTTTCTCCCAAAAGGATTTGAATCTTCGGCAGCAACGATGGCTAGAGTTTTTGGCATCATATGATTTTGGTATAGCCTATACTCCGAGAAAGGGTAACGTAGTGGCAGACGCGTTAAGTCGAAGACATGCAGGATTGGGAGCCATGTTTTCAGAATGGAAGAGTCTCGAGTATTTAGCTGGATTTGACTTCAGGCCCAGATGTGAATTGGAACCTGAGATGTTGGCAAACTTATCGATAAGACCGACTCTTGTGGAAAGGATTGGTGAGAGCCAAAAGCAAGACGATAAGCTTGTCAAGATTATCCGTGATTTGGAATCTGGATTGGACCCAAAAAAGGATAAAGGATTCGAGGTCGATCGAGAGGGTTGGCTTCGAAAGCAAGGACGACTAGTTGTTCCCGATGTAGATGAATTGAGGAATGAAGTGCTGAAGGAAATTCATCACTCGAAGTTGACAATTCATCCAGGTGGAAATAATATGTATCGGGATATGAAGAGAACCTATTACTGGGAAGGTATGAAGAAGGATATTGGAAATTTTATTTCCAAATGTATGAACTGCCAGTTGGTAAAAGCCGAACAAAAGAAGCCAAGTGGATTGCTTCAGCCATTAGAAGTTCCTACATGGAAGTGGGAGCAAATATCGATGGATTTTATCGATGGACTACCTAGAACAAGAACGGGAAATGAAGGGATTTGGGTCATCGTAGATCGTCTGACTAAGAGTGCAAGATTCATTCCTGTTCGATCGACTAGGACTGCATCAAAGTTGGCTGAGTTGTATGTTAAGTGGATAGTCCGATTCCATGGTATTCCGAAGAGTATAGTGAGCGATTGAGACCCATTGTTCACTAGTGGATTTTGGAAGAGCTTTCAGGAAGTTTTGGGAACCGAGTTGTGTTTGAGTACAGCTTATCAACCTCAAACAGATGGTCAGACTGAGAGAGTCAATCGAGTTTTGGAAGATCTCCTTAGAGCTTGTGTTTAAGATTTCGGAGGATCATGGGAAGATCACCTTCATTTGGTAGAATTTTCGTATAATAACAGTTACCAGTCAAGCATTGGTATGGCACCGTATGAAGCATTGTATGGAAGACCGTGTAACTCCCCGACATGTTGGTTAGAAACAGGAGAAAAGCTGATACTTGGGCCAGAAATGATTCGACAGACTTCGGATTTCATAGAGATCATTCAGCAACGAATGAAGGCAGCCCAAGACCGTCAGAAAAGTTATGCCGATAAGCGTCGTAAGGATTTGGAATTCGACGTAGGTGATGTGGTTTTTGTGAAGATTTCTCCACTGAAGAATGTTATTCGATTCGGGAAGAAAGGAAAATTGACTCTGAGATTTGTCGGACCATTCTCGATCATCGAGCGAATTGGAAAGCTCGCCTACAGATTGGAGTTTCCAGAAAAGATGGCGGGTGTGCACAATGTTTTTCATGTATCGTACCTACGGAAGTATGTGCACGACTCAAATACAGTGGTTTCTGCTGATAGCTGTGAAGATTTCAAAGTTGATCCAGTCGATAGGAGACCTCGTAAACCGCTTCCTGTTGTGGAAACCGACACGAAACAGCTTAGGAGGAAGGTAGTTAGGTTGCTCAAGATACAATGGAGTGATGATGATAACGACTGTACATGGGAGGTGGAAGAGAGGATGAAGGCAGCTCATCCTGAACTCTTCAAGGTATGGCCCTAAGGTGTCGTGTCATCTAACGACATTGTAACTTGTTCTAGTTTTAGAATTCTGCATGCTAAGCTAGAACTGGATGCGTGGTTTGTTGATTGCTATGGATGGTAGGCATGCAGAATAGTCTTTGATTGCTCTGTTTGTTTGGAATTTCGGGGGCGAAATTCCTAAGGGGGAGAGAATGTAACGACCCGTATTCTTACGGATCAAAACATTCTAAAACAGTTGTCATTAGGTCGCAATGTTGATAAGTCGTCCAGAGTCTAAGTCGTGGACGAGATAAGGCTTAGGTCGTATAGTAGTTAGGTCGGAGTAGACGACTTAAGGAAGTGGAGCGACCTAAGGAAGTTGGCGACCTAAGGATTATGGGATAAGTCGTGTAGAAGTTAGGTCATGTGGTGGCTTAGGTCAAGTGAATGACTTAAGAGTTAACGACCTAGTAGTTAGCGTATTGGTTTAGGTCGTACTAGTCTAGGTCGTATGCTAGTTTGGGACGACCTATAGGATTTGACCGACCTAAGGAATAGGCGACTTAAGGAAGACGGCGACCTAAGAGTTAGCGGTATAAGAAACTGGGCGAGTTAGCGACTTAAGGAGAATAGGTCGGCAACGACCTAAGGAAGGAGCAGTTAGGTCGTCCAGACGACTTAGGGGTTAGGTCGTAAGACCCTGTGTGTAGTTGAGTCTATGTCGTGTTAGTTAGGTCGCTAGACGACCTAAGAATGTTAGGTCGTGAGTTGTTAGGTCGCGTGTGTTGTTAGGTCGTGACTTCTGTTAAGTTGATAGGTCGGCATCTCAGTTAGGTAGTGTAGCATTAAGTCGCTAAGCCGCATATGTGTGTAAGTCATAGGTCGTGACATTATTAGGTCGTGACATTGTTAGGTCGTGGCCTCTGTTAAGTCGCTAGGTCGGCACTGTTGTTAAGCCGCTTGAGTGTGTTAGGTCGTAGGTCGCGCGCATATGTTAGGTCGCATATGTCGTAGGTCGCGCACATGTGTTAGGTCGTAGTGTTTTAAGGTCGTAGGTCGTGGACAGTTAGGTCGTGGACGACCTAAGGGGGGTGGACGACCTAAGGAAATCAGCCTATAAATAGGCGGGTTCTTCTTCATTTTTGGGATCCGGATTTCGAAGCGACGAAGTGCTGCTATTTTGAGAGCTCGAGTTCTACACTTCTTCACTTCTTTTCTCCACTTTAATCTTGTGCTTCCTTCCATCCAAATCGAAGATCGAATCGAAGATCCAAGAGCTTAAATTGAAGATCTACATCCATCGAAGAGAGATTTCATCGTTTGAAGTGGGATTTTGATAGATCGAGTTAGATTCTTCGCTGTCCAGATCTGAAGTGTGTTGCTTTTGAGGTGTTTAGGTGATTTGGTGAGTGGTGATTATCTCTCACACGGATCCAAAGGAGTATATCGGATCGTTGGCTTGATTTTGTGTTAAAGTAGTGATTTCTATGCATTTCCGTATAGATCCATTGTTCATGATGATTTTGACATCCATTTTACTATAAGTTAACCTATGTAAGTTCATTCATCAAGTTGTAGAGATATTGCCCATGTTTTCATACTTGTTAGATTTGGACACTTTATTTACAAGATTTCCATTATTGTCATAATTGTTTATTAGATCATATTTGAATGTTTGATTACTTGGATTAATGATTGACTTGGTTGATTGTTATGAATTAGTTGATTGATGATTTGATTTAGACAAGATGGTCGAAGATGATTCAAAAGCTAAGTGAAAGGCTCTTGAATTGGGAAAGCTGCTCGTGGCATATATAGCGGATGATGAAGCTCATATGGATAGATTTGATGATGATGATGTTGAGATAAGGCTTTAATTGGATGTGATGAAGCGAGGCATTATATGAGATAGTCTTGGTCTAATCCAGACGGGATCATTCCAAGCATGTTGATAACTCGGTGAAATGGTTCGAGTTTGAGGATAATGGCTTGCTCGAGAGGCGCTTGAGCTAGTATGGAATTAGTCGTCGAGGAGGATGACTAGAAGGTTGAGATGTCATCGTTGTTGAAGGTTCTAGCATGCTCAAAGCAAGAGTACGCTGGGCAGATTCGATAGTCCCAAAAGGCTACTGATTGGTAGTCGAGTACTCTGGGAAGATTCGATAGTCCTAGGCACGGGCTGCGACGACGTGTGGAGTTATGTCTAGAACCGGGGTTTCCATTAGCCCTTGACGGACGGTTGAAAGAATGTGCCGGTCATTCAATTAACGGTGATATCGAAGCAATGATAACAGTGATAGCCAAAGTCATGGATGTTTGGTTGTATTGTCATTCGGTCTCAAGAGCGGTATTTTCTGGGTGCTTATTTGATCTTGGTTTAGGCCTTGGGGGTTTGTACTTGGAAAACATCGCCCTTGACTCAAGTGATAATTACTTTACCTTAATTGTTTGCTTTGCTATGTTTGCTTCTGCTTAGTGTGTGTCTGGGGGCTATCACTGTAGAAAGAGGTGGAGTGGGAGGGTTGGATTCCTATTCCTTTTCCTTTGTGCTCTTTTGGTATGTTGTTAGTTTATTTACCGCTCACTAAGACTGTTGTCTGACTCAAGGCTTTATGTTTTTAACTCTTATTGCCTTGGGCTGTTCGTCCATTTTGGGACGGGCAGACTAGGCAGCAGGTGACAGGTGTTGTTCTTGCTTCTAACAATGCTGATGACGAAGACAAGCTGGAGGCTTGCATATTATTTTCTTACTATATGTACTGGATGTTCCGCTGCTTGTATAATTCTCTGAGTGATATGTAGTGAGGCTTGATGTATTGACTATTCAGATGTTTGTATTCAACTATTATGAAGTTTTATATGATGACATTCTATTCTGTGAAGCTTCACTATATATATACTCTATTATATTTTATCCATGCGCTGTGAGTTATACGATAGATTCTGTTGTTTTAATTTACCCTGACAATCGTCCATGGCTGCCTGGCACACTTTACAGCGCACTATCTCTAGGTTCAGTGCAGGGGTCATGGGCGGTCGTCATAGATCCAATTCAAGCATTTCGAAGCGAAACATCTCAAAGATGATGGAATTTGAAGACGAGGCTCTTTGAAGTGCAAGAGCTGCTTGCTACTAATCTTGAGAGTGATTCCAAAATGGATGTAGTAGAAGTAGTGCCTTCGGTTTGTTCATCTCCTGAACGATTTGTATGGATGAATGCTGACATTATGTCGTTGATTGGAAGGTAATGTAGCATTCTAAGTAGGAAGTGCTATATAAAGGTAAAGCGTAGCCTCAAGCCTCATCAATCGGGAAATGATAAAAATCGGGCATGCGGTTGGGCCATGTGGGTCACTCCCATTAGGGTATGGTCATCCCAAATCTTGATCGATTACTATCTACTCATGTATTTTTCAGGCCCCAAGTGGGTTGATCATATTTGGTACTACTAGTCAAGTGGTAGGCCAGTCCTGTGTGTCAAGGGTACAAGATGTTCTTATCACATCCCGATATATTTTATCTATAGATGTACCATTGGAAGATAGCTCCTTACCTTGTCATGACATGGAATCCATTCGCCAATACGAGCTTTATGGATTTAGTTGTGCCCAACTATGCTGAAATGTGAGATGCAAGCATTTTAGCTATATTAATATTTTACTTTGACTCCTAGATACTATTATAATATCAATGGATTTTCTATAGAAAATGTTTTAGTTATTGTAAGTTAAAAAACTCATCGGTGTTTATGTGCGGCGTAGTCTTATGAGATACCTTCATTTGAAATGTTTTTGGTAAATATTAAATTCCATTTGAGGTGTGTTTTTCCGACGCTAGTTTACCAGACAGATTCGGGCATTCTTTCTTATCAATGCTCGGGTCAGACCGAGCATATTCACAGATTGCTTTGGATGCATTGGAGCTTTGGAGACGAACTAGAGGTCCAAGAGTATCTACGTATTTCTTTGGGTTCCGTTGTGTTGTCTGTTGGTTGTATTTATTAGCAATTGTAAGGATGTCGGACTTAAATAGGTTAGTGTACTTTGATTGGTGTATGTATATTACTTTTTTTTCTTTGTGTAAAGACTTGTTGTATATTATAGATTATTCGTTTCACTGTGAGATTTTGTGTTGTTTAGTTTTCTTCTTTCTTCATTCTTCTTTTCCTCTAATAATCGTATTTTCCAGCATTCGATTGCTCGACACGCAATACGGTGGACGTATTAGTGTCAATTTTGGATGGTCGAAAATCACAGTTTGTTACACCTCATCGAATTTGAAAAGGTGACCAACATGAAATTTATTCCTTAATCAATTCTCTATGATATAGAAAAAAAGAATCGCTCAATTTGGAGTTTTTTTGGAAGTTATGGTTGAATGAAGTGGAGGTGTTTTGTAAAAACAGCGATAAAAGTGATGTGGATAAAAATGAGATTTTAACATGCTTACTCTCCAAATTTGAAAAAATGATAAACACGAATGTTCTTTCTTAATCAATTCTCTATTGTTTAAATAAAAGAATCACATGATTTGGAGTTTTTTTGAGGAAGTTATGGCTTTGGTGAGTACGGCCTTGACAAATTTGTGGAGTATGAACTTCAAGTTTTGTTCTTTTGGTGGTAGGTTGTTAGCTAAGATGTTGGAGGTTTGTTCTATTCATTTAATGCTAAAAGAAGATGTTTTTACTAACTTGAAGTTGGTTTAAGAAGGTGGAGGAAATGGAGTTAAAGAAGAAGATGAAAACAAATGAAAACCAAAATGAAAAAGAGAAGGTGAAGTTACTTTTATGAACAAATGGAAATAGCAAATTACTAACCTACCCTTCCCTAAACAAAATTAAATACCCTCCATCACATTTTTGATAACACGCACTTTTCCCTTCTAATGTCACACTAAGCCGTCGCTTCACTCTTTTCAATGTCCTTTAAGTAATAATACTCGTACTTTTCCTTTCTTAAAGTGGAAGAAAAGTGTGCTTGCTTATTTAAATTCTTAAGTACATTTTAATTAGTCTTCTTATCAAACCATTTTAATTAGTAAGTTGTCTTGTTATTTGCATATATGTGTATACTAGTGTACACAACAAATGAAAAGTCGAAAATCCGAAAAATGATTTTCGGTCACATTTTAAATTTTTCAACGAACTATTTATTTTTGTAAACAAACTTTCAAAACAAGTTTACTATCATTACCTATTAATTAAAAGAGGGTTATTTGACCATTAATAACCATGAATTTAATATTTATTATTAAATAAATATTCACAAATCGAGGTGGAGCCTTGGCGTAATGGTTAGGTCACCCGCATGGTGATCTGGGCGCCCAAGTTCGAGTTCGAAAACATCCTCTTCGCAATGCGAAGGAAAGGCCGCGTACATTATTGACCTCCACGAGCCCGCTTTCGTGCAGGGCTCATGCACTGGGTCCCACCTTTTTAATTAAATATTCACAAATCAAAGTGGTAAAATTTCGGGCCATTACTTTCTTCCCCCTTAAAAGAATTTCGACCCCGAAATTTCATCAAAAACAAACAATCAAGAAAACAAGCCATATGAATTCTTAGTATTTCCCAAAATGTTAATTATCAAACAAACTTAGATTTTGCCCATATTTAAAACCTTCTCATCGCACAAGGATGATAAATAATCCATTGAGCATACCTCATGCTCCATAGCCATAGGTTATTGCTCAATTGATTAATCACACTACCTCGTGACAATTCGAAGAGTCATCTACCTAACTCCCCATGACCATAAAATATTAAGGACGAATATACTTAAACATGTACGATGTATATAGATCATCCGTACATAATATCATATTCGATCGCTTACTCGAATACATAAGATTTTCTTCCAAACTAGTATCGCTCACCTGACTTTATTAGTGTGGACTTCGATCAGGCTCCTTGATTAGGAACATCTTTTTTCCTTCTATAGCCATACACTATAATAGAAAACCTTGGTACTATATCAAGAACTCTCACCAAGTGTTCGCCATCAAGAATCGAGGGATAAATCCATATCGGACCGGTGAGAATCAACTCAAAGTTATGTACTCAAATCTTGAATCAAGAACCGTGCAAAGAAATGATCTACGTACAACTTACATACTTATTATTATTGGTTCTTACTTATACCAATTCTTTTTACTTCTAAAAATCTATTTATGAAAACATTTCATAAAAATAAAACTTAGATGTTAAAGCAAAAGACCCGGTTTCAATAAAACAAAGTTTATTAAAACCTTCTTATTAAATTTAACCCATTTAAAGCTACATCTTTCCATACATTCTTTTATCAAAATGACTTTTTTAATCTCTTTTCTTTTAAGGAAACTTAAGAACTAAATACCTGTTTTTTATTTCAAAATCTTTTTGAAATAATACTATATATGTTAGTCCATAGAAAAAATATATATAGACCAAGTAACACCAAAATAATACTAAGGAACTGGGTCCTACCAAATAGTATCATACAACCCCTTTACTAAGAAGGGTAATATTTTGGACAAGTGCTTACCATTCGAACACATATCTTGCCTATTTTTAATCATTTTTGAGCCACTCAAACTAGTTAAAATAAAAATACCGCTACTTTTTTGATTCCCTTTTTGAAACAATCTTTTATATATTTCTTATATATATAATAGATTTAGTATTTTATTTAATAAAACTTGCTTTAGGTTCATTCGGATTCGAACTTGTTTCGATCGCACAATGACAAAGGGAATAATTTACTACGTGCTTTACAACGTTCGCATAGGCAAACATCTGATCATCACTTTGAAGATTATTTTGATTACACAAAACTAATCGAGACATTTTTCCCAAGCTTTCCAAAGAAAATAAACTTTACTTAAAAATTCTATTTGAAATATTTATACTTATAAATACTTTCAAGTAGTACTATTGATTCTCTTTTCCAAAAATCATTTGAAACCTTTTCCAAAGATATCGGGATTTAATCCTCAAAAATCCTCTTTATTTTGAGAACTTATTTTATATTCCAAATTATATAAAATAACCTTTGTACAATAACTTCCCTTGTTAGTAATCCTTTTAACAAAGTAAACTTGTTAAACCTACATTATTTACGAGCGCCTTATAGTTAAATCATGAAACTGAATTCATAAGGTGTTTGTATTTAATTTAACCAAACAAAAATGCTTATAAACTGGCCAAGCATAAATAATCAAGTCAACAAATGATAATGAATAAATATCATCATAACAAACGATCAAAACAGATATAACTATATCAATTTTTTGAAAAGTGTTCTTCTGTATATAGAATATAATCCTATGTAAAATTATTTCATTCACCCATTTCAAAACAATAAAAACAATTTTATAGCACCACCAAATACGCGCTCTCATATAACTCTTAACGCATTCTAGGATGTCACTTACCCTATCTCCAATGAGTTTACCCTACCAGGGCCAAGGTTCTCGCTTAACCTTCAGCTCATATACCAAATGTGATGCCCCATCTTTTCGACCCTTAAAAGTCGGTATATCTACGGTATTCACATGCCGAACATTCGAGTGCCGGAAAGACAAATTGTTGGGGTGAATGAAAAAAAAAGAACAGAATCTCACAACATGATGAGTGATATATAGTATGCCAATGCTCTTTACAAAAAAACTTTAATATTTACACAACAATCGTAGTAACTAACCTATCATTAGCCTAGACAGCTATAACAGCCTGTCCATAAAAATGTTAATAAATATGAACAAGTAATGCAGTAGAAAAATAAAAGTACGGGAATACTTCTTGGGAGCATCCAACACGTCTCTTGAAACTCCAAAGCGTCCAAAGCTAACTCTGGAAAAACACTCGGTCTGACCCAAATATTATAAGAAAATAACACTCGGATCAGTCTGGTAAACCAGTGTGAGAGACTCAAGTCATATAGATTGTTATATTTATAAAACCCTTTCAAAAATAAAAGTATCTCGTAAGACCACACTGCATATAAACACGGACTAGTTTTTACCTTACGATAACCAAACATTTCAAATAGAAAATCTAGTGATATTATAATAATGTCTAGGGCCCAAAATAAATATGTAACATAATTGGAATGCTTGCATCTCATGTTCCAACATATTTAGGCACAACTAAGTCCGTAAGGCACTTATTAGTGAATGGATTCCATACAATGACAAGGCACCGAGGTACCACCTATCAAAGTACATCTCTAGAAAATGTGTCAAGGTCGAAAAACTTTCGACCCTGTGAGTCAGGACCGGCCTACCCCATTCTAGGTAGTACCAAATATATCATCACTCTAGTTGCTTTAAAACTTTTTCTTGAGAGCACTCATGCACATACCAAATCCATAAATAGTGATCTAGAAGGATGATGTCATACTTTAATGGGTGCAACCAACATAACCATGAAGTGTATCCCCTACTTTAGTCATCACCGGGTATAAGGCTCGAGGGTACATTTTATGTGATGCCCCACCTCTACACTCACACTAGCCAAGGACACTACGGGGTAATGTCGTCGACTAGCATGAAGAATAAGGCTGTTGATGAGCGACCATCTGTGTAATTGCTTTGTGCAAGTACCGATATGTCAGATAATATAACTTACATTTCATTTCAAGAGGAAATCCAACATATCAAATACAAACTCAAAGCTACCACACAGTGGCTATGCGGGCTTCGGAAACAAATATAGAAATAAACATAACACAAATCAGTGACAGATATTCATATCACAAAGGCAGAAACAGATATGAATATAACACATATAAGTGTACATCAAAGTAGTGGTCATACAAGTTCCACTACATCACAAAAGAATAGGTACAAGTGCTAGACAAAAGAATAAGTATACATCAAGAAGTCTCTAACTCAAATGTAGAAAAGCAAAAACTACTAATTTAAAGTAGTTAGCCAAAAATCAGATGATGGTCCTAGATAAGAAGTCAAGCAGAAGCACCTGAAATACCTCGGTCTGACCCGAGTATTATTTAGGAAGAAAATAATAAATGGATCAGTCTAGCTATAAATATCATATAAAATGAGATAGGATAAGAGATATAACAAAAACGTATGATAACAAAAATGCCATACTATGACAAGTATGCATAAGGTAACAACAAAAATCATACAATATCTCAAATATTCTCAAACACTAAAAAGAATGTCATATTCTTTAAATTATTCACCAAAACAAAAATATTGACAAAACCTATCAATGCAAATCGCAAAAATCGGTGAAATACAAATTCTAGAAATCATCTACTAGAAATCCAGAAATCACAAAAAGGGGAAGGCCTATCACAAACGGGAGCATGAAAACTCCCCAACACGTGTGTCACAAATAGAACGCTATTCCATGGTCGCTAACCATCAAGTTTGAGCTGAAACTCCACAAACGGCCCGAAGACCATGGGTTGCTATCCCACCAATTTGAGTCAAAGCTCCATAAACGGGCCAAAGACCATGGGTTGCTACCCCACCAATTTGAGCCGAAGCTCCACAAACGGGGTTTTTTTAGTCCCCCACACCAACAAATAGACATCGCACATCGCTATTCTAAATCACAAAATGATCATCAATGATCGACAAGTATAAATTACACTAAGCTAGTAAATAAATGAGTTAGGCTTCATGTCCCATAACCACTAGCCTAACTTAAATATTTACGAACAAATTGTAGACTTCCACTAAAAAATAAGTGTAAAATTACAATAAGCTAGTAAATAAATGAGTTTAGCTTCATGTCCCATAACCACTAATTTAACTTAAATATTTACGAACAAATTGTAGATTTCCACTCGAAAATTGTCACAAGAGTTCAGTCGAACAAGTCAAAGAATTAACCGACGAAGTAAACGCAAGCGTTTCATACCACTTGTTTTGCTAAGCCATTTAATTAGATTTCTCAAAAGAATGAGGTAAAGGTTGGTATATACTAATCGATTGGAAGACAGTTTTAAAAACAAGCTTTGTATTAAAAATAACGTTGAAATCATTTTTGCGAAAGAGTTTGAGTATTTACTACTAGTATAGAAACCTTTGTATTTTTAAAAGTGAAAAATCACCGAAATGATTGTAGAAACAATCAATCACCAAAAATTCACGTTCGAAGATGTGAATCAAAACCATAGAAATCGATACCAAACCCATCAAATGGATATTCCCAAAAATCCAAAGAAAGAAGTCATCAAAGTCGATATTAAGTGATAACAACTAACCGGATCAACAAAAATCGATTAAAATTGGAAGTTCACTAAAAAATAGGCAAATAGGCAAAACTGAACAGTTCTAGACGTCTGGTTTAGAATCCAAATGTCTAGATTTGTTTTCTGGAAATTTTCAGAAAACCTCTCAGACGTCTAAATTTCAAGGCAGACGTCTGAGAACTAACCAGACGTCTGAACCTATATTTTAGACGTTTGGAATTAGTCTCTGCCATTTTTATTTTTTTCTGCCGTGTATATTTTTTATCCAGGCCTATAACCAGACGTCTGGACTTGATATCCAGACGTCTGGTCACCTGGCCTGGGAAACAGTTTGCCTAGGCCAAGATGGCCAAAACATTTCGGGAGCGATCGGACGAGCATCGACGACTAGGGATTTATGCCAAGCGACAACCCAGCCTTATAGGCTCTTCGATACACCCCAAATATCATGTCCAAACATCTATAGTAGGATTTTCATAAAATTGGACTTCATAAGCCAAAAATTGGAAAATTCACCAAATCAATTCAAATCAAAAGCCAATGAACATGAATAAATGTTAGGAATTCATACCTAACAACAATGAAAGATATAGGCGTAGATGTGAGTTAAAGAACTCACCTTTAAAACTCAAAGACAACGAATGAGAAGCTTTAAAACAAAGCAAGACCAATTCCTCTTCAATATACCTCTAGAGTCTTCAATCTATTATCAAAGGTGAAGTTTTTCCTAAGTTAGGTTATAGGAATTTCTGTAAATTGAAGAGAGATAGAGATGGAGAAGATGAAGAGGATGCTTACCTAAGCTTCTCCTTGATTTTGAACTTGAATTTGACTTTCCTAAACAAAACTAGGGTTTAGAAATTTCTATTTCCCATTCTTTCCCCTATTTTTCTTCTGAGCTAGAGTGTTAGGAAATGAGGAATGAAATGAATGAAGAGGAGTTGAGTAGAGTTAGGGTATTATGTTGGGTTAGTGGGCTGAAACCCAAATAGAAAAATAGCAAAATTCTACTCAACTCCAAACATATCGATGTTTATACTCAAAAAAGTTGTAAACGTCATTTTGGACTCAATGGATGTGGTCTCGAGTCCCAATTCGATTGTTTACAAAAAGTAACATTTCGGACTTTAATCCGATTAACGATGCTATATTTAAATAAAGCATTTAAATATACAATCGTAAAATATGCGGGTTGTTACAGACTCTCCTCCTTAAAGAAATTGCGTCCTCGCAATAATTAAGAGGAAAATAAAAAGTAACAACCATACGAAGGCATAACAACACAAAAGAAGAAATTTTGAAATGAGAAGTTCACCCTAAGGAGCATGAGAGAGTATGTCCGGATGTGTTCGCTCGATGAATTCTCTGGATTCCCAAGAGCAATCCTTAGGATTTTAGGACCATTGAACTTTCACAAGAGGAACATCTTTATTTCAAAGGCGTTTAACCTCCGTAGCAATGATACGAATAGGATGTTGCTCATAAGTCCAATTTGGTGAAACTTCAATTTCTTCAATTACACCGGGCTCAAGAATAGAATCGAAATCCCTAAGGCATTTTCGTAGTTGAGAGACGTGGAATACGTCATGAATAGCAGAAAACTGTGCCGGTAATAAAAGGCGATAAGCCACGAAACCAATGCGTTCGGTGATGGGAAATGAACCAATATATCGAGGTGCAAATTTTCTCGATCGACTGAAACGCACAACATTGGTGAAACACGAATGAACAACATATCTCCTACAAAAAATTCTAATTTCCTTCGTCGGTTATCGGCGTAGGATTTTTGTATACTTTGAGCTTCTTTCATCCTATGACGAATAATATCAATCTTTCCTGTGGCATCACGAATAAAATCTGGACCTAAAACCAGCTTCTCACCGGCTTCAAGCCAACACGAAGGAGATCGACATGGCCTCCCATAGAGTGCCTCAAAAGGTGCCATACCAATACTAGATTGGAAGCTATTATTATAAGAAAACTCAACAAGGGAAATATGATCTTCCCAACTTCCACCAAAATCAAGAACACATGCACGAAGGAGATCTTCAAGAGTTTGATTCACACGCTCTATTTGTCCATCAGACTGAGGATGATAAGCGGTGCTAAAATTAAGCTTCGTTCCCAAAGCTTTTTGAAGACCCTTCCAAAATCCACTAGTAAATAATGGATCACGATCGCTAACAATAGAAGTAGGAACTCTATGCAATTTAACAATTTCTTTAACATAGAGTTTGGCTAAAAGAGGTACGGTCCGATTGGACCGAACGAGAATAAAATGGGCGGATTTTGTAAGTCTATCGAAAATCACCCATAAACTGTCATGACCCGAACGAGAACAGGAAAGACCGTCAATAAAGTCCATGGAGACTTGATCCCACTTCCAAACGGGGATGTCCAACGTTGCAATAACCCACCGGGCCTTTGATGCTCGGCCTTTATGAGTTGGCAAGTCATGCAACGATTAATAAAGTTTGCAATATCAAATTTCATTCCATCCCAATAATAAAGTCGCTACTATTACCGGGATGAATGGTAAATTTAGAACGATGAGAATCTTCTAAAATGTCTTTTCGAAGATCACTAATATTTGGCACGATAAGTCTTCCAAATTTTCGAATACCTCCACGAGCATCAATATCAAAGTCTTTCAAACCTTCAATATCAATTTTATCCCTACAACTTTGGCTAAGAAGAACCAATTCGGGATCATGCTTTTGAGCTTCAAGAATGCGGTCTAAAAGAGAAGGAAGAGCCTCAAGTCTACACAAAACAAGAGATGAACATAAATTGGATTCACGATCTCGAATCTCACAAGAGGATAAAGTCTCGAGATCATTCCATTCAGATATCATCATTGAAACGACCGCTTGTTGCTTACGACAAGGGCGTCGGCAACTCGATTACCCTTTTCGGGAGTATAGTGAATATCAAGATCATAAGATGCAAGGAACTCGAGCCAACGTTGTTGACGCAAATTAAGTTCCTTTTGAGAAAATAAATACTTCAAAGATTTATGATCAGTATAGAGAACAAATTTCTCTCCCAAAAGATAATGACACCAAATTCTAAGAGCGAAAACAATAGCTGCGAGCTCTAAATCATGAGTGACATATCTAGTCTCGGCAGGCTTTAATTACCAAGAAGCATAAGCGATAACACGTTCCCTTTGCATGAGAACGGTGAAAGTGTGTAGGACCGTGTAATATGGATATATGATAATACAGAGTATAGAGATGATAGTAATAATGTAAATAGTGCGGAATATAAAAGCAGTATAGTAAAATGACACCAGATATTTTATACTAGTTTGGAGCACCGTCCTACGTCCAGTCCCAGACTCCCTTCTGGAATTTAACTAACAACAATACCCTCACTTAACCCGGAGGAACAGGTCTATACAACCCCTGAGCAGCCGAACAGGGACCTGAGCAGCAGAACAGGATTTTGCCTCAGCAACAGAAGAGGTCTTTACTTAACCCGAGCAGCAGAACGGATCAATAATAAATACAAATTAGTTTCTGACTTCTTGTGTTCTTAATAACACTAATGAGTCAATGATGTACAAAAACTTCCTATAATCTAATCCTCAAATTTGTGAATGTGAATAAGGATTGAAGGAAGAATAAGATAGCCTTATAGAACAAAATAATATTAGAGAGTAAGATCAGAAAGCAATAATTTAATTGATGATTTTGATGTAGAACTAACGTGTTTATATAGTTGTCTAAGAGATATAACCATTCATGAATAGTTCTCATCAAAAGAAGCATCTATTTAGAAGAAATATGGATAGTCATCAAAGGAGGTGTCTTTTCAGAAAAAAATGACTGTTGGTATACAGGAGTCGACTGGCCAAAATATACCAACCAACTGGTCGAAGAAGGAGTATGCACGTTTTATGTGCATGTTTGCATATATATGAACAAACTGCTGAACCAGTCGACTGGTTGAAATGCACCAGTCGACTGCTCTGGCTGTTTGTGCATATATATACATTTTTCAACTTATTTAAAATTTAGATGAAGTTGGATAATTGCTTGATGCTTGTGAGAGATTTTGAGGATAGATTTTAACAAACATAACTACTCTAAAAACACAATACACATGTACTAACACAATTTCACAATGTAGCCTTGAAATCTCCAAAGTGCTAGCATATCTCCTTCGGTCAGTAGTCGCATCTTCTTTGCTTTATCTTGTTAATTATTGTACGTTGTCATGAATCAAAATCCATGATGCAACATTCTCCCCCTTTTTGATTGATGACAACCTGTATAAGGAAAATATATATGTCGTAGCAAAAGAATATAAACTCCCCCTGAATTTATTATTCCTCCTGAATAAATGGCTATCGTTTTCCTGCAAATAAATGTTAGTCCACCTATGTCTCTCCCCCTTTGTCATCGACAAAAAGGAAAAATATAAGTACTGCATAACTAGGTAGCATATAAAAGATGAAATATGAACAGAACCAGGTAGCAGTAGTAGCAGTAGTCAAAGAGAGACTAATTATACAAGTGAATAATAAACAAAAAAATACCAAAAACCAACACTAGAGATAACCATGAATGATTAGTCGCAATCTGTTTGCTCATCGTCTCCTTCCTCTTCTTCTTCTTGAATTTCTTTCCCTTTGCTTTTGTGTTGTGGTTCAGAAGGAGGTCCGCCAATACTTGGAGAAGAACTAGTAGCTTCATCTGAAGTGCTCCATGTGAATTGAGGTGCAGGACGTTTTCCCGGATCTTGAGTAGCATGAGGACTTGATGAAGAGCATGAGATTGCGTCCCATAATTTGACAAAGAATGATTTTACCTTATCAAATTTCTTATCTATCTTAGCATCCATTCTTTTCAAACGAGCTTCTAGAAGGAATTGATTTCGAGCAACTATATCCATTGATTCTTTTGTTGAGAGAGTTGCAGAGGGAATGCGAACATCGCTTGGCCTTGAAGATTGAGAAGGAGCAGTTGGTGGTTGTTGAGGTTGTCTTGATTGTGCACGTGCAAGCCAATCTGCATAGGGCATAATGCGAAGAGTGGGAGGAGGCAACTTCATGAGCTTTATAGTCTTTGCATTAAGAATCCCGACGGTAGAAATTTCGGAATCTGGTTTCGGGATGTCACAATGTTTAAGTAAACGCATTATGTACTCAGCATAGAAAATACGTTTCATAGCACCTTGATTGAAGCTGAGTAACTCGTCTACTATGAGTTGAATCCAATTAATGTCTTTACCATCATATATAGCATACAAAGCACGAAAATTTTCTTGATAAACCTGATCAAAAGTGTCGGTTCGTTAAAGAATAGATCGCATCATTGCCCGATGAAGTAATCTGGCGATGGGACGAAGACCAATCGACTTTGTACCATCCGAATTATCTTCTATAAAATGGTGACTGACTTCATTTCGGGTATTGACAGCACAATCAACTTCTTTAAGATTAATCCCATCCGTTGGTGTGTCTAGAATATGACCAATACGATCAATTGGGAGAAACACCTTCTTGCCACATACTAAGCTCCAAATGCAATTATCTCGGTTACCTCTTGGATCTTGGTGACCCAAATTCAAGTTAGCCAAAAAAAGTTTAACCATGATATGATTTATTGGAAGCTTTTTCTTTTCATAGTCAAGTAGAGATTCTAATTTGCCCTGCCTAGCAATGTTGAGAAGACTGTAGGCTGAGAAATCGGGGAAAACAACAAAGGAGCTCTCTAGAATTGGAACATTTTTGAATTTCCTCCATCATTGTATGGCAGTAGCATCGTACAACCACTGAGCAATGTATGTATCAATGGGATCTTGAGTGGAAGAAGATGAGGTTTTTGATTTTTTGGTTTTGGGAGGTGCCATTGTAGTGCAATTTGAAGATAGTTGAAGGGGTGGTAGGGTTATGAAATTTTGAAAAAGAAGAAGAATGAATCGGTTATAAAGAGATGCAGATCAAGTGGCAAAAAGCTATTGGGTGGTAGGGTGAAAATTTGGGTCGGATTGTAGAAAATTTTAACCACGATGTCCCAGCAGTCGACTGGTGAGTGATATCCAGTCGGTTGTTTAAGCAAACCTGAGAAGATGCTTAGGTAAACCAGTCGACTGGTGTAACTTAGTCGACTGGATAAGGAAAATAGAGAGCAAACAATGTTAAAGCAGTCGACTGGTTGAACATGGGCAGTCGACACCTGAAGAAAAAAAATTGTGCAGAGATTTTGTGACTTGTAAAATTCCATATATCTAAATTGTATAAATATATATATAAAATAGGAGATTTTCATACATAATAACAGTATGTCCAACACTTATTTCATCTTTGGTTGAGATTTTTTATCATTAGGAAAACTATATATTATTTGAAACAAAGAATTATAATGAAACAAAATATATAAAACATAACTTAACATAGTAAGAAATCATTTGGGAAATTTCTTTGGAGTCTTTCTTGGAGACTTCTTTGGGGTTGTCTTTGGTGTGGTTTCCTCTCCTGGTTTTATTTTGGTATTCTCAATATATGGTTGGAGAGGAGACCAAATGTTATTCCGAGACGTATAATTTGGAGAGACTGGAGGAGGTTGAGGACTCGGCTCCCATGGATTATAATGAGAGGAAGACGGTTGAGAAGTATGAGGATGAAAAGATGTTGGTTGATGTACGTTAGATGTAGAACAACCACAAATTTTCGATCCGATATCCGCAAGAAACTGAAGACGTCTTGAATTTGTTTTCTGCTCGTAATACATTTCACAGTTAAGTTCAACTATTTCCCGTTGATAGTGATGTATATCATCTATCTTTTGTTTAGTATTCAGGGAACCGAAGAACAAAAACCGCCTAGACTTCTTCTTTTCCGGAGAATATCCGGTACGGTTTCTAGGAGTTGGAGTGGGTAAATGAGAATCAGAGGAATCATATGTAGAAGATGGTGTTGAAAAATCTTCGCATGATGGTTCATCAGAAGAGTTGTGGTTAGAAGCCATAAGAATGATAATAGTTTCCAAGACGAATTCTAGAGTCATTGTTTTGGAATAAGTGAAAGAAGGCTGTAATTTGTTTGCAAAAGAGAGAATGTGAGGATAATATACAACTAGAGAGTATATATATAGGGGAAAACTTTAGAAAGTATAGATGGTTAGAAAAGTTTAAATGTTTTGTACCAGAAGAAAAAGAGTGATAGGGAGAAAACAAAGGAAACAGGTAGTTAAAAAATAACTGAAAGATGTATATAAATAATTTTAAAATTAAATATCTTTAAGAGAGACGATACCAAGTTCTCGTCTAAATTTAATAAAAGAATTTTCATTTAAAGGTTTAGTAAAAATATCAGCCAATTGATTTTCTATAGGAACAAAATCTAAATCTATTAAATTCTTTTCAATACAATCACGAAGAAAATGGTGACGAATGTCAATATGTTTTGTTCGTGAATGATTAATTGGGTTTTTGGATAAATTTATAGCACTAGAGTTATCACAATATATTGTTGATTTAGATAGGTCGAAACCAAAATCTTTAAGTGTTTGTTGCATATATATGACTTGAGCACATGCTAAAGCTGCAGATATGTATTCTGCTTCACAAGTAGATAGTGAAACACAATTTTGTTTCTTACTAAACCAAGATACAAGAGACCGTCCAATAAAATGGCAAGTCCCACTTGTTCTTTTTCTATCCGTTCGACTTCCTCCAAAATCAGCATCGCTATAGGACACTAATTCGAAAGGACATTCTTTAGGATAAAAGAGTCCAAAGTTCTTGGTTTTACTAAGATACCGTAAAATTCGTTTCACTGCTCTCATATGTGATTCTTTAGGATCTGCTTGAAATCGTGCACATAAACAAACACTCATCATTATATCTAGTCTACTAGCAGTTAAATAAAGTAATGATCCAATCATGCTTCGATATAATTTTTGGTCAACACTTTTGCCATTCTCATCTTTTTCTAGATGTATTGTTGTACTCATAGGAGTTGGTTTGGCAAAAGTATTTTCCATACCAAAACGTTTGATTAAATTATTACAATATTTTTCTTGATTTAAAAAAATACCATTGTCAAGTTGTTTAATTTGTAAACCAAGAAAATAATTTAATTCACCCATATGGGACATTTCAAATTCTTTGGTCATTATGTTTGAAAATTCTTTACATAGTTTTTCATTAGTAGACCCGAAAATAATGTCATCAACATATATTTGAATAACTAAAATATCCTTTTTATTTCTTTTGATAAAAAGAGTTTGATCAACCTTCCCAATTTCAAAACCAGAATTTATAAGATAACTTTTGAGACGATCATACCAGGCACGAGGTGCTTGTTTAAGACCGTATAAGGCTTTCTTTAACTTATAAACATGGTCTCGAAATTGTTCATGTATAAATAGAGGAGGTTGTTCAACATAAACATTTTCTTTTAGAAAACCATTTAAAAATGCACTTTTAACATCCATTTGATAAAGTTTAAAATTATGAAAGCATGCATAGGCGAATAAGATACGTATTGCTTCTAATCTAGCGACCGGAGCAAACGTTTCTTCATAGTCAATTCCCTCTTCTTGATTATATCCCTGTGCAACTAATCTAGCTTTATTTCTAGTGATATTTCCAAGTTCATCAGCTTTATTTTTGAAGACCCATTTTGTACCAATGACTGATTGATCACTAGGCCTTGGAACTAAATCCCAAACGTTATTTCTTTCGAATTGGTTTAGTTCTTCTTGCATAGCGATAATCCAATAATCATCAGTAGAGGCTTCTTTAATATTTTTAGGTTCAATTGAAGAGAGAAAAGCTACGTGACCCATTTGATTTAATTGACTTCTTGTTCTTACATTTGAATTAATTTCTCCAATCACATTTTGAACAGGATGATCCCGTAAAATTCGAGGTGGAGATCTTATTTCTATTTGAACAGGATTATCAATTTGATTTTCATTATGAACAATGTTTTCAAAATTCTCAAAATTTGTAGTTTCAGTATTTCTGATATTTTCAGAAAATTTATCATCATCTTTTATACTTGGTTTAGTAATAAAATTTTCATCAAAAGTTACATGTAATGTTCCTTCAATAATTTTTGATCTTTTATTAAAAATTCGATATGCTTTGCTTCAATCTGAATATCCAATAAAGATTCCTTCATGAGATTTTGGATCAAATTTGCCAAGCTGGTCTTTAGTATTTAAGATAAAACATTTGGAACCAAAAACTTTAAAATAAGAAATATTTGGTTTTCTGCCATAGAACAATTCATAAGAAGTATTCTTGGTTAGTGGTCTAATAGAAACACGATTCAATACATAACAGGCTGTTGCAACTGCTTCTGCCCAGAAATGTTTTGGTAGCGTACTTCCATTTAACAAAGTTCTTGCACATTCTTGTAAAGTTCAATTTTTCCGTTCTACTACTCCATTTTGTTGAGGATTCGAGGAAAAGAAAAATTATGGATTATTCCTTTCTTTTTACAAAAATGTTCAAAAGCTTCGTTTTCAAACTCACCACCATGATCACTTCTAATATTATTATTTTTTATATCCTTGAAATTTTGTATTCTTTTGACAAAAGTTTTGAAATGCTCAAAAGTATCACTTTTGTTTTTCATAGTCCAAGTATATCTAGAAAAATCATCAACAATTACAAACACATACTTATTATGATTTATGGATTGTACTTGAGTTGAGTTGGTCCAAATAAATCCATGTGTAGTAATTCTAGTGGTTGTACTGTTGAAATAACCTTTTTAGATTTAAAAGATGACTTAGTTAATTTTCCTAATTGACATGCATCACAAATATCATTTACTTTAAAATTCATTTTAGGTAAACCTTTTACTAAATCATTTTTAGAAAGTTTATTTATAGCTTTGAAATTAATATGACAGAAACGTTTGTGCCATAACCAAGGATCATTTTCTTTGGCTATTAAACACATATCTGAATTATGATTTATTTTCATATTAAGAACATAAATATTTCTATCTCTATTACCTTCAAAAATAAGATGTTCATTTTGATCAAAAATACTACATTTATTTTCTGAAAATGTGATTTTGAATCCTTTGTCACATAATTGGCTAATGCTTAAAAGATTATGATTCAAATTTTTAACTAATAAAACATTTGAAATAAGAGGTAAATTAGATGTACCATTGTTGCTCACATTGCCTTTGCCGATGATAAAACCTTTGGAATTGTCTCCAAAAGTGACAGAGCCTCCTTCTGAGTAAGTAATATTTGATAGCATATTTTTGTCTCCTGTCATGTGTTTTGAGCAACCACTTTCTAATATCCATTTTCCTCTCTTTTTGAGTGGGACCTGCAAAAAATAAGAAAATAACATTGGTACCCACTTTTCTTATAGGGTCCTAAGAGTTAGGTCTTAGGAAGCAAACCCAAGAGGGTTCAGTATTCCCTTTAATAATATAATTTTCATTTTTGTATACAGATTCAAAAAAGGAGTTTATATATTTCTTCCTAATCAAACTGTTGTTTGTTTTAGGAATCCATATTTTTATAGTTTTTGAACTGGTCCTTTTTGAATTATCTTTTGTGATCTTACTTTTAGAATCTTTTCTCCATTTATTTTCTATTTTATGTGGAGCTATTGATTTCTTAACATATCCTTGACCTCTTTTATTTGAAACGGATTGAGAATTTTCAATAATTTTAGACAAATTTTCTCTTCCTTTATTGAAGTTAGAGACATTTTTAGTAATATCTTCTAACTTACTTTTAAGACCAATATTGTCTAATTCAATCATTTTAACTTTAGTTTTTAACTCGTGATTTTCAAGAACTAAAGTATCATTCTTTTCCTTTTGAGTTTCAATTTTTTGACTTAATAAGGTAAGTTGAGAATTAACATTAGAGAATGATTTTTGAAGATTTTCAAGTTCTTCCTCTAGTATTTCTTCTCATCTTTAAGCATATCCTTTTCGAATTCTGCTTTATTTTGATTTTCACGAGTTTCCTTATACTTTCTTTTGAGATTTTTAAGAGTGTCTAAGAGTTCTGAATTAATCTCAATTAAATCATCAAAAGTAAAATCACTAACCTCATTATCTGTAGCCATAAAACATACATTAGCTTGTTCAGTGTCATTGTCGCTTTCACTTTCAAATGGTGAAGAGGAATCTGAATCATCCCATGTTACTGAGAAAGCTTTCCTTTTGTAATTGTCCTTCTTGCTCTTGTTTTTGTAGGTTTTCTTCTGTTCTGGACAATCTTTTTGAATATGACCTTTCTTATGACAATTATAGCATTCTAGAGCAAAGTTTGATGGTTTGTTGGATCCGTTATTGAAAATTCTTTTTCCATTATTTTTGTTAATTTTTCAAAATTTCAAAAACTTTTTGAAATTTTTGGCAATGAATGCAAGATCTTCATCATCAGAACCTTCTTCTTCTTGTGCATGAAAAGCTATATTCTTTTTATCTTGTGCCTGTACTCTCTTTGCCTACAAATTTACTTCATAAGACATTAGATTTCCTATTAACTCTTCTGGTTTCATGGTAGAGAGATCATTAGCTTCTTCGATAGCTAATACTTTTCTTTCCCACTCATCCATTAAAGAGTTAAGGATTTTCAAAATAATATCAAAAAATCAGTATATTTTTCTCCTAGTCCTAATAGTGAATGGTAAATATCTTGAAATCTAGAATACATGTCATTAATTGATTCATCTTGCTTCATCCTAAAGTTTTGAAATTGATTTTTGAGCATAGAGATCTTACTTTGTTTAACCTTATTAGTTCCTTCATGTGTGATCTTAAGTGTACACCATATTTCATACGCAAATTCACACATACTAATACGATTAAACTCGTTTTTCTCTAAAGCACAAAATAACATATTCATTGCTTTAGCATTGGCAGTTGCATCTAATTTTTGTGTATTAGTCCATGTAGAGTATTCTCCAGTAGGAGGAGTGTATACTTTTTGTGAAATATTCCATGATTCAAAACTATTAGATTGCATATAGATTCTCATACGTGTAGCCCAGTAATTGTAGTTCATGCCATTGAAGAATGGATGTCGTGCTGTAGATTGACCTTCAGTAAAACTAGTGTTAGTGACAGTGCTAGTGTTACTTTCCATATTAGTAAAGTATCAAATAACTGTGTAACGGTTATAGGATGCCAAGCTCTGATACCAAATGAAAGTGTGTAGGACCGTGTAATATGGATATATGATAATACAGAGTATAGAGATGATAGTAATACTGTAAATAGTGCGGAATATAAAAGCAGTATAGTAAAAGGACACCAGATATTTTATACTGGTTCGGAGTACCGTCCTACGTCCAGTCCCAGACTCCCTTCTGGAATTTAACTAACAACAATACCCTCACTTAACCCGGAGGAACAGGTCTATACAACCCCTGAGCAGCCGAACAGGGACCTGAGCAGCAGAATAGGATTTTGCCTCAGCAACAGAAGAGGTCTTTACTTAACCCGAGCAGTAGAACGTATCAATAATAAATACAAATTAGTTTCTGACTTCTTGTGTTCTTAATAACACTAATGAGTCAATGATGTACAAAAACTTCCTATAATCTAATCCTCAAATTTGTGAATGTGAATAAGGATTGAAGGAAGAATATGATAGCCTTATAGAACAAAATAATATTAGAGAGTAAGATCAGAAAGCAATAATTGAATTGATGATTTTGATGTAGAACTAACGTGTTTATATAGTTGTCTAAGAGATATAACCATTCACGAATAGTTCTCATCAAAAGAAGCATCTATTTAGAAGAAATATGGATAGAGACTCTTCATCAAAGGAGGTGTCTTTTCAGAAGAAAAAAATGACTGTTGGAATACAGGAGTCGACTGGCCAAAATATACCAGCCAACTGGTCAAAGAAGGAGTGTGCACGTTTTATGTGCATGTTTGCATATATATGAACAAACTGCTGAACCAGTCGACTGGTTGAAATGCACCAGTCAACTGCTCTGGCTGTTTGTGCATATATATACATTTTTTCAACTTATTTAAAATTTAGATGAAGTTGGATAATTGCTTGATGTTTGTGAGAGATTTTGAGGATAGATTTTAACAAACCTAACTACTCTACAAACACAATACACATGTACTAACACAATTTCACAATGTAGCCTTGAAATCTCCAAAGGCTAGCATATCTCCTTCGGTAAGTAGTCGCATCTTCTTTGCTTCTTCTTGTTAATTATTGTACGTTGTCATGAATCAAAATCCATGATTCAACAAACGGCACCCAAACCAACACAACTAGTATCGGTATAAACAATCAAGTCTTGGTTCCCTTCGGGAATCGCAAGAATAAAAGCATCGAAAAAGAGTTCTTTTAAATTCTGAAAAGCAGCTTCTATGCTAAATCATTTATTTCATGATCCACTTTCCGAAAAGCTAAGACATTCAAAATTATAATTAACTTCATGTAATCATCTTTTTAGAAAAATTTACTTATTACAAGTCAATTTACTGTGTTTGACTGTCTCATCATAGCATTTAGGAGATTCCTATCGATAACATTGATCAAGCGCATCGACCAGAATTCTTAAAGCACTCAATGGGCAAAATAACACAAAATCATCTTCTATATGATAAACATGCCTCTTATAAAATTTACAAATATTCTTTGCTCGTTTTAAGAACAAAATCCAATCATACTTATAAATATCTTATTAAAAAGATTTGCAAATTTTAAATTGTTGTTTTCATCCATAATCATTAAATACAAGGATGGTCTTATCGAGATATTCGTAGAATACTCGATTCATAAGATGGATGAAATAAGCTGGACAAACCGAAGGACATCCCGAGTTACTCATAAGAATCATAACGAGTGCGGAATGCGACAAGTGGAATGCTACCCTCCGCAACTCGTAGCTGATGAAAACCGGTGGCAAGGTCGAGCTGAAAAGACCTTAGCACCACTCAATAGATTGCTTAGGTGGTAATCCAAAGACAAGCTCAAATATACCGGAAAATTCACGAACTACTTGAGTGAGGGAAATAACATCTTTCTCATCAAGTGGGTTTAAAGAATAAAATGATGCCACCGAATTTGGAAATCAAAATCTTTAAGAACAATAGAAATCGGCTTAACAGATTGAGGATGTCGAAGATGAATGGTCCTCCTGGGATATAGGATGTGAACTTAATATCGATTAAACCAATCCGTTGCTAAAATCATTTCCGAAACCTAAGTAGCACATAACATGCAAATCGGCTCGAAAAGAATAATCACATAAAATAATCTCGACATCTTTACAAAGTAAACTGAGTGTTGCGGATCCACCAACCGGATTCACAATTCTCAGTGAAGTCATCAAGCCCATAATATTTAAAGAAAAAGTAACAACAAGTTCTTTTGATATAAAAGAGTGAGATGCACCCGAATCAAAAGAAATTCGAATAGGAAGGTCCCGAAATAAAATAATGCCATCAAGGACTGAATGAGAAATACCTTGACCAAGAGAAGTGTTACTAGGGGCTTGCACGATGTTCAGCTTTCCCTCTCTCCTACTTTGAAGTTTGGGACATTAAGATAAAAGATGACCCAAACTTTTGCAATAGCGATAAGTAAGAGGCTTCGGACACTTATTCGCATAGTGGTCCATAGAACCACAATTGTAGCATTGTCCATGACTAGAGGTAGGAGTCTTTGCTACTGAAGTTGCCTGCTTCCCTTTCTTGTTGGGATTGGGCTTTTGAACTTAATATGCCTCTTCTTGTTGATGTTGAAGTTTTGTTTGGCATCCATAAATTCAACATCACTTTCTTTATCGACCTCTTCTAGTCGAAGAGTGATATTACAAACTGGTCGAAAGGAACTTCTAGTTTCAGAGGTAAAACCTTTTTGGGGTTCTTACTCAAAGCACAGATAAACCTTTGATTCTTTACAAGATCCAAAAGTTGTTGGGAAGACATGAATACGCCATCCAGAGAAGGACTACTGAATTGACCAGCGCTAGGACTGCCAAATCTAACCATTTCTCTTTTTTAAGAAAGAAAGAAAGAAGAGGAAAAATGTTATTCTCATAATGAATATCAACCAACTTGATTGATAAAACAAGGCATCATAACAGAAAATAGGATAGAACGGGTCCTAAGACTCAGATAAATCCTAAGGCACGATTCCTAAGAGAGACTTAGGACAATGATCCTTGCTAGATTATTCTATATTGTTCCAAAGTTTCGCTCTGATACCAAGCTGTGACGCCCCACCTCTATACTCACACTAGCCATGGACACTACGGGGTAATTCCATCGACTAGCACGAAGAATAAGGCTGTTGAGGAGCGGCCATCTGTGTAATTGCTTTGTGCGAGTATCGATATGTCAGATAATATAACTTACATTTCATTTCAAGAGGAAATCTGACATATCAAATACAAACTCAAAGCTACCACACAGTGGCTATGTGGGCTTCGGAAACAAATATAGAAATAAACATGACACAAATCAGTCACAGATATTCATATCACAAAGGCGGAAACAGATATGAATATAACACATAGAACTGTACATCAAAGTAGTGGTCATACAAGTTCCACTACATCACAAAAGAATAGGTACAAGTGCTAGACAAAAGAATAAGTATACATCAAGGAGTCTCTAACTCAAATGTATAAAAGCAAAAACTACTAATCTAAAGTAGTTAGCCAAAAATTAGATTATGGTCCCAGATAAGAAGTCAAGCAGAAGCACCTGAAATACCTCGGTCTGACCCGAGTATTATTTAGGAAGAAAATAATAAACGGATCAGTCTAGCTATAAATATCATATAAAATGAGATAGGATAAGAGATATGACAAAAATGTATGATAACAAAAATACCATACTGTGACAAGTATACATAAAGTAACAACAAAAATCATACAATATCTCAAATATTCTCAAACACTAAAAAGAATGTCATATTCTTTAAATTATTCACCAAAACACAAATATTGACAAAACATATCAATGCCAATCGCAAAAATCGGTGAAGCACAAATTCTACAAATCCTCAACTAGAAATCAAGAAATCACAAAAAGGGGAAGGCCTATCACAAACGGGAGCATGAAAACTCCCCAACACGTGTGTCACAAACGGAACGCTATTCCATGGTCGCTAACCATCAAGTTTGAGCTGAAACTCCACAAACGTCCCGAAGACCATGGGTCGCTACCCCATTAATTTGAGCCGAAGCTCCACAAACGGCCCGAAGACCATGGGTCGCTACCCCACCAATTTGAGCCGAAGCTCCACAAATGGGGTTTTTTAGTCCCCCACACCAAGAAAGAGACATCGCACATCGCTAATCTAAATCACAAAATGATCATCAATGATCGACAAGTGTAAATTACACTAAGCTAGTAAATAAATGAGTTAGGCTTCATGTCCCATAACCACTAGCTTAACTTAAATATTTACGAACAAATTGTAGACTTCCACTCGAAAAAAAGTGTAAAATTACACTAAGCTAGTAAATAAATGAGTTTAGCTTCATGTCCCATAACCACTAGCTTGACTTAAATATTTACGAACAAATTGTAGATTTCCACTCGAAAATTGTCACAAGAGTTCAATCGAACAAGTCCAAGAATTAACCGACGAAGTAAACGCAAGCATTTCTTACCACTTGTTTTGCTAAGCCGTTTAATTAGATTTCTCATACGAATGAGGTAAAGGTTTGTATATACTAATAGATTGGAAGACGGTTTTAAAAGCAAGCTTTGTATTAAAAATAAAATTGAAATCATTTTTGCGAAAGAGTTTGAGTATTTACTACTAGTATAGAAACCTTTGTATTTTTAAAAGTGACAAATCACCGAAATGATTGTAGAAACAATCAATCACCAAAAATTCACGTTAGAAGATGTGAATCAAAACCATAGAAATCGATACCAAACCCATCAAATTGATATTCCCAAAAATCCAAAGAAAGAAGTCATCAAAGTCGATAATAAGTGATAACAACTAACCGGATCAACAAAAATCGATTAAAATTGTAAGTTCACTAAAAAAAATAGGCAAATAGGCAAAACTAGACAGTTCCAGACGTTTGGTTTAGAATCCAGACGTCTGGATTTGTTTTCTAGAAATTTTCAAAAAACCTCCCAGACGTCTGAAATTTCAAGGCAGACGTCTGAACCTATATTTCAGACGTCTGGAATTAGTCTCTGCCATTTTTATTTTTTTCTCACCTGGCCTGGGCAACAGTTTGCCTAGGCCAAGATCGCCAAAACGATTCGGGAGCGATCGGACAAGCATCGACGACTAGGGATTTATGCCAAGCGACAACCCAGCCTTATAGGCTCTTCGATACACCCCAAATATCATGTCCAAACATCCATAGTAGGATTTTCATAAAATTGGACTTCACAAGCCAAAAATTGGAAAATTCACCAAATCAATTCAAATCAAAAGCCAATGAACATGAATAAATGTTAGGAATTCATACCTAACAACAATGAATGTTATAGGCGTATATGTGAGTTAAAGAACTCACCTTTAAAACTCAAAGACAACAATGAGAAGCTTTAAAACAAGGCAAGACCAATTCCTCTTCAATATACCTCTAGAATCTTCAATCTATTATCAAAGGTGAAGTTTTTCCTAAGTTAGATTATAGGAATTTCTGTAAATTGAAAAGAGATGGAGATGGAGAAGATGAAGAGGATGCTTACCTAAGCTTCTCCTTGATTTTGAACTTGAATTTGAGTTTCCTAAACAAAACTAGGGTTTAGGAATTTCTATTTCCCATTCTTTCCCCCATTTTTCTTTTGAGCTAGAGTGTTAGGAAATGAGGAATGAAATGAATGAAGAGGAGTTGAGTGGAGTTTGGGTATTATGTTGGGTTAGTGGGCTAAAACCCAAATAGAAAAATAGCAAAATTCTACTCAACTCCAAACATATCGATGTTTATACTCAAAAAAGTTGTAAACGTCATTTTCGACTCAATGGAAGAGGTCTCGAGTCCCAATTCGACTGTTTACAAAAAGTAACATTTCGGACTTTAATCCGATTAATGATGCTATATTTAAATAAAACATTTAAATATACAATCGTAAAATATGCGGGTTGTTACATTTTACCTTTTTGCAAATCCCACTTGGAATGCTAACACTTCCTTTCAGGCAACAATGCAATGTCAGCATTTATCCATACAAATTGATCAGGATTTGAACATACCGAAGCTTACTACATCTTTAGGATTAGTAGCAAGTAGCCCATTCACTTTAAGAAACTAATGTGCACGTAAATGTGCATATATTTACATCCATATTTTATCTATTTTTATTTAAATAAAAATCATATTTGGGCATTTTAATATGTTTAAAACCAAAATTCAATTATTTTCAAATCATCATATATTCATCTTCATTCGGGGGCAAAATGGTCCTTTTGTGCATGTGTCAATTTGAGAATTTTTACTTGGACATTTTTTATGATTTTTATAGAAAATTTTGATGCATATGGGAGAGGGTTTCATGAAGATATATGCATGCACAAGGGAATACAAGGGAATGAAGAGGAAATAATTCAAGCTCATGATCATGGAGGACCTTACCCACTTACCTAAATCTACAATTAGAAGCTAAATGACAACTAAGTGGAGGTTAAAGCTTCATGCACTTTTGATAATGGATTAATTAGTGACTAATGGTTACTTGGTGGCCACACTTCCTAAAGGGCATTTTGGGAAGCACCCTAAAAATTGAATTAGGTTTTTATGCATGTATAAATAGCCCTCTTATGTACATGTAAATATCTTCTACTCTTTGAAATTAGTTAGGAAATTAAAATGCAAGTTGTAAGCTCCATGTTTCATGAAATAAAAATGGCTTCCTAACCTCTTTCTCTTCTCTTTTCTACTTGTTTTTCTTTACTTTATGTTGATGTTTATTTCTATGCTTTCTCTTATTTCATGTTTATAGCTTAGATTTACATTCATGCAAGTAGTGTAGCTTTAATTTTTAAGCAAATAGTTAGCTAATCTCTTTTCCTTTCTTTTCTTAGTTTCATTCCTTTGCTTTTTAAATGTTGAAATTTACAAGTGTTGATTTGATAACATAAATGAGTAGCTAAACCCCTTCAATTTAGGGGTAATGAAGCTCTCTAAATTTATGTAATTTCAACATTTCTATTGTTTATGATCTCTTTTATTTGTGCTTCATGAGAGTGATTTTGATGTAAGTTTATATAGGTGGATTTGATAGCTTATGTTGGTTTTGCAAATAAGCTATTCTTATTCAACATAAAAGCAATTTACATCATCATTTCCTAAAAAAAATTAAAGTAAAAATAAACTTTGAGGATCTATATTACTAATTACAATAGTAAATAGATCATACTTAAAATAACTTTTGCTTTGGCTTCATTGTCATGAGAATTTATAAGTGGTTTATTTGTTGTATTATAGTTTTGATGGTTTAAGTTATGTTAATTAATAACATAAATAAACCATACTTATGATAAATGCAACAAATATTTCACTTAATATCAAAACTAGAGATCATAAATTATTTGTTTGTTGATTTACAAAATTTGCCTCTAAAATTTTCTCTAATCTCATAGTTTTTAATCTGATTTTAAATCTAGTTTTAGCTTCATTTTTGTTGTAATTAACACCTTCTCTCCATTTGGTATAATTTGATTGAATTGATTTTTAAAATCTAACAATTCCCTACGGATCGACCCATACTCGCCACATACTAACTTTTGTACGCCGTGCGCTTGCGGTTAAATTTAATTTGAAATTTATCGGCAATTTTCTAATTCGATAGAAAATTTTGTCCTTAACCAAATTTTTGGCGCCTTTGCCGGGAAAGTTGCTTTGATTTTAATTTCTATTCTTCGAATTATTTTCTTTTGATTTCAATGTGTGTTTTTATTTTGTGTTTGTTTACATTTAAAAAAAATTGTGTGTGTTTGTTGTGAAAATTTTGTTTTAATTTGTTGTGTGCATGTTCTAGTTTTCCATTAGCATTGCATATTCTATTTAAAAAAACATACACAATTTCAAACAAAAATATTTTTATTCCATTTGCATCACATTTACATTTTCTATCTTGGTTTACAAGTTTCCTTTATTTTTTTTACAAAAAAAAATACAAAAACAATACACTCTTCACTACACGGTGCACACTGCCTCCATCCCCTCTGTCAGCATACAAGTGCTCTCCTACAACTACACAGCCATCAAAATCCCATACATACAAGTTGTCACCACCAACCTCTATCTCATCATCCTGCATACATCACAAACTTCATCAACTACAATTACCCCTTCAGTACAAATACACCTACTAACCACATCCAATACCATCACTTCTCTGATATCCACCATAGCCTCTCCAAACCACGACCATACATTTGCCCACCACAACCATACATTTGGCACTGCACACTCCCAAACTGCCCTTAACAACCATCAAACCATACTTCACAGTCACCAAGCCTACTTACCACAATAATTAATTGTGTCACCAACTACTTACTCCCATATACACTTGCCTTCCCCTCATCTTGACCACTGACCAAAACTTCTCCATCATTCACCATCCCTTCTTCATTCAAACTTACCCCATAGTCCATATATTTTACTCCCCCTATCACATTTTACCACAAAACTGTGCACAGTCCAAACTATCAACACTGCCATAAAACTGTGCATATCATGCACAGTCCAAACCTTCATTGACAAACATCACCTCTGGCCATACTACTGTTGCCTCAACCTCTAATAGTTGTACATTGCCACTGCCTGTATATACAAACCACCAACCTGACAACAACTTACTGCCCTGTGCCTTCCACGTATCGTCCACATTTCAATTTCCAACTGCATCAATCCATAATTCTACATCATCTCCAACCACAACTCCTTAACTGACCATCAAGCAACAAAACTGTCAAAACATTCCTCTCAAACACCACTAACAACTGACCACATTCACCAAACCATAAGTATTTTCCACTGCCCACTTACACATTACTCCCCTACTGCTTCCCACAAAACCATCACAAAACAACCATCATCACAAACTGCTCCACCGGCCCATCCTCTTCACTGGGAAGCTACTGTCTTCCAAACTCACAACCATTCAATCTGCAAATTGCACACTTCTTATTTCCATAACAATCACTACATACCTCCTCAAAACTCTACTGGCACAACCATTACCACAGTACTACTGCCATTCACCTTGGACATTCCTCTTCCAGTACACTTCACCAGAAAATTCATCCCTGCAACATCTCACTGCACCTTGCATTCATATTCCATCACCTCTGCTAACCTCCTTCATATTCCCTTAACTTACTGCACATCCCCTTCTCAACACATAACCACCATTACCCACATCATCAAACTAAACTAGCTCGACCTTACAATCCCCCACAATCGCCAAATCGAACCAACATCTTCACAAACCATACCAACAGCTTGCCAGCAAGTTCACCATCAAACAATTTCAAAAAAAAGAAAGAAAAAAATTACTTCATTTCAACCCACTTTTTGCTGACCATCATCTGCCGACCATCTGCAACTCTTGAAAACTACCCCTCTGTCACTCAAAACACTTCACTGTCCCAAAAACAACCACCCACCCTACAACCTACCACCACAACATACACTGACCACAACCAAATCGCCAGCCATCGAATCGCCTCGACCTGACTTCCAGCACCAACCACTAATCAGCAACCGCGACTTCAAATCGAGATATGACATCAACTAAACCGAAAATCAAAGCAGTTTCCAACTCGCCCCTTCGCCGTTCAACCTCAATCAACAGCTGGGAACGAGAACAAAACAGTTTCTTCGTGCGATTTTATTTTGATTTGTGATTTGTTTTTTATTCCAGGATAATTTTCTTTGTGCGATTTTGGATTGAAACGAGATTTTGGATAAAGCAGTTTTCGATTTTGAGTTATACGTTTTAATAAAGAGTGGTTTATTTGGTTAGGCGTCGGGTTTGGATTGAAGGCTTGGTTAAGTTTTTTTTTAATTAGTTTAGTTTTGTTTCAAAATTGTTCCACCCTAATTTAAAAAAAATTGTTGTTATAGTTTATGATGATTTTGTGAATAGGTTTTATATTTACTGGTTTATAGTTTCTTATCATAAAAAAAAAATTAATTTCAAAATTTTCTTATTTTCTTTTCATAAAAAAAATAACTTGGATATATTCTATTTTTAATTTTAGGTTGCAAAGGCAGAAAAGGAAGGGATTAGCTTGCCAAAAAAAATTGCTTTGCTTGCTTATAAAAAAAATCGCTGCTTAAAAGTAGATTCTGCACGCTCTGGTATCGTGCCATTTTCCCTTGTTTTTATTTTAATTACATTGTTGGTTTCTTGCATTTTCATTTATATATATAAAAAAAATTCAAAATCCAAAAACAAAAACAAACTTCATTTTAGTTGCATTGTAAATTCATATTTAATTTTTGTTTTGCATTCATCTCATCTTGTTTTATTTTCTAAGGGCAATACCCCAATTCACATAAGGTGGGGGATTTCATCACCCTTTCCTTAGCCCACAAATCGCATTTCATCGTAGAATTTGACTAATAATAAAGGTTAGACATTCGACTTAAGGGTGTCACGAGCTCATCTAGGGCTTAATTGTATCTTCATAATTGTTTCCTTTGACAATTTTATTTCTTGGTGTC
This sequence comes from Allium fistulosum, assembly GCA_030737815.1. Taxonomy (NCBI): domain Eukaryota; kingdom Viridiplantae; phylum Streptophyta; class Magnoliopsida; order Asparagales; family Amaryllidaceae; genus Allium; species Allium fistulosum. Next base: position 1,106,935,441 of record CM060901.1, read on the forward strand.
TAGGCTACGGTAGAGTAATAACCATTTATAAATATTATGGTGATTCATAAATATTATGGTGGTTGTTCCTCTGAAGGTACTTAAACCCTCGGCTGCATTGCTACGGTGATTCGTGGTGCACCGATAACTCCTGCCCGTTACCTGGTTGAGAATTTTTTTGTTGATTTAAGACAAAGTGTGATTATACAATTTTGGGTTAGGAGCTACTAAGGATAGAAAATTGTAATTAAGTCCTTTGCATTCATTTAGTTGCATTAGTTCATGCATATATATATAAAAACAAAAAAAAATCCAAAATCCAAAAAAATTGTAAATTTTACTTAATTTTATTATCCAAAAAAAATCCCTTTAAGTCCATTCCTTTGAAAATTTTCAATCAAAAACAAAAATCCAAAAAAAATTATAAAATATTTTCAAAAACAAAAAAAATTTGAAAATTCAAAAACAAAAATTAAATTTCCATTTTCTAAAAAAAAATAACAAAAATCCTTTTGGTAAATATTTGAAATTTTGAAAATTCAAAAACAAAATTACAAAAACAAAAAACATCTAAAAATTTGAAAAGCCAAAAAAAATCAAACTTCTCTTTTGAAAATAAATTTCACTTGGTAAATAGTTTTCTTCCTTGTAAAAAAACAAACAAGTTTTTCAAATCTTCTTTCATTCTCTAAACTCGATTCTAACTTCTTTCTCTTCTCGACTTTCACTTGTGCATGAGTACTTGGACTTGTGACACAACAACAAATCGTTGGACTCGCGACTCAACAACTAACCGTTTAACTCGAACAAACGATCCTCCTGAAATGACAAACGAGAACGCCCCTCGAACTCTTATGGATAGAATCTTTCCCGATAGAGTTTCTATTCCATCTTGCATCACGTTACTCGCCCCTACGGGTAACCATTTTGAAATTCACTCGAACCATATTGCCACACTTCCAAAATTTGGCAATTTTGAACACGATGACCCATACATTTTCTTGACTAAATTCGAACAAGTTTGCGCAACCATTAAACTCCAACAACTTTCCAATGACGGAATCAAACTTCGATTAATCCCATTCATTCTTACGGATTACGATGAAAAATGGTTGTACAGCTTACCATCAAACTCGATTAAAACTTGAGAAGAATTTGTAAAAGCTTTCTTAAAAAATTTCTAACCTTTGGAAAAAATGAGTAGAATCCGAAATGAAATTGTAAATTTTCATCAATTCAAGGGAGAACCATTCGGAAAATATTTTGAAAGATTCAAAGAGCTTTTGATAAAATGCCATACCATAATTTTGAAAAATGGACGATTTGCCATATCTTATACGATGGACTCGAAAACAGCTCACGAACCATGCTCGATCAATGTGCCAAGGCAACTTTCTTGCCCAACATCACGACGATGCTTGGCAATTTCTTGAAAACCTCACCAAAAAGTCATCCCAATGGGAACGTTCGAACGAAAAATCAATTTACTCACGATCGAGTGCACACTCGATAGGATCTTCTTTTGCTTTGGAAGCTAAGATCGACGCAGTGATTAAAAAATTCGATAACATTTTCTCATTGAATCAAATGAACCAAGCTCCCTAACCAATGTGTTATAAATGCAACGATCCTAATCATATAGCCGATCAGTGCCCTAATTCTGTTGAACAAATCAATGCTTTCAGTAAAGCCAAAAACGACCCGTTTTCTCCAACGTACAATCCTAGTTGGAGAAAGCATCCGAATTTTTCTTGGAACTAAAACAATCCCAACACAAATACGGTTCGTCCCAATTTTCAAGCATTCCCGAATAATGCTTTGAATCCTCCCTTTCAGCCCAACCATTTTCAACCAAACTTTGCGGGCCCATCTCATAATCAACCGCAACAATCAAATTTTCAACCAAATTCTGCTCATCCTCTCCAAGACGATAAAAGTTTAACTTCGTTTGAGAAAACTCTTGAAACGTTGGCTAAAGCAACTACTCAAAGCCTACAATCAAACAGCAATTTGCAAAATTTATTGACCTCATATATGAAAAACACAAACCAGTCGATTGCAAAACTTGAAATGCAAATAAGTCAATTAGCCACGCCTGTAAGTGAACGCGAAGGAGGAACATTCCTAAGCCAGCCCCTTCCAAATCCCAGAAATCAAAATGCAGATTCAAATCAGGCCCATGTTGTTTAAGATAGCAACGTCACCCAATTGAATGCTATCACAACTTTACGTTCCGGTAAATAAATCGATAATCAAGTCATTAACCTAAACGATTTAGCATAAACCTCTCTCGACACTTCTAAAACAACGAACGAATTTGAACAGAATGTGGAACCAAATGTTGAATCGAATGCCAATCAAAATTCTTCTTCTAATCGAGTAGACCCGCCTACCGAGTATCATGTTCCATTTCCACATCATCGTCGACCAAAGAAACACTCGGACCAAATGGAAAAGATGTTGGAAATTTTTAAACAAGTCAAAGTTAACATTCCGCTTCTTGACATCGTTCAGCAAGTCCCCACATACGCAAAATTTCTTAAGGACTTGTGTACCCAAAAGCGACACACTCAAGTGCCTAAAAAAGTCTTCTTAGCCGCCAGTTTAAATGAAGTCTTGTCCCAATCCATGCCCGTTAAATACAAAGATCCTGGCTGCCCTACGATTTCGTGTACACTTGGAGACAAGACGATTAACAAATGTTTGATAGACTTAGGCATGACTGTCAACTTGATTCCATACTCCGTGTACGAACAACTAGGCTTAGGTGAGCTCAAATCCACAAAAGTTACACTTCAATTCGCCGATCGCTCAATTAAGAAGCCCATGGGAGAAATCGAGGACGTGCTCATTCGAGTAGGGCAATTCATATTCCCACTTGATTTTATCGTTCTCGAAACACAACCCGTGACAAATCCCGCGAGTCAAATTCCATTGATTTTAGGCCGACCATTCTTAGCCACCTCAAATGCCTTAATCAATTGTCGCAACGGTTCGATGAAAATCTCTTTTGGAAACATGACTTTGGATCTTAACATTTTCAATCTTGAAAGCCAATCGAATGAACCTCGTGACCAAATGTTGGAAGTTAGTGACATTCTTGAAAACTTTGAAACGAGACACTTGACCTCAACGACAAACGCGAAGCCGTGTACGAAAAATTGATTCACGAAATTCCCAACGAAATTGAATACACTCTTCCCTTTGAATCGCTTCTAGTTGAGTCTGAATCTCAACCCAATTCTTTAATCGAGCAACTCCCGAAGTTGGACCTCAAACCACTTCCCAATCACCTTAAGTACGCATACTTAGGTGAAAACGAAACTTGTCCTGTCATAATTTCTAACGATCTTTCTCTTGACCAAGAAGCTTCTCTACTCTCTATTCTTTTGAAAAACAGAGAAGCAATTGGATGGTCGATCTCCGATATAAAGGGAATTAGTCCCACCCTTGTTCAACATCGAATCTATTTAATTGGTGATGCCAAGCCTATTCGTGACGCGCAACGAAGGCTTAATCCAAAAATGAAAGATGTGGTACGTAATGAAATTCTTAAACTTCTCGACAACGAAATCATTTACCCAATCTCTGATAGTTCATGGGTTAGCCCAATTCACGTTGTACCGAAAAAGTCTGGGCTAACCGTTGTTAGGAACGATTCAAACGGGTTGCCATGTTTGCATTAACTATCGAAAATTAAATGCTGCAAAACGTAAGGATCACTTCCCTCTTCCCTTTATTGACCAATTGCTCGAACGTTTAGCCGGCCACGAATTTTATTGCTTCCTTGATGGTTATTCCGGCTATAACCAAATTCCAATCGCTCTCGAAGATCAAGAGAAAACGACTTTCACGTGTCCATTCGGTACCTTTTCTTATCGACGTATGCCATTCGGACTTTGTAACGCTCCTGCAACTTTCCAACGATGCATGGTTGGCATTTTTTCCGACATGATTGAATGGTTTCTAGAAGTTTTTATGGACGATTTCTCTATCTTTGGCGATTCTTTTTCCCAATGTTTGCATCATCTCGAGTTGGTTCTAAGTCGATGTAAAGAAAAACATTTGACTTTGAATTAGGAAAAATGCCACTTTATGGTCAAACAAGGCATAGTCCTTGGATATATCATATCAAATAAAGGCATTGAGGTAGATAAAGAAAAAGTCGACGTAATTGCAAACCTACCCATTCCTAAATCTTTTAAGGACATTCGATCATTTCTAGGACACGCTGTATTTTACCGACGCTTTGTGAAAGACTTAGGAAGATCGCTTGTCCTTTGACGGCTCTCCTCGGAAAAGACGTTCCTTTCGATTTTAACTCTGATTCTATCTCTTCTTTTGAACGTCTTAAAAAAGAACTCATTTCAGCTCCAATCATTCGCGCGCCCAATTTAGATCTCCCATTTGAAATAATGTGTGATGCCTCAAACGTTGCAATTAGTTCTGTCTTAGGACAACACATCAACAAGATCCTTCACATTATCTATTACGCTAGCATGACTCTGAACGACGCTCAACTCAACTACACAACCACCGAAAAAGAGCTTCTAGCGGTAGTTTTTGCTCTTGAAAAATTTCGACCTTACTTGATCGGGTCACACATTACTGTATACATGGACCATTCTGCGCTTCGATATCTCTTCGCTAAAAAATATGCTAAATCCCATTTGATTCGTTGGATCCTTTTACTTCAAGAATTTGACCTTACAATCAAAGACAAAAAAGGATCCGATAATGTCATAACCGATCACTTGTCTCGTCTTCCGAACGCACCATCTTCTTTGCCAATCAATGAAAACTTCCCCGATGAACAACTTTTTTCAATTTCTATCGATCTATGGTACGCTGATATAGTGAACTACTTAGTCACTAAAGAAACCCCCTCATCTTGATCCAAACAGGACAAATGCAAATTCATGTCCCAAGTGAAATATATCTATTGGGACGATCCATACTTGTTCAAATATTGTCCCGACCAAATCATCCGAAGTTGCATTCCGGATAATGAGATCATGAGTGTTCTTTTGTTTTGCCATGATCAAGCGTGCCATGGACATTTCGGTCCTCGAAAAACTGCGAAAAAGGTGCTTTAGTGTGCTTTCTATTGGCCTTCTCTTTTTAAAGATGCATTCGAATTTTGCAAAACTTGCGATCGATGTCAAATGCTTGGATGAATTTGTCGACGAGATATGATGCCTCTAAACCCCATTCTTACGATCGAAATCTTTGATGTTTGGGGTATCGACTTTATGGGACCTTTTCCCAATTCTTTTGGAAACTTGTATATCCTTCTCGCTGTCGATTACGTCTCAAAATGGGTCGAAGCCGTTCCATGCAAAACCAATGACCATAGAATTGTTGTGAAATTTCTCAAAGAAACATCTTTTCGAGGTTCGGCACACCTCGCACAATAATCAGTGATAACGGAACCCATTTTTGTAACCGTTCTTTTGAAACTTTAATAAAAAAAAATACTAGATAACCCACAAGTTATCCACTCCGTATCATCCTCATACTTGTGGCCAAGTTGAAGTTTCAAATCGACAAATAAAACAAATCTTGGAAAAAACTGTTAACAAAAATCAAAAAGATTGGTCTCAAAAATTGACCGACGCGCTTTGGGCTTACCGTACTGCTTTTAAAACTAACCTTAGGATGTCCCCATTTCGTTTAGTTTACGGTAAAGCTTGCCATTTACCCGTTGAAATCAAACACAAAGCGTTGTGGGCAATAAAAAACTTAAACCTTGATCTTGAGAAAGCTGGCGAAAACCGAAAACTATAACTCAACGAACTAGAAGAACTTAAGAACGACGCATATGAAAATGAGAAAATTAACAAAGAAACAACTAAAGTTTTTCATGACAAGTAAATCCTAAGGAAAACGTTTTCGCCTAACCAGAAAGTTCTTTTATATGACTCAAGACTCCATTTATTCACTAGGAAACTTAAATCAAGATGGACCGGACCATTTGTGGTACGAACTGTTTTTCCATATGGTGCCGTAGAAATAGAAAACCCCAGAGATAGATCGATTTTCAAAGTCAATGGTCATCGTTTGAAACCTTTCTTGGAATTGCCAAGTAACCAAGAGGAGGAGCTCATGATTCTTCATGAGCCAAGCTACGTCTAGTAAGAATGTTAACCCTCTTTTGTAAATATGTACATAGTTTTCCTCGTTACACTCATTATATCATGCATTGACTTTAGGGACACAGTCAAAATAGAGTGTTGGAGGAGTCTCATTTTCAATTTTTTTTAAGTTTCATGGCATTTTTGAATTTTCATTTTCTTTTAACTTAAAAAAATCTCAAAATTTCTAAGTCTCAAAAACATTTTCTTTTTAGCATTTTGATTTATTTTTGAAGAAACATTATGGGATAAGTATAATTTTTGTTCAATAAATTGAAATATGAAAATTTATTTGTCTTAACAAAAATAAAAATGAAGTTTGATTACAAATAACAATGGTTTAACTAGTATATAGGAAGGTTCATATGTGTTAATTATGAACTATGTTCTAATTGAAAATCTTTGTTTAAAAAAGTGGTAAATTTAAAGTAAAGGATATAACATTTTTATCTTCTAAGTTAAATGATGCTAAGATGATTTTGCAAAACTCTCTCTTTCTAAAAAAAATTGAAAAAAAAAATATAAGTAAAAAAAACATTTATATATATGTTTAACACCTAGAGTCATGTGTTCACACTCGTGTGTTCACTCGCCATGCTCTGTACCCTTCTCACGTAAGCCCGAAAGGCAGTGCACGATCTGTATATCTGGCCTCTGTTTATCTGAGTTAGGTGTATGTAAATAAAAATTATTTTTAATAATGCCTACAGTCGATAAGGGTTCTCACTTATGTGTTCACTCGCCACGCTCTGTATTCCCCTCACATCAGTCCGCAAGGCAGTGCACGGATAATATATCTGGCCTCGGTTTACCTGAGTTAGGCATATGTAAATATTTAAAAAAGTTCAAATAAGAGAGAGTAAGCAATTGAAATCCAAGCACTATTTTGACTTGTTTAATTTAACTTGTTATTGAAAAGAAATGAAAATACCACTTTGACAAACTTTGATAATCAACTAAGGATCCATTTCATAATTACATTGTGTTATCAACCAAAACAACTAGCCAAACTATAGTCTACCTGTTATGACAACTTAATTTTTTTTGGAAATTTTGACAATAAAAGGACATAAATTTCTTGATAACGACCAGAACTTATATTTAACTTATTAGTGTCGATTTAAAAGTGAATCCTTCATTGTAAATATTTTCAAAAACTTGCATTCATCCCATTGTAAATAAATCTTGCATTTTGTAAATATTTTCACTTTGCATTTGGATTTCGTGGGTAGTATCCGCTGAAAACAATCACGACACAACACGCGTCCTACAAGGGACACCCAGAGGTTTAATGGATTGTTGCATATGCACAATGCAATTGTGCTCCCTACGAAAACGGATTTATCTTAGTTTTTCTTTATTCGAGGACGAATAAAAAGATAAGTGTGGGGGTATTTGATGTGCACGTAAATGTGCATATATTTACATCCATATTTTATCTATTTTTATTTAAATAAATATTATATTTGGGCATTTTAACATGTCTAAAACCAAAATTCAATTATTTTCAAATCATCATATATTCATCTTCATTCAGGGGCAAAATGGTCCTTTTGTGCATTTGTCAATTTGAGAATTTTTACTTGGACATTTTTTATGGTTTGTATAGGAAATTTTGATGCATATGGGAGAGGGTTTCATGAAGATATATGCATGCACAAGGGAATACAAGGGAATGAAGAGGAAATAATTCAAGCTCATGATCATGGAGGACCCCACCCACTTACCTAAATCTACAATTAGAAGCTAAATGACAACTGAGTGGAGGTTAAAGTTTCAAGCACTTTTGATAATGGATTAATTAGTGGCTAATGGTTACTTGGTGGCCACACTTCCTAAAGGGCATTTTGGGAAGCACCCTAAAAATTGAATTAGGGATTTATGCATGTATAAATAGTCCTCTTATGTACATGTAAATATCTCCTACTCTTTGAAATTAGTTAAGAAATTAAAATGCAAGTTGTAAGCTCCATGTTTCATGAAATAAAAATGGCTTCCTAGCCTCTTTCTCTTCTCTTTTCTACTTGTTTTTATTTACTTTATGTTGATGTTTATTTCTATGCTTTCTCTTATTTCATGTTTATAGCTTAGATTTACATTCATGCAAGTATTGTAGCTTTAATTTTTAAGCAAATAGTTAGTAGCTAATCTCTTTTTCTTTCTTTGTTCTTTGCTTGTTAAATGTTGAAATTTACAAGTGTTGATTTGATAACACAAATGAGTAGCTAAACCCCTTCAATTTAGGGGTAATGAAGCTCTCTAACTTTATGTACTTTCAACATTTCTATTGTTTATGATCTCTTTTATTTGTGCTTCATGAGAGTGATTTTGATGTAATTTTATACAAGTGGATTCGATAGCTTCTGTTGCTTTTGCAAATGAGCTATTCTTATTCAACATAAACACAATTTACATCATCATTTGCTAATTAATTTTTGATTTTGAAATGAAAGTAAAAACAAACTTTGATGATCTATATTACTAATTACAATAGTAAATAGATCATACTTAAAATAGCTTTTGATTTGGCTTCATTGTCATGAGAATTTATAAGTGGTTTATTTGTTGTATTATAGTTTGATGGTTTAAGTTATGTTAATTAATAACATAAATAAACCATACTTATGATAAATGCAACAAATATTTCACTTAATATCAAAACTTGAGATCATAAATTATTTGTTTGTTGATTTACAAAAATATGAGAGTGGATTTGCCTCTAAATTGTTCTCTAATCTCATAGTTTTTAATCTCATTTTAAATCTAGTTTTAGCTTCATTTTTGTTGTAATTAACACCTTCCTCTCCATTTGGTATAATTTGATTGAATTGATTTTTAAAATCTAACAATTCCCTGCAGATCGACCCGTACTCGCCACGTACTAAATTTTATACGCCGTGCGCTTGCGGTTAAATTTAATTTGAAATTTATCGGCAATTTTCTATTTCGACAGAATTTTTTTTTGTTAACTAGGAACTCCGTCTTCGATTTCATCATCTTCATGATATATCCAATTCGAACGCATAAGTCGATTCGAAGTGGTTTTCGAATAACTTATGGTTATCCGATCCCAGTTTTTCTAAACCGACGCTCGATAGTTTTTGGTTGTAACAACTTGGATTTTTAGGTTGATTAAATAAATTAAATAATGATTAAATTTGTGTAATTCAAATCATTGGTTTGTAAATTTATTCTTTTTATAAAATATAACTTATTTTAGAATGATTAATTCTAAACCATTGTTTAATTGAGAATATTAGTATTTATCAATATGTTAGAAATCACTTGAAAATATTATTGAGAATCAATTAATTTTGGTGAATTCTAAATCTTTAGAATATTAGAGAAATGAGAGTTTTAGAGTTTTATTTAAAGATATTTGGAACTAGAGTTTGGACAAAAATGTTTAATTGGTAGAATCTTTTAATTTTAAATAAAGGAGGAATTTGGGATTAGTAGTTTTCTTAAAGAAAATATTGGTCATTGTTAAATTAATTAAAGAAATCATATTGTTTAATTGGCTATGGTTTAAATGCTTAATTTTGTGATTAAGGAAGTTATTAGCAATAATTAATTAAGGTGCCTAATTTATTCTAAGTGGGTTAGGCCCATTTAAAAGAAAACAAAGAGAAGTCACCTTCTCATTTTCCCGAAGCTATACATTCAATTTCAGAAAGAAGAAATAGGGTTCTTTTCTTCTATATAAACTAAATCAAAAGTGATTATTTCAAATTGCAAATAAATTTTATGAAATTAGTAGAAAATCAAGGTAATGATTTCAATCCATAGTTTGTCAATTAAACTAATTAATTTTAGTTTATATGCTGTTAATTCTTTTGTTCTTTATATTGGTTAAGAAATTGCCTAAGGTTTGCCGAATTTAAACACAAAGCTAGAAAGGGTTTGGATAATCTATTTGAAGGAGAAAAAAGTGATTTACAACTCATGTAATCTATCTCTAAATCTATATGCATGTTTATTTTGTTGAATCTAATTATATTTACTTTGAATGATTGTTGTTGTTGAAAACCCTAGCTGTTGTTTAGTGAAAATTGAGTGCTACTATTAATTATATATTTGATAACCTAAGTCCTAAATTCATTGAGTTAATGATCCGTTGTTCAACAATTTATGCATGTATGTCAGTATATACTTCAACTAGGAGAATAACATAGGGATGCTCGTCGAAAATCAATCAGCATCGACCAATGATTCACCTAGAGCCTCATCGGCTCCAGGATTCTTCCCGACTGGTGGACCAGTGGGGTAACATCGGTGCACTGGTGGGTGGAACATAGAACCAATTCAGTTCTAATAATTTCCTCTAGCTTTTGTCGAATCACCTTTTTACTTGCTTAGTTTTCTTTCTTGCTTCCTAAGGTTATTTATTAGCATTGGAGAGATGTTTGTATTATATATATATGTAGTTCTACAACTAGTGTTTACTATATATAAAGTCTGTGTATATATCTCTATGTCAAAAACTTGTCTTATCTTGAGATAATGTACAATATATCCCTATGGATCAAACAAATTTCCAATACGATCTTGTGGTGATTTTGGACATTTGGAATATCAAATTCTCTTGTGTTATATGGACTTGGGTTAAATTTAATTAAAAGATTTGGAGTTGTAAAACATATATATATGGTTTGAGTAACAGAGGTTTGCAAAAGAAAATTTATTATAATATATTTATTTCAAATTGAATTTCCATATCAATCTAAATTCTTTCCTTGTACAAATGATTATAATAAGAAAATTATATTATATATATAAAGTATTTTTTTATAGAAATTGTTATGGATTTTGGAGTATGATTTTGGAAATATAAATCTAATTTATTTCTAAATAAAATGGTTATATATAAATATATACCAAAATGGGTTTGGAAGAGTAATAAATATGGTTTTATAAAATAAATGGCTACTTAATTATATATATATATATATGGTCTTTGGAATCTGGTTTGTGAATAATATAACTTTATGGAATTTTGAAATAACTACACCCTAGATATATATGTATGTATGTATGTATGTATACTGAGATCAAATAGAATATAAGATTTATTTTATTTAATGATAATTAAAGTAATTACAAATAATTTCCTATATGAAAAATTATATTATTAGGTTTCTAAAATATAAAATCTTATAAGATAAATGGAGCCTTAGTTCTATAAATGGGGAGTGCTAATAATTGACTTAGTATTACCGATTGGTGTAAATGCTCTCGAGTAATGCTTTATCGAATAATGTACAACTCATTGAATAGATTAATGTTTGAGTGGTGCTTACTAGCCCATTAGTGAATACGTGAATTTCATCGGGTAGCATGGGATGCCTTGTTTAAATTCTCATAATTGCTATTAGGAAGTATTTAACATTTTAGAGTTGTATTCTCTTTTGGTTTTCGGTGGGACCGATAGATCTTAAAGAGAACATAGTTTAGGTTTTCCAGTGGTATCCGCAACGAGTGAAATTTACTAGCTTCTAGTAAATACATGAATTTCACCAAGCGGTATGGGATGATTCGTTTAAGTTCTAGTGATTACTGAAAGTGATAGTATTTAGCACTTTAGGGTGTATTTCCTTTTGGTGTTCGATAGGACCAATAGATCTTTAAGAGATATACTCATGGATTTCTTTACGATTATAAATTTATAAAGATGAATAATCTTGAATCTTCGAGTCATGATTGTTAAGATTGTCTTCATCATTATGGACTATCTTTGAGATCAGTTGTGATTCTATGTTCCCGATATGAGTACGATCTTTGGTATCAGATCAGTATGAGTGATACCTTTATTTGTTTGTTTGCCACGGTCTGAGTACAATCATTGTGATTGGTATGGACGATCATTACGATCAGTATGGATTAAGATCTCTTGGATTCCGGAGGTTTGGATTCTATGACTATTCTGTGTTCGTGAAATAAATATATATCCTTGTGTCTTCTGATGGATTCTGAGTTAAATTAATTTCATGACTTATTATATCTTGGAGTTCTAGATTTACTTTGCCATATATTCTTGGGTTATATCTTTTCTCACTCTTTTAGATATTTAGAGATAGTCTGACCCATTTATTTTATAATACTCGGGTCAGACCGAGGCTTTTCAAGTTACAGGACTGGTGGACTATTAGATGGTTGGGCTAGCAGGGTGATAGACCATTTTGACTATTAGTTTATCTCATGTAGGACTTTGTGTATATTTATAAGATGTATATTTGAGTTAGAGATTTGTACCTTATGTATATTATGTGGGTCTAGTATTTTATCTTGTAGACTCACAATTTGTATGTGTATTTGAGGTTTAGTATTCCACTGTGGTTTGTGATTACTATTTTATATGATATATTATTCTGATTCTGAGAAACTAATGTATTTATTACTTTGAAGTGAGATTGTACACGTCAAATTTTATTTTAGAGATTTAGTAAAATGGTAAGTATAACGTGTCAATGTTAGTTTGAAGTTATATTCACATTTGGTTGCCCTTAACTAGCCATATTCTCAGTATTATTAGATGACATTATTTACTATGTTCTTTAATAATATGGGTATAACGCTGAGGTCGTTACGCTGGTAAACTCAACTTCGGTTCTTTTTGAAATAAACAGATAATACATAAGAGTGGAGATCACCTCCTAACAATTTAAGCGGACGAATTTTCTTATCATTTGTCCTATAAGAACACAAGTAGTTTATACAAACAGTATAGCATCATCGAAGATAACTGTATCATATAATTCTCATGTTTCTCCTAGATATTTCTAGAGTTAAAAATAGGTCAAGTTATCGATAGTGGACAAATCCACTATCTAGGTGTGAGTATAGTTTATGTATAAAAAAAATAGGACATCCCATACTTATCGCCACTTTTTGATTTCAAACAGTAGTATCCCTTGATTAACAATAAAGTCGTACAAGTTAGAAAACTATCGTTTCCTCGACGTACATTCGTACTTCTTAGGATAGAGACTAGTTTTCACACTTCCGAATTTAGTGTCAAGTATACGATGAACTATCTTCCATATACTTAATTAATCATGATACATTTATCGAAATTAACTCTCTCATACTTATCATGTTTTCGACATTTCGACTTCTCTATCCCTCGTGTAGAAAATCTGGTTCTACTTCTTACAGATAGAGGAAATTCTACTCATCGACTTTAATGTTAAATACAGGGTGACTTACTTTCCACAAATGTGTCAACATTTTACCACTACTATATTCTATTTGTCTTACTACTTAGTTGCATTGACGAAGAAATCCCTTGATTAAAACAAATCCCTTTTGAAATAATTGAAAAACCAACTTCGAAAACTTATAATTAAAACATTTTCCAAAATTACTTATTTAAAACAAAGTTTGATTTAAAAAGGGAACATCCTTTCATTATAAAAATAAAACCTCTTTCATTTGATAAATCCCAAACCACTTTAAAACAATTTACTTTTATAAAAGTAAACTATTGTTTAATAATAACAAAGTGTTATTACCCAAACTTTCTTTCTAATTCTTCTGAAATCATTTACTATAACATAAGTCTTATAGTCCATAATCGCTTTTTCTTTCTCGGAAATATTTATTACAACAATAGTGTTGTAATCCATGACTCCTTTCTCCTTTAAAATACTTTTAAAACTCTTTTAAAACAAGTTTTAACTTGTATTTAAACATCCCCTACTGATAGTCACTTTTGAACAAACTTGTCTTTTTGAAAACAAAGGCGGTAAATTTTAAACCTCTTATTTAAATAACTAAATAAATTCTCAAAAATATATTTTAAAACTTTCCACGCTTTTTTAAAATTCTTGAAAACATATTTAAAAAACTTCCCAAAATATCTAAGATAGATAATTCTTTTTACTTTACAAAATTCAATGATTTCTGAAACTGCATCCATAGCGACTATCGTTGTATGGACCATAACTTTTAAAACTTTTTTTTGGTAAATAAAATAACTATAAACTCTTTATTTTTATAATTTAAATTATTTTAATTGCTTTGCTAAAGACTTTGAAAACAAAAGTCGAGTTTGAAAATCGTTTAAAATATTTTAGAAACAAGTAGTAAACGCTAAAAATATGCACAAGATTTCAAGGTTGTGAAACAATCCAACAATAAGTAAATTAACCATACTAAACAACATTCATTTTCCACAAACACAACGACATCGTTATATCATACTTAATAAGTAATAATTAAAAATAAAAATCACATTTTTATTTTTCTCAAAGTGATTCCGTAGCGACCTATTCGCTACGAAGACACTACGACTTTCATTCTCTTTGCTTTTGTCCCCTGCAACAAAATGTTTATTTTTGTCATCTGATTTTAAGCAAGAATCCAAGCAATACCAAACATTATATACACAACATAAGCAACATAAGTAACAACTTTTAATTTACAACATTTTTTCGATTTTAAACTAATTCAAAGTGAGATTTCTCACTTTCATTCAAACCATACAAAAGTCACCACCTTCCTTGCTTTGGCCTTGCTTCACCTCCTCTAACACCCCATTAGTGCTTGGCCACAACCCCCCAAGATCCATGCATTACAACATAAGAGCAACAACATAAACATTGTTTCAACAATTATACACAAAAATAAAATTAACTTAAAGGTAAGTTTTCTTACCGGTTTTTGATAAGATTCCTCTTTGAATTTGAAAAGTGACTAACATGATAGTTCTTTCTTATTCAATTTTCTATGCTTTACGAAAAAGAATCACTCAATTTGGAGTTGTTTTGTGGAAGTTATGGCTAAATGAAGAGGAGGAGTTTTGTAAAAAAAACAGTGACAAAAGTGACGTAGATAAAAATGAGATTTTGACATGTTTACTCTTAAAATTTGAAAAAGTGATAAACATGAAAGTTCTTTCTTATTCAATTATATACATTTCCAAAATGAATCACTTGATTTGGAGTTGTTTTGAAGATGTTTTGACCTTGGTGAGTACGACCTTGACAAATTTGTGGAGTATGGACTTCAAGTTTTGATTTTTGGTGGTAGTGTCGTTGGCTAAGGTGGTGGGGGTTTGTTCTATGAATTTGAGGCTAAAAGAAGATGTTTTTACTAACTTGAAGTTTGTTTAGAAGGTGGAGGAAATGGAGCTAAAGAAGAAGATGTAAACAAATAAAAGCCAAAATGAAAAAGAGAAGGTGAAGTTACTTTTATGAACAAATGAAAATGACAAATTACTAACCTACCTACCCTTTTCTAAACAAAATTAAATACCCTCCATCACGTTTTTGACAATACACACTCTTCCCTAATAATGTCACACTAAGCCCTCACTTCACTCTTTTTAATGTCCTTTAAGTAATAATACTTGTACTTTTCCTTTCTTAAAGTGGAAGAAAAGTTCACTTACTTACTTAACTTATTAAGTACACTTTAATTAGCCTTTTTATCAAACCATTTTAATTAGTAACTTGTGTTGTTATTTGTATACATGTTTACACTAGTGTACACAACATGTTTTAATAAATTTTGATTAATTAAAAGTCGAAAATTCGAAAAACAACTTTCGGTCACATTTTCAATTTTTCAATGAACTATTTATTTGTAAAAAAAACTTTTAAAATAAGTATATTATCATTATTTATTAATTAAAAGAGGGTTATTTGACTATTAAAAACCATCAATTGAATATTAAAATTTATTAAATATAAACAAATCAAAATGGTAAAATTCTAGGTCATTACAAGCAAGTTTAAGGCTTTTTGATTGTTCATTGGCTAGTACAAGAAGCTTGAATCCACTGGTCAAGTGGTGACATTGGGATAGTCCGATAAGTAGCAAGTAGGCAAGGTGGACAAGATTACTTAGCACTTAAGGGATGTTCGGTGGTTCCTCTTGTTTGACATTACCTTTGGTCGGTACTGGACTTTTGTTAAATGAGCATACAATGTGGTTGAATAGGGTTGGCCTTGTACGAACTGGGATTTTCCATGTAGCACTTCTAGCTGAAAAAATAAGCACAAGATAAGGTTGCCATCCATCATTCAACTTAGAATATTATGGTTGTTGAACCTCATTGTTTATACAATTAAATCTCGGACAGAAAATATAAGGTTTGGGAGGTTATGCTAATTTCTATGCATAACTTATACAGTATGATCAACACATTCAATGAACAATAAACCTTGGTTCGTCATTAACATGATGTACAAAAATGTATCAAATATCCAATATTTTCACAACCATTGGTAAAGTCAATAAATGGAGAGAATTTGAACCTGAAGCAACATTGAGATGAATGCACAAATATATTGTGACCTTGCAACTATAGTTTTTGAGAATAAACATATAGATGAGCATGGGAAGCCGACAGACAATCTTGAAAAAGAAAGGAATCTTAAATGAAGAAGGATAAAATAAGCAGCATAGTTGCAAACTAAAGACCCAATGTCATGTTTACATATTAACTAGTAATCCATTAGGAAAAATCTAGTTCAGACTCATTTTAAGATTTAAACATTATAGCAAAATTATACACCTAAATTGAAAGTAAATGTACCTGACAATAAGTAGGGAGGCCAGATAAAAGTTTCTGTGCCAACTTCAGCATTGGAAAAGAAGCTGACATATTTCAAACTGTTTCGAAGGACCTATTTGTGCACTAAAGGCATCAATATTGAGCTTCAAAGTTTCCACGTTACTTTCCACCTCCCACTCTTAGTTGCAACACTTCCTGCCCCAAGGATACTGCCAATCATCATTTCACTTCAAGCCTGCATCATCACCTACTTGCCTACTTCTAGTAGTCAATTAATCAGTGCACTCTTCAAGCAATCATTACTGCAACATAATTTGATATGCCTCCCTGAACCGACAGCTTATGTCCAATATCAGGTAGCCAATTTTCTCTTAAAGCATTTCTCAATTTCAGCAACATTCAGTAACAAATTTGACAACATACTATGTCGGACAACACTTCTACACTTCTACATTATATATTGAAGCTCCAAGTCTTCAACATAACATAGTCTATATCATATATTGACATTTAAGCTCATAGTTCAACATTTTCATAGTTCTACACTTCAAAACAGCAAGCACATCGTTGCAGTCTCTTCAAAACTAGAAAGTAAATAAAAATTACCATGTTAAAAATTATATATCAAATATTTAGCTTTTATGGAAAAAAGATATACATAACTCAAGTATAAATAGTTATAGAGTTTCCATATTTATAATAAAAATTACTTGGTGTTTTTACTGTATTTTTCAAACCATATGGCTGGATACTAAAATATTATACGTATTAAAGGTAGTAAAAGTCTAGATTTCTTTGTTTTCATCTACTTTTATGTACCAAAAATGTCAGAGAGGTGCTGAACTATGCCATTTATACGTCTGAAGTAAACTTTGAAATAAAATATTTGAAACTGTGCACAGAAAGGTCCACGTTTTAATGTAATTTATTTTCTAGATGTTGAATCACTATGTATCTAAAATGTAGTGATTTAGTTTTTGTTATACCGCCTTTTGACCAGGCAGCATATCATAAAAGTTGGCTAAATGGCTTCTGTGATCATCAAGGCAGGAAGCCCGAAGAAACGGTTATTAGGCTCGGACCTATTATATTTGGAACTATGGACAATAGTTCGGCAGATTCGAATCGGGTCCCGATCAAGGTGCAATCAATATAAAGTGACAAGGAAGGCCCCATGAGGCCACATTTCAAATTTCAAGTCAACCGAAGTTCGTATGCTCGAGTTATGCGAAAGGAAGAATTTATATGGATCGATGGGGAACGATCCATAAAACAACGTAAATCGTCGAAAATCGATCAATATCTCAAAATCTACAAAGTGAATGCACTTGAAACTTTCAGAGCATTATTATATTGAAGAGTGAATCCCATAAAAATGATCGCATAAAAAAACTGCCAAATTTTGGAAAAGAGGTCGATCGTTATTGGAACGATCGTACAAATCAGCCATAACGATCCTAGTTCTACGAAAAATAGGATATCTCACAAACGGTACGTTGGAATTGCACGAAATTTGGAGAGAATGTATCTTACATCATGGAGCTCAAAATGATGAAGCATGGAATGATCTCCTATGATCAAATTACTAGTCAAAACAGCGAAGATAGATCAATATCTCACAAATGGTTAGTTGGAATGGCACGAAACTTTGGAAGCATGGACTAAAGGCATGGGGACCCCATAAATTGATTGCTGCCCCATTGGAGTTAGTATGGAATGATTGGCTAAAATATTTTTTGTGTCTGATCGATTCCAAATTTTTTGAGTTGGATCGTATGGGCCTGGAGGTTCTTCTGCTGAAATTCCAGCCCGACCCATGCAGATCTTCACCTATAAATACAGTGAACTTGGCTCATTGTAAGGGACTTTTCGGCTGGCCCTCCTTCATCACTTCTTCTATCTTCCTCCACTAATTTTCTAAGGCAAAAAACAACTATACTAGTAATCTTACAGTGTCAATAAAATATTATTGGAGTGGACGTAGGCCGGAGTTTGCTGAACCACTATAAAACTCGTGGGTTCCTTTACTTTTTTTGCTATTATGTGATCTACGTGATTATTTTTCTATTTGGATATTGTTTTTGGAAATTGATGCTTTCACATACAATTGGGTGTTTGAGATCATTTTGGGTGCAAAAATTTTGGTACTTCACTGAGAGGGACTTGCACCCGCGGATTTGGAAGCTAGGATCTTAGATTTGGAAGCTTGGATACTTGAATCTAGGAAGCAATGGCTAGGAAATCAACAAGGAGACCATTAGCGGATAGGAGCCATCATAGAGGGAGTCAGAAGGCTTCTTCTGGAGTTGGAGCAAATTGGACATCTATCAACATCACCAGAGATGAAATGGGAATAATGATGCATGCTATGCAGGAGAGGATGCTAAAGAGACAGGAGGAGATGATGCAGAATCTAATCCGAAAGAGTAGACAAGTTGGAGTACAAAATCAAGGAAATAGAGTAGTAAGAAACGTTGTAAATATGGATCATGGAGTTGGAGTAGCAGGAGCTGAGGAAAACCAGCATCAGGACCAAGAAAACGAAGCAAACAGGATGCATGATAGAGTGGAATAGCTAGGATCGTCCACTGACCAACTAAGAATAACCGAGGTCGATCGTTGTAGAACGATCGGTGCCGATCGATCCATACTTGGGGGCATGCCCCTTGGTCACATTGGATCGATACCAGGCAAGATATCAGGCGGTGATGTGTAGTTTGGTGTTGATTGGAATGCATATGCTCATCCAAAAGAACAAATTTTAGGATTCCACCGTGGACTCGGGGGGGTGGGGGGGCAGGTTGGAAACAATGATCGAAGACTACCACTGGATGACAACGAAAGGTTAGCGAAAATGATCAGATGGGTTATGAGAGGAGGATTAGTAAATAGTGATCTGGAAAATGTAAATAGGAGTCCCTTTGCTCCTAATATCAAGCGATCTAGGAATCCACCGGAGTTCAAACTACCAAAGCTTGAGACATATGATAGAAAAACGGATCCTGCTATTCATCTAACGAGATACATGAGATACATGGAAGTATTGAGAGCATCAAAGGAAGTCATGGTATGGTGCTTCCCCTTGAACTTAACGGATATGGCTGCACTATGGTTTAGACAGTTGAAAAGCGGCTCTATTAGCACATGGACGGAATTGATCGAAAGCTTTATGAGGCAATTTCGGGTCCACACATCACGAGATCCAAGAGTGTGATGACTTTAACATCGATGAAGCAGCTGAAAGGAGAATCGTACAAGGATTTCTTAACCAGGTCCAATGCGGTAGTAGCTTCGGTGGATCGACCGGATCCGTCGATGGTATTGATGGTCGTAGTGTCAGGGATTGCGGATAACTCGGATTTTAAGATATCGTTGGAACAAGATCCACCAGTTGATCTTGGAGAATTTTACCATGAAGTAGAAAGGATTCTATGACAGGAAGATGCGAAAGTTGATAGAGAGGGAAGAGAGGAAGTTCATACGGTTAAAGTTGGAGGTCTGCCCGAGGAAGGTTCAAACAAGGATAAAGGAAAACAGAAAGTAGAGAATGGCTCTGATGAATCAAAGCGACCACAAAGGGAACCGAGATTCACCTCTTACACGGAATTGACTGAGACATTGGAATGGATATATCTGGATATTAGGGAGCAAATCCCCTATCGAAGGCCAATGAGGAGAGAGCCTACAAACAATGAAAAGAAATCAGAAAAATACTATCTGTTCCATGAGTTGGACGGGTATAGTACAAACGACTGCAGGCACTTAAAGGAGGAGATTGAGGAACATGTCTGGAACGGCAGGCTATTACAATACGTAAGAACTCGGGCAGCGATGGTAGAACAGGAGTAACCGCCATCCGCATCGAACGGGAACTGCTTTGGATCGAGACATCAACTTGTCATCAATTGATAGGAATGGCAAGGAACAAGTAATAAACTCCATAATAAAACGGCTAAGTCACTTACATATGTACGAGATCGAGAACGGTCCCTAGGCATGCTCTGAGATGCGATGAACCCTCACACTCGGAGAGGCATGCATTGTAGTGTTTAATTTTTATTTTTGTTTTTATTTTAGTGCTTGAACTTTATTTATTAGTTGAATATTTTGATTACAAAACTCACTCGAACGTGAAATCTGACATTAATAATTTTGAATCCCATCCGGACAATCACATTTCGTCTCGAACGATCACATTTCGTCTCGAAAGGCACTCGTTCTCGAACGATCACATTTCGCCTCGAACAGGCACTTGATCTCGAACGATCACATTACCCTCGAACAGGCACTAAATCTCGAACGACCACATTTCGCCTCGAACAGGCTCTCGATCTCGAACGATCATATTACGCCTCGAATAGGTACTCGATCTCGAACGATCACATTTCACCTCGAACAAGCACTCGATCTCGAACGATCACATTACGCCTCGAACAGGCACTTGATCTCGAACGATTGCATTTCGCATCAAACAGGCATTCGATCTCGAACGATCGCATTTCGCCTCGAACAGACACTCGATCCCGTGCGATCATCATCATCCTGGGACGGCTACGAATTTGATTAATGGTCCTGAACGGCCGTTACTGACAATTAGGCAAGATAACAGATTTGTGCACAGGTCATCAATGGGTTTCGAACATTGGACTAAAGGCAATTCAAAACACGCCTTCCTACCGCAAGGCATGTTTTGGGGGGCAAATGCTATACCTCCTTTTGACCAAGCAGTATATCATAAAAGTTGGCTAACTAACTTCTGTGATCATCAAGGCAGGAAGCCCAAAGAGACGGTTATCGGACTCGAAAATCGATTATATTTGGAACCATGCACAATAGTTGGGCGGATTTAGACCGGGTCCCAATCAAGGTGCAATCAATATGAAGTGACAAGGAAGGCCCCGTGAGGCCACATTTCAAATTTCAAGTCAATCGGAGTTTGCATGCTCAAGTCATGGACAAAGGAAGAATTTATATGGATCAATCGGGAACGATCCATAAAACAGCGTAAATCGACGAAGATCGATCAATATCTCAAAATCTACAAAGTCAATGCACTTGAAACTTTCAGAGCATCACTATATTAAAGATTGGAGCCCACAAAAATGATCGCATGACAAAACTCCCAAATCTTGAAAAAGAGGTCGATCGTTATTGGAAAGATCGTACAAATAAGCCATAAGAATCCATGATTTTACGGAAAATACGAAATCTCACAAACGGTATGTCGGAATTGTACGAAATTTGAAGAGCAAGTATCTTACATCATGGAGCAGCCCCATGATCGATAGCAGCTCAAAAGGATGAAATCTTGGAAAATAGGCCGGGAACGATCGTACAAATCAACCATAATGATCCATAATTTTAAAGAAAATGCGATATCTCACGAACGGTACGTCGGAATTGCACGAAATTTGAGGAGCAAGTATCTTACATCATGGAGCACCCCATTATCGTTCGCAGCTCAAAAGAATGAAATCTTAGAAAATAGGCAGAACGTTATTGGAACCATCATACAAATCAGCATAACGATCTACAGTTTTACGGAAAACGCGATATATCACAAACGTACGTCGGAATTACATGAAATTTGAAGAGAAAATATCTTACATCATGGAGCACCCCATGATCCTCTCTTTTTTGTCTTATGGTTGAAGGTCGTAGCTCAAAAGGATGAAATCTTGGAAAATAGGCCGATCGTTATGGAACGATCGCACAAATCAGCATAACGATCCATAGTTTTACGAAAAACCCATTATCTCACAAACGATACGTCGGAATTGCATGAAATTTGGAGAGCAAGTAGCTAACATCATGGAAAAC
Organism: Allium fistulosum; assembly: GCA_030737815.1. Classification (NCBI taxonomy): domain Eukaryota; kingdom Viridiplantae; phylum Streptophyta; class Magnoliopsida; order Asparagales; family Amaryllidaceae; genus Allium; species Allium fistulosum. Next base: position 1,106,957,893 of record CM060901.1, read on the forward strand.
TCACTTGATCGATTGCAGCTCAAAATGATGAAGCATAGAATGATCTTCTATGATCCAGTTTCTAGTCAAAACAGTGAAGATCGATCGATATCTCATAAACGGTAAGTCGGAATGACACGAAACTTCGGGAGCATGGACTAGAGGCATGGATGACCCCATAAAAATGATCACAACCCTATAGAATTTAGTATGGAACGATTGGCTAAATTATTATTTTGTGTATGATCGATCCCAAATTTTGTGGGTTGGGGCGTATGGGCCTAGAGGTTCTCCTGCCGAAATTTCAGTCCGATGCATGCACGTCTTCACCTATAAATACATCGGACTTGGCTCGTTGCAAAGGACTTTTCGGCTGGCTCTCATTCATCACTTCTTATCTCTTCCTCCACTATTTGTCTAAGATAAAAAACTACTGTACTTGTAATCTTACAGTATCAATAAAATATTATTGGAGTGGACATAGGCCGAGGTTTGCCGAACCACTATAAAACTCGTGTGTTCCTTTACTTTTTCTGCTATTTATCATGTGATTTACGTGCTTATCTTTCTATTTAGATATTGTTTTTGAAAATTGGTGCTTTCACATACAACTGGGTGTTTGTGACCATTTTTGACGCAAACAGTTTTTGCTATTATTTGTGAGTGTTTGTGACCATTTTTGACGCAAACAATTTTTGCTATTATTTGTACCATAAGTTTCAAAATATACAAGTGGACATATTTAATACGGTACTAGCTAGGATTAATTTTTTTCCAATTTTATATTTTTAAGATCAAAACATTAATATTTTATGCAATGATGTTATATAAAGGTGCAATAAACTGACTTTTAAAGAAATATTTGGCGAGATTAATTGAATTTGTCAAATTTATTATCTTTGCATATGCCTCATGTAGCTTTACTATATGGTTCATACTGTGAACGAAGTCTCTATCATTTCTTACTGTGCATTATACAAATATTTTGATACTGCTCGCGGTACATATGCAAGCTATACTACTTTATCCATTTTGTAGCAAACGAGTGTGTTTGCACTTAACACTTATTACTGTTATACAGCTTTAAAAAAATTTAACTCTGGATGGATTTACAAATATTGGTAAATTTTTGACTAAACTAATTTTGTGAAACTGCAAATCTGGTTGGAGAGCTGCTACAGATTTTTTATTGAAAATTTTCCAACCAATCAATCATCCGTTCACCTATCAACGTCTTAGATAAAGAATTCAAATGTTCAGATATTGAATTAGGATTTGACACGGATTTGGTTGAATCTAGGGACTATTAACAAACATGCCAAATGCCAACTGAATTACTGTACCTATTTTCCAAACGATGAAGTATGTTTTCAACCTCTCACTGTCGTTCCACTTTTTCCTGCCGTTTCGTATTTGTTTCCTGCTATACACAGGATTTAGTTCTGTCCATTTGATTTGTACCTCATTATTTTCCTTTCAGATTGGGTTTGCGTATGAATCAACTATGTTTGAATGGTGCTTCTTTGTCCTGATTGTTATTTTGTGTTTGCTTTCATTTGTCAATTTGGACAGTACAAGTTTTGAATCATTTTATTCTCACTTTGAACAGTTCGCTTATTTGAAAGGTTTTAATTGATTTATCATCGATTTCAACAGTTCAGTAAGTTTATTACATCCAACCCATCGACTGCTTTATTTTAATAAATCAGTTTTTACTGTTATTCTGCGAATACAGTACCACTCTGTATATAAGGCCGATGCATATATATGACGTAGAGCAAGCTGACATACAAAAACTACTTCAGTTATGCAGGCTGCTGCTACAAATATTATGATATCTCTTAAATTTGTTAATTTTCCCCCCTCCATCAATCATGATATAATATGATACTCTTAACAGTAGGAATTTGGTAAAACGACCCTTTTGTGCATGGGTTGAATTTTTTTTATTACTTACATGTAATCAAATATAGGATTTTTTCATTATTAACTTGAGAGCTTTTGGAGGCGCTGCCTCGTATTTGTGTTCTAGGGTTTGTTTTGAGTCTGTAATTCTCAGTTTCGGATCTTTAGGGTTAACCCATTTCTTATTTTTGTAACATTCTGGGCTTGGCCCATTTATCCATTTTCAAAAAAAAAAAAATAGGATTTCCAATGGCTCTAAAATACCATTGTATGACGTACAACGATTTTTGTATTTTACTGTTGTATCTCTCCAAGTTTGTCGATTTTCCTTCTATCCATTTTATTATCTAACATATGGTACGTTTCCAATTTTCATGTGATATTTATTCTTTAATTTGCTAGAATCTATATTGCGTCCATTTTAATCGGTTAAGTAATTTTACTGTGCATTATCCTTGGACTAATTTTACAGCTGTTTTACCTACTTTGCTTGAAACGAATTCTGTTTTTTTAATCTCCCTTTCTGAACTTAAAGATCTCCTCAAGACCATACTCCTTTGAAATATAAAATCATATTTATTTAAAATAAACTTGTTTTGGTTAGTTCAAACGCTCGAACAATGTTAACATGCATGGTCAATTTCGCTAAATCATGAAACTTTCGTTTAGTACAATATTCTTTTTCCATGAATGTGCTACAAATACTTTACACACAGACCACCGTGTTCTATTCATATTGGCACTTCCCAAGGCGAAGAGGGCTGCGATGAATAAGAGCATTTAAGTTATTGACATAGTAGAGTTTATGATCCTCGCAATTTTACCCACTCTGTGGATATAGTCAGGGCTTTCAATTGTTTATTCCCATCTATCCACCAACCATAAGATCTTATTTGAGGGAAAAAAATGTAGTGGATCGGCTTCAGCTTCTGAAAATAAACATTTATGCTTTGACAACCAATTCCTGGTCAACCAACATTACTAATATACTAACAATTTGTTTTAGGATCTACCAACCTCACCATCGCACGACCAAGAGCCTGCAACTAAAACTGAGAATCCAGCTGCCAAAATAACAGGTAAAACGTAGGCTTAAATTAGGATATATATTGTCTTACCTATAACACACATACCGAATTGTCGTCCTTCCGCTAGACAAACATAATTTTTTTTCATTGCTTGCTACAATGTTTCTATTTTGCTTCTCTGCACTGTTCGGTTACGGTTTTATTCGAATATAAAATTTCATTCTTTCCGTATTTTTCATTATGTTTGCATGAAATTTTCGCCTATTATTAATTCACCCTTTCGCCTACAATGGAACTTTCCAAAAACCTATAACTGAGTATTGCACTACAGCACATATTTTCAATGCATAGTAGCCTTTATTCTCCCATCCCTGTTGCTTTTAAGACGTAGGTTACCAATATAACAAGAACAATAAACAGTGTCAAACCGTGGTTGACACATACAATTCCCAAACCTTTGCATATGCTCCCCTACCCAATCTATAAACTTTACATTTAACCCAGATTCAAATATTTAAATAATTTAGAAATTTAAATATACACTGTCCAAAATTCAGGATCTTTACGCCTTTACATCATAATTTTCTGTCTGTAATACGTCATTTCATTTATATTCTGCGTACAACATAAATAAAAAACATAAACAAAAAGTATTATTATAGGAACACAAATATTACATTGTTGCATAAAACAACTGTTTTATCAACAATGATATGGTAAGATGACAAAAAACAGAACAAATTATTGGGATGTCTCGCATTGTGTATGGGTAATGGACGCACATTGAATAAAAGAATAGTCTCACGTCACCAAAAATAATGAAGGTGGAGTGGTATATATATGAATTTGATCATATGTAACAACAAGGGTTTTCTTTTGTTAAAAGGTGTTGGTCAAACTCATATGTTGTCCCTACGTAGGATTGGACGGACGAGATTTCAACACAAATTGCTTCCTTTATAGAAACTCCACTATGTGGTGAAGTGATCACTTCTCAATAATGCAAAGAAAATTAGTATGTGCGACGAAGATCAAACTTCTTTAATAGTTTCATCTCAAGAGAATTCAGATATTGAGCGCAAATTGTTACATCAATTCAACATTTAAGCATTTTCTTTTCTTTGGGTCATTACCATTCAATGACCATGTAATTCAAAATAACATAATTTAGGCAAAATCATCTGAAAACACATAAAATAATAGACGTATTGGTTAAAATGAAAAACTATTTAAAGAAAAAGCGTATTTATTGATTGGTTATCAACAAACATGTATTAGTTAAAACAAACTTTTGAAAATGACACCTTATATGTGACATTAGTTATTTCAAAGAGATGATAAATAATAAAATAAAATCTTTAAAATCGTATATTGTACAAAAAGTGTCCAAGGCAACGCCTCGTCCGCTCCATGTTCGTCCGAAACTCATATAGAATAGAACACGAGCACCTCTCAGCCCGATCCGGTCATTCGATTAACACCCTAATTTGCACAAAGCATGTGAAATTTATATTCATTATTTTGTCATGCATGCATAGAGTGTGTGCAGATTTGTACTATATAAACCTCATGTAATCATGATTTCAAACAATTCAATAAATTTGTTATGGAAAGTTTTGCTATTTAGATCACTTTCAACAAAGAATAATAAAAACAGACATGATTCAAAACTAATTACAATAGGTGCGTAATTGCATCAATACAAATGCTAACTGAGACCAATATGGCAGAAACATATTTGTTTCTGTAATTGATTTAGAAACTTGTTTATTTCTGTTATTTTTTATTAAAAGTAGCTTAAATACCTATATTTTCCATCTATTATTTTGGGTTTACATCAAGTCTATTGAAGTGGGGTTCAAGTCTACTCCATTACCTTCTTCCAAATAGTAAATGAAACGTGAGCTATGTCCCATTGGGGCCAAGGACATCTTCAATTTCATTGTCATGTTAACACAACAATCATTGCAGCATCATGTGACTTGACACCGAAGTAAAACCTAGAATAGTACGTGAATCATAGCATTAATAGCTAGCAGAACTGTCTGTTTGAATTACTACAGAATACCCTCTTAGAGCATCCAAACGGGGTAAGTCAGTGAATGCAATGAGCTTAATTTTGATTCATCACCGAATGTCAAGATCCCAATGTCAAGATCACTATAACGATCATGCCAGTTACTGAGTTATCCAAAATTTATAATGTAATAAATATATGGTCAAAATTAATTGTTTTTTACGTGAATTGTAATCATGATCATCCATATTTATCCGACGGTATAAATGTCGAATAAAGTTGTATGCTGTTAGGATAAATCATTATAGATCAATGAAAATTAATTTTTTTTTTTATTTGACTTGACTTCTTTGTTGGAGATGGTCTTACGGGTATAATATTGCAGTCAATTTTCATACCAAAAGCACAGGAATGGAGTGTTAAAATAGACAAAAATCAATTTTCGCAAATTAGTGAACAACGAAACGGGAAAGACATGCTGACCTTGAAAATTAGTGAATGTCCATGCCTTGCTATAAGTTTATCAGTTCATAATCAATGACTAAAGATCACCACGGAATGCTACGTAGGCTATATGGTATACAGACAAAGGATTTCAATTTAAACATGCATCAGCTTTGGATATTCTGCAAGTTGTATTCTAATCATCAATACTAGTCTACAGAATAATATCTCCTTAGCAATCAATATGGATAGGGATTATATACATATACACACATATCTATATACATACATACATGTATGTGTATATAAAGCACGTGCATTGCACGGGTATGAAGTTTTATAGTATATATGATATATATTGCTATGCGTGCAGACGCGCACGCATATATATACGTATATATATACATATGTATGTGTGTCTATATATATAGACACACACATATACATATGTATATACTAATCTATATATAATGGTTAAAAATTCGGTTTTCATTTCCATTTCGATCATTTCCAATTGCAAAATTTTGGTTTTTTTTTTGGAAATTTTGAAAATTCCGATTTCACATTTTGAAACATTTTGTTTATAAATACACCCATAAACGTTATGAATTTATATATTTGTAATAATGGTTTTTTTGATAACAATATTTCTTATAGTTGTAATTTAAAAAGTCAAAAATTAAACATAGCCCAATTTCATGGGTTAGCAGTATACCAATATGACAAAAGCCCAACAACCAAAAAAAAAAGAAAACAAATTAACCTATGAGCAATTGCTAATGTTAGTTCCAGTTCCGTTCTATTTCACCAAATCAAATCCCTGTTTACAAACCCTAAATCCCTGTTTACAAACCCTAAATATCTAGGTCTTCATTTGTTGTCGTTGTTGCCTCCTTCAAGATACACAAATTGGGATTTTTTTTTCTTTTGACCGAAACTAGATTTTGAGTGAATTCCGGTCTGATCAACGTCGGAACCAAACCGAAATGATCGGAATTTCACGCTCCGGCCGAAATCTCGAACCATATAAATATATATATACCTAACAAAAGTCGATCACAATTACTCAGTCCGGCAATCACCTAACCAACCACTGGGGTCAAACCAAATGTATTGAAATGTCCAACCACGGCCTCAGCAGCGCTTTCTCCATCTCCGTAGACTGCTTTGCCTAACCTATACACTAGTTATATTTTACATTTAAACAATAAAAAAAGCAACACTACCCAAAAATTGAAGAAATATCAGTAATTAGTAGCATTAAATAATAGGTTCGCTAAATTTCCACAGATGAAAATTGATTAAAATTTCTCTCATCTTTCTTGTTCCCTCTTTTACGTTATTCCAACAATTGAGCTAAAAGTTTGTGTCAAAAAGAGAAGTAAAATGGGCATGCTTTAATGTACTTCATCGTGGTTACCATAACTAAAGACCTACCTTGTATAAGCACACAGTGATAAACAGGTTGGCAAAATGGCATCGAATCCAAATAGTCGATCTTCTTGTGACAATAACTGATTCCCTTCCTTTGCGCATAAACATGAAATTAATGTATAAACTTTCCCAACAAGTGTGATCTGGTATGGTAAATTGCTACTAATGTTTGCCATTGTTCTCAATCTATTATTCCTCAACGCATGGAAAGGAAAACATGAATGAGTTAATCCATGTGCATGTATTAGTGATATTGTTGTGTTAATGAATAGTTATTATGGAATGATTTGAATCTGCAAAAGCCTAAATTCAATAGTTTGTTAACTTTGCATCAATTTTGGCAATATTCTAGTACAATCAGCATTGCATGTCACATTGAAATAGCAAAAGATATATAGAGATTTCAAAATATAGACATAAACCTCATGTTAGGACAATGAGATACTCATACTTGTGAACAATATGTAGTTTCTCGATAACTTTAACCCAACATGTTATATTTTTTGTTTCAATGTACAATAAATAGCTGTCAAAACTACTAATTCAAATCTAAACAATGTACAATAAATACCTGTGACATATACTAATTCAAATCTATGAATATATTTTTTTGTTTCATATAATGACACCCAGGAAATGGATAGGCAAGTACTCAAGCTTCCAGAGTAATCAAATAAAAACATATGATTAGACCTTTAAAATCAATGCTTCCAGTATTCTGTGAGCAACCAATACTAACTTGTGGGAAATTCGACCCAAAGATGGTTAATAAAAGAAATTTGGATTGAACCGGATGTAGAAATCAAGCTTTCAGAGTTATTCCAGTTTTTCTAGTACACGAGGAAGATAAATTATTAAATATGGAGAAGATAAGGATTGGAGAAGTTAGAAATCCTGAAAAAGTACAACAGATCGTGGAATATATAATACATATTGTGGGATGAGCTGGAGACTCAGAAGCCGCTTGATATATGTGCTGTCTTTGTCTTTTATAACCACCAGACCAATTATATATATATATATATATATATATATATATATATATATATATATATATATATAGTTGATATTACATACATGTAATGTTTTTATCATTGGTAAGCGTACTTATATGGCGATACATTCTAAAATAGCCACCTTTATGGAGGCTCATTCTAACTTATCAATCTCTTTCTCCCATTTTAGTCCACACATTTGACGGCCAAAAGGTACAATAAGGTTATAACGAAGGACCTGCATTTCAAAATAGAGAGAAAAAAAAAGGTTATCTCTGCTTGCCGTCAATTACAGAGTTACAAAAGTATACGCAAACTTCAATTATGAATATAAAACCTATAAGGACGAAAAGTCAAGTTTACTGAGGTCTTCTTCTCAATAATATACTCTGGCACGTCAGGGGAACAGTTTTAAGTTTAGGTTTGTATTTAATATTTACTTTATCGAATACATGTATATGTTTATGTATGTATGTATAGAGAGACAGATCTATGTACAAAGGAACCCAGGCTATAGCCCAGATCCGACTTATAATAACCCTACTTACAATACATAATTGGGATTGATCCAGTAATGGTTACCGTTGCCAAAAGAGAAAAACCGCTATCATACCAATTCTACTAGTAAAGTAGAATTTTAAACTACTACCATTACAGGTACTTTGGTATATGGATGATTGGTAATGCCGATAAATCGGTCACTGTTGATCGCTAATGGTTAATTTCCCATCAAGAACAAGTGAATAAAAATTTAGCTATATATTTACAATCTAGCAAACAGATTACTCATATTTATCTTAATCATTACTTCATAACTACATCTAATAATACTACTTCATTGTGTGTGTGTGTGTGTCAAAGGCTATAAGAATTTGAATTGATTCAACATGACTTACAAATCGTCAAAATTTCGTTTTCTTTAAAAAAAAATAAGAAGAAGAAGAAGTGCAAAATTTATACAATCATAAAATGGATGAACCATTATCCTAAGATAGGTGCTACTTGTAAAATGTAAACCGATTAAGGTTGATTCAATAAATATATCGAACTACTGGTAAATTTACTGTTAGTTTCAACATTTTGTTACTGTTATTTGCCGAGTTTGCTGGTAAATTTACCATTACCATAGTGATTGTGCTGGTGCACTGATTTTGCTTATTCTTGGTTACCAACGGTTTGGTAAGGATATGGCAATGGTAAAATTCCCGTTGCTGTAAAAGTATCAGTTATATGGTCGTTCAACAATTTAATTTGTTTTAGTTCATCAAACAACTCTCAACTCATTTTATCCTTTGTTTTTTAAGCAAGCCAATAATATATTCCTCACACATATATTCCTTTGTTTAGTTTTAAAGTTCATATCCTAAATAAATTTTCATCAGTTTGGGGTTAGTAAAAATCCTAGCTTTGCTTCTGTATGTATGGGTGTGCATGTATGACACTCTGTGTGCGCGCGTGTGCGCGCATGTATGAGACTGTGAGTATGTGCGTGTGTGTACGAGAGAGTGTGAGTGTGTGTGTGTGTGTATGAGAGAGAGTGCACGCGCACGTGCGCACATATATACATACATATAAGTACGAGTGAGCGTCATATAGATTCTACTTACTGTTAGATTGAGACTATAGTGGTTAAAAATCCAAAAGGATCGAAGAGATGAATAAAAAAGATAACTATAGTTATATACTCTAAACAATTCAATTCACTCATGATTGTTATCGCAATTCTCAGCAAACTTATCTCAGAATTACATACAAACTTTAATCATTCAATAAGTTATAAACAGTGTTGTAATAAAAATAAAATATGATGTGTTATGCTTTTAATGTTACCATTTCATGGTAGAAATATAAATAAGAGATCAGGGGTATGAAAACGACCTTACTATTGATGGAGCGCATTTGTGCTTGAAGGCGCTCACACTTAATATCCCATGTTGAATCGTGATTCTCTATTTTACTTGCCCAAGCTTTCTTTATAGCAGATCTCCATTCCGCAATATCATGTCTAATTTCTTTATTCAACTCGACCCATTCTGGAGCGCAGCCATTTCTCGAAAGTATTTTGTACAAAGTATCTTCTGCTGGATCAACGTGAGGGTTTGTGCTGAGGTTGAGAGGTTTTCCCTTTCCAGGTAAATTTTCAAAATGACCTTCCTCCATTGAACGCCATATCCTTCGCTCAGCTACATTAACTATATCCGTCTCCGACCTGGATTAAATAGTAAACTGGATCTAAACCAATTTTAATAACGTAATTCAGCTTGGAGCGGTTTAGAATAGCGTAATTCAATTGAGTTACAGCATAAGAAATCAATTGTGCAGAAAACAAGACTTCTCTCAATGTTTATCATGTATGTTGTATTCTTTAAGTTGCAAGTACTGAAGTCATTTGCAGAGCAACAACAAAAAAATAATCTAAAAAAAAAGAACAAAAAAACAGTCATATATACAGTCATACATAGGAGATAACTAACATTGTTGGTTAAATCCATCTGCTGGTGCTACCTAGGATGAAGTTCCACAAGAACTCAACGCTTATAGAACTTGATAAGATGGTCTTTTATTGATTAACATGGGGTGAACTAATTTTAATTTCAATTTGCTCAAGTTGTTTAGCAGATGCTATGCAGGTATTGGTCAATGGCACATAATAATACAATATGCATTCTCTTGCTAGGACATCATTCGTTCACAAGATTCAATATGAATTGTATCAATTTTTATGGCATCTTCTACACTATATGTAACACAGCCAATTAGCAAATGCATAATGTAACTACTTGAGCACATATGTAGTTCTTAACACATTCTCATACATATTATACAAAACAAAAATGAGATGTGTTTTGGAAATGAATACAGTTATGATGTTTTCGGTCTGTAACATAACAGTATTGCTTTGCAGTTTGGATTTCTAGGGATCGTTTCATATGACAAGAGAGGTTATTTAAATCGTAAACATAACAAAACAAAAAACAATAAAAAAATAATATACATGTATGAATTTAGTGTTACAATAGAAACTGAAAATGACAATTTATACTAAGTTTAATTGGAGTGTAAGTGAATACCTATGGATGGTTTCTTTCCCTATGTGAGGGTATATATAGCAAGTCGATGAAGCCATTGAGGCTGAAATGTAGTTGTGTTCAAGGTGTATATTATAACAACATTTGTACGACGAATCTTGTTATCATAAATGTTGGGTGATTCGATAAGTTTTTCTTCTAATTGTTGAAAAATGATAAATTGTTCTAGGTAATAAGAAAGCTTTTAAAACGACAATCAACCAATTATTATATCATTTAACATTTTGTCGACTAAGAGCACCGCGGTTCCTTTCAAATATTAAATTTTCAAAAATAAACTATTAAGTTTTTACACCCAAATATTTATTTGAGAATATACTCCCGTATAAACAAAAGGTTGCTTGGAAAAACATTAACAAATGAAATTGCTACTTCATATTATAATGACTGAATAATGGTTCATATGGTAAAACATTGTCAAACAAGTTTTGCATGATATGGATTAAGACTTGGTAGAATTTGATATTAAGAGTATTATTAATATAATAATTTTGTATCTTGTAGACAGATGTTAGAAAGAGATTCAAGATATCTTAACAGGATGCTTATTTTGAGGCAAAATATTCACAAAGCAGTTTGCTTTGCTTAAATATCTGTCAAGTTTTAACTATATTTTATGCTTATCATAGCCCAGTTTCAAAATCGATCGGTGATTATTTAGCATGTTTATTAATGTACTTAGATGACAAAGTAGCCTCAATCCATACTGAAAACAAATGATTTTTTTCCACCTAATGAAATAGGTTAAATGTTAGTAAAAAACCAAAGTGGTAAATTAAAGTGTGTATCGTGGTGCAAATGGCAGAACACCTTATTATGGCAAGATCTAAAAAGACAGCATGCCCTGCTGTTTACGGTCAACCCCTGTTTATACCGAAACTACTATACTTTTTCAACTTTCGACGCAATAAGTAGCAGACAACACTCATACAGAGTGCAGTTCCTTTGCAAACCACACTCAGGACAAGTGTGCTCCCTATTACGAACCATGCTCCAGTTGAGAACCATGCTTAGCTGAAGCATGGTTCTGTATTAGAAGAATCCCAACCAACCATGCTCCAAAGGAGCATGAGTCCATAAGGAACCACGCTCACTTTAAGCATGTGGTTTCTTATGGATCCACGCTCTTATTGGGCATGGTTCTACAGATTTCCATTCTCTCAATGAACATGGATTTTCAGACTTTCTTTCACGCTACACTGCTGAGGGCAATTTCATCATGGAAATTTTAAATCTGTCAGGGTGAAACTTGAAAGGTAAAAACTCAGGTGTTAACAGTTCTATCCTCTTATCATACAGGTTTTTAATCTGAATCTACATTCTCCTATGATATATATTACAAGATACAAAACCAGGGTCGCATATGATCAAAAAAAAAAAAAAAAAACAGTTAATTTTGATATTCCTACTTTATACCAAACATTCAACAATAATTCATTAACCATATATATCATGCACGCATACATCGGTACTCAATATTAATTTACCCTCAAAAGTGGAAGGAAAAAAAGGCATTAGTACAATATACAGTACCTAATAGCATTAGGGCGAGTACGGAGCTCGGGCGGCAGTTTCCTATCATTTATGGCGTCAACAACGGAAGCAAGACGGTGCGTGTGCTGTTTCTTATCCTTATCGCGTGACGAAGCGGTCGATGATGTCTGGTCCACATCGGTACGGTTTGACCCATATCGGAGGAGGAAATAGGAACAATTTCGGATCCGCTGCTGTAGCAGTCGTGGAAACCCGACCCATAAAGCCATCAAGGGAAGGAGAACGGGGATTCAGGTTAGGGTTTACTGGGCATCGCTAAGGATCTGTTTGTATGGGTAGAGCTACCAAATAAACATACGAGTAGCCCCCCGGGTGTTGCAAGGCCATCAAGTTTTCCCCCTCTCAGTACACTAGAAAACAAAAACCTAACAAAATTAGGGTCTATTTGTTACCAATTTAAATTATTTTTAGTTTTCAATTTTGCAAAATATTGAAAACTTGTTTGCTTTGTCATTTTGTAAAATTCATTTTTGAAAACAGCCAATTTTTCAAAATAGACTTAACATAAAAATTTGAAAACTGATTTTTTTTATTTTCCCAGTTTTCGGCCCAAAATTAAAAGCCCGAAAATTCAAAACTCAAAACACAAAGAAAACACGTTCAAAACCCTATTCTTATTTGACGGCCGCAAATTCTGAAATTCCATCGTGAGGAAAATCGCCATCCTCTTCAAATATCATCCCAAATTCAGGTAATTTGATTTTTATTTCTCTGTTATCTCGTTTACTTCAAGCTAGTAATATCGAGGGTTAAGCGTGAATTATTTGACGATCCCTTCGATTTATTTTTTGTGAATTAGGGTTAAGCGCGAATGATCTTCGATTTTGTTAAGATATTGCGGGTTTTATTAAAACAATATTCTGATAGCTTTGCTGAAGTGAAATTAAAATGTAGTATAGTGAAATAAAATTGTGTGTTTATGATTGCGTATCGAAAAACAGTTGTTGTACTAGGATGATTTCAAGTTCAGTAACTTATAATAGGAAAATAATATGCTGTTTGAATTGGTATTTGCAGTAAACACTTAACCAGAAAAGGTTCACTAGACAAAGTGGTTAGAGAATTTTTTTTAACACTTGTTTTGTGCTGCAATAACGTAGTTTATTGCATATCCTAATCCAGTGAGGAATGAAAATAAAATCTTGGTAGATAACAGTGAGAATATGTTATGTTATTTTTTTCTTGGTAGATAACGGTGAAAATAAAATCAACCCTTAATAACCAAACAATTGAAAACTTTGAAACTTGTGTGTTCTGTTAAGTTATTTTCTTCTTCTTTCTTTTTATGTCAGATCACTTTAGATAGAAGATTATATGTGGTCTTGTTTTGTTACCTGTCAGTTTAAGTTTCTGGCATTTATATATGCATAACAATTATTATCAAACAATTTAAAACTTTGAAATATATATTCTGTATAGCTTCGCATTTGGAGTTGCCAAGTAGAATCATATTGTATATTGTATGTATTTCAGTGACTGCAAATTATTTTACTCGTGACATGGTGTTAAAAGAAATCACAAACAACTCTGTCCCAACCACCGTAAAGAATCAGTGACAAATGGCACAAGAAAACTTGAAGAATTGAAAGAAACCTGTTCACAACCCATCATATGTACATGTACTCATTTCAGCTGTTTGTTATTGTGATGGACACTCATTAACTTATGCTCTATACATGTACGGCCATGAACATGAACCTCATGTTATCTGTAGAGATGTAATAAGTGCTGTTACTGCATGTTCAAAAAAATGGATAAATTATCTGAAGGCATTAAAGTTTATTTTATCCATCTCTGCTCTGTCACTATAATAAATGCATCTTCATATCTCTTTTAACGGTGCAATCATATAAAACTTGCAACAAAAAATGATGTTACTACTTACAACCATATGTTTTTACCATTTCACTTATCCAACAAATAGTTCAATACGATATAAAATCAACTCTCCGTTACATATTAACAGCACTTTATATATATATATATATATATATATATCATCAAACAAGTACTAATTATATAATCCTGGCTATATTATAGTGTGATAGATATAATTTGCTAACCATTTTTATCATTGATCTGAAGTCCCATTGCAAGTATGCTTATTTAACTGTATCCAAAAGTCAGAATAAAATGTTGCAGCATTCAGAAGCATATCACTTATGCAATGATAAGATATATTTCGTATGCTTATGGACATATTTGCTTTCTTAATTGGTCAAGTTTCTCTTGCTTGCTTTGATGTGCGCTTAGGTAATTCTTGATTCCGATAATGATTTTGATTAGATTTGTGTAATGTTTGTATAATTTATTACTAACTTGTGGGTCAATATTGAAAAGTTTATCATGCTCGCATGTTTATCACTTCCCAAGTAAATGATTTATTTCAATATTTACTTTAATAACACTATTTCCATCAATCTATTACCCTTCATACTAAAATGATAGATGTGATCGAGTATTCAAAAAGTTCATGGTGCTGATATATATATTGATATATTTGTATATTTGTATTTGTTAGAAAAGGGAAGGCTTAGCATGAGGAAGAAGAGCCACTTAAATAGAGCAAAGACTACTTGCCTATAAGATACATCAAAACCTTTTTCCCTCTTTCTATAGTGATACAACTGATATATTTTATCTATCTTGTAATGATTTTCTTGTAATAATTTTGAGTTGAGATACGGTTGATTTGTAGCACAATATGAGTTAGTCTCATTTTAATATAGTTCACATTTCAGTAGTCATTATCACTTTCTGATCTTTTTTAATTTATGATTTTTCTAGTTTAATGACATTTTTTGTTAGTCTCATTCATTATCTCCTCTCACTTCTATATTTAATGATCAAATTTCAACAAAATTTGAAATTGTCTTTTTTGTTTTGGAATAGCATTTTTAATTTTTAGTTTAAAAACTATTTTTCAAAATTATAGAATCAAATACAATTTTCAAAATATTAAAAACACTCAAAATGTAAAATGGAAAATGGAAAATGCACTTCAAAAACTAAAAACTAAAAACCAAAAATGAAAAGTGTTTTCTAATGTCAAGGTCATTTTACACAACAATCAACCAACGTGTAATTTGTTTTATACGTCGACCAACCGCGAATCAATACCATTTACCATGGTCATCGACCACGAACTACTATTGTTAGATGGTTAATCGCCGTGGAAAATGGTACTGATTGGCGGTTGTTTGCCATGCAAAAAAAAGTCGAAAATGATACCTTTGACAGGCCTTTAAAAAAATTCTGGTATTAGGAAGAATATATTTAAAATTTTATGCTATTTTTTAGCAATGGTATTAGAAAGTGAAAAATGAAATGCCCTTAGCAAAAGACTTTTTATTCGTGCTATGCACATGGTTTCTTAAAAACTTTTCATACAAAAAAGGGTAAACCTATTAACATCTTTTTCTTCTTTTCCTACCCAGCTAATACTAAAAATGATTAACTACAAAAATACTCTTCAACATCAATCAACAGAGCAGTCAAGATGTTTTTTCCTTTCCTCCTCCTCCTCTATAACATCCCCACCTCTATACTCATACTATTCAAGAGTATTACAGAGTAATACTGTCAAATAATATGAAGAATAAGACGATATAGGGTACACATGTGAATATTTCTTTTGACTAACACTGATACATATTAAAATATCGATTAAATAACTCACCTACATGTACATAGTATGGACACAAAGCAATAAACATGTGTGCCTCTAGGATAGAACAATACACAATATACAGTAAATATCAGAAAGCACAGAGTCGAACGCAGCGATAATATATAATATCAAATTACAGTATATATCCAATACGAATCACAATGATATACACACAGGAGATTATACAATACAGAATAATAATCCACAATATTGTATATCTAATCTCCTCTAAGCCCATAAAACACATGAGCTAGTTACATAGTCCCTATATCTTTAACGTCTCGTACTGACCCGAGTATTATATAAATAATAAATGAGTCAGACTATATCTATGGTCATTAAACATATAGGTCACAATATATATTGAGTATAAACATTTATAATAATGTCATAAAAACAATCTCAAATATCATACACTTGGAACAACACATAACCTAGCGTAAAGATGTCATTACTCATATAAAGCAAATCGATGGAAATCAAGAATACTATATCCAATGGGTGAATCATCCATACAATACAGCATCATCATATAAAATGAAATCATCAAATGAATAGGGCTAATACACATAAATGCTCTAATATAAAATTATAAAATCATATAATCTATAGATAATGTGAGATAGTCCATCAAATCATCCAAATGATATCAAATACTATACAAATCACAATGATAATCTATCGGAATCTGTATCACAATCAATAAACAAAGGCTATCTCTAGAATATCAAACCAGAAGAGTATGGATATACGGGGACTGACAACACTTTAGACACACGGTCTCTAGTATAGTCAACTCATTGGATATTGAATAATATATGTCAATCCACAACACACATGTAACCCCGAACCAGAAATGGAGACTGACATCACATAGCACACTTCAGGAACCCAGGCTCTACTAGCCTTCGGCTAATTGTCGGATCCACTCCTACAGCCTTCGGTTACCTCGACGGACATCGTGACCCGCATCCATCTATGGCTCGTCTACGTGTAGCCTCGGTCGTGACCCTGCAGTTGCTCCTATGGTAACAGATTGTTTACTTATGCGACACAAGCGACTACTAACTATCAATCTTGTAATGCACATCGAATATCCTAACAAGAATGGTGTTGCGAATCTGGGGCACGACCCCATGATCAAGCCGCCAGGGTGGATACTGACCAATCTGGTTCACTCCCGAACCATAAAGGAAGTTGGACACAAGTGGATGACATATAATACTCATATCCTACACGAGCATATAGCTGTAGACGTAAGCGGACACACAGCTTTATATGTATGTAAGTCAACACATGACTATAAAGTACTAGAGCTCTAACCTAGCCGACACACGGCTCTACCTACATGCCAACACATGGTTATAAGATATACCGATCACATATCAACATGAGTGTAATCCCCGTTCGAATGATAATTACTTACAACGAATAACCAAACAAATAACATAACGACATCCCATACCACTGCATATTATTTGGATAATTATTAAGGCTCATAAACTATACTCGATCCACACTAGGTATTTCTATAAGATAAGTCCGATGAATAACAAGAAAAGTGTTACCAAAAGTCTCATACTAGACAGTATCATTGATATGTTTACTCAAATTTCTCACCACATAGAAATAAAATCTCACAAAACTAATAGATGGATAACATCACTGAATCATGTCAAATCACTAAACAAATCAACATCAATGGTGAATCATACATGATATCTAATTCAATGTAAAGGAGAAGAAAATCAAAAATATAGAAATTATACATAAAAATTCCAATTCAATTCAGAAATGAAATGATAATAAATTTCAACAAAATCTTTCTTTAAATAATTAAATCCAATATCCTAATACATATATAAAGCACACTTTATTAATTTATAATTAATGACATTATCTGTGAAAATACACTTTAAAATATCTAATAATCATAAAATAAATCCTTATTTCCAGAAATTATATAAACTTCTTAAATAATTTTTTAAAACATAACACTTAGAAATAGATACTAAATGTATATTAACTAATATATTCACTTTGTTTATTTAATCGATTCAATTATTAAATTTCATTTCCAAATCCTTATATATATTTCCCAAAACTTCTAAAATCACTTTACATATAAAAAATAATTATATAAACAAATAGAAAATTTCCTATAACTAAATAATACTTTAAAATAATTTATAAAACCACCAAAAAATATTATTTTCATTTCATGCTATAATTTATAATTCAAACCTTCATTATATATTCAAAATCATAAATAGCTCACACAGAAAACCTTCTAATATCGCTTTAAATTTATTTAATAATCTTCTATAACTAAATATTATTTAAAAATAAATTTATAAGTTACAGAATAAATTGTATTTATATCAAACCATAGAATATAATATAATACAAAATCTTCACTTATACAAAAATGAAATATTTTCTATTTTCAAAACAACTTTTGATATCCAAAATAATTTCAAAGGAAATCATTTTATTTACGTGGAAAATAGGCATAAGGACAAATTTTCATAAAATTTTTGGCTGAAGGACAACAAGTTTTATTTTTAGGCTGAAGGACAAACTTTGGAAGATAATTAGACTGAAGGACAATGCTAATACAACTAGCATTTTGTATAATGTAAAACTGGATATAATGCTAGTTATAATTGGCATTTTGTACAATGTTTGCACTGTACAAAATGCTAACTATATTTAGCATTTTCCTTCAGTCTAATTTTATTTCAAAGTTTGTCCTTCAGCCCAAAAATGAAACTTTATGTCCTTCAGCCTAATTTTTTTTCAAAGTTTGTCCTTGTGCCTAATTCTCTCTTTATTTACCAACCAATTTCATTTATTTATAAATACACTTCAATTCAATTGTAAAATACCAAAAATAATTTTTTGAAGCTTTCAAAAATATTTTGAAACTAGAAAATTAATCAAACATCTAAAAACATGAATTAAGGAGCAAAAATCCTCCAAAATCATCAATAATCAAAAATATAAAATTCTATCGTGTTGCCAAGTCGAATTACATCAAATTTCAGCCAACGTTATACTTTATACACAATATTAATAAATTATACAAATTAAAATGCAAACGAGCAACATCTCCTTTACATTTTAGACATCTAACAAATACAAAACTCCACTATCAATCACTAAAATAACAACTAAACAATTCAATTTTATCCAATATCACACAATTCAATCCAATATCCCAATTAAATATTTCAATCAATATAGCAAGAAATTCATTCGACGTCACAATTCAAACGATAATCAGGATAATGATAAGAATAATGGAATATAGAAATAGTTGTGAGCGTAGAAAACTCACCGGATCGATGCACAA
The DNA here is from genome assembly GCA_030737815.1 of Allium fistulosum. Classification (NCBI taxonomy): domain Eukaryota; kingdom Viridiplantae; phylum Streptophyta; class Magnoliopsida; order Asparagales; family Amaryllidaceae; genus Allium; species Allium fistulosum. The sequence goes on from CM060901.1 coordinate 1,106,977,363, forward strand.
ATTACTTAATCATCATCAAATTCGTGTCTTGCAACAATAGCCACCACGCATACCATCCTCAACAACCCTGCTGCTCCAAACATCATGTGCCACGTTGCCTTACTTCCTCCATTCACACACGTGCACACAGCTTCAACACCGCATGAATTTGCATCTTCAGTCATTGCTTCAGATCGCTGCTCATTGCACACAGCCTCAACACACACAGCCTCAACCACGTCGAACAACTCCGGACACCTCCACAGCATCGTTACTCCTACACATGCCTGAACCCAAATTGCCTCGATCACGTCACCTGGGATTACTCGACTTCCCATCACACGCACAGCACCATCCATGTCATTCACCTTGCTTAGGTCATGTGCTCATCCCCTAGGTTGGATGGGTTCTCCATACGTCGATCGCTAGGTTGCGATTTTTCTTTAATTTTTTTCTTTTTTGATGCATGTTTGTGTTATTTAGGAGATTCGGGTTAAGTTCATACAGGAAGAATAAGGTCAGGTTTTTGTTTGAAGGGTGCGGCCAGAGAATTCTAGAATAAAGGAGAAAGGAAAATAGGCTAAGTGACTTTTAATTAAATTTTCTTTAGGTTAATTAATTTTCTTTTTAGTTAATTTAGCATATTTTTTCAATCTAATTTAAGTTCATATACACTTCAAAATATTTCATATTAATTAAAACAATTCATTAAATTTCAATAAATTTTCCAAAAAGAATTTATTAATGTAATCATATCTATTAAATCAAAAAAATTTATTAAATAGAATTTAATTAACTAAAATTTATTTCCAAAATATTAATCATCAATTATCGAATCCAAAATTTTTTTGTTTAATTTTTTTTATTTAATTATACGATGTAGAAAGCGGGGTTGTTATAGGCTCTCCTCCTTACCAAAATTGTGTCCTCGCAATCTCTTATAGGGAGACGTAAAAAAACTCATACCCTAACTTTCCTCGTATCTAACACTCAATCATCAAACTCAACTACTAAATCGTATATGTGGCTCTCACATTCCAAGTCATCTTATCATATGCTATTATTTTAAATAGATTCAATTAACGACTTTCTATTTTCGCATACGATAAAAATTGCGAAAAGTTTCTAAGTGTCGGATTTTTCAAAAAATTTCAGCAGAGTCTCCTTTGTACGTAGAGCGTTTCGAAAAATCAAAACACAATATAATTACAAGATATACATCTCTGAAGAGACATCCCAACATGGGGCATCCCGAAACACGGAGAAACAAGATAATATCCTATAATATACCGATATACCATACAAACGTACCTTTTAATTAACATTTTAAGAAAGTTTGTTTATTATAAAGCAAGCAGGTGTTACCAATTTATCAAATTATGCTCCATAGGTACCTATCTCAACTCAAATTGAACATTAGTCGCATATATAATAAAGCATGGTGAAATATAGTCATTATGTTAATATCTACTAACACAAAATAAATAATGCAAACATGCTGTACAAATTATGAAACAAGTTAAAAGTTCAAACTTTAAAGGTTAAACATAGTGATTAAAGTAAGCCCATCTATGATTACATAAAGAAAGCAAGTTTGATCCAAAGTACAGACATCATTAATATATAAAGCAGACAATAGAACTAGAATAAAACTAACTAAAAGCATAGAGCATATATTCTCCAAGTCCAAAGCAAGTATATGAAGCTACAGGTCCAAATTATATTATGTTGCATGCTATAGTTACTAAGCGTTCAAATGATGTTGCTAGAATTGATTAAGCCAGGGTAGAAAATTGATCAAGTATCAAAAATTTAATTCTACAAACTAAATTCTCAAAGAACATTTTTTAAATACTGTGGGCTGCCAGCCCACGTAACCGCAGTGGATTGGAGCTAGCTTGCACCAGTAGCTATGCTACTGGTAATGGTAACATTATTGTTTATTAAATTATAAACTGGATAAGTTTCCCTATGATAGGAAGATAACTAGTATGATAAGCCTTAATTCCATCGATTTTCAATGTTCATCAACAAGACAGATTTCAATGCATTGTTTGTTTTATAAAGTATTACTAATGAACTTCTTAGCTCATGCAGACAGTTGTGTGATTTTTTATGAAGTTTGTAATAGGAAAAATGTAATCTTTTTCATAACTCCCATCAGTTTAATAATTCTTATTTACAGTTCCAGCAATAGTCATGCTACTATTAACAACAACAGCAATAGCTGCAGCTTGCAGTTTTTTTAGCAAAATGAAGCTATGTATAATTTCAGCATTGTCGTAAAACTAAACTTAGGGTAATGGTTAGATGTGTCGAAACATGCCAAAACTTGAGTCAATTGTAACATCCCCGAGGTCCGAAACTAAGTGCTACGGATGGTGCAGTTATCCATAGTATTAATTTTCGGTGATAAAACGAGTCTATGTTAATCATATCAATAATCAGAAGCACATTAATATGAAAATTTTCAAACACAATTTAATAACAAGTATTCACATTACATTTCGTACATAACATTGCATATTTATTATATAATCTCATTCGCAATCTCACGTTCAAAGAAAATATAATTATTACAACATACTCCAAGAGCGACATATGAAGATGTCATTTTGGCTGATCAAAGTCTAATACTTGGTAATCTTGCAAGTTTTCCATTACATCCAAAACAACACAACGGATTAGATAAGAACTTCTAAATAGCTAGATTGTCTCATGCACGTCTCTGGAAGCTTATTCTTCTTATTGGAAACCTTAAAACCCTTTGTTACCACCAATCCTCACTTCAACCTTGTAAAAACCAAGAAGAGTAGAAGAAAAGAATTTACAAAAGATGGTAGCATTAACAAAGCCTTTCGAAGGAGTTTAAGGGATGCTACAACAATGATTAAGTGTGTTAAAAGCTTTCGAAGGGGTCGAAAGGGGATAAAAGAACCCTTTCGCTTTAAGTGCTTCCTTTCGAAACAAATGCTTTCGCCCGCATGAAGACATTTCGAATAAGTTAAGGAGCACCTTTAAAAGACAGCAAATTACAGCCACTCACATGCACGCCGAACCTTTCGAAACTGAAGGTTTCGCAAGGTTTCGCCTTCATTCACATACCACAGAAAGATGTTTTGTTAGAGCAACCCCTTTGAAAGTATAACTAAACCTTTCAAAATGGTCACAACTAAGAAAGAAAAGCTTGCTAAAGTTCAATATAGTAATCTCCCATACCAGAAGAAGGGGTTCCACATCAATCAGCAAGTATGTCTTCGAAATTTACCTTCTGCTTTAAAACCTTCAGCATTTCAACAACTTTGAAACCCCAAAGATCTACCTATTGACATAGTCGAAAGCTCATGCCTCTTCTTGCTGGCAACAACATAGCAATACAAATTGGAGAAGCATACCTACCCCTTTCGACGAAGTCGAAAGCATTCAAGTCCATTTGAAAACAATGCGGAATGATGCCTTAATATGAACGGCAACAAAAGGTCTCCAAGGCCGTCTTTCGACCAAGTCAAAAGGATCGATTCGAAAGGTGCAAATCCGCACCTATAAATAAAACCCTAGGTGTTTGGTTTTGGGGATCTGAGATCATTCACTTCATTCTTGTATTTTCTTAAATTTGTAAACTCTAACTTTGAAATTAAATTAGGGACTTGATCAATTTGTATAACATAAGCTTAATTAAAACAAGATTATGAAATTTTTGGATATGCAACTAATTTAATGCTCTTATTAGATTTAGTTTATAATTTGCTTTTGTTGACTTGATCGAAGGGTCACCTTTAGAGTGAGTCGAAACCCTTAGCTCAACCAATATCCTTAGAGCCTTAGCTCCTAATCTCAAGTTATCGAAAAGTTACTGTAACGACTTGATTTTTCGTCGCTCGAAAATCGACATTAATATGTCCACTGTATCAACTGCCGAGCAATCGAATGCCGAAAAACCGAATTGTTATGGAGAAAAAAGAAGAGGTAGAAGAAGACAGAAGAAAAGGAAAGAACAACAGAAACAGAAACAATATCAGAATCTCACATTCGCAGTGGAACAACATATAATAGATAAATGAATAATCTTTAAATCAAAGAACTATATCATTTTATACATTACATCATCATCAGAGTTTACAACAACGATATACAACACAACTGGACAGTTATACAAACTTGTCCTCATACAGAATACACAACGGAAAAATAATATCATATACAAGTGGTACGTCTCGCCATCCAGCTCGCCAATGAGCTCCATAACATCTCCTGAATCCAGAATGACCTGATAACCTAACTCTAGACTGCCCGTGTGGAAATTGGTGGGCACCCAGAGTTTAGGAACGGAACAATAAACTCCAGGTTAGTCATGGTGACTGGTGTGAGAACTAAAACAGTTATCTTTAGAAATAAACAACAATAGAATTTTAACATTGAAACCCGCAATGCTTTTGGAAAATGAAACTACCATAAGACCTCCCGCCACACACACAATGCAAACGCAGAATTGGAGGAGATTTCTTCTTATGATAGTCAAATATGCTTACTACGCTAATCATTGGATTATTATTATTAGTGCATAGTGAAGAAAACATTTCGAAAGTATAATATTAATCTTAGCTAACATACGACCAGTATCGTATGCCTACTATAGCTACCATCTAAACAGTGGTGACCACCATAAGTAAATGGCAGGTTCTACAACTAAAACCGTACAAGGTTCGTATTGGAAAATGGATTTGCCAACAAATGGTCAGGCTAAGGAACTTCCTATGCCACGAAAGAGAACGCCTCTGGCTGGACGCTCCGAGAGACAAACTGCTCTCTGCCAACAAGGCCGGGTTACCCCTGTAACTAGGTAACTCACTAATATGTCATCACCCGGTCCTTTGGGACCTTTATCCGAGCGCTCGGTAACCAACATCACACATAATAAATAAGGTGTGTCAACATGAGTAAGTATCTGGGCTCCATACCATGATACCACCCCTTTCCAGAAGGAAATGACATACCCTAAAGGGCGCGACCCTCATAACCTTGCCGCAACATTCCTGTTTCGACCATTTCCGGGTTGTGAGGCCCTAGCGAAGTCTCGTCCACAAAGCTACGCTTTATACAAAAGCTAAGCTTTGGGTCAAACAAATGATCAAAGTAATGATCACAAAGATAAATGATCAAACAAATGATCATATCACAAATGATCAAACAATGATCATTTCACAGCAACACTCAGCATGTCACATTACCAAATTGGGAATATATCGCTGATAACCTTCAACTACATAACCTCTGAGCTCGTACGTCTCAGAGAAGGGTGTTAAGCTAAGAGAATAAATTCTTCGCCACCAACAGAAATGTATTTGAAAGAAATCTGCTTTATATCTCAAAGCGTAATGTCAGACATGTAACCATACAAGTATGTTCCGGGTTCGAACAGAACCGAAGGCACTTCCAAAAGAAGCCCTTGCAATCCGGATATTCACAATCCCGATAAAACTTCCCATCACAAAGGAAATCTCAATACCATAGCTAATGGTGCAGAGACAATCGATAGGTCATCCTATCGTTTTCAAAGATACCCGGTCTTCACCACCGGTCTTCAATACGATCCATATCGTCGTATCACAATTTCGGAATGGGTTATACGACACAAAGGTCCTTTCCCGGCTAACCCGAAGAGTGAGCGCTTATTCAAAATAAGTGTGGCATTCAAATTCAAACAGATCACAACAAATATCCATTCAAGGTAATTATTGATAGTCGGTTATTTAACTATCAATAAAGATGCGCAACATCATCAGATTCCAAATAATTTTCCAAATTATTTATCTTTTAAAAATATCTTTACAAGATATGTAACTTCCACACTTCAATTATTTGAAAACAATTTCAAATCAATTTTCACATTTCAATTTATCGTTGAAGATAAAATCTCAAACATTTCACTTCATATTGGAAAAACATTTCCATACCTATTTAATAATAGGTAATTCACAAATCCATTTATTTTCAACATTTGAAAATATTCAATATACTTAAATCAAAATTAAGTATATATTTCATTCTTTAAGAAAAATAATTTTCTTAAACACATCTATTTGAGTCAAGATGAATGTTACGTAAAACATTGTTACGACAACTCAAAATCACTAGTATAGGGATTCGAAATTTAGATAGATATATATAAATCCCAATACTGTATAAAATATTTCCTTTCGGAAACCATTTACTATAACAACAGTGTTATAGTCCACCATTTCCTTATTCCTCGAAACATCTATTTCAACAATAACTGTTGAAATATATGTCTTGATACTTAACACGTTTTAAAACATCTTTTTAAAACAATTACTTCATTTCGTAATATCACTTCTCAAAACATATCCATTTTATCTAATAATATATTCACTGTCCAAAATCGTGAATATACTTCATTATCCAAATTCAACATCTCTATACATTTTATTTAAAGGATTATCCACTGTCAAAAATTGTGAATATAATTCCTTTAATAAGCTATATAAACTTAACTTATCAAAATAAGTCGTTTCTCGGATTTACAAATCTATTTATAAAACTTCGATTTATAATTCTTCTTTATTATCCAATTCAAATTATATAACTCAATTATATATCAAAAATCCATATTATAAGTTAAATGCTTATAATTCATTTATTTGCAAAAATCATTCTTTTAAAACTTCACAAGTTATAAATCTTATTACTTACGAGATTTACTTATACTTCATTTTAACACTTTAAAAACTCCTTTATAACTCAATTATTTCGATCTATAAAATATCGATTTTATAAATCTTATATATATAAACCATTTTAAAGTAAATCAAAAATCTCAATTTAAATAAACCAATCTTTTTAATAATTTACAAATCTATATTTTTTAAATTTCCAAAAATGGATCCGATGATGCAACAACACCAAATAGTCAATCACAGTATTCAAACATCATATATCATCATATGATAACAGAATATATCACAATATCTGTAAATAAATCAATACTTTGAGGAATCCAGTTGGATCCCTCCAACCTGTTTCCCTGCATCCACAGATGTTAGCACAATACCAATTTCACTTCACAGTGAAATTATCGTGGTATATAGGATTTATAAATATTATCCGCTATTATGCGGCGTAATAGGGTCTCATCCGCTATACAATGCGGGAAATCAACTCCAATATATACATATTCCAATATATATATATATATTGCTATATATATATAATACCAATTCCACTTCAATGTGAAATTATCGCAGTATATGTTTTTAATAAATAACCTCCGTTTAATAACGGCGTATAATGTCTATTTATCACAATAAATAGCAATTTATCATCCAATCACACAATCAATCATTATCAACAATTTTAAATCTCAACTATTTAAAATTTAAATCGAAACACAACATTCGATTGAGTGAGGAGTTCTCACCTTGATTTAAATTCCGTTCCAGCGTTTTATTTCGAATAAAATTAAACACGCTTATAATTATACCCGAAATTTTCACCGACTCCAATTGCTTCCAATCCAGTTCCATAGCATAGTGCTCGACAATACGATTCCAACGCAACTGGTTTCGTGCGTTTTCGATCTCGTATGAAAAAGATATTGCGTTTTAAAGATCGTACAAATTTAAATATATATAAATTACAATTTTCTTTTTATTTTCTAACCCTAGATTAAATCTCGGCCTTTGATTCCTGCTCTATCAGATCTCGGCCACACTTTTCCTTTCTTCCCCCCGCAGATCATACGTGCAGCTGAACCCACCAAGCCGCCTCCACTTCATCAATTTTCAAGCCCCAATCGAGCACCCAGAAGTCGATCAAACCATACCACGTCGGAGTCCATCACACAAGCTACCCTCGGCTGCAACAAGGTGGAGCTCGGCCATCAATTAGCCTAGGAAATCGTGCCCGACCTGATGATAAACGCGGCTCCATTTCAGCCTCCACGCTTCGCCATTTCAGATCTTAACCGTTGGATAGGTAGTTCACAACGTGTTCTACAAGTTTGCTTTAGAAAGTTTTTCAAATTGAAGTGTGGATTTGAAGAAAATGAGGGATGAAATTGGTGCATTTCTGGCCATTAATTACTGAAGGTGGCGGCTAACAAAGAACTAGGGTTTCTCTGTGAACGTTTATATATAAACGTATATAAATATTATTTAATATTAAATCTATTTTAAAACAACTTTTCAAACGATCTCCAAATTACACGTGCCACCTGGCGTTCGTAAGGTTTACACCACGTTCCGAACACAATGGAACGTGTTTCGGGAGCTAATTCGGTCATCTGTGCGAGTTATGGAGAAAAACGATAAATTTTAAATTAAACCGATTAAACCGATTTCGATGCGTTTTGGCTTGCCCCGGACAAACCGTACATCCTATTGACACGAAATTTGAAACCATACAATAATATCACATTACGGATCCGATGAAACTGGTTTCGTCGAAATCCGAGACTATTTGAAAAATGACTATTTTAACTCGCCAAATTAATATTAAAACAATTTCGATGCGTTTCGAGCTGCCACAGTCACACGACAACTCCGATTGCTACGAAAATTGAAATCCGATAATAACAAACTATTACGGATCCGATGGAACTAGTTTCATCCAATTTTGAGACTGTCCCAAAAATGGCTAATTTCACTAGTCGATTAAATATTAAAATATTCAATTTTCATAGATTAACTCTAAATTCAATTTTAAAAGTTCTATAACATCACTATAACTTCAACATGATTTAATATAACTTTATAAATCATTTTCCTTCACATTTAATCCAGATTTTAATTATTTCTGGAATTTCAACTATTAATTTATCGATTTAATTACCCAATTAAATCCAGATATTCGAAAAATAAATTATTCGAATTATTAATTTCACTTATTAATATTTAAAATTAATTAAATATTCGAATTTCAAATGTCAGAAATTCTGGGTCGTTACAAACTTCCCCCCTTAAAAGAATTTCGTCCTCGAAATTACTAAGTAAGAAAAATTCACAAAATCCATTGACTTTTCAAAATCCACTTCGTGAAAATTTTATATTCATCTTTTTCAAAACCTTTAACTTCAACCAAAACAATGGTTTCCATTTTCTAGTTCAATTCCTACATTTTCATTTCAATTCGGAATTTGACCTATCATTAACAAAAATTTCGAAAAATTCCCGAAAATTTTCTAACGCCTTAAATCTCCAGAAAAATTTGCTAGCGTCTCCTTTGCGCGGTTCGATCGTAGTAGGATCACAATTGACATAAATATATATACATCGACCCACCCGGTCGGAAAAGCAGAAAAACAGTTCATATCTCCCATTTTTATTGCGTAGGCGTACCTTTTTAGCATTTTTAAGCAAAGCAGTTATTTATTTAGCATATTAGCGCAACCAAACCACCCGAACGGTAGCCACGGCACCTGTACTTACTCAATTTAAACATGTAAGTGATAAATATATAAAATTATTAACAATTTTACTCTTTTAAACAACTACAACATTTACATATCAAAAGAAATGCATACTAAACAAGTTTTATAAACACTTATAAAATCTCAACATTACTTGCAATTGTTTACAACCAATTCATATACAACGACATTCAATTATTCATTTTCAATTAGTTTACATTCACTAATTTACATTCAAGTTGGTTCACTTTCAATTCAAATCAATTTCTATTTAAATTTACTTCACTTTCAATTTAAATTCAATTACCAACTTTTAATTTTATAAATTCAATTTCATTAACACTAATGAATTTATACTATATACAATCAACCAACAATCACATAACAACCAATGTATATTCAACACAACCAAATAAATTCAATTTACTTTACTTACATTCAATTTGGTTCAATACTTTTAATTAGCATTAATGAATTAATACTTATATTCTTTTTTCCATATCAATTTATTCACATTCGATTGATTAACATTCAATCCATTTATTCAATTCAATTGCTAATTCATTTTTTCCAAATAAAGTTGAATTTCATTTATATAGCTCAAGTTCACATTTATTTAATAAATTCACTTTATTAATTTACTTTGATATCAAAATCAATTTCGTTCAATATCACTTAAGTTATTTTCCATTTCAAACATCATTTGTTCGAATTAACTTAAGTTTTCACTTATAAATCCAATTCAGACTCAAATTCTATTTAACTTTTACCAAAGTCAAATTTATTATCTCATATTATAAGTTCAAAACTTGATTACTTATATTTAACAATTACAGCTTGGATTTAATTGATTCACTTATACTTACTTTAATTTAACTCCATCCTTTAAGTTAAATTTATTCTATCAAAATTTCAATGGTATAAGTTATCAACTCATTATCATTCTTATAAATATTTTAAATAGGATTCCAGAGTCTTTTCAACCTTTCAAAAACCATTTTTTGAAATCAATTCAAATTATCTTTTGAATTTCTAAAACCAAATCCAAATTTTCCAACCAACTTTCATTTAAAATAATCAGGCAGCAATTCCTCTTTTGGAAACCCGAAAATGAACACCAATGATGCCGCGGTCATCGTCGGAATTATTTTCCAGCGACCTGAAAAGAGTTTAGAGCTTTCATCTCTCCAAAACAATTTTCCAAAATATCAAATCCTTTCAAAAACATTTCTCTGGAATTTTATTTCAGATTATAAATCACATTTATAAATCTTTTACTTATAAAATTTCACTTCTTATATATAAGATTATTTTACCATTGTAAATCATTTTAATTATAACTTCATACATTATAATTCATTTGCTTATACAATTCATCCTTTTACAACTGTTGTTTTATTTAACTTATTCAAACAACTTTGATTAACTTATATATATTTATATTTTTAACAACCAAACATCAATCATAAACACTTTAATAATTTCAGAAAAATTATTTCTTTATATACAAAATATAATCAAGGTAAAATTATTTCATTTACCCAATTTAAAACAATATCGTGCCGAATTGTTCTGAACAAGTGTTTAGAGATCCCTATCGATAGAGTTGTACAGACTATACCGACCAGAATCCATATACCACTCAACAAACCAATCATCACAATATAAAACAATTTTATATTCACTAACAAATACGCGCTCGTATCTATTATTACACTCAAACTCATTCTAGAGTACTACTGACTCTATCTATAATGAGTAACACCCAACAGAGCAAGGTTGTCGCTTAACCATATGCTTTGATACCAAATGTAACGACTCGATTTTTCGTCGCTCGAAAATCGACATAAATACGTCCACTGTATCAACTGCCGAGCAATCGAATGCCAGAAAACCGAATTGTTATGGAGAAAAAAGAAGAGGTAGAAGAAGACAGAAGAAAAAGAGAGAACAACAGAAACATAAACAATATCAGAATCTCACATTCGCAGCGGAACAACATATAATAGATAAATGAATAATCTTTAAATCAAAGAACTATATCAATTTATACATTACATCATCATCAGAGTTTACAACAACGATATACAACACAACTGGACAGTTATACAAACTTGTCCTCATACAGAATACACAGCGGAAAAATAATATCATATACAAGTGGTACGTCTCGCCATCCAGCTCGCCAATGAGCTCCATAACATCTCCTGAATCCAGAATGACCTGATAACCTAACTCTAGACTGCCCGTGTGGAAATTGGTGGGCACCCAGAGTTTAGGAAGGAAACAATAAACTCCAGGTCAGTCATGGTGACTGGTGTGAGAACTAAAACAGTTATCTTTAGAAATAAACAACAATAGAATTTTAACATTGAAACCCGCAATGCTTTTGGAAAATGAAACTACCATAAGACCTCCCGCCACGCACACAATGCAAACGCAGAATTGGAGGAGATTTCTTCTTATGATAGTCAAATATGCTTACTACGCAAATCATTGGATTATTATTATTAGTGCATAGTGAAGAAAATATTTCGAAAGTATAATATTAATCTTAGCCAACATACGACCAGTATCGTATGCCTACTATAGCTACCATCTAAACAGTGGTGACCACCATAAGTAAATGGAAGGTTCTACAACTAAAACCGTACAAGGTTCGTATTGGAAAATGGATTTGCCAACAAATGGTCAGGCTAAGGAACTTCCTATGCCACGAAAGAGAACGCCTCTGGCTGGACGCTTCGAGAGACAAACTGCTCTCTGCCAACAAGGCCGGGTTACCCCTATAACAAGGTAACTCACGAATATGTCATCACCTGGTCCTTTGGGACCTTTATCCGAGCGCTCAGTAACCAACATCACACATAATAAATAAGGTGTGTCCACATGAGTAAGTATCTGGGCTCCATACCATGATACCACCCCTTTCCAGAAGGAAATGACATACCCTAAAGGGCGCGACCCTCATAACCTTGCCGCAACATTCCTGTTTCGACCATTTCCGGGTTGTGAGGCCCTGACGAAGTCTCGTCCACAAAGCTACGCTTTATACAAAAGCTAAGCTTTTGGTCAAACAAATGATCAAAGTAATGATCACAAAGATAAATGATCAAACAAATGATCATATCACAAATGATCAAACAACGATCATTTCACAGCAACACTCAGCATGTCACATTACCAAATTGGGAATATATCGCTGATAACCTTCAACTACATAACCTCTGAGCTCGTACGTCTCAGAGAAGGGTGTTAAGCTAAGAGAATAAATTCTACGCCACCAATAGAAATGTATTTGAAAGAAATCTGCTTTATATCTCAAAGAGTAATGTCAGACATGTAACCATACAAGTCTGTTCCGGGTTCGAACAGAACCGAAGGCACTTCCAAAAGAAGCCCTAGCAATCCGGATATTCACAATCATGATAAAACTTCCCATCACAAAGGAAATCTCAATACCATAGCTAACGGTGCAGAGACAATCGATAGGTCATCCTATCGTTTTCAAAAATACCCGGTCTTCACCACCGGTCTTCAATACGATCCATATCGTCGTATCACAATTTCGGAATGGGTTATACGACACAAAGGTCCTTTCCCGGCTAACCCGAATAGTGAGCGCTTATTCAAAATAAGTGTGGCATTCAAATTCAAACAGATCACAACAAATATCCATTCAAGGTAATTATTGATAGTCGGTTATTTAACTATCAATAAAGATGCGCAACATCATCAGATTCCAAATAATTTATCTTTCAAAAATATCTTTACAAGATATATAACTTCCACACTTCAATTATTTGAAAACAATTTCAAATCAATTTTCACATTTCAATTTATCGTTAAAGATAAAATCTCAAACATTTCACTTCATATTGGAAAAACATTTCCATACCTATTTAATAATAGGTAATTCACAAATCCATTTATTTTCAACATTTGAAAATATTCAGTATACTTAAATCAAAATTAAGTATATATTTCATTCTTTAAGAAAAATAATTTTCTTAAACACATCTATTTGAGTCAAAACGAATGTTACGTAAAACATTGTTACGACAACTCAAAATCACTAGTATAGGGATTCGAAATTTAGATAGATATATATAAATCCCAATACTGTATAAAATATTTCCTTTCGAAAATCATTTACTATAACAACAGTGTTATAGTCCACCATTTCCTTATTCCTCGAAACGTCTATTTCAACAATAACTGTTGAAATATATGTCTTGATACTTAACATGTTTTAAAACATCTTTTTAAAACAATTACTTCATTTTGTAATATCACTTCTCAAAACATATCCATTTTATCTAATAATATATTCACTGTCCAAATCGTGAATATACTTCATTATCCAAATTCAACATCTCTATACATTTTATTTAAAGGATTATCCACTATCAAAAATTGTGAATATAATTGCTTTAATAAGCTATACAAACTTAACTTATCAAAATAAGTTGTTTCTCGGATTTACAAATCTATTTATAAAACTTCGATTTATAATTCTTCTTTATTATCCAATTCAAATTATATAACTCAATTATATATCAAAAATCCATATTATAAGTTAAATGCTTATAATTCATTTATTTGCAAAACCAGTTTCGACGAAAATAATTTTTCAAATCGTGGTTTCATCGAGCTGTTTCGTCGAAATCCGAGACTATTTGAAAAATGACTATTTTAACTCGCCAAATTAATATTAAAACAATTTCGATGCGTTTCGAGCTGCCACAGTCACACGACAACTCCGATTGCTACGAAAATTGAAATCCGATAATAACAAACTATTACGGATCCGATGGAACTAGTTTCGTCCAATTCTGAAACTGTCCCAAAAATGGCTAATTTCACTAGTCGATTAAATATTAAAATATTCAATTTTCATAGATTAACTCTAAATTCAATTTTAAAAGTTCTATAACATCACTATAACTTCAACATGATTTAATATAACTTTATAAATCATTTTCCTTCACATTTAATCCAGATTTCAATTATTTCTGGAATTTCAACTATTAATTTATCGATTTAATTACCCAATTAAATCCAGATATTCGAAAAATAAATTATTCGAATTATTAATTTCACTTATTAATATTTAAAATTAATTAAATATTCGAATTTCAAATGTCAGAAATTCTGGGTCGTTACAGTTACCTTTTGAGTGAGTCGAAACCTTTAGCTCAGTCAATATCCATAGATCTATAGGCCCTAACCCAAGCCATCGAAAGGCGAGCATTCGATGAAGTCAGAACCTTTCCATCTCATTCATATCCTAAGTTCCAACCCTTGAATTTCCTCAATTGTTTCAAAAAGGGGAGTTTCAGAAGGATAACTAAACCAATTAAACTAATTTGAAAGGCTTAATAGGAAGGGATACAGGTGTTTCGACTGAGGTAGAAGGACGAATAATGAAGAATTTTGACTTAACCAGTTGAAAAGGTATCAGAAAAGGAATTAGGCCTTCTGACTGAGGCGAAAGGCTGGGCAAGAAGAAGTTTTAACTAAAACAACCTATTTCGAAAGGTGGCCTTAAGAGAATAATAAGGTTTTAACAATCTCTATCTGATCAAAAAGGAGTTTCGAAGGAGACATCCACACTGTAGATTTTGCTTTGAGGCGTTGATAAGTTTCCTTGTTAACATTTTTGGCGCTAGAAGGAGGGCACGAACCTCTGATCTTGTTGAACTTACAAGTCTACTTTCCTCTGACCTAATTCTATTCTAAGCTTACCTATTTTGAACTTTACATTATCATGTTTAGCAAAATTAAAAGGTCCAAACAAGGATCCTTAGAGCCACATCCAATTGGATTCTCCCCTAGACAGTTAATGATTCTAAACTACATGAAGAACAAATGTAGAGATTGGAAGCTTTAAGGATCATAAATAAAAAGAAAGCTGAATCTTATGATCTGGATAAATGTCTTTGTCTTAGGAGGAACAAGCAATGAAAGTGATAACTTGTTTAAACAAATGAGGAAAGCAATTCAACTCTACACCAAAGGCACAATCTTTGAAGAGGGAATGATGGCTGATTACAATGTTTTGCACATAAATGGCATCAAGCAACAAGTAGGGCATTTCCTACATATGAATTTCAAAGGGTTTTGAAAAGAAAACTGGTCATTAAGGGTGAAGCTTTAGAACCAAGTAATAAAAGATCTAGAAACCATCCTTAAAAGACAAACTTCAAGTCAAGACTCCCCAAGGAATGCAATTTGACAACATCAATCGAGAATGTTTATTTGCTAACCAAGGAAAAGCTCAACTATTGGCTATCACAGAAGAAAAGACTTAAATATGAAAGGAATCGGGGAGGATCCTATTGTCACTACCACATGATGAATGGACATGAGACAAATCAGTATAAGGCACTGGAAGGAATGGTAATAGTTTCTTCAGACAAGGCAAAATAAATGAATTTGTAAAAAGATCCTAATTGGATTCAATAAAGAACCACTTTACTAAGAAAAATCTACATGGTTGGGAATAGAATTCTCCTTGCACTTAGACATTACCTTAAACGGTCAAAGCCTTTGTCTGCGCAAAGTTGGCCAGTCAAAGCACTTCCTGGGTTAAGGTTAGAGTAAGCCTTTAACCGTGCCACGCTATTTCCAGGTTAAAGCATCGACAAGCCCTTAGCCGCGCCACGCTATGGCCAGGTCAAGGCGCCTCCTGGAGGTAGGTTAGAGTGAGCCTTTATCCATGCCACGCTATGGCCATGTTAATGCATCGACAAGCCCTTGATCATGCCACGTTGTGGCCAGGTCAAGGCGCCTCCTAGAGGGAGGATGGAGTAAGCCTTGGTCCCGCCATGCTATGGCCTGGCTAAGGCACCGAACAAGCCTCGGTCCCGCCTATAAGGCCCGATTGGAGCACCTCCTAGAGGGAGGTTGGGTAACTCCTTGGGTCCTACTTGTGAATAAGCTAACCAAGCACACCGGACAACAATGGACTAAGATGTCCGAGCCCGAGAAGCGGCATATCAAACAATGGCTAAGATGTCCAAGCCTAAGAAGCAGCAAATCAAACAGAGACAACATATAAGGCCTAAAGGGTAACACATGTCAAAAAATTCAAAACCCAAGGAGAGGTATAGAACTGAAGGCTTAAATAAGAATCTACAGCCTCCGACTAATTATCAAAGAAGAATTTCTGAACTTCACTTATTAACACCCAAATCTGGGTTTCGTGTCTTTCATTATCAAATTTGGAATTTCACTTATACATACTTGAATCAAGGTTTCATGCCTTTACTAATAATCTATGATCTTCATCATACCCGAATCCGGGTTTTAGGGATATTACTGGACTTTACTCATTAATTCCCGAATCTGGGCTCTAAGATTCTATTATAAAGATTATTATTATGGATTTTTGGTTATCATCCACCAATACCCAAATCTGGATTTCAGATCTTTTGATTTTTAAATTTCATTTGTTAATGCCCGAATCTGGGTTTCAGAGCAAACGATATCAAGATTTCTATGAATTCCTAATCTTCAATTAAGCTCGAGATCTAATTTACTAATGCCCAAATCAGGGTCACTGGAATTCTATTACAAACTTTCAAACAATGATTTCTGGACTTCTATTACAGGATTATCATTGACTTTCTATTAGCTATCTCTAGAAGATGAATTTCTAAACATCTATAATTAAATCCAGAATTGAATTTCTGGTTCTCTATCATTGGATTTTTGGTATTCTATCAATATAGCTGAAGTTGAATGCCTAGCTCTCTCATCATTACCAAAGATGGGTTTCAAGACATTCAACCGTATTCAATTATAGAATTACTTTTCACTCATTGTCATATTTTTACATAATGATCTGTTAATATCCGCTAATAATGTAGATAAACTTCTATATAGATTTCAAGTTAACGATAAAGAATATTGTTTACTTTATACTTTTCAGGGACATAAGATTAGAAAGAAGACCGAATAGGTCAGCAAGTACAAAAACCATAGTCCAAGTTATCAGAAAGTAGATTTAGAAACAACATTATAAGAAAGGACTACAAACCAGGTGATATTTACACAATTTACTAAATTATTTACAAGAGTACAACACAAGTTTATGTTTTACAATTCCTGAGTAATCTTATTTAGATTTTCAGCAATCAAAGGATCGACAATATGATGAATTGCTATACAAAGAATCTCTTTGTGCTTCTTTTCCTTTTCCTTGCTTCATCAGCATCATCGATGGAAACAATGCGAGCTTTTAAAGCACGATTGAAAGCTTTATTAGCACCTTTGAGGGATTTGTTGTGCCTTTCTAGATCTGCGATGTGCCTTCGATGAAGATATTTATCATGTTCGAGTTTCTTAATCCTAGCCGCATACTCATTTATACGCTGAGAAAACCTAACTTTTGTTGATCATCAAAATATCTCATCATTTCAAATTTAACCTTCCTACACCGTTCTCCCACTACTCCCTCATCTAAGCCAGGCGGAGGGTTAGTGGTAGTAGGAAATTTTTGAATAGCTAAAGATGAGGATCTTGTCGGTTTTACAACAGACGAAGCGGTCAGAGAAGTTAGTAAACTAATATTTTGAATGTTATTCCCCATGATAAACTCTAGGGATTTGCACCAGGTTTGACTATCTTTTATTTTATCTCTAAATCACTTATCTGTTGAAAAATCTTAGACATATCTTGATCAAAGTCAATCGAGGGGCTTGATTTAACTTGACGCTTTAATTGAGAAATTGTTTCATCTTTGTTTTTTATGTCCGCTTCGAGACTTGTAATCTGATTATTAAGGTCTCTAACAATCGTCTTCTAAAGCAAAAATTTCCTATGCCATTCTAACGCTTCAGTGTTGCGTTGAAGACAAGTAGACAAAGGATCGTTAAGGAGCTTCCTCTTTTCAATATCTACTGACAACCTATCTCTGATGCTGATAAAAAGAGATGTTGAATCTAAGGAGAGTGGCATTGATAACTGTAACTCCTATTTAAACAAACAAAAAGAAAATAAAGTCAAGACTCAAATAATTAATCTCTTTTATTATAACAATAAAAGATTACAACTTAAGTAGAAATGAAACAAAAGGTACAATTTCATGGGACACTTATTTTACACTTAAAGTTGAGAAACCACATTTTTGACTTTGTTCAAGGTGTTAGCTGAAAGAGTAACTGTTGAATCAAAAGGAGCATTAAATCCTTCCGGAGTAATCACTGGAGGATATTTGCTATAGTCCCACTCCTCGGCAAGAGGACAATTACGACCACATATTAATTTAGTATGATATGTTCGGATTTCTTTGAGAAGCTTTTCTTTTTCTTCACCAAGAAAATCAAAAAGGAGGCGAGGATGTTCCATGTAAAGTCTCTGCAAGTCTCTAAGAAAGCAGTGGCTAATTTTGAAGATTTCAAAAGTGAAGCCTTTTCTAGATAATCTCTTCTTAGTCTAACATATTTGCTTAAATAATCTTTAGTGACAAGGTTGCCCGAGAGATATTTATTCTATGATAACGTAATAAAATATAGCTAAGTATAAAAGGAAGCTAGAACAGAAAATTTACAAATCAATGTTATTACATAATTATAAGTGTTCATCCGTCTCATACAAAATTGACTTTTTGAATAACTCAGAAATCAATTTGTCCTTATAATATTTAAGTTTTTCAGGAGGCAACTCAAGATGAATTGATTTGACTCGCGGTAAATTCCAGCAAGCCCCGGATGTAGAGCAGATCTAAATTCATCCAAATATCTCCTATGTAAATGCCTAAGTAGACCCCCACTAAAATCACCTAATTACGAAAAATCTACAGTTGGATGTTTGTAATAGGCTTTGTACAGGAAGTCTACAAGGATGTCCCTCTCTTCAACCAACATCCAAAAGAGTGTAATTAATTCCTAATTCTCTTCCAAAAGTCTATCGTATAAAGGCATGCCCTCCTCAGTCGTGGGGCGGCTTCTTGATCTTTAAAAGGCGCTAACACTCCGCACTTTTGTTAAGCCTATGATACTTGTCAAAGAGGGTATCGTGTTCTTTTAACTGATTATCAAACTCTTTGTACAAGCTATTTATTTCTTCTTGTTTTCTTTCAAGCTTTGTTTTATAAAGTTGGATGGATTTCCTCCTTATCTAAAGTAAAAGATGTCAACTATTATAATCTTGGAATTGAAATCCATTTAGATAAGGAATCCCATACCCGAGAAACGGGAACTGGAGTTTAAGAGACCTGCTTTTTCTCTCTTTATTCTTCAACATTGATGTTAGCAGTCCGTTCTTGAAGGTCAGAAGGCTCGGGGGGTTTAGGTGGGCTTGCTTCACGAATACTTGGATCGGGGTTGACCTTTTCTGAAGCCTCGGTGATGTCATCACCATCTTTTTCATGAACATCAGTATGACCACCTTCTTTGCCACCTGAACCCTGGCCTCTGTCTTCGTTATCATTATCATTATTATTATTATCATCATCATCATTATTATCATTTCCATCATCGTCGTTATCATTGCCGCCTTCTTCAGCGGTGGCTTTATCTTCATTAACTTCTTCATCAGAATCAAAGTCTACTTCGATAGAAGGGACTTCAAAAGATAAGATTTTGGAAGCATCAATCTCCTCTCTCTCTGGGACTTCAACTCCTTGCTCCACTTCTTTGACTTTATCCATAAATCTATTGACAAGAGCAGGGTCAAGTGAAGGAAAGCTCAAATCTGAGTATTTCTCAATGTTGTCGACGTAGGCAAGCATAAAGGCATCCTCATAAGAGTTTACAATGATGTCGTCAAGGGAAGTACTTAGGAATTGTGACATCCTTTGCTTAGCATCAAAGATAGTGTTGACAGCCAATTTTAAGGAATTTTTCATTTTCTCCAACTTTTGCCCAAGAGAGGATTGTTTGACCACCAATCGAGCTTTCTCATCTTCAGACTCTTTCAAAGCCATTTTTAGAGCCAAAATTTCATCAGCTAGAAGTTGTTTTGCTTTCCTCTCTTCAGAAATAATAGACTCTACTTGAGCGAGAAAGGCTCCCAATCTTTCTTGTTCCTTCGTAGCATTATTTTTTCAGCAAATAGGGAAATGATTTGGCTGTTCAAGGTTGAGATTTCATCTTGAAGCCTGGATGTCTCTGTAGAAGATTTTGACGCGTTTTCTTGAAGAGAAGCCAGCTTTTGGAAATATGAAAGGAAGAGTATAACATAAGTCATCATTAAAAGAGAAATGATAATAAGAAGATTAAATAAAACGTACCAGAAGTTGTTGCTCTATTAGAAATTG
Organism: Allium fistulosum; assembly: GCA_030737815.1. Classification (NCBI taxonomy): domain Eukaryota; kingdom Viridiplantae; phylum Streptophyta; class Magnoliopsida; order Asparagales; family Amaryllidaceae; genus Allium; species Allium fistulosum. Next base: position 1,106,998,032 of record CM060901.1, read on the forward strand.
ACAGTGACCTACCGGGTTAGGAATAGAAAAAGGTGGGTAAATGGAAGCAAAGGATAAAGAGTTCAAGATAGATTGAACCATTTTCTCAAAATCACCTGTAAGCACTGGTGACGTGGGTCTGAAGGGGTTCAATTTCTAAGAAGGAGTTGAAGCCCCCAAATCTTTTTGCATTTCTCGATGACGTGGGGAGAATTGGAGACGACAATTTGAGACATAAGATCGTCTTTTGATGGATTTTTTTGAGATGATCAATGGAAGCTTCAAGAATAGGACTGTCTAAAGTTTTGCCCGTGTTGACAGTCTCACCTTCTTCTGGTGGTGGGAAGATGGAACTTCGACAATTCTAGTTTTCCTAAGGGATGGGCCTGCTACAGCCACCTTGCCCAATTTTCTTTTAGCAATCATCTTCGACCTAGTGATGGCCTGAGTCAAGGATGATGCACTAAACGTGGAAGTTGAGAGAACTGGATCACTTGCGATTAATTCTATGTGAGAAGCGGTTGCTGAAAATTCAAAAAATCACAAGTCAGTAAAGTAATTCAAGAAGTAATTGTTAGAATCTAGAGTTTTGATGTTTTGATTATGACAACTATATAAGTATATATTATATGAATTAACCAAAATTGCAGGAGAAGATACTATTCTACTCGACAATAGATCGAATACCAAAGATTTCAAAGAAGAGTTTCAATATTTATAGTTGGTTTGTCTATAGTCTAGTTAGTAGTTAATATTTGTTAAAATCTCTCCTAAGTGGTATATGCACGCACAATTTTTTTTAAATATATTCAAATTAATTCACACAAACTTAAGTTTGATTATAAAAATTTATAAAACATCTTGCTTTCCAAACTAAATCAAACAGGCAGAAAGTGACAATTTCAGTCAACTGAACTAGGGTAGCCAGTCGATTGGAACGTGCATACATGCACAAAATATTTTGCACATTCAGTCGACTTAACACCCTGGTTCAATCGACTGAATTAAGTGACTTTTCACATATTTTTAAATTTCAAAATCTTTTGAATATTCAGTCGACTTAATCAATAATTTCAGTCGACTTAATATTCATAACAGCTATTTTATTTGAACGGCAACCACTTTTCAATGAACAAAAATATCTATTAATTTACAGTTGTTTCCGTATCTCTTGGCCAAATCTTTTCACGAATAGTTACAACTTTTTCAAACTATAAATAGCCTTGATTTCAGATTGCAAAGTACAACATTATTCTCTGAATTTATTCTATATTCTTGCAAACTAATTTCTGCCATTTTCTTTCATAAACGCTTTCAAATCACTTACACATTCAAGCACAAATCTATTTGTGATTAAAATTGCTTCCAATCTTCACATACTACACTATATACCACAAAGGAGAAGATTATTGGAAGGGTGTACTCTAAAGACTCATCCATGCTATATATAAAGCACATTCAGTCAAGAAAAACTTTATGTATTGTAGAAGTCCTGTTCGGTTGCTCAGGCGGTAGAAGTCCAATTCGGTTGTCTAGGCAGAAGAAGTCCTGTTCAGTTGCTCAGGCGGTGCAATACCTGTTCCTTTGGGTTAAGTGAGGGTTGATAGTTAAATTCCAGAAGGAGTCTGGGACTGGACGTAGAACGGGAGTTCGAATCAGTATAAAAATCTCTGGTGTCATTTACTTTATTGTTTATTTTTTATATTCATTTTCCGCACTAGTAGATAACTTATATTATATTCCATATTACGATCCATAGCAGAACTTTCATTTAATATCAGAGCAAAGCCATCTTATAACCATAACATTGTTATTTGACATACAGATTAATATGGAAAATAACACTAACACAAGTTTTGTTGAAGGACAATCCACTGCACGACCACCACTATTTAATGGTTTGAACTATAATTACTAGTCAACTAGAATGAGAATTTTTATGCAAGCAAATGGATATGATACTTGGAATATTACTCAAAATGAATACACTATACCCACTACACCATTTGTAGAATGGTCAAATACACAAAAAACTGATGCTACATCAAATGCGAAAGCTATGAATATGTTATTTTGTGCATTGGACAAAAATGAATTTAATAGAGTTAGCATGTGTACAACTTCTTATCAAATTTGGAGAACTTTTAAAAACACACATGAAGTAACTAACAAAGTAAAAAAAGCAAGATTTCTATGCTTAAAATTCAGTTCCAAAATTTCAGAATGAGGTCAGATGAAACCATAAATGACATGTATTCTAGATTTCAAGACATACATCATTCATTATTGGCATTAAGAGGAAAACATTCTGATTTTGATATTGTTTTGAAAACTCTAAACTCTTTAACAGATGAATGGGAATGAAAGGTCTTAGCTATTGAAGAAGCTAATGACATTTCTACCATCAAACCTGAAGAGTTAATTGGAAATCTGATGTCATATGAAGTAAATTTGCAGACTAAGCGAGATCAAGCACAAGATAAAAGAAATATTGCATTCAAAGCTGAACAAGAAGACTTAGATTCAGATAAAGATGACATGGCATTGATCGCGAAGAATTTTAAAATTTTTTGAAATTCAGAAAGAACAAGAAATTTGGAAACAATAGAAAAGACAACATCAGCAATCTACTAGTCTCAAAACTTGAATGCTACAAATGTCATAAGAAGAGCCACATGAGGAAAGACTGTCATGATAGAAAGAGAGATAGATTCAAAAATAAGAAGGACAAATTCAAGAAGAAGCAGGCATTCTCAGTAATATGGGATGATTTAAAGTCGTCGTCATCATTAGATAGTGACATAGACAGTGATACCGAACAAGCCAACATCTACTTTACGGCTTCAACTGACGATGTAAGTGATTTATCTTTTGAAGATTTAATTGACATAAACTCAGAAATATTAGATAAACTCAAGGAAACTAAGAGAAAATATAAAGATGCACTAGAAAGATTAAAGAGAACTAAAATAGAAGTTGATATGCTAAGAGATGAAAAGAAAATTTTAGAAGAAGAACTTTTTAATACACAAGAATCTTTATCTAATATTTCTTCTCAACTCACTATGCTATTAAATGAAGTAGAAGTGCAAAAATTAAAGAATATGACACTAACACCAGAAAATCATGATTTAAAATCAAATGTCAAAATTCTTGAGTTGAATAGCATTAGTCTCAAAACTGAGTTACAGAGTATTACTAAAAATGCGACAAATTTTAACGAAGGAAGAGAAAATCTTTCTAAAATTATTAGTGATTCTCAGTCTACTAATAATAAAAATGGATTAGGATATAAAAAATCTTCAAAACCCAAAAAGAATAATATATCTTATAAAAATTATAATTTGCATAATAATTTTGTGAAAGCAAAATCAAAAGCAAAGGTTGTTACTCAAAAGAAAAAAGTTAGTAAATCTAGTACTATAAAAATTTGGGTACCAAAAACTAACAATATCTAATCAAAATAAGTATATAAATTTTTTCTGTCTACTGTTCATAAAAATAAAGATTTTATTTATAAAAGGAATTCTAAACCCTCATGGGTTTGGCTTCCTAAGATCTAACTCTTAGGACCCTAATAAAAAGTGGGTACCAACATTATTTATATATTTTTTGCAGGTACCGACTAAGAAAAGAAGAAAATGGATACTAGACAGTGGTTGCTCAAAACATATGACAGGAAACAAAGATATGTTGACAAATATTATCTACTCGGATGGAGGGTCTATCACTTTTGGAGATAACTCCAAAGGATATATCATCGACAAAGGCGATGTGAGCAATCACGGTACATCTAACTTACCTCTTATTACAAATGTTTTATTAGTAAAGAATTTAAAACACAATTTACTTAGTATAAGTCAGCTATGTGATAAAGGATTTAATATAACCTTTTCTGAAAATACATTCAATATTTTTGATTAAAATAATAACCTTATTTTTGAAGGAACAAGTGAAAGAAATATTTATATATTAAATATGAAAACCAGTCATAACACAAATATGCGTCTACTAGCAAAAGATAATGATCCTTGGTTATGGCATAAAAGATTTTGTCACATGAATTTTAAAGCTGTTAACAAATTATATAAAAACAATTTAGTTAGAGGATTACCAAAAATGAACTTTAAAGTTAAAAATTTTTGTGATGCTTATCAGTTAGGAAAATTAACTAAATCTTTCTTTAAATCAAAGAAAATGATTTCTACTTTACAACCACTTGAGTTATTACATTTGGATCTTTTTGGACCAATTCAAACTCAATCTATAAATCATAATAGATATGCTTTTGTAATAGTAGATGATTTTTCAAGATATACATGGACAATAATTTTGAAAAATAAATGTGATACTTTTGAAAACTTTAAAATATTTGGAATTCAAAATAGTAAAAATTTAAAGATTAAAAAAATTAGAAGTGATCATGGAGGTGAATTTGAAAATGAAACTTTTGAGCATTTTTGTAATAAAAGGGAATTTACCATAATTTTTCTTTTCCTAGAACACCACAATAAAATGGAGTTGTAGAAAGGAAAAATAGAACTTTACATGAATGTGTAAGAACTTTATTAAATGGAAGAACTCTACCAAAATATTTTTGGGCAGAAGCTGTAGCAATTGCTTGTTATGTTTTAAATCGTGTTTCCATCCGACCACTAACAAAACACACTCCATATGAACTTTTTCATGAAAGAAAACTAAATATTTCATATTTTAAAGTTTTTGGTTCAAAATGTTTTGTTTTAAACATATAAGATTAGCTTGGAAAATTTTGATCCAAAATCCGATGAAGGAATTTTTATAGGATATTCAGAACGAAGTAAAGCATATCTAATTTTGAATAAAAGAACTAAAACAATTGAAGAAACACTTCATGTCTCCTTCGATAATAATTTTATCTTTAATAAAAGTATTGAGGATGATGAGATAATGACCAAGACAATCACAAATACTGTTACTCAAAATAATTTTGAAGAAGATGAAAACATTGTTCATAATTTTAAAGAAGATGAAAACATTGTTCATAATGAAAATGGATTAAGATCTCCTCCTAGTATTCTATGAGATCACCATATAGAAAATGTTATTGGAGAAATTAATTCAAATGTTATAACTGGAAATCAACTTAATCAAATGGGCCATATAGCATTCCTTTCTAACATTGAACCTAAAAATGCTAAAGAAGCCTCTAGCGATGACTATTGGACTATAGCTATGCAAGAAGAGCTAAACCAATTGAACGAAACGATGAGACTCAGTTCCTAGACCAAGTGATCAAACAATCATCGGTACTAAATGGGTTTTCAAGAATAAATCTGATGAACAAGGAAATATTATGAGGAATAAAGCTAGATTAGTTGCATAAGGATATGATCAAGAGGAAGGAATCGACTATGAAGAAACTTTTGCTCCAGTCGCTCGACTAGAAGTAATACGTATCTTACTGGCTTTTGCATGTTTTCATAATTTTAAACTTTATCAAATGGATGTTAAAAGTGATTTTCTAAATGGATATATAAAAGAAACTGTTTATGTTGAATAACCTCCTCTATTTTTACATGAAAATTTTCCAAACCACATCTATAAACTTAAGAAAGCTTTATATGGTCTAAAACAAGCACCTCGTTCTTGGTATGAACGTCTTAAAAGCTGTCTTATAGAGTCCGGTTTTGAAATTGGGAAGGTTGATCAAACTCTTTTTGTTAAACGTACTAAAAATGATATTTTAATAATTCAAATTTATGAAGATGACATTATTTTTGTTTCTACAAACGAAAAGTTATGTCAAGAATTTTCAAAAATCATGACAAGAGAATTTGAAATGTCTCCCATGGGAGAACTTTCATATTTTCTTGGATTACAAATTAAACAATTAACAAATGGAATTTTTATTAATCAAGAAAAATATTGTAATAATCTCATAAAATGATTTGGTATGGAAAATACTTCTTCTAAACCTACTCTTATGAGTACTACACTACATCTCGACAAAGGTGAAAATGGCAAAAGTATTGACCAAAAACTATATCATAGTATGATTGGTTCATTACTATATTTAACTGCTAGTAGACCTGATATAATGATGAGTGTTTGCTTATGTGCACGATTTCAAGCAAATCCCAAAAAAAATAACATTTTCGGGCAATGAAGCGAATTTTGCGATACTTAAGCAAAACTAAAGACTACGGTCTTTTTTATCCAAAAGAATGTCCTTTTGAGTTAGTATCCTATAGTGATGCTGATTTTGGAGGATGTCGGACGGATCGAAAGAGTACTAGTGGTATTGTCACATTATTGGACAATCTTTAGTATCTTGGTTTAGTAAGAAACAAAATTGTGTTTCACTTTCGATGTGTGAAGCAGAATATATCTCTACTGCTTTGGCATGTGCTCAAGTAATCTACATGCAGCAAACCCTACAAGATTTTGGAGTTAATCTTTCAAATTCAAAAATTTATTGTGATAACACAAGTGTAACAATTTTATCAAAAAATCCAATAAATCATTCCAGAACTAAGCATATAGATATCAGATATCATTTTCTCAAAGATAATATAGAAAAAGGAAATATTTTACTAGAATTTGTTTCTTCAGAAAATCAGATAGCTGACTTATTTACAAAACCTTTAAATGAAAATAGTTTTATAAAATTACATCGAGAATTAGGTATTATATCTTTACATGATTTATTATAATTCAAAATTTTAAATTTAAAAAATATTTTAAGAAAAATATTTTTTTTAATTTTTTTTGCTGTTGTTGGCACTCGAACTTAGGTCGTTGGTAAGGGAATATCATGTCTTTCCATTTCACCATTGTGTTACTTGCTACACTTCACACTATCTTCCTCACATTTAATAAACGACTCTTATTTCCTATTCTTTTTCTACCTCAAGAAGTTTTCTGGCTGTAATCACTCAACTCTTCTTAATCTCAGAATTGCATATCTTTATTTAGCCTACTTTATCATATTTAAAGACTTATATCTATTCATTATGTTCATCATCTCTAAAAAATTTCAAAAGGTTGAATTTTTTTATTCTTTTCTACAACATATCAACATGTCTTCGCAAAACGAATCAAACCCATCTTGTATTTGTTTCAGCACACCTTCATCAAAATCGTCAAAATCCTCCAACACTCCCACCCTGGTTTATATTCTTGTAAAAATCACACCATTACCGACTCATCATACAGGATATACTCCACAAGGAAAGAGAACCAAACGTACTTTATATTTTGGTTCTCTGTCGACTAAGGAGCAAATAGACGATATTCACCATTACCAGAGAGACCTTGGAACTCCAACGTGAACTCTGTTACGAACAAAAAGTAAACGCTAAGCTTTTAAGTTTTTTGGAGCAGGTCGTGTTGAAGTTCTACGGGTCTTCATCTATGGAGACTATACATCAACCTTCGCCTATCCATTCTCAAGCTCCACAAAATCCTTGGGAACCTAGTCCACAACGTCCTCAGGTGTCACCAAAATCCTGGGAACGCAGAAATGGTTGGTCACCGATTCAACCATTACAGGAAATCGCGAAGATTGAACCACCCTCCGACGACTCTCATTATTCAGAATTTTAGATTCCTTTGTATATTTATTCTTGTTTAAGTATTGTATGATTGTATAAATGTTTTTATAATGTTTTAATAAAACATAAATATTATCAAAGTTTTTACTTTAAAACTTTTTACTCCAAAAAATCTTTGCTTCATAGGTTTATTAGGCTTCCAGCCATAATACCAGTCGACTGATCATAATATTTCAGTCGACTAAAACTTCAAACATTAGTTTTTTAATATACACAATCCAGTTGACTACCTAAACAACATCAGTCGACCAAATTTGATCATTTCTAGGCTATCACACGCGGGTTAAATTTCTGAGTATTTTAAGTCGACTGATTTATAATTTCAGTCGACTTAAAATTCATACTTACTAAATTTTTTAGATTTCAGTCTACTGAATCAACAATTTAAGTCGACTGAGATATGCATTTTCTAGGCAAAATACTTCGGATTGAAACCCTATTCTTTTCAGTCTACTGCCACCAAAATTCAATCGACTGAATCTTTGTTTCTTGGTTTTCCAAAAGCTTTTTGCATAAATTCCAATACACCTTTTCCACCTACCCTATAAATACATCATCTTCTAACCCAAACCTACCTCACTTCAGAAAGAAACCCTAGCCCTTAAAATTTTCAAGTCAAATTCTCTACTTCAGTTCCACCAATCTCCATGGCTCCAAGAACTAAACGACCACGCCAATCAACCGTCGGACCTTTGAAAAGCCAAATCAGGTATTGGTTACATAATGAAACAATCGTTACTTGATTCAAATCGATGCATAGCTCTTGAATTTTCAAAGGCTCCTTTCTCAACTACCCGAATTTCAATGCTTATGGAATTCAAGAGAGAGTGGAGGCAAGTGGTCTCGCGAACTTGATAGGTTTGGATGCTAACAACATCAAGATCTATCCTCTTCTTATTAAACTTTTCTTTGCAAATATGAACTTGGATCATCAAAAATCCAAGAAATAGAGACGATTGCATATGGACTCTAGTATGCGGCATTCCAATTTACCTTCTGCACCAATGACTTGGATTTATTCTTTGTTGTCCATCCGAAGGCCTCGACATCAATGATGTGGAAGTCAACATGGATAATCGAGATGAGGTCTCTCATCGGTTCCTCTCTGACAATATGACCGTGCTCAAGTCCATCGCATTGCAACCAAAGGCACATATCCTACATTGTGCTCTTATCTTCTCCATCCAACCTCGTACCATAAGCTACGAGAAATTTTATAAGAGCGACTTCCAAGCGCTTTACGCCGTCTATTCCTCCCAACATATCAATTGGGCCAAGGTCATACTTGATGAGTTCCTCACCATCAATCACAAAAGAAGCATCAAGACGATCTTTTATGGAGCATACATCATGCAGATTCTCTAAAACTTTGGTGTCACAATTCCCGATGCCGACTTCATCACCGTCGTGAGCTTAATTCTAAGACGCTAAGTCTTATGGGCCTGCTAAAACGCCCACCGCCACAAGATATAATTAGCTTCCAACAGTGGGTGGCTAATCAAGCTCAAGGGATTTCGCAACCTCATGTGCCTCACATTGGCTCCTCCTCCTCCCAACCTTCCCGCCAAACCGAGGAAGAAGAAGAAGGCGACGGCATCATCAGAATCCACAGTGATTTTCCTCCCAAGGAAGGTCTTATCACCCTCTTGCGAAATCAAAGCAAGCTTAATCAACGTTTGGTCAACGTTGAAAGAAACGTCGTCAAGACCAACAAGAAGCTTAACTCAATCAAGGGCTTCTTAAATAAAATTTGGGAAAAGATCTCATGCACTGGCTCAACTTCCACTAGCGTAGCCGAGAATCCTCCCACTCCTTTCTCATGGACAACATCTGAAGAGGAAGAAGAGGAAGAGGAAGAATCCTAAAGTGAGGAAGTGTAGTTTTCTTTTTTATGTCTATGTATGTTTGTGTTTGTTTTTGTCATTTGTACTCATGAACATATAATGTTTATTTTGCTTATGTTATTTTAATCCAATGTTATGCCATTCTCAATTGTTGTCTACAACATCTATGTGTTGCTTATTTACTATGCTTTCATTGATTAACAATATTCATATTCAATTGCATTATAATGGATATACAACTAGTATTCTTTTTTATAGATGACAAAGGGAAGAAATATGAAGATAAACAGGTAGTTCATTGATTCAGGTGGAGTTGTTTTGTTTTATTGCTTTTTATAGGTTTTATAATCTTTTGAACTTACATAGTTGTCATCATCAAAAAAGGGGAGAATGTTAGAACCTAGAATTTTGATGTTTTGATTATGACAACTATATAAGTATATATTATATGAACTAACCAAAATTGCAGGAGAAGATACTATTCTACTCGAAAATAGATCGACGACCAAAGATTTTGAAGAAGAGTTTCAATATTAATAATTGGTTTGTCTACAATCTAGTTAGTAGTTAATATTTGTTAAAATCTCCTAAGTGGTATATGCATGCACATATGTTTTTAAATATATTCAAATTAGTTCACACAAACCTAAGTTTGATTATACAAATTTATAAAACAACTTGCTTTCCAAAGTAAGTCAAATAGGCAGAAAGTGAGAGTTTCAGTCGACTGAACTAGGGTAGCCAGTCGACTGAAACGTGCACACATGCACAAAATATTTTGCACATTCAGTCGACTTAACACCCTGGTTTAGTTGACTGAATTAAGTTTTTCAACATATTTTTAAATTTTAAAATCTTTTGAATATTCAGTCAACTTAATATTCATAACGGCTATTTTTCTGAACTAGGCCTGTCAATGAGTACCCGAAATATCCGAAATCCATCCGCATCCATATCCAAAAACATGAAAAATATCCGATATCCGAAAAACGGATGCGGATATCCGATATCCGAAACATATTTCGGATACGGATACGGATATGGCTGTATCCGTATCCGATAAATATCCCTTCGGTTTGAAATTAAATATATATATTAATATGTTATTTTATATCCATAAATTTAATATAAATATACTTCATTTTACAAAAATACAACCCATGGTATTTTGCAGGGTAATCTTTTGGTTTTGGAGCATTAACCACTTCATGGAAAAAGAATGCAATATTTTAGGCTATATGTATGTTATGAAGATGATTTTTATTTTTTGGTATTTGTTACAATTAAGAAGATGTGTGATGCATGTTTGCTTTTATGATTTGCTGTGATTGAATTAGCCTATGGATTTTTCGTATGGATTATATTTATATATGCAATATTATTGTATGGATTTTGTGTGGTTGGATTAGCTATTGTTAATTTGATGTAATTTATGTATTAATTACAAGGTTTTTTCATCTTTTTTCAGTCCAAAAAAATGAAATATGCATTATATTGATTAATTTTTGGATATTTTCGGATACATTTTGAGGTTCGGATACAGATATTTTTGGATATCCAAAAATATCTGTATTTGCTAAGCCGGATACAGATATTTTCGGATATCCAAAAATATTCGCGGATACGCATACGGATAATATTCAACAAGTATTCGCGGATATCGGATACGGACTCGGATACGGATTTTCATTTTCGGATACGGATACAGCACTATCCGTATCCGATTGCATCCGTTTACAGGCCTATTCTGAACTGTCACCACTTTTCAATGAACAGAAACATCTATTAATTCAATAGTATTTTTGATATCTCTTGGCTAAATCTTTTCATGAATAGTTGCAACTCTTTCAAACTATAAATAGCCTCGATTTCAGATTGCAAAGTACAACATTGTTCTCTAAATCTATTCTATATTCTTGCAAACTAATTTCTGCCATTTGCTTTCATAAACGCTTTCAAATCACTTACACATTCAAGCATAAATCTATTTGTGATTACAATTGCTTCCAATCTTCACGTACTACACTATATACCATAAAAGAGAAGATTATAGGAAGGGTATACTCTAAAGACTCATCTGTGCTATCTACAGAGCACATTCAGTCAAGAAAAACTTTTTGTATTGTAGAAGTCCTATTTGGTTGCTCAGGCGGTAGAAGTCCTATTTGGTTGTCTAGGCGGAAGAAATCCTATTTGGTTGCTCAGGCGGTGTAATACCCGTTCCTCCTGGTTAAGTGAGGGTTGAGTTAAATTCCAGAAGGAGTCTAGGACTGGACGTAGAACGAGAGTTCGAACCAGTATAAAAATCCCTGGTGTCATTTACTTTACTGTTTACTTTTTATATTCATTTTCCACACTAGTAGATAACTTAGATTATATTCCATATTATGATCCATAGCGGCACTTCCAGTAACACAACAATAAACTACAAGTGCTACGCTTAAAGCTTACTAGGGTGATCTGGGTAAATTGGAGACATAGGAGAAAAGTTCTTAGGATCACCCAAAAACAAGAAGCATTTGCTCCGAAAAGTACGTTGAACAAGTGGGGGTTGACCAAGGACTCTCTGACTTGCGGGGAGAAGATAATGTTTTCAGAGATTTGATGGAGTCAACAGTGTAAGCCTATTTCTGATGCTACTTGAAACAGTAATCAATAGCTTGACAGTTTCCTTATCCTCATCATTGAGATCTATAATAGAAGGACCTGACAAACAAGTGTAGATTGGCAAAAGAAAGTAACGGAATAAAGATAAAGACTATGATCAACTTACGAGGAGAAGAAAAGACTCCATTGATATTTAGAAAGCATTTGACGAAGAAGAATTGCGTCTTCCAGTCTCTAAATTTATTTACCTCCTTTGAGATTAGTTTTTTGTGGGGTTAGCTCTAAAGATCTGGTTGTTTAGGTTGCTGAGTTTGACTAGTCGAACTAGGTAGTTGAGAATTTCAGCATTTAATGACGGAATGCCTGACTCCAAAGCCATAAGTTCCAAAGAAAGAAGGTATGTGTATACATTGGTAGATAACTGGAGAGGTGCAATGCCCAGGTGGGTTAAGAACTTGGATAAGAAATCTAGGAAAGGAAGGAAGCCACCATGCCAAATATGAATTGCTGTATAGGCAAAGTATCATTTGAAAGGATTTTGAATAGTGTCGCTATCACTTGGGGGAATGGCTTCTATCCTAGTAATGCCAAAATCGTTTAGAATGGCATCAACCTCATCCTAGGAAGGTATTAGAGAATGTTTGGAAATGGCTTCGACCTTCTTTAGGGAAGATTCTACCACTGGTACTGTATCTTCTTCAGGTTTTTGGGACAAATTTTTCATACCCGTGATCCTGTCAGGTGAAATCATTTCAGTAAAAAGTTATAATTTGTTCTATTATTAACATTTTTCAAGGATGTCAAAAACCTATCACAACAATTCAAATATCAACCAATATATGTAATTTCATATCCTCGAAAGAATGCTAAAGTCAGTTTAGGAAATGAAATTCGTTGAGTTTTAATAGTGTCGAAGGGGTAAATGGAATGGGAACACCTACAAACACCTTTCGACAATGTTGAAAGCCCAAGGAAGATTTTACTATTAAAAGGAATAGTTAAAGCCTATGCAACTAGTTTGAATATAAATATACACTAACAACATTCCACAAACATGACAAATAAACCTTTCGACAATGTCGAAACCCATGAATTTTGTTTTACTCAAAGGACATGAATGTTGTCGGAACCCTATATACCAATTAAGTTGAAAGACTTGGGTTTAAGTAATATCAATATAAATGAAAGGTTTTGGGATGTTTTGATAGTGTTTGTATAAAATGATGATCAAATCCCAGTTAACTACGATGGGTTTCGGGTAAGTCGAAAGAGGTGTAAGGTTTCGAAATCGTACAAACAACCAAACTTGATTCTACATAGTAGGTTTCGATCAAGTTGAAAGGTTTGATTCAGTTTTCAACTTAAATAAAATATGTATTCCTCAATAATTTATGGTGAGAAAAGTGGATTGCTAACTCTCAACATCTTCTAAAGTAAATTAAAATTAGACATGAATCAAACGGCAAATTAAATTCACTTTTACATTAGGTTTCGAGTCCTTTAAAATGGAAGTTGGGTTTTCGAAGGTATGTGTTATGTGACACATTAAGGAGACTTCCTTGAAAGATATCACAAGAATGTCGAAACATACTTTTTCTTTCAAAGAAGTATGCTCCTTATTGATTACATCAACTCCTTCGAAGGGGTTCACTTAAAGGTGAACACATAACCTCCTTTCGACACCTTTCGACCCCTTTCGAAAGAGGTCGAAATAGTAGAATAAAATTTACCGCCTCAACCCCCTTTTGAAAAGACTGAAAAGTAAAATTAAATTTAGCCTTCTCTTTGAAGCCACTGAAAAGTGTCTTCTCCCCAATTCAATCTTAATCCAATATTTCAAAAGTCAACAATTAAATTGATTCGAGCACGAATTTACAATCAACAATAGCAAAAATCCCCAAAATATAAATTCAAACCAAAAAAAACCTGAGCTCGTACATAGTAATGGCAAATAACCCCTAAACCTGACGAATTTGAATTCTAACATAAAGTTAACATCATAAATCGAATAAAATAAACATATAAGTGAATCCAAGAATAATTTCATATGAATGAAAAATCGAATCGCCCTATTAGACTCAAAACAGAAATATAGATTTAGTCCTAAATACTTTAAAATTGAAATCGAACACGATCAATTAATTTTGGGGATAAAACAACAAGCACATACCTTAGATCTGAAATTGTGTTGAATAAAATAAGGATTTAAAAGGAGGTTGTAGTTTTTAATTTTTTTCTGTGAGCTTTCAATGGAAGGTAAATGAAAAGGAGAATAAAAAAACGTGATTTATAAAAGCAGCAGGTGCAAAGAAGGCCGTTCGATCAAATTTAAAAGAATGGTCAAGATCTATCTGGGAATATCAAAAGGCACGAAACTTTATGGGTTTCGAAATGGTTGACTTGGAAATTCAAGAGCATCCCTTCGCAGATGGAGGCAAGTGTTACCACCAATTCTCACTTCAACCTTGTCAAAACCCAGAAGAGTAGAATAGAAGAATTTACAAAAGATAATAGCATCAACAAAGCCTTTCAAAGGAGTCGAAGGGATGCTACAGCAAAGATTAAGCGTGTTAAAAGCTTTTGAAGGGGTCGAAAGAGGATGAAAGAACCCTTTCACTTCAAGTGCTTCCTTTCGAAATAGATGCTTCCGCCTACATGAAGACGTTTCAAATAAGTTGAGCAGCACTTTTCGAAGGCAGTAAATTATAGCCACTCGCATGAATGCCAAACCTTTCGAAACTGAAGGTTTCGCCTTCATTCACATACCACAGAAAGATGTTTTGTTAGAGCAACCCTTTCGAAAGCATAACTAAGCCTTTTGAACCAGTCACAACTTAGAAAGAAAAGGTTTCTAAAGTTCAATATAGCAATCTCCTATAGCAGAAGAAGGGGTTCCGTAGCAATTAGCAAGCATGTCTTCGAAAGATACCTTCTACTTTGAAACCTTCAACATTTCAACACCTTATAAACCCCAAAGATATACCTATTGACACAGTTGAAAGCTCATGCCTCTTCTTGCTTGCAACAACATAGCAACACAAAGTGGAGAAGCATACCTACCCATTTCGATGAAATCGAAAGCACTCAAGTCCGTTTGAAATCAATGCGGAAGGATGCCTTAATGTGGACACCAACGAAAGGTCTCCATGGCTGCCTTTCGACCAAGTCGAAAGGATCGATTAGAAAGGTGCAAACCCGTACCTATAAATAAGACCCTAGGGGTTTGGTTTTTGGGATCCGAATTCATTAACTTCATTCTTGTACTTTCTTAAATTTGTAAATCCTAACTATGAAATTAGATTGGGGACTTGATCAATTTGTATAGCATAAGCTTAATGAAAGCAAGATTATGAAATTTTTGGATATGCAGCTGATTTAATGCTCTTATTGGATTCAGTTTATGATCTGCTTATGTCGACTTGATTGAAGGGTCACCTTTTGAGTGAGTCGAAACCCTTAGCTCAACCAATATCCTTAAAGCCTTAGCTCCTAACCCCAAGTTATCGAAAAGTTACCTTTTGAGTGATTCGAAACCGTTAGCTCAACCAATGTCCATAGATTTATAGGCCCTAACCCAAGCCATCGAAAAGCGAGCTTTCGACGAAGTTGTAACCTTTCCATCTCATTCATATCCTAAGGTCCAACCCTTGAGTTTCCTCTACTGTTTCAAAAAAGGGAGTTTCGAAAGGATAACTAAACCAATTAAACTAGTTTGGAAGGCTTAATAAGAAGGGATACAGGTGTTTCGATTGAGTCAAAAGGTCGAATAATGAAGAATTTTGACTTAATCAGTTGAAAAGGTATAAGAAAAGGAATCAGGCTTTTCGACTGAGGCGCAAGGTTGGACAAGAAGAAGTTTTAACTAAAACAACCTGTTTCGAAAGGTGGTCTTAAGTAAATAATAAGGTTTTAACAATCTTATCTGATCAAAAAGGAATTTCGAAGGAGACATCTACACTTTAGACTCTGCTTTTAGGTATTGACAAGTTTTCTTTTTAACACCCTTACTTCCAACTCACTCAAATGAGTACCCGAGAGTTTAAGTGAAAAATAGAAACTTCGGATCAGACAAACAGTCTGCTTTGAATAATAACTTATCATCTCAAACGAAATAGATATCTTGTGAGACCATGCCGCTGAGCGGAACGGGTTTTCCCCTTACTAGCATCTTAACCAAAACATATCAACCATATATTGTGCTTCTGCATCCACAATGGTTAAAAGATAATAAATAAACAATTGTAATCATGCAACATGCACTAGATTACATATTCCAATTTATTTGACTATTCATCTTAATTTCATTGGACTATTTGTCTTAATTTCAAATGACTAACTGTCTTAATTTCATCTGAATATTTGTCTTAATTTCAAATGACTATCCATCATATATTTATGTGGAATATCTGTCTTATATGTAATTATTATTTGGATTACCCATCCCCTACCTTATAGACTACCCATCACATATGATTTCATTATCAAAGTTATGTGGACTATCCATCTCACATGTTTCATTTAGTTAAAATGATGTGGACTACCATCAAACATCTTATAGTTTTCCTAGGATGGCTATGAACCATTCATCAACCATATAGTGATTATGCATCTCCAACATGATGTGGACTATCCATCACATATCCCATAGTTTTCCTAGGATAACTATGAACCTGTCATTTATCAATTTTAATTCATGTTTAACCCAACAGTTCAACCTATGTTTATTGGTTCCTCCTATTAGATTATATACCCCTTAAATGTATAAAATCGCAAAATGATATGAATTGTTAGCCCAATGATTATGTTCATAAAACAATGGTGTCAATATGATATACATTGGTATCTACAATGAATAATGTTAAATAAAACTTATGGCTCACCGCCGTTGATACAGAAAATATGCAGAATTCATGACGCACTATACAATGTCGAACCTCTATCCAAGGTTAGAAAACAAAAACTTGATTTTATAAATCACGTGGCTAACTGCCGAAGTCATAAGGTTATCAACCTTCTTAAACATAGGCCATCTCACCTCTTTAAAACATAGTTTTAGTTAGCATAAACAAAGCCTCGCCAGCATTAAAAATAAAAAGTAGCGGCATAAATGTTGCTTGGCAATATCACCGAAAGTCAGTCTCTTGCGATGTCAATGCTATAATGTTGTAAAGTATAGTACTTCGGCTCTATGTTGTAAAAAAATAGTACTTCGACTCTATGCCATAAAAAGTAGGGTGTCGGCATTGACAATCCACGATATAAATTTCCTTTATACCAAAACTAAGTAATAGCGGCATCATTGCTATAAAATAGTTATTATCAAAAATATTACTTGTGGCATCACTGCCTCAAGCTATGGCGTTGATATAGAAAACTTGCTGCATCGCCGCCTTAATATAGTGGGTATCAAAATGATGGTATGGGACGTCATTTAAAACTTTGGTGAAAAGTAGGGGTATTAATACCGTGCGATATACATTTTATAACAAAGAATAAAGACGGGCGACACAGCCCTGATTCATTATGATATTGCCATATCAGCATCAATTCTATGCCACATGCCAGCATCAATTCTAT
Source organism: Allium fistulosum (assembly GCA_030737815.1). NCBI lineage: Eukaryota > Viridiplantae > Streptophyta > Magnoliopsida > Asparagales > Amaryllidaceae > Allium > Allium fistulosum. The sequence goes on from CM060901.1 coordinate 1,107,015,634, forward strand.
GTCGCACGTTTTATACTATGACTCTAACCAAAATAGATCCATTCTATACCAACATAGTTGATATCATATGTATCCATTCAAATTGATGTCGCTGGCATTCGACATTGATATGGGAAACATGGCAATAACATAATTATCATAAAAACTGATTTATTTCTACTAGAAGCAATTACTTTTCAAAAAAAATTAACTCTTAACAAATTTTTATTGGATAATACTATACTTTACCCAATTTTTTAGAAAACCTACTGCAACTATTTTTTCATTCCCAAAAATTACGCCAACTTAATTAATTAATATCCTTAATTAATTATTAATTTAAATGCTTATCTAGCATAATAAATTCATAAACACTTGGAAAAAATCCCCAGAAATCACAGAAATTCAGAATTAACATATTCTTTCATCTATAGAAATTTTAGTACCAAAATAATTATTTTTAATAATTAAACAAAAAATAAAAGCTATTTCCTTCTTAGGAAATTCATAAAATATTCATCTTAACTTGGAAAATTAGGAAATTATAAACTTGTCTTCAAAACAATGTTTTACTCAACATATTAGAAAATCAAATCGACTGGAGATTAAAACTTAGGTTTTACCCTTAAACTCATTCAAATAATTTCATAAAAGTTTCCATAAATCATTATTCTATCCAAACAATGATCATATGTTCATAATAAGGCAAAACAATCAAAATAAATTCGGGTTTTACCAATAGCCGAATCCAACACAAAGATAAAAGAGATGGTTCACTTATTATTCACCTTAATTTAAATGTTGAAGTTGAGATTTGATGGTGTTTAATTCCCCTAAGCTTCATCTTCCAATCCCTTTGATTTCGTTCCCTTTTCCATGTAGAAATGGCCAGCTTCTAGGTTTTTCTTTTTATTGTTTATGAGTGTAAGTGAGAATGTATGAGAGGGTGAGCATTTAAGAGCTAAAAGATGGATCTATTCCTATTTTGCCCTCCTCATATATTCTTTCTTTTATTAAGTTCAAAACAATCTTACTTAATTAATTAGTTAAGGCCCGACCTTAGTAATAACCATATCTCATCCCCTTACCCCACTACATTATTCTATTTAATCTATCCAATTAAATTTTCTGAATAAAGTTAAACTAAAATTATGTATATTACAGACTCTCCTCTTTAAAGAATTCCATCATCGAAATTCAATAAGGACTACATAATAAGCATATCAAACATGCAAACAATGCTAGTATATCATACCAGCTATAAAGTCTATAGGTATATCAAATATAGAACATACCATCATAACAACTCAGAATAAGTATCCATAAACTTTTTATCTGTCTCCCAAGTACAGTCTTTCTCGTTGTCACTTCATTAGATTTTCACCAGTCTAACTATCTTATTTCTTAACTTCTTCTCATCTCTTTCTACAACATGAACTGGTTGCCTAATAAAAGTTAGATCTAGTTCTACTACTAAATCTTCCAATGCAGTTGAAGCAATAGTAGTCTTCAGATCATGTCATACTTTCTAAGACGAGAAACATGAAAAACATTATGGACTCTTGCTAAACTACTCGATAACTCTACCCAATATGTGAGTTTCTCGATCCTCTCTATAATAGGGAATGCTCCAGCACATCTCGTTGCTTGTTTCCCTAACTTTACAAATCGTACTACACCCTTCATTGGTGATACTTTAATGAAAAAATGATCTCCAACTGAGAACTCTAAACCTTTACGCCTCTTATTTGCGTAATTTCTGCCTAGACCGAGCTTCCCTCATCCTAACTCGGATTAACTCAATCTTCTCTATGGCTTCTCTTACATATCCGGACCAAGGACCAATCTATCTCCGATATCTAAGAAACATGTCGGTGATTTGCATGGCTTTCCATACAAAGCTTCGGAAGGCACCATCCTATACTAGTCTGATAACTATTATTAAAGGAAAACTCAACTATGTGCAAATAGTCTTCCAATGACCCACCAAAATCTAGTATACAGGCTCTCAACAAATCTTCAAGTACCTTACTAACTCTCTCTGTCTGTCCATCCGTCTATGGGTGATAAACGGTACTCATCTTAAGCTTGGTATCTAACACTATCAATGGACTCTTCCAGAATTAACTAGTGAATAAAGTATCTCTATCACTGACTATACTACTAGGAATACCACGCAGTCTTATAATGTTCTTCATAAAAAACTTAGCCAATGCATGTGCCATCCTAGTTGACTTAACGGGAATGAAATGTGCACTCTTGGTCATTCTATCCACTATGACCCAAATACTTTTATTTCCCCTATTCGACTTTGGAAACCCGTCAACAAAATCCATGGATATCAAATCCTACTTCCAAACTGGTATATCTAAAGGTTGAAGCAAACCACTTGGCTTCTGATGCTCAGCTTTCACTTGCTGGCAGTTCACACATTGCTTTACCTATAAGCCTACATCCATTTTCATACCTTCTTAGAAGAAAATTCTCTTCATATTCTGATACATCTCAGTTCCTTCAAGATGTATAGTAAACCTTGATCGATGACACTCCCTAAGAACTTCCTTCCTTAGGTCACTAACATCTGGAATACATAGTTGTCCCTTCTTCCTTAACCATTCCCTCTGATCAAGGCTAAAATCTTTCAAATCATCAATCTCAGTTCCACCTTCCAACCTTCTAATCCATTCACCTAACCATGGATCATCTCTTTGTGTTTGAAGCAATCCTTTCGATCAATACTATAATAACTCGGAATTTTGTTGAATACTTAGTCAATTTTAAAAATTGGAATAATTGGGTTTTAAAGTTTAGTAACTTAAGTTCAAATATAGTGATTATTTAAAATATTTGGTTGAACTGATTATTAATTAAATGGATTAAATAGCCGTACTTAACTCCTTTTAATTAATAAATAATAATTGTGAATTCATTTTGTAAATTTATTTACAATAATAAACGATGTGATTTTTAGTAACGTCTTTTTATTTCAATTTAATTAAATTTTTCCATAATTTTTAATTTGGAAAATATTTAAATTATCATTTGACCTATTTTATGGAAAATGATGGTATTTTTGAAATTTCATCGAATTAAATAAGTTGTATATTTTATTGTTGATTTATGATCGTGTCGCATTATGGAGTGTGAACATATTTTTATTTCAGTCCTTCACGGTTCGTACGCGGATGAGATATTGAGTAGCGGAGTACCACAAAACTCTATTTTGAAAACATTTCAAAAACAAATCCCAATTCAATTTAGTCAACTAGTGTGTTGTTGAATTGGGAATATTGGTTTACATGTGAATTTTGTTTAACTTGTTTTTGAAGTAAAGAATCTTGATTTGTTTATAAAATCTTTTTTGATAAATTCACTTTGACCGTATTTTAATTTCATTTTTCCCTTACCTTATAAATTTTCACTCTTACTCCTTTATGTTCAACTTTACAGTGAAAGAAAATAACATCCAAAACTTCAAAAATTAATATCTCAAACCACACTTCACTTAAAATCACAAAACAAGTTCCTTTAAGTTTGTTTTGTCTAGTACATCGATTTGGTGTAGGTTTTTGGAGGTACAATGTCAATTGGCGGAGATCGTTATTTGGGGACGTGAGCTAGTGTTATGGTTTATAGGAGATTCAAGTGAAGATAAGACTTGGGGTTGTTGCTATAGTGTTTGTTATGTCGAGGGGCTTTGGTGGTGCAAAAAATGTAAGTACGATTGAGTATAGGGAGGTCAGACATTATGGCTACGGGGGAGTGAGGAGTAGGTCAGACTTCCAAGGAGGTGGCTAAGCTTTTCATATTTGGGTTAGGCTTATCGAGTACGCGGAGAGCAACATGTAGTCGATGACGGATTGTTGAATAGATGCTTATGGAGGGAACGGGTGGAGATGTGAACGGCCTATGCGTGCATATTAGTGTTTAGGAGCGGGATTTTATATTAGGGAAGAAGAATTTAAACTAATTAAGGTAATTAATTAGCTGATTAATGTAACTAATTATTTTAATTACCTTGATTTCTTATAAAACTGATATATTACTCGTACGAGGTCGGATTTGGATGCTGTTAGTTGCGTTGGACTTATAGGAATGTTAGCAATGCAATGGAATTGGTTTAGTCAAATTTGAAGCTAGTTGAATTTTGGGCTAAAATCAAACATCGTACGATTTTAGACCGAACTTGAATGTGAAAGTGTCAACTGGAATTTTGGTGAGTTGACTTATCTTTAAATAAACTATATGATATCTGTTGCTATAAATTATTGTTGAATGCTTGATTGATAGTTTATATTGTTGTTTGATTGTTTTTTTCGATTTAAATTTCTGTTTGAAAAGTGGACGACATATATACTATTATATTGTAGGGTACAAAAACATGAGAGAAATCGAAGTGTACGTAGCGAAGAGGTCGCTCTGGAATACTTCAGAATAAACAATCATATATTTGATTTACATGGGGCTTTTGTAGAGAGACCATAAGGGGTTTCTTGCCAATATTAGTTATTTACTTATATTCTTATATCACTTACATTATTGTCTAGCTGAAAATACTTATGACATATTGTTTGATTGAGTAAGTGTCGTTACAGCGATTATCGTTATACCATCACTTATGAAATATCATCCCCTTAAACCATTATTGTGCGTTGAACTTGAGCTTGTATTTTTACAAAATAAATGTTGCCCATATTTTTACACTTTGAAAGTTGTTTGAACTATATTTTCAATAATTTAGAGAAATTTAAAAATAAAGGATAAAATGTTGTTTTAAATTTTATAAATTGGGTTTTAAATTTAATCAATTGTCTTTCGGGGTAATTAACATTATTTTAAATTTATAAAGAGATTATAAATTTGATTAATTATCTTTCGGATAATAAGGTTGTTTTAAATATATAAAAAGTTTACAAATTGGATTAATTATCTTTCGGGATAAATAATGTTGTTTTAAATTAATAAAATAGATTATGAATTTATGAATCATTTTTAATAATGATGTTTAAGATTAACCAATCATTTTAATAAATGATGTTTAAAGTTAATTATCTGATTTAATAAAGGTGTTTAAAATTAATTTACTAATTTAATAAAAGTGATTAAAGTTAATTAACTAATTTAATTAAAGGAGTTTAAAATTAATTTATTGATTTAATAAAAGTGATTGAGGTTAATTAACTGATTTAATAAAGGTGTTTAAAGTTAAGTAATGGATTCATTAAAGGAGTTATAGGTTGATTAATTGCCTCTTGAGATAATTAATATGGTTTTAAACTTATAAAAGAATTATATCAATTATTTTCTAGGATAATTAACATTGTTTTGAATGTATAAAAGTATTTTAAATAATTTATTAATCTTTCGAGGTAATAAATGTTGTCCGAACTTTATAAATGATAGTTATTAAATGGGAAAAGTCTTTTAAAAAGGAATTGATTTTAAAAATAAAGCTAAGTGTAAATTGTTTTGAGTTTATAGTAAACAATATTTTAACGACATTTGTTTTGACCCTTATTTTCCATAATACACTTAGAAATATAATTAGCTCTTTAAAGAGAAATACTTTTAAAGAGTATTTTTAAAGTGTTTTACAAATATTTGTGATGTGAAAACCAAATACAAGTTTGGGTTTTAAAATTTAAAGTTTGATACGGTTATGGAAAGGATAAGAAATTTGATTTTCATAAACGATATCACTTATATGGAATGGATTTAATAATACTTTTAGCATTGAAGGTCGAAGTTTGGAAATGCATTTCTATCTTGAAGATTAAAATTATCATCAAGGCAATGCCTATAGGCAACACTAACTCTACTTGCCAGGCTTCATTTTCAATCGAGGGATAGTACAAGTTTGAAATCGACGAGTAGTGGTAAGGGTATGAGATTTAAATTCCATATACAATTATTTTTATTTTTCTTGATAATTGATTTATTGACTATCGATTCAGCTTTCTTCTTTGTGTATCGTCAATTTAAAACTATTTGTTGCTCATTTTAACATTGATATTCTTTGTCAGAAATGACTAAAACCAAAGCGAGATAGGGGCTAAGCCATGTGGGGTTACTCCTATTAAGGTATTTTCACATCTACTTTAGATTGATTTCGGTGGTATGCATGCAGAGGTATGAAAAATTCGGATTCTCGGTAAGGTTGGTAGGGACCGGCTTGGAGGTTTTCGAGAGCCATCGCAGTTCTCAAGTATATTCTAGAGGTATACTTTTATTACGGGGGGAGCACTCTCCTATCTATTGTTGGAAAATTCCATTCCTTGTCGTTGATTCAAATCTTTGAATTGTTCTCTTAATTTCATCGAGAAATGGCTAGAGCTCTTCCCGATGTTTAATTATTTGTGTCCATTCTTTAAGTTTGGATTTTGATCTTGTTTATATGCATCCTTTCAAGTTCGGGTTTTGTTTTAATTTTCTCCTATTCATTCACGTGTGGAAGTTGTTCTTGTGAGGTAAAACATGTTCCGTGTTTAGCAGTGTAATCTCACAGAATTATTATATGTTCATCACATTACTTGACTTTTCTTACGTTGGTATTTCTAGACTGATCCGGGTGTTATTTTATTATAGTGCTCAGGTCAGACCGAGTTTTTTCAGGTTGTCATTGGTGGAGCTCATGGAGTAGAGCTGGATGTTCACCTGCTGTAGTATTTTTTATTTTCCACGATATTATTATATATACCCATTAGCAATTGTAAGATAAGAAAGTTATAACTATCCGGGCCGATGAGGTTTGTTTTTAACTCTGATATATTATGTATTTTTGAGTGACAGCTTTTACCGTCTTTGTTATATTATTATCTAGCCTTTCGACCAGGCAATATTCGGATAGATTGGACGAGTCAAATTTAGAGTTATCAAGGGAGGAAGCCTAAGGAATTAGCCCAAGAATCTAGGAAATGAGCACAAATAGAGCCACAATAAAAATACTAAACCAACCCCAGACAAAAAAGAGAAGAACCCACCTAAGTGGTGGATCGGCCCTTGGATCGGTACCAATTTAACTTTCCTCCTCCAATGGTGCCCATCTTTTGCCTACTTACTCAACTTGATGTTAGAAGTCTACTCCAAGTGTTATTTTGTTGTTCCAATTCCATTCTTTTTAAATCTCAATGAGCACTCGAATCAACAACTTTGTTCTTCCATGGATCCATCATTTGGACTTAGAAACAAGAAAATAATGATGCAAACAAGTATAGAGTCATAAAATTAACCAACAGGCGATCCAACATAAAGAGCTCAAGATAGCCAATTTGGCTATCTTGTGGATCGGCACCGATCCAAGATAATTGCTGATGTGGTGACCTACTTTTGTGGAGAAATAATATATGGCATTGAAAACGATGCAGAGATCTTCTGGGAAAATTTTTAGGCTTCCTACGTCTATATATAGAGGGCCAGGGCTCATTTTTAAGGATCTTTTGGCTTGTGCTTTCCCTAGCTCTAATTTTTTGTAATCACTGTTGGATTTATACCAATCCATAAGAACTCCTGCTTGTAGTCAGCAAGATAATCAATAAAGGACTAGACTAAGATTAGCCAAACCACTATAAATTGCTATGTGATCTTTCCTGCTCATTTTCATTTATATTTCTTCACTTTTTATTTTATACTTAATCTTCTGGGTATTTGTGCCATTTTTGGTTCAAATATTTTGTTGCTTTCACTGGGAGATCTTATTCTCAGGCTACTTAAATCCATCATCTACTATTGGGTTTCATAGATCCAAGAGTTAGATCCAATTTTCCAACCTTATAGTTCTACTATTCAGATATTCAATAATCTAAAAAAAGCTATTTTCCATGGCCCTATCAAGGAGAGAATGTGCTACAACTTCCAGAGCTACTAATATTGTTGAGAATCAAGACATTCACCTTATGGATAGAGCTACCTAAATAGAACAACTAGAGATCCAGAATCCAGCCGATGTCATGGCCAGAGTGGAAATGGATCAGATGATAAATTAGATGGAGGATAGATTATAAGAGAGTCATAACCAGATGAACCGATTGATGTAGTAGAGTTTGAGGCTATTGAACAAACTAATGCATAGAGTCGAAGGAGGAGCATGAGCGATTCAAGTTCAAAATCTAAAAGTTCCCCATCATCCAACCAGAGATGGAGAAATAGAAAGCAAAAGAAGACTCAAAACACTACTGGGACATCATATCAAGGTGGAAGACAAACTTGGGCTCGAATTTATGGATCGGTACCGATCCAAGAGGATGAATCAGTACTGATCCAGCCGATGGTGGGCCCGATGCTCGCCTTTTAGATGGCGGTGTGGATCTGACTTCTGGACTTGCCGTGGATAATCAAAATACTAAATGCTGGACAACTATTGATGATGCTATGCACGGAAATCAAACAGGGGGTCTGTTGGAAAAACGGATCTCCCGGAGTTTAGAGAACATAGGTATCAAGAGTATGCCCGAGAGTGTTTTTCGAGTCGAACACTTAGAACAGATCTCGATCACCTCGTTCAACCGAACCTGTAGACCCGAAGTACTTGGAGGATATGGTCAGGAGACTTGTGAATGAAGACCGGTTCAGAAGCAATGATGAATGGGGTACTTCTCCTAGTCGAAATCCATTTACTGAGAACATTCTGTGTGAGAAGTATCCACTAAGATTTGTAATGCCAACAATGTCGCTGTATGTTGGAAAAACATATCTTAGGTAGCACTTGATGAAGTATGAATGACATATGCACTCTGCTAGAGCATTTGATGTCATGAGATGTCATTATTTTTTATTTTCTTAAAAGGGGTCATGACGATGTGGTTCACTCGGCTCCTACCGAGATCCATATTGTCTTTCGCTGAGCTGTTACAAAAATTTCTAAAGCAATACTGCTTACACACTACACGTTCGAAAAATGTGATGTCATTATTAAACCTCTTTTAGGGAGCAAGAGAGTCATTAACAGATTTCTTGAACTAGTTCCATAAGTTTGTGACAGAAGTAACAAATCCCATTGATGACATAGTATTGATGGCACTAATTAGAGGAATTCATCCCGAGATGGATTTCGAGGAATGGTTTGAGAGGAAACCTCCATCGACGATGGATGCTTTCTATAGAAAAGCTAATAAGTACTTACGCTAGAAAGAAGCATGCAATCATCCCCAAAGAATCGGTGCCAGAAATTCAGATGAAGTGATACAAAGCAAAAATGCTATAAAGCAATCTTGAGGAAGTTCTAGAAATATGGATGTGAACATTGGCAACAAGAATGATAACTAGAAAAATTCAATAATGGGGCAGAGAAACGAAATCGAAATAATTGGAATCGTCATAGGATTCCTAAATACGATAATTATACCGAACTGAATAACTCAATCGAGAACATCTATCTGGCAACTCAAGATACCAAGCAGTACAGGAAGCTGGCGCCGAGAGAGTCGATCGAGAAGGAGAAGATATTTGGCAAGCTCTGTAGGTTTCATGAAATGCTTGATCAGAATACTAATAAATGCAGGTAATTGCACGAGATGATTGAGGAGTTGATTCGAAAGAAATAATTGCAACAGTTTGTGAAAGCCCTACAGAATGGCGGGTAAGGAAATTTCTATTCTCCAGGGTCGACATCCCAACGGGGGCAAGCTGGTCCTAGTAGTGAAGAGCCTAGGCAACTTGAAAAATGTTTGATGGTAAACACAATCATCGGTGGACTACATCCAGCCTACAAGAGTTTGAATGAGATGGACATGTATGCTGGTGCTTTGAAACATGCTAAATATAAGAGTTGTTTGGCAGTTGAGGATGGAACTCCGACAAAACAATTTAGGACCATGATATATGACATTTTTTCCGAAACAAAGATGCTGATATGGGGGAAGCTTTGATGATTGATCTGTTGGTTATAATGGCCACGATTGGTCCTGCTATTGTACGAAAGGTGCTAGTTGACTATGGGAGTTCGGTTAACATTCTGTTCAAAAAATCCTACGACCAGATGCTTCTGGAGGGCAAGGACATGAAACCGTGTAAATCTCGTATCTAGGAATTAACGGGACAACTATGAAGCCAGTCAGATATGTGGAACTACCAGTGGTGCTTGGAGAGGGTGACCATAGAGGAGTATTGGTTGTGCCTTTTGTTATGTTAAATATTTAATCTACTTACAATGCATTCTTTCCCCGATCGGCCATGGTCAAGTTAAGAGCGGCTATAGCTCCCTGGTGTTTGATGCTTAAATTTCCTATGGGAAGCAGTGTAGGAGTAGTGCATGGGGATCAAGGGCTCGGCTGTCTCTGTTATGTCTGCGAGCTAAGGGAAGCGAGGCGAAGAGAGGAAGGAAAAGGTGTAGAGGGGACTCTCTGCATCAAGGATTTGGATGCATAACAACCAATGCCTAAGCCCTGGCTTAGGCAGCACAGTCGGTTTCATAAGGATATAAATCGACGAAAAGAGCCACTTGATGGAACGGCAGCTCTAGCCGAGCTAACGACTAATATCTGTGTCAGTCGGGAGGACCCAACACGGATCCTGAAAGTCGGATCATAGATTGGTGTCAGGATGATGAAGGAGTTGATTGGTTTTCTTCAAGCGAACCTGGATGTGTTTGCCGGGACGAACTCTGATATGTGTGAGTTCTCGTCGGAGATAGTGAGCCATGTATTGAACTGAAATCCCAAATGCATTCTTGCGAAATAGAAGCACCGTTGAGTTCCACTGCACTCAAAGAAGAAGTAGAGAAGCTGAAGGGCAATGGCTTTATTCATGACACCTTATACCCAAAATGAGTATCAAATCCAGTCTTAGTGAAGAAAGCTAACGGGAAATGGAGGAATTATTCCGACTAGAATAAGGCATACTCGAAGGATAGCTTCCCTGTTCCAAGGATTGATCAGTTGGTGGACTCAACATCCGGACATGAATTGCATTCATTCATGGATGCGTACTCTAGATACAACCAGATTCCAATGCATGTCCCAAACCAGGAACACACTAGCTTTATTACCGACTTAGGACTGTATTGTTATCTGGTCATGCCGTTTGTGTCGAAGAACGCTGGAGTAACCTACCAGAGACTGGTAAATAGGACGTTCAAAGATCAAATTGTATGCTCGATGGAAGTCTATGTGGATGACATGCTCATGAAGTCACGATGTTTGGGAAACCACATTGACGATTTGGAAGAGATTTTCGGTGTTCTGTAGAAATATGGGATGAAGCTAAACCCTTTGAAATGCTGTTTTGGCATTGCATTAAGGAAATTCTTGGGCTTCATTGTGAACTTATGTGGGATTGAGGCCAATCTAAATAATAAAGGCGTTAAGGGACATGGAGGCCCCAAAGATGGTCAAGGAGGTCCAGTGTTTAAATGGAAAGGTCGCCATTCTATGTCGATTCATCTCCAAGGCCACCGAAAAATGCACCCCTTCTTTGACGTAATTAAGAAGGGAAAAAGTCAAAAAGGAGAAAGAAACTTCACTTGGATGTAGGAGCGTGTAGACGCATTCCAAGCTCTGGTGGATCACTTAGAGAGAACCCTCATCCTCTCGAAGTAGGTGGATGATGAGGACTTGTTTTTATATCTTGCAGTGTTAGTGCATGCTCTAAGTGCCTCACTCATATGTGTGAACGACCGCGTCCAACGACCAGTCTATTATATTAGTAAGCAATTGATAGGAGCAGAAGGAAATTATCTGAAGCTAGAAAATCTTGCATACTATTTGTTGATTGCTTCAAGGAAGCGCCGCCCTTACTTTAAAGCTCATCTGATCAAAGTTCTTACCAACCAGCCTTTGCGACAAGTCTTCCAACGAATTTAGCCTTTTGGATGGTTGTTAAAATGGAACATAAAATTAAGCCAATAAGATATAACCTATCACCCTCAGAGAGCTATCCAGGGTCAAGCTTTGGCGGATTTCATAGTTGAATTCACTGCACGAGACGATACTCTAGAGAGTAGTGGTGAACAAAATACCAGGTGGAAGATGTACACGAATGGTGCATCAAATGAATGCTGCTTTGATGCTAGAGTTGTACTTGTTAGTCCCAAGGAACGTACAATCTATTATTCCCTGAGACTCGACTTTCCTACAATAAATAACGAAGCGGAGTATGAAGCATTGATTGTGGGACTCAAGATTGCTAAAGAAGTTGAGATAAAAACTTTACATATTTTCTGTGATTCCCAACTAGTGGTGTGTGAAGTGCGGAAAGAGTTTCTAGCAAAAGCAGCAAGGCTAGCTCCTTTTCTAAGCGAGTCCTTGAGCCTGCTTAGTGGCATTGAATATTATACGATAATGCACATTCCCAGAGAGGAAACTGCAAAGGCTGATTCACTGGCTAAGCTGGCCAGTTCTGGAGATATGCACCTTGTGGGCTAGGTTCCAGTGGAAATACTATCAGCATCGAGCATCAACCAGATGGACATCGATTTAATCATGGTGGTTGAACTTGAAAGAGAGTCATGGATGATTCCAATTAAAGACTACTTACAAAGAGGAATCCTTCCCGACAAGAGGAATGAGTGATGGAAACTCCTTCGTCAAGCTCCGAGACATATCACAAAGGAAGGATTGATGTACATAAAGGGTTTTTCTATCCCTATGCTTCGTTGTGTCTCTCATGATGAGGCCAAACAAGTCCCGAGAGAAGTGCACGAAGGGGCCTGTGGCGACCACATTGGGGGGCAAACCCTATTGAAGAATATTCTCTGCTATGGTTACTTCTGGCCACCTGTCAACTGAGATGCAGCTGATTAGACTAGAAAGTGCGACAAGTGCCAGAGGTTTGCTAAGATTCCAAGAGCCCTGCCGATGGAAATTACTCAAATGGTTAGTCCTTAGTAGTTTGCAGTTTGGGGGATTGATATTATCGGTAAGTTGCCGATATCTAAAGGTGGCGTGAAATACGCCATCGTCATGGTTGATTACTTCACCAAATGAGCTGAGGCAGAGCCATTAGCCACAATTACCACAAAGAAAGCAATTAACTTGTAGTTCGGAATATTATCTGTAACGACCCAGAATTTTGAATGAATTAAATTGAGAATATTTAATTTATTTTAAATATTTGAACGATGATTTAATTTGAATCCCCGATTTAAATTTGAATTTGACGATTAAATTATATAATTTAATCTATTGAGAGTTGAATAAAATTTGTATCTTCAATTTTAAGCTGAAGAAAAATATTCCAAAAGCTTTTAAAATTCATATTTATAAAACTGAAGATAATGGAACTCTCAGAATCGAAATTAAGAAGTGATCTGTTCAGTTTTGAATTTTAAACGTTTGAATCGATATTTAAAAATAGCCGTCCGAGGCGCAGTCTCGAAATTCTACGAAACCAGTTCCATTGGGTCCGTAATATTGAATTATTGTCGGATTTCAATTTTCGTATTTTTCGGAGTTGTCGTGTGATCGTACGACAAGCAAACGCGCTGAAATTTAAATTGAAAATTGTTTGATTTAAAATGCTATCTTCTCCATACGATCGAATTTGGACTCGAAACCTTTTTCAACGCGTTCGAAATAGGGGATAAACATTAGGGACGCCTGGCGGCACGCTGAAATCGGAGTTCAATACTGTTAGTTATACGATACGGGGTATTTTGAAAAAAAAAAAAAAGAGAAAAAAATAATAAAACAACAGACCACACCCTACCCTTATCTCTTCAAACCCACGTCCCCACGATGTCTTCTGCAAAATCACGTCTTCCCCCTCTCGTTCGAAATAAAAGTCAATTGCCGAAAGAAAAAAAACAACAAAACAAAAATCAAAAACAGAAAAAATGGCGACGTCCTGGGGCTCGATTCGAGCATGCGGGATTTGCTCGACGATGGGGCGTACGACGTGGGATTGGCGCTGCGATCGGAGCTGGCGCGCGCGCGTTCGAGCATAGGGGTGGAGGCGTTCTCGGCGGCGCGTGGTCTCTGAAGGTGCGCGCGAGGCATGACGACTGGAAGGGACATTCGCAAGATTGGCAGTGGCGACGTTGGGCTCCGGAGATGATGTTCGTCGACGGCGTGGTTGTGGGTCAATACGCATGGGTTAGGTCGCGGTTGATTTTGGGCAATTCGAGCAGCGACTGAGCGGTGGTGAGTTGCCGTTGTCAGTAAGGGGAAGCAAGGGCTTCGCGAGCAGTTTCGCGAACTGATGGTGGTCGACGGCATCTTCGAGTTCAGATTCTTATAGCAGTAAGATATAACCCACCTTGATTTTAATTCTATGTCTATCTAATATATGTATAGATATTCGAAATAATAATAACTGCAAGGTATACTCATTTCAATTTAAATGTGATAATATGTGTAAAAGACTGTAAGGTATTAACAATTTTGTTTTAAGAAAAACTTGCTGGTTAATAATTGAATTATCAGAAATTTAACAGTAAAGCAATTTATGTTGAAAGGGAACAAATTTTATATACACATATTTTGTATGTTACAGTAAAACAGATATTTTGAAGAATTTATAAAGGTTTGATTTTTAATATATATATATATATATAGAAATTATTTTATCTTTGGAAGATGTAAGGATTTAAGTGAATATAAATCTTCGTGTTAAATCAATCTATAAAAAGAAAGAAATTTGTTTAGAAATTAAAAGTATTGGTTTAAGAATTTATATTTATTACCTTAAGATTTTAAAAGGGTATTCGGTTTAATTTAATGGATTAATAAGAGGAAATTTGTTTTATAGAATAAATTAATTGATTAGTTTAAAAATTTAAATTTTTAGGTTAAATAAAATCATTGGTTAATGAAAATTATCAAAATGAAAATTGGTTATTCGATTATCTCAAATACTAACAAATTGTATAATATTTATACAAGGTTAAAAATGGAAGAAAACAAACTGAGGTGAAAATGGATGGCAAATAAAAAAGCGAAGGTGAGATTTTCTCACTCAAATTGAATGTGGAATTTTTGCAGTTATTGATTGATTTGTTTGAATGTGCTATTAGATATGATAGGATATATCTATATATATAGCAGTATATACATATTGGCATATGTATATATTGGATTGATGATTTCCCGCCTCGTATAGCGGATGAGACCCTATTGCGCCGTTAGTAAGCGGATTTTTATAAAACCCATATACCGCGATAATTCCGTACTGGAGCGGAATTGGTATTGTGCTAACGTCTGTGGATGCAGGGAAACAGGTTGGAGGGATCCAACTGGATTCCTCAACTGTATTTATTTATTTACAGATGTTGATATATATTCTGTTATCATATGATGATATATGATATTGACTGTTGTGATGGACTAATTGATGCTGTTGCATCATCGGATTCAGTTTTGAAATGTAAAAATAACGACTTTTACTTTAAAAGGGTTTTTAAAGTGATTTTTGAAAATATACGTTTTATGGAATTTTTGAATCGATTTAAAAACGTAAAATTTTAAAGTTATAAAAGTTAAAATTTTTAGTGAAATATAACCGAAGTGTCATTTTTGAAATAAAAGTCGATTTATTTATAAAATGGTTTAAGTTGGGATTTTTGAACAACTATAAACGGTTTGTATAAAAAGATTTGTAAAATTGATATTTTATAAATTGAAATATTGGACTTATAAAACGAATTTTTTTAAGTGTTAGAAAGAAGTATAAATGGATTTCATAAGTGAATGAAATTAATAGATTTATAACGTGAAGTTATAAAGTAAATAGATATTGTAGAATAAAAGATTTATAAGAAATTTACTTATAAATTTGACTTTTGCACTTAGATGGGATATAAATAGAAATTGCAAAATGAAATGATTTTATAAGTTGAAATGGTTATAAAGTATAAATGCAATTTATAAACGTTGTTTATAAATCCGAAATCACTTATTTTGATAAGTGAATTATAGAAGTTAATAAAGGAAGATTTATAAATCAAAGTTGTTATAAAGTAGGAATAGAATTTATAAGCGTTGTGTTATAAATTCGAAATCAATTGAATTTGATAAATTTAATGTAGAAGGTTATTAAAGGAAATATATTCGCGATTTTGGATAGCGAATTATCCTTAAAATGAATGTGTAAGAAAATATTGGAATGTGGTTAGTGAAGTATATTCACGATTTTGGACAGTGAATATATTGTTAAGTAAAATGGATATGGTTTTGGAAAAGTGATATTTAAAATGAGGTTAATTGTTTTAAAAGATGTTTTTAAACGTGTGAACTATCGAAATCATAGATTTCAACATTTATTGTTGAAATAGACGTTTTCGAGAAATAAGGAAATGGTGGACTATAACACTGTTGTTATAGTAAATGATTTCCGAAAGGAAATGTTTTATATAGTATTGGGATTTATATATCTATCTTAAAAATTCGAATCCCTATACTAGTGATTTTGAGTCGTCGTAACGATGTTTTACGTAACATTCGTTTTGACTCAAATAGATGTTGTTAAAAAGAATGATTTCCTTAAAGAATGAATATGTACTTAATATTGATTTAAGTATATCGAATATTTTCAAATGTTGAAAATAAATAGATTTGTGAAATACTTATTTTTAAATAAGTATGGAATTGCTTTTCCAAAATGAAATGAAACGTTTTAGAATTTATCTTTGTAAAGATAAATCGAAAATGAATATTGAAAACGATTTGAAAATCGTATATCAGAAGATATTTTGAAATATAAATTCACTATGGAATTTATAAAAGAAAAGGGAAGTTGTTTAAAAATAAATATTGATTTATTTTTTTTAAGTGTGGAAATTTTATATCTAGTAAAGATATTTTTGAAGATAAATAATTTGGAAAATTATTTGGAATCTGATGATGTCGCGCATCTTTATTGATAGTTAAATAACCGACTATCAATAATTACCTTGAATTGGTATTTGTTGTGAATTGGATGAATTTGAATGCCACACTTGTTTTTAAATAAACGCTCACTATTCGGGTTAGCCGGGAAAGGACCATGGGGTCGTATAACCCATTCCGAATATGTGATACGTCGTTATGAATTGCATTCGAAGACCGGTGTTGAAGACCGGATATTTTTGAAAACGGAAGGATTACCGTCGAGTTACTCTACATCGACTGATCTTCGATTTAGAGGTTTTTATCACCCTTAGTGACGGGAAGTCCGGACGTGATTAGAAATTTATCCGGAAATGCAAGGGCTTCGTGAGAAGTGCCTTCGGTTCTGTTCGATCCCGGAACAGACTTGTATGGATTGTGTGTCTGACGTTACAATTTGAGATATAAAGCTGATTTCTTTCAAATACATTTCTGTTGGTGGCGGAGAATTTATTCTCTTAGCTTAACACCCTTCTCTGAGACGTACGAGCTCAGAGGTTATGTAGTTGAAATTTATCAGCGATATATCCCAATTTGGTAACGTGGCATACTGAGTGTTGCTGTGAAATGATCGGTGTTTGATCATTTGTGATATGATCATTTGTTTGATCTTATATCTTTGTGATCATAGGTTGATCATTTTGTTTGACCCGAAGCAGGGCTTTTTGAGAAAGCGTAGCTTTGTGGACGAGACTTCGTCGAGCCTCACACCCCGGAAATGGTCGAAACAGGACGAATGCGGCAAGGTTCTAGGGAGTAGCGCCCCTTAGTGTATGTCATTCCTTCTGGATAAAGGTGGTATCATGGTATGGAGCCCAGATACTTAACCTCTGTGGTTACTGCATTATTATTATCTATGTGGTTTGTTGCGAATCGGGGATCCTCGGGAAGATCGGTGACGATCGGGGGATGGCATACGCGTGTCAGTAGTTACCTATTTTTGCAGAGGTAACCCGGCCTTGTGTTGGCAGAGATCCGGTTAGGTTCTCGGGTCGTCTATTCCAGGGACGTACCCATCGTGGATAGGAAGTTCCTTAGCCTGACCATTTGTTGGAAATCCAAAGAAACAATACGAGCCTTTACGATTTCAATTGTATAACCTATCTCCTCAGGAGGCAGCTATAGCAGGCATAATATAATGGTACCTATGCTGGCTAAGATTTATATTCTACTTTCAAAATGTTTTCCACTATGCACTAATAATAATATCAAAAAGAATTTGATTTTTGCGTAGTAAGCATCTTTGACTATCATAAGAAGAAATCTCCTCCAAGTCTGCGTTTGCATTGTGTGTGTGGTGGGAGGTCTTATGGTAGTTTCATTTTCCAAAAGCATTGCGAATTTACTTTAAAAATACCCCCTTGTTGTTTTTAAAGATATAACTGTTTTACGATCTCACACCAGTCACCATGACTGACTCGGAGTTTATTGTTTCCCTTCTAAACTCTGGGTGCCCACCAATTTCCACATGGGCAGCCTAGAGTTATGTTATCAGGATATTCTGGATATTCTGGAGCTTTGGAAGCAAGATGGATGACGAGACGTAGTATTTGTATCTGATAGTATTTATTCCGCTGTGTATTCTGTATGAGGACAAGTTTATATAACTGTCCATTGTTGTATATTGACTCTGATTGATGTATGTATAAACTGATATAGTTCTTTGTTTTAAAAGACTAGTGATTATCTATTATATATTGTTCCGCTGCGATATGTGAGATTCTGATATTGTTTTCTGTTTCTGTTGTTGTTCTGTTGTTCTTCTTCTTTCTTTCTTCTTCTTCTACCTTTTTCTTCTTTCTAAAACCCTCACTACTGGAGTTTCCGGCACTCGATTGCTCGGCAGTCGATAAAGTGAGTATCGATGTCGAATTTTCGAAAGTCGAAAATTCTAGGATGTGACAAAGTGGTATCAGAGCATATGGTTAAGCGACAACCCTGCTCTGTTGGGTGTTACTCATTAGAGATAGAGTCAGTAGTACTCTAGAATGAGTTGAGTGTAATAATAGATACGAGTGCGTATTTGTTAGTGAATATAAAAAAATTGTTTTATATTGTGATGATTGATTTATTGAGTGGTATATGGATTCTGGTCAATACGAGTAATTAACGATCATTGATAGGGATCTCTAAACACTTGAATAGAACAATTCGGCACAGTATTGTTTTAAAATAGGGTGAATGAAATAATTTTGCCCAAAACTATTTTTGTATACAAAAGAAATAATTTTCTGTAAATTATTATAGTATATGGTTGCATGGATGTTAGGATAGTGATAATGTTGAAATGTTATCATTAAATTTGAAATTGAGTAAGAAACTGAAATCGTAACTCCAAAGTTAAGAAATTAATTCACATATAAAAGGAATTTAAGAATGTAAATTATAAATGTGATTTATAATTTGAAACGAAATTCCAGAGAAGTATTTGGAAACGTTTTGAAAAGAATTTGAAAATTTTGGAGATTTGAAAGTTTAAATCTTTTTGATTTGAAAATGGATTTCGAAGGTTTTGAAAAGTATTTTGGAGAGATGAAAGCTCTAAACTCTTTTCGGTCGCTTGAAAATAACTTCGATGATGACCGCGGCATCATTGGTGTTCATTTTCGGGTTTCCAAAAGAGGAATTGCTGCCAAATTGTTTTAAATGGAAGTTGTTTGGAAAATTTGGATTTTGTTTTAGAAAATTCAAAGGATGATTTGAATTGTTTTCAAAAAATGATTTTTGAAAATGTTGAAGAGACTCTGGAATGCTATATAAAGATATTTATGAAATATTATTAAGTTGATAACTTATGCAATTTGAATATTGATAGAATAAATTCAATTTAAAGATTGGAGTTAAATTAAAGAAAGTATAAGTGAACAAATTTGAATGAAGTGATATTGAAAGTTGAAATTCATTTCGAATTTGTAAGCATTGAATTGGATTGAATAACTACAAATGAAAGACGAATTAAAATTCATATGGAATTAGAAATTCAGTATAATGTAAGTGGTGATAAA
Source organism: Allium fistulosum (assembly GCA_030737815.1). Lineage (NCBI taxonomy): Eukaryota > Viridiplantae > Streptophyta > Magnoliopsida > Asparagales > Amaryllidaceae > Allium > Allium fistulosum. Next base: position 1,107,035,411 of record CM060901.1, read on the forward strand.
CCATAATAGTGAATTGAAAATAAATATAATGTGTATATGGAATATTTACATTGAACTTAAGAAATGAAGTGTGAAATTCTTAAGTAAAATTTGATGATTGAACAAAAGAATAAAACTGGAGTTAAAACTGAATATTGAAAACGAATTTGAATTGTGTGAAATAAAATGAAGCTTTGAGATTAGTTTGAAGTGAACTAAAGTTAATTGATAAAAATTCAATATTCAGAAGTCGAACGGAATCCAAATTAGATTGGAATAGTGAATTGAATTCAAATGAATGTGAACTGAAAAAATTAATGAAAATAGTTATGTAACTTCAATAGTAGACTAGAAGTGGTATAAGAAGTTTATATTGGAAAATTTTGTAATTGAATGTGCGAAATAGTTTGAATGCTGTAACTAGATATTATGGCTAGTAGGGTATACAGGGAAAAGGAATTGGATTTGATTTTCAAAGATAAATTTGAATTGCTCGAAAGGTACGTATTTGGATTCCAATATGAGTTTTTGATGATTTCTTCTCTAGCCGCTTGGCTTTTTTCTTTTTCTTTTTGAAATCTGAGAGTTCGTAGGGACGTTTTGTAGTCGTACCGTATTAGCCGCGCAAAGGAGACGCTGGCGAAATTTTTCGGAAATTTAGGGTGTTAGAAAATTTTTGAGAAAATTTTGAGAGTTTAAAATTTGAATTTAAACTCGAATTTGAATTTTGAAGTAAACAATATTGTTCGGAAACGTATAATTAGAATTGGAAAATTAGTTGAATTGATAACAAATCTTTAGTAGAAAGATTTGTTTTGATAAATTGATAAAACTATTGAATGTTGAAAAATAGTAGACGAGTTAAGGACCATTTTTCCTAACTTGTAATTTCGAGGACGAAATTCTTTTAAGGGGGAAGTCTGTAACGACCCAGAATTTTGAACGAATTAAATTGACAATATTTAATTTATTTTAAATATTTGAACGATGATTTAATTTGAATCCCCGATTTAAATTTGAATTTGACGATTAAATTATATAATTTAATCTATTGAGAGTTGAATAAAATTTGTATCTTCAATTTTAAGCTGAAGAAAAATATTCCAAAAGCTTTTAAAATTCATATTTATAAAACTGAAGATAATGGAACTCTCCGAATCGAATTTAGAAGTGATCTGTTCAGTTTTGAATTTTAAACGTTTGAATCGATATTTAAAAATAGCCGTCCGAGGCGCAGTCTCGGAATTCGACGAAACCAGTTCCATTGGGTCCGTAATATTGAATTATTGTCGGATTTCAATTTTCGTATTTTTCGGAGTTGTCGTGTGATCGTACGACAAGCAAACGCGCTGAAATTTAAATTGAAAATTGTTTGATTTAAAATGCTATCTTCTCCATACGATCGAATTTGGACTCGAAACCTTTTTCAACGCGTTCGGAATAGGGGATAAACATTAAGGACGCCTGGCGGCACGCTGAAATCGGAGTTCAATACTGTTAGTTATACGATACGGGGTATTTTGAAAAAAAAGAAAAGAAAAAGAGAAAAAAATAATAAAACAACAGACCACACCCTACCCTTATCTCTGCAAACCCACGTCCCCACGATGTCTTCTGCAAAATCACGTCTTCCCCCTCTCGTTCGAAATAAAAGTCAATTGCCGAAAGAAAAAAAAACAACAAAACAAAAATCAAAAACAGAAAAAATGGCGACGTCCTAGGGCTCGATTCGAGCATGCGGGATTTGCTCGACGATGGGGCGTACGACGTGGGATTGGCGCTGCGATCGGAGCTGGCGCGCGCGCGTTCGAGCATAGGGGTGGAGGCGTTCTCGGCGGCGCGTGGTCTCTGAAGGTGCGCGCGAGGCACGACGACTGGAAGGGACATTCGCAAGATTGGCAGTGGCGACGTTGGGCTCCGGAGATGATGTTCGTCGACGGCGTGGCTGTGGGTCAATACGCATGGGTTAGGTCGCGGTTGATTTTGGGCAATTCGAGCAGCGACTGAGCGGTGGTGAGTTGCCGTTGTCAGTAAGGGGAAGCAAGGGCTTCGCGAGCAGTTTCGCGAACTGATGGTGGTCGACGGCATCTTCGAGTTCAGATTCTTATAGCAGTAAGATATAACCCACCTCGATTTTAATTCTATGTCTATCTAATATATGTATAGATATTCGAAATAATAATTACTGCAAGGTATACTCATTTCAATTTAAATGTGATAATATGTGTAAAAGACTGTAAGGTATTAACAATTTTGTTTTAAGAAAAACTTGCTGGTTAATAATTGAATTATCAAAAATTTAATAGTAAAGCAATTTATGTTGAAAGGGAACAAATTTTATATACACATATTTTGTATGTTACAGTAAAACAGATATTTTGAAGAATTTATAAAGGTTTGATTTTTAATATATATATATATATATATATATATAGAAATTATTTTATCTTTGGAAGATGTAAGGATTTAAGTGAATATAAATCTTCGTGTTAAATCAATCTATAAAATGAAAGAAATTTGTTTAGAAATTAAAAGTATTGGTTTAAGAATTTATATTTATTACCTTAAGATTTTAAAAGGGTATTCGGTTTAATTTAATGGATTAATAAGAGGAAATTTGTTTTATAGAATAAATTAATTGATTAGTTTAAAAATTTAAATTTTTAGGTTAAATAAAATCATTGGTTAATGACAATTATCAAAATGAAAATTGGTTATTCGATTATCTCAAATACTAACAAATTGTATAATATTTATACAAGGTTAAAAATGGAAGAAAACAAACTGAGGTGAAAATGGATGGCAAATAAAAAAGCGAAGGTGAGATTTTCTCACTCAAATTGAATGTGGAATTTTTGCAGTTATTGATTGATTTGTTTGAATGTGCTATTAGATATGATAGGATATATCTATATATATAGCAGTATATACATATTGGCATATGTATATATTGGATTGATGATTTCCCGCCTCGTATAGCGGATGAGACCCTATTGCGCCGTTAGTAAGCGGATTTTTATAAAACCCATATACCGCGATAATTCCGTACTGGAGCGGAATTGGTATTGTGCTAACGTCTGTGGATGCAGGGAAACAGGTTGGAGGGATCCAACTGGATTCCTCAACTGTATTTATTTATTTACAGATGTTGATATATATTCTGTTATCATATGATGATATATGATATTGACTGTTGTGATGGACTAATTGATGCTGTTGCATCATCGGATTCAGTTTTGAAATGTAAAAATAACGACTTTTACTTTAAAAGGGTTTTTAAAGTGATTTTTGAAAATATACGTTTTATGGAATTTTTGAATCGATTTAAAAACGTAAAATTTTAAAGTTATAAAAGTTAAAATTTTTAGTGAAATATAACCGAAGTGTCATTTTTGAAATAAAAGTCGATTTATTTATAAAATGGTTTAAGTTGGGATTTTTGAACAACTATAAACGGTTTGTATAAAAAGATTTGTAAAATTGATATTTTATAAATTGAAATATTGGACTTATAAAACGAATTTTTTTAAGTGTTAGAAAGAAGTATCAATGGATTTCATAAGTGAATGAAATTAATAGATTTATAACGTGAAGTTATAAAGTAAATAGATATTGTAGAATAAAAGATTTATAAGAAATTTACTTATAAATTTGACTTTTGCACTTAGATGGGATATAAATAGAAATTGCAAAATGAAATGATTTTATAAGTTGAAATGGTTATAAAGTATAAATGCGATTTATAAACGTTGTTTATAAATCCGAAATCACTTATTTTGATAAGTGAATTATAGAAGTTAATAAAGGAAGATTTATAAATCAAAGTTGTTATAAAGTAGGAATAGAATTTATAAGCGTTGTGTTATAAATTCGAAATCAATTGAATTTGATAAATTTAATGTAGAAGGTTATTAAAGGAAATATATTCGCGATTTTGGATAGCGAATTATCCTTAAAATGAATGTGTAAGAAAATATTGGAATGTGGTTAGTGAAGTATATTCACGATTTTGGACAGTGAATATATTGTTAAGTAAAATGGATATGGTTTTGGAAAAGTGATATTTAAAATGAGGTTAATTGTTTTAAAAGATGTTTTTAAACGTGTGAACTATCGAAATCATAGATTTCAACATTTATTGTTGAAATAGACGTTTTCGAGAAATAAGGAAATGGTGGACTATAACACTGTTGTTATAGTAAATGATTTCCGAAAGGAAATGTTTTATATAGTATTGGGATTTATATATCTATCTTAAAAATTCGAATCCCTATACTAGTGATTTTGAGTCGTCGTAACGATGTTTTACGTAACATTCGTTTTGACTCAAATAGATGTTGTTAAAAAGAATGATTTCCTTAAAGAATGAATATGTACTTAATATTGATTTAAGTATATCGAATATTTTCAAATGTTGAAAATAAATAGATTTGTGAAATACTTATTTTTAAATAAGTATGGAATTGCTTTTCCAAAATGAAATGAAACATTTTAGAATTTATCTTTGTAAAGATAAATCGAAAATGAATATTGAAAACGATTTGAAAATCGTATATCAGAAGATATTTTGAAATATAAATTCACTATGGAATTTATAAAAGAAAAGGGAAGTTGTTTAAAAATAAATATTGATTTATTTTTTTTAAGTGTGGAAATTTTATATCTAGTAAAGATATTTTTGAAGATAAATAATTTGGAAAATTATTTGGAATCTGATGATGTCGCGCATCTTTATTGATAGTTAAATAACCGACTATCAATAATTACCTTGAATTGGTATTTGTTGTGAATTGGATGAATTTGAATGCCACACTTGTTTTTAAATAAACGCTCACTATTCGGGTTAGCCGGGAAAGGACCATGGGGTCGTATAACCCATTCCGAATATGTGATACGTCGTTATGAATTGCATTCGAAGACCGGTGTTGAAGACCGGATATTTTTGAAAACGGAAGGATTACCGTCAAGTTACTCTACATCGACTGATCTTCGATTTAGAGGTTTTTATCACCCTTAGTGACGGGAAGTCCGGACGTGATTAGAAATTTATCCGGAAATGCAAGGGCTTCGTGAGAAGTGCCTTCGGTTCTGTTCGATCCCGGAACAGACTTGTATGGATTGTGTGTCTGACGTTACAATTTGAGATATAAAGCTGATTTCTTTCAAATACATTTCTGTTGGTGGCGGAGAATTTATTCTCTTAGCTTAACACCCTTCTCTGAGACGTACGAGCTCAGAGGTTATGTAGTTGAAATTTATCAGCGATATATCCCAATTTGGTAACGTGGCATACTGAGTGTTGCTGTGAAATGATCGGTGTTTGATCATTTGTGATATGATCATTTGTTTGATCTTATATCTTTGTGATCATAGGTTGATCATTTTGTTTGACCCGAAGCAGGGCTTTTTGAGAAAGCGTAGCTTTGTGGACGAGACTTCGTCGAGCCTCACACCCCGGAAATGGTCGAAACAGGACGAATGCGGCAAGGTTCTAGGGAGTAGCGCCCCTTAGTGTATGTCATTCCTTCTGGATAAAGGTGGTATCATGGTATGGAGCCCAGATACTTAACCTCTGTGGTTACTGCATTATTATTATCTATGTGGTTTGTTGCGAATCGGGGATCCTCGGGAAGATCGGTGACGATCGAGGGATGGCATACGCGTGTCAGTAGTTACCTATTTTTGCAGAGGTAACCCGGCCTTGTGTTGGCAGAGATCCGGTTAGGTTCTCGGGTCCTCTATTCTAGGGACGTACCCATCGTGGATAGGAAGTTCCTTAGCCTGACCATTTGTTGAAAATCCAAAGAAACAATACGAGCCTTTACGATTTCAATTGTATAACCTGTCTCCTCAGGAGGCAGCTATAGCAGGCATAATATAATGGTACCTATGCTGGCTAAGATTTATATTCTACTTTCAAAATGTTTTCCACTATGCACTAATAATAATATCAAAAAGAATTTGATTTTTGCGTAGTAAGCATCTTTGACTATCATAAGAAGAAATCTCCTCCAAGTCTGCGTTTGCATTGTGTGTGTGGTGGGAGGTCTTATGGTAGTTTCATTTTCCAAAAGCATTGCGAATTTACTTTAAAAATACCCCCTTGTTGTTTTTAAAGATATAACTGTTTTACGATCTCACACCAGTCACCATGATTGACTCGGAGTTTATTGTTTCCCTTCTAAACTCTGGGTGCCCACCAATTTCCACACGGGCAGCCTAGAGTTATGTTATCAGGATATTCTGGATATTCTGGAGCTTTGGAAGCAAGATGGATGACGAGACGTAGTATTTGTATCTGATAGTATTTATTCCGCTGTGTATTCTGTATGAGGACAAGTTTATATAACTGTCCATTGTTGTATATTGACTCTGATTGATGTATGTATAAACTGATATAGTTCTTTGTTTTAAAAGACTAGTGATTATCTATTATATATTGTTCCGCTGCGATATGTGAGATTCTGATATTGTTTTCTGTTTCTGTTGTTGTTCTGTTGTTCTTCTTCTTTCTTTCTTCTTCTTCTACCTTTTTCTTCTTTCTAAAACCCTCACTACTGGAGTTTCCGGCACTCGATTGCTCGGCAGTCGATAAAGTGAGTATCGATGTCGAATTTTCGAAAGTCAAAAATTCTAGGATGTGACATTATCTGTCATTTTGGAGTTCCACAAGTGATCATTACCGATAACAAAACCCAATTCGATAGTGCTGCATATAAGGATTACTACCGTCGACATCGAATTAAGAAGAGCTTTGCTGCGGTGGTACACCCCTAGGTGAATAGTTAGGTTGAAGATGTAAGCAAGATTATCAAGTCCATTCTTAAGAACTGACTGAAGAAAGGCTACATGCAAGTGGGTCGATGAACTTCCATTAGTACTTTGGGCTTATCAAACGACCCATAAGTCAGCAACTGGTCGTTCTCCATTCGCCCTATCCTACGAATCAAAGGCTATGATTCCGATTGAACTGTACGTACCTTCTCATCGGGGAGTTCATTACAATCCACAAATGAAGGAGCAACTCCTTTTGGGATCACTTGACATGATCGACGAGAAACGAGATGAAGCTGACTTAAGAGCAGCTACGCAATGCAACCGAGTCTCCCGATATTACAATGCTAAGGTTAGGAATCAGACCTTTGAAATTAGCGACCCGGTTCTCAAAACAAATCTTCCTAAGTCCTGGAAAATTAGGCCGAACTTGGGAGGGTCCATACACAATAGAACACAAACTTAGAGATGGCACTTTAGTGCTTGCAATGGTTGACGGGATCTCACTCCCGAGGGCATGGAATAGCGAGTATTTACGATGCTATTTCACTTAGAAATAAATTTATACATAATTGAATAAAGCCATTTAATAAGACAAAATCTGTCATTTCCCATTTTCAATAAATGGTTTTCTGGATCTGTCTTTACATTGCTTAAGAGTTGTGAAATGCGACCGACTCGAATGAATCTGCATGTGTGTAATGCCGGTATGCAGCTACTCAGAGATAGGTGCCGACCAAACTTCAATGGTCCATGATCGGACCCTTGAAGTTCAGTCACTCTCGGTGTCCGGAGATCAATACCAGCTAACTCTTGCCCATGACATGGGGATAGGAGTATAAACTCAAAACGAACGTGGTACGACCATCCGTGTGCTAACTCTTGCCTTTGATGTAGGGGAAGGAGTATAAATCGAATGAACATGATATGACCGTTCATCTCTTTACTCTTAAACTTGGATTGAGGACATGAGTATAAACCTAAGGGGATATGATTTGACCATCCACCCGCTAACTATTACCTTTTTAATGGGGATGTGAGTATAAGCCCATAAAGGATGCGACTTTCCCATCCATCGACTAACTCTGGCCCTTAATATGGGGGCAAGAGTATAAAATAAAATGAACATGATATGACTATTCATCCACAAACTCTCGCTCGTGATATAGGGGTGGAGTATGACTTGAATTGGATGTAACGGAACCATCGGATCACTAACATCTTGCCCAGAGTAGGCAAGATCAAAGATCCATGCTCAGTGTAAGGCAAGATCTTACTTATGAACTTCGATTGATGCTCGAAGATTGGCGCGATCGAAAATCACTATCCTGGAAAAGGATATTAACTGCTAATATAAGTTGTCTACCTCGTCTAGTGCCTGAAGTTGACATTTCTATGATTATTTAACGTTTGCTAGAGCGATGAAAGGCCAGCAAATAAGGAAAAAGGTTAATGATTTAGTCCGACAAATATAATAAAAAAGATGGATCATAATTACATTAAATGGAAAGTACATCTCTTGAATAACTTGGGCAATTCACACAAGGACTTGACAAAAAAACCTTTGTTATTAACATAGAACATGGAAAGATAATTATAGGTTTTATTTACACCTAAACAAAAAGCAAATGTGGAGGCCGAATCCAAAAAAATATCGGTCGAGAAAACAAAAGCGGACAATTAAAAAGAGCCTAAGTGCTGCTATACAACCGGAAAACACAAAGAAGATGGATGATCACTTCTTAATCCTCTTCTTTCTCTCCTTTCTCTCCTTTTTCTCTACAGAAGATGGCATACTAGATCCTTCCGATTGCTTACTTATCTTTCCCTTATTTCCTTTTCCTTTGGATGGAGTGCTCTGCAATGATCCAGCAGGCACACTCTGGGTGCTCCCGGGCGAAGGAATGGTGATGGGAGCAAAGATAGTCTTACCGGGCAGAGCTATGGATAACAGAGAAGGAAAAGTCTATATTTTCTCTAGCTTGACCTATTTGGCTAGGACCAGTTCCTGCTCAAGTGTACTTATGATGGGACCCCGTAGAGGCTTGGAGCACCCAGCAATAATAAAACAACGTTAGTCTGAGCTCCTTGGAGCTCACAGGTCCCTTCATCCTGAAGAGCATCAATCATATGCTCGCCGGGCCCAGGAGTCTCGCTAATCAGAATAGTCGTCATTATCGTCAAAGTAGTCATGGTAACTGATTCTATTGTAGTCACTTGTTGACCTGATTGGAAACTTTAGTCGGGAGGCATGATGTACTGGGGCTAATCTGAAACTTGAGAAAATATAAAAGGAGAGATTAGCGATGTTAATCAACGACATATGAACTCTCTGAAATACATGTGAGGTCAACAAGGTACAGCCTTCAGTTTGGGTCTCTGTGTGGGTTGAAGTGTCGCCATAATTACCCTCTAAAATCAAAGAAGGACAACAGGCTTATGCATTTGAGGCTGATTTGGATTGTATCCTGGGACCGAAGATGGATCGGGAATAGTTTTAGGCCTGGGGGTGTCCCCAACAGCAACATCTTGAGGTGACGATCCGAAGCCTTCTCCTAAGTCTTTTTACACTATAGCGGCTAGCTCTGGATGGAGAATAAGCTGACCTTCTTTTAGAATCTTGGGTTCATCTCTTACAAGGATATCCTTCTCAAGCTGTGCCAGATCTACCACAACACCAGTAATCATTGTTCCCAAGCGAGGGCAAGAATTCTAGGGTAATAATTGTTGAACCACTCCAAGTTGTGGAATTTGAGCACATTAGCGTTGTACTTGGTAAGCAATAGCTCGAATTTCTCCATTATCCATTGTTCCGTAGCTTCAACCTCCTTCTTGTCAAGTGCATCTATGTCTTTAACAAATTCATTCGCCTTGTCTCTTTCACCGTGAGAAGCAAGTAGCTCTTCGTAATAGTCCTGAGCTTTTTGGAAAGTGTCATTCTTCTCAATTGTCTCGCTCTCAAATTTGGCTAATATCTCAATCACCTTCTTATTTAAGGCGTCTCTTTCCAGCACTAAGGCGTGATTCTGATGATGGCTCGTCTCAATCTCACCACGATGCTTATTTCTCTCATCTTCAAGCGCCTTGATGGCGTCCTCGGCTTTCTTCTTTGCTTTAACTTGTGATTTCCTTAAGGTTTCAACCTCTGGATCAAGATGGGCGATGATACTTTTGTCCTGCACTACCGTGAGATTCAGATTATATATCTTGAGTTGCCTTTCTCTCGAGACCTTGGATATTTTCTTAGTTACCCTCAACCACTCATTGTACTGGTTATAAGTGTCAGTTACACAAGTAATGATCATGTCTTGGACATCAGGCGGAATTCTCTTCAAGTTGTTCATGAACATGAGCCCATCAAAACAAACACTTGGAAATTGTTCTTTTAATTCAACCATTTAGGCGCTGGCGGCAAGTTCTTTCTTTGTAGTGACGACCGGAGCTTTAATCGTTTGTTTGCTGACTCTATGATGGGAAGTATCAGAACTACTCTAGTGGCGCCTATGGTCGAAGGATCGACTAGAGTGAGAGGGTTCCAAATTCTGCTTATAATTGGAAGCTGGAGGGGGTGCGCGAGAAACATTGCCTAGTGGCAGGTCATCGCAGCGATCAGAATGCCTATATATGCCTCTGGGCAGAGGTGACCTAGATCTGGAACAATGTTTGGAAACGGAGTCATGTGACAGCTAATCTATGTTTGCCTTTATTATGACTACCTCTATCTCGACTATACTGATAGCCGGACTAAGAATCTCGACCACTGCCCTGATGATATAAGCCTGGGCGATGCCCATATGATAGGGATGCATTTTCCTCAAGAGACCGATATATGTATTTCTTATTCTCCATAGATCTTGTAAAAGAAACAAGAACAAATTAGTTTCAACTAGAAAGAATACAAGTCAAGTGCATCATAGTTCCATGAAGTGCATGTGTGCATGGGTGTCTTAGTGTCCCCTCGATGAACCATGTTCTGGAGCTTTGCTCATAAGAGTGATCTCCCCCATGCTAATGGGAGGAATGTTATCGTTAAAGTAGATGGAGGAGTCAAGACCCTTGAAGCTCATGTCACAGATGCCAAAGGAGCCAAACTTGGTAGGAATCGACCCCAACTTAGAGAATGTATCTACAGAAGGATGATAAGAGTTTTATCATCATTCATAACGAGCGGAGGCTGTGTAGAAGGCTGCACCTTAGAAATTTTCATGACTATTCTCTTCTTTAGGGCAGATTGTTGGTTGTCTACAAGTTTTTCAACCAAGGACTCGTGGCCCACATCAGTATCGTCATGGCTAACTTCATCATTTCCACCTACAATTTTGCCTTCCCCAACGTGTTCTTCCCTTTCTTCGACATTCTCTTCAACTTTTTCCCTTGGACTCTGGACTAGGTGCACATTTGGATTGGCCTCGCATCCTCCGAGCGAGTTATTGTCGTCGTCATCGTCATCGTCATCATCGCTAGCGGCCACTTGGACTAGACCAATACTGCGATCCACTTCTAGCAGATTATAGGCTAGGAGATTATCATCAGTGAGAAGAACTCCAATGTCTCATCCCTCTCTGAAAGTGTCATGAGAACTTTGACAGCATCTGTAAGAGTCGCATAGTTGGGCCTTGTCGAAACATCTAAACGATAGAAAGAATATGAGTTAAGTTTGATAATTAACATGGCAAACTCTAGTAAACAAATGAGGTATAACTTACATCTATATATCCATCTTCGAGCAAACTCAGGTGCACAGCGTACATAAAACCATTCACTTTCAAAATAGCTCAACTTGTTCCATGTGCTAGTGACAACCCCGTAATTCTTTGTTGGCTCCAAGTAAGTCAAGGAAGGACTTCCCTTTCGGCTCATAAAACTGTATATGTACCAGATTTCCTCGTTGCTGGGAATGCAAATGTTGAATGAACACAATGTATGTACCAAGAAGGATGTCATAGCTATTTGGATGTAACTGCGTCGGAGCTAATCTCATGAAGTTTAGGACTCGATGAATGAATGGATTGAATTATGGAACACATACCACCAGACACATATATCTATTGCAAACAGTGTAGCCTTCTACGGGATCATGAGCTCTCTACTGATGAGAAGGGACTAGTATGTTATGGAATGGAATTTCATGAATGTCACAAATTCTACGAAGAGATCCCTCATCGTTCTTTAAAGCAACAGAATCGATAGAATCATCTTGTAACACCACGCATTTTTAAATAATTAAATAACCAAAATAATTATAAACAGTGAAAATGAGCGTTATTGGAATTATCAGAATATGGCCTCGAAACTTATACCATTGTGTTTATGGCGATTTTCTGATTAATTTACATATATAATATGCGTCGAACGGACTTCATATGAAAAAATTATTGACGTTCAAAGTTCCGTATCGAAAATAATTATATGTGTAAATGTGCGTGAATATATTTGTTTATAAATATACGCGTGTATAAATTCCAGAAATAAGGCACATTTGAATTTTAAAAAAGACGCACGTCATAAAGGAAATTAATTGACATCAATAATTAGAGGTAATTAATTAACATTAGTAGGCAATGTTAATCAAATCAGCAATTAAAGAAAATTAATTTATATTAATTAGCAACGTTTGAATTTCAAAATAAACATGTGTTATAAAGGGAATTAAATTTGCAACTGATGGAAATTAATTAAAATGAATAGGAAACGGTTAAAAGTTAACATTTAATAATTTGATTTTCGCTCAATCTCGAGCGTTGTTTTCTGGATCCAATGATTCGTAGCAAGCCTATGACGTGGTCGCACCAGATTCAATCCAAAAATCCAATGGTCTGAGATCAACAAACTCCACTATAAATAGAACCCTAGGCTTAGCTATTTTCTCACAATCAGATTTTCTCCCAATTGGGTTCATTGCCTGAGGCTGAACCCTAAGTAGAAAATATTTCTAGGGAGAAGATCTTCTTAATAAAAATATTAGACGCCTTAGAAGGGGATCCATGAAGGCCATGGGGAAAAGCTAAGGACAACAAATGAGTGGATTTAAATTATATATCTTTTACGTTTATGATATATTATTGTTAGATTCCTATTAAATATTTAATTCAGCATTTATTTTCAGTAATTAGTTTTGTTAATTAGTTATGTTGAAACTGTAAATTTTATAAGAGAACTTATATTTAACTATTATTTATATGGAAAAGAAAGAAAGGAATCCAATTAAATATGAATAATAGGCTTAACAGTTATAGAGAAAGGCTTAAGCCTAAAAACAAGAAATTTATAGTAAACTATGCTAAAATGGGAGAAATAAATTAAGAAGGGGAAAATTTAATAACTTGATTTGGAAGTTAAGGATAGATTAATTGGTTGGTTTAGAAAAGAGGATATTTTTCCATAGTTTAATATATTTAAAAGATAACGATAAACGTAATTGCAAGAATAAAAGAAAGAAAAATGGAATTAGTGTAAAATAGAGACATTTCTGTATTTTGCATTACCCAACAATTAAAGAAACAATAAAAAGAAATATCGTGCAATTACGATTTATTGTTTATAACATCATTTAATATTTAAAATATGGAAATGAGTTTTTAGCACAGTTTTTGTAACCAACCAAATAGAATAGAACTACTTCCTAGAATAAAATAAAATAAAGTGAAGAGTTAAAGAAGTTAAAGAAGAAATCAAGTTAATTATTTGACAAGACTAGGAACAATAAACAGAAATGTGCCTAGATCTGCATTTACTGTGCAGATAGTAGAATAAAAGCAAAAAAGTTATTATGATAAGTAAATTTGTGATAGTCGGACGTATTCCCAAGCCAAGATTGTCATATAATATAAGAGAACTAAAGAGAATTCAATATCATAATAAAAGAAGACAGACTAGAACATAAAATAGACACTTGCAATTATATTTATAACATGTAGATTATAAAAGAATATAGAAGTAACAATTGCGAGTATAATTATAACATAGATATAATAGAAAAGGCTTATTTTAAAACTTACGCTAAGTTAATAAGCAAACATAGAAGAAGGGCCCATACCAACAGCATTCCCCTTCAATCAGGAACTGATGGTCTCATAATAGTTAGGTGAGGCTGGGACACGCTTATGCTGATTAGGGTAAATAAGTAGCCAACAGAATAAGAAAAGTAAACTAAACGCATAATAAAAGATTAGACGTAGGGTCTAATAAAATAGTAAGTTTCATTTTAGCAGCCCAAAGGATCAATAGCCTAACGAAGCAGTTCATCACATATTTTAGCATAGAAAAAGCACGTCCAACTTAGTTATTTTAGGCTAGAAGGAAGTACGAGAGTTCAATGGAACGTGAGGGTACTCTAGGATGGCCTCTGGAGTAGGCCTAACGAAGCTGCACCCCCCAAAGGCAGGTCTATAAGTGTTCCATAAGAGAGTATGACTTGACTGCTTTTTTATTGTAGGCCTAACGAAGCATACCTTTGTAGGCAGTCAAAAGGTTGATGAATAGAGTAGGATATTCGTATGACATCGTACTCTGACTTGCGAGTAGGTTTTAGTGGGCAGGACCTATGGGAAGGACCCAAAAGGATAGTCGCATGCGGAGATCAAGCCATCATCAACCAAGAACGAGTTTGGGAAAGACTAGAGTTAAATCATCAGGCCAATGATTTTTTCACTATCCAGACATTGGATGAGGGGCGCAGCCAATTGGATGTTTAGATGGTTTGCAGTAGGGCACAACCACTTAACTCTTTAGAGGTCTTTCGATTAGTTGAGGGGTGGCTGCATGGGGCCATAGTCACAATGAGAAAAGAGACAGTCCAAGTAGAATATATGTATTGTAGGCCTAACGAAGCTGTCCTTTACAGATATAGAAAATCCCCGACTGAGTTCCGTACATGGTAGACCTTGTTGGCGAGATTCAAGGAGTAGACAGAACAATTACGTATAGTCCTCAAGGTACGCACTAGGTGGTACATTATGGATGTCCAAGCTTTAGTATAGGACAGTGCAGACGCATTTTTACATTTTCATAGTAGACGCCAGAACATCTGTATTGTAGGCCTCACGAAGCTTTCCTTTATAGATGTAGTTACAGAACGCTCTAGGAGCAAGACGATGGAGTTCTTTTCGAGGAAGATACGGAAGGTACCGTGGGTAGTACCTAGGATCGATACGGTCATTGGGCATATAGCTACATATATATTAGTTATTAGGTTTTAATCTACTAGAGAGTAGATGGCTACGATTCACGCATAGAGGCGAGAGTATTATAAACCCAGTAAACCTAATATAACAGAAAAGGGAAATAAAACGGTATATGTAGAATTAACCATTCAGTAGAACTATAGTTCTGACCCCCTCCTCATAACATCCCACAGGTTAGGTAGATGGTAGAGACTTTCCAGCTTTGAGACACTTGTTTAGAAAATGTTATTATCTTGGTGAGTATCTGCTTACTATTATATTTTAGTCAGTTCCGCTGTGAGATATTTATTTGAACTCTGATATATTTGTGTTTGCCTATTTGCAGGATACCAGATACCCAACTCGCGCTTCAGTGGACTTGGGTTTTAGCATTTTTGTGAAAAATCCGGACCCATTGGAATTCGGGTTGTTACATTTGGTATCAGAGCCTAGGTTTAGGGTTCCTAGGTAGATAGTGAGTGACCGTATTTGTATTTTTGAGAAAAATATAAATATATTATGTACTAAAATCTAAATAGCCTCCAATTATAGATTTTAACATATGGAAATTTTTTAAAAGTACAATTGTGCATAGTTTGCTAGTTGGGTTTGGGATGACCCAAGTGTGTTAAGCCCTAAGTTATTATCGATTTATAGTGTGCAATAAGCTATGTTTTAAGAGAAGATTAGTATCCATATGTTATAAGAAGTGGGAAAGTTCCCTAGGGATATGAAATGCTCCAAAAATTTAGAGGGAAAAATTAAAACAATTCTGTAATATATATATATATATATATATATATATATATATATATATGTAGGATCAGATGTTGATGAAGTTCCTAAATTGAATGATGTGCAGGGATATGTGTGCACGTGCACACTAGAAATGGCACAAGAAAGAGATTTAGAAATGTTCTAAAAAATAATAATAATAGAAAATCCTATTTAAAATAAAGGAGTAAAATTCTTTATTTAAGACATTGGAATATAACTGAAGCATAACCAAAATTAAAAATGAAGTATGTGCTTAAAACATGTTTTCTGTGAAACAGGGGGGAATTAAATAAAACAAATAATTATATACCTATACATATGTATATTTTCTGTGAGAAGAAATATATTGAAACTGAGCAAGAAGATAATCATAACATTAAAATAGCATGAAATGTAAAATAAGTAAGTATATTATGTATGGGCAAAAATAGGAAAATGGGGATTCACATAAATTAACAAATATACTTGGTCACACCTATAACATGATTTAGGTAGACTGGACATTTTCTGAAAAAGTAGGAAAAAGGAAAAAAAAGTTGCCTCTAATAAAAGAAATATGGCCGGGGTAACTGAAAATAGGAATGTTAAAATATAAATGCAAAATGCATGATATTGGTCAGGACAAAAATGGAATTCTGTTTGTTAAAACCCTAGTAAAATGCTTATAAATGGATAGTTGTAGCCAGGGGAATCAGTTTACCCAAGACACTTAAAAATAAGCAAGAAAACATTTAGAGGGAAGGGAGAAAATATTGCTCATGGATTTTCTGTATTAACTAGAGGGAGATAATTAGGTGAGTAACCTCACCAAATTCATGGCATTAAGACCTGAAATGAGGCAGCTAATTCTAATTTAGTCATTTACTTACTTTAGTTTTGTTGAACATGGTTTTATCAATGTCTTTGGATGTTTATGGATCTGTCATGATTTTATTATGGATGTTTTTGGGTGATCTTTGATCTATTGTAATGTTTGTTTTTGGATGTGCAACTCACTGTTACACTACACCCAGAAAAGTTAAAGCATGAAACCTTAAAATCTAGGCAAGAATATTCACAACTAATCTGGATCCATGGCATGAGAATTTTAATAGAAGAAAACATTATGAGCTGCATTATACTATGTATAAGTGCTGAGGCTTAGAATAATGTATTAGGGGTGTACTTGAGTGCTGAACCCCTGATCAAAAAAATAAATAAATGATAAAACTCACAAGTTAAAATTATGGTTAAGCTAGACTGTGAATCTGGTTCAACCATAGTTACTTGCAGATCAAAATAATCCTAACATGCCATATCCCTGTTTATAGTTGTAAAGATTCTTGTATGGATTTAAGACCCAGATATCTCTTGACATCATCATTAAAAATAATTATTTAATTGTTTCTGGAAAATATGCTTGCAAGATGTATGGGGTGCTTTCATGTATGCAGTGGCATTTTTCGTCTAGATATCTGATGATAAAATCAAACAAATGCTTCTAGTAAATAAACTAGGGAAAATGAGCCAAGAAGGCTGCTGGAATGCCTGTTATATTTGAAGTATGCAAGTTGGAACATGGTTTGTTTAAGCCCTGAGATCTTCGTGCAATAATGTGAATTAATTTATTGCAATGTGTCCTAGTGATTCCTTAATAGCAGATGAGGCAGGAACATAAATTAGTATGTATATACTCATAGGTAACTCCTAAACCAGGGAGCAAAAGATATGAGTGTTACTCAGATTTGTTGAAATAGAAAACATGGTTACTCCAGAGCATCTAAGTACTAGAGATTGGTGTGAATGATTGTGTGATTATGATTGCGTAATTAGCTGACTTATGAAGTTATTGCATTTGTATGATAGTCCAACCTGTAACATGGAATGTAGATGTTATGATAAGTTACTCAAGTAACTGGTTAAAAATTTATGCATCATTCAATTGTTTAATATCATGAATATGATAAAGTTATTCATACCAGATCATAGATCTGACCCTTGTTTGCTCATGGCATATGGGGGTGTCTCATTTTAAAAATGAGGCAGTCACTAATGCTCTTTCAGGTAATGCTGGAGTTAAGTAAGAATTGAAGTTATGGCTAAGGAGAAGAAGTGAATGAACATGCTAGCTAGTTTTAATAAGAGCCTATGATGATTTTACTTGCATGTATTCATGAAAGAAAATTATGTTTGAATATGTAATGAATTGCCTTGTTTGATTAAATCTGTTGTGGTCAGTTAACTTTTGTTATATGGTAAAGCTTGAAAATCTGAAGGAGAAGTGCATATACATTTAAGTAATTTTCATACAAAATATATATCCTGATGTAGTCAGGTTTGAATCGTTTTAAAAATCACTGAGCTATGAAGTGTAAACTTGACTTCAAATCAGAAATATATTTCAAATATTTAGTTGTTTTAGTAAAGTATTTTGCAAAAGAACTCAAGTTAATTTTTGTGTGATGTTTTAAGGAATTTTTCTGAAGGAAGCTTATAGCACTTGGAAACTGAATAACATTTCAAATTACCATAGACAAGTGTTTGATTAGCACAGTCATATGGTTCAACCAGCTTCAAAAGAATGGGGTCTTGGTTGAGCATGTTGGTCTGCAATTTGAAATTAAAAAGTATTTTACATCTTTTTGTTAAAAGCATGCTAAAACCTCCTCGAAATGTAAAGTGGAAAATATATATACAGCAAATTTATTACAGAAAACTTAGAAATCAGTAATATAAATGAATTGCTCATGATATGTCAAATTGTAGAAGCAAAGAAGAAGAGAGGCTTCAAAGAAAATACATAAAATAGAAAATGATAAATGTAGATATCATTTTCTGGTGTTTAGGCAAGTAACATACATTTGAGCTATGCACAAGAAAAATAAATAAATAAACTTTTGTATCCTAAGATTGTCTTAAATATAGTTAGCATAATCAAATCCAAGCATAAATAAATATGAACAAGATCCACTTATATAATGTAAATATCAAAAATTCATTTTATAGATCCATTTCAAATTCAAATCAGACAGACTGGCTCTTGTCAAAAAATAATAATAATAAACTCTGATTTTAAACAAGAGGAACACATATATCATCATATAAATGTGTACATTTCTATGGCTGAACTGATATATTTATATTGGTAGAAAACTTAAATCCAGAGCATTGGTTGAAAAAAAAAATCCTTATGAAATTAAGGTAGAAATAGGAGGGTCATTTCATTTTGGTATCAGAGCTAATGTATGTATTAATTACTAAGTATCATGGAAATGTATTATGTCTGTTTGTTTTGGATGAAATAAATTTAGATAGAAAAATATTAGCTATAGAAAATATTCAGAGTGTACTAATACCCTCTGCCCAATACTTAGTGACCAGACCATGGTAGGAAGAGGATCTCAGCACAATGCAGGACCCAGTGCATCACAAATGCTTGATATGCAAGAATTTGTGAGGGTTTTAAGAGATGGAATTGGGCATAGGCTTGAGAACCCACATGAAGAGCTTTCAAAACTACCGAAGACATACACCAATTTGGGAGGCAGAAGTTTTGAAGGAACTGAGAATGTGATGGAAATTCAAGCATGGTTGAGAACACTTGATAGGATTTTCAATGACATGCAGTTAGATGATTAGAGGAAGAGGCAAGTAGCTTCAAGACAACTGAAAGGGGTAGCTTTAAGCTGGTGGGAGGTGATCATAGCTGGAAGAAATGAAAATGAAATCACTTGGAATCAGTTTAAGGAGATGTTGGAGGCAAGATTTGTACCAGCATCAGCCAAGACCACTTTGCTTGAAGAATTTATCAAACTTAGGCAGGGAATTTTGAACGTCACTGAGTACACTCAAAAGTTTGAGGGGCTATCTAATTATGGAGCAATGCTGGTAGCAGATGAAGCATCCAAAAATGATAGGTATATAAAAGGTCTGAACCCAGGACTTAGCAGAGCTATGCTACCATATGCAGATAGAACTTTTGATCAAGTGATTGATCTGGCATTGAAACTGGAACAACATGACAAGGAAAGAGAGAAGTATAGGAATTTTAAGAGCAACAACAACAAGAAGAATAAGGGAAGATATCACCCTTATGATAAAAAGAAGGAGGACGCAGACAACAAGAAGGACAAAGACACTAAAACCAATGATGCTAAGAAGAAACTGGTTTGCCATCATTGTGGTAAAGAAGGACACATCAAACCAAGGTGCCCAGAGTTAAAAGGAGGAGCCTTTAAATGCTACCTATGTGGGAAAGAGGGGCATATGAAGAGGAACTGTCCTGAGAATAAACAGCAAGGGAAATTGGCAACTATGAAAGGTAAAGGCAAATCTGTAGTGAAAATTGATGCTGAAAAACATGGCCAAGTGGAAGGTACATTACTCATTTGTGCCATACCCATAACAGTAGTATATGATACTGGAGCAACTCACTCTTTGATTTCTTATGAAATAGTTAAAATGTTAAAATTAAAATGCATATTGGTTGAAACCCCATTGCTTGTACAAAGTCCCCTAGGGAGTTCTAGTGTTTTGAACATGAATTGTGTGGATGTGGAGTTAAACATAGGAGGAAATATTTTTATTTCCAATTTATATGTTTTAAATTACCCAAATATAGGAGTTATATTGGGGGTAGATTGGTTAAGGCAATTTAAAGCCATAATTAATTTAGACTCATCCACCATATCATTACAAAATTCTAGTGGTCGGAGGATCACAGTTCTATGTGAAGTAGCCAAGGAAGGGAAATTATATCATTTAGTTGACTCAGAAAAAGATCTCAATGAACTAACCATTGAAGAAATTCCCATAGTTAATGAATACTTGGATGTGTTTGGGGAAGTTAAGGGTGTTACACACCACAGACCAGTTGAGTTTCAAATTAATCTCAGGCAAGTCCAATAATCAAGAAACCTTATAGAATGGGGCCAAGTGAACTGAAAGAATTGAAAAATCAGTTGGAAGAATTAGAAGGCAAAGGATTTATAAGGCCAAGCAATTCCTGCTGGGGTGCTCCAGTAGTGTTTGTAAGAAAACATGATGGTACTTTGAGAATGTGTATAGATTACAGAGAACTAAATAAAGTAACCATCAAAAACAAATACCCATTGCCTAGAATAGATGATCTTTTTGACCAACTCAGTGAAGCTAAAATATTTTCTAGACTAGACTTAGCATCAGGATTCCATCAAATGAAGGTTGAAGACTCAAGTGTTAAGTATACTGCATTTAACACTAGATATGGCTTATATGAATTTATGGTTATGCCATTTGGCTTGACAAATGCTCCTTCATATTTTGTTGATTTAATGAATAGAATATTTAGAGATTATTTAGACAAGTTTGTACTGATTTTTATTGATGGCATTTTGATTTATTCCAAGATAGTAGAAGAGCATAAAAATCATTTGCATTTAGTTTTGTCAAGATTAAGGGAAAATGATTTAAAGACAAAATTTTTAAAATGTGCATTTTGGAAAGAAGAAGTACATTTTCTTGGGCATGTTATCTCTGCCAAAGGAATATCAGTAAACCCCAATAAGGTAGTGGCTATCCAAGCATGGAAAAGGCCTAGTACAATCAGTGAGATTAGATCATTTATGGGGATGGCATGATATTATAGGAGATTTATAAAAGATTTCTCAAAAATATCATCACCACTTACCAATTTAACTAGAAATAACCAAGCCTTTGTATGGACAGAAAAGTGTGAGCAAGCTTTTATCAAAATAAAAGAAGCTCTGATTAATGCACCAGTATTGAGGGTGCCAGAGGGAAATGAAAACTTAGTTGTGTACACTGATGCAAGTGGCTCGGGGCTAGGGGCTGTGTTGATGCAGCAAGACCAGGTGGTAGCTTATGCATCTAGGCAATTAAAGCCACATGAAACAAGATATGCAACCCATGATCTTGAACTAGCAGCAGTTGTGTATGCTTTGAAACTTTGGAGACATTATTTGTTAGGTGCCAAATTCATTTTGTACACTGATCATAAGGCATTGAAATATTTATTCTCACAAAAAGATTTGAACATGAGGCAACATAGATGGGTGGAGTTCCTAGCTGCCTATGATCAAGATATACTTTATACACCAAGCAAAGCAAATAAAGTTGCAGATGCCTTGAGTAGACAACATGCCAAAGTAGCCATGTTGATGATGGAAGAGTTTAAGGATTTGTCTATACTTACTGATTTGGAAATTGAGGAAAACAGTGAGGTACAAATGATACCCATTGAAGAAGATGAAGATAAAGGGATTAAGTATGATATCTCTGCAATCAGATTTACTTCTTAAGGTTGGGAAAATGCAGGAACAAGACCTAAACATGGTGGAAAAGAAAATGCTCATATCAAAAGGGGAAGAAGTAGTAAATTATCAAGTTGATAAAAATGGTTATTTAAGGAACAAAAATAGGATATGTGTTCCAGAAAATATAGAATTGAAGGAGGAAATATTAAATGAATACCATAGGAGTAAGTACTCCATACACCCAGGTAGCACCAAGATGTATCAAAATTTGAAAATAAATCTTTGGTGGAAGGGGATGAAGTCAGATGTGGCCAGACATGTTGCAAAGTGCATGACTTGCCAACAAGTCAAGGCAGAGACACAAAGGGCATCAGGACTGTTGCAACCCCTTAGTATACCACAGTGGAAGTGGGAGGATATATCTATGGATTTCATAGATGGTCTTCCTAGATCTAAAAGGGGAAACACAAGTATATGGGTAATAGTGGATAGGCTAACTAAGGTAGCATATTTTATCCCAGTTAAATCAGAAAGAAATGCTCCAAAATTGGCTCAAATATTCATGAAAGAGGTAGAAAGGTTGCATGGCATACCCAAAACCATTGTGAGTGATAGGGATACCATCTTCACCTCAAGGTTTTGGAAAAGTTTTCAAGAGGACATGGGGAGTGAATTGTGCTTAAGCACTGCCTACCATCCACAATCAGATGGACAAACTGAAGTGGTAAACAAAGTCTTAGAGGACTTGTTGAGAGCATGTGCATTGGACTTTGGAGGCAACTGGGAAGACCACCTCCATTTAGCTTAATTTACCTACAATAACAGTTACCAAAGCACCATAGGGATAGCACCATTTGAAGCCTTATATGGCAAGCCATGTTTATCACCTATATGCTGGGTAGAGACTGGAGAAAGAGCTATTCTAGGACCTGATTATGTAAAAGAAATTACAGAGAAAATTGGGTCAATAAGAAAAAGAATAGCAGCAGCTCAAGACAGACAGAAGAAATTTGCAGACAGGAAGAGAAAGCAAGTGGAATATGAAGTGGGAGACTTTGTTTTCATCAAGATTTCACCTATGAAGAAAGTCTTGAGATTTGGTAAACAAGGTAAACTCACACCAAGATATGTTGGACCCTATAAAATTCTGGAAAGAATAGGTTCTTTAGCATACAAATTGGAATTAACAGAGGAAATGAAAGCAATGCATAATGTTTTTCATGTGTCACAACTTAGAAGGTGGGTACATGATAAAGAAGAAATTCTGGAAAAGCCTACCCAGATCCAAATAAATCCTAGTATGGTATATGAAAAAGAACCAGTGGGGATTTTAGCTAAAGCAGAAAAGAAATTGAGGAGAAAAACTTTGAAATTGGTGAAGGTCCAATGGAGTGTTGATCCTAATGATTTTACATGGGAGATAGAGGATATGATTAGGATGGATTACCCTAAGCTTTTTGCAAATTAAAGGTAATTTTTGATTTCTGGAAAGTTTAATATGCATGGTTGATATGATTGAATATGCTTGTTTATGCATATGCTTAATAAATGTTTCTGAAGTCAGTGAATGTTTGTTACAAGTGCTAAGAAAAAAAGAATTGTGAGGACACAATTCCTAAAAGGGTGGGTGAATGAAATGCCCCAAAAATTTAGAGGGAAAAATTAAAACAATTCTGTAAAAAATATATATAATATATATATATATATGTAGGATCAGATGTTGATGAAGTTCCTAAATTGAATGATGTGCAGGGATATGTGTGCACGTGCACATTGGAAATGGCACAAGAAAGAGAATTAGAAATTTTCTAAAAAAAAATAGAAAATCCTCTTTAAAATAAAGGAGTAAAATTCTTTATTTAAGACATTGGAATATAACTGAAGCATAACCAAAATTAAAATTGAAGTATGTGCTTAAAACATGTTTTCTGTGAAACAGTGGGGAATTAAATAAAACAAATAATTATATACCTATACATATGTATATTTTCTGTGAGAAGAAATATATTGAAACTGAGCAAGAAGATAATGATAACATTAAAATAGCATGAAATGTAAAATAAGTAAGTATATTATGTATGGGCAAAAATAGGAAAATGGGGATTCACATAAATAAACAAATATACTTGGTCACACCTTTAACATGATTTAAGTAAACTGGACATTTTCTGAAAAAGTAGGAAAAAGGAAAAAAAAGTTGCCTCTAATAAAAGAAATATGGTCGGGGTAACTGAAAATAGGAATGTTAAAATATAAATGCAAAATGCATGATATTGGTCAGGACAAAAATGGAATTCTGTTTGTTAAAACCCTAGTAAAATGCTTATAAATGGATAGTTGTAGCCAGGGGAATCAGTTTATCCAAGACACTTAAAAATAAGAAAGAAAACATTTAGAGGGAAGGGAGAAAATATTGCTTAGGGATTTTCTGTATTAACTAGAGGGAGATATTTAGGTGAGTAACCTCACCAAATTCATGGCATTAAGACCTGAAATGAGGCAGCTAATTCTAATTTAGTCATTTACTTACTTTAGTTTTGTTGAACATGGTTTTATCAATGTCTTTGGATGTTTATGGATCTGTCATGATTTTATTATGGATGTTTTTGGGTGATCTTTGATCTATTGTGATGTTTGTTTTTGGATGTGCAAATCACTGTTACACTACACCCAGAAAATTTAAAGCATGAAACCTTAAAATCTAGGCAAGAATATTCACAACTAATCTAGATCCGTGGCATGAGAATTTTAATAGAAGAAAACATTATAGCTGCATTATACTATGTATAAGTGTTGAGGCTTAGAACAATATATTAGGGGTGTACTTGAGTGCTGAACCCCTGATCAAAAAAAAAATGATAAAACCCACAAGTTAAAATTATGGTTAAGCTAGACTGTGAATCTGGTTCAACCATAGTTACTTGCAGATCAAAATAATCCTAACATGCCATATCCCTGTTTATAGTTGTAAAGATTCTTGTATGGATTTAAGACCCAGATATCTCTTGACATCATCATTAAAAATAATTGTTTAATTGTTTCTGGAAAATATGCTTGCAAGATGTATGGGGTGCTTTCATGTATGCAATGGCATTTTTCATCTAGATATCTGATGATAAAATCAAACAAATGCTTCTAGTAAATAAACTAGGGAAAATGAGCCAAGAAGGCTGCTGGAATGCTTGTTATATTTGAAGTATGCAAGTTGGCACATGGTTTGTTTAAGCCCTGAGATCTTTGTGCAATAATGTGAATTAATTTATTACAATGTGTCCCAGTGATTCCTTAATAGCAGATGAGGCAGGAACATAAATTGGTATGTATATACTCATAGGTAACTCCTAAACAAGGGAGCAAAAGATATGAGTGTTACTCAGATTTGTTGAAATAGAAAACATGGTTACTCCAGAGCATCTAAGTACTGGAGATTGGTGTGAATGATTGTGTGATTATGATTGTGTAATTAGCTGACTTATGAAGTTATTGCATTTGTATGATAGTCCAACCTGTAACATGGAATGTAGATGTTATGATAAGTTACTCAAGTAACTGGTTAAAAATTTATGCATCATTCAATTGTTTAATATCATGAATATGATAAAGTTATTCATACCAGATCATAGATCTGACCCTTGTTTGCTCATGGCATATGGGGGTGTCTCATTTTAAAAATGAGGCAGTCACTAATGCTCTTTTAGGTAATGCTGGAATTAAGTAAGAATTGAAGTTATGGCTAAGGAGAAGAAGTGAATGAACATGCTAGCTAGTTTTAATAAGAGCCTATGATGATTTTACTTGCATGTATTCATGAAAGAAAATTATGTTTGAATATGTAATGAATTGCCTTGTTTGATTAAATCTGTTGTGGTCAGTTAACTTTTGTTATATGGTAAAGCTTGAAAATCTGAAGGAGAAGTGCATATACATTTAAGTAATTTTCATACAAAATATATATCCTGATGTAGTCAGGTTTGAATCATTTTAAAAATCACTGAGCTATGAAGTGTAAACTTGACTTCAAATCAGAAATATATTTCAGATATTTAGTTGTTTTAGTAAAGTATTTTGCAAAAGAACTCAAGTTAATTTTTGTGTGATGTTTTAAGGAATTTTTCTGAAGGAAGCTTATAGCACTTGGAAACTAAATAACATTTCAAATTACCATAGACAAGTGTTTGATTAGCACAGTCATATGGTTCAACCAGCTTCAAAAGAATGGGGTCTTGGTTGAGCATGTTGGTCTGCAATTTGAAATTAAAAAGTATTTTACATCTTTTTGTTAAAAGCATGCTAAAACCTCCTCGAAATGTAAAGTGGAAAATATATATACAGCAAATTTATTACAGAAAACTTAGAAATCAGTAATATAAATGAATTGCTCATGATATGTCAAATTGTAGAAGCAAAGAAGAAGAGAGGCTTCAAAGAAAATACATAAAATAGAAAATGATAAATGTAGATATCATTTTCTGGTGTTTAGGCAAGTAACATACATTTGAGCTATGCACAAGAAAAATAAATAAATAAACTTTTGTATCCTAAGATTGTCTTAAATATAGTTAGCATAATCAAATCCAAGCATGAATAAATATGAACAAGATCCACTTATATAATGTAAATATCAAAAATTCATTTTATAGATCCATTTCAAATTCAAATCAGACAGACTGGCTCTTGTCAAAAAATAATAATAATAAACTCTGATTTTAAACAAGAGGAACACATATATCATCATATAAATGTGTACATTTCTATGGCTGAACTGATATATTTATATTGGTAGAAAACTTAAATCCAGAGCATTGGTTGAAAAAAAAAATCCTTATGAAATTAAGGTAGAAATAGGAGGGTCATTTCAGGATAATAGGGAGAGTATTTTTATTTTAGAAGGAATAAGAGATTTTAGTAAGGGAATGAGATTTCCAAAGCTTAGGAAGTATATTCCTAGGGTAGTTAGAAGAAAATCCACTTTATGTCTAGCCAGATAAAATGAAACTTTTGGAACTGAAAAGTTACAAAATATAATCTTTAATATGTTTAAGGAAGTAAATATTAGGTTTTTTAAAATAATAATAATAATAAGTGGATGAAACTTAAATTGGTTTTTATATGATGTAAATTTTGTTAAAAGTGAAATTCTTTTTGAAGAATTATAGAGCATGTATAACTCGCTAGTTTCTTTGTAGGTAAACAAAGATTTTAAATATAAAAACCTAGAGTGTTTTAAGTATCGAAAATGTAGGTTACAACATTTATTGTTGTAATAGATGTTTTCTTGAAAAATAAAGGAAGCATGGATTATGACACCATTGTTATAGTAGGTGACTCCCAAAGAAATGTTTTTACATAGCATAAGGGATTTATTAATATTTATTTTAATTGAATCCATATACTAGTATTTTTGGGTTGTAGTAACGGTATTTTACGCAACAACTGTTTTGACCAAATAAAAATGTGTTTTGAAGATAATTTCTAAGTATAGAAATAAAGTGGTTTGTAAGTACACTTATTATATAAATAAGTATATGGAAATGTTTTCTAGTTATGAAAATATTAAAACAGTTTTGAAAATGAGTTCTTCTAAAAAAAGATGTATGTTAAATATTAGGAAATTAATAAATTTTGTAGGAAATGTCCATAGTAAGTG
Source organism: Allium fistulosum (assembly GCA_030737815.1). Lineage (NCBI taxonomy): Eukaryota > Viridiplantae > Streptophyta > Magnoliopsida > Asparagales > Amaryllidaceae > Allium > Allium fistulosum. Next base: position 1,107,062,983 of record CM060901.1, read on the forward strand.
AATATAAATTAAACATACTTTAATCTATTGGAATGAAATGAATAATTATATAATTTTCTATGAAACCAAATCACAAATAAAGATGTTTTGTGCAAGTTATAAGGAATACGTGAAAGAGATGTACTAGGTATGGAAAGCACCATATTTTGTATAGCCTATTTCGAAAAATTATAAAATAAGTTCCTTGTAATTTCACATAAACACGAAATCCTCTTTTAAAGGATTCATAGGAGGTTTTAGCATTAATGGTTTTTCATAAGAGAAAATAGTTCAAATACATTAAGGTATAAAACCGTTAGGTGTAATGAGAAGTATAATAATTAGCGACAGTGTTAGCTAAGAGAGATTTTATAGAGAGCTTTAGTAGGAAATCTAAGCAATGGAAATTTCATATTTTTCCATTGATTATGCGCACTGGTTAATTGCCTTTGTAGAAAGTCCCCATTTGTAGTAAGTTAGAAACTCCTCCAAAGTTAGGTAATTTGAAGAGTAAGAAAGTTAAGGGATTTTTGGTAAAATAATTGTTCTTATCGACCCCATTTTTAATAAATTTGAAAATCTATGAAAAGAAGATGTTTTGAAAACATGTGAGGAAATTTTTGGAAGTCAAGAAAAAAAATGTTTTAAGGACAAGCAAGGCATGTTTTAAAGAAAAATGGTTTGGTGAAAAAGTAAATAAGTTTTTAGAAGAGAAAAACTTAGTAAACAGTTAAATTTAAAAATCCAATTTTTTTTATGGAAAGTTGTAAAGGTCTTTAAAAGAAAAAGAGGAATAAGTTTTAAAGTTAGAATTTATAAGTTTTCCCCTCTAGGTTTGGGGAATAATTTAAATTCAAATAGTTGTAAAGATGCAAGTCTAGAAAGATAAAATATTAAGTAACCAAGTACCTTTGAATTTAACAGAAACTTCAAAGCAACACTTTTAAAGGCAAGAATTTTAGGATTTGATGTTTCAAAAATTTATAAGCTTTAATTTTTTAAATGAAATGATAAATACCAAACCAAACTTTTAAATATGGAGTACATAGGAATCATTTCCTAGGTGTGACGGGAAAAGTGTAAGGCTATAGCAGTGATTACTTTTAGTAGTAATAATAAAAGTTCCCGTAAAGTGTATAGGACACTAGTGAGAACCTAGAAATGTTGCTTCATATGTGTAGACTATAGAAGAATAGTGAAGTGATATTAGTAAGATAGTAAGACACACATGGTTGGGATAGGTAGACCTTAGTTGGGGAAAAATGAAAGGTAAAGGTAAAGAGAAAATTTCCCCAAGCTTAGTTTCCTTTTTAGGTAGAGACTACGTAGATTAAAATCCTTATTCATTGTAGTAAATGAGACTTGGATATTCCATTTTGAGTATGGAAAGGAAGAGATGAATAGATCTTATTCATCATGAGTAATACAGCATAAGTTAGTAAAAAGTAATAAGCGGCAGGAGGAGCATATGAGTTACTTGGATTCCTAGAGTAGGACCTTTCTGTGTCAGAGTGGATATGGTCCTAGGCCTCCTAGCCCTAGAAGATAGCTGTGTTTAGCTGCTATATTAAAGAAAAATAAAAGTATATAAAAGTAACTAAAAGAAAAACAGTAAGATCTAAAGAAAGCAACAGAAACTTCAATAGAAATAAATGAGAATTGCAAAAGGAAAATACATTTTTCCCATAAAATAAGCTTGGAAAAAATTTTGAAAAGAAAAATTTTCTTATGTGAACTGTGCTTGGGATGGTAAAATAGAGATTTTTATAGAATAGCGGCATAAGTTCCAAGTACGGAGAAAGAAGTGCGCAGAACTAAAGTGGTAAATGTGAGGTTTTCCGTTTTCTACCTTTTTTCTGACATAAGAAATTGAGTTTGGAGAAAATTAGATTTTTCCAAAATTTGAATATTAAAAGTTGTGTGGTAGGATTTGGATGTAAAATTCGTTGAACTATGCCCCTATTCATTAGGAGTGTGAGAAAAATTGGATGAAAAACGTTTTGAGTTTTCAAAAGCTTGCTTTCATATAGAAATTGCAAGTATATTTAGGATGTGTGCATCATATTTTAAAAAGGAGTTTTTAAAGAAGAAAAGCATTCATATAGGAGGCACCGCTTAGAAATTCATGTACATGCACATATTTTATGTTGAATAACACTTTGCACAAAAACACGGATGGTTGCAAAAATTGGATGTACACAAAATGGATGTGATTGATGCGGAGAATTACATAGTTTTACACTTATCGAATTTCGAGGACGAAATTTCCTAAAGGGTGGGGGAATGTAACACCCCGCATTTTTAGATAACTAAATAACCAGAATAATTATAAACAGTGAAAATGAACATTTTTGGAATTGTCAGAATATGGCCTCGAAACTTATACCATTGTGTTCGTGGCGATTTTTCGATTAATTTACATATATAATATGCGTCGAACAGACTTATGAAAAATTTATTGACATTTGAAGCTCCGTATCGAAAAATAATTATACATGTAAATGTGCGTGAATATACTTGTTTATAAATATACGTGCGTATAAATTCCAGAAATAACGCGTGTTTGAATTTAAAAATAGACGCACGTCATAAAGGAAATTAATTGACATCAGCAATTAGAGGTAATTAATTAACATAGTGGGCAATGTTAATCAAATCAACAATTAAAGGAAATTAATTTACATTAATTAGCAACTTTTGAATTTCAAAATAAACATGTGTTATAAAGGGAATTAAATTTGCAATTGATGGAAATTAATTAGAATGAATAGGAAACGGTTAAAAGTTAACGTTTAATAATTTGATTTTCGCGCAATCTCAAGCGTTGTTTTCTGGATCCAACGATTCGCAGCAAGCCTATGACGTGGTCGCACCAGATTCAATCCAAAAATCCAACGGTCTGAGATCCCCAAACTCCACTATAAATAGAACCCTAGGCCTAGCTTTTTTCTCACAATCAGATTTTATCCCAATTGGGTTCGTTGCCTGAAGCTGAATCCTAAGTAGAAAATATTTCTAGAGAGAAGATCTTCTTAATAAAAATATTAGACGCCTTAGAAGGGGATCCGGGAAGGCCATGGAGAAAAGCTAAGGATGGCAGGTGAGTGAATATAAATTATATATCTTTTACGTTTATGATATATTACCGTTAGATTCCCGTTAAATATTTAATTCAACATTTATTTTTAGTAATTAGTTCTATTAATTAGTTATGTTGAAACTATAAATTTTATAAGAGAACTCATATTTAACTATTATTTATATGGAAAAGAAAGAAAGGAATCCAATTAAATATGAATAATAGGCTTTACAGTTATAGAGAAATGCTTAAGCCTAAAAGCAAGAAATTTACAGCAAACTACGCTAAAACGGAAGAAATAAATTAAGAATGGGAAAATCTAATAACTTGATTTGGAAGTTAGGGATAGATTAATTGGTTGGTTTAGAAAAGAGGATACATTTCCATAGTTTAATATATTTTAAAGATAACGATAAATGTAATTGTAAGAATAAAAGAAAGAAAAAGGGAATTAGTGTAAAATAGAGACATTTTTGTATTTTGCATTATCCAACAATCAAAGAAACAATAAAAAGAAATATCTTGCAGTTACGAGTTATTGTTTATAGCATCATTTAATATTTAAAATATGGAAATGGATTTTTAGCATAGTTTTTGTAACCAACCAAATAGAATAGAACTAATTCCTAGAATAAAAGAAAATAAAGTGAAGAGTTAAAGAAGTTAAAGAAGAAATCAAGTTAATTATTTGTCAAGAGTAGAAACAATAAACAGAAATGTGCCTAGATCTACATTTACTGCGCAGATAGTAGAATAAAAGCAAAACAATTATTATGATAAGTAAATTTGTGACAGTCGGACGTAGTCCCAAGCCAAGATTGTCATATAATATAAGAGAACTAAAGAGAATTCAATATCATTATAAAAGTAGACATGCTAGAAGAGAAAAGAGACACTTGCAATTATATTTATAACATGTAGATTATAAATGAATATAGAAGTAACAATTGCAAGTATAATTATAATATAGAGATAACAGAAAAGACTTATTTTAAAACTTACGCTAAGTTAATAAGCAAACATAGAAGAAGGGCCCATACCAACAGCATTCCCCTTCAGTCAGGAACTGATGGTCTCACAATAGTTAGGTGAGGCTGGGACATGCTTATTCTGATTAGGGTAAATAAGTAGCCAACATAATAAGAAAAGTAAACTAAATGCATAATAAAAGATTAGTCGTAGGGTCTAATAAAATAGTAAGATGCGTTTGGAGCAGCCGAAAGGATGAAGAGCCTAACGAAGTAGTTCATCATAGATTTCAGCATAGAAGAAGCACGTCTAACTTAGTTATTTTGGGCTAGAAGGAAGTACGAGACTTCAACGGGACGTGAAGGTACTCTAGGATGGCCCTTTGGGGTAGGCTTAACGAAGCTGCATCCCCGGAGGTAGGTCTGTAGGTGTTCCATCAGGAGAGTATTCCTTGACTGCTTTTGCATTACAGTCCTAACGAAGCAGACCTTTGTAGGCAGTTAAAAGGTTGATGAATGGAGTAGGATATTCGTATGACACCATACTCTGACTTGCGAGTAGGTTTTAGTGGGCAGGACCAAAAGGATAGTCGCATGCGGAGATCAAGCCATCATCAACCAAGAACGAGTTCGGGAAAGACTAGAGTTAAACCAACAGGCCAATGATTCTTTCACTATCGAGAAATTGGATGAGGAGCGCAGCTTTGCAGTATGGTACCGCCACTTAACTCTTTAGAGTTCTTTCGATTAGTTGAGGGGTGACTGCGGGGGGCCATAGCCACGATGAGAAAAGAGAGACCAAGTAGAATATCTATATTGTAGGCCTAACGAAGCTATCCTTTATAGATATAGAAAATCCCCGACTGAGTTCCGTATAAGGTACCTTGTTGGTGGGATTCAGGTAGTAGACAGAATGATTACATATAGTCCTTAAGGTACGCACTGGGTGGTACATTGTGGATGTCCAAGCATTAGTATAGGCTAGTGAGGACGCAGTTTTACGTTCTCATAGTAGACGATGGAACATCTGTATTGTAGGCCTCACGAAGATGTCCTTTACAGATGTAGTTACAGAACGCTCTTGAAGCAAGACGATGGAGTCCTTTTCGAGGAGGATACAGAAGGTACCATGGGTAGTACCAGGACCGATACGGTCATTGGGCATATAGCTACATATATATTAGTTATTTGGTTTTAATCTACAAGGGAGTAGATGGGTACGATTCACGCATAGAGGCGAGAGTGTTATAAACCCAGTAAACCTAATATAACAAAAAATGGAAATAAAACGGTATATGTAGAATTAAGCTTAGAAGTGTATAATTTGTCCATTCACCAGAACTTTAGTTCCGACCCTCTCCTCATAGCATCCCACAGGTTAGGTAGATGGCAGAGACTTTCCAGCTTTGAGACACTTGTTTAGAAAGTGTTATTATCTTGGTGAGTATTTACGTACTATTATATTTTAGTCAGTTCTGCTGTGAGATATTTATTTGAGCTCTGATATATTTACCTTTGCCTATTTGCAGGATATCAGATACCCAACTCAGGCTTCATTGGGCTTGCCTTTTAGCATTTTTGCAAAAAATCCGGACCCACTGGAATTCGGGTTGTTGCACATCTAAAAGAACAGCATCTTCGAGAGTATCTGAAGCAAGTTTAACCTTTGGCCATTCCACGAATTCTATAGGATTTTCAAGAACTTATTGTTTAACTTGTGCATTTTCTTTTTGATGTGCATGCTATGCTGGGGTTTGTTGTACAAGTGGAGTTGTAGTTGAACTTGACTCAGCATTGGATTCAATGCATTTGGCAGTAGATGGACCAGTTGTTAAGGTGGTTAGATGCTCATAATGTCTATGCTACATTTCTATAAATACTCAACTAGTCAATATCAAATAAATTATAAGCAATGCCCCCCATGCTAAAGTGAAACCTAGTGCGGTGTCGTGCGGTGTATTGCAATTCAGATTTTCGCAACAGTTCAACTTAAATTCTGGATATTTCCTGAAGTGACCATCATCGCTGACTGTACTGACGAGCAACATGTTATTGACCATGCTTTGGGAATGGTTTAAGACCAAGAAGAGGTCATGAGTTCACAATTCACATGTGAACTCAAATTTCTTGAAATTTTCCTAAGTATTGGAAATATGTCGATCCAACAACTTAGAAAAATTCCATTTGTCTTCCCTATCTTCTTCCAATCCAAAACTATGGTCATCTATGGTGATCCTCATCCATGAAAGGAACCAGTTCAAAGCTATCAAGCTTGCAAAGGCAAGTCACGAGAACATACTTCGGATTTATATACTAGATACTGAAAAAGCGTTGCGACGAATGAATATGAAATTAAATTTTTATAGGACTGATCCGTAGGAAGGATAACAACCATTCAAAGTGCAGAATGGAATCCTTTAAAACAGCCATGACTTGTCTTGATTCAAAGCACATCATGTTTGAAACAAGATGTACTTTAGGGGGCAAGTGTTATCCAACCTTTCAACCATGAAATATTCAGATAGATTGGGCGAGTCGAACTTGAAGTTATCAAGTTAGAAAGCCTAGAGAGATAGCCCAAGAATTCAGGAAATGAGCACAAATAGAGCCATATGAGAAATACTAAACCAACCCAAGGAAAAAAAGAAAAGGACCCACCTAAGTGGTGGATCGGTACCGATCCAACTTTCCTCATCCAATGGTGCCCATCTTCTGCCTACTTACTCAACTTGATGTTAGAAACCTACACTTAGTGTTATTTTGTTGGTACAATGCCATTCTTTGTTAACCTCCACAACCACACAAGTCAGCAACTTTGTTCTTCCACAGATCCATAGTTTGGACTTAGAAACAAGCAAATAATGATGCAAACAAGTATGGAAACATGAAGCTAACCATGAGGCGATCTAACATGAAGAGCTCATGACATCCAACTTTGCTATCTTGTGGGTTGGTACCAATCCAAGCCTATGGATCGGCACTGATCCAAGATAACTGCTGATGTAGCGACCTACTTTCGTGAAGAAATAGTCTATGCATGGAAAACGATGCAAAGATCTTCTAGGCGAGATTTTAGGCTTTCTACATCTATACATTGAGGGGCAGGGCTCATTTCTAAGGACCTTTTGGCTCTTGCTTTCCTTGAATCTAATATCTTGTAATCACTGTCGAATTTATACCGATCCATAAGAACTCCTGCTTGTGATCAGCAAGATAATCAATAAAATTACTAAGTGTACGTAGACCAAGATTAGCCAAACCTCTATAAATTGTTTTTGTTCTTTTCTACTCATTTTCATTTAAATTTATTCACTTTTTATTCTATACTTAATCTTTTAGGTGCTTTGCCATTTTTGGTTCAAACCTATATTATATGTGATCGTTCCACTATGGGATATTGTTTCTCCTATTCGTTTTCTTTACCTTTTCTTTTTACCCTAACAATATGCCTTTCTGGCGGTTGGATGTTCGACATTTGAAAACCGTGGATGTATTGAGTGCCAACTTTTGATGCTCGAAAAGGCAAGTCATTATAGCTGGTATCAGAACTGAAGGTTAAGCGAGAACCTTGGCTTTGTTAGGGTATGACTCATTAGAGATAGGGTAAGTGACATCTTAGATTGAGTTGAGTGTATTATATATATGATAGCATATTTGTTATTGCTATAAAAACATATAATGTTAATTGGCCTATTGAGATGTTTATGAATTTTGGTCGAGATGTGGGATGCCACGGTGTCGATAGGGATTTCTAAACATTCGAATAAGGAAAACAGAAACGATATTGATTTTAAAAAATGAGTAAACGAAATATTTTACCTTGGATTATATATTTTATATATAGAGAGGAATAATTCTCAAATGTATATAGTTGGTTGAAAATGATAATATTTATTCATTATCATTATTGTTTGATTAGTCATGCTCGGTTAGTGTAGGAGCATTACTTTTGTTTGTTGATCGTTGAGTTTTTGTGCTCAGCTTAATTATGGGCATGTATTGTTTTGATAATTATGAGTATATTAAAACAAACCCCTTGTAAATTAAGTTTCAGAATTTAAGTATAAGGTGTTCGGTAAAATGCTAAGTTAAAAGACATTTTTAATAAAAGTTGTTTAATATAATCTAATTGGGAAGATAAGACATTTAGAGGATAAATAATTGTTTAATGTTTATTATAATATGAGATGATTTTATATAAAGGCAGTTTTATATAATTTTGGTTTATAAAAGGATTTAAAGGTACATTTTGTATGAATATAATATATATATAAAATGATTTATATGATATAAAAAAGAGAGTATTTAAGTGTTTAAATCCCTGTATTCTTTGAAATAATTTCAAAAGGATTTGAGTAAGTAATTGTAATATTACTTGGAAGTATTTATGGGAACAAATATTTCAAAGTGAAATTTGTTATCCCGCCTTTTGGCAAGGCCAGGATACCGAGGAATTGATTGGATTCCAAATGTCGCTCGTCATGGATATCGATGAATTTTGTCCGAGTCCAGATCAAGCTACAATTGATAAGACATGACTAAGAAAGCAAAGGAAGCCAACGTCCCAAGTTTCAAGTCAATCCGAGTTCATATGCTCAGGTTATGATGGATACAAGTTGAAGGGAAAGACATGTTTTCGTAACCATCAATAAACTCCATTTCGTACCCATCAGGGAGCATCGTTTCGTATCGATAGAGGTAGCCGTGTTTTGAATCATCGAGTTCGTATCGATGGATTTCGTGTCCATCGATGGATAGTACAACTCGTACCGATTGGCCAAATGTCTGTTTCGTATCCATCCTGGAAATCTCCATTCGTATCCATCAGGTTACCTTACTCCGTATCCATCCAGCCCGTGTCCATCATCCGCTTCGCATCGGCAAGTTCCCATGATTTCGTATCGATGGAGTTGGCAATGATCGAACCCATCGAGTTCGCATCGATCGAGTTCGTATCCATCGACAGATGACGTGCCTCACAACAATCAGCTAATGACTACTTCGAATCCATGCCCACTGACTTATTCGTATCCAACAAGTTAACAAGCTAGGGTGATGTGTCATCCATCGAAACAAATGAGGCGAGATCTATGGAGTCGAAGCGGTCAACACGGCTTGAAGACTGGATCGAAATGAAGTGCGCGCGCCACATCATCTCAGAAACACGTGCAGTGATCGATACGAGAGGATCAAGTCGAATCCATAGAGTCGAACAGAATAGCCACTGAGGAATTCCAATTCGAATCGACGATATCTGGAGATCTACACGTCCAAATGCTATGAAATTTTCACAGAAGCTTATGCACATATGGAAGAATGTCCACACCAAATTTCAGCTTGATTGGTCGTTTTCTTGATCGATTCGAATGGACTTCGAATCGATCCCAAAGTGGGCCCAGATTTCTTGAAAGCGGGCGCGTGGGCCCCCTCACGTGCTAGAAGTAGTCTCCCGAGATTTAGGTGAAATATCAGCCTCCCACACCTATAAATAGAGCCCCTGGTCATTCAGAAAAGGGGTCGGACAATTTTAAGAGCTAAAGACCGCCCAGACTCTGCCAGATTTACTCCAAATCACCACCGCTACCTAAGATTCAGACTTAGCTCATAAAATCAGTTGTACTACATTATATAAAATTGTAATCTTCAAGTATCGAGCAATAAAATCATCAAACTTCATAGTGGACGTAGGCGAAACGTCGAACCACTCTAAATTGTCGTCTTCTGTCCAATTTACTTTCTGTTATTTGGAGTTTTTGTTAGATAATTCTCGTTTTCAATTTTCTTTCTTCACTTTTATCTCTTCAAAAACTTCCGAAGAGTGTTGTGCCCATTTTTGGTACAAACACTTTGGTGCTTTCACTGAGAAAAAACCAGTTTTTTTTCCTGCTCCTTGGATCTACCATCGACACCGGATTGCATAAATCCAAGAGGAAGATCTAGATCTCTAAGCCGGAATCCTTCCATCCTATTCAGATTTGCATAAAGTCTAGGCAAGGACTCCACTACTCAAGATGGTTAGTACAAGAACTGCTTCTACGGCTGCTAATCAAGAAGGTTGGGATGGGCAGAATCCTACACAACAGCCACTATCCAACCAAGACAACACTGCTCACTCAGATCCGTCAGGACCAGTCACTAGACAAGAGTTCCAGGTGTTGCTCCAGGAACTGACTCAAAGTCGGCAACAGTTAACTGAACAGTTGCACGCTAACGCTGAATTGACCAACCAATTAAACTGCCGAAGGCGCAGGAGGACCAGGAGAGATGATGCTTCCCACTCGTCCACTGAGAGTTCTGCTTCATCTGACTATCACGGCAGATTTACACATCCCCGGTTAGACGCGAGTCACACGCAAGCTACCGGATATAAACCTGCCTTGACTATAGGACAATTGAGGGTTAGGCCGTCAACCAACCTCCAGACCAGGCCCTCGTCACGAGGAGGTGCTGTTCCACAGTATACCACAGTCAATCGCACTGCAACTGCCATAGTAGAAACAAGGGTTGACACCCGGAATCTGTCAGATCCAAATAATCAGCAACGTGGGCATACTTCTGAACCATACGTCCCAGAAGATGCCGAGCCAAGGAGGCGAGACTTGGGCCGTCGACAACGTCCGGTCTAAACTCGCACTGTGGAACCCGACCACACCTTAGCTCAGCATGCACAGAATGTGGCAATGCCCGATATTTCAACCATGATACATCAGATGATACGCGAAGGTCAAGGGCTTACCAATGACGACTGGGGAATCTCCCATAGTCATACTCCTTTCACAGACGAGATATTATACGCTGATCCCCCTCGGCGATTCAGAATGCCAACTCTCCCAATGTACGAAGGAAGTAGTGACCCCAATCAACATATTTTGAAATATGAGTGGTCAATGAGCGCTACAAGGGCTGATGATGTAGTGAAATGCCGAAGTTTCCCCCTTTCTTTGGGAGGAATCGCAACAATGTGGTTTACAAGGTTGCCACCTAGATCTATCTCTTCGTTTGATCAACTGGCTAAGAAATTTGTCAAACAGTTCCGTATGCATGTCGCTAGACCTAAAGACATCAACTAACGTCACCCAAGCTAAGGGAGAGACACTCAGGCGTTATCTAGAAAGATTCCACGTGGCATGTGTAGAGATTAGTAATCCCAACGATAACTCAATCTTGATGGCATTAACCAAAGGAATCGATCCCGATTCTGAGTTTGGAAATTGGTTAGCTGGGAAACCACCCGCATCGTTGGATCGTTTCTACTCCAAAGCCACTCAATTCCTACGGCAAGAGGACGCGAAACAGTCTAGGAAGCAGGACGATGCGAGGCCCAGAATTGAAGGAATACAAAGTAATGTAGCAGTTAAGCAGTCCGGTGAGAGTTCTGGAAAAGTTCAGTTGAATATACAGAATAAACAAACCCAGCCGAGAGGCAACGATGGTCAAGATAAGAAAAGAGATCAGAACCGAGGCCCACGACGTAGGGCTCCAATGTTCGATAATTACACGCCGTTGAATACCTCATTGGAAAACGTGTACCTACAAACTTGCAATACTGTGCAATATAAGAAGCCCGCTCCGAAGCAATCGTCGGAGAGGCAGATTCAAACAGGGAAGTTTTGTAGATTTCACGAGAGTTATGGCCACAATACCAATGAGTGTCGACATTTGCAGGACCTCATTGAGAAGTTGATCAGGGAGAGAAAATTAGACCAGTTTGTGCGGGCACCGCAGTCTGGTGGTGCGGGCCCATCAAATCAAAATCGTGCACAGAATCAAGAAAGACAGGAAGAACCAGCTTGTGTCGGAGGAAGATTGGTAATTAATGCTGTAAGTGGTGGTCCTCATCCAGCGGTTAGAAGCTGGGAGGAAATGGAATCATATAACAACTTAGTTAGACGTGCAAACTTCGAGTATGATGGTAACTTGGACGATAGACCATCGACCAAGCGAAAAAGAACGATGACTAACGACATCATTTTCCGAGACAGCGATGTTGATAGCGTCGGGAGCCCGACTATTGACCCACTTGTGATATCGACTTAAGTAGGCCCGATGCGGATGAATAGGATCCTGATTGACAGTGGGAGCTCTGTGAATATCCTGTTTATACATGCGTACAATCAAATGAAGATGAAAGCCAGGGATCTAAAACCTTGCCAAACTCATCTCCATGGATTCAACGGTAGCGCTACCATACCCGTTGGGATGGTGGAGTTACCAGTTGAGTTGGGAGCCAGAGAGCGTAAGAGGATTCGGACATTGCAATTCGTCGTATTGAATATAGACTCGCCATACAACGCCATTTTAGGACGACCTGCCCTTGCTGAATTCAGGGCCGTAATTGCCCCGTGGTGCTTAACCTTAAAGTTCCCTACCGTCAACGGGGTTGGGGTCATCCAGGGCGACCAGGTTGACTTGAGAACGATCATACGCCGAAATCGAGTCGCCCGATTACGCAATGCCAAGGACCAACTTAAAGCTTTTGAACTCGATGAGCTTTTCACCAAAAAGATTATCCGGCACTCCCACACCTAAGATCAACATGGAAAGGGTCGCACGAAATTAAGCGAAGGCTCGGGGATGGCAAATTTAAGTTAGCGACCGTTGATGGTCTAACTTTACCAAGAGCCTGGAGTAGCGAAAGTCTTCGTCGCTACTGCAAATAACATGCTATTTTTATCTATTTAGTTTTAATTCCATTCTAAAATTTGTTTCTGCATTTCGAAATTAGAACTTGTAATAAGGCAACTGACTTTGCCATATTTTCTTATTTCAGCAATAAAATGCCATCTCTTCGGGCCAGAGCTGTGATTCCTTAAATACAATGTACAACAATCACGACGCACGGAGAGCTGAATTCCATCCTGCAGTGGAATTTATTCTAGTAGGGAGTGGCTGCGATACGACCGATCACTCGCTAAGTGAAACCCAAGCTCGGGGGCAAGCCATCACATCAAGGCTAAAAATAGGGAGATACACGATAATCCCTCACTCAACTCCGTATTCCCAGAGTGTGAGATGGAGTATAAACATTCACCAACTCCGTATTCCCAGAGTGTGAGACGGAGTGTAAACATTCACCAACTCCATACTCCCAGAGTGCGAGACGGAGTATAAACATAAAAACAAACCCCAGAGTACTCCGAGAGCGCGAGCTGGGTATAAGCATTAACAAACTCCGAAGTATGAGAGCGCAAACCGAAGAATAAATAACCAAATGCGGTTTCGAGGAGGGCAGACCCGTCCGCCTAACGACCTCGACCGTATAAGGACTAAGTGCAGTTCCGGAGAGAGTGAATCCATTCACCTAACGACTTCGGTTGTACCTTAAACAAGCTCGAGGAGGATGGACCCATCCATCTATCGACCTCGCTTGTCGACTCAGGGTGGATATGGATCAACCATCCACGATCCTGATTAATTCACCGTTCCCAGAATGCGAACATAATCCAAGCGCCCAAACAAACGTGACTGACCGTTTTTCGGCCAACTCCATGCTCCCAGAGTGCGAAGTGGAGTATAAACTTTAAAATACAGAGCCGAAGAAAAGGGAATCCGTTCATCTAACGACTTCGACCATAACTTAACCAAGTTCGAGAGGGATGGACCAGTCCGCATAACGATCTCACTTGTTGACTCGGGATGGATATGATCTAATCATCCATGACCTTGATACGCCTTTCAAATTCCCGGAGCGTGAGTTGGAATGCGAACGTTAACTCCGACTTCCCAGAATATGGGATGGAGTATTAACGTCAATCCTAAGTTCCCAGAGTGTGAACGACCACTCACGAGATGACTTATGTCCCCGGAGTGTGGACTACTTGAAAGCTTTCGATAGCTGTCGCTGGTTGCAAGTGCAAGTGCAAACCCTCAGAGTGCGGATGTAACCATCTGTGAAGAAATAAGTGTAGATCGACCGTTCGATCCCCACTTATTGCGGTCCCAAGCTGATCTTTACCACTCAACCCCGGAACTGGGGGCAGATGCAAGTGTTAATCACTACCTGAAATGAGTTAAAGTAATACAAGTACACAGAACTGAGGTTCGAATGCTACAACATTTAAGTATAAAAGGAATAGAAGTTGAAACAGAAAGACAAAATTTTATTTCAACTAGTCAAGAACAATGGCTCGAATACCAGTTTTTCCAAAAAATTCCTACAAGCGGGGGCCGAACCCGCATCTATACACAGCCTTAAAAAAAAGAGAGGATGACAAAATTCCTAACTGCAAAAGGAAATACATGCCTAAAAATGGTCCATCTACTCTTTCCTTTTCCTTAGCTTCTTCTTCTTCGACGAGGAGCCGCTGGATCCACTAGCGATCTTCTGCTTTGAACCCTTTTCTTTAAGCGGGTTATCCTCGGACACGATATCAACATCCTCCTCCGAACTAGAGTCTAGGGGAATGCTTCCCGCAGGAGGAATCGGAGGAACGGGATCCACGGCCGAAGGCGGTACTGGCACACTAGTATCAGCAAGCGTGCCCCCAGGGGATATCGTTATAAGTGGTGTAGGGTCATGCACCGCTGCTCCGCTCCCTGAGCTACCACCATGTACTGCTGCCTCCATCTCGGCGTTAATTTCAGCCAGCATACTTGCTTCTCGGAGAGCTCGGGCTTCACTCTGTGCCGTGGTAGCTTGTGCCGAAGTATCTGAAGTGGATAAAAATCCACCCAAACCGAATGGTATATCCGCGAAGGGGTCACTCTGTCGACCAAGGAGCTCATTTATCATTTGTTCATCAAAGGAGATCGAGCTCCCCTGCGTTACTTCAATAGGCGCAACCTTCACAACAGAGGTCGCCTCAGAAATGATCGCTTCCTGCGCTTGGCATGACTCATGGATTGCAGGAACCGTAGTCGGGACGACTTCGGTCACTGATCAGAGAGAAGAAGCATTTGTTAGTATACATTTCTATACAAGTTCTTCAATCCGGATATACGAGAGGTTAGCTCGGAATACCTTCCTCAGCTTGGCTGGAGGTCGTCTGAACGGCTTCAGAAGGATGCTCCTTAATTGGAGATAGATGTGGCTGGTCCGGGTCATAGGCCGGTATAGGCTGAGATTCTATCATCGGAGTCGGCTCGGACTGAGACGGCATGGTAGTCTCGGAACTTGTAGTGAGATGCCCAACACCAGAGCTTTCTCCAACTTCTTGAAATTGAGTACCGAGCCGAACCTTCTCATGAGAAATCATGGAGTCGTGAAGAACCTTCTTTTCATCATCATTGAGTATACGGTTCTCCAGCTCAAATTCATCAAAGGCTTCATCGGGATGCCCCGATTTCTCCTCCTCAACCAGCAGATTCCAGGCATTATAGAGATTTGTCGGGTAATCATCGAGCCAAGTCAGGTATCTATGCCTTAATACCTGGGCGTTATAAGTGACTACCAGCTCCTCTACCTCAGCCTCAATCCTGCCTTCCGCCAGTCAAACTTTCTCATCAACCCCAGCTTCGATCTCGCGGACTTTTTCCATAGCCGCGTCCTTCTCTTCCTGAAGCACCACCGCCTGATCGCAGGCCTCTTGCGCAGAGACGTTTGCCGCATCTTTTTCCTTCATAAGATCGGAAAGTTGGATTTAAGATCATCAAGCTCTTTGAGGGCATCGTCTCTCTCAGCAGTGATGGTGGTGTTCCTATGACCCATATCTTCCATCGAAGTATAGTGCTCTTGTTTCATTCTAATCATGGCCGAGTTCGCATCATCGGCCTTTTTGAGAGCTTCCATCTCAGATTTACGGGAAGATTCGGCCTCAGCATTGAGCACTTGGATAATTCGGTCCTTCTGACCCAAATCTTTTTCCAACTTCTCAATAGTGACGGCGCGATCAAACGCCACTTTTGAGGCTTTCCTAGCAGCCCTCGCCCACTCTTTATATTGAAAAAATATGTCTGCAATATAGTCGTGAATGGTATTTTCGACCGTTGGCGAAATTCTCTTTAGATGTGGAGGGAAGACATAACCGTCAAAGCAAATCTCGGAAATTCTTTCCTCATTTGTGCAAGTTTGGCTGCTCCTTCCCCGGTCGGTTCAGTTACGACTGTTGTAGCAAGTAGGGAGGTGGCTATTTCGGTTCCGCGTGGAGGGTCAGATCTAGGAGCATGAGATGATGGCTTGTGCCGTGAAGTTTTCGGAGGACGTGTAACTATAGCTGGGGGTGGTACAGGAACCCTAGGAGGAGGAGGAGAGCGAGATCGAGACCGACGTACATATCCTCTGTCTCTATCAGACCGCTCCTGACTGGAGTACCCCGCGTCATAATCTCTGTCTCCCTCTCACCTGCATGGCTCATAGTACGATGAAGATCGGCGCTTGTTGTGCAAGCTACCAAGCACTGAGCCTCGGCCAGACATCGTACCTGCAAAGTGAAATAAAGAAAATTAGTAACCGTCTATGGTATGCATTTTGCGGTCAAAGATTGTGTAGTGACGTGAAGAGTGTATGTGTAACCCCCCAGACCGACCAGAAGTGTCGACCACACTAGTAGAAAGGGACTCGCTAACGTCAAAAGTATGCTGCAGTTCATCCAATTCAACGTCTTGTTGTGCGAATGCGAGGTCCGGAATTGGGAGGTCGGCAAGCCCTTCGAAGGGAATTTCCGCTTGCAGAGGGGATGCCTCCGATATTTTAACTCCAGAAAGGGGGCGGTTTGTGACCACGGACTTCTGTCTCCCAGATTTAGGCTGTTTAAAAGCCGCTGCCTTGCCTTTTCTCTTTTCTTCAGAGTTAGGGGTCCCGTCAGCAGGCCCGACTAATGGCCCCTCTTCGATATGAGTTCTTTTGGAGTCGGCTTCCTCGATTATAACGACTTTGGGCTTCTTCTGCTTGACCTTTTCTCTGGAGACAGTCTTTAGCACGCCATCAAGCCTTATGCTCTGTCTCCGCCCGATCAATCCGAGAATTCTGAGATTTCGGTCCGTCAACAGCAGTTCGATATTCCTCTCTTCGCTTGGGATTTCTTGGAGAACCCGGACTATCTCTTTGTAATAACCACCTTCGGGTCGCTGGATTATTGCTGAAAGAAAAGAAAAAAGAAAATATGAGTTCACATTCATTCATGAATTGCCTTGTCAACAACTTGGGAAAATAACGGTACTCACGTCTGAATAGCCATCTTTTGGAAAATCCTGGAGGACATCGGACGTAGAACCATTCTGACTTGAAGTAGCTCAGTCTCGTCCAAGATCCTGTGACCACTTGGCAATTTCTTACAGACTCCAGGAATGTGAAAGATGGACTATCAGTCCGACTTTTGAAGTTGAACAAATATCTTATATCGGTTATGCGAGGAGGGCGATGTAGGTACTCCATGAACGCAATGAACTGGCTGTTGAGCGAAGCATATCCATTCGGGTGAAGCTGAGATGGGGCGATCCCCAGATAAGCCAGCACTTCCCTTATATAGTCATTAAACGGAGGAAGTGTCCCGGCCGCGCATGCATGACGATTAAATGCGGTATATCCCTCCGAGGGATTATGCGGTCTGTCATTTGGTCCCGGCAATATGACCTCGTCCAGCGACAGGCAGTGCCTTAAGCATATTCTCCCTAGCATATCTTCGGAAATATTGGACGGGACGGAATCAGGTGGACTATTAATGAAGGACGCGTCAGGCAACTCGTCCGGAGCTGGACCGATGACTTCGACCTCGATGTCCGGTATTTCAAGTCTGGGAGGGCTTAGATTCTCGGTTTCTTGCTGCTGCGAACTTGACGGTTCCATAACTAGCTAACTCACGAGAAATCATCATTAGATGATAAAAAGCCCGTGCATTCCCCAGTATAAAGTGTATGAATATGCTGTGCAGTGCGAGTGTTATGCGTAACTTGAGCAGATTTCTATGAAATAAACCTAAATGTGTGAACAACAAAACTTTGAGACTCAGACCGGAAATGACCGTCATCACAGACCGTCACAACCGCGCCATCCAGATACTAATGATTGATTCAGATTAAAGTTCGTTATATTTTGTTGGGTTATAGTTCCATCTACGAGCTTCAAAAGGCAGTCAGATGTGCAGTACTACGATCAAGTCGATTATGCAAGGCAGAAGCTCGTAGGGGTCAAGTGTGTAGTTTAATTATCAAGTCCAGATATGCAAGAATGAAGTTCATCGGAATCATGTTTTCAAGTGCTCAAGATTTCGTATCCATCAAAGGGAGAGTTCGAATCGATCTCGGGAGGCTCGTACGAGTCCATCAGGTTACAAGTTCGAACTGATACCAAGCATCGTGCTTCGAATCGATCATTGATGGTCTAGTTCGTATCGATCAAGATGATGCGACTTCGTATCGATCATTGGTGGTCTAGTTCGTATCGATCGGAAAGGTCTTAGCTCAACATCGATAACATTCAAGTCGATACTTTTCGTATCGATAGCAACGGCAAAATTCGTATCGACCTAAAGCTAAGGATTTCAGAGTAATCATTAACTTATTATCAGTCACCTCGAGTCGATACGATCCGTCTCCATAACCATCGATACGAAACCACATCGTCTCCACTGACATAACCTGTTTGTCGATGCGAGATCCAAGGAGAAATGTCACGACCTTCATCGATTCGAGCATGAGCCCCCAGATCGATCCAATTTTTTTTCCTGTCTTTCCCACTCATCCTTCCTCGACCAACCGGAGCACCGCTATGGACGTTTACGACCAAGCTTTGGCCCAGATCTGGTTTTGACAACTACCAGAATCAATGTTCAATGAAGATGGAGTGGATCTGAGATAAATTCGTTGTCTGGATTTATGTTTAATTACCTAAATTGAGAATGAAATTCGAAGGATTGGAAGGACAAATTTGATGGATTCGAAGATAGGTTGCAGTTCTTCTTTCTTGAAGGATACGGGTCGATGCGAAAACGCAGAGAGTATAAAGCAACAGTAAAAAATGGGAAGTAAAAAAGTGAAAAATGGCGAGGTCCCACGTAATTATATGGAGCCTAGGGTAGAACCGAGTCGATTCGTCTCCCAGTCCACATGACTGGCCACAACCAGTTGACCCACGGATCGAGTCGAAGGCTTTGCTCGAATCCACTGGACCCGAAGTTTCCATCGGTATGAAATGGACAATGAACTATCGGTACGAAACCCACAGAAAAGACACATGTAGGCGATAGACTCCACGATTCGAAGTGTCCATTTTGCAACCATCAACTCACAACGTTACGGGTCGATCGATGCGAACATTAATTTTGTGTCCATCAAAGGCCTATCGATACGAATGAGCATTTCGTATCCATCAACTTGACATACATCGCTATGAAAAACTACTTTTCAACCTTCTGTGTCGATTTAGGAGAGGATCGATACAAAGGAACTGCTCGAAAACAATCCTCAAGCGTTGTTTCAACTCGAATTTCAAATCGGTTCAGGAGAGAATCAATACGAAATTCGATAACGAGCTAAACTGGCAACGACTCGCGGACTTGCAGCGTTAACGAGAGCCAGCTAATCATTATCACACGGCAGTCAATTACGAGCACTACAGAGTACAACTTTCAACAAAAGATATGATAATTGTTCAGAGAGAACCTGCAGCTTTTCAAAGCACGTCATGTTTCCACAAGACGTACTTTGGGGGCAAATGTTATCCCACCTTTTGGCAAGGCCAGGATACCGAGGAATTGATTGGATTCCAAATGTCGCTCGTCATGGATATCGATGAATTTTGTCCGATCCGGATCAAGCTACAATTGATAAGAC
The DNA here is from genome assembly GCA_030737815.1 of Allium fistulosum. NCBI lineage: Eukaryota > Viridiplantae > Streptophyta > Magnoliopsida > Asparagales > Amaryllidaceae > Allium > Allium fistulosum. The sequence continues at coordinate 1,107,082,717 of CM060901.1, forward strand.
ATGACTAAGAAAGCAAAGGAAGCCAACGTCCCAAGTTTCAAGTCAATCCGAGTTCATATGCTCAGGTTATGATGGATACAAGTTGAAGGGAAAGACATGTTTTCGTAACCATCAATAAACTCCATTTCGTACCCATCAGGGAGCATCGTCTCGTAATGATAGAGGTAGCCGTGTTTCGAATCCATCGAGTTCGTATCGATGGATTTCGTGTCCATCGATGGATAGTACAACTCGTATCGATTGGCCAAATGTCTGTTTCGTATCCATACTGGAAATCTCCATTCGTATCCATCAGGTTACCTTACTCTGTATCCATCCAGCCCGTGTCCATCATCCGCTTTGCATCGGCAAGTTCCCATGATTTCGTATCGATGGAGTTGGCAATGATCGAACCCATCGAGTTCGCATCGATCGAGTTCGTATCCATCGACAGATGACGTGCCTCACAACAATCAGCTAATGACTACTTCGAATCCATACCCACTGACTTATTCGTATCAAACAAGTCAACAAGCTAGGGTGATGTGTCATCCATCGAAACAAACGGGGCGAGATCTATGGAGTCGAAGCAGTCAACACGGCTTGAAGACTGGATCGAAACGAAGTGTGCGCACCACATCATCTCAGAAACACGTGCAGTGATCGATACGAGAGGATCGAGTCGAATCCATGGAGTCGAATAGAACAGCCACTGAGGAATTCCAATTCGAATCGACGATATCTGGAGATCTACACGTCCAAATGCTATGAAATTTTCACAGAAGCTTATGCACATATTGAAGAATGTCCACACCAAATTTCAGCTTGATTGGACGTTTTCTTGATCGATTCGAATGGACTTCGAATTGATCCCAAAGTGGGCCCAGATTTCCTGAAAGCGGGCGCGTGGGCCCCCTCATGTGCCAGAAGTAGTCTCCCGAGATTTAGGCGAAATATCAGCCTCCTACACCTATAAATAGAGCCCCTGGCCATTCAGAAAAGGGGTTGGACAATTTTAAGAGCTAAAGAGCGCCCAGACTCTGCCAGATTTACTCCAAATCACCACCGCTACCTAAGATTAAGACTTAGCTCATAAAATCAGTTGTGCAACATTATATAAAATTGTAATCTTCAAGTATCGAGCAATAAAATCATCAAACTTCATAGTGGACGTAGGCGAAACGCCGAACACTCTAAATTGTCGTCTTTTGTGCAATTTACTTTCTGTTATTTGGAGTTTTTGTTAGATAATTCTCGTTTTCGATTTTCTTTCTTCACTTTTATCTCTTCAAAAACTTCCGAAGAGTGTTGTGCCCATTTTTGGTACAAACAGGGACTACGTCCATTTTGCAAAATAAATACAGAGAATTTGAGAGCTTAAATCCCGGTATTTTCGAAAGTTGTTTTCAAAGTTTTGAAGGAAATAAAATAGTATTATTGAAAAATATTTGTGTATAGAAATATTAAAAAATGATTTTGGAAGAGATAAGAAAGCACAGAACTCACTTCTTTTGCTGGAAAATAATCCTGGTGATGACTGCATCATCTTTGACGTTCATTTTCGAGTTTCTAAGTAGGGGAACACTTCCATAGTAATTTTCTATAGGGTTGTTTTAGTAAAACAAAATTTTGTTTAAACTCCAAATTGTGATTTGATATACAAAAGGGAGATATGTATATTATTATTATTTCAAAAAAATTATTTGAAATAAAAACCGGGTAATTAGTCTTAAGTTTCCTTATAAATTTGTTGATTTAAAAATGAAAGGGTGTTTTGAATAATAATTTGATAAATGAAAATTTTAAATCTTGGATAGAAAACAGATAATTCAACTCAAGTTTTAAATGGGTTAAAGTAGATAGGAAGGTTTTAATAAGCGTTATTTTTTTAAAACCGTAGTTTGTATTAATCATCTAAGTTGTGTCAACTATTTGATGATATCAGGCCAACTTGTAAACTTCTTTCCTTAGAACACTCTAAATTAAAGGGGTTAAAGGGTTGACTTAGTTTTAAAGACCCATATTTTGTTTGGGCCTCCATTTTAATTTAATGATAATAAATAAAATGAAATTGGTATTTATTTTATACTTTTAGGATGTAGAAGAGTGTTATACAAGTAAATAATGTGGATTAAGTTTTTATTTGTTGTTTTATAGAGAAATGCCTTTATAAAATATTTATAAATTTAAGAGAAAATTTATAGAATAATTCATAAATAATTTTAGTATTGAATGAAATGCTAGAAATGAAAATGAAAGTAATTTAGAAAGAGATTGGCGTAATTAAGAAACCGATCAGATTAAGTACGTAAGTTATATATAGATTATTTTATTCGCATGGTTCTTGATTTATGATTCGAATACATAACTTCGAGGTGACCCACACCAGTCTAAAAAAGAATTTCTCACTTGATTCTTGTCGACGAATACTTAATCCAGATTCTCGATATTATATAGGTTTTTATCATAGTATATGGCTATGTAAGACGAACAGAGGTTTCTAATCAAGGAACCTGATCGGAGTCTGCACTAGGGAGGTTGAGTGAGAAATACTGGTTCGGAAGTGAAATCTATGTATCCGAGCAAGTGGTCAGATTAGATGTAACGATACGAATTTTTCACGTTCGAAAATCGACACCCGTACTTTACATCGTACTCGAATGCCATAGATTCGACCGTTCAAATCCGAGTCGCCAGAGCTTATAACAACATTAAATATAACAACACAGCGGAAGAAAGAAATAAATGATATCATATACAACTCCAGTGAATATAATATTCAGAATGATATACAACAATAATATCAATAATGTGACGACCGCCCATGACCCCTGCACCGAATCTAGAGATAGAGCGCTGTAAAGTGTGCCAGGCGACCATGGACGATTGTCAAGGTAAGATTTAAAACAACAGAATCTATCGTATTACTCACAGCGCATGGACAAAATACAATAGAACATATGTATAGTGAAGCTTTACAGAACAAAATGACATCATATAAAACTCCATAATAGTTGAATACAAGCATCCACATAGTCAATACATCCAGACTCACTACATGTCTCTCAAAGAATACAAAACAGTGGAATATCCAGTACATATAAGAAGATAATATGCAAACCTCTAGCTCGTCTTCGATATCAGCATCGTGAGAAGAGAACAGCACCTGTCACCTGCTACCTAGTCTGCCCGTCCCAAAATGGACGAACAGCCCAAGGCAATAAGAATTAAAACATAAAGCCTTGAGTCAGACAACAGTCTTAGTGAGCAGTAAATTAACTAACAACATACCAAAAGAGCATAAAGGAAAAGGAATAGGAATACAACCCTCCCACTCCAACCTCATTCTACAGTGATAGCCCCCAGACACACACTAAGCAGAAGCAAACATAGCAGAGCATACAATTTAAAGTAAAACTACCATCACTCGAGTCAAGGGCGATGTTTTCCAAGTACCAAGGCCTAAATCAGATAAGTACCCAGAAAATACCGCTCTTGAGTCCGAATGACGATACAACCAAACATCCATGACTCTGGCTATCACTGTTATCATTGCTTCGATATCACCGTTAATTGAATGACCGGCACATTCTTTCAGCCGTCCGTCAAGGGCTAATGGAAACCCCGGTCCTAGACATAACTCCCGCACGTCGTCGCAGCCCGTGCCTAGGACTATCGAATCTGCCCAGAGTACTCGACCATCAACAGTTGGCCGTTGGGACTATCGAATCTGCCCAAACGTACTCTTGATTAGAGCATGCTAGAACCTTCAACAACGATGCTATCCAAGCCTCCTAGTCATCCTCCTCGACGACTATTCTCATATCCATTCATTATCCTCAACTCGAATCATATCACCGAGTTATCAACATGCTTGGAATGATCCCGTCTGGATTAGACCAAGTCTTCATCACATGATTGCCTCGCTTCATTACATCCTCGCAAAGCCTCATCTCATCATCACATCATCAAATCTATGCATAAGAGCTTCATCATCCCGCTACATATGCCACGAGCAGCTTTCCCAATTCAAGAGCCTTTCCCTTAGCTTTTGAATCACCTTCGATCTAAATCTAGTCATCAATCATCTAGTTCATAACAATCAATCAAATCAAACATCAATCCAAGCAATCAAGTATTCAAAAATGATCTAAGTAGACAATTATAACAATAATGGCATTTTCGTAATTAAAGAGTTGAAAGTCCAATAAGCATGAAAACACGGATTATATCTCTACAAACTTGATGAATGAACTTGCATAGGTTAACATATGATAAAATGGATGTAACATCATCATGAACAATGGATCTATATGGATCTACACTTAGGATGAAGAAAATGCATGGAAATCTCTATTTTAACACCAAATCGAGCCAACAATCCGATATACTCCTTTGGATCCGTGTGAGAGATAATCACCACTCACCAAATCACCTAAACAACCTCAAATCAAAATGCTTCAGAACTGGACAGCGAAGGATCAAGCTTGATCTATCACGAATCCGCTTCAAACGATGAAATCTCTCTTGAAAAGATGAAGATCTTCAACTTTAGCTCTTGAATCTTCAATCTTGATCTTTGATTAGGATGGAAGGAAGCACTAGATTAGAGTGGAGAAAAGAAGTGAAGAAGTGTAGAAGTCGAGCTCTCAAAATGGCAGCACTTCGTCGCTTCAAAAATCCGGATCCCAAAAAGTGAGAACAACCCCTCCTATTTATAGCTGAAATTCCTTAAGTCGAAATCTGGCTATCTCCCTAAGTCGCTTCCGACTTACGACCTAAGCCTCTCCGACCTAACCCTTCTGCACATCCAAACACCCAGCGACCTACGACCTAACGCAACGCGCGCCTTAACACACAGGCTACGACTCAACTCCTCAGCGACCTAACACATCGCGACTTAACAACCATAGGAGTCTACGACCTAACTTAGGTCGTTGCCGACCTAACACTTAACTGCCTTGCCGACCTACGACATAACGAGGTTACGACTTAATACCTTAGACTCCCACGCGACCTAACGCTTAAGCCAACACGCGACCAAATAACATCACATGACCTACGACTTAGCAGAACCTCCGACTTAACCAATCACAGATACTCAACCACTCCTAAGTCGTCTAGACGACCTAACGATGTTACGACCTAACACTTAGACCCACACGACCTATCAGTGCTACGACCTAACACTTATGCGACCTATCTCCTTAGGTCGCTAACACGGCAACTCCTTAGGTCGCTAACACGCCAACTCCTTAGGTCGCTAACAAGCTAACTCCTTAGGTCGTTACCGACCTAACTCTACCCCACGACCTAACCCCAGAATACTTAGGTCGCCTACTCCTCTTAAGTCGGTCACGACTTATCACCTAGGTCGGTCACTACCTTAAGTCGGTCAACCCCTTCCTTAACTCGGCAACGACTTAACAAATAATTGGTCAGACGACTCAACTAGGCTTACGACTTACGACTTAGTAAGTATACAACTCATCCCTCAACTCGTCCAGTCCTTAAGTCGCTCCTATCCCCTAAGTCGTATACGACTCACGACTTATGCTAAGTCGTGGACGACTTAGGACTTGGGCAAAATTTGCCTAAAATCTGAAATGGCAAAAATGCTAAAACTCCAGATTTGACGAACTTTTCGATCCGTGAAAATACGGGTCGTTACATTCTCTCCCCCTTAGGAATTTCGCCCCCGAAATTCCAAGCAAACAAAGCAATCAAAGACTATTCTGTACGCCTACCATCCATAGCAATCAACAAACCATGCATCCAATTCTAGCTTAGCGTACAGAATTCTAAGACTTAGAACAAGTTACAATGTTGTTAGATGATACGACACCTTAGGGCCATACCTCGAAGAGTTCAGGATGAGCTGCCTTCATCCTCTCTTCCACCTCCCACGTACAGTCGTTATCATCGTCACTCCATTGTATCTTGAGCAATTTAACTACCTTTCTCCTAAGCTGTTTCGTGTCGGTTTCAACAACACGAAGCGGCTTACGAGGTCTTCTATCGACTGGATCAACTTCGAAGTCTTCACAGCTATCAGCAAAAACCACTGTATTCGAGTCGTGCACATACTTCCGTAGATATGATACATGAAAAACATTGTGCACACCCGACATCTTCTCAGGTAACTCCAACCTATAGGCGAGCTTTCCAATTCGCTCGATGATCGGGAATGGTCCAACAAATCTCGGAGTCAATTTTCCTTTCTTCCCGAATCGAATAACATTCTTTAGTGGAGAAATCTTCACAAAAACCATATCTCCTACGTCGAATTCCAAATCCTTTCGACGCTTATCAGCATAACTCTTTTGACGGTCTTGGGCTGCCTTCATTCGTTGCCGAATGATCTCTATGCAATCCGAAGTCTGTCGAATCATCTCTGGCCCAAGCATCAGCTTTTCTCCAGTTTCCAACCAACATGTCGGAGAGTTACACGGTCTTCCATACAATGCCTCATACGGTGCCATACCAATGCTTGACTGGTAACTGTTGTTGTACGCAAACTCCACCAAATGAAGGTGATCTTCCCATGATCCTCCGAAATCCAAAACACAAGCTCTGAGGAGATCTTCCAAAACTCGGTTGACTCTCTCAGTCTGACCATCTGTTTGAGGGTGATAAGCTGTACTCAAACACAACTCGGTTCCCAAAACTTCCTGGAAGCTCTTCCAAAATCCACTAGTGAACAATGGATCTCGATCGCTCACTATACTCTTCGGAATACCATGGAATCGGACTATCCACTTAACATACAACTCAGCCAACTTTGATGCAGTCCTAGTCGATCGAACAGGAATGAATCGTGCACTCTTAGTCAGACGATCTACAATGACCCAAATCCCTTCATTTCCCGTCCTGGTTCTAGGCAACCCATCGATAAAATCCATCGACACTTGTTCCCATTTCCATGTAGGAACTTCCAATGGCTGAAGCAATCCACTTGGCTTCTTCTGTTCGGCTTTTACCAACTGGCAGTTCATACATTTGGAAATAAAATTTCCAACATCCTTCTTCATACCTTCCCAGTAGTAGGTTCTCTTCATATCCCGATACATCTTATTTCCACCTGGATGAATTGTCAACTTCGAGTGATGACTTTCCTTCAGAACTTCACTCCTCAATTCATCTATATCGGGAACAACTAGTCGTCCTTGCTTCCGAAGCCAACCCTCTCGATCGACCTCGAATCCTTTATCCTTTTCTGGATCCAATCCAGATTCCAATTCGCGGATAATCTTGACAAGCTTATCATCTCGCTTTTGGCTCTCACCAATCCTTTCCACAAGAGTGGGTCTTATTGATAAGTTTGCCAATATCTCAGGTTCCAATTCGCATCTAGGCCTGAAGTCAAATCCAGCTAAATACTCGAGACTCTTCCATTCTGAAAACATGGCTCTCAATCCTGCATGTCTTCGACTTAACGCATCTGCCACTGCGTTACCTTTTCCCGGAGTATAAGCTATACCAAAATCATATGATGCCAAAAACTCTAGCCAACGTTGCTGCCGAAGATTCAAATCCTTTTGGGAGAAAAGATACTTCAGCGACTTATGATCCGTAAACAACTCGAATCGAACTCCCAATAGATAATGTCTCCACATCTTCAGAGCAAATACAATCGCCGCTAACTCCAAATCATGAGTTGGGTAATTCCTTTCATGCGGCTTCAGTTGTCGACTTGCATACGCAACAACTTTATTCTTCTGCATCAGCACTGCTCCAAGTCCAGTACCACATGCGTCGGTGTAAACCACCATCTCATCATTCCCACTAGGAATAGTCAAAACAGGAGCACTCGTCAATCTCTCTTTCAGGATTCCGAAAGCTTGCTCACACTTAGCATCCCAACTGAACACTTGGTTCTTTTTCGTCAATCCCGTTAACGGTGCAGCTACCTTGGAGAAGTCTTTGATAAACCGTCGATAATATCCTGCTAATCCAAGAAAACTTCTCACATCAGATGCATTCTTAGGTCTTTCCCAATCCTGGATTGCTGCTACCTTGGCGGGATCAACCGCTATTCCATTTCCAGAAATCACATGGCCTAAGAACCTCACTTCACTCTTCCAGAAGTGACACTTCGAAAACTTAGCCCTAAGCTGATGTTTCCGCAAGATTTCCAAAACAATACGCAAGTGCGTCTTGTGCTCTTCTTCCGTTCTGGAATAAATCAGAATATCATCCACGAACACAAGTACAAACTTGTTCAACTGATCTCTGAACACTCTATTCATAAGATCCACAAAATATGCTGGCGCGTTAGTCAATCCAAACGGCATTACCAGCCACTCAAAGAAACCGGATGGTGTCCTAAAAGCAGTCTTCGGCACACTATCCTGAGCCACTCTCAACTGGTGAAATCCCGTTGCCAAATCCATCTGAGAAAACACCTTAGCTTCGTGAAGCTGATCAAACAAGTCATCTATTCTCGGCAATGGATACTTGTTCTTCTTAGTCACCTTATTCAGCTCACGATAATCCACACACAATCTCAACGATCCATCTGCCTTGGTTGCAAACACAACTGGTGCACCCCACTCGGACACACTACGCCGAATGAATCCTTTCTGCAAAAGATCATCAACTTGCACCCTCAACTCCTGCTGTTCCCTAGGCGCCATCCGCCTAAGAGGCATCACAACAGGTCTGGCTCCTTCAACTAGATCTATACGAAACTCGATCTCTCTATGCGGCGGCAACCCTTTGACTTCGTCAAAGACATCCTCGAATCCATTAGCGATCGGCACTGATGACAGTCCATCCCGTGGAACAACTAGCGAATACATGAAGCTCATGAAGACGCCTTCTTCATGCTTACATCGTATCACAATCTTTCGCCCCTCCACATTCTCGACTGTCACTTCCAACCTTTCGCAATCAACCTTAGCCGCATACTTCCTAAGCCAGTCCATACCCAAGATAATTCCGAACCCCGCAAAGTTCAGAACAAAGCAATCACAAACAAAAGAGCAACCATGACTCGACACAACTAGACCACGGCATAACATACACAAACAAGACGAACCCCCAACTGGATTAGTCACAACCAATGGCCTATCAACAATATCCGGTGCCAAACTTAACCGGCCTACGAGTTCACTACAAACAAATGAATGCGACGCTCTAGTATCAAACAGAACTCTAACTGGAACACCACATAGGAAAAGAGTACCTTGAACAACCACACTCTTTCCCTTCTCCTCAGCAGTAGGAGCTTTCGAAGACGACGGAACAGCTCCTAAAGCATAGGCTTGCACAATCTGCCTGTCCTTCCTTGGTTCTGGACAATTCTTCCTGAAATGCCCCGGCTTGTCATAGTTATGACACTTCATCGGCACCTTAGGATTCTTACAATCCTTCGAGAAATGGCCCTTCTGCTGACAGTTGTAGCAAGTCACCTCGCCTTTCGGCTTCTTCTGGCCATCCTTACCCTTCTGCTGCTGCTGCTTCCTCTTCTTGTTTCCACCCTGCTGGGGTTTAGACTCTTCCCTAGTCACAGCAACAACAGATCCTTCCTTAGGAAACAAACTCTCATGCCTAAGAGCTTTCTCCACAAGCTTCTCAAATGAATCGTCCAAATGATCCACCAACTGTCTCCCAAGATAACTATCCAAGCCGGTCACAAACTTCTCATTCTTCTGATAAGTAGATTCAATATACGACCGGGCATACTTGGACAAAGCTTCGAACTCAGAAACATACTCAAGAACAGATCTTCCACCTTGCTTGAGCTCCACAAACTTCTTGAACAGAACAGACTTCTGAGCTGTAGAAATGAACTTAGCTTCAAATCTAGCTTGGAATTGCTCCCAAGTAATCTCTTCCTCCGCAGTATTGATGGTAATAGAGTTCCACCAATCAGAGGCTCTCCCTTGAAGCTGCCTTGATGCCAACTTCCTCTTAGTTGCATCATCAATTCCCAAATCACCAAAGATCCTTCTACAAGCATCTATCCACCTCTGGACCTCAATGGTAGATTCTGTTCCCAAGAAAACCTTCCCTCCAAGAGCAGTATAATCCTTGCACAGCTTAGCAAAATCCACTGGTTTCGGAGTTTGGACTTGAACTCCAACATCAACTGCTGCCCCCGGAACTGGTATCCTTCTCATGATCGAAGTCATCATAGCTTCGAACATGGCTGCATAATCAGCAGTCTCTTCAGTAGCACGGCCTTCCCTAGCAGCTGGTCTCCCTCTTCGACTCATTCTCAATATCTATAAAAAGGAACGATTAGAACATCTAGAGAAACAACTGCATAAAGGACTCAACTCTACTAAACTACTATATTATATATAGTATTCATCCATCAAAATACAATTACGTCTCTCATACGTAGTTACGACGGCGAGCGTTGGGTAAAATCGATTAACCTGGCTCCGATACCAAATATGACGACCGCCCATGACCCCTGCACCGAATCTAGAGATAGAGCGCTGTAAAGTGTGCTAGGCGACCATGGACGATTGTCAAGGTAAGATTTAAAACAACAGAATCTATCGTATTACTCACAGCGCATGGACAAAATACAATAGAACATATGTATAGTGAAGCTTTACAGAACAAAATGACATCATATAAAACTCCATAATAGTTGAATACAAGCATCCACATAGTCAATACATCCAGCCTCACTACATGTCTCTCAGAGAATACAAAACAGCGGAATATCCAGTACATATAAGAAGATAATATGCAACCCTCTAGCTCGTCTTCGATATCAGCATCGTGAGAAGAGAACAGCACCTGTCACCTGCTACCTAGTCTGCCCGTCCCAAAATGGACGAACAGCCCAAGGCAATAAGAATTAAAACATAAAGCCTTGAGTCAGACAATAGTCTTAGTGAGCAGTAAATTAACTAACAACATACCAAAAGAGCATAAAGGAAAAGGAATAGGAATACAACCCTCCCACTCCAACCTCATTCTACAATGATAGCCCCCAGACACACACTAAGCAGAAGCAAACATAACAGAGCATACAATTTAAAGTAAAACTACTATCACTCGAGTCAAGGGCGATGTTTTCCAAGTACCAAGGCCTAAATCAGATAAGTACCCAGAAAATACCGCTCTTGAGTCCGAATGACGATACAACCAAACATCCATGACTCTGGCTATCACTGTTATCATTGCTTCGATATCACCGTTAATTGAATGACCGGCACATTCTTGCAGCCGTCCATCAAGGGCTAATGGAAACCCCGGTCCTAGACATAACTCCCGCACGTCGTCGCAGCCCGTGCCTAGGACTATCGAATCTGCCCAGAGTACTCGACCATCAACAGTTGGCCGTTGGGACTATCGAATCTGCCCAAACGTACTCTTGCTTAGAGCATGCTAGAACCTTCAACAACGATGCTATCCAAGCCTCCTAGTCATCCTCCTCGACGACTATTCTCATATCCATTCATTATCCTCAACTCGAATCATATCACCGAGTTATCAACATGCTTGGAATGATCCCGTCTGGATTAGACCAAGTCTTCATCACATGATTGCCTCGCTTCATTACATCCTCGCAAAGCCTCATCTCATCATCACATCATCAAATCTATGCATAAGAGCTTCATCATCCCGCTACATATGCCACGAGCAGCTTTCCCAATTCAAGAGCCTTTCCCTTAGCTTTTGAATCACCTTCGATCTAAATCTAGTCATCAATCATCTAGTTCATAACAATCAATCAAATCAAACATCAATCCAAGCAATCAAGTATTCAAAAATGATCTAAGTAGACAATTATAACAATAATGGCATTTTCGTAATTAAAGAGTTGAAAGTCCAATAAGCATGAAAACACGGATTATATCTCTACAAACTTGATGAATGAACTTGCATAGGTTAACATATGATAAAATGGATGTAACATCATCATGAACAATGGATCTATATGGATCTACACTTAGGATGAAGAAAATGCATGGAAATCTCTATTTTAACACCAAATCGAGCCAACAATCCGATATACTCCTTCGGATCCGTGTGAGAGATAATCACCACTCACCAAATCACCTAAACAACCTCAAATCAAAATGCTTCAGAACTGGACAGCGAAGGATCAAGCTTGATCTATCACGAATCCGCTTCAAACGATGAAATCTCTCTTGAAAAGATGAAGATCTTCAACTTTAGCTCTTGAATCTTCAATCTTGATCTTTGATTAGGATGGAAGGAAGCACTAGATTAGAGTGGAGAAAAGAAGTGAAGAAGTGTAGAAGTCGAGCTCTCAAAATGGCAGCACTTCGTCGCTTCAAAAATCCGGATCCCAAAAAGTGAGAACAACCCCTCCTATTTATAGCTGAAATTCCTTAAGTCGAAATCTGGCTATCTCCCTAAGTCGCTTCCGACTTACGACCTAAGCCTCTCCGACCTAACCCTTCTGCACATCCAAACACCCAGCGACCTACGACCTAACGCAACGCGCGCCTTAACACACAGGCTACGACTCAACTCCTCAGCGACCTAACACATCGCGACTTAACAACCATAGGAGTCTACGACCTAACTTAGGTCGTTGCCGACCTAACACTTAACTGCCTTGCCGACCTACGACATAACGAGGTTACGACTTAATACCTTAGACTCCCACGCGACCTAACGCTTAAGCCAACACGCGACCAAATAACATCACATGACCTACGACTTAGCAGAACCTCCGACTTAACCAATCACAGATACTCAACCACTCCTAAGTCGTCTAGACGACCTAACGATGTTACGACCTAACACTTAGACCCACACGACCTATCAGTGCTACGACCTAACACTTATGCGACCTATCTCCTTAGGTCGCTAACACGGCAACTCCTTAGGTCGCTAACACGGCAACTCCTTAGGTCGCTAACAAGCTAACTCCTTAGGTCGTTACCGACCTAACTCTACCCCACGACCTAACCCCAGAATACTTAGGTCGCCTACTCCTCTTAAGTCGGTCACGACTTATCACCTAGGTCGGTCACTACCTTAAGTCGGTCAACCCCTTCCTTAACTCGGCAACGACTTAACAAATAATTGGTCAGACGACTCAACTAGGCTTACGACTTACGACTTAGTAAGTATACAACTCATCCCTCAACTCGTCCAGTCCTTAAGTCGCTCCTATCCCCTAAGTCGTATACGACTCACGACTTATGCTAAGTCGTGGACGACTTAGGACTTGGGCAAAATTTGCCTAAAATCTGAAATGGCAAAAATGCTAAAACTCCAGATTTGACGAACTTTTCGATCCGTGAAAATACGGGTCGTTACAAATAAGATACAACAATATCAGAGATAAATAATGATACAGCGGAAAGCAGAAATGATAACTCCAAATGATCTACAAAAGAGAATGACTCCAACAACCCCAATGTCAAGCTCGAACCACAAAGAGAAGCAAGTGCAGTCCTGAACTCCAAGAACTGAACCAGCTCCAGATAATCTTCTCAACTTGAATATCTGAGAAACCTAACTCTAGACTGCCCGTGTGGAAAATTGTGGGCACCCAGAGTTTAGGAAGGGAACAATAAACTCCAGGTCAGTCGTGGGACTGGTATGAGCAAACAAAAACAGTTTATCTTTAAACAAACACAAAAGGCTTTTAAACATTGAAACCCGCAATGCTTTTGGAAAATGAAACTACCATAAGACCTCCCGCCACACACACAATGCAAACGCAGAATTGGAGGAGATTTCTTCTTATGATAGTCAAACATGCTTACTACGCAAACAAAACTCCTTTGATATTATTACTGGTGCATAGTGTGAAAATATTTCGAAAGTATAATATCAATCTTAGCCAGCATATAACATTTCATCGTATGCCTACTATAGCTACCATGTTCAATAACAAGTTACCGCCACATTCCATGGCAGGTTATACAACTAAAACCGTACAGGGTTCGTATTGTTTCTTTGGATTTCCAACAAATGATCAGGCTAAGGAACTTCCTTATACCGAAATAGAAACGCCTCTGGAAAGACGCCCCGAGAACCTATCCGGATCTCTGCAAACACAAGGCCGACGTTACCTCACGCTTTAACCAAGCTGTAACTAGGTAACTAACACACGAGTCATGTCATCCCCCGGTTGTCACCGACCTTTATCCAAGACGTCTCGATCATAAAGCAACAACCACAAAGTATAATAACTGTGCAGCATCAACATAGGTAAAATATCTGGGCTCCATACCATGATATCACCTTTTATCCAGAAGGAAATGACATACCCTAGGGGCGCTACCCCTACAAACCTTTGCCGCAACATTCCTATTTCGACCATTACCGGGTTGTGAGGCTCGACGAAGTCTCGTCCACAAAGCTACGCTTTTTCACAAAGCCACACTTTTCCACAAAGCCACGCTTTTTCACAAAGCCACGCTTTGATCAACAATTGATCAACAACACTTCGTATGCCACATTACCAAATTGGGAATGTATCACTAGTAACCATCAACTACATAACCTCTGAGCTCGTACGTCTCAGAGAAGGGTGTTAAGCTAAGAGAATAAATTCTCCGCCACCAACAGAAATGTATTTGATAGAAACCAGCTTTACATCTCAAAGTGTAATGTCAGACACACATCCATACAAGTCTGTTCCGGGTTCGAACAGAACCGAAGGCACTTCTGAAGAAGCCCTTGCAATCCGGGTATTCACAATCCCGATCGGATTTCCCATCACTTAGGAAATCTCTATACCGGCGCGACTCAGTGCAGAGACAATCGATAGGTCATCCTATCATTCTCGCAAATACCCGGTCTTCACCACCGGTCTTAAAATGCTATCCATATACGACATATCATTTATTCGGAATGGGTTGTATGACACAAAGGTCCTCTTCCGGCTAAACCGAATAACGAGCGCAATTAAAAATCATATGGATACTGGGGTCTCAGTTAAATCATAGCTTAAAGCCCAAAACTTTTCATTCGAATGGTTAAAACAAATTACCATTTCCAATCTTTTAAACAAAAAGATTCATTTCAAAAACCTTCAATGGTTTAAACAATTTCCACACTTTTAATCTTTTAAACAAAAAGATTCAATTCACAAAGTTCACTCAGTTTCATAAAGATTCATTCACAGATTTCCAAATCAATTTCCATTTAAATTGAATTAACTCGTTAAATCTTTAAGTCAAGATTTAACTTATAGCTTTCAAAACAATTCCATTTCAAACTTGAAACCTTTCAATACAATTTAGAAATACTTTCCTAAAATGAAAGCTATTATTATTTGAAAACAAGTAGTTTTCGTTTCGGAAAAATCCAGTTATATTTACATGAGTTAAAACTCTTGAATTAAATTCAAATTCCCAAATCAATACCTTTAAAATGGTTTAACCCATATATAACTTGTACAACATCTTTAATTCCTAGTTTCAAATCATAGAATTCAATTTCAAACTTGAATTCAAATTTAAATCAAATTATTTAAATTTTCAAAACTCGATTAAGTTATTCAAAATAACTTTTATCTTTGAAATTCCTCTTCAAAAGCTTTTCACTTTAAACCCAAATTTCCAATTTCAAAATCAATTGAAATTAAAATTTCAATTTCAAAAACATTAAATTTACATCATCTGTGACTTAACCGATTTCCTCGTGAAATCCATATTTGTGTGTGTATAGTGTAGTCCAAGGGTTTCACACAATAGTGCACAACATCAATCATCACAGATATATCGATAAGCGGTATAACCCATAACGCTTATCTTCATTCACAGATTCATAGATAAAATAAATTTATCAATCACAAAGATTCACTATTACAATTCGATGTGGGTTTCGGATAACCAACAGGAATCCGACTCCCTGTCGCATCGAAATTCAAGTGTCGTTTACGGGTCAAGGGTTTTCATATATGTACAGAAACAAATCACAATCACAGTTCAACATAAGACAATTCACATCACACAGTATCATAATCACATATCAGGGATATCAATCAATAGAAAGCACTCAATAGAATTCAAATATTCATAAGTAAGGTCAATGTATTTATCTGATTTAATTAAATCAGATTAGTCACTAATCCTGGTTAATTAACATTAACAAATTACAAATTATTTTAAATAATTAACCGTTAATTAATAATCAATTAATTAACTAATTAATAATCCTAATCACCCAACACTAAATGATTTTAAGATAATTCATTTATCTTAATTACCCTCTTAATCATCATCAGAATTTAATAAACTTTGGAATTAGTTATCATTAAAATAAACATCATTAAGTTCAATTAAAAATTTAAACACTTAATCTTTTGTTTAAACTACTTAATTATCTGATTAATTAAGCTTTTAAAAACATCTTAAGGATGAACTTAATTAATGACTTAAATAAATTTTCAACTTTAATAAACAAACATTTAATAATTCAATTACTATTAAAAATAGTTTAAAGCTAATAAATTTCAAACTTAACTTTGTTAAACTTAAAACTTGTTAACAAATTGATTCAATAACTGAGACTAACCCGAGATTTACTCGAACAAAAACCCGAGTGTTTCTCTCCAAATCCCGAGTTTCTTCTTCCTAAGTTTAAAATTTAAAAACTGTTATATTAAACACTCGCGCATCATCTCATCTTCGAGGCAACCCTCGTTCTACCTCGGGTCTAACCCGAGAAAGCTACCCTCTTCCCCAAAACAACAGCAAACCCAAAAAAACACTGATACACCGATCGATATCGTGCACATGCACCAACGATCAGAGCAACTCCGACCAACATCGATGGCTCCACCAAGTCGCCCTTGAACATCTCGGCCTATACGCCCCTCCAGAATTCACGATGATCTCCTGAAACGAAATTTAACTAGTGAACCACCATCGGATACCAACTAGGTCGATCAACTCACCTCGCACCACCACGCTTCGTCCACCAGAGACCCTACTACCTTGCCCAGACCTTCACCGTATGGTCACCTCCATTTTCCCCTACCCTGGCCTAACTCGACGCCGCCTCGTCGTCACACTAGCCATTCAAACATCATCGACCTGAACCAACACTAAACCCTACTATGGCCTCGCCACGCCACTACGGCGATGGATAAATCGATCCACCATTTTTCCTGTGCTCTACCCCCTCTGAACCATCTCCTGGCCAAGCCTAAGCCTCCAACGTTACTCTCCTCACCGGAAATCAGCGAAATACCCAATCCCGTTCAACATACAATTTCTTCCCAAATATCGACTTAAAAATTTTCAAACTACCACCAAAAATCCTAAATTTTAAACACGAGTCAGACTATATATGTATAACAAGAAATTATGTTGGTCGATTCCTGGGATATTTTTATTTCATACTGTATATTCTTGTTTTCCAGACAATAACTCAGTAATTCCATTTAAAACTATTTTTATAATTAGTGTTTAGTTATAACAAATCTTTTTCCCTTTAAGATCATAACTTAAAAGAGATTAAGTGAAGAGAATTTGATTTTTAGAACTTGTTTTAAACCTGTTTGAATTTGAAACAGAGACATACCTCCTTTATTCAGGTATGCACACGGTATTACAACATTTATGCCAGGCAAAACTTATCTAAATATATATATATATATATACATATATGCAAACAACAACCAAGCCATCTTATCATCAACCACCATATGCACAAGTAATAAAGAGTTTTTAGTTTTTGAAAAGTTTAGTTTACTCACATTCATCAACATATGATAAGATTTAAGTTTTTAAAATAGGAGTTTACTCACAGTTATTTTAAAAAAAATGAGATTGGATGGTTATCATCACTTTTCTTTTCAAAGTTCTTAGCCTAATATTTATTTCACAAAGATAGTTTGAATTTTAGACTTAAATTTGAAACTCTGAAACCCAAAAACAGGGACCTGAACATGTATATTCATGCATGCTAGTTCAACTCTTGCATATATACAAACATATTTGCATCCATTCAAACATTTCACCATCACACAATCGAACATAAATCACAACATCACAACATATCAACAAAACTAAGCTTTAAAGAGATGGTTTGCTCATAGTGGTAGGAAAGAACAGAGTTTGCTTTTATTTGAACAGCCTTATGTAATTTCAAACTGAAGCCTTCATCTTGATTATCAGGTTGTAGTTGATTGCATTGCTGTTCCAGTTGAAGTTTTAAATTGAAGTTGGTTTAAGTTTTGAAATAGCATTCATTTTAGTTTTGCTCAGTTTTTTTTGTAAATGAACGAACTGATGTGAGGAGGAGATATAAAGAAATGAAGTTTACTGGGTATGCTATTTTGTAGAAGGTGATAATATGGTTTTGGTACAAAATGATATATTATTTCTTCTCTAGTACAATAGGCAGAGATCTTTTCTTTGTTTGGCCGGCTGAAATGTTTTTGAATTGACTTTGTTTACTTTGTTGAGATGAGAGCATTTAATGCTTGAGTCCTTTATGTTTCTATACTTAACCTCTTTGTACAAAGATATTTCATTTTCTTTTGCCTAGCATATCTATCCTACAGGTAACATACATTATACATATTTTTTACTTGCCTAGCTTGCCTTACTCTATGTACATATGTTTCCATTTTTGTTTACATGCATTATCATCTTGCTTTTCCAGGTTAATGAATTCTTCTTGTATACATTTGTTTCTTCTTTTGCAAGCTTCACTCATATGTATATATTTTTGTTTCTTTCTTTAGCTAGTGTTCATGAAAACATATTTTTTTGTTTGTTTGTTTACTTTCAGGTCTACATGATTATATCTTTTATATTTGTTCATACTTATCTTAATATAGTTGAATGTATATTATTTGTATTATTTTGTGTTATAAATGGAAATCTATATTTATTATGTTATTAGAATTTGTTAATGTATTTACTTATATTTTTTTCATATTTGAATGTAAGTTGTTTTCCTTTGTTTTGTTTTTATTACTTTAAAATACAAGTGAACTTCTAATTTTCATGAACTCTTTCTTTATTTTTGTTATTCTATTTGTATTTTTAAACCATTTATTTTAGATTTAAACTCAAATTCAATATATATACAATATTTTAAATTTAAATGATTCATCCAAAATTTATTCGAAGATCGGGGAAACTCGCATCACTTAAATCGATTTATCTCACAAATTTTATTCAAAAATCAAATTAATTATTAATTTAAATTTAACTAAAATCCGGGGTCGTTACATTAGATATTGCGTATGGATGATTTATGTACATCATATGGGCTTATGTATATCTGTGTACTATTGTGTGACCTTAGAAAGTTGAAAATCTAAGAAAAATTCCAAAATAATATTTTTTAGTTAACTAACACTCTAAATAATGTTGAGTGAAAATTTGTTCCTTTATGGAATTTGATTTAATTGATAGTAAGAATTTATTGACTACGATTTAAAAATATTATGACTTAAATTCCGGTGCTTTTGAAAAAATTAATTTCGAAAGAATTTGTGAAAGAAATAATAATGATAATAATATTTAAAATTTTTGGTGAAATATTATTATTTCAAAATATTTGAAAAAGTTTTTGTGAAGTGATTTTTCGAATACTCTTGGTTATGACTAAAGTTGGGCGATTGAGAGTTTTCCAATTGGAAGACTCACCATGTTTATTTGTTTACTCTAGTTGTTGTTTTAGGAGGAACCAAAATACTACTAGATACTCCGTGTTGTTTGATTCTAGAGTTATACCATGCTTTGGTAGGAGGAGCCCCCTCCTTGTCATAATTGATTTCAGTTTTAATATAATTCTCTTTGGAGGAATTTGAAAATATTTTTTATAATAAAAACCAAGGGATTTAGTTCTAAATTTATCTTTTGAAATGATTTGGATGCTTAACATTTTATTACAAAGTATTCTCTGTACTTTTGTTACATATGATTGTTATATTATTATGTTGATATTGCTTATAGCAGAAGTAGCCCGTGTATTACTTTTGTCAGCATAGTTCTCTTTCGAATTATGAGTACAAAATAGGTACAGGGAAGCAAGAGATTGCTATTTGATTTCCTGCGCACCTACATTTGCATTAAGATAGTAAGTTGCTTGCAAAAAAATAGAAATTAAATGCCAAAGAGGTACGTAGTACATATAGAAATTGGTATACTGATTGATGATTTTATGCCCTAGATATAGAAGGCCACTTGGCCTTTGTTTTCTTTTGGTTGATTTGAACTAGCTGTGGCGAGTTGTAGTTTTTTCAGATCAGCCTGCCGAAATTTTCCATAAAACATGGGACTTTAAAATTTTAAGAACTTGTTTTAATTAATAGTTCTTAGAACTTAATGGTTTGGAGAGATTTTCTTCCTTTGGGAATTTCGGGGATGAAATTCTTTTAATGTGGGGAGAATGTAACAACCAGAATTTTGTTATCTGATTTTGAATATTTAATTAATTTTAAATATTGGAATAATTGGTTTTTAAAGTTTAATAACTTGAATTCAAATATAGTGATTATTAAAAATATTTGAATTGTGAGTTGAATATTAATTAAATGGATTAAATAGCCTTATTTAACTCCTTTTAATTAATGAATAATAATTATGAATTCATTTTGAAAATTTATTTACAATAATAAACGATTTGATTTTTAATGATGTATTTTTATTACAATTTTATTGATTTTACCATAGTTTTTAATTTGGAAAATCTTTTAATTATTGTTTGACGTATTTTACGGCAAACGATGGTATTTTTGAAATTTCATAGAATTAAATAATTTGTGTATTTTATTGTTGACTTGTGATCATGTCGCATTGTGGTGCGCGATCGTATTTTTTAGTCATTCGCACTTCATATGCAAATGTGATATTGGGTAGCGGAGTACCACAAAACTCTATTTTCAAAACATTTTAAAAATAAGTCACAATTCAAATTAGTCAACCAAGATGTGATGTTGGATTGGGAATATTAATTTATCTGTGAATTTTGTCTAACTTGTTTTCAAAGTAAAGAATCTTGGTTTGTTTATTAAAACAAAAATTGATAAATTCACTTTGACCATTTTTTATATTTCATTTTCCCCTTACCTCATCACTTTTCACTCTTACTCCTTCATGTTTAACTTTACAATGAAAGAAAATATCATACAAAACTTCAAAAATTAATCTCTCAAACCACACTTCACTGAAAATCACAAAACTAGTTCCTTTAAGTTTATTTATTTTAGTACTTCTATTTGGTGTAGGTGTCTGGGGATACAATGGCGATTGGTAGAGCTTGTCATTTAGGGACATGAGCTAGGGTTATGATTTCTGGGAGATTCAAGCGAAGTTAAAACTTAGGGTTGTTGCCATAGTGTTTGTGTAACAACCCTAATTTTTCTTTAACATTATTCAGGTAATTTAATTAGATTAATTAAATAGAATAATGTGTGGCCTGAAAAGAAAAGATTGTTTTAACTTAAACATAAGTAGGAGGATTTATGAGAAGGGAAAAATAGGAATAAGCTTCATTTTGTAAACATAAACCCTTCCACCCTCATATCCTCATTCATTTTTACATCCATACAAACCACAAACAAAGTAGAGGCTATTGCTAAAGCTTTTAAAAGAAGAAAAGTTAGAGAATAAAGCTAAAGCTAAGGGGAATCAAATCAACAACTCAAATCTCAACTCTTTTTCTCAAATCAAGGTGAATAAATAGTATCCATCTCATTCTTATGTGTTAAATCTCATATTTTTGATGTATCCCAAATTTTTTTATGATGATATGCTTGATTTTACCATTGTTTGCATGAATGGTGATTTATTGGAATTTTTATGAAATTATTACGATAGGTTTCAAGGGAAAAACCTTGATGAATGACCTCTAAACGACTTGATTTTTGGATATGTTGTGTAATACATAATTTTGGAGATCGGTATTTAATTTCATAATTTTTGGAATTAATAGGAATATTTTATAAATCTCCTAAGGTGAAAAGGGCATTTATTTCGAGTTTATATTATTAACATAATAAATTAATGAATTTCGCCCCAAATTTTTATATGGTAAAGAAAATGTTGTTTTGGATTTTTGGTGAATTTTTGGGATTTTTCTCAAGTGGTTTCGATTTATTATGAATTTTCTAAGCTAGAAAGGCTTAATAATTATATAAAAATATTAATATAATTTAATGGTTTGAAAATAATTTTGGAAATTATGAAATCTGATCTATAGCAGTAAAAACTGCAAAGAAATTAATAAATTATATCTCTAACCAATAGGAATTTTACAAACAATAAGAGTTGGTGAAAAGAATATACTTTGTTTAGCAAAATAACAGTTTTTATGTTAATTACAAGTCTACCACTATACTCCTTCGTCACCATAGCCTTCGTATTGCTATAGTTTCAATTAACCTTCGTAACACTATAGTGTTAGTTAGCCTTCGTATTGCTACAGTTTCAATTAGTCTTCATAATGCTACAGTGTCAGTTAGCCTTCGCATTACTACAGTACCAATGCTTTCGTAGCCATGCTACAACACCAATGCTTTCATCGCCATGCTACAGTAACTTTAGCCTTCGCAGCTATGCTATAGTAACATCTGCCTTCGTCACTATTGCTTCCACCAGCTTTGTTTTCAAAATTTAAAACTTGTATAATTTTTTAACCATAAATCCACTTTTCTATTATGACAACTCTACAAAAAGGGAAACCATCATTCGGGAGCAATTTAATAGGTTAGAGACCCTAATTCTACACCTATGAAAGTTATAGCCCAAACAAATTTTTTACTGCCTCGTCATTTTATTTTCGATGGATGTGGAGGGGTCATTCTGCAATAGTTGAATACATGTGGAAGCCTCCTTTCACAATGATTCCAACCAAGATGGAAGGGTTGTTCCGTCCTATTCTTTTGATAGGGGCCGTGGGGTCCTTCTGCCTTAGTTATAATAGGTGTAGCAGGGTCCTACTGCATTGCTTTTCCTTTGTAATTGAAGGTAAAGGTGGATAGCCTAATCTGATGATGCGGCCATGGTTGTAGCGTCTCACTTGTTTTTAATAGACAAACGAAGGAGTGGATAGCCCTAGAATTTATAAAAGTTGCTTTTGGACCTTAGGGACACTAATGCATATTTTAGTAAAGTCAATACCATGATTACAGATAGTAATAAATGTAAAACTTTGCCATTTACATTAGGGGACACCAATGTATGTCTTATAAAGGAGTTATGTATGCTTGGGTAATCTATTCACTTCATTTTATAACCCATAACTGCATTTTGGGGTGCTGCCAGGAGTGAATATACATTTATTTAATCCCTGTGTGAGTAGAATTACATCCAGAGGTTAGGTAAACCAGAATATAGGATGCCCAAAACTGGTTAAAAGATTATTGATCTAAACAGGTTCTTCGTTAGCCCATGAAAACTATGCCTTGAGAAATGTTATTGGCAGGGGTTAATAGGTTCTTAGTGATCCCATGAAAACTATGTCCGTAGTAGGTTATTGATAGAAATCAATACGTTCATAGTCAGCCCATGAAAACTATGACCCGAGAGATGTCATTGGAGATTCCAATAGGTTTATAGTAAGCCCATGAAAACTATGATTGGATGATTTTATTGGTAGACACTAATAGGTTCTTAGTAATCCCATGAAAACTATAAAACCGGACAGATAGTCCGTAAGCTCAGGTTATTAGTCAGCCCATGAAAACTAATAGGTTAATAGTGACCCTGGAAACTATAACTTGAGACAGATAGTCAGATGAACGTGGATGGGAAACCCAGGATATATTGTGTAATTGCAAATCATCATATTATGTTATGTTTTAACCGTTATGGATGCATGTGCATAGTATATGGTTAATTTGTTTTTAGTTAAGGTACCAGCGAGGGGAAAACCCATTCCGCTCAGCGGCGTGGTCTCACTAGATATCTATTTGGTTCGAGATGGTATATTATTATTCACACCAGACTTTTTGTCCAACTCGAAGTTTATGTTTTTCCCTTTAAACTCTGAGGTTCTCAAGATTAATTTGAGTTGGCCGAGGGTAAGGGTTTTTTAGGTTATTGGTTGACGAATGAGCTTCCAGAGATGTGCAAGCTATTTAGGAGATTCTATCTATTGTCCGCTGTGTTATTTAGATGTAAGGGCAAAAATTTTAATTTCCTAGTATTAGACACTGATCAACTAAGTTGGCATCTTCATAGGCCGCTCTTGGAGTATTTTGTAATAATTATAATTTCTCTAAACATGGGTTGTATATAAGATTATGTAATGAATATGAAGCATCTTTTGTGAAATGAAATGTGAAGTTTGAATTTAAATTGTGTTCATAAATTTTCATATTCATGTGCTTCTATGTTATCAATATATCTAACATTACCGCATTTGGTCACCGTAAATTAATAACTACGGATGACTACAACATCAGTATCGGTTAGTTTCGGGCCTCCAAATGAGGGTGTTACAAGTTGGTATCAGAGCATAGGTTTATGTAAATTTATAAGAAAATTTGAACCGAAAAGATTTTCAAAACATAATCCAATGAATCAGAGAATAAGACTGAGGTTTGGGTTAATGATATGTTATGTACTTGCATTTGTTATATATATCTATAAGTACATATTCCCCTTTTCTCTTAGATCGTTCTTCTGTATCTCACTAAGGCTCGTATGTAGATATACTAGAAAGAAAGATATGGAGGAAGGAAATGGAATAGGAAATCTAGGTGGAGGAAGCACCATAACTAATGGAAATGCTCGACCCAATACCAGGAGGAATCCGGGTCGATAGGCAAATGCTAATCCAAACATAAATGCCAATGTAGGTCCTAGAACTACGCTAGTAGATATGGGAATGATGTATCAGTTCTTCATCAATCTGATGCAAGCTGGAGCGGCTATTGGAGTAGTTGGGGGAAATGCTGTGAATACTCGAGGAGCAAATCCTATAGCCCCAGTTGGCAATAACTATGCCTAGCTGAGAAGGGATTACACCAGTCTTGGTGGGAAGCCGTTTTTGGGAACAGAGGATGTTATCCTTGTAGAAAACTGGTTATTGCACTGTGAAATAATTTTTGCTGACTTAGGATTAGATGATGAACAAAAGAGAAGACTTGCTTCCAGACAGTTACATGGAGCAGCATTATACTAGTGGAATGGGGTTACTGTTGGAGTACCTGAAGAAGAATTAACTTGGTCCGAGTTTCGAAGGAGATTCGAAGAGAGGTTTCTATCCGAAGTAGCCAAGTCGGCATTGATGATGAAGTTTATGGATATAGAGCAAGGGGCGATGTCGGTAATAGAATGTGCCATGAAATTTGATGAGCTGCTCAGATACGGATATGCCATAATTGACACCGTCATCAGGAGAAATGAAAATTTTATTCGAGGACTGAAGCTAGAGATTGCCAGGGTAACCATATCACACCTCATGACCCAAGCAATGTCGTAGTGGAGATGGCCATCAAGAACGAAGAAATGCTCTCTACGTTTAGTAAGGGGAAGTCAGTTGAGGTTCAAGATCCCAAGGGAAATAAGAGAAAGTTCTTTAAATGGAAAGGAGCTCAGAAAAGAGGAGCTGCCAAGAAAGGGAAGGCAAATGTAGTTTTCTACAAGTGCGACAAGAAAGGACATTTTACTCATGAATGTCAAACTGGAAAAGGGAAGAAGGTTGCAGATAAGAGGGGAGTGAAGTGCTTC
This sequence comes from Allium fistulosum, assembly GCA_030737815.1. Lineage (NCBI taxonomy): Eukaryota > Viridiplantae > Streptophyta > Magnoliopsida > Asparagales > Amaryllidaceae > Allium > Allium fistulosum. Next base: position 1,107,108,297 of record CM060901.1, read on the forward strand.
AACTGTGACCAGATCGGCCATTACAAGAATCAGTGTCCAGAATCGGTTGGAGCAGACAAGGGAAAAGTTTTTGCCTTAGAACCATCTTCTTCCAAACCAACAACAACTGAGATGGGGAAATCCATGATGGAAGGTATGCTTTTGATTCATAGTATACCAGTTAGGGTACTATTTGATACTGGTGCATTGCATTCATTTATATCTCAGTGTTTGGTAGATAAATTATGTTTAGAACCATCATACCTTTTTACTTCCTTAAGGGCTGCGAATCTAATAGGAGGGTAAACAAATATGGGAATGAGATGTGATCAGTTAGAACTTGACTTGTTAGGTCATAAGTTTGCATGCAGTCTGTATGTTTTCGATTTTCAGGGATTCGGGATCATATTAGGTATGGATTAGTTAGATAGATATGATGCAAGAATATTTTTCCGAGATGGAGAAATATCGTTGAGACACCCTAATAGCCATAGCTGAATTATATATTCGATGGAGAAGTCTGACTCAATTGCTTGTGCCTTACTGAATGCAATGGAAGCGGAAGAAGAATTAGATTGGGTGTTGGTAGCAAAAGAGTTTGCAGATGTTTATGAGCCAGTGTCAAGGCAGCCGCCAAAGCGAGCTATTTAGTTTTAAATAGATCTTGTGCCAAGGGCAGGACCTGTAAGTAGACTTCCTAGGAAGATGACACCTACCGAGATGAAAGAGCTGAAGCTGCAACTAGTGGACTTGGAAGAAAAGAGCTTTATTAGGCTAAGCAATTCTACTTGGGGAGCAGCTGCAGTATTCATGAAGAAGCCAGATGGATCTCTAAGTTTATGTATTGACTACTGCAAGTTGAATGAAAGGACGATCAAGAATAAGTATCCTTTGCGGATAATCGATGATTTGTTTGATCAATTGAATGGAGCCAGAGTGTTCTCCCAGTTAGATTTGGCAACAGGGTTCCATCAGCTAAGAGTGGCGGAGGATAGTATACCGTTAACGACATTCAGGACCAGATACGTGTCATATAAGTGGTTGGTGATGTCATTCGAGTAATGAATGTGCCAGCTTTCTTCATGGATTTGATGAACTGGGTTTTCTGAGTGCACTTGGATAGGTTCGTATTGGTATTCATAGATGACATCTTAATATACTCTAAGGATGAAAGATAACATGAAGTTCATCTTAGAGTGGTGCTTGAGACGCTGAGGCATCATCAACTAAAAGCGAAGTTTTCAAAGTGTCATTTCTGGAAGAAAGAAGTTAAGTTGCTTGGTCACATGGTTTTATAGAAGGGTTTGTCAATTGATCCAGATAAGATTGAAGTTGTTAATAATTGGAAGAGACCAGAAATGATGACTATAGTCAAAAGTTTCCTTTGGTTTGGTGGTTACTACCGGAGGTTTATTAAGGATTTCTCGCGGATAGCAGCGTCTTTGACTAAGCTGACCAGGAAGGATGTGAAGTTTACTTGGTTTGGAAAATGTGAGGAACATTCCTTAAGTCAAAGTATTTATTGACCAATGCACCTGTGTTAGTAGTTCCCGATGGGAATCAAGAATTAGTAGTATATACCGATGCATGAGGAACCAGATTATGAGCTATGTTGATGCAAAAGGGTAAGGTCATTGCCTACGCTTCTCGACAGCTTAGACCCCATGAAATGAGATACCCTACTCATGATTTAGAGTTTGGCAGTGGTAATCTTCATGTTGAGAATATGGAGACACTATCTCTTGGGAGAGAGATTCGAGTTATATATCGATCATAAGTCCTTAAGATACCTATTCTCTCAGAAGGAGTTAAATATGATACAACAGAGGTAGCTGGAGTTTTTAGCAGCTTATGAATTTGGTATATATATACACCAGGGAAAGGTAACAAAGTTACGGATGCACTTAGCAGGAAACATTAGAATTTGGTGTTAGCCATGTTGGCCGAATGGAAGGATCTTGAGGAGTTGACTACGTACAGTGTGCAGTTAAGATATATTGCTAGTTCTAGTTCAAGTACTGTCATGTTGTCCTGCTTGGAAGTTCGATCGAGATTGATCGAAATGATTGCATCTAAGCAGAAAGATGACACAGTGTTAGCTGGGAAGATTAGAAGGCTAGAGGCCAGAACCGAGATTGATGATCTAAAGTATTTTAGTCTTGACCAGAGAGGGTGGTTGAGAAAGAAGGGACAATTGTATGTCCCAAATGTAGAAAACCTAAGGAACGAGGTCCTTAGAGAATGTCATCGGTTAAAATTTACGGTTCATCCTGGGGGGACCAAGATGTATCAGGATATGAAGAGGAGTTTATACTGGGAAGATATGAAGAGGGATGTTGGCTTGTGGGTAAAGTAGTGTGTGAACTATCAATAAGTGAAGGTCGAACATCAGAAGCCGAGTGGGTTGCTTCAACCTTTGGAGATACCAGTTTGGAAATGGGATTCGATATCCATGGATTTTATAGATGGGATACCAAGGTCGAACCGGGAAATAAAATTATATGGATCATAATGGAGAGGTTGACCAAGAGTTCCCATTTCATTCCAGTCAAATCAACCAAGACGACACCTGTTTTTGCTAAATTGTTAATGAAGAACATAGTTAAACTATATGGGATTCCTAGTAGCATAGTCAGTGACAGAGATGCCTTACTCACTAGTGAATTCTTCAAGAGTCTACAAGTAATGTTAGGAACCGAGCTTAAGATGAGTACCGCTTATCACCTTTAGATGGATGGACAAACAGAGAGAGTCAACAGGGTACTCGAGGATCTATTAAGAGCTTGTGTACTAGAGTTTGGTGGGTCGTGGGAAGATCATTTGTACTTGGTTGAGTTTTCCTATAATAATAGCTACCAGGCTAGTATAAAGATGGCACCTTTCAATGATTTGTGTGGAAGGTCATGCTAATCACTAGCGCGTTGTTTAGAGACCGAAGACAGAGTGGTCCTTGGTCCAAATATGGTGAGAGAAGCTGTAGAGAAGATGGAGTTGATCCAAGGTAGGATGAAGGAAGCTCAATCTAGAAAAAAGAATTACGCAGATAAGAGGCATAAGGATATGAAGTTCTCAGTTGAAGATATAGTTTTCAATATGGTATCACCGATGAAGGGTGTGGCATGATTTGAAAAGTTAGGGAAACTGGCACCGAGATATGTTGGACCGTTCCCAGTCATAGAGAGGATCAGAATGCTTGCATATAGAGAAGAGTTACCGAGTAGTTTGGCAGGTGTCCATAATGTGTTTCACGTGTCTCATCTTCGTAATTATGTACATGATTCAGAGACTACTATCCCTCCGACTGCATTGGAAGACTTAATTGTAGAACCGGATCTGACTTTTGTTAGGCAACCAGTTCGGGTTGTAGCGAGAGATGAGAAGAGGTTAAGAAACATGAAAGCAAGTTGGTAAAAGTTCAGTGGAGCGACAACGAGAAGGACTGTACTTGGGAAAAAGAAGACAGGATTAAGGATACTTATCCTAGACTATCATGAGGGTATGTTCTATATTTGTTTTAGATAGACTTTTCGCTGGTAGGATATACTAGCTTTGTTTGCATGATTGATATGCTTGTTTGTAGTCCTTACTGAATTTCGATGACGCTATTATTTAAGGGGAGAGCTTATAACACCCCTACTTTTTCTTTAATATTATTCAGGAGATTTAATTTGATTAATTAAATAGAATAATGTATGGCATGAAAAGAAGATGAGATTTGATAATTAGTTGGGTTAGGCCTTAACTAATCAACATATAAGATTGTTTAAACTTAAACATAAGTAGGAGGATTTATGAGAGGTGCAAAATAGGAATAAGGTTCGTTTCCTAAACATAAACCTTTCTGTTATCCTGCCTTTTGGCAAGGCCGTGACACCAAGGACTTGACTAGAAACTAAAGATAATCCATCCCGAAGATCGGTTATATACAGGTCCACTATGGATACTGGCAAATTCAGTCAGAAATATCTTCCCCTGAACTCGAGGAAGAAGGAGCTTTTTAATGGCGTTTGACAACTTGGGGAAGAAGTAGCTATCGATCGAGGTGAGGTAGCCATTCATATCGATACGAGGTGGATGGCAGCCACTTTATGTCAATCTGAAAGGTGGGAGTTCATATCGATCTGGAATAATCGATACGAAGTTGCCTGCCTTAGATGGTTACAAAAAGGAGCGATCTGGAGTGAACGATACGAAGCCAAGGCTTCGGGATCGATACGAAGAGTATCGATCTGGAACGATCGATACGAAGTCATAGCTCTGGTTCAATACAAAACCTAAACTCTGGGACCGATACGAAGGCAGACTTTGGAGGAACGATCCAAGTTGAACTTTGATGGGTACGAATTAGCGACCTTTTGCATACTCAAACACTCAACTTCGACGAGCTTTAGCCTTGCATAACTGGACTTGACCATTAAACTGCACATTTGACTATCCTTCAAAGCTCATTGATGGAACCGTAATTTAACAAACTTAATGAACTTGAACACGGATCATTCTTCGAAGTCAGGATGGCACAGTTGGGACGGTTAGCGATGATGGTCGCTATAGTTAAAACTCAATGTCTTGTCGTTTTACCATCCTCGAACTTGTAGAAATTTAAAGTATTATGTAGCACTGCACTATACAACACGATCACTCACTTCACAATCACAAGGGGAACACCGGTTTATTGCCATCTAATGATGATTTTTACTGAGTTTAATAGTTATGGATCCCGGAAGCTCCAAGGACTATCCATTTCGTATCGATAGCCATCGGTATGAAGCATGCATTCCAACATCTCAAATCGGTCCAGGAGAGGATCGGTACGAAGGAGTGGCCTAAAACAACCATCAATCGTTGTTACAACTCGAATTTCACATCGATCCAGGAGAGGATCTATACGAAACTTGATCCATACAAGAACTAAAGAACTTGACAACGACCCGTGAACGTGCAAACGTGAACAAGAGTCGGGTTAACATACGTGCATGTGTGACGAACTAACGTTCGATTTTCAAAATTAACTAGAATTGAACGCATACCTAGTGACAACCAAAACAAAAAATCACTAGCACTCAATCTTTAGTTACAACAAGACACTGCATGATCATTGGCAGTCGACAATTCAACATTTATATTACTGGAAATCAATCAAAGGTTACATCTCTTGATGAAAAGACAACAATTCAACGAATCAGATGGAAGTTTTTCAGAATAAAGATTGAAGCTTTTCAAAGCACATCATGTTCACACAGGACGTACTTTGGGGGAAAATGTTATCTCGCATTTTGGCAAGGCCGTGACACCAAGGACTTGACTAGAAACTATAGAAAATCCGTCCCGAAGATCGGTTATACACAGGTCCACTATGGATACTGGCAAATTTGGTCCGAGTCCGGATCGAGCTACAATTAACATGGCACGACAAACAAAACTATGAAAGGCAGCATTCCAAGTTTCAGGTCCATCGAAGTTCGTATGCTCAAGTTACGGATCGATCAAGTTTTACATGAGACATGCTTACTTCGTATCCATCATATTCGTATCTATCGAACTCCACATCCATCCCCTTCGTGTCCATCAAGTACAAGCATCGCGCAGAGTTCATTTTCTCGGCCATTAACACTCTTCGTATCAATCCCCCATTCACACATTTCTTATCGATCAGTCAGTACATCGATACGAAGGCAAGGGCCAGCTATCGATACGAAGGAAGTAACATACAGGCATCGATACGAAGGCACATCCAAGCATTGATACGAAAGGAATCACACTAGATCGATACAAAGAAGGCATACTCAAACCAAGAGAAACTGTCACTCGGCATGAAAAGCAGATCTCCACGTGAACGCCGCACCACGTCATCGATGCATGGCCTATCGATACGAAGGAGTATCGATACGAACATGGATCAATACGCAGCCACCAGCATACTTGCAAAATCAATCTTGGATCGATCATAACTCAAAATCTTCAAGTCAAAATGATATGAAATTTTCACAGGGGCTTGCTTACCATCTCAAGGATGCATATGATCGATCGCAGCCCAAATGGACACAATATTGATCCATACGAAAGAGATGGAGATCGATCCAAATCGATCCCAAATGACCCCTGATCGATTTGGTTGGCCCACCCACGTGTGAGAAGGAGTATTCCGAGTTCAGGGGTAGATATTTCAGACCTATGCCTATAAATAGCACCTCTACACCTACAGAAAAAGGACTTTTGGACTCTGCTACGCCGTTACTCTGCCGCAACTCCATTGTAACTCGAGTTTTAGAGTGTTGTATTGTTGTAATTAGTTGTCAATCATCAATAAACAACAAAACATTCAAAGTGGACGTAGGCTACAACGTCGAACCACTATAATTTCTTGTCTTTTTCTGCATGCTTTTATGGGTGTGATTGTTAGATTAGCCTCTTTTTACATTTAATATCTTCACTTTGATCTCTTCAATCACATCCGAAGAGTGTTGTGCCCAATTTTGGTACAAACACTTTAGTGCTTTCATTGAGAAAACTTTGCTTTTCTCTGATTCTTTGGATCTAACGCCGTTGTTTGATTTCTCAAATATAAGGAGGAGATCCAGATCTGTCTTCTTGTGGTTCCTTCCATTCTACTCAGATTATTCAAGTTCTAGGAAAGAGCTACATCGACCATGGTGCGTACTACCAGACCTACTTCAAATGCTGTAGATCCAGAAGGAAGGGATAGGAAAAATCCTACGCAGCTGACTACCGTAGGCCAGACATCAACTGGAGCTTCAAATCAACAAGGTCCTATGACCCGAAAGGAGTTCCAGATCCTCATGCAAGAGCTTAATGAGACCGTCAAGAGCTCACGCAACAAATCCGTGCAAAGACGGAACTCACAAACCAGTTGAACAAAGAAAGGCGAAGGAGATCTAGGAGGGATTATGTCTCACATTCCTCGATTGAAAGTTTGGCTTCGTCTGACTTCAACAACAGATCTACACGCCGTCGGCTGGATGGAGATTATGCAAAAGCCTTCAAGCATCAGCGTGTTGTCAATCTCGGACAAGTCGGGATTGGTCCTTCTACTAGGCACCAAGCTGGACCCTCCTCCCGAGGAGGGGCACTTCCTTATCACACCACTCAGACCATGCAGCTGCTGCCTCTATAGATTTGGAAGCTAAGATTCAGAATTGACCAGATCCAGCCGTTCGTCAGGACATCCATGCTCATGGACCCTACGTTCCCAAAGACGGGAGCCAAAGAGGCGAGGAACTGACCGTCGATAGCGCCTGAACCTTCCCCGCAACATGGAACTCGACCATGCCTTGGTCCCAATCATCCAGATGCTTGACATTCCAACCATGATCCGCCAAATGATCCGAGAAAGTCAAGGTCTTACTAATGACGATTGGGGAATCTCTCGAAGTCATATTCCATTTACTGATGACATTCTTCATGCTGAGCCACCTCGTCGATTCGGGATCCCTACCTTGCCCATGTATGAAGGAAGTTCAGAACCCAACCAACATATCTTAAAGTACGAATGGCTCATGAATGCCACTTGATCCGACGACGTAGTTAAGTATAGAAGCTTTCCTATCTCCTTACGGGCCATCGCCACTATGTGGTTCACTCGTATACTACCCAGATCCATTTCATGTTTGTATAAGTTGGCTACAAAGTTCATTGAACAATTCCTATGCATGTCACGAGACCGAAGGATGTCAACACCTTGTCCAGTGCCACCCAAGCTCCAAGAGAAACTCTTAGGCGTTACCTAGAAAGGTTTCATGTTACTTGTGCCGAGGTCAGCAACCCCAATGATAATTCTATTCTTATGGCATTGACTAAAGGGATCGATCCCGATTCCAAGTTTGGCAATTGGTTGGCTGGGAAACCCCCTGCTTCGTTGGATCGTTTCTATGCTAAGGCGGCCCATTTTTTGATGAGAGAAGATGCTAGACGATCTAGGAAGCAAGACGATGCGGGGCCTAATGTTGAAGGCATTCAGAGTAATGTTGTTTTGAAACAGATCGGTGAGAGTTCTGGTAAGGTACAATTGAATATTCAGAATAAGCATGGTCAATAGAAGGGTAACAGAGGTCAGGGAAAGAAGAGAGAGCCAAATCGGGGACCAAGACATAGAGCTCCCATGTTTGACCAATATACTCCCTTAAACACTTCGTTGGAAAATGTTTACCTTAAGACTTGCAATACCGGATAGTATAAGAAGCTAGCTCCAAAACCATCGTCGGAGAAACAAATTCAGACCGAGAATTCTGTAGGTTCCACGATTGTTACGACCATAATACTAATGAGTGCCATCATTTACGAGACATCATTGAGAAGTTGATTAGAGAGAGGAAGTTGGAACAGTTTGTTCGGGCTCCGCAGGATGGAGGTGCGGGCCCATCTAACCCGAATCAAGGTCTAACTGAAGTTAGGCACGAAGAACCTGCGCTTACCGGCGGGAGGTTGGTAATAAATATAGTAAGTGGTGGTCCTCATCCAGCTGATCGAAGCTGGAAGGAAATGGAGTCATATGCCACCTTGATTAGGCATGCAGATTTTAAGACTTGTAGTAATGTTGAAGACGGGGCCCCGACAAAACAACAGAGGACGATGATAGATGACATCATTTTTAGGAAACAAGATGCTGACAGAGTCGAGGCCCCTACTATTAATTCGTTGGTTATTTCAGCTCAGGTAGGTCCTACTTGGATGAAAAGGATCTTGGTCAACATCAGAAGTTCTGTCAATATACTTTTCAAGTGCGCTTATGACCAAATGAGAATGGAGGCAAAGGATCTAAAACCATGCCAGTCCCGTATTCATAGTTTTAACGGAAGCGCAGCTATACCAGTGGGGATGGTGGAGTTTCCAGTTGAGTTAGGTATTGGAGATTGCCGGAGAGTCCGAATGCTACAATTTTTTGTGTTAGACATTCATTCTCCCTATAATGCTTTCTTTGGCCGACCGGTCATCGCTGAATTCAGTACAGCGATTGCCCCATGGTGTTTGACTCTGAAGTTACCCACTGATAACGTGGTTGTAGTAGTTAATGGAGATTAGGCGGCTGGACGCACCTGTTATGTTGCTGAGCTGCGGGATGCACAACGTAAGGAGAAGGACAAGGGCGTAGAGGAATCTCTGTACGTCCGTTTTTCTAAGAATTGACAACTAACGCCTGGGCATAAGCCCAGGCACCACAACCAGTTCCTAAAAGATCTTGATCCCTGAGATAATATGATAAAGAGGAAGCCAAAGACAATCAGGCCTCCCTGGCAGAGTTGACGATCGATGTTCTGATCCACGATGATGATGATTCTAGAATAGTAAAGGTCGGATCTCAACTTAGCCCCCAAATGAGACATGAATTGGTTGATTTTCTCTGGGCAAACCTCGATGTGTTTGCTTGGACTCACTCAGACATGTGTGGGATCTCATCGGACATCGCGAGCCATGCATTAAATATTGACCCGCGGCACATCCTGGTCAAACAAAAAGGCGCGGTATGGATCCAGAGAGATCTGCCACCCTTAAGGACGAAGTAAATAAACTCAAGTCGAATGGGTTCATTCATGATGCTTTATACCCAGAGTGGGTATCTAATCCAGTGCTTGTCAAAATGTCAAACAGGAAATGGCGGACATGTGTAGACTACTCAAATTTGAACAAGGCCTTCCCTAATGACAGTTTCCCTCTTCCCAGAATTGATCAACTGGTGGATTCAACAGCCGGACACAAGCTCGTATCTATTATGGACGCGTAGTACAGCTACAATCAAATACCGATGTATCTACCTGACCAGGAACATACTAGCTTCATCATTGATCTGGGACTTTACCGCTACAAGGTGATGCCGTTGGACTTAAAAACGCTGGAGCAACTTATCAGAGGCTTGTGAATCGAATGTTCACTAACCAGATCGGAAAGACCATGGAGGTGTATGTGGACGACATGCTCGTGAAGTCCCGTCTGTCCATCAACCATGTCAGAGATTTGGAAACGATGTTTAACATACTCTGACAGTACAGAATGAAGCTCAATCCGCTGAAGTGTCATTCCGGAGTTGCATCAGGAAAGTTCCTTGGATTCATCATCAACGCCAGAGGAATTGAAGCCAATCATGAGAAAATCTGGGCGATTCGAAATCTCGAAACTCCTAGAACCATAAAGAAAGTGCAAAGCCTCAACGGGAAGGTGGTAGCCTTAAGTAGGTTGATCTCCAGATCTACAGACAATTGCATCCTTTTCTTCGATCTAATTAGAAAAGGAAAGTGGAATTTCGAATGAACAGAGGACCACGAAGGCGCATTCCAAGCACTAGTTCAACATCTAGTGACACCTCCCATTTTGTTGAAGTCGGTTGATCACGAGAAATTATACATTTATCTGGCAGTTTCAGCAAATGCGATCAGTGTTGCGCTAATTTGGGAAGAGGAACGGATCCAATGACTGGTCTATTATATCAGCAAGCGATTGACAGGGGCAGAAAGAAACTACCCAAAGTTAGAAAAGCTGGCCTATTGTCTCGTGATAGCCTCGAGAAAGCTCCGTCCATATTTCTAGGCTCACCCGATCATAGTCTATACTCACCAGCCGTTACGACAGGTCCTAACACGGCCGGAGACATCTGGTAGATTGCTCAAGTGGAACATCGAGTTGAGTCAATTTGATATTACTCATACACTAAGGCAAGCCATCCAAGGACAAGTTCTTACGGACTTCATAGCCAAATTCACCATACCAGACGTCCTGCCCGAAGCCAGCGAATCTCCTAAGAATGTGTGGAAGTTATACACTGATGGCGCATCCAATGACTATTACTCAAGTGTCGGAGTGGTACTTGAAAGCCCAGAAGGTCGATCCATATGCTATGCTATAAAGTTTGACTTCCGCGCAACTAACAACAAGCCAAGTACGAAGCTCTACTCCCTGGACTTAGAGTTGCCAAAGATTTGGGAATTATTGCTTTGGAGATTTATTGTGACTCGCAATTGGTCGTATACCAGGTTCGAGGAGAGTATCAAGCCAGAGACCGGAGAATTACCACTTACCTTACTCGGGTTCAGGAAACGTTGAATCAGTTTGACTATTATGCCATCCACTGTATACCCCGAGAGCAAAATCAGAAAGTCGATTCTTTAGCAAAACTGTCCAGCACCGGCGAAGCACAACAAATAGGACTCGTCTCAATTGAGACACTTACTGCTCCGAGCATTGACTAAATGGAGACAGGATGGGTACACGAGGCAACGTCCGTGAAGGAGTCGTGGATGACTCCATTCAGAAATTATCTTGAATATGGAACTTTACCTGAGCCCAGAAATGAGAAAAGACAGGTTCTCCGAAAAGATTCGCGATTTATTATCCAGAATGGAGTACTATGGATATTCTATTCCTTTACTCTGGTGTATTGCCCACGACGAGATCAAACGAGTGTTGCATGATCTTCATGAGGGAGAGTGTAATGATCACACTAGAGGGCAAGCCCTTGCCAAAAAGATACTCAGATATTGATATTACTTGCCGAAACTGAACCAAGATGCATCACATTATGCCAATAAATGTGATAGGTGCCAGAAACATGCTAGAATTCCAGGAGCCCCGCCTACCGAAATCACTCGGATGGTCAGTCCATGGCCGTTTGCCACATGGGGTATTGATATAATAAGGTCCTTACCTTTAGCCAAGGGTGGTGCGAAGTACGCCATCGTCGTAGTTGACTACTTTACTCAATGGGCGGAAGTTGAACCTCTTGCCACTATCACAACGAAGAAAGTAATTAACTTTGTTGTGCGCAACATCTTCTGCCGCTTTGGTCTCATGCACACCATTGTAACCGATAACAGTACCCAATTCAATAGTGTCGAGTTCAAAGACTTTTGTCAATGTTACCGCATCCAGAAGAAGTTCTTAGCATTAACTCACCCTCAAGCGAATGGGCAAGTCGAAGCAGTCAACAAAGTTATCAAGTCCATTCTGAAAAAATGACTAGAGAAGACTGGGGGCAAGTGGGTCGATGAACATCCTATGGCCCTATGGGCATATCGAACTACCTACAGGTCCACGACCGGCCACACTCCGTTTGCAGTTTCCTAAAGCTCCGAAGCCATTATCCCAGTTGAACTAGAATACCTTCTCATCGTGTTACCTATTACAATCCAAAGACGAATGTCATACTACTTGCAGAATCTCTGGATCTACTGGATGAGAAGCGTGAAGAGGCTGATTTGAGAGCAGCCGCACACCGCAACCGAGTCGCCCGATTATACAACGCTAAGGTCCGACCCGGAACCTTCAAAGTTGGCGATCTCGTACTCAAACAAATTTATTCGATTCCTTCGCACATGAAACCGACATGGGAAGGACCATATGTCATCGAGCGGAGACTTGGAAATGGCACATTCAAACTATCAACTATTGACGACCCCACTTTACCTAGAGCATGGAACAACGAGAGTCTCCGTCGCTATTACACATAACTAGCTTTTATTCATTTTAGTCTACTTTTCCTTTGAAATTTGTTTATGCATTTTTTGAATTTGAACTTGTAATAAGGCAACTGACTTTGCCATAATTTCTTATTCCAGCAATAAAATGTAGACTCATCAAGCTAGAGTGGCAATTCTTGAAACGCGTCATGCGACCGCCACGATGTACGAAGAGCTAAATCCCATCCCATGGTGGGGCTCGTTCAAATAGGGAGTGATCGTGACTCGACCAGTCACTCGCTAAGTGAAATCCCGAGCTCGATGGCAAACAACGCTAAAGAAAAGAGGGATTGAAACACAACAATCCTCTAACGAACTCCAGCTCCCGGAGTGCGAGCTGGAGTACAAACTAGAAGAGGATGGATCCGTCCATCAACGACTTTGCTTGCCAAATCAAGGTGGATGCGATCCCACCGTCCGCAACCTTGATCAACTCCTTATTCCCAAAGTGCGAACGAGATCCTAATACCTAAATAGATGTGACTGACCATCTATCGACTATCTCCAGATTCCCAGAGTGTGAACTGGAGTACATATGCAAATGGGTGTGACTGACCACCCATCGACTAACTCTGGTCCCGAGAAAGCGGACTGGAGTATAAACACCAAATGGGTGTGACTGACTACCCATCAACTAACTCTGGTCCTGAGAGCACGGACCAGAGCATGATCATTAAACGGGTGTGACTGACCACCCGTAAAACAATTATGTCCCGAGAGCGCGGATATAATTCTAGACGTTAAATGGGTGTGACTGACCACCCATTGAATAACTCTAGTTCCGAGAGCGCGACTAGAGTATAAATACTAAACGGGCGTGACTAACTGCCCGTAAATTAACCCGTGTCCCCAGAGTGCGGATATGGTTCCAAACATCAAACGAGCTTGACTAACCGCCCATAAATTAGCTCATGTCCCCGGAGCGCAGATATGATTCTAAGCGATAAGCAGGCGTGACCGACCATGTAACGACCCATAAATTTTCGATAATTAAAATATTTAATTTAATAAGACTTTGTTATTTAATAATTGGAAGAAATAAAAAAATTGTGAATTAATTAATGAAATAATAACTAGAATGAAATATAATAATGTTAATTTGAGTTAATCATTAACAACTTTAATGAAATTCCAATCAATGGAAATAATGTAAATGTTATAACTTGGTTATAAATTTAATATAAGGGAACAAATGTAAATAGTGAATTAATGTATGAAATAGTATAATAAATGGTAATTGAATAAAATCAGTATTATGTAAGTGATTACAACATTAATTTATAAGTAATAAACTTATAAATATGATTAAAGGTTAATTGTGACAATTATTATAAGTTATCTATTTATTTAGTCTATTAAATTAAATTGGAAATCAATTGCAATAAATATAATTAAATATTATATTAATGTAAATTAAGGTGATAATTGGAAATAATGTTAATTTTATTCATAATATGGCAAATGGGTTGAATAGAAAGAATGGAAATCAAGATTTATCAATTTATTGGAATTTAAGCTATAATAAAAGGATTTATTGTAATTAAATGAAATTAAATATAACGTAAATTAAAATTAAGATGAAATGGGAAAATATTAATGTACTAAGATATAAACCAATGTTAATTATACTTATAAGATGATAAGATCATAATTGATTGAATAACAAGAAGGAAATCAAACAAAGGGAATTATTGGAAATTAAATTTATAATTACGGAATTTACTGGAATTGAAATTTAACACTGTAATTGGTAAATCAATTAACTTTGAATTGATATCTAGATTTGTTTTAAATTATGGTAAATGTCTAAGTAATCTAAAATGACATAAATTGTAAATTATTAAATTTGAATTGAAAAGTGATTTAATTAATTCAATACTAATTTATTTAATTAACGTAAAAATAGACATTTTGGCCACTGGTTTGGATTTCGACGAAACCAGTTTCATTGGATTCATAACGGTGAATTATTGCAGTATTTCAAGTTTCATATCGATCGGACTTGTCGTTTGATCGTACGAACTCGAAACGCCTAGAAATCAATTTAATTGAAATCGATTAGAAATAAACTAATTTTTAAGATAACATCTTCATACGATGGAATTAGGACTTGAAACCTGTTCCATTGAGTTTAAAAATATCCAAAACATCTATTTTGATATATGGGATTTCCCCATTTTCGTTCCAAAGACAGTACGGGTTTTTGGGGTCGTTTATCGTTCAGCTTTCAAAACAATCTAGCCCATTCTTTTATATTTCAGCTAATCCTATAAATGGCCTATTATAAACCCTAGTGTTTCTCAACTCAGTTTGTCTGTACGTTCAATTCCATCTGTTTCTCTCTTTCAATGGCAAACAAACCCTAATTCCCAATTGCAAATTTCAAATCAAATCCAAAAATCAACTCCTCCAAACCCTATCAAATCATATACCGTTTTGAAGCTCTCGACGAGCGCAACTCAAATCTGTTGTTCGTTTTTGCAATCGAGCTTTTGTTTGTTCACAAATGACCAGAATATTCTCGGCCATCGATTTTGGTGGTTGATCAATAGCCACGATTCGTCGATCCAAGGATGCAGTTGTGTAGAGATCGTCGAGGGGAGTGTATCTATGTCGTTCGTTCAGCCAATTGAAGGTGTGATCGCCATTATTAATTAGATTAGGGCTTGTCATGTGCGGCGGCCGGTGGCGTTTTGGGGTGATCGGACCTGGGGGGTTCAAAGGGGGGCGACATGGCGAGTCTAACGGCGGTGGTCTCGGGGTCGGAGGCGACGTATTGGTGGAGGTACGGTCGGTCAAAAGTGAGCAGCCGTCGTTTTCATGGGTTCGTTGTCTTAGGGTTCGAACGTGATGACCTGGCTTGAGCGCGTGAGAGAGATGGAGGGGGAATGACGTGTATATTTTATTTTTATTTTATTTGTTTTAAATTCAAAATTGTATAATCTTCTAACTCGAATAACTTTTACATACGAGGTCCGATTTACGCGTGGTTTATTTTGCCGAGATCGTATCTAAATTCCGGACATTTTGATGCTAGCTTGGACGAATTTTGAGACCGTTTGAATTTTGGGCATAAATTGGATTTTTAATCGATTTAAAATTGAAGGTGAGTGTTTTAACCCACTCACAACTTTTAAAATTTCTTATGTTAGTTAAATCAAATTTGTGATGTGATTAGGAATTTATTTATAGCTGTTTGGCATGTTTAAATCGCCATTCCAGTTAATTTGAATTTATTGTTATTTAATTTATTATTGAATTTAAATTGCCAGTTAATTTCCTGTTATTGATAGTCAGTTATTTGTTGAAATTTATTAATTGAATTGGATGAGGATTGTAATGGATGTTTGATGGTTGATATTTGATGATTGGATGTTATGTTTGATTTATATACTGCTATCACTCTGCAAGTTCCCTTAGTTATTGTTTAGGAAAATCACTATGGGTTGAAATGATACATACCTGAACGATCTATAGAATAGGAAAAATCGTTATGGGTTGAAATGATAGACTCAAGCGATTTTATGGATTTAATTAAATTCGGGATTACGGTTTGAAATGATATATAACCGTAAAAATTTAAATTGCGGATTGAAATGATAAATATCTTTATCACTTGACCCTAGGGTAGAGAATTATATACGGACACCGAATTTGTTAAATTAAATGATTTTAATCCTTAATTTTTAAATTTAGTTAAATGATATTTTGAAATAAAATTTGATTTATATAAATGGAATTATTATCGAATTTCGAGTTTTATGTTAAAATTGGATTTGTTTTAAAAGAATTGTTAAAGGTATTAAATTGAAATTTTAAAGTTGAATTTGAAATATAAGTGAAATGTATCAGAATTGAGTTATTTGAATTATTTGAATTATTTGAAATATAACTTTGAAATGTATT
This sequence comes from Allium fistulosum, assembly GCA_030737815.1. Classification (NCBI taxonomy): domain Eukaryota; kingdom Viridiplantae; phylum Streptophyta; class Magnoliopsida; order Asparagales; family Amaryllidaceae; genus Allium; species Allium fistulosum. The sequence continues at coordinate 1,107,124,643 of CM060901.1, forward strand.
GAAATTGGAATAATTTAAATTGATATTTGATACATGGATTGAAATCGATATAGAATTTAATAGTATTTAAAATTTGAATTGAAAGATTCAAAATTGGGTTTTGTTGATTTGAAAATTGAAATGGTTCAGATGTGTAGAAATAAGATAAATAGTTTAAATTGATATTAATTCCAAATTCATATTTTAATATAAACTGTTTAAAAATATATTATTTTAAAATTTCTAACTATTAAGATTTTTTAATTATTAAACTATTTAACCTTTATTAACTATATTAAATCATTTTAACCTATTTTAAAATATTTAATTTATTTTAAAACTAATTAAACCATTTTAACTTATTTTAAATCAAATTAATCTATTTTAAAGCTATTTAATCTATTTAATTATATTTAATCTATTTTAAATCTATTTAACTATCTTAAATCCATTTAATAGTATCTTTAATCTTTAATTAAAATATTTTAGAGTATTTTAACTATTTATAACTACGTAAACTACTTATAACTATCTAAACTATCTTTCTAAATTTCAAACTAAATTAAGTGGATGTGTTTATATTTTAAATCCTCGATTTTAAAGTTAATAAGGTTAAATGATATATAACCTAAGTTGGGATTTAAATTACATATTTGATTTGAATATGAAGTTTTTGAAATGAGGGTTGTAAACTATGTTGAAAATATGATTTTTGAAAATGAATATAATTTCGAAAGTGATATGGTTTAAATTGAGTATGATATTTTGATATCAATTATGAAATAGTTTTTGAAATTTAAAAGAACCATCCGGTGTAATAAGCGATTGATTGTTAAAGAGACCGGGATCGGATATGGTCATACTCTCTGCCAATACTGAAACCACTTTAACAACTGTACATGTGGTGGAGATTAGAGAAATGAAGTAGGATGGTTTGGCAAACGATTTCTGTATGAGTTATTTACGTGACCCTGACTCCCGTGAGTCAGCTTGATGTGTTTAAAATCAGGAGCTATGCCGGGCCAAGTGAGGTCATTCCTCCGATCGGACACACTTCTTCGATACTATATTCTGACTTTGTGATTGATTTGGTGGCCACCCTTGATTTTGATTTGGGAGTGTGTTCCGAGGTGGGCGGTAGTAGCTACTATGCATTACCACCAGTCTGGATACGTAAATGGTATATCTACCCTGGCATTGCCTCGAGTGCCGTGTCGCATGCCCCATCGCGCCTTCTACGAGTTTGTTTTGTACCATACCTATGGGGTGCCCTCTGTGTAAACCTCCAGTTTACGGAGGAGCGTACGGTATTGTATATACTATGCGAATATATAAAATGTGTGAAAGTGGATATGGGTAACGCCTTAACGCTATTTTAATACTTTTACTTTACTGTAGATATATTATAATAGCGTACTGTACTACATAGTAAATAGTTTAACAGATCCTTAGGAGTTGTGAATCCCAAATATCTCTTAAGTTATTGCACTCACGCTAGACACTGGATAGGAGATGTCAAACCCCGTAAGCATCTCTGACGTCGTTCCACTCATATTTATTTATCGTTGATTTAACTTACATAAGATCTTTTAGTTCTGACTCGAGTGTTTTGTCTTTTCAATTCGCTCGGGTCAGCCTAAACATTTCAGGGTTAAAGACCTTATTTCTGGAGGATGAAGATGAAGATTTGTACTATTATTATTATTCCACTGCATCATGTTGTTCCGCTGCATTTATTATTTATTTATTCCTATTTCTGTAACTCTGATTTTTGTATTGTAAAAGAATAGTCAAATATATTTATAAAACAGCTACATGAACTGTTATTTGATTATTATATTTTGTCATTCCGCTGCGAGATTCTGTATTTGTTTTATTTCTTTCTCCTTTTCTTATTTAGCCCATAACAATCTGCCCTTTTGAAACGTTTGAGTTGACATGTGTGTCTGCTTAAAACGTCCAAAAAGGCAGGTCGTTACAGTTGGTATCAGAGCTTTGGTTTAGCGATAACCTTAGCTTTGTGGGGTCTGACTCTTTAGAAATAGGGTAGTGATACCCTAGAATGAGCCGCTGAGTGTATGTATATGAGAGAGCGTATTTTTTAGTGTTATAAAAGGTTTTTGTATCGTGTTAATTTGTCTTGCTTCGTATTTATAAGTTTTGGTCAGTGCATAGGACGCTATGACATTGATAGGGATTTCTAAACACTTAATAGGGCAGACCGACACAATATTTGTTTTGAAAAGTAGGTAAATGAAATAATTTTGCCTAATATATATTTTTGTATATAAAATAATAGATTTTATAATTGATATAGTTGGTTGTTGTATATTGGTTGTTAGGTAGTGAAATTTATAAATATTGATTGAAAATAGGATTTACAAATAAAATAAATATAAATTGGAAAATTTAGAACTTAAGTTCCGACATTTTGAAAATTTCTTTCAAAAGATTTTGTAATATAATATTAGTATTATTTGGAAGTATTTTCTGATAAAATATTTCAATATAATTTGGAAGAAATGTTTTAAAGGAATTTTTGGAAAGAAATGAGTTTTGTACTACCCTCTTTGTCGCTGGGAAATAATTTCGATGATGAGTGCACGCGTCATTTCGATGATGAGTGCACGCATCATCGACGTTCATTTTCGAGTTTCAAAGTGGGAAGGCTGTTGTAGAATTTACTACACATTTGTTTTGATAAATAAATATTAAATTTTATTTCTAAATATGATTTGATACATATAAAAGATATGATATGTATATTGTTTTAAATGATTTGAAATGGAACCCGGCATTTAGTGCTTAAAATTTCTATAAAATTAGAGATTTCAATTATTGTAATGAAATGAAAATTTAACTATTCAATAATTGGAATTCTAAAATGAAAATAAGAAAATAAATGCCAAGTTATAAATGAAATATGCAAGAAATTTGAAACTTGTAACCTGTAAATCAAAAGAATATGAAAATCTGAAAGATATGATTATTGAACATCTTTTCTAATTAAAATATAAATAAGATAAACTTGTGGAACCTTCGATTTCATTCTTAAAAGCATATACATAACTTACCAAATATTAAAAGTTGTAATGTTAAATAGGAATAGGTAATAGAATATTATACAAGTAAAACTCCAGAAAATAAAAGTAAAACTTGGAAAAATGAAAGTGTTCAATGGAATTACTCTTATAAATAAGAATTCTAATGTTATAAATTGTAATAGACTGAATTTAATAGTTTGAAAGGTTACTAATTAAATGTAATAAATGCGAACAATGTAAGAAAATGATTATAAACTTAGGTAACATTTTAAGCTATTTAAGATCAGACTGAATAGTAAAAGGTGAACACTGTAAGTAAATAATCATAAACTTAAATTAATATTGAAGCCATTTTAATTAAAGTGAGTACTATATAAATAGAATGACTATAACTTCAGAAACATTGATATTTTTTAGAAATGAAGTTAATACTCAATAATACTTTATATGGACGAATGAATGTGAAAAAGAAATAATCTATAATTGGTGAAGTGAATTGTAAAGAAACTTATCTACTAATGTACAATCCAATAATTGAAATAAAAATAACTTATTTAAGCTATGAATGTAAAGTAATAAAATGAAAGAACATGGTATTGTAGGAATAAAGGAGAAATGAACTTTTGTAAGTAATAACGAATGTAAACTACTGAAAATAAACATTATATAAATGAGAAAATACAATTAAATGAAGAAAGAAAATCAAACTAAAGTGTAAAGGTGACGTAAAATGAAATAAATGTATATAATACTCCAATAATATATTCATTTGTGACCAAATAATTGAAATGGATATAACTTATATAAGTAAAGAATGTAAATTTAAGAAATAAGCCTTACATGAAGGAATGAAATTTAAAATTTTGTAAGAAATGAACGTGAATTAAAGAAATTATTAAATTGTAAATTATTAAATTTGAATTGAAAAGTGATTTAATTAATTCAATATTAATTTATTTAATTAACGTAAAAATAGGCATTTTGGCCACTGGCTCGGATTTCAACAAAACTGGTTTCATCATATTCGTAATGGTGAATTATTGTAGAATTTCAAGTTTCGTATCGATCGGACTTGTCGTTTGATTGTATGGACTCAAAACGCCTAGAAATCAATTTAATTGAAATCAATTTGAAATAAACTGTTTTTAAGATAACGTCTTCATAAGATGGAATTAGGACTTGAAACCTGTTCTTTTGTGTTTAAAAATATCCAAAACATCTATTTTGATATATGGGATTTTCCCATTTTCGTTCTGGAGATAGAACGGGTTTTTCGGGTCGTTTATCGTTCAGCTTTCAAATCAATCTAGCCCATTTTTTATATTTCAGCTAATCCTATAAATAGCCTGTTATAAACCTTAGTGTTTCTCAACTCAATTTGTTTGTACGTACAATTCCATTTGGTTTCTCTCTTTCCAGTGGCAGACAAACCCTAATTCCCAATTGCAAATTTCAAATCAAATCCAAAAATCAACTCCTCCAACCCTATCAAATCATATACCATTTTGAATCTCTCGACGAGAGAAAATCAAATCTGTTGTTTGTTTTTGCAATCGAGCTTTGATTTGTTCACAAATGACCAGAATATTCTCGACCATCGATTTTGGTGGTTGATCAACAGCCACGATTCGTCGATCCAAGGATGCGGTAGTGTAGAGATCGTCGAGGGGAGTGTATCTATGCCGTTCGTTGGCCAATTGATGGTGTGATCGCCGTTATTAATTGGATTAAGGCTTGGCATGTGCGGCGGCCGGTGGCGTTTTGGGGTGATCGGATCTGGGGGGTTCAAAGGGGGGCGGCATGACGAGTCTAACGGCGATGGTCTTGGGGTCGGAGGCGGCGTATTGGTGGAGGTACGGTCGGTCAAAGGTGAGCAGCCGCCATTTTTCATTGGTTCGATGTCTTAGGGTTCGAACGTGATGACCTGGCTCGAGCGCATGAGAGAGATGGAGAGGTATGACGTGTATTTTTTATTTTTATTTTATTTGTTTTAAATTCAAAATTGTATAATCTTCTAACTCGAATAACTTTTACATACGAGGTCCAATTTACGCACGGTTTGTTTTGCCGGGATCGTATCGAAATTCCAGACATTTTGACGAAGGTTTGGACGAATTCTGAGACTGTTTGAATTTTAGGCTTAAATTGGATTTTTAATCGATTTAAAATCGAAGGTGAGTGTTTTAACCCACTCACAACTTTTAAAATTTCTTATGTTAGTTAAATGAAATTTGCGATGTGATTAGGCATTTATTTGTAGCTGTTAGGCATGTTTAAATCGCCATTCCAGTTAATTTGAATTTATTGTTATTTAATTTATTATTGAATTTAAATTGCCAGTTAATTTCCTGTTATTGATAGTCAGTTATTTGTTGAAATTTAATAATTGAATTTGATGAGGATTGTGATGGATGTTTGATGGTTGATATTGGATGTTATGTTTGATTTATATACTGCTATCACTTTGCAAGTTCCCTAAGTTCTCGTTTAGAAAAATCACTATGGGTTGAAATGATACATACCCGAACGATCTATAGAATAGGAAAAATTGTTATGGATTGAAATGATAAACTTGAGCGATTTTATGGATTTTATTAAATTCGGGATTGCGGTTTGAAATGATATATATCCGTAAAATTTTAAATTGTGGATTGAAATGATAAATATCTATATCACTTGACCCTAGGGTAGAGAATTATATACAGACACCGGATGGGTTAAATTAAATGATTTTAAATCCTTAATTTTTAAATTTAGTTAAATGATATTTTGAAATAAAATTTGATTTATATAAATTGAATTATTATCGAATTTCTAGTTTTATGTTAAAATTGGATTTGTTTTAAAAGAATTGTTAAAGGAATTAAATTGAAATTTTAAAGTTGAATTTGAAATATAAGTGAAATGTATCAGAATTGAGTTATTTGAATTGTTTGAAATATAACTTTGAAATGTATTGAAATTGGAATAATTTAAATTGATATTTGAAACATGGATTGAAATCGATATAGAATTTAATAATATTTAAAATTTGAATTAAAAGATTCAAAATTGGGTTTTGTTGATTTGGAAATTGAAATGGTTCAGATGTGTTGAAATAAGATAAATAGTTTAAATTGATATTAATTCCAAATTCATATTTTAATATAAACTGTTTAATTTTTTTTAAATATCTAATTATTAAGATTTTTAAATTATTAAACTATTTTAACCTATATTAACTATACTAAATCATTTTAACCTATTTTAAACCATTTAATTTATTTTAAAACTAAATAACCCATTTTAACTTATTTTAAATCAAGTTAATCTGTTTTAATGCTATTTAATCTATTTTAATTATATTTAATCTATTTTAAATCTATTTAACTATCTTAAATCCATTTAACAATATCTTTAATCTTTAATTAAACTATTTTAGAGTATTTTAACTATTTATAACTATGTAAACTATTTATAACTATCTAAACTATCTTTCTAAATTTCAAACTAAATTATGTGGATGTGTTTATATTTTAAATCCTCGATTTTAAAGTGAATAAGGTTAAATGATATTATAACCAAAGTTGGGATTTAAATTACATATTTGATTTGAATATGAAGTTTTGAAATGAGGGTTGTAAACTATGTTGAAAATATTATTTTTGGAAATGAATATAATTTTGAAAGTGATATGGTTTAAATTGAATATGATATTTTGATATCAATTATGAAACAGTTTTGGAAATTTAAAAGAACCTTCTGGTTTGTAATAAGCGATTGGTTGTTAAAGAGACCGAGATCAGATATTGTCACTCTCTGCCAATACCGAAACCACTTTAACAACTATGCACCTGGTGGAGATTCCAGAAATGAAGTAGGACGGTTTGGCGAATGATTTCTGTATGAGGTATATTATGTGACCCTGACTCCCATGAGTCTGCTTGATGTGGCTAAAATCAGGAGCTACGCCGGGCCAAGTAAGGTCATTCCTTCGGTCGGACACACTTTTTCGATACTATATTCTGACTTTATGATTGATTTGGTGGCCACCCATGATTTTGATTTGGGAGTGTGTTCCGAGGTTGGCGGTAGTAGCTGTTATGCGTTACCACCAGTCCGGATACGCAAATGGTATATCTACCCTTGCATTGCCTCGAGTGCCGTGTCGCATGCCCTATCGCGCCTTCAACGAGTTTGTTCTGTACCATACCTATGGGATGCCCTTTGTGTAAACCTCCAGTTTACGGAGGAGCGTACGGTACTGTATAGACTATTGGAATATATAAAATGTGTTAAGGGGGATATGGGTAACGCCTTAACGCTATTTTAATACTTTTACTTTACTGTAGACATATTATAATAGCGTATTGTACTACATAGTAGATAGTTTAACGGATCCTTAGGAGATGTGAATCCCGAACATCTCTTAAGTTATTGCACTCATGTTAGACACTGGATAGGAGATGTCAAACCCTGTAAGCATCTCTAACGCCATTCCACTCATATTTATTTACCGTTGATTTAACTTACATAAAATCTTTTAGTTCTGACTCGAGTGTTTTGTCTTTTCAATTAGCTTGGGTCAGCCTGAGCATTTCAAGGTTGAAGACCTTATTTTTAGAGGACGAAGACGAAGATTTTTACTATTATTATTATTATTATTATTATAATATTCCACTACATCATGTTGTTCCGCTGCATTTATTATTTATTTATTCATGTTTCTGTAACTCTGATTTTTGTGTTGTAAAAGAATAGTCAAATGTATTTATAAAACAGCTTCATGAACTGTTATCTGATTATTATATTTTGTCATTCCGCTGCGAGATTCTGTATTTGTTTTATTTCTTTCTCTTTTTCTTATTTACCCCATAACAATCTGCCCTTTTGAATCGTTTGAGTTGACATGTGTGTCTGCTTAATACGTCCAAAAAGGCAGGTCGTTACAGACCGCCAACATACAAGTTGAATCCCCAACGTGCGGATACAAGTACTAGCAAATGAGCGAGTGTGATCCGACCACTAAAACTCATTTCACTTTAACTTTGTTCCGACTTAGTTAAATTAAAATTAGCAAAGGCATCCCTTTCATCCTTGAGTGTCACTGCCTGTTCGCATGCCTCCTGGGCAGATTTGTTGGCCTCATCTTTCTCCTTGATGGCCTCTGCAAATTTCGCCTTTAGCTCATTATGCTCTTTCAGTGCAGCGTCTCTCTTTACCATGACAGTAGTATTCGGTTGCCCATCTCTTCCACTAAGGCCATATGTGTCTGTCACATTCTTTCCATGGACTGTTTTGCCTCAAGGCTCTCTTATTGGCCTTCATTTCTAACTTCCTTGAAGATTTGGCTTCATTATTGAGCACTTCTATTATCCTATTTTTCGAGCAAGATCGGTCTCCATTTTCTCAATTATCTTGGCCTGCTCAAAGGCTACCGCCGAAGCCTTTTTTACAGTTTTCACCCACTCCCGATACTGGCTGTAAACATAATGCACGTAATCCTATACCAGTCTTTCTACATCATTGGGAATTCATTTCAAGTTCGGAGGAAAGTGGAAGCCATTAAAGAAGATATTTGGGACGTCTTGCTTTAATTTTGCAATCCAAATGGCTCCCTCTCCAGTGGGTTCTATAGCGGTCGGTTATGTAATGATGCGAGTTTCTGCCTTAGTCCTACGGCGTTGTTTGGCAGATTTCGAAGTTTGAGGAGGCACTATTTGGTGGGCAGTCTCAAAGGGTTGTCTACCGGAGCCGGAGGGTTTTGATGAACCTTTAGGTGGAGCCGATCACGATCGGGAGTGACGCCTATATTAATATAGCCTCTCCCTCTCCCTTTCATAACGCTCACGCTCCTAGCTGGAGTAATGGCCACGACCGTAGTCTCTTTCAGATTCGTGCCTATAAGATTCAGAGTGAGAGCGGGATGCATGGCGTTTAGAACGATGACTGCTAAGCATTGACCCCTACCCCACTATTGTGTATGTAAAATGAAAAAAGAAGCAGAATTAGTTATCTCCTGAAACTAGAAAACACGTGATTAGAAGTTGTATGTTGCCATGAAATGTGTGTATGCATGTGCAAACCCCCCAACCAACCAATTGTGGTGGTCTTGCTCGCAGGAGTTGGTTCCCCTATGTCTAAAGCGCTTAAGCCCACACCAGTTTGTGATAGGGAATGAAGTACCTCTAATCCAAAATCTTGAAATGAAGTCAAGTCATCGGGAATAGGGATATCCACTAATCCTTTCAAAGAACTCTCCATTTACGGAGAAGAAGTCTCCCAACTTACAGTAGTTGCAGCAGGTAGAGATACCATAATAGTTTTACGCCTCTGAGATTTATGGGCGAGAGCTTTGCCTTTTCTTTTTGATAATCGAAGACTATGCAAAGGTGCAACTGCATGCTTATCCCAGACTGGCAAACTCTCGTCGTCGTCATGTTCAGTGATAACGACTCCCGGAGCTCATCATCCTCCTTGCCTTACCAGAGCCACCATGGGGACTCCTATCAGCCTGATGCTTTGATCATTCTCTATAAGCCCAACAACGATAAAGTTTTCGTCGATAAAAACTTCATCAATTTCTTTGAGTTTGGCTGGCACCGATTGGAGAGTCCTCACTATCTCCTTGAGATGAGCTCCTTCGAGCCGCGGAATCAAAGCTGCAAAAGAAGTGAAGTATTAGCATCAACTTATATTATCCAGTTAATCAACAAAGAAGTTGGGGCACTTACGTCTAACTAGCCACCGTCTGGCGAATCCTGGTGGACACCGAACGAAGAACCACTCGGTTTTAAAGTAGCTTAATTTACTCCAAGTGCCTGCCATTACTTGGCAGTTTCTGACTGCTTCTAAGAAGGTGAACGAAGGGTTGTCCCCATGACTTTTAACATTGAATAGATATATGATTTCCTTGACAGTCGGGGGTCGGAAAAGATGCTCCATGAAGATAATGTATAAGCTGTTGAGAAGAGCATATCCGTTTAGATGCAATTGAGACAGAGCAATCCTCAAGAAGAAGAACACTCCCGAACAAACTAGTTAAACGGAGGCAGCATTCCGGCTACGCACATAAACCTATTGCAGGTGGTATACCCTTCTAGGGGATTGTGGGCTCTATCTTCTGGCCCTGGCAATAAAACATCTTCTAGAGATAGGCCGTGCCTAAGGCGGATCTTGCCTAACATGTCTTCAGAAATTTTAGAACGAACAAAATCCTCCGGATTTAAGACTAAAACTGCACCCGATAGTTCATCCAGGGCGGGACTGACTATATCCGTCGCAATATCTAGCACTTCGATTCCAGGAAGTGGAGGACTCTGAATATCATGCGGCTCAGAGCTTTCGAGATCCATAACTATTGAACTTAGTAAAAATCATCATTAGATGGTAATAAACCCGTGTTCCCCTTGTGATTGTGAAGTGAGTGATCGTGTTGTATAGTGCAACGCTGCATAATATTTTAAATTTCTACAAGTTTGAAGGATGGTAAAATGACAAGACTTTGAGTTTCAACTGGAGCGACCATCATCGCTGACCATCCCAACGGTGCCATCCTGACTTCGAAGAACGATCCGTTTTCAAGTTCATTAAGTTTGTTAAATTACGGTTCCATCAACGAGCTTCGAAGGATAGTCAGATGTGCTGTTCAATGGTCAAATCCAGTTATGCAAGGCTAAAGCTCATCGAAATTGAGTGTTTGAGTATGCAAAAGGTCGCTAATTCGTATCCATGAAAGTTCAACTTGGATCGTTCCTCCAAAGTCTGCCTTCGTATCGGTCCCAGAGTTTAGGTTTCGTATTGATCCAGTGCTATGACTTCATATCGATCGTTCCAAATCGATACTCTTCGTATCGATCCCAAGGCCTTGGCTTCATATCAATCACTCCAGACTGCTCCTTTTTGTAACCATCTAAGGCAGGGAACTTCGTATCGATTATTCCAGATCGATACGAACTCCCACCTTTCAGATTGACACAAAGTGGCTGCCATCCACCTCGTATTGATATGAATGGCTCCCTCACCTCGATTGATAGCTCCTTCTACCCCAAGTTGTCAAAACGCCATTAAAAAGCTCTGCGACCTCACTCCGTCCATGTTCCGGCATCGACGATGCCAGAATTGACCATTACTTTAAATGAAATTGCATTAAGATTTGAGTCTCATCATTTTAAAGTTGTTTTGATCGATAAATTTCCTAGTTCGAATGAATTGGATTAAGGATTAGAAACTAAATGTTTTGGAGGTGAAGACTTATGTAGTTCTTTTTTCTCATGCTTGGTATCGATACATAGCGGAAGGTAAAGGCGAAGGCAAGTGAGAAATTTTTCTAAGTCCTAAACCCTTTTATACGGTTTCGTATCCAAAAAAAACGTTTCGTATCCCAGTAGCAAAAACTGATTGAAGCGGTCAAAATTTTATCGATATGAAAGACGTTGTGCAACAAACCTAGAACAATCACTTGCATCGATACAAAGACACTGATACGTATCCATCAGCCGAGAGCGACCCATAGTCTAACAATTTAGAACCATCAATGAACAGCCATTTACTTCGTATCCATCGATACAAGACAAGTACTCAAAGATCATACCATCACATATCAATGACCATCGATATGAAAGTCACTACAAGTTCATGTTAGAGCCACTCAACTCCATCGATATGAAACGCCTATTTCGTATCCATCAGCTCGAAGACCCCAGACCTCGTATCCATCGATACAAAGCATCTCCAAGGACTATCCATTTCGTATCGATAGCCATCGGTATGAAGCATTTATTCCAACATCTCAAATCGATCCAGGACAGGATCAATACGAAGGAGTGGCCAAAAACAACCATCAACCGTTGTTACAACTCGAATTTCCCATCGATCCAGGAGAGGATCGATACGAAACTTGATCCAAACAAGAACCAAAGAACTTGCCAATGACCTGCGAACGTGCAAAAGTGAACAGGATTCGGGTTAACATACGTGCATGTGCGACGAACTAACGTTCGATTTTCAAAATTAACAAGAATTGAACCCTTACCTAGTGACAACCAAAACAACAAACAACAAATCACTAGCACTCAATCTTTAGTTACAACAAGACACGACATGATCATTGGCAGTCGATAATTCAACATTTATATTGCTGGAAATCAATCAAAGGTTACATCTCTTGACAAAAAGACAACAATTCAACGAATCGGATGGAACTTTTTTAGAATGAAGATTGCAGCTTTTCAAAGCACATCATGTTCACACAGGACGTACTTTGGGGGGGCAAATGTTATCCCGCATTTTGGCAAGGCCGTGACACCAAGAACTTGACTAGAAACTAAAGAAAATCTATGGATACTGGCAAATTTGGTCCGAGTCCGGATCGAGCTACAATTAACATGGCACGACAAACAAAGCTATGAAAGACAGCATTCCAAGTTTTAGGTCCATCAGAGTTCGTATGCTCAAGTTACGGATCGATCAAGTTTTACATGAGACATGCCTACTTCGTATCCATCATATTCGTATCCAACAAACTCCACATCCATCCCCTTCATATCCATCAAGTACAAGCATCACTCAGAGTTCATTTTCTCGGCCATTAACACTCTTCGTATCGATCCCCCATTCACACATTTCATATCGATCAGTCAGTACATCGATACGAAGGCAATAGCCAACTATCGATACGAAGGAAGTAACATATAAGCATCGATACGAAGGCACATCCAAGCATCGATACGAAAGGAATCACACTAGATCGATACGAAGAAGGCATGTTCAAACCAAGAGAAACGATCACTCGGCATGAAAAGCGGATCTCCACGTGAACGCCGCTCCACATCATCGATGCATGGCCTATCGATACGAAGGAGTATCGATACAAATAGGGATCGATACGCAGCCACCAGCATACTTGCAAAATCAATCTTGGATCGATCATAACTCAAAATCTACAAGTTCAAATGCTATGAAATTTTCACAGGAGCTTGCTTACCATCTCAAGGATGCATATGATCGATTGCAGCCCAAATGGACACAATATTGATCCATACGAAAGAGATGGGGATCGATCCCAAATGACCCCTGATCGATTTGGTGGGCCCACCCACGTGTGAGAAGGAGTATTCCGAGTTCAGGGGCAGATATTTCAGACCTACACCTATAAATAGCACCCCTACACCTACAAAAAAGGACTTTTGGACTCTGCTACGCCGTTACTCTGCTGCAACTCCATTGTAACTCGAGTGTTAGAGTGTTGTATTGTTGTAATCAGTTGTCAATCATCAATAAACAGCAAACATTCAAAGTGGACGTAGGCTACAACGCCGAACCACTATAATTTCATTTCTTTTTCTATTTGTGCATGCTTTTATTGGTGTGATTGTTAGATTAGCCTCTTTTTATATTTAATTTCTTCACTTTGATCTCTTCAATCACATCCGAAGAGCGTTGTGCCCAATTTTTGGTACAAACACCTTCCATTCTTATATCCTCATTCATTTTTACATCCATACAAAACACAAACAAAGTCGAGGCCATTGCAAAGCTTCTAAGGGAAGAAAAGTTAGAGAATCAAGCTAGAGCTAAGGGGAATCAAATCAACAACTCAAATCTCAACTCTTTTTCTCAAATCAAGGTGAATAATAGTATCCATCTCATTCTTATGTGTTAAATTTCAGATTTTTGATGTATTCCGAATTTTTTGATGATGATATGGTTGAGTTTACCATTATTTGCATGAATGGTGATTTATTGGAATTTTTATGAAATCATTACGATAGGTTTCAAGGGAAAACCCTTAGTGAAAGATATCCAAACGACTTAATTTTTGGATATGTTGTGTAATACATAACTTATTAGATGGGTTTTTAATATCATAATTTTTCGAATTAATAGGAATATTTTATGAATTTTCTAAGATGAAAAGGGCATTTATTTTGAGTTTTAATTATTAAAAATAATAAAATAATTAATTTTGCCTCAAAATTTTATATGGTAAAGAAAATGTTATTTTAGATTTTTGATGAAGTTTTGGGATTTTTTCCAAGTGTTTTCAATTTATTATGAATTTTCTAAGCTAGAAAGGCTTAATAATTATTGTAAAATATTAATATAGTTTAATGGTTTGAAAATAATTTTGAAAATTATGAAATCTAATCTATAGCATTTTTTCTGCAAATAAATTGATAAAGTATATCTCTAACCAATAGGAATTTTACAAACAATAAAAGTTGGTGAAAAGAATATACTTAGCAAAATAACAGTTTTTACATTAATTACGAGTTTACCACTGTACTCCTTCATCACCATAGCCTTCCTATTGCTACAGTGTTAGTTAGCCTTTGTAACGCTACTATGTCAGTTAGCCTTTGTATTTCTACAGTACCGATGCTTTCATAGCCGTGCTACAATGCCAATGCTTTCATAGCGATACTATAATAACTTTAGCCTTCGTAGATACAGTAATATTTGCCTTCATCACTATTGCTTCCACCATCTTTGTGTTTAGGATTTAAAACATGTATAACGTTTTAACCGTAAGTCAATTTTTCTATTATGATCACTCTATGGAAAGGGAATCCATCATTCGAAAGCATTGGAATAGGTTAGAGACCCTAATTCTACACCTATAAAAATTTATAGCCCAAACAAAGTTTTTTATTGTCTTGTCACTTTATTTTCGATGGATGCGGAGGGGTCATTCCGCAATAGTTGAATACAAGCGGAAGCCTCCTTCCATAATGATTCCAACCAAGATGGAAGGGATATTCCGCCTTATTCTTTTGATAAGGGCGGAGGGTCCTTCCACCTTAGTTTTAATAGGTGCGGTAGGGCCCTATAGCATCATTTTACCTTTGTAATTGAAGATAAAGGTGGATAGCCTTATCTAATGATGCCGCTATGGTTATGGCATCTCACTTGTTTTTAATAGACAAACGAAGGGGTGGATAGCCCTAGAATTTATAAAAGCTACTTTTGGACCTTAGGGACACTAAGACATATTTTGGTAAAGTCGATACCATAATTGGGGATACTAATAATTGTAAAAAATTTCCATTTACATTAGGGGACACAATTGTATGTCTTATAAAGGAGTTATGTTTGCTTGGGTAATCATATTCACTTCATTTATAACCCATAACTGCATTTTGGGGTGCTAAGGGAAGGATAACCAACTAGGTTGAGCTGGTAGTGAATATGCATTTATTTAACCCCTTTGTGAGTAGAATTGCATCCAAGAGGTTAGATAAACCAGATTATAGGATGCCTAAACTAGCTAAAAGATTATTGATTTAAACATGTTCTTAGTTAGATCATGAAAACTATGAGTTGAGAAGTTAATGGCAGGGGCCAATATGTTCTTAGCGATCCCATGAAAACTATATCCGTAATAGGTTATTGATAAAGATCAACAGGTTCATAGTCAGCCGATGAAAACTATGACCTGAGAGATGTTATTGGAGATTCCAATAGGTACATAGTCAGCCCATAAAATCTATGATTGAATAATGTTATTGGTAGATACCAATAGGTTTTTAGTAATCCCATAAAAACTATGAAACTATAGATAGTCCGTTAGCTTGGAACATGTTATTAGTCAGCCCATGAAAACTAATAGGCTAATAGTGACCCTAGAAACTTTAACTTGAGACATATAGTCAGATGAATGGGGTTGGGAAAACCAGGATATATTGTATAATTACATATCTTCATATTATGTTATGTTTTAATCATTGTGGATGCAGGTGCATAGTATATGGTTAATTAGTTTTTGGTTAAGGTACTAGCTAGGGAAAACACGTTTCGTTCAGCGGCGTGGACTCACTAGATATATATTTGGTTCAAGATGGTATATTATTATTCACACTAGACTTTTTGTCTGACTTGGAGTTTATGTTTTCCCTTTAAACTCTCGGGTGCTCAAAAATTAATTTGAGTAGGCTGAGGGTAAGGGTTTTTTAGGTTATTAGTTAACGAATAAGCTTCCAGAGACGTGCAGGAGGAAAGATATATATTTAGGAGATTCTATCTATTGTCAGCTGTGTTATTTGGATGTAAGGAAAAATTTGTTTAATTGCCTAGTATTAGATTCTGATCAACCAAGGGGGCATCTTCTTAGGCCTCACTTGGAGTATTTTGTAATAATTATAATTTCTTTGAACGTGGTTGCGTATGGGATTATCTGGTGAATATGGAGCATCTTTTATGAAGTGAAATGTGATGTTTGAATTTAAATAGTGTTCAAAAATTTTCATATTCATGTGCTTTTGTGTTATCAATATATCTAACATTACCGCATTTGGTCATCGAAAATTGATAACTACATATGGCTACAGCATCAGTAGCGGTTAGTTTCGGACCTCCAAATGGAGGATGTTATAGTTTGTTATGTCAAGGGGCTTCGATGGTGCAAAAATTGTGAGGTGCGATTGAGTGTAGGGTGGTCTGACATTTAGGCAGCGGGGGAGTGAGGAGCAGGTCGGACTTCCAAGGAGGCAACCGAGCTTTTTATATTTGGCTCGGGCTTTTCAAGTACGCGGAGAGCAACGCGTAGGTGAAGACGAATTGTTGAATAGATGCTTGTGGAGGAAGAAACTGGTAGAGATCTACACAGCCTGTTCGTACATATCAGTGTTTAGGAGTGCTAGTTTATATTGGGGAAGAATAATTTAAACTAATGATGGTAATTAATTAGTTGACTACTGCAATTAGTTATTTTAATTAACTCAATTTCTTATAAAATCGATATCTTACTCATACGCGGTCAGATTTGGATGCGGTCAGTTGCATTTGAATCATAGGAACGTTAACTACAACTATAGAATTAGTTTGGTCAAATTTGGAGCTAGTTGAATTTTGGAGTAAAATCGAATGCCGTTCGATTTTAGACTAAATCGGAACACGAAAGCATAGACTGAAATTTTGGTGAATTTACTCACCTTTAAATAAACTACATGCTATTTGTGTTGCTATGAATCACTGTTGAATGCTTAAATGATAGTTTATATTTTTTGTTTGATTGTTTGTTGGATTAAAATTTCCGTCTGAAAAGCGGATGACATAAATAACCATTGTGTTGTAGAGGACAAAAACATGAGAGAAATCATAGTGTACATAGCAAATAGGTCGCTACAGAACACTTTGGAATGAACATTCATATATGTGATTTACATGGGACTTTGTAGAGAAACCCTAAGGGGTTTCTCGCCAATATTTATTTATTTACTTATATTCTTATATCACATATATTATTGTCTAGTTGAAAATACTTATGACATACTGTTTGATTGTGTAAGTGACGTTATAGCAATTATCAATGTACCGTCACTTACGAAATATATTTGGTCATGTTTTTAAAAACTAAATGTTTGGTCGTGTTTTTACACTTTGAAAGTTGTTTGAACTATATTTTCAAATATTCAGGGAATTTTGAAAATAAAGGATAAAATGTTGATTTAAACTTTATAAATTGGGTTCTAAATTTAATTAGTTGTCTTCCGAGGTAATTAATGTAGTTTTAAATTTATAAAGAGATTATAAATTTGATTAGTTATATTTTGGATAATAAGGTTGTTTTAAGTATATAAAAAGGTTACAAATTGGATTAATTATCTTTCGGGATAAATAATGTTGTTTTAAAATAATAAAATAGATTATGAATTTATTAATCATTTATAATAATGATGTTTAAGATTAATCAATCATTTTAATAAATGATGTTTAAAGTTAATTAATTGAATTAATAAAGGTGTTTAAAATTAATTTATTGATTTAATAAAAGCGATTAAAGCTAATAACTGATTAATAAAGGAGTTTAAATTAATTTTTCGATTTAACAAAAATGATTAAAGTTAATTAACTGACTTAATAAAGGTGTTTAAAGTTAATTAATGAATTTATTATAGGAGTTGTAAGTTGATTAATTGCCTCTAGGATAATTATTATGGTTTTAAACTTATAAAAGAATTATATCAATTATTTTCCAGGATAATTAACATCGTTTTGAATGTATAAAAGTATTTTAACAAATTTATTATCTTTCGGGATAAAAAATGTTGTTTGAACTTTATAAATGATAGTTTAAAAATGAGAAAATCTTTTAAAATGGAATTATTTTTAAAAATAAAGCTAAGTGTAAATTTTTTGGTTTTATAGTAAACAATGTTTTAATGACATTTGTTTTGACCCTTCTTTTCCTTAATACACTTAGAAATATAATTATCTCTTTAAAGAGGAACATTTTTAAAGAGTATTTTTAAAGTCTTTTACATATATTTGTGACGTGAAAACCAAGTACAATTCGTGTTTTAAAAATTCAAGTAGTATTCAAGACAGGGCTACAAGGGTGTTAGTTCTTCTAAAAACGGGTCCACCAACCCACACCAAAGACAAAATATTTTATACTGCTTGACATATCATGCATAATGTTAAAATGGCACGTGAATAATTACACTCCTTCAGTTTGACAAAGACATCCACATATAAGCAGATGCTGCTATTAGCAATTTTACATCATCATGCGTGAGTTGTATGTTTCATAATGTAAGTATGATAAATTACCATCTTATCACAAACTGAGGCCTATAATAATTCAATGCAGATGCTGAAACTCACCAGAAGTAGCTTTGATTTTGCTACTCCATCCTCTTTGAAGAGTCATTTGACTAACCTACAGACCTAAGACCTGTGTTATGAGATATAACAAGGTTGTGTTAAACTTTAAGTTATCTAAACAATCAAGTTAAGGAAACCGTGCAAGTATTAATTGGTGAATATTTATAGAAACCTAAACTAATGTAAGTGCTCGGTAAATTTTACACAAACCTTTCCCATGAATTCCATTAGCTCACTGTTACCATATGCAGGATTGGCTGGCGCTGCATATTTACTCGAATATCATCAGCATTTACTCCTGAAGACAAAAATCTAAGCACCATAAGTCTAAGTAGTATTCAAGAAACATTACAATTTGTAATGAGGTAGAAGTGCATTCCACTGAGATGATGAAATTTGAATAAATTCCAAAGTTAGGTCAAGACCGAGGCTTGAAAACTTGAATTCATCAACATTACCTTACCTTCGATAATTATTTACAAAACAATGCCAAGTAATTCATGATAATTTCAGACTGGAACTTATTAGATCAGAGACGGCTGAAATTTCCATGTTCCAACCAAAATCACAAACAATGGTAGTAGGCACACAAAAGATTCAATCTATTTATTAATAGTGTATATTTATTGTGAAAATAATTTTGTTAGTGACTGAGACGTGAAAAAAAATCTAGAAAAATTGTATATGGTGAACCATAATTACCTTTCATTCAGTTTCACGGTATAAATTTCATTATAATTACAAAGAACTTGAATAACTGATTAATTAAGATGCTGCAGTCATAGGAAGAAGAAACAACAACTTACCAAAAGAGATTGACAATAATTTCTTATTTTTCCTACATGCCACCAAGACTTGGGGTGGGTTGGACTTGATGTGTATCTACGGCTTGAGGTTTAATTTCAAGGAAAAGCATCAGAGGATATCAAAGGGAAAGGTTGCTTCCCAAATGATTTACTTTGAGATTTTTTGAATATCAGTAATAACATAAACACGTTATTTATGGTTTAAAAAACATTATAATTATACTATCAAACAGGATAAATTCGAGAGCATGAAACCTTAAAAGGAAAGTTCCCGATTTCCTGTAAAAGGAATAATACACTAAAGTAATTTATCTCGACAACCAAGTCTTATACATCATTTTTGTTCAATTCTTCTGTAAGTGTCTGTATTTTTTTATTCACACCAGAAACAAAGTTAATGCCTTTTAAGAAACTGTCTAGTGTTAATGAAATGGGTATTGTCTAGGTCATATGATCAATATTCCTTCGAACTTATTAGAAAAACAAAGATGGAAAAAATTAATAATTTTCACAAGTCATATGGTTAGCTTAGAAGCACATGGAGATGGAGAATAATCTTTCTTAAATTTGATTCGACCGTAATTACATTTGACAAGTCTCAAACTTAGTGTGGTCTTATAAAAATAATCCTCAAGACTTTGCCACAATCTTGAAAAACACATTATCATGTAACTATCTTTGCAAAAACTATTAACCATAAGAGAATTATTTTATTTTTTCCAATAAAAACTGGTTGTTTACTAAGATGTGTTTAATTGTGTATATAATAAATGTTAGTAAGTGATAGGAAAACTAACCTGCTTAAATGATTCTTATTGCACACTGAGATGAGAGCTGATTAATACCATAGATACGCATTCCTGTAATAGGGGTTCTGAATTGATTAAGTAAGATATTCTAGATTTGACATGCTTTCTTGAAGAGCGGCCTTTTCAACTTCAGCCTGCAAAAAATACCAAATAACTTATACTAAGTTCAATGATAGGAAAAATAGCATGCAAAAAGATTCGACAAGCTAAGCATATCAGATCACAATCCAGTTCGGGCAACAGCATTACCAGTGGGCTCAAAGCATTATTCAGTTCAGCTTGGCAACACCACCAGTCTCACTACACCATTCAGTTGGGAATGCTCAAGTGTTTGCATATGAACTAAAAGCCATAATTAAAAGGTATTCATCGTCGTAAAACCTTTGACATCACTAATCACTAGACTTACATACGTAGATGCTGCATGAAGAACTTATGTAACATGTCAAAAAGTTTTTGCAAAGATAAAAAACATATATTCTTTATAGGTTACGCAGAAATTTGTTAAAAAGTCATTTGTTGTGTTTAAAACTATTTACTGCATTTAACGAGGAACCAACGTGTTCATAGTAGTTTCATAAATAATTAGATTTCCATTAAATTAAAATACAATGATACTGATAGTACACTTTACATTGAACGTAAAACGTGTTGTTTATCCTTTTAAAGTCATTTACACCACAACCTTATTTCCATCAGCATTTCTGTAGAGATGTGGAAGAAAAAAATGATGATGAAGAGAAATCAAATTATGGGAATGAAAACGATAATGTAGAAACCTAGCGCATCCAAAGATTGACAACAACCCATACATACATCAACAGATGAATTTCAATTAGCATTTTCTTTAGAAAACAACATTTCTGTTAAATTTAACTCGATAAATTAAATTAACCTATAATATAAAAATAATACGATATGTAAAACCTGAAACAATTTTTTGATATTGAAGATGAAAATTTTACAGTTTTCAGTAATAAGTATAGAGATTACGTACCATATAATATAAACTGGGCAAGTCTAAGCAACACTTTTAAACATCCACAACAAGATCAAAACCTGAAGAACACGTATGTGGCTATCATGTAGTCAACAAAAGTGTATTTGGAATGCACTAGATTTTCAAACCAACAATTAAAGCATTGTTGATTCCATAAGGTTATAAATAGTTCACATTTCCTTTCAATTACAAGCAGTAGCAAAGTAAAGCTTCATGGATTTAATCTACATTTATGCAATACCTCTGATAGCTGCAACGGTTTTTCATTTTGTTTCTATACATCGAGGAACAGCAAAACAAAGGCAGTGTCCACCAGTAGCAGGAACAATATTCCATCAGCTTCTAAACTTCAGGCGATTGCATGATTTCAATGCCGATTTATGCCGTAGATATATGACTTTTAGGCTGCTAGAGCCGTTTGGTAGGAACATTTATACATGTGATCCTACAAACGTTGAGTATGTTCTCAAGACAAACTTTAATAACTATGGCAAGGTTTGTAAATTTATATTCACATATGTGAATATTTACCCTAAACTTTTGTTCAGCTTATGGAAAGTTGTGACAATCATCCCTTTTACCATATAAGACTATTGATTGAGATGGGACAACGCACCTTTAGTTATAGAATAGTCGCACCTTCTCCAATTAAAATAATCGCTCATCCATTAGTATTAAGATAACACACCGTAAAGTATGAGAGACGAAGATGATTATTCCAAAATTTCTTCGGATTATTTTTGGCCTTACTGAAGCATGCTAAATCATTGGATGCCCCTTAACTTGCACCGTTAGATTCATTAAATCAATGAATGCGATTGAATGAAAAATATCATATGAAAGTCGAGAATATTTTGTCTTTATTAACATTTTTTATATTGAATTTAATGGTGGAAGTTATGGAGCATTTGGGATGCTAAAAAGAAAAAATAGGGATGCAATCGATATACATCTTGTATTTGTTGAACAAATCAGTTCACAATGGATTTGTCCCCTGAATAAACCAACTTAGAAGAATAATGTTATGGTTAAAAGACACGTCCACTTTTCTTTTTCAATCCATCTTCTTGTTCTCCAAATCAAAGAAATAAAATATCAAAACAATACACAAAATAAATAGGAAAAAGTTTATTAAATTTTCCAACAATGTTTATTGGATTTATGTTTGGTTGAATGAATTTTAGCATTTTGAAGAGGAAATATTTGATCTATGATGCCCTCGTTAACTAGGATAGAGCAAAGATGCTTTATTACTACGCTATAGTTAGTTGAGATTTTAACTGTTCATTATTATGTTACTCATGAGGTATCGCTATTAGGTTAGTCATGTCAAATGTGGTTAAATAGATGACATTGCCCAACCTAGCGTGGACATTGAAATCTAACTTTTCATCCTCAGAACTGAAATTTAAAAGCAAACAATTTGTTATTATTATTCTCAAATGAATATTATTTTTCGCTAAAATACTTCCAAAATTTTGACATAGCCTTTAAAGATTTCATTTTTAAACACTGCACTCCTTTTTTAACAGGTTTTTCAGAAAATATTTGGATTGTAAAAAAGAAAGAACATTTTTGTCTACAATTTTTTTCTCCTACTTTTGATGTAGGATGAAAGGAGTTTACTACTGCGCAAATAGCTTGGGTCATTGGGTTTTTTATATAAAGCAAAATTATTAATTACTTCAGTGGACACAAAAAGTTCTTAAAACTTATAAGCTATACATCACCATGGTACAAAAAACGTGTTGCTTTTTTTCTACTAAGTAAGAATGTCTATTCTTAAGAGCTAAACAAACAAGTTCTAAAATAAAAACACCATTCTAGGGATCATATACCTATGAAAATCTTAGTGATCACTTACGGGATGGTATTTTTGCAATTGATGGTGACAAATGGCATCAGCAAAGGAAGCTAGCGAGCCTTGAATTCTCGATAAGAGTTTTAAGGGATTACAGTAGCATAGTGTTTAAGAACAAAATAGTTGAACTAGCACATATTTTCTTTAGAAGGCCAACTCAAAAGTGGCGATGAATATCCAAGTATATTAACCTTTTTTCCACTGAAGCAATGGTTATGTAGAT
Organism: Allium fistulosum; assembly: GCA_030737815.1. Lineage (NCBI taxonomy): Eukaryota > Viridiplantae > Streptophyta > Magnoliopsida > Asparagales > Amaryllidaceae > Allium > Allium fistulosum. Next base: position 1,107,147,950 of record CM060901.1, read on the forward strand.
AAATAAATGAATAGTTCATCTATTTTTAGATTAGTGCAGGACATATTCATGAAATCTACCATGGATTCAATATTTAAAGTTGGGTTTGGCATAGAATTGAATGCGTTGCACGGATCATAAGATGGATCTCGGTTTTACAATGCATTTGATAACTCAAGTGTTCATATCCTACGTCGATATGTTGATTCATCTTGGAAGATGAAAAGATATCTAAACATAGGATATGAAGCAAAGCTTAGAAATGAAGTAAAAATTGTTGCAAGATCATTGTATTCTGTAATTGGATTAATATTTTTTTCCCTTGAATCGCAGTATTATGTTTTTTTTCCAAATCGACGATAAATTTAACTTCCTATCATGATTTTTACCAAAATATGGTTGCATCTTGATATCATGCACTCATGTTAATTGTACCAGCTTTGATGTCGTAGCTTATATATTATATTTGCATTAATATCAAAGCAAGCATGGTAATTCTAATAAATCACCTGTTCTAGCACCACTCATCCAAACACAAAAGGCAAAATTAAGATGGACTCCTAATGTTAGCCTGTTATAATAAAAAACACAGCACCTACTCAAGAATAGAAGTGATACAAGCAACGGTATAGACGAGTGGACCTTCTTCCTCGAGAACAAGTCCACCTCCTACAGAACCAATGCTTCCAAATATATGATTAATAAAAAGCAACAACTTCAAAATAATTTTGCAGACTAAAGTATGATCGATATATCACGTAGAGACTGTCTTCATGTACTTTTCCAATCAACATTCTAAATAGAAGAATCTCATGTGTATCAACTCCCAAAGGCAGCAAATATTGTCCTACATTATCTAAATAGAATGCACTGCAAGTGAAAGATGCATAAGACAAGATGGCACATGTACTATAATCACTCAAGAAAGATCACCATCAGCCTCGCATTACTCAGAATGCACTACAAGTGACTGATGCATAAGACAAGATCAAGACATTCCCCACTGATGAATGAGAAAGGAGTCAAACCAGACATGGTAAGCAAATTTAATATGTGACTTTAATAAAAGAAATTACCACTATATCGTTTAATATCAAAATTAGTTTTGCGGTACAATAATGCAAATATAGTCACCACTGAATGTATGAAGGTCAATCGAAACCATCTATAATAAAACTACTAAGCTAGCACAATTTTTTTTAAAAGAAGACTAATTATATTCATAGAACCTAACTGAAAAAGGTATTTACGTGTTGTCCATCTACAACAGATTGAGTACCCACCCAAACAAACAAAATTGCATTTTAATTCTGGATAAGCAACTTTTTTTCTAAACAAACAACAATATACAATACAAAATACAGATAAATTGTGCAAATAAGATAAAACTAACCCTTGAAGATGGTACGCTTGTTCCAAGCCTTAAAAAACAACCTTTTCCATCTGGGATCAACTTCAAAATACTCAGCCTATAAAAGACAGCAAAAAGCCGAGTGATGTGACATCGGAGTGATATGTCTTATGTTTAAATTGTAGGGGTAGTACACATGTATTGAATAACAAAATCATCTACCATATTAACTACAAAATGAAATCGGATCAAATATCTCTTCAGCTCAAAAAAACGAGTAATTAGATAAATGAATAAAACTGTTAGATGATTCAAATCAAAAACAAAAAACAATACTCCGTAGATCTTAATCAATTAATTATTTAAAAAGACAGAATATGATTATGAAAACAAAAATGCTCAGATCATACAATTTTGGATAAAAGTACCAAATCATAGGATAAAATCTCAAATCAAAACTATTATACTTTGATTCTGCCCTTCGAAAAGGAACATCTGCCCGAACAATTAACTTTTTGATTCTGGAATAAGAGAGATCGACGTTGAGTTAATTAGCCTTCGTTGGTGTGAAACATCATGTGGAACTAAAGCTATGAAGCCAAGGTGTCAGGTTCGCCTACCCTAGAATACAAAGAACCATACTCCTCCAGATCTAGAAGTTTACCCTAAGAACCAATGAGAATTAGATTAGGGAAGTTGGGATTTAGGTAGGGACAGTTAAGATTTGGGTTCGGAAAATTTGGAGAATTATTTATTCTTTAACATATTTCTTTGAATGAAAATTGAGAACTTAAAAGGCGCTGAATGAACATGAATTCCAATAACCAAAATAAACGTTGCCGCCTAATATTGGCGTCCCGCCAAATATTTTTAGCATGGAGTAGCGTTTCATTTTTACTCAACATGTCCACAGTAAACAAAGATTGCACATAAGACTGAAACGCTGCTATGTTGTGCTACTAATACTAGTTTTTTTGTAGTGTAGCCACGATCCATAGACATCTATCCATCATCACCGATCCCACACTTCAACTCAACTAAGCCATGCTTCATCACATGAGACTCCCCTTCACTAATCCATCATCCTCACCGATGGACGCCCCATGGATCAATAGCAATCCAAGACCATCAATCCATGACTTAGCCAATTGTCTTTTTGTTTGCTGCATTGGCCTATATCCCCAAGCAAACCCTTGTGACTCAAAACAACACACCCCAAACTTGGAGCATAGCCGTGACCGATCTATCTCTTGGAATTTTCGCTCCTCCACATGATCCATCCACCATTGTTCGCAATCCAAAGCATATCCCACCAAAACTTGAAACACACCATCCTAAGACTTGAGCATGCCCTGAAGGAATTTTCCACCGATCCATCGTCTCCAAATCACCATCGATCCATCTTCAATCATCCATAACTCGAGCAAACAAACTCCAAATGACTTGAAACTTAAAACGTAGCTTTATGGTTCCTTCTTTACCTACCCTTTGGATCACATATCATTTGGACAATGTGACCCATATGGGTCATCACTGATCCATCAACATCGATCCATAACGTACTCCTAAAGGAAATAGCCATTTGATTGGCTTTTTCAACCAAACCGACATCATACGTTCAAGTAATCATTACATACAATATAACCTAACAAGCATACATTCATACATAAAGCTTAAATCTAAAGGTATAACCATAAGAACAACGTTGATCCATAAGAACACGAATCTTACAAAACTTTTCCAAATCGTTTGAAATTTCCATATGTAATTAAAATGAGTCTAAGAAATACTTTAGAGTTTAGAAACCATTTAAAAACATAATTAAACATCATATAATAGCTAATTAGTGAGTGGAGGCTAAATACCACTCACCTAAATCCAAAACAATCCTAGCAATCTAAGAAGTTACAGAATCCAAGAACCTACAACAGCTCCAAGTGATCTCTAACAACAAATCTTCAATCCAAATTGCCATATCTACCTAAAATAGGTTTGTTTATCTATTATGACCAATCTACGGAATGAGAAACCATCATCTCGATCTAATGGAAGTGGTATCAGTCTCCAATTTGGCTCTTATCAAAAGTTATAGATCATATAAGATTTTTTAGGGTCAAAATCATCCGATAATAATTCTAAGGATGGAAAATGTTTCTAGCAATCATTTCCAAAAATCATATAATCGTCTGACCCTAAATAATAACTAATATTAATATCCTCCAATACGTAGAATACGAGTTGTTACTTTCTCTTCCCTTTAGGAATTTCGCCCCCGAAATCCCAAATAAAATCAATAAGGTCATCTGCAAGCCTAACAACCATATACAAGTATAGGTAACCATCACAAATCAAACATGCATACACAACAATGAATGAAAAAGCTACATCTTGTAGCATTTCGTATTTGGAAGCCAAAAGCTAAGCGCTATGGATGCTGCAGTCATCCACAATATTAACTTCTGGTAATGAAATACGGTAGTGTTAATGGTATCCATAATATCAGAAGTACTTGAATATAAAAAAATCATAGATTTCCAAAAAACAATAATTTCAGTGATTATGTCTCAAATAAATTATACCCAAGTTACAAAAATCCCAAACGTAATCCCAGGCATTGATCAAATATAATTTACAACAATACGCCAAGAGCGACATATGAAGATGCCCCCTTGGATATCAAAGCAATATAGACATAACTGTCTTAATACACAGCGGAAACAATTTTAAAACAGAATCCCTAATTTAGCTATCCGTCAGCCTCCTGCTCGTTTTCGGATGCTTTATTCACTAAAATCTGCTAAAACCTAAAAACCAAAACACTCGGCCTACTAAAATCAAATTTTGAGCACTTGAGAGTTTAAGGGGAAGAAAAACTTCGAGTCAGACTTAAAGCCTGCTATGAATAATTTCTATTACATCTCAGTTTACTGATAAATATTGAGACCACGCCGCTTAGCGAACGAGTTTCCCCTCACTAATATCTCTTTTCAAAACATATTTTACAAATTCTTTCCTGCAACCAAACTGGTTTATCAACTGATTATAATAATAATATAGCAATATCAATTATGCTAAAAATAGGAAATGAAAGAGACTATCTATCTAAAATCTGAACTATCTGTTCTATATTCAGAGCTATATGCTCTTTTCTGGACTATCTGCCCTAAAATTGATTATAGCAATATCCTTTATGCTAGATAATGAGCTATCTGCCCAAAACATGTAAGAAGGGTGGACTAGCTGTCCTTAAAAATTTAGCAAGGTCCTTTATGCTAATAAATGGACTATCTGTTCATATCAGAGCTGACTGCTCTTTCTGGACTATCTGTCCTAGACTAACTGTCCTCTGGGCTGACTGCCCTTAAAATGGACCGACTGTCCGAATTTAAAATGAGCCGACTGCCCGAATTTTTCTTTTGGGTTAACTACCCTTCAAAATATCCGAGCTAACCGCTCTACACAATATCTGAGCAAACTGCTCTTCAAAATTTTCCTTGAAAACCTCTTCAAAATGATTTAGTTCGTCAAATCATATATATACAAGGAAAATATCTTTAGCTTTACTCTAAGCTATTTTTGCCATGTTATATATACTTTAATCAAAATAATGTTGATGATGTTCAATAAGGATTATCTATCCTTTTAAAATAAGTTAAAGTTCTTTATAACTTAAAACACTTAGGCTATCTGCCTAGTCCTTTCATTCGAAACCTTTGTTTGAATCCTTTAAACAACCTTTCAAAAACATTGAAGGTAACTCCTTCAAAACCATTTATAAAACCGTTCGAAAGTATTAAAGGTAACTCCTTCATATCCTTTAATAAACCTTTCGAAAACATTGAAGGCAACTCCTTCTAAACCTTTTAAAAGCTTTCTTTTCATAAGCTTTAAAATATATAACACCCACCTTTAAATCCTTTAAACCTTAGCCTTTCGAAAACATAGCTAAATATACGTTTCAGAATCAATGTACCTCAAAACCTTTCGAAGACATTGGGTTCAATTTAAAATAGGTGGAAAAACTTTCGAAACCAATCAAAGTTAACTACATTGAAACCTTTAAAATGTTTCGACTTAAAACATTTGGATTATGCGAAGGGATCAGAAAAACATTGGAATCGAAAGCAACTGCTTCGAAACCTTCATAAAACCTTTCAAAATCAAACATTTCAAAATCAAAACCTTTCGAAATCAAAACCTTTCGAAATCAAAACCTTTCAAATCAATGGAGAGAGGCGCCAGGTTTTTAGAAAACAAAAGATAACCTTTGACTCCATCTATGTCGAAAGGTTAGGAAGCATCAAATATGCTTCCAATTTGGCCGAAAGCTATGCCTTTCAACTTTGCCAAAAGTTTTTATTTAAAACAAGAAAGCAAACCAATCGAAACCTTTTCCTTTTAAACCTTTTGACAATTTTGAAAGTTCTTTGTCGAAAGCTAGCAGGTGTATTTTTCTTTAAAACCAAAACAAAACTTCATCTCTTCCGAAAGCTATAACCCTTCATCCCCAACCTTTCGACTTCCTCCAATTTACTACGTACCAGTTTCCTGATGCCATGTGCATTGGTATTTAATCTAATCGGAAGGTTTGTTACCCTTTGACCTTGTCAGAAAGGTCTGGAATGAAGGTGGCGTATATTGCCGAAAGAGTTGAAATAGTGAAAATACTGTTTGAAATAGTTCCTTTGTACCCCCACCGACCTTGTTTGTCTAAATTTGATTGGTTGCCAGAATTTTGAATAATTTAAAAAAAGCCCCTTTCTCCTTTATAATTATATAAAACATTTAAGTCCCATACCTTAAATAATTTTATATAATCATCAAAACAGCTTGAAAAATTCTGGAAAAATTCCAGAAAGTAAATTAATATGTTTTCTTCAACATATAAAATTTTTGAATCCAAACAATAATTATTTTACCCGTAAATAATTTTTATAATCCAAATTAACCATTTCTTCTTTAGAAAATTATAACAAATCCACGAAAATTCTGAAAATTGAAACCCATCTCTAAAATAACTTTTTAGATCATCATAAAAATTCGCAAGACTAACGGATGTCATTTAATAGGGTTTTCATCTTAAAACATCTCATAAAATCTATATGAACAGACAAAAATCATCAACATGTATATATAATATTTTATCATTCGAAAACATAGCAAATATTTGCAAAATCATTCGGAATTAACCTTGAAATCGAAACCAAAAATATTTAGAGATGTAAACATTATTCACCTTTGCTTTAATGATTAAGGAGCTTGAGATTTGAATGAGTTTGATTTTAATTTGCTTTCCTTAAACTTCTCTTTTGTTTCCTTTTCTTCTTCCTTCGTTAATGGTGGTCGGCCAAGCTTTTAATTTTTGAAAATGAGAATGAACGTGTGTTAAGAATACACGGCCTAAGTAAGACAATATAGGAATGTCTTTCCCATAATACCCCTCCTCTAATCCATTTTAACCTTTATTAAGTTTATTAGTTGAAAAAGGCACGACTACCTTAATTAAATCAAATCTTAGTCCCCTTATCAACACATTATTTTATTTAGTTTATCTAACTAAATCTCCTAAATAATGTTATCAAAAATCTAAGGTGTTACACATCTAATCCTATCCTAGCATGCAAGATACTATACTGAGTATATACTTCATTATATCATAAGTGAAATTAAAAGCGATAAATAGAAAGTCTCACCAAGTAAATAGCTATGGATAAGCCAACCTCAAGTTCTCCTAAGTATAATCACCTTTGCTATCGCTCCACTGAACCATTACCAACTTCATCGTCTTCCTCTTAAGCTGCTTCGTATCATGTATGATGATACGAATAGGCCTACGAGGTCTTGAAGCCTTTGGATCAATCTCGATATCATCTAGTTGATCCAGTACGATAGTTGTGCCTGAGTCATGCACAAATTTCTACAGGTGAGAAATGTGCAAGACATTCTGCACCCCCGCCATTCCCTGAGGTAAGTTGACTCTATAAGTAAGGTTCCTAATCCATTCTAGTGTTAGAAAAGGACCTACAAATCTCGATGCCAACTTTGCTTTAATATCGAACCAAATTATATTCTTCAAGGGAAATATCTTGATAGCTGGATAATTGCACATGAGTCATGCATAAATTTCCGCAGGTAAGAAATGTGTAAGACGTTGTGCACTCCCGCCATTCTTTGAGGTAAGTCAACTCTATAAGCAAGGTTCCTAATCCTCTCTAGTATCAGAAAAGAACCTATAACTTTTGGTGCCAACTTCCTTTTAATACCAAACCGAATTACATCCTTCAATGGAGATATCTTGGAAAATATCATATCACTGACAGTGAACTCTAGATTTCTTATCAACATGGTTCTTCTGTCTGTCTTAAGCAGCTTTCATCTATTGCCAAATGATCACGATCTTTTTCAAAGTTTCTCTAATCATATCTGGCCCAACTATCAGTCTTTCACCCGCTTCCTACCAACATGAAGGAGCATTAAATTATTAGCCATAAAATGCCTCGAATTGTGCCATACCATTCCTAGACTAATAACTGTTGTTTATGCTAATTCAACGAGATGTAAGTGATCATCCCACGAACCTCGAAAATCGAGTATACAAGCTCACAAGCAATCCTCTAAGATATGATTCACTTTTTCAGTTTGGCCATCAATATGAGGGTGATAAGCCATATTCAAATGCATCTCTATTCCTAATGCTCTTGTAATCTCTCCTAAAAGCCACTAGTAAACAACTGGAGCTACCAGAGGATACTCCATAGGTACGATAAAAATCAAACTCGTAGTAAAGCACGCTAGGGTAGGTGACACGGCACAACTAGGTAATGCCAGGGTAGATATAACAATTACGCATCTGGACTATTGGTAACGCAAAGCCGCAGCAATCACCCAACTCGAGCCACACTCTCGAATCAAGGGGTGCACCCAATCAATCACAAAGTAATAGAATGGTATACGATGGAATGTGTCCGATAAGAGGAGCTACCTCATTGGCCCGGAATCGCTCCTGTTTTAGCCACCTTATGCTAAATCACGGGAGTTAGGTCCACGTAAATATACCTTAGGATCGTCGCCACCATCCTACTTTATTCTGGAATCTCCACCGCGTACACAGTTGTTAAAGTGGTTTTCGGTATCGACAGAGAGTACGTCCATATCCGATCCCGGTCTCTTCAACAACCAATCGTTATTATAACCCGTGGTTATAAATTTCAAAATGGTTTATATTTCAAAACAAAACATATTCATTTTAAACCATTTAAATTTGATGTCAATATCTGTCAAAGATGATATTCACTTCCAAAGTTGTAGCATTTTTAAGTTCATTCATTCAATTATAACATTTCAAAAACATTGTATTTTAGCATTTGTAGCACTTTGAAAATGTGATAATACATATAGTAGCATTTTCGAAAATGTTATCTTATTAGAGATAGTAGCACTTAGAAAACCTTACCGTAGATATAGTGGTGTTTGGAAAAACAATACATTGTTAGAAATGGTAGCACTTATAAAACGCTACCTTAAAACCATAACATTTTGGAAATGCTACCAATACTATTCTAAGTTTTACTATAACATTTCAAAACATTATATCTTCATTTTTTCATCATTTTAACTTATAAAACTTATCTCACTTTTCAAAAATATTTATATGGATATCATTTGACTTATGATTTTAATAAATTAAAATTTTATTAATAAAATATCCAATTAACTATAATTCATTTATTAAGTCAAAAAAATACATTTAAATTGCTTAACTTTTATTTTAACAAATAACTTGATACTTCATTTACTTTAAAAATATCCATTTCATAAATAAAATATTTTATTACTAAGTTAAGCCTAAAATTCCATTTCAAATCAAATTTTTAATTATTAAGTTAAATCAACATTTTAATTTACATTTTTAAATCATTTATTAACTCATAAAACTTTAACCTATAGAAAATCAGTATATATACATTTTTAAGTCATTTAAATCGAATTTTAAGTTAAAATCTCATAATTTAAAAATTCCAAATACTTAAAATTTCCAGAATATATATATATATTTTAAAATTAACCACAAGTCTGTATAATATTTTCTAACCTAGGTCAAGTGATACGGATATATATCATTTCAATCCGAAATATAAAAATCCCGGGTTTGATCATTTCAAACCCGCAATCCCAACTCAAATAAAATGGCTTGAGTTTATCATTTCAGCTCATTCCATTCGGGTATGTATCATTTCAACCCATAGTGGGGGAACTTGCAGTGTGAGAAACAGAAATATAAATGAACAGCATAGCATAGCATATCATATCAAGTGATGAAACAGGTATATAATCAGGTTATAACATCATATAATATCAAATCACAGGCGTATATGAAATTACTATCAAAATAGCATATCACCATTACACATTCACAAGCCATCAATTCACTAGTTTATAAGTACGAAGTCGAGAGTGATAACTCACCTTCTAAAGCTAGAGACGACAATTCAAAACACAGAATCAAACTCCGAAAAGCACGACAAAGCATGAACTAGATTTGAGTGGATAAAGAGCCAAGATCCAAATCTTAGAAACAAATAAAATAAAACATATATAAGTAGATATTTATGCAAAGAATTAGATCAAACAAAGCAAAACAAATGCACAAATGGCTAGATTCAAGTCAAGTGGGCTCGGCCACATTCAAAGTAGGCTAGATCATAACCAAAATGGCTCGGATATGATTTGTTTTGAAGAATATATGTTCGGCCATGGATGACAAAAGGCACGGCATAGGGTAGGTGAAAGGATGGCATAGCAAAAGGCATGTGGAAGCCAAAGAGTCAAGGCAAGTGAAGAGTCATGTGCACTTTGGGTTCGGCCTAGGCTTCAATGGGTTCCACTACTACAAAACAGGCCATTTGCATCGGTTGTTTACCCCCCTTTTGCATCAGTTCAACAACCGATGCATATGCAACCGATGCAACAGGCTTAACACTTTTGCATCAGTTCTGAAACCGATGCAAAAAGGTCCTTTTTGCATCGGTTGTTACTAACAACCGATGCAAACTAATCACTCTATTGCATCGGTTTTTTATAACAACCGATGCAAACTAATCCATCTATTGCATCAGCTATTTATACCTGATGCAAAAAAGCCATTCTCAGAAACCATTATTACAGTACTCAAATAGAATATATATATATATATATATATATATATTATGATTATAACAAACAATTATTGCATGCACTATTACAATCATTCAAAATTAAATTCGATGGCAAATACAAACTGAATAACATAATACCAAAATAAACATATATCAATTAAAGTGTTAATAATCTATACAAAATAATGGTTCATACATTCATTTTTGCAGCATAATTCAAATCTTTAGTACAATCATTAAGTGATATAATCTTAATTCGGATCTTTAATTAGTACAACCATTAAAAAATAGTATAGTAAAAACCTTAAAAACTTCATGGAATCTTGAAAACCCAAATTTTTAGGCTTCAGCTCAAAACCATATGCTGCATTTCTTTTTTTGCATTAGTTCACCAACCTACCAAACACTCCAACCATAAGTTACTGCTCTGTCTACCATGTATACCATCAATACAACGATAGTTCGCTAACAAACTGCATTCCACTTGCCTTCATAACCACTACCCTCTATTAACCATCCCCTCCACATATCCTCATTCACATTTTCACTGAAACCATCTATCATTTATTGTTGCCTTCTCTGCAAAAACATCAATACAAATTACATCGCACAATTGTGTATCACAACAATCATTCACGACTCAATATCACATCCACAAACACAGTCACATTACAAACTACAACATACAGTGCACATCCTCTCTCTTCTACCTGTCATCAAATTCACCCACGACTTCACCACTGAAAACAAACTGTAGCAAATCAACACCACCTCTGTCCTCAACCACAGTACACACCAGTGCACTGCTCAACCTACACTGCATAGACAACAACTATCAGTCTCCTACAAACTACACCTCTTCCTACACTGTAACTCCAACATCATCAAAGCAACATCAACTTCCTCTGCCTTCTACAAGCACTTCATCTATTCCACCTGAACCATCCCCACATTACACTGTAACATACAACCAGCAGCCTACCACACAACGATCAAACTTCCACTGCTGTTCTTGCTCACCACTTCCCTGCCAAATCCGACCACCAACTTGTCATATCAACTGACCATTTCATTTCATCCTCTGACCATAACAATCCCCTACCTGCTACAACACCATCTCTGACCCGCCACAACATCAAAACCACATCACACTAATTTTTTGGCATTTCTGGATAGTAAAAGATTGATCTAATAGAATTCAACATTATTTTTTATAGTTGGAGGTGCATTTTATGTTGATCTTTTCATATCTAAAATATAAGAACTGATAGCAAAAGTGATCTGGTACAGTTTCATCAGTTCAAAATTTCAACTTTTATTTGCAGCCCTCGTAAGAAGTAATGTAGATTTTTAATGCAGTGCATACTTAGGAGAAAAATGAACATAAATAGGGTAGCATGTAAGCGCAATATGAAGAACTAATTCTTGATAGTTACTATTGCAATATTTGTGCAGAAAAAAGACCTGAGTTTCCTTATGACTGTTGTGAGCGTCAACAGGCTACGATTGATATGTGATCCTTCTTTTAACCTAACACCATCTGCATGAGTTTATGAGACTCTCACTTCCTGCTAAATCTACCAAATTCTGCAGATTTTATGTTCTATAAATAACATGATCATAATTCAACATCGAGATATTAAAATGAAACAGGCGGAGATACTCACTAGATTAGCTACAAAAGATTTCACACAACCCGAATTGTCACCTAACCTACTTTTAATTGCCTGGACCAAAATAAAGTACACAACCAAAATTAATGGAACTTCATGGAATTCAGGAATCATATATCCATGCCACTGTCCTTGCTAGTCTGATTATCTGGTGTGACCTTGAACTAGTGTCATTCAAAGCAGTTTCTCCAACCTGTATTTTTGCCTGCAGATCAAGAATACTCTTCTTCAGAAGCCATGTTTTACTCATTAAAAAAAGTATTACCAACCTTCAGAAATGCCAATAAGATGCCATAAATGCCGATCATCTTTAGCTGTTTCTTCTTCTAATTTATCGACAATGGCTCCTTTCTGTATAAATAATGATGCTTTATATAGTTCTATATCAAATACTATTTGTACTTTAAAATTTAGAAGATAGTAACACCTCTGGGTCATCCAATAGCCTAAGTGGTCCAGAATCTGGATTTAATAGATCATGTACTATCTCATTATAGATTTCGATAGCAGAGATCTTGATAATAAAATCTTGTTCAGGAGCCTGTGTCTGTGATAAAAAATAGAATGAGATTGTTATGGTTTAATTAGCATAGTTATTTTTGTCTAAGTTGATCGAAAAAATATTGTTGATCTAGTTCAGGGAAATGCAAAACAAAAGGGTATTTGAATTGGCTTGACTTTCTCCCTAGTTTTTGGTTGTAGAGGCTACAAGTCTGGTAAATGGATCACTTTTCAGTCTTTCCTCTTCTTCATATTTGAATTTTGATGAGCAGGTAGTTGGTGGGAAAATCATTTTGCTATTTAATGGTTACTGGTTAATCAACATGATTGGTCCAGTTAATTGATAACTGGTTAATTGCATTCTTAATTTCGCTGAATGAATCTATTTTACATTGTCACTTGATCATCTTTTGACGACTTTCAAAACATATTATGCAAAAGTTGAAGGTGGGCTAATAATACGAAGTTGAACCCATATAATCCATAATGCAAAGCCAATGAGCTTGTTGAGAATAAAGGCAACACAAAATGTATACTTACAAAAATTCAACATTAATGTGGATGTTATTTTAGGTTTGAATTTGAATTATAAAACATCATAAGAAAATAGTGACATACGGCTAAACCAGTGCAATAACTATACTCAAAATTGTAAAAGCTTCACCCATAACAACCATTTGACAATAGACTGCATTGGAACAGATTGAAATTAATAATCACAGTTATCCCAAGATTGAAACTTTATTTGCCGGACTAGTACAAAATAACGTTTCGTATTTGATTGAGATCATGCAATCAATTGGGAAATCGAGCATACATGCGAAACCTATACAACTATAAAAAGCCATAGTCCGATATATCATTTCCCAATTTTATAGCATTTCGATCTTGTAATATTTTGTTTGAATAAATAAATTACTTCGCTTTGAATTAACCATGCTGCAACATAATTAATTGCTTACTATACAAAAGAGCACGGAGAAGAAAATTGTTTAAGCAAAAATCGAACTAATTAAAACAAATCAGATCTTGAAACATTTAATACTACTCGAAGGATTAAAGTAGACTACAAATAACTAGAAACCAACATTGAAACTTTACAGGTCGAAGCAATCCATAACAGAACAAACTACAAAATAATTAAAAACCTGAAAGATATCTTCTTTTTGGATCTAACCGCTGGTGAACTTGGTAACAGCCTTGGTACCTTCGGAAACAGCATGTCTTTACTTACAGCTGTGAAAATACCCGTGAAGAGATACACGAGCAACAATACTCATAACAACAAATCTTCTTGAGATACCTGAATGAAGCCACCACCAACGCCCACACCTTCGGCCACGCAGCTCGACCTCCGCCATATCACTACTCTAATCTGCGATGGCTCCAATAGCTTTAGGTTTGAATGAATTTGCAATTTGAGATTTATCGGTTTCTTGCTTTGTTTAGATTTCCAGAATTTGTTAACCCTCTCTTTTAGTTGCTGTCCTTTGTTTCAGGAATTTTTTTTTGGAGTGGGTTACTGAGGAGGAAAGAGTAAATTTATCCAAAGTACTAACTTTGGAGATAATTTTTCAATATTTCCCCCCTAAATTTCATATCTTTGTCATCAACGTGTAGTTGCATCGGTTGACTTTAAAACCGATGCGACTAAAACTATTTGCATCAGTTCTATCTTAATAACCGATGCAAATTTGATTTTTTATTACCTATTGCTTTCCACGTACCAATTGCATCGGTTATTAAGATAGAACTGATGCAAATAGTTCTATTTGCATCAGTTTTTACTTCAACCGATGCAAATGAGGCGAAGCAATATGCACTTTTTGTACTAGTGTGTAATTAAAATGAGTCTAAGAAATACTTTAGAGTTTAGAAACCATTTAAAAACATAATTAAACATCATATAATAGCTAATTAGTGAGTGGAGGCTAAATACCACTCACCTAAATCCAAAACAATCCTAGCAATCTAAGAAGTTACAGAATCCAAGAACCTACAACAGCTCCAAGTGATCTCTAACAACAAATCTTCAATCCAAATTGCCATATCTACCTAAAATAGGTTTGTTTATCTATTATGACCAATCTACGGAATGAGAAACCATCATCTCGATCTAATGGAAGTGGTATCAGTCTCCAATTTGGCTCTTATCAAAAGTTATAGATCATATAAGATTTTTTAGGGTCAAAATCATCCGATAATAATTCTAAGGATGGAAAATGTTTCTAGCAATCATTTCCAAAAATCATATAATCGTCTGACCCTAAATAATAACTAATATTAATATCCTCCAATACGTAGAATACGAGTTGTTACTTTCTCTTCCCTTTAGGAATTTCGCCCCCGAAATCCCAAATAAAATCAATAAGGTCATCTGCAAGCCTAACAACCATATACAAGTATAGGTAACCATCACAAATCAAACATGCATACACAACAATGAATGAAAAAGCTACATCTTGTAGCATTTCGTATTTGGAAGCCAAAAGCTAAGCGCTATGGATGCTGCAGTCATCCACAATATTAACTTCTGGTAATGAAATACGGTAGTGTTAATGGTATCCATAATATCAGAAGTACTTGAATATAAAAAAATCATAGATTTCCAAAAAACAATAATTTCAGTGATTATGTCTCAAATAAATTATACCCAAGTTACAAAAATCCCAAACGTAATCCCAGGCATTGATCAAATATAATTTACAACAATACGCCAAGAGCGACATATGAAGATGCCCCCTTGGATATCAAAGCAATATAGACATAACTGTCTTAATACACAGCGGAAACAATTTTAAAACAGAATCCCTAATTTAGCTATCCGTCAGCCTCCTGCTCGTTTTCGGATGCTTTATTCACTAAAATCTGCTAAAACCTAAAAACCAAAACACTCGGCCTACTAAAATCAAATTTTGAGCACTTGAGAGTTTAAGGGGAAGAAAAACTTCGAGTCAGACTTAAAGCCTGCTATGAATAATTTCTATTACATCTCAGTTTACTGATAAATATTGAGACCACGCCGCTTAGCGAACGAGTTTCCCCTCACTAATATCTCTTTTCAAAACATATTTTACAAATTCTTTCCTGCAACCAAACTGGTTTATCAACTGATTATAATAATAATATAGCAATATCAATTATGCTAAAAATAGGAAATGAAAGAGACTATCTATCTAAAATCTGAACTATCTGTTCTATATTCAGAGCTATATGCTCTTTTCTGGACTATCTGCCCTAAAATTGATTATAGCAATATCCTTTATGCTAGATAATGAGCTATCTGCCCAAAACATGTAAGAAGGGTGGACTAGCTGTCCTTAAAAATTTAGCAAGGTCCTTTATGCTAATAAATGGACTATCTGTTCATATCAGAGCTGACTGCTCTTTCTGGACTATCTGTCCTAGACTAACTGTCCTCTGGGCTGACTGCCCTTAAAATGGACCGACTGTCCGAATTTAAAATGAGCCGACTGCCCGAATTTTTCTTTTGGGTTAACTACCCTTCAAAATATCCGAGCTAACCGCTCTACACAATATCTGAGCAAACTGCTCTTCAAAATTTTCCTTGAAAACCTCTTCAAAATGATTTAGTTCGTCAAATCATATATATACAAGGAAAATATCTTTAGCTTTACTCTAAGCTATTTTTGCCATGTTATATATACTTTAATCAAAATAATGTTGATGATGTTCAATAAGGATTATCTATCCTTTTAAAATAAGTTAAAGTTCTTTATAACTTAAAACACTTAGGCTATCTGCCTAGTCCTTTCATTCGAAACCTTTGTTTGAATCCTTTAAACAACCTTTCAAAAACATTGAAGGTAACTCCTTCAAAACCATTTATAAAACCGTTCGAAAGTATTAAAGGTAACTCCTTCATATCCTTTAATAAACCTTTCGAAAACATTGAAGGCAACTCCTTCTAAACCTTTTAAAAGCTTTCTTTTCATAAGCTTTAAAATATATAACACCCACCTTTAAATCCTTTAAACCTTAGCCTTTCGAAAACATAGCTAAATATACGTTTCAGAATCAATGTACCTCAAAACCTTTCGAAGACATTGGGTTCAATTTAAAATAGGTGGAAAAACTTTCGAAACCAATCAAAGTTAACTACATTGAAACCTTTAAAATGTTTCGACTTAAAACATTTGGATTATGCGAAGGGATCAGAAAAACATTGGAATCGAAAGCAACTGCTTCGAAACCTTCATAAAACCTTTCAAAATCAAACATTTCAAAATCAAAACCTTTCGAAATCAAAACCTTTCGAAATCAAAACCTTTCAAATCAATGGAGAGAGGCGCCAGGTTTTTAGAAAACAAAAGATAACCTTTGACTCCATCTATGTCGAAAGGTTAGGAAGCATCAAATATGCTTCCAATTTGGCCGAAAGCTATGCCTTTCAACTTTGCCAAAAGTTTTTATTTAAAACAAGAAAGCAAACCAATCGAAACCTTTTCCTTTTAAACCTTTTGACAATTTTGAAAGTTCTTTGTCGAAAGCTAGCAGGTGTATTTTTCTTTAAAACCAAAACAAAACTTCATCTCTTCCGAAAGCTATAACCCTTCATCCCCAACCTTTCGACTTCCTCCAATTTACTACGTACCAGTTTCCTGATGCCATGTGCATTGGTATTTAATCTAATCGGAAGGTTTGTTACCCTTTGACCTTGTCAGAAAGGTCTGGAATGAAGGTGGCGTATATTGCCGAAAGAGTTGAAATAGTGAAAATACTGTTTGAAATAGTTCCTTTGTACCCCCACCGACCTTGTTTGTCTAAATTTGATTGGTTGCCAGAATTTTGAATAATTTAAAAAAAGCCCCTTTCTCCTTTATAATTATATAAAACATTTAAGTCCCATACCTTAAATAATTTTATATAATCATCAAAACAGCTTGAAAAATTCTGGAAAAATTCCAGAAAGTAAATTAATATGTTTTCTTCAACATATAAAATTTTTGAATCCAAACAATAATTATTTTACCCGTAAATAATTTTTATAATCCAAATTAACCATTTCTTCTTTAGAAAATTATAACAAATCCACGAAAATTCTGAAAATTGAAACCCATCTCTAAAATAACTTTTTAGATCATCATAAAAATTCGCAAGACTAACGGATGTCATTTAATAGGGTTTTCATCTTAAAACATCTCATAAAATCTATATGAACAGACAAAAATCATCAACATGTATATATAATATTTTATCATTCGAAAACATAGCAAATATTTGCAAAATCATTCGGAATTAACCTTGAAATCGAAACCAAAAATATTTAGAGATGTAAACATTATTCACCTTTGCTTTAATGATTAAGGAGCTTGAGATTTGAATGAGTTTGATTTTAATTTGCTTTCCTTAAACTTCTCTTTTGTTTCCTTTTCTTCTTCCTTCGTTAATGGTGGTCGGCCAAGCTTTTAATTTTTGAAAATGAGAATGAACGTGTGTTAAGAATACACGGCCTAAGTAAGACAATATAGGAATGTCTTTCCCATAATACCCCTCCTCTAATCCATTTTAACCTTTATTAAGTTTATTAGTTGAAAAAGGCACGACTACCTTAATTAAATCAAATCTTAGTCCCCTTATCAACACATTATTTTATTTAGTTTATCTAACTAAATCTCCTAAATAATGTTATCAAAAATCTAAGGTGTTACACATCTAATCCTATCCTAGCATGCAAGATACTATACTGAGTATATACTTCATTATATCATAAGTGAAATTAAAAGCGATAAATAGAAAGTCTCACCAAGTAAATAGCTATGGATAAGCCAACCTCAAGTTCTCCTAAGTATAATCACCTTTGCTATCGCTCCACTGAACCATTACCAACTTCATCGTCTTCCTCTTAAGCTGCTTCGTATCATGTATGATGATACGAATAGGCCTACGAGGTCTTGAAGCCTTTGGATCAATCTCGATATCATCTAGTTGATCCAGTACGATAGTTGTGCCTGAGTCATGCACAAATTTCTACAGGTGAGAAATGTGCAAGACATTCTGCACCCCCGCCATTCCCTGAGGTAAGTTGACTCTATAAGTAAGGTTCCTAATCCATTCTAGTGTTAGAAAAGGACCTACAAATCTCGATGCCAACTTTGCTTTAATATCGAACCAAATTATATTCTTCAAGGGAAATATCTTGATAGCTGGATAATTGCACATGAGTCATGCATAAATTTCCGCAGGTAAGAAATGTGTAAGACGTTGTGCACTCCCGCCATTCTTTGAGGTAAGTCAACTCTATAAGCAAGGTTCCTAATCCTCTCTAGTATCAGAAAAGAACCTATAACTTTTGGTGCCAACTTCCTTTTAATACCAAACCGAATTACATCCTTCAATGGAGATATCTTGGAAAATATCATATCACTGACAGTGAACTCTAGATTTCTTATCAACATGGTTCTTCTGTCTGTCTTAAGCAGCTTTCATCTATTGCCAAATGATCACGATCTTTTTCAAAGTTTCTCTAATCATATCTGGCCCAACTATCAGTCTTTCACCCGCTTCCTACCAACATGAAGGAGCATTAAATTATTAGCCATAAAATGCCTCGAATTGTGCCATACCATTCCTAGACTAATAACTGTTGTTTATGCTAATTCAACGAGATGTAAGTGATCATCCCACGAACCTCGAAAATCGAGTATACAAGCTCACAAGCAATCCTCTAAGATATGATTCACTTTTTCAGTTTGGCCATCAATATGAGGGTGATAAGCCATATTCAAATGCATCTCTATTCCTAATGCTCTTGTAATCTCTCCTAAAAGCCACTAGTAAACAACGGGTCTCGGTCACTCATATTGCTCTTCGGCACACCATAGAATCGTACTATCCACTTTACGTACAATTCGACCAGTTTGGCTATTATTCTACTTGGCTTGATGGGTATAAATTTGGCGCTCTTGGTCAATCAACCGACTATGACCCACATGTTATCGTAAACTGCTCGAGTCCTCAATTGTCCATCGATGAAATCCATCAATACTTGCTCACATTTCCACTCAGGAACTTCTAGCGGTTGCATCAAACCATTAGGCATCTTTTGCTCTTCCTTATCCGAATAATAGTTTATGTGCTTCGAGACGAATGTCTCAATGTATTTCTTCATCCCTTCCCAATAAAAGGTCTGCATCATATCACGGTACATCTTATTACCATTGAGATGGATAGTCAATCTCGAATGATGGCACTCTCATAGCACTCGTCTCTTAACCCATCGACATCAAGTGTAAACAATCTTTTGTTTTTATGGAGCTAACCGTCTTAGTCAAGTCTGTACTGTCTCATCTCTTCAAACTCTACTCTAGCTTCAATCTTAGCAATGATCCTAGCTAATCTGGCATCACACCTTTGACTAGTACTGATCTTCTCAATCAGAGTAGATGTGATAGTCAAGCTCGCCAACATCTCTTGCTCTAGCTTGCATCTTGGTCGGAAATCATAATAAGCAATATACTCTAACTGCGTCAACTCTAGGAACAAAGCACCCAAGCTAGCATGTCTCCTACTCAATGCATCAATAACTGCATTAATTTTTCCCATTGTATATGAAATGCCAAAGTCATATGAGGCTAGGAACTCTAACCATCACTGCCGACGAAGGTTAAGATCCTTCTGCAATAAGAGGTACTTCAATGATATATGGTTGGTTAATAGCTCCAAATTCTGTCCTAAAAGATAGTGCCTCCAAATCTTCAACGTAAACACGATCGTTGCTAATTCTAAATCGTGGTTCAAGTATTTCTTTTCATGTGGCTTCAGTTGTCGACTAGCATACGCAATAAAAATTTCCACTCTTTATTAATACCACCCCCAATCTAGTACTACAAGCATTGATGCATACCGTCATCTCTTCATTCCCGCTTGGAATGGTCAATACTAGTGCACTCGTTAACTTTTCCTTCAGACCCACGAATGCATGTTCACATCTCGCATACCAATTAAAAGTTTGAATATTTCGTCAACTGAGTCAATGGTACGGAAACTTTAGGGAAGTCCTGGATGAATCGTCTATAATGTTCGGCTAACCCAGGAAACTTCTCCCATCTATATCATTTTTGGGTCTAGTTCAATCTTAGACTGTCACAACTTTTGTGGGATCCATGAAAATTCCCTGCTAAGAAACAATTTGACCAAGAATCTCACTTCGTTCCTCCAGGAGTGACACTATGAAAACTTTGCTTTCAGTCGGGGTGCTCTCTCGACACCTCAAGCATGATCATCAAATGTATCTTATGGTCTTCCTCTGTCTATAAGTGGATGGAAATATCATTAATGAATACAAGCACAAACTTATTTAGCCGATCCTTGAAAATACATTTCATGAGATCAATAAAGCACACCGGTGCGTTGGTTAGCACGAACGACATAATCAACCACTCATAGAAAACAAACAGCGTACGAAATGTTGTTATCAATACACACTCCTTCGCTACTCTCGGTTGCTGGAATCCCATCATAAGATCTAACTGAGAGAACACACTTGCAGCATGAAGTTGATCAAACTTTCTAGCACCATGAAGTCAATCGAATAAGTCATCAAACATGGGAGTGGATATTTGTCACTTTATCCAGCTCACAGTTATCAACACATAGCCTAAAGGAACCGTCCACCTTCACGGTGAATACTATGGGCACTCCTTACTTAGAAATATCCCTGTGAATGAACCCTCATTGCAGTAGGTCATTCACTTACACCTCAAGCTCTCTCTGCTCTCTAGGTGCCATCTTCCTTAACGGCATCACTACCGGTTTGGCATCTTTAACTAAATCGATAAGAAACTCGATCTCTCTGTGTTGGGGAAGTCCGGACACCTCCTCAAATATGTCCGGATACTCCCTAGCAATAAGTACTAATGGTAACTCGTTGGGTGGGATATCGAGCAAATATAGCAAACTGATCATTACGTCATCATTCGATAGGCAACCAACACTACCGCCCGCCCATTTTCTAGCCCCAACATCACCAATGACTTCCCAAAATCCAGCATCACTCCGTATCTATGAAGCCAGTCCATACCCAGAATATACCAAACCCAGCGAAACAAAAACAAAGCAATCACAATCACAATCAAAAGAATATCCATGACTTGATAAAACAAAACCACAACAAACCATACACAGGCTAGTGGAGCCTCCAAAGCGGTTTGTCACAATTAAAGGCCAATTAATAATTTCAGGTCTCAACCCTAGTCTATCTACTAGGTCAATAGATACGAAAGAATGTGAAGCCTCGGTATCAAATAAAACTCATATGAGAACATCATAAATGAAAAGCATACCTTGAATAACGATGCTCTTTCCCTTCTCTTTCGCCGATGGAGTTCGACGAAGTCGGAACAATGTCCAATGCATATGCCTTCACTATCTACCCCTATTTAGCTAGTTTGGAATAGTACTTCTACACTAGGTAAAGGCACCTATATCACAAAGCCTTCGTGATCAAATTCTCAAAGCTCTAGTCAATATGACCAATCAATCGCTTCTCTAGATGATCGCTCAACCCAATGATAAACTTTCATTTTTTCTGAGTGGAGTATAAATAAAAGATAGACTTTACATCGATAGCACATCGAATTCGGCCACATACTCAAACACAGATGTATCACCTTACTTCATGTCGGCAAACTTCTTAAACAACACTGACTTCTGAATACTCAGGATAAACTTCTCTTTGAATCGAACTATGAACCAATCCAAAGAAAATAATTTGTAATGACCCTGAAAATTTTGATATTTAATTGATTTTAAATATCTGGAATTCAATTTAATTTGAAATTTAAATATCAAAGTAAATTTGGTAAATTAATTATTAAATTTGATCGTTAAATCTGGATAAAAATTTGAATCTTCAGTTTTAAGCCGATTAAAAATATTTTCAAGGCTTAGAAAATTCATATTGACTATACTGAAGATAATAGAAGCTTCAAAATTGAATTTTGAGATGCTTTGTTCAGTTTTGAAATTGTATCGTTTAAATTGAATTTAAAAATAGTGTTCCAGGGCACAGTCTCGGAACTTGACGAAACCAGTTCCATTGGATCTGTAATATTGTATTATTATCGGATTTCAATTTTCATAATATTTGGAGTTGTTGTGTGAGCGTACGATATATAAACACGTTGGAATTTATATCGAAATTTAATTCAATAACTGGTTAAAAGGCACTATAGCTAGATATTTTTCAAGCACGCTTCTTTTGCCTTCTCGAACATACTTCCTCGTTCTTTCAAAGTCCAGATGCTTCATTCTCATTCAGAAGAAAGAAAAAAAATAAGAAAGAAACAAACAAAACATTTTCTTTCGTTCAAAATGAAAAATCAAATGGAGCCTGTGAAAGGAAAATCGATTATCTCGTTTCGAAACAAAACCCCTCTCTCCTTCAAGAGAAATAAAAATCATGGCCGAGTTCCCCTTTTCAAATTCTTCAATTCATTCTTTTAAAAAAATATACGATACGACTACCGATCGAAGTGGGATTCGCAAATCGCGACGTCGCCTCAAGGCTTAACTCGAACTCGAAGGTGTCGTCGTCGAAGGGGAGAATGGGCTCATCGATTGCGGCAGGCGATGGCTGGAGTCACACGAGTACATGGTGGCTTCGACGTTATCGCGATGATGGATTGTGTTGCTTTTCGACTTTGGGGATCGAGAATTGGTGGATTCGAGAAGCTCGGCGTGGGCAGCGAATCGAGTTGTGCTTGGTCTGGTGAACGAGGATGGAATTTTGGGGGCTCGCGTGGTTCTAGATGGCGGAGGCCTTGCGATAATCGTGGGTGGCCAGAGTTTTGCCTGTCTTGCTATTCACGAATTGACTTTGAGGTAATTACAAATTATATATATAAATTATTTTATATGCAGTTGAAAAAAATATATACTGATGTCTGAATCTATATAGTCTATTTTCAAATGGATTGGTATTTTCAGGAATAAAATAATAGAGATAAGAATAAATATACTTAAACATATATTAACTTACTGTTTAAGGTTTAAAATATATACAGAGAAAATTATATATATATATATTTTATAGTAAAATATATATAAACCATTTTGCTTTAACTTATAAGTATATGTATATATTAAATTTTGGAAAATATATCTATAGGGATTTTAAATATTTGAGGAGTTTATATAAAATCATAGTTTTAAATCTATATAGACTATTTTATAAGTATATATATATACATAAGTAGTTTCTAAAGGAAAATATTTTTTTTTCAAAAAAGGGAGTTAGTTGAAATTAAATTATTAGCTAAAATTAAATCATTAGTTAATAAATTTTTATTAAATGGGAATGAATTGTTCGATTTGTTCGAGTATTAATAAGTTGTATAAATTGTTATACAAGGTCTAAAATGGAGAAACAAGTCGAAAAGGAAAATGGATTGCAAATAAAAGAAAAGGTGAGATCTTCTCACTCAAATTGGAAATTTGATTTTTTGCAGTTATTGATTGATTGATGTTTGGATGTAATATTAGATATAGTAGGATATATCTATATATAGCAATATATATATTGGCATATGTATATATTGCAGTTGTTGATTTCCCGCATTATATAGCGGATGAGACCCTATTGCGCCGCATAATAGCGGATGATATTTTATAAATCCCATATACCGCGATATTCCACCTCGAAGTGGAATTGGTATTGTGCTAACATCTGTGGATGCAGGGAAACAGGTTGGAGGGATCCAACAGGATTCCTTAAAACATTTGAATTGGTTTCATATGTTCTGTGATTGATTATTTATAATCTGTGTATGATTATTTCTGTCACTGAATGTGTTGAAGGCTATAATTTAGCCGAATGCATTTTTGGTATCGTTGGATACCAAAAATAAATGAAATTGAATTTTTGAAATTAAAGTAATTAAATTTTTGTAAATTCCTTTTTGAAAGAATTGGATTTATTTAAAAGAAGTTTGAAAAAGATAAAGTGTTGTCTTCGAATTATATTGAATAAAATTCCACAATATGGGAAAGGATTTTTATAAATGGATTTTGAATAGTATTATTCAAAGTGGAGCAATTTATTTAAAATGGGATTTTAAATGGTTTGGAAAAGATAAAGGAATTTATCTAAAAGGAGATAAATTTGTTGAAATCCAATTGATAATTGATTTAGTATTCGAAGAAAAATCTTTGAGAAATTGATATGAAATTTATTTGATGTTGAATGAAAAATTGATTTGTGTTGAAATAAAACTTAGAAATCAATTTGTAATTGATTTGGTGTTTTGAAACAAATGTTTGGAAAAAATCAATTTATGATTGGAGATAAATTGGAAATCAATTTGAAATTGATTCGGTATTGAAATAAAATTAGAAATCAATTTGGAATTTGATTTTTGGGGTTAAAAGTGAATATTTGGAAATGTAAATTCAAATGGGAATTTATGAAATGAAAAGGAAATTTGTTTTAAAAATAAACGCTGATTTATTTTTAAAGCGTGAAAGTAAATTTACGAATTTGGAACGTAAATTTAAAATAAATCGATAAGGATTTATTAAATTGGTTTAAATGGACCATTTTGAAAAGGAAGTGTATTTTCCTTGAAAAAACCGAGTATATTCCAAAGTACTTTTTTTAAATATAAATTAAAGGTTCTTCAGTTGGTTTTTAAAAGAAATATTTGGAAATATATTCCGCGTAAGGAAATTGATTTGAAGTTTATTTTCAAAAGTTGAAAGGTGAAAAATGAATTGAAATCTGTTTTCAAAGTGTTGAAGTGTGGAAAATATATATCTTGTGAAGATATTTTGAAATTAAATAATTTGGGAAAATTATTTAAATCTGATGATTGTTGTGAATATTGTTGATAGTTAAATCACCGACTATCAATATTGCCTTTGAAATGGCATTTGAATTTGTTTTTAAACAAACGCTTATTATTCGGTTTAGCCGGGAAAGGACCTTTGTGTTATATAACCCATTCCGAATAATAATACGACGATATGGATCGTATTGAAGACCGGTGGTGAAGACCGGGTATTTGTGAAAACGATAGGATGACCTATCGATTGTTTCTGCACCGTTAGCTACGGTATAGAGATTTCCTTTGTGATGGGAAGTCCGATCGGGATTGTGAATACCCGGATTGCAAGGGCTTCTTTGGAAGTGCCTTCGGTTCTGTTCGAACCCGGAACAGACTTGTATGGTTACGTGTCTGACATTACGTTTTGAGATGTAAAGCTGATTTCTTTCAAATACATTTCTGTTGGTGGCGGAGAATTTATTCTCTTAGCTTAACACCCTTCTTTGAGACGTACGAGCTCAGAGGTTATGTAGTTGAAATTTATCAGCAATATATTCCCAATTTGGTAATGTGGCATGCTGAGTGTTGCTGTGATGATGATCATTTATGATCAAAGCGTGGCTTTGTGAAAAAGCGTAGCTTTGTGGACGAGACTTCGTCAGGGCCTCACAACCCGGAAATGGTCGAAACAGGAATGTTGCGGTAAGGTTATTAGGGTCGTGCCCTTTAGGGTATGTCATTTCCTTCTGGAAAGGGGTGGTATCATGGTATGGAGCCCAGATACTTACTCATGTGGACACACTTTATTTATTATGTGTGATATGGTTACCGAGCGCTCGGATAAAGGTCCCAAAGGACCGGGGGATGGCATATTCATGAGTTACCTAGTTATAGGGGTAACCCGGCTTTGTTGGCAGAGAGCAGTTTGTCTCTCGGGACGTCCATCCAGAGGCGATCCCATTCGGCAGTAGGAAAGGAAGTTCCTTAGCCTGACCATTTGTTGGAAAATCGAAAGAAACAATACGAACCTTGTACGGTTTTAGTTGTATTACCTGCTATGGAATGTGGCGGTAACCTGTTATTGAACATAGTAGCTATAGTAGGCATAACGTGAAATGCCTATGCTGGCTAAGATTAATATTATACTTTCAAAATGTTGTCCACATTAGACATTAATAATAATAATCCAATGATTTGCGTAGTAAGCATCTTTGACTATCATAAGAAGAAATCTCCTCCAATTCTGCGTTTGCATTGTGTGTGTGGCGGGAGGTCTTATGGTAGTTTCATTTTCCAAAAGCATTGTGAATTAATTTTATTTTCTTTGTGAAAATAACTGTTTTATGATCTCACACTAGTCACCATGACTGACTCGGAGTTTATTGTTCCCTTCTAAACTCTGGGTGCCCATAATTTTCCACACGGGCAGCCTAGAGTTATTTTTATCAGGATATTCTAGATATTCTGGAGCTTTGGGGATAAGCTGGATGGCGAGACGTACTTTCGTACTTATTATTTATTTCCGCTGTGTATTCTGTATGAGGACAAGTTTATATAACTGTCCATTGTTTTGTATTGAGTTGTATATTGACTCTGATTGATGTATGTATAAACTGATATAGTTCTTTGTTTAAAAGATTATTGATTTATCTATTATATATTGTTCTGCTGCGAATGTGAGATTCTGTTGTTGTTTCTGTTTTTCTGTTCTTTTTCTTCTTCTGTCTTCTTCTACCTCTTCTTTTAACCCTAATGGTTCGGTTTTCCGGCATTCGATTGCGCGGCATTTGATACAGTGGACGTATTAATATCGACTTTTGAGCGTCGAAAAGTCGAGTCGTTACATTTGGTATCAGAGCATCCGGTTATGCGACAACCCTTGGCTCTGTTGGGTGTTACTCATTAGAGATAGAGTCAGTAGTACTCTAGAATAAGTGTGAGTGTAATAATAGATATGAGCGCGTATTTGTTAGTGAATACAAAATTTGTTTTATATTGTGTTGACTTATCGGTTGATTGTTTATAGATTCTGGTCAGTGCAGTCTGGCCAACTGTAATCGATAGGAGTTTCTAAACTCTTAAACAAGATAAACTGACACAGTATTGTTTTAAATAGGGTAAATGAAATAATTTTGCCCAAAACTATTTTTGTATAGAAAAGAAATGATTTTCTATGAATTATCATAGCATATGGATGCTTGGTTGTTAGGAAAAGATCATATTTAATTATTATCAATGTTATATGAAAGTTAAATAAGATATAGTAGTATAACAGAAGATTTAGAGATAAATTCATTTAACAAATGAAATTTATAAATACGAATTGAAAAGATAAGGAATTGAATTCCTATAGAAATGAGATTTGCAAATATAAATTGTAAATGAGATTTATAATTGGAAATAGAATTCCAGGAAAATATTTGAAAATAAAATTCACAAATGGAATGTAAAATAAGTTGATAACTTATAAAATATTTAAAGTTTGATTGGAATGAGATTCAATATAAGGAATGAAATTGTGAATAAAAAAATGAAGCTACATTTGTAAATAAATGAATTAAAGAAATGGAATGAAATTTGTTTGAATAAAGTTGAATAAAAACCCAAACTTGGGAAAATAAAATAAAATAAAATGGATTGAGTTTAAGTAAACTGATTTGATAATTTATTAATTCACGAAATAATGAATTGGAGATTGAATTGGTTAAACTAAAGTTGAGTTGTAAGCTAAACTTAAAATGGTGTGAATTTGTATATAAATTCAAGTGGGTAGTAGAAATAAATTGAAAATTTCCTTGTTATTGATAAAATGAATTCACGATGAATTGAATATGGAAATGTGAAATTTAAAAAGAATAAGTGAATGTACTAATTGAATTAAATTAGTTAATGGAATAAATTTGATAAATGAAAATCAAATCAAGGATTGAAATTGGAAATTGTTTACAAGGAAATGAACTTGAGTTTTGAAGTGAAATAGCTTAAGTAAATATTGAATAAATGCTCGACTTAAGAAAATTTTCATGAAATGGTTTCAAATGAAATGAATGAGAATATGGAATGTAAATTTAATTGAAATGGAATCAATTTAATTGATTATTAGCTTAAGTAATCATTTAGTTGCATGAATATTAACAAATCTGAATAGAAAGAATTATCGTTTGACAAAAATGAGATTGTATTCTATGAGTTAATAAAAGCAAATAGAAATTGATTTTTGTATCAATTGAAATAAATATGAGTTAGATTTATTTAAAAATGAATAGAATGGAAGAAAATGAATTGTAAACCATTGAATTGAATAAAAATGGCATATGAATTGGTCGTAAACAACTAAAGTTGAATTGAAACCATATAGATTGCTTATGGAAATTGTTTTGAATGTATTGCTAATGAAATCTATATATTTGTTATTGAAAATGAATGAAATGTTAAATAGATTTCCTATATTTGTCACATACCTGTTTAAATTGAGTAAGTACAGGTTTTTGGAAGCTGTTTGGCTAGGTTTTGTTGTGCAAATGCTAAATAAATAAGCCGCTTTGCTTAAATTGCTAATAAAGTACGCCTACGCAATAAAAATAGGAAATATGAACTGTTTTTCTGCTTTTCCGACCGAGTGGGTCGATGTATATATATTTATCTCTTTTTGTCAAATTGCAAAAGCTCCTTCGTACAAAGGAGACTCCGCCAAAAAAAATTTCTGAAAATTTTGGGAGTTAGAAAAATTTTGAAATTTTTGGAAATTTTTCACTAACGACAAAATATTTAAAATTGGGAATTGAGATAAAAGTGAATAAAACTCAATATTCGAAATAGAAGATGAATCGAATTCAAGTAAAATTCGAAATGAAATTCTGAATGAATATTTTTGGATATAAAAGTATTGAGATTTGAAATGAATTCAAATAGAATCGAAATTGTAAATTGAATTCAAATGGAATTGAAAATACAAGATTGAGTAAAATGAATATATAACTTCAACAGTAAACTAAAGATGATATAAGAAGGAAGTATTGACATTTTGTAACAAAATGTGCAAATGATATTTGAATATTGCAATTGAATATTATGACTAGCAGGATATACAGGCGTATTTAAGGAAATAGAAATTGGGATTTTGATTTTGAAGAAAATTAGAATTTCTCAACAAAAGGTATGTATTTAAATTTCAGTATGAAATTTGATCTTTCTTGTCTAACCGTTTGGCTTTCCTTTCTCTTTTTGAAATCTGAGGGTCCGAAAGGACATTTTGTGGTTGTACCGAGCTGGCCGCACAAAGGAGACGCTGGCGAAATTTTTCGAAAATTTCGAGAGTTAGAAAATTTTTGAGAAATTTTGGACAATTTAAAATTTGAATTCGAATTTAAATTTGAATTGTGAAGTAAAATGAAGTTGTTTGAAAACTATGAAAGTGTTTGGACAGTTAGTTGAATGATAATCTTTAATAAAAAGATTTGTTTTGAAAATTTGAGAAAACTGTTTGGTTTGGTAAAAATGATAAACGGGTATTGGATTATTCTTCTTTACTTGTAATTTCGGGGTGAAATTCTTTTAAGGGGGGAAGATTGTAACGACCCTGAAAATTTTGATATTTAATTGATTTTAAATATCTGGAATTCAATTTAATTTGAAATTTAAATATCAAAGTAAATTTGGTAAATTAATTATTAAATTTAATCGTTAAATCTGGATAAAAATTTGAATCTTTAGTTTTAAGCCGATTAAAAATATTTTCAAGGCTTAGAAAATTCATATTGACTATACTGAAGATAATAGAAGCTTCAGAATTGAATTTTGAGATGCTTTGTTCAGTTTTGAAATTGTATCGTTTAAATTGAATTTAAAAATAGCGTTCCGGGGCACAGTCTCGGAACTTGACGAAACCAGTTCCATTGGATCTGTAATATTGTATTATTATCGGATTTCAATTTTCGTAACATTTGGAGTTGTTGTGTGAGCGTACGATATATAAACGCATTGGAATTTATATCGAAATTTAATTCAATAACTGGTTAAAAGGCACTGTAGCTAGATATTTTTCAAGCACGCTTCTTTTTCCTTCTCGTACATACTTCCTCGTTCTTTCAAAGTCCAGATGCTTCATTCTCATTCAGAAGAAAGAAAAAAGAAAGAAAGAAACAAATGAAACATTTTCTTTCGTTCAAAATGAAAAATCAAATGGAGCCTGTGAAAGGAAAATTGATTATCTCGTTTCGAAACAAAACCCCTCTCTCATTCAAGAGAAATAAAAATCATGGCCGAGTTCCCCTTTTCAAATTCTTCAATTCATTCTTTCAAAAAAAATATACAATACGACTACCGATCGAAGTGGGATTCGCAAATCGCGACGTCGCCTCAAGGCTTAACTCGAACTCGAAGGTGTCGTCGTCGAAGGGGAGAATGGGCTCATCGATCGCGGCAAGCGATGGCTGGAGTCACGCGAGTACATGGTGGCTTCGACGTTATCGCGATGATGGATTGGGTTGCTGTTCGACTTTGGGGATCGAGAATTGGTGGATTCGAGAAGCTCGGCGTGGGCAGCGAATCGAGTTGTGCTTGGTCTGGTGAACGAGGATGGAATTTTGGGGGCTCGCATGGTTCTAGATGGCGGAGGCCTTGCGATAATCGTGGGTGGCCGGAGTTTTTCCTGTCTTGCTATTCACGAATTGACTTTGAGGTAATTACAAGTTATATATATAAATTATTTATATGAAGTTGAAAAAAAAATATACTGATGTTTGAATCTATATAGACAAATTATATATATAAATTATTTTATATGCTGTAACGACCTGTATTTTTAACACTTTAAAAATACGAATTAAAATGAAAATTTTGGATAAAAATCCAAAGGAAATAAAATTTTGTGTTGTTAGATGCGAATTACAAGTTAAAATACAAAACTGAATTCTGAAATAACTTATTTGTAAATTAAATATGGATGTTAACTTGTAGTGAATGTAAATAATGAATTGAATTTGATTGTAAACCAAATTGGTTATGATTGTAAACAAAGAATAAATAAAAAGGTAGATTTAATAATGGAAGTTTATGTTATTGAAACTAATATAAATAAATGTAACTTAATATTACAGTTGATTGAAACCAGATAATAACTGAAACTGTAATTCGATAAAGATGTTAACTTGTAATTGAACGTAAGTAAGGATTTAAATTTGAATGTAACAAGTAATTGAATTGAATTGAATTTGATTGTAAACAACGAAATAAATAAAATGTTACATTTAATATTGAAGTTATAATATGGAAATCAACGTAAATGAATGTAATTTAATATTACTGTGAATTTAAATAAGATGATAGCTGAAGAAAATGAAAGTAAATGAATTATAAACTATTGATAATAATGTATAAGTAAATGGTTGATTCAATAATGAAAGTGTAAATCGAAATAAAAGTATTCATTTGGAATTAAATAACTTGAATTTGAATTACAATATAATTGAACGTGGAATCTAATATAATCTTTTATATTGGATTTATAATGGAAAATTGCATTGTAAAAGATTGTTAATTACTGTGAAATTAAAAATGGAATTTGTGAACAATTGAAATTTGATTTAAAAGTTAATAATTTAAAATTGGGAATTTTATATTGAAATTAAACAGTCGAATAATTTATTTTTCGAATATTGGATTTAATTAGACAATTAAATCGATAATTTAATAAGTTAATTTCAGAAATAATTGAAAATCGAGTTGAATATGATTGAAAATGATTTGTAAAATTTTATCTTATCATATTGGGGTTATAGTAATGTTATAGAACTTTTAAAATTGAATTTAAAGTTAATTTGTGGAAATTGAATATTTTTAATATTTAATTATCGACTGAAAAATAGCCATTTTTCGAACAGTCTCAGAATTGAACGAAACTAGTTCCATTGGATCCATAATAGTTTGTTATTGTTGGATTTCAATTTTCGTAGCAATCGGAGTTATCATTTGACCGTGGCAGCTCGAAACGCATCGAATTGTTTTAATATTAATTCGGCGAGAGAAAATAGTCATTTTTCAAAAAGTCTCGGATTTCGACGAAACCAATTTCATCGGATCCGTAATGTCGTATTATTGTAGGGTTTCAAATTTCGTGTCAATCAGATTTACCGTTTGTCCGGGGCGAGCCCAAACGCACAGAAATTTGATTAACCGATTTAATTTTAAATCGATCGTTTATTGCCGTAACTCGCACAGATGATCGAATTAGCTTCTGAAACACATTCCATTGTGTTCGGAATGCGGGTAAAACATTACGAATGCCAGGCGGCATGTCTCGTTTGGAGTTTGTTTGAAAAAGCTTGAATTTTGGAAAATAATATTTTAATAATACTCTATACGTATATATTCACGTTCGTATCAGAGAAACCCTAGCTTATCTCATGGCCGCCATTTCTTATCTTCCAATGGCCGATATTCTCTTTCGTTATCCTTCGATTATCTTCAAATCCACTCATTGATTTCAAAATCTTCCAACTGCAAAATCGAAGAGCTTGACAAGCTCTATCTATCCAACGGTCGAGATCATCATCGGAGCTTCGTAGTGGGAGAAATATGCTCATGTGTGTCTCACGTTTGGTCGCATTTTTCCTTGCAATGGGGCAGCCGAGTTCAACCGCGTTCCAGGCGGTGGTGCCCCGTGCGAAGGGCTTCGACTTGAAGCCGCCTGATCAACGTCACGGCGAAGATGGTGGTCGCGGCATGGAGGAGTTCTTTGCGTGTTTGGGTTCGTTCGTTCCAGGAAATTGCGTACGAAACTGGAGAGGGAAAAAGTAGCATGCGCCTTTGATTCTCTGAAGCAAGATCTTGCGGCTAGGATTTGTTTTGGTAATAAAAAAAAAAGTAAAGAAAATTTGTTTTAAAATTTTATTAAGATATATGCAATCTTGTAAAACTCATATCTCATCCATACTTTATCAGAATCGGACGAAACTTTTTGCGTTGGAATCGTGGTGGCGAGCTCTACATCACGGAATTGTTTTGGAGACGTTTGAAGCTAACTAAAATTTCAGGTTAAATCGAACGTCGTTCGATTTGATTTGAAATTGAAAACCAAGGTGAGTGTTTTATAACGCTCACAACGTACTGAATATCTTTATGGTAGTTAAATTTGACATTATGACGTGATATGAATTTATTTGTCATTGTTTGATAAAAATTTGATTGTCATATAGATTGTCGTGTGAATTCACCGTTGAAATTTTAAATTGACAGTAAATTGAAATTAGGATTTAATTGAAATCAAATTTCCCGATATTGATAACTATGAAATTGCCGTGAATTGTATTGACTATTGGATGATTTATTTCGATGGATGCTATTGGTTGATATTTAAATGTTTGGATGTTTATTTGCTTATATATACCCTGTTATACATGCACATGACACTGTGATTGGTTTAAGTAATATATATTCATCCCTGACATTTAATTGAAATAACTAACCACTTGGCCATAGGTTAGAGAATTATATACGGACACCGGGTTGGTTAAATTAAATGATTTTAAAAGTTGTTTTGAAATTATTTAAATGAATTGATTTAAGAATAAAAATCCAATTTATGGAAATTGAATTATTTTGAATTGAAGCTCGAGATGTTGGAATTTAAACTTGGTAAATGAAATGGTTTAATTATTCGAAGTTTAGATTTTTAAGAAAAATTGAAATATGGCATAAAGTTTCGAAAGTCGATTTGTTTTAAAAGATTGGACTTTTAATCGAACTCTGAATATTTCTAGGAAAATTTATATGAAATGATATTTCAAGTTTGAGTTTGGAAGTGAAAATTAATTTGAAATTGAGATTTAATTAATTTGGAATTAAATTGAAATTTAAATAAATTTGTGAATTGAACTAAATTGAAACTATTGAATTAAATTTGAAGACAAAATTGATTTGAATAGGATTTGAACTGAAATTGATTTGGAATGTAATACTTAAATGAATTCTTGAAATCCGAATATTAATCTAAGTTTATTAAATGGGAATTGTTCCAGAAATTAAGTAAACTACTTAATACGGATGTTTAATTTGAAGTATATTCTAATTTGAATACGAAATGGTTTTAAAGCGAATCTTATATTTTTATATAAATATATGAGCTATTTTGAAATGTGAAATATTTAAAGTTTCGAAATATATTGGAAGTGAAATTGTTTATTTTGTGGTTCAAATATGTATTTGAAATTGATAATTTGAAATGTTTTATTGAGAAGCTGAATCGAGTTGAAATTGATGATTTGAAATTGGATTAAATTTTAAATTTTGGAATTCGAGTTTATGTGAATCGTTTTGTGAAAAGTAAGGCGAAAATGATTTTTGAAATTAAATCATATATTTTGAGTAGATAGGACGATTTTGAAATTGAAATGAGATATTGAGGCGAAAATGATTTTGAAATGAAATCGTATACTTTGAGTAGATATGATGATTTTGAAAAGGCTTTTATTTTTGAAGCGAATATGATATTTTTGATAATCAATTATGAATTGATTTTGAAAATGTAAAAGAGCCATCGGTGTAATAATACGTAGTTATTAAAGAGACCGGGATCGGATATGGACATACTCTCTGTCGATACCGAAAACCACTTTAATAACTAGAATACGCGAAGTGTTGATCCAGAACGAAGTGGATGGTTTGATGAACGCGTTGATTGAAGAAAGAGAACGATATTGGATGACCCCTGACATGACTAAAATAGGAGCCGCGCCGGGCCATTGAGGTTCGCCACCTCTAGCGGACACACTTCTTCGTTACCATGTCTATTACTTTTGTGATTCGATTTGGGTGCACCCCTCGATTTTGGGAGTGTTGTTTCGCGGTGTTGGGGTAGTAGCTGCTATGCCCAACATCAGTCCGGATCACGCAACTACTAGTATCCTAGTTGGTATTGCCTCATGTACCTTGTCATACTGATTATCCTATTCGCGACCACTACGATTTTGGTTTGTACCTTTAGTATATGGATTGCCCTCTGGTGACTTCCGGTTTTGGGGAAACTACGGTCTTGTATATACTCTTGGGAATATAAACTGTGTTAAGGGTGGAATGGGCCATGGCTTAACGCTATTTTAATACTTTTACTTTAATGTAGACATATTATAATAGCGTATTGTACTACATAGTAGATAGTTTAACGGATCCTTGAGAGATGGAAAATCCCGTAACATCTCTTAAGTTATTGCACTCACGTTGACACTGGACAGGAGATGTCAAACCCCGTAAACATCTCTGACGCCGTCACACTCATATTTTCTTATTCGATTTGACTTACATAAGATATTTTAGTCCTGACTCGAGTATTTTGTCTTTTCATTACGCTCGGGTCAGCCTGAGCATTTCAGATAAGGTTGAAGATCTATTTTGGAGGACGAAGACGGAGTTTGGTATTACATCATTTGTATTCTACTACCATATTATTTTTCCGCTGCATTATTGTATTATCTCTGATATGTATGTAACTCTGATTTATGATGTATAATAATAATCAATTTTATTTATTTAACAGCTTCA
This sequence comes from Allium fistulosum, assembly GCA_030737815.1. Lineage (NCBI taxonomy): Eukaryota > Viridiplantae > Streptophyta > Magnoliopsida > Asparagales > Amaryllidaceae > Allium > Allium fistulosum. The sequence goes on from CM060901.1 coordinate 1,107,183,930, forward strand.
TGAACTGTTATTTTATTATTATATCTTGTTCCTTCCGCTGCAAGATTCTGAGTTTGCTTCTGTTCTTTCTTTCCTTTTCTTATTTAACCCCAATAACCATCTGCCTTTTTGAACGGTTTGAGTTGGACATGTGTGGATTATTGTCGACTTGAACGGTCAAAAATGGCGGGTCGTTACAGTTGGTATCAGAGCTTTGGTTTAGCGATAAACCTTGGCTCTAGTGGGGAATAACTCATTGAAATAGAGGTAAACTATATGAATGAGTTGAGTGTATATGAGAGAGCGTATTTGTAATCTTGATATAAAAATGATTTTATATTGTGTTAATTTGTTCCGTTGAGTATTTATGAATTCTGGTTGGTACTTGGGATGCCAAGGCATCGATAGGAATTTCTAAACACTCGAATAGGACAGATTGACATAATGTTGTTTTGGATTATATTCTATATATAAAATACTTATCTTGAAAATTTATAAATTTTGATTGTATTGGTTGTTAGGAGATGATAATATTAGATTATCATCGTTTATTTTTGATTAGTCAATATTTCTAACTATTGACTATTGGATGATTTTAAGAAATGAAACTTGTAAATATGATTGACAATGAATATAAATGGTAAATAAAATAAAATAAAAATGAATTTAAATTAAGATGGAGAATTTAAATTCCGGTGTTTTGAAAATTTATTAACAAAAATTTGAAATGTATAATATAAGTATTATATGATAGTATATTCGATTAGAAATTGTTTTCAAAGGATTTCAAATGAAGTAAGTGTTATACTCCCCTCTTGATACTAGAGAATGATTTCGGTGATGAGTGCACGCATCATCGACGTTTATTTTCGAGAGTCCAAGTGGGGGAGATCACTTAATAGTTTTTCTAAACCCTGTTTTGATTAAAATTGAATTTTATTTTGTATTCTCTATAGTATGATTTGATATATAAATTATATAAGTATATATTATTTCAAAACTTGATTTGAAATGAAACCGGGATTGGAATTCTTGAGTTCTTTAATAATTAATGATTTTTCTTTTAATGGTTGAAATGAATTAATACTTGAATCATTACGGAACTTCTGAATTGCGAAATGAGAAATGAACCTAAGAGCTAAGTGAAATATCAATTGAAGTAGAAATCCTTAGAATTAGGAAATTATGAATTTAAAATAAAATTGAAACTGTAAAACTCGCATAGTATTAAATTTCATTCTATAGCATAGATATAACTTACCAAAATATTTAAGAAGTTCAAAAATGTTATATGAATTGTTAATTGGATAATATACAAGTATAGGTTTGAATAATGAAATATGCATTTAATTAATGGTTTGCAAATATAAATAAAATTGTTAGTAAATAATTGGAATTTAAATTAACATTTAAAGGTGATTCACAATTATGTTAATATAAAATGGAAATACTATATGTGAATGTAAATGTGAAGTTAAATTATAGTGAAATTTAAGTAATGACTTAAGAATTAATTAATTGAAAATTCAACTTTGAATGAAAAGAGGTTGTATGTTGTTTAACTACATTCTATTTGCATAACTATAACTTACCAAATACTTAAAAAGTTTAAAATGCTAATAAGGATAAGTAGAGGAATAATATACCAGTGTAAGAGTGAATAATAAAATGTGAAGATCTATTGATAGTTGTAAATATAAAGGAAATTTAAGTTGTACAATGAATTAAATTTAAAATTAATTAAATATAGAATTAGTAAATGGAAACTAATTAAATTTGAATAAAACTAAATGTCAAAAAACTTGGAAGTGTATGAAATTAAAATTTTGACTTGGAAATGTATAATTGATTTATTATAGATTTGGATGGATGTTAATGTTTGATATGCATTGGTTGTTAGATGGATGATAATTGATTAAATAGAATTCATTAGTGTTAATGGAATTGAATAAATGGAATAAAATTTTAAAATAATTAAATTCAAATTTGAAGCATAGGGAAATTGAATATAATTGAATTCAAATTAAATTGAAGCAAATTGACTTGAATTTAAATTATGAATGAAACAAACTTGAATAAATCGGAAACAAATCGAATGTAAACTTATTTCCTAGATATATAAGAAAATAAACGACTTTGTGTTTATGATTGTTTCTTTAGAAAATTTGAAGTTTGATGGTTTGTGCTTTGAAATAATAAAAGCAAATTTGGGAAGAAAAAAAAATCCAAAATTGTCCAATATATGCTGAAACGAAAACAACCATAACTTTTAAATGTTTGAACGGAATTCGACGATCTTGGACTTTTCGGAAAGCCTAGAAACTGTGCTACATCTTTTGTTTAGAATGTTTTGATATATACCTTCATCCACTAGGCTTAAAACACCAATATTAGTCGCTAGCCTGTGCGGAGTAGAAATCTGAAGCACCTTAGTATTCTCGCCATAACTTTTTACTGGTGTATCGGATTTTGACGATCTTGCACTTTCTGAAAAGCTAAGAACTTAAGTTAAAATTTTTGCTTTAAGTGTTTTGTGTTTTGCTGTCATTTAGATGGTCGAAAAGGGGAGTGAACGTCGCTGACCTGCGCAATGCATTGCCCAGGCTGAGGCGTATCCATTTAGTAAAACGACCGTAACTTTTGAACGGATGGTCCAAATTTGATAATTTTGGACATTGCGGAAAGCCTGAAACGAATGCAACAACTTTTGTTTAGATTCCATTGTCAAATTTTATCGTTTAGGTGACCAAAAACTGAGATTAGTTTGCTGTCCTGGAATTGGAATTTCAGTTTTGAAGCTAAACATGTTATATGTAGGTTGTTTATGCTAAGTATATCGATCTATCTTTATATGCATGGTTCTAACTTGGTTATTGAGCATTTTAGTAGGTAGCAAAGGGGTTGCGCTTCGCTTGTGGAGCTCGCTTCTGCGCTAAATGCAAAATGTAAGTTAAAATGCTAATAAATGCTTAATAAAAGGTACGCTCTCGGATTACGGTTTATGTTGTGGTATATTATTGTGTTCCCCATGTTTTGGGATGCCTCATTCTTGTAATGAGATGTATATCATGCAATTATTACTACTGTGAAATTTTTCGGTCCTAGCCGCGCAAAGGAGGTGCTGCCGAAATTTTTCAAAAATCCGGGAGTTAGAAAATTTTGTGAAAAAAAATCCTATAACTAAATTTTGCAAATAAGTAGAATATTTTGAATGAATTATATCTAAATGATGGTTTCCCCTTCTCCGTTCCTTTTCGAGGACGAAAAGTTTTAAGTGGGGGAGAATGTAACGACCCGTATTTTTTACACTTTAAAAATACGAATTAAAACGAAAATTTTGGATAAAAATCCAAAGGAAATAAAATTTTGTGTTGTTAAATGCGAATTACAAGTTAAAATACAAAACTGAATTCTGAAATAACTTATTTGTAAATTAAATATGGATGTTAACTTGTAGTGAATGTAAATAATGAATTGAATTTGATTGTAAACCAAATTGGTTATGATTGTAAACAAAGAATAAATAAAATGGTAGATTTAATAATGGAAGTTTATGTTATTGAAACTAATATAAATAAATGTAACTTAATATTACAGTTGATTGAAACCAGATAATATGTAACGACCCGTAAATTTTAACTGTTTTAATAACGTAATTAGTTGAAATTTTATGAAATTTTAAACGATAAAATTTTGAAATAAAATTTGATATTTGAAATGCGTTTAGTTAAACATAGCAACTGGTAAATTTTCGTCCGAAAATATGAAAGTTTATTTCGCGCGTAAATTTACTTCAATTTAATCAGTTAAAAAGCAATGAAAATAAAATTTTTTCGAAACCAAAATATTTTTACATAGAAAAATTCTAAAACATCTTCTGAGCAAGATGTTAGTTTGTCGTTTTTCAAAATTCGGACATCTTCGGCTCCGTCGATCTTATTTTTCAGCGTTTTTCTTGCATTTTCCGCCAGTAGAAAATTTCGAATTTTTATAATTCAATCATACCACTGATATCCGTATGCCGTTTTGATTGTCTCGTCGTGCTGATCTCTATGGTATATTCAATTCAGTGTTTTGAGGTCCGATACGTGTCAGAAGCAATATAATGGTGCACCGTATCGGTACTAAAATTTGCGACCTTTTGATTTTTCCTTGCTTTCAAAATTTGAACCATGACTGCCAAGTAACCATAAATTACTTAATAAATTATGCTGATTCAATGGTCAGCTATTACTTCTCCGTCATTTCAATTTATTGAATGTGGTTCAGTTGTTCAGCTTTTGCAGTCTCCTCCTTTGCAAAAGAAATAGCCATTTGCTTTAATGATCTCCTTAATTCTCGTGACTTTCACATTCATTTTTCCCAACGTTTAAATTTCATTTTTCTCTATGGCTTTTATGGTCCATTTCATCCCTGCCTATTTGCATTCTGCTATCTGCATTGAAATTCTATATATGTCATTAATGTGTCTCTCTCCCTGAAGCTTTTCCCTACCTCATTTTTCTTTTGCTCTGTTTTTTTTCCCAACTCACCCGTCCCTCTTTAAACCCAAATCACCTCCTCTTATAAAAAATAATAATATGACAGAGCATATATTTTGTTCGAACCCATCACCTTCTCGATCTGTCCTACCCAACACCGAACAGCTCACACCCCACCAGGCTCGGCCACCTCAACAATCCCCTCCGCCACCAGGCTCCAACTACCCAGCCCTAGCACATGTCAGCACCCAACAAATTACCCATCCCACCCTCTGACTTCGCAACCCTCCACTCTCCACACGCAGCCTGCTCGACCCGCCAAAACGCACGTCAGTGCCTTCTCCATCATGTGGCCTCCATCCCACACACTGCACGTCCTCCCACTCCACTTCGTCGGTCACCTCGTCTCGGTTGCCGCTCCAACTTTCCGACCTCCGCCTCGCTCTTCTTAGCCGAGCGGTTCCCATTGCCGAAGGAACTGCAGCTGCTACATCCATTTTATATTAGGTATATATTTATATTACAATTTTAATAAGGTTATATATCTTGTTTCAAAGAATAATTTTGGTGCTCTGTTTTGATTTTTTTTTCCTAAAGTATTATATATGATGTATAGAAAAGATTTCCATAAAGTCTGTCTGCATAAGTTAATATTAGTATTTTACGTATTCTGCTATATTTTTACAAAATACATATGAATATAATATATAATATATTCTGTTAGTGCTTTACAAGGTAATGTATATATATGCCCATGCTAGTTCAGATGAGGTTATATTTTTTTTAGCTATATTCTATTTGTAAACTCTTATGTTTGTTTTGCACATAAATTTTTTATCTCTGAATAAGTATATATGCGTGTTTTACATATATATTAGTCAACATACATTCTGTTGAGTTTTGTAATATGCAGAGGGTTACGGTATGAGTTATGATATATATTGTATATTTGGTTTACTGTGTGTGAATAGTGCGGAGCCATTCGCATATATATAGCATCTTGCGATTTGATTTAGTATATAATAAATATGTATTGTTCCAAGTATAAATACTGTCTAATTTTTAAGTATTATATATATTATTATATAGTAGCTTTTGTGGGTGGATATATATATAATTATAAATGTATGTTTATAGGTATATAATGATTATAAAGTATTGGTTCATGTTACATATTAGATTTGGTTAATGTCTGCATAAGTTGGGTCTACAGCTATTTGGGCGTATGTTGTTTGTATATATATATATTTATATATGTAGTGACTATGGGCGTTTGAATATTAACAAAGAGGCACTTAATCTAATTTGATGCTAAATGTATGTTGCATACTTTGAACTGAATTGCCCTTTGATCAGCAATCAAATTTATATGTATATATTTATTTTAAATTATACGTGCTTTAAATTACATAATGACTATGTAATATAATATAGATGGATGATTCGTTAATATATTATGTTTAAATATATCATATGGAGATTTTATTTTAAAATGTGTATTTCTAAAAATTTAAAATTTTGGTTATATATAGTATGCATCTCGTTTCAGTTATATCCAGTTGATTTTTAATTTGTTTGCTCGATCTCAAATTCTCAGCTTTGTCTCACCGATCTCGATTCCATTTGCGTCGCTTTAAGATTTGTCGTTGGATTGGTCAATCGGCTGGTTCACGATTCAATTCGTATCTTGTCGGGTTGTCAAATTTCTCTAGCCTCGAAAGGTGAGCAATCACTCACGATTAATGTTCTTTTATTTATTAAATTTGATTTCAATTGAAACGACAATTGAAATATGCTGCTGTAAGTTATTTACACTGTTATATGTATGCTATTACCTGTATCAGTTCACCTGTGACATCTGACACCATTATTTGTTAATTATACGATGATGATCCTGTTTGATTGATAATTGATTGATTGTATGTTGTTTATATTGGATGTTAAATTGAAATGTATAAAGTGATAAATATTATGCAAGTAAATTTGACGTAGGATAATTGAAATTTGAATCGTCATATATGCTGAATTTGATTAGTTGAATATGACCCCTTTTATTTGTTAAATTAATTGACATGTAAAATAGTGATAATTACACTTTGAACCATTGAACGTATATTGGATTAATTGTTGTAGTGTAAAAATTGAAATCGAACGACAATTGAAGAACCGTATAAATATTAGTGTAATAATCTTTAATCTACATGAAATGATAGTGTAGATTCTAGAAATAATTATATTAATTCGTACAAATAACAATGCGAATTAGTATAGTTATTTCGGGATTATTTGATTTGATTATTGGATTGATATTGGTTGTTGTTATTGACTGTTTATTTACTTTGACACCATCTCAGTTATCACACTGCAAGTTCCCTTTGCTATGCTACGATTTTGAATTGAATTGGAATCGGGTTGAAATGATAAATACCCAAATTGAACTTTGACTTAGGATAGAGAATTAAATAAAACCCGATTGGACAATAATTTAATTTAAAAATAAACGAAGATTTTATTTGAATAAAGAATATGGTTTTGAAATGAAGTAGAAATTTGAATTTTTGATGAAAGGAAAATGTTAATATTTAAAAATCTGAAACAAAAGATTAACAATGTAATTAATGAAAGAATGTTGTTAAAATTGAGAAATGATTAATTTAAGTTTGAAATGATTTAATAATTAAGTTTGAAATTAAAAATTAAGTTTGAAATTATTAAACTTTGAAATTAGTTAATAATTAAACTTTGAAATTATTTAATAATTAAACTTTGAAATTATTTAATAATTAAACTTTGAAATTATTAATAATTAAGTTTTGAAATTATTTAATAATTAAGTTTTGAATTATTTAATAATTAAATAAGATTGAATTATTTAATGATTAAATTAAATTGAATTTTTGAATAAGTGAATTTTACTTCGTAATAATTGAAATTGAGATTTCTTTATTAATTAAGTTTTAGAAAATTATTTAAAGTAAGTAAATAAATAATTGAAATTGATTTTCTTTAACAAGAAATGAAAATGTGATATTTTGGAATTAATGTAAGACTTGTAATTGAAAGAATTGATTTGACGAATTTAATTTAATTCAAAATTGTAAGTTTTGTTTTAATGAAGTTGAACTTAAGAAATTGATTTAATGAATTGGAAATTTAATAGAAATTGTTTTGAATGATAAAGTAACTTAACGAATATTGAATGAAATCGATAAATGAGTTTAAATTGATTTGAATGTTAAATAAAATTTATTTAAATGATTTCGGAATGAATCTTATATACGAATTTAAATTGATATTTGAATTGGTTTAAAAAGAAATTGAAAATTGAATTATAAGATTTTGAAATTTTGAATTTGGAAGTTTTGAAACGTAAATATTGGAAATTGGTTTAGAAAGACAAATGAAATGTTGATTTACGAATTCTAATTGAATTGAAATTGATTTGGTTTTGAAATATATTAAACGACCAATCGGTGCAATAATTACGGAAGTTATTAAAGAGACCGGAATCGGTTATTGATATACTCTCTATCTAAACCGAAAACCACTTTAATAACTATACGCGGAGTGATGATCCAGAATGAAGTGGTTGGAATGATGTACGTGATGACTGAAGAAAGAGAACGATAATGGATAGCCTTGACACTTGTGTCAAATTGGAAATGACTAAAACAGGAGCCGTGCCGGGCCAATGGAGGATTAGCTACCTCAAGTGGACACACTTCTTCGAACTACTCATTACTTGTTGTCGATTGGTGCACCCTTGATTTTGGGAGTGTTGTTTCACGGTGTTGCGGGCGCTGCGGCGTTGCATTCTCACCAGTCCGGATCAGGCAAACGGTAGTATCACTACCTTGGGTAGTGCCTCATGTGCCTTGTCATACTTGTATTCCCTATTCGCGACCACTACGAATTTGTTTTGTACCTTTAGTATATGGATTGCCCTCTGGTGACTTCCTGTTTTGGGGAAACTACGGTCTTGTATATGCTTTTGGGAATAAAAATGTGTTAAGGGTGGAATGGGCCATGACTTAACACTATTTTGATATCTTTATATTACTGATAGACATTATCTACTTATCGTACACTACTACATAGTAGATAGTTTAACAGATCCTTAAAGGATGGTTATTCCAAACATCCTTTGAGTTACTTGTATTTCAATTACTATTTCACTTGAGTTGGATTTATAAATATAAGAATGTTAATCCTGACTCGAGTGTTTTGTATTTTGCTTTACGCTCGGGTCAGACTGAGTGTACCAGTATTCGAGACTCACCTTTGGAGTTGGAGCTTTGCTTGAAGATCCAGCCATCTATTCTGCTTTCAGTATTCGATGATTCCAGTGATGTATTCTGCTTTGTATCTGATGTATCATATTACTCTTCCGTTGTATCTGGTTAACTCTGATGTAACTTATACATTTATATAGTAGCTTCCTGAACTACTATCTCTTTGATTTCCGCTGCAATTATTACTCTATGTCTGTGATCTGTGATTATTTTATTTACTGTATATGTTCAGTTTTGCCAAATTTAAATTAACAACGCGGTATTTTGAGCAATTCAACTCCGGCATGAGTGTTTGCCTATACACTTATAATGGATGTGAATGGTCCAAAATTCCGGGTCGTTACAGTTGGTATCAGAGCTTTGGTAGCTCTAGGCAAAACTTAACATATAGGGTAAATGTATTTACAGAATCACTCTCATTCGAGTTTCAAACTCTTTCTTTTGACTCGATTCCTTTGAATTTTGAAATGTCCCCTCGGTTTCGAAATTCATTCGTGTCCTGCACTATTCGTCTTCTTTCAATTCTGGAGCACCCCATAACTCCATTTTGAATGATATCTATAATAGATCGGCGGTCTCGCCAATCTTCGAATGGTTCGTAAAGGAGCAAAACTCCTTTTTAATAGGCATCGATCTATCGGAGATTTCTCTATCCTCGGTTTACGATGAAATCTATGTCCTGCTATACCTGAATTCTATTTCATGAGATCGAATGTTGATTTACCTCGGAATTCAGCATCGATCTTATTCTTGAACTCACGGTCGACCTGGTTAAGGTTGCCTGCGATTTATACAAAGTATCAATCTTCCTACTTTGTTATTTAATCATCGTATCTTTGTTTCGAACTTGTTTTCGAATCAAAATTCTCTTTGGTTTGAGTCCATCAAATTTGAAACCCTATCCTTATTTTGAAAATTCATTCCTGTATCGTCGAGCAAAGAAATGTATTTGTAAACTAATATATAAATGTTTTAATATATACTGTGTTGTTTGAGTTGTTGATGTTGATTTGGGTTTCCGATCGATTCGTGTGATCAACGCTATCGATAGGATTTCCAAAACACTTGAGCAGAGCAAACTGACACAATATTGTTTTCAAATTTGGTAAATGGAACAGATTTGTATGAATATATTATCAATATATATAAGTAAAATTTTCTGAAATTTAATAAGTTAATTTAATTGGTTGTTGAAATGATAATAATTGATTATCACTTATTGTCCTATAAATGAATTTTTAAACATGGGTTATAAACTGGTTTGAAATTTAAATGAATTTAAAATTTAGAATTTGAGAATTTAATTTCCTAAAATTTCAAGCTTTGGTTTTTAAATTTTAAAATGTATGTTATTGAACGTATTTTCGAATAGAAACCGTTTTCAAAGAATTTTAAATGTTGAAATCAGTGCTCTCCTCTTTGTCGTTGGAAAATAATTTCGGTGATGGCGGCCGCATCATCGACGATCATTTTCGAGTTTCGAAGTGAAGATACTATTTTGTAGCTTTGCTACGGTTTTGTTTTGAAAAATATTTTGATTTAAATTTCTTTAGTATATTTTGATTTACATATATATAGGTATCTTATTTTAAAATTTAATTTGATTTGATATAATATATTATACATATCTCTAAAATTGTTTAAAGTTAATCGGAAATCTAAATCTTAAATTTTGTTAAAGGATGATTTTAATTAAAAATAAAACCAAAATTTGGAATAAATATTGGAACTTGAATAATTGAATTGGGAAAATTTTATTTGTATATTGTTCAACTGGATTCTAATACAGCTTACCTAAATTATTCAGAAGTTGAATATGTAATTGGATAATATATAATATAAATTGAATTGATAAATAAAATTTGAGTGTTTATAATAAATGTTATACACTAAATTTTGATTATAAAGATGTTAATAGCGTTAGATAGGATAATAAGTAAAACTCAGTTAATAATGAAATAAATTTGTTTTGAAAGAATTAATAAATTGAAATTTGATCAACTTATGAAATACCTTGAATTTAAAAGCAATTAGAGAATATAAATTAATTTAAATCGAAACTTTTATGGTTTAAATTAATTTATATGGGTTAAATATATGTGATAAGGTATATTAAGTAGAAAAAATTTAACAATAATTTGGAATAAAGAAGAATTTAAATTGTTGAAAATAAAATATGATTATAATAAAAGACTATTCAAATTTATGGTTTTAGAAATTGTAAATTAAATAAAATGGGATAATAAGATAATGAATTTAGAAATAGTTGAGATTGATTTTAGTGAAATCAAATGGATTAAATCAATTATTGAATATCAATTAATTTAAATTTGAATTTATATGGTTTAAATTCATTGTTATTTTGTATTTCAAATCTGTTTTTCTTTCTGGTTGTTTCTATTCTCCTACCTCGTTCCTTTTCGGGGATGAAAAGTTTTGAGTGGGGGAGAGTGTAACGACCCGTAAATTTTAACTATTTTAATAACGTAATTAGTTGAAATTTTATGAAATTTTAAACGATAAAATTTTGAAATAAAATTTGATATTTGAAATGAGTTTAGTTAAACATAGCAACTGGTAAATTTTCGTCCGAAAATATGAAAGTTTATTTCGCGCGTAAATTTACTTCAATTTAATCAGTTAAAAAGCAATGAAAATAAAATTTTTCCGAAACCAAAATATTTTTACATAGAAAAATTCTAAAACATTTTCTGAGCAAGATGTTAGTTTGTCGTTTTTCAAAATTCGGACACCTTCGGCTCCGTCGATCTTATTTTTCAGCGTTTTTATTGCATTTTCCGCCAGTAGAAAATTTCGAATTTTTATAATTCAATCATACCACTGATATCCGTATGCCATTTTGATCATCTCGTCGTACTGATCTCTATGGTGTATTCAATTCAGTGTTTTGAGGTCCGATACGTGTCAGAAGCAATATAATGGTGCACCGTATCGGTACTAAAATTTGCGACCTTTTGATTTTTCCTTGCTTTCAAAATTTGAACCATGACTCCCAAGTAACCATAAATTACTTAATAAATTCTGCTGATTCAATGGTCAGCTATTACTTCTCCGTTATTTCAATTTATTGAATGTGGTTCGGTTGTTCAGCTTTTGCAGTCTCCTCCTTTGCAAAAGAAATAGCCATTTGCTTTAATGATCTCCTTAATTCTCGTGACTTTCACATTCATTTTTCCCAACGTTTAAATTTCATTTTTTTCTATGGCTTTTATGGTCCATTTCATCCCTGCCTATTTGCATTCTGCTATCTGCATTGAAATTCTATATATGTCATTAATGTGTCTCTCTCCCTGAAGCTTTTCCCTACCTCATTTTTCTTTTGCTCTGTTTTTTTCCCCAACTCACCCGTCCCTCTTTAAACCCAAATCACCTCCTCTTATAAAAAAAATATGACAGAGCATATATTTTGTTCGAACCCATCACCTTCTCGATCTGTCCTACCCATCACCGAACAGCCCGCACCCCACCAGGCTCGGCCACCTCAACAATCCCCTCCGCCACCGGGCTCCAACTACCCAGCCCTAGCACATGTCAGCACCCAACAAATTACCCATCCCACCCTCTGACTTCGCAACCCTCCACTCTCCACACGCAGCCTGCTCGACCCGCCAAAACGCACGTCAGTGCCTTCTCCATCATGTGGCCTCCATCCCACACACTGCACGTCCTCCCACTCCGCTTCGTTGGTCACCTCGTCTCGGTTGCCGCTCCAACTTTCCGACCTCCACCTCGCTCTTCCTAGCCGAGCGGTTCCCATTGCCGAAGGAACTGCAACTGCTACATCCATTTTATATTAGGTATATATTTATATTACAATTTTAATAAGGTTATATATCTTGTTTCAAAGAATAATTTTGGTGTTCTATTTTGATTTTTTTTTTGCCTAAAGTATTATATATGATGTATAGAAAAGATTTCCATAAAGTCTGTCTGCATAAGTTAATATTAGTATTTTACGTATTCTGCTATATTTTTACAAAATACATATGAATATAATATATAATATATTCTGTTAGTGCTTTACAAGGTAATGTATATATATGCCCATGCTAGTTCAGATGAGGTTATATTTTTTTTTAGCTATATTCTATTTGTAAACTCTTATGTTTGTTTTGCAGTTGCACATAAAATTTTTATCTCTGAATAAGTATATATGCGTGTTTTACATATATATTAGTCAACATATATTCTGTTGAGTTTTGTAATATGCAGAGGGTTACGGTATGAGTTATGATATATATTGTATATTTGGTTTACTGTGTGTGAATAGTGCGGAGCCATTCGCATATATATAGCATCTTGCGATTTGATTTAGTATATAATAAATATGTATTGTTCCAAGTATAAATACTGTCTAATTTTTAAGTATTATATATATTATTATATAGTAGCTTTTGTGGGTGGATATATATATAATTATAAATGTATGTTTATAGGTATATAATGATTATAAAGTATTGGTTCCTGTTACATATTAGATTTGGTTAATGTCTGCATAAGTTGGGTCTACAGCTATTTGGGCGTATGTTGTTTGTATATATATATTTATATATGTAGTGTCTATGGGCGTTTTAATATTAACTAAGAGGCACTTAATCTAATTTGAGGCTAAATGTATGTTGCATACTTTGAACTGAATTGCCCTTTGATCAGCAATCAAATTTATATGTATATATTTATTTTAAATTATATGTGCTTTAAATTACATAATGACCATGTAATATAATATAGATGGATGATTCGTTAATATATTATGTTTAAATATATCATATGGAGATTTTATTTTAAAATGTGTATTTCTAAAAATTTAAAATTTTGGTTATATATAGTATGCATCTCGTTTCAGTTATATCCAGCTGATTTTTAATTTGTTTCCTCGATCTCAAATTCTCATCTTTGTCTCACCGATCTCGATTCCATTTGCGTCGCTTTAAGATTTGTCGTTGGATTGGTCAATCGGCTGGTTCACGATTCAATTCGTATCTTGTCGGGTTGTCAAATTTCTCTAGCCTCAAAAGGTGAGCAATCACTCACGATTAATGTTCTTTTATTTATTAAATTTGATTTCAATTGAAACGACAATTGAAATATGCTGTTGTCAGTTATTTACACTGTTATATGTATGCTATTACCTGTATCAGTTCACCTGTGACATCTGACACCATTTTTTGTTAATTATACGATGATGATCCTGTTTGATTGATAATTGATTGATTGTATGTTGTTTATATTGGATGTTAAATTGAAATGTATAAAGTGATAAATATTATGCAAGTAAATTTGATGTAGGATAATTGAAATTTGAATCGTCATATATGCTGAATTTGATTAGTTGAATATGACCCCTTTTATTTGTTAAATTAATTGACATGTAAAATAGTGATAATTACACTTTGAACCATTGAATGTATATTGGATTAATTGTTGTAGTGTAAAAATTGAAATCGAACGACAATTGAAGAACCGTATAAATATTAGTGTAATAATCTTTAATCTACATGAAATGATAGTGTAGATTCTAGAAATAATTATATTAATTCGTACAAATAACAATGCGAATTAATATGGTTATTTCGGGATTATTTGATTTGATTATTGGATTGATATTGGTTGTTGTTATTGACTGTTTATTTACTTTGACACCATCCCAGTTATCACACTGCAAGTTCCCTTTGCTATGCTACGATTTTGAATTGAATTGGAATCGGGTTGAAATGATAAATACCCAAATTGAACTTTGACTTAGGATAGAGAATTAAATAAAACCCGATTGGTCAATAATTTGATTTAAAAATAAACGAAGATTATTTGAATAAAGAATATGGTTTTGAAATGAAGTTGAAATTTGAATTTTTGATGAAAGGAAAATGTTAATATTGAAAAATCTGAAACAAAAGATTAACAATGTAATTAATGAAAGAATGTTGTTAAAATGGAGAAATGATTAATTTAAGTTTGAAATGATTTAATAATTAAGTTTGAAATTAAAAATTAAGTTTGAAATTATTAAACTTTGAAATTAGTTAATAATTATACTTTGAAATTATTTAATAATTAAACTTTGAAATTATTTAATAATTAAACTTTGAAATTATTAATAATTAAGTTTTGAAATTATTTAATAATTAAGTTTTGAATTATTTAATAATTAAATAAGATTGAATTATTTAATGATTAAATTAAATTGAATTTTTGAATAAGTGAATTTTACTTCGTAATAATTGAAATTGAGATTTCTTTATTAATTAAGTTTTGGAAAATTATTTAAAGTAAGTAAATAAATAATTGAAATTGAATTTTCTTTAACAAGAAATGAAAATGTGATATTTTGGAATTAATGTAAGACTTGTAATTGAAAGAATTGATTTGACGAATTTAATTTAATTCAAAATTGTAAGTTTTGTTTTAATGAAGTTGAACTTAAGAAATTGATTTAATGAATTGGAAATTTAATAGAAATTGTTTTGAATGATAAAGTAACTTAACGAATATTGAATGAAATCGATAAATGAGTTTAAATTGATTTGAATGTTAAATAAAATTTATTTAAATGATTTCGGAATGAATCTTATATACGAATTTAAATTGATATTTGAATTGGTTTAAAAAGAAATTGAAAATTGAATCATAAGATTTTGAAAATTTGAATTTGGAAGTTTTGAAACGTAAATATTGGAAATTGGTTTAGAAAGACAAATGAAATGTTGATTTACGAATTCTAATTGAATTGAAATTGATTTGGTTTTGAAATATATTAAACGACCAATCGGTGTAATAATTACGGAAGTTATTAAAGAGACCGGAATCGGTTATGGATATACTCTCTATCTAAACCGAAAACCACTTTAATAACTATACGCGGAGTGATGATCCAGAATGAAGTGGTTGGAATGATGTACGTGATGACTGAAGAAAGAGAACGATAATGGATAGCCTTGACACTTGTGTCAAATTGGAAATGACTAAAACAGGAGCCGTGCCGGGCCAATGGAGGATTAGCTACCTCAAGTGGACACACTTCTTCGAACTACTCATTACTTGTTGTCGATTGGTGCACCCTTGATTTTGGGAGTGTTGTTTCACGGTGTTGCGGGCGCTGCGGCGTTGCGTTCTCACCAGTCCGGATCAGGCAAACGGTAGTATCACTACCTTGGGTATTGCCTCATGTGCCTTGTCATACTTGTATTCCCTATTCGCGACCACTACGAATTTGTTTTGTACCTTTAGTATATGGATTGCCCTCTGGTGACTTCCTGTTTTGGGGAAACTACGGTCTTGTATATGCTTTTGGGAATAAAAATGTGTTAAGGGTGGAATGGGCCATGACTTAACACTATTTTGATATCTTTATATTACTGATAGACATTATCTACTTATTGTACACTACTACATAGTAGATAGTTTAACGGATCCTTAAAGGATGGTTATTCCAAACATCCTTTGAGTTACTTGTATTTCAATTACTATTTCACTTGATTTGGATTTATAAATATAAGAATGTTAATCCTGACTTGAGTGTTTTGTATTTTGCTTTACGCTCGGGTCAGACTGAGTGTACCAATATTCGAGACTCACCTTTGGAGTTGGGGCTTTGCTTGAAGATCCAGCCATCTATTCTGCTTTCAGTATTCGATGGTTCCAGTGATGTATTCTGCTTTGTATCTGATGTATCGTATTACTCTTCCGTTGTATCTGGTTAACTCTGATGTAACTTATACATTTATATTGTAGCTTCATGAACTACTATCTCTTTTATTTCCGCTGCAATTATTACTCTGTGTCTGTGATCTGTGATTGTTTTATTTACTGTATATGTTCAGTTTTGCCAAATTTAAATTAACAACGCGGTATTTTGAGCAATTCAACTCCGGCATGAGTGTCTGCCTATACACTTATAATGGATGTGAATGGTCCAAAATTCTGGGTCGTTACATAATAACTGAAACTGTAATTCGATAAAGATGTTAACTTGTAATTGAACGTAAGTAAAGATTTAAATTTGAATGTAACAAGTAATTGAATTGAATTGAATTTGATTGTAAACAACGAAATAAATAAAATGTTACATTTAATATTGAAGTTATAATATGGAAATCATCGTAAATGAATGTAATTTAATATTACTGTGAATTTAAATAAGATGATAGCTGAAGAAAATGAAAGTAAATGAATTATAAACTATTGATAATAATGTATAAGTAAATGGTTGATTCAATAATGAAAGTGTAAATCGAAATAAAAGTATTCATTTGGAATTAAATAACTTGAATTTGAATTACAATATAATTGAACGTGGAATCTAATATAATCTTTTATATTGGATTTATAATGAAAAATTGCATTGTAAAAGATTGTTAATTACTGTGAAATTAAAAATGGAATTTGTGAACAATTGAAATTTGATTTAAAAGTTAATAATTTAAAATTGGGAATTTTATATTGAAATTAAATAGTCGAATAATTTATTTTTCGAATATTGGATTTAATTAGACAATTAAATCGATAATTTAATAAGTTAAATTTCAGAAATAATTGAAAATCGAGATGAATATGATTGAAAATGATTTTTAAAATTTTATCTTATCATATTGGGGTTATAGTAATGTTATAGAACTTTTAAAATTGAATTTAAAGTTAATTTGTGGAAATTGAATATTTTTAATATTTAATTATCGACTGAAAAATAGCCATTTTTCGAACAATCTCAGAATTGAACGAAACTAGTTCCATTGGATCCGTAATAGTTTGTTATTGTCGGATTTCAATTTTCGTAGCAATCGGAGTTATCATTTGACCGTGGCAGCTCGAAACGCATCAAATTGTTTTAATATTAATTCGGCGAGAGAAAATAGTCATTTTTCAAAAAGTCTCGAATTTCGACGAAATCAGTTTCATCGGATCCGTAATGTCATATTATTATAGGGTTTCAAATTTCGTGTCAATCAGATTTACCGTTTGTCCGGTGCGAGCCCAAACGCACAGAAATTTGATTAACCGATTTAATTTTAAATCGATCGTTTATTGCCGTAACTTGCACAGATGATCGAATTAGCTTCCGAAACACGTTCCATTGTATTCGGAATGCAGGTAAAACATTACGAATGCCAGGCGGCATGTCTCGTTTGGAGTTTGTTTGAAAAAGCTTGAATTTTGGAAAATAATATTTTAATAATACTCTATACGTATATATTCACGTTCGTATCAGAGAAACCCTAGCTTATCTCGTGGCCGCCGTTTCTTATCTTCCAATGGCCGATATTCTCTTTCATTCTCCTTCGATTATCTTCAAATCCACTCATTGATTTCAAAATCTTCCAACTGCAAAATCGAAGAGCTTGACAAGCTCTATCTATCCAACGGTCGAGATCATCAGCGGAGCTTCGTAGTGGGAGAAATCTGCTCGTGTGTGTCTCACGTTTGGTCGCGTTTTTCCTTGCAATGGGGCAGCCGAGTTCAACCGCGTTCCAGGCGGTGGTGCCCCGTGCGAAGGGCTTCGACTTGAAGCCGCCTGATCAACGTCACGGCGAAGATGGTGGTCGCGGCATGGAGGAGTTCTTTGCGTGTTTGGGTTCGTTCGTTCCAGGCAATTGCATACGAAACTGGAGAGGGAAGAAGTAGCGTGCGCCTTCGATTCTCTGAAGCAAGATCTTGCGGCTAGGATTTGTTTTGGTAATAAAAAAAAGTAAAGAAAATTTGTTTTAAAATTTTATTAAGATATATGCAATCTTGTAAAACTCATATCTCATCCATACTTTATCAGAATCGGACGAAACTTTTTGCGTTGGAATCGTGGTGGTGAGCTCTACATCACGGAATTGTTTTGGAGACGTTTGAAGCTAACTAAAATTTCAGGTTAAATCGAACGTCGTTCGATTTGATTTGAAATTGAAAACCAAGGTGAGTGTTTTATAACGCTCACAACGTACTGAATATCTGTATGGTAGTTAAATTTGACATTATGAAGTGATATGAATTTATTTGTCGTTGTTTGATAAAAATTTGATTGTCATATAGATTGTCGTGTGAATTCACCGTTGAAAATTTAAATTGACAGTAAATTGAAATTAGGATTTAATTGAAATCAAATTTCCCGATATTGATAACTATGAAATTGCCGTGAATTGTATTGACTATTGGATGATTTATTTCGATGGATGCTATTGGTTGATATTTAAATGTTTGGATGTTTATTTGCTTATATATACCCTGTTATACATGCACATGACACTGTGATTGGTTTAAGTAATATATATTCATCCCTGACATTTAATTGAAATAACTAACCACTTGGCCATAGGTTAGAGAATTATATACGGACACCGGGTTGGTTAAATTAAATGATTTTAAAAGTTGTTTTGAAATTATTTAAATGAATTGATTTAAGAATAAAAATCCAATTTATGGAAATTGAATTATTTTGAATTGAAGCTCGAGATGTTGGAATTTAAACTTGGTAAATGAAATGGTTTAATTATTCGAAGTTTAGATTTTTAAGAAAAATTGAAATATGGCATAAAGTTTCGAAAGTCGATTTGTTTTAAAAGATTGGACTTTTAATCGAACTCTGAATATTTCTAGGAAAATTTATATGAAATGATATTTCAAGTTTGAGTTTGGAAGTGAAAATTAATTTGAAATTGAGATTTAATTAATTTGGAATTAAATTGAAATTTAAATAAATTTGTGAATTGAACTAAATTGAAACTATTGAATTAAATTTGAAGATAAAATTGATTTGAATAGGATTTGAACTGAAATTGATTTGGAATGTAATACTTAAATGAATTCTTGAAATCCGAATATTAATCTAAGTTTATTAAATGGGAATTGTTCCAAAAATTAAGTAAACTACTTAATACGGATGTTTAATTTGAAGTATATTCTAATTTGAATACGAAATGGTTTTAAAGCGAATCTTATATTTTTATATAAATATATGAGCTATTTTGAAATGTGAAATATTTAAAGTTTCGAAATATATTAGAAGTGAAATTGTTTATTTCGTGGTTCAAATATGTATTTGAAATTGATAATTTGAAATGGTTTATTGAGAAGATGAATCGAGTTGAAATTGATGATTTGAAATTGGATTAAATTTTAAATTTTGGAATTCGAGTTTATGTGAATCGTTTTGTGAAAAGTAAGGCGAAAATGATTTTGAAATTAAATCATATATTTTGAGTAGATAGGACGATTTTGAAATTGAAATGAGATATTGAGGCGAAAATGATTTTGAAACGAAATCGTATACTTTGAGTAGATATGATGATTTTGAAAAGGCTTTTATTTTTGAAGCAAATATGATATTTTTGATAATAAATTATGAATTGATTTTGAAAATGTAAAAGAGCCATCGGTGTAATAATACGTAGTTATTAAAGAGACCGGGATCGGATATGGACATACTCTCTGTCGATACCGAAAACCACTTTAATAACTAGTATACGCGGAGTGTTGATCCAGAACGAAGTGGATGGTTTGATGAACGCGTTGATTGAAGAAAGAGAACGATATTGGATGACCCCTAACATGACTAAAACAGGAGCCGCGCCGGGCCATTGAGGTTCGCCACCTCTAGCGGACACACTTCTTCGTTACCATGTCTATTACTTTTGTGATTCGATTTGGGTGCACCCCTCGATTTTGGGAGTGTTGTTTCGCTGTGTTGGGGTAGTAGCTGCTATGCCCAACATCAGTCCGGATCACGCAACTACTAGTATCCTAGTTGGTATTGCCTCATGTACCTTGTCATACTGATTATCCTATTCGCGACCACTACGAATTTGGTTTGTACCTTTAGTATATGGATTGCCCTCTGGTGACTTCCGGTTTTGGGGAAACTACGGTCTTGTATATGCTATTGGGAATATAAACTGTGTTAAGGGTGGAATGGGCCATGGCTTAACGCTATTTTAATACTTTTACTTTAATGTAGACATATTATAATAGCGTATTGTACTACATAGTAGATAGTTTAACGGATCCTTGAGAGATGGAAAATCCCGTAACATCTCTTAAGTTATTGCACTCACGTTGACACTGGACAGGAGATGTCAAACCCCGTAAACATCTCTGACGCCGTCACACTCATATTTTCTTATTCGATTTGACTTACATGAGATATTTTAGTCATGACTCGAGTGTTTTGTCTTTTCATTACGCTCGGGTCAGTCTGAGCATTTCAGATAAGGTTGAAGATCTATTTTGGAGGACGAAGACGGAGTTTGGTATTACATCATTTGTATTCTACTACCATATTATTTTTCCGCTGCATTATTGTATTATCTATGATATGTATGTAACTCTGATTTATGATGTATAATAATAATCAAATTTATTTATTTAACAGCTTCATGAACTGTTATTTTATTATTATATCTTGTTCCTTCCGCTGCAAGATTCTGAGTTTGCTTCTGTTCTTTCTTTCCTTTTCTTATTTAACCCCAATAACCATCTGCCTTTTTGAACGGTTTGAGTTGGACATGTGTGGATTATTGTCGACTTGAACGGTCAAAAATGGCGGGTCGTTACAGATTGGGTTGCTGTTCGACTTTGGGGATCGAGAATTGGTTGATTCGAGAAGCTCGGCGTGGGCAGCGAATCGAGTTGTGCTTGGTCTGGTGAACGAGGATGGAATTTTGGGGGCTCGCATGGTTCTAGATGGCGGAGGCCTTGCGATAATCGTGGGTGGCCAGAGTTTTGCCTGTCTTGCTATTCACGAATTGACTTTGAGGTAATTACAAGTTATATATATAAATTATTTTATATGCAGTTGAGAAAAAAATATACTGATGTTTGAATCTATATAGACTATTTTCAAATAGATTGGTATTTTCAGGAATAAAATAATAGAGATAAGAATAAATATACTTAAACATATATCAACTTACTGTTTAAGGTTTAAAATATATACAGAGAAAATTATATATATATTTTACAGTAAAGTATATATAAACCATTTTGCTTTAATTTATAAGTATATGTATATATTAAATTTTGGAAAATATATCTATAGGGATTTTAAATATTTGAGGAGTTTATATAAAATCATAGTTTTAAATCTATATAGACTATTTTATAAGTATATATATATACATAGGTAGTTTCAAAAGGAAAATATATTTTATTTTATTTTTCAAAAAAGGGAGTTAGTTGAAATTAAATTATGAGCTAAAATTAAATCATTAGTTAATAAATTTTTATTAAATGGGAATGAATTGTTCGATTTGTTTGAGTATTAATAAGTTGTATAAATTGTTATACAAGGTCTAAAATGGAGAAACAAGTCGAAAAGGAAAATGGATTGCAAATAAAAGCAAAGGTGAGATCTTCTCACTCAAATTGGAAATTTGATTTTTTGCAGTTATTGATTGATTGATGTTTGGATGTAATATTAGATATAGTAGGATATATCTATATATAGCAATATATATATATTGGCATATGTATATATTGAAGTTGTTGATTTCCCGCATTATATAGCGGATGAGACCCTATTGCGCCGCATAATAGTGGATGATATTTTATAAATCCCATATACCGCGATATTCCACCTCGAAGTGGAATTGGTATTGTGCTAACATCTGTGGATGCAGGGAAACAGGTTGGAGGGATCCAACAGGATTCCTCAAAACATTTGAATTGGTTTCATATGTTCTGTGATTGATTATTTATAATCTGTGTATGATTATATCTGTGACTGAATGTGTTGAAGGCTATAATTTAGCCGAATGCATTTTTGGTATCGTTGGATACTAGAAATAAATGAAATTGAATTTTTGAAATTAAAGTAATTAAATTTTTGTAAATTTCTTTTTGAAAGAATTGGATTTATTTAAAAGAAGTTTGAAAAAGATAAAGTGTTATCTTCGAATTATATTGAATAAAATTCCACAATATGGGAAAGGATTTTTATAAATGGATTTTGAATAGTATTATTCAAAGTGGAGCAATTTATTTAAAATGGGATTTTAAATGGTTTGGAAAAGATAAAGGAATTTATCTAAAAGGAGATAAATTTGTTGAAATCCAATTGATAATTGATTTAGTATTCGAAGATAAATCTTTGAGAAATTGATATGAAATTTATTTGTTGTTGAATGAAAAATTGATTTGTGTTGAAATAAAACTTAGGAATCAATTTGTAATTGATTTGGTGTTTTGAAATAAATGTTTGGAAAAAATCAATTTGGGATTGGAAATAAATTGGGAATCAATTTGAAATTGATTCGGTATTGAAATAAAATTAGAAATCAATTTGGAATTTGATTTTTGGGGTTAAAAGTGAATATTTGGAAATGTAAATTCAAATGGGAATTTATGAAATGAAAGGGAATTTTTTTTAAAAATAAACGCTGATTTATTTTTAAAGTGTGAAAGTAAATTTACGAATTTGGAACGTAAATTTAAAATAAATCGATAAGGATTTATTAAATTGGTTTAAATGGACCATTTTGAAAAGGAAGTGTATTTTCCTTGAAAAAACCGAGTATATTCCAAAGTACTTTTTTTTAAAATATAAATTAAAGGTTTTTCAGTTGGTTTTTAAAAAAAATATTTGGAAATATATTCCGCGTAAGGAAATTGATTTGAAGTTTATTTTCAAAAGTTGAAAGGTGAAAAATGAATTGAAATCTGTTTTCAAAGTGTTGAAGTGTGGAAAATATATATCTTGTGAAGATATTTTGAAATTAAATAATTTGGGAAAATTATTTAAATCTGATGATTGTTGTGAATATTGTTGATAGTTAAATCACCGACTATCAATATTGCCTTTGAAATGGTATTTGAATTGGTTTTTAAACAAATGCTTATTATTCGGTTTAGCCGGGAAAGGACCTTTGTGTCATATAACCCATTCCGAATAATAATACGACGATATGGATCGTATTGAATACCGGTGGTGAAGACCGGGTATTTGTGAAAACGATAGGATGACCTATCGATTGTTTCTGCACCGTTAGCTACGGTATAGAGATTTCCTTTGTGATGGGAAGTCCGATCGGGATTGTGAATACCCGGATTGCAAGGGCTTATTTGGAAGTGCCTTCGGTTCTGTTCGAACCCGTAACAAACTTGTATGGTTACGTGTCTGACATTACATTTTGAGATGTAAAGCTGATTTCTTTCAAATACATTTCTGTTGGTGGCGGAGAATTAATTCTCTTAGCTTAACACCCTTCTCTGAGACGTATGAGCTCAGAGGTTATGTAGTTGAAATTTATCAGCAATATATTCCCAATTTGGTAATGTGGCATGCTGAGTGTTGTTGTGATGATGATCATTTATGATCAAAGCGTGGCTTTGTGAAAAAGCGTAGCTTTGTGGACGAGACTTCGTCAGGGCCTCACAACCCGGAAATGGTCGAAACAGGAATGTTGCGGCAAGGTTATGAGGGTCGCGCCCTTTAGGGTATGTCTTTTCCTTCTGGAAAGGGGTGGTATCATGGTATGGAGCCCAGATACTTACTCATGTGGACACACTTTATTTATTATGTGTGATATGGTTACCGAGCGCTCGGATAAAGGTCCCAAAGGACCGGGGGATGGCATATTCGTGAGTTACCTAGTTACAGGGGTAACCCGGCTTTGTTGGCAGAGAGCAGTTTGTCTCTCGGGACGTCCAGCCAGAGGCGATCCCATTCGGCAGTAGGAAAGGAAGTTCCTTAGCCTGACCATTTGTTGGAAAATCGAAAGAAACAATACGAACCTTGTACGGTTTTAGTTGTATTACCTGCTATGGAATGTGGCGGTAACATGTTATTGAACATAGTAGCTATAGTAGGCATAACTTGAAATGCCTATGCTGGCTAAGATTTATATTATACTTTCGAAATGTTTTCCACACTAGACATTAATAATAATAATCCAATGATTTGCGTAGTAAGCATCTTTGACTATCATAAGAAGAAATCTCCTCCAATTCTGCGTTTGCATTGTGTGTGTGGCGGGAGGTCTTATGGTAGTTTCATTTTCCAAAAGCATTGTGAATTAATTTTATTTTCTTTGTGAAAATAACTGTTTTACGATCTCACACCAGTCACCATGACTGACTCAGAGTTTATTGTTCCCTTTTAAACTCTGGGTGCCCATAATTTTCCACACGGGCAGCCTAGAGTTATTTTTATCAGGATATTCTGCATATTCTGGAGCTTTGGGGATAAGTTCGATGGCGAGACGTACTTCCGTACTTGTTATTTATTTCCGCTGTGTATTCTGTATGAGGACAAGTTTATATAACTGTCCATTGTTTTGTATTGAGTTGTATATTGACTCTGATTGATGTATGTATAAACTGATATAGTTCTTTGTTTAAAAGATTATTGATTTATCTATTATATATTGTTCTGCTGCGAATGTGAGATTCTGTTGTTGTTTCTGTTTTTCTATTCTTTTTCTTCTTCTGTCTTCTTCTACCTCTTCTTTTAACCCTAATGGTTCGCTTTTCCGGCATTTGATTGCGTGGCATTTGATACAGTGGACGTATTAATGTCGACTTTCGAGCGTCGAAAAGTCGAGTCGTTACATAATTCCTCAGAAGTCGCAGCTCTAAGGGCATTCCGCCAATCCATTGTCATATTTGGAGTTACCTAGAAGCCAACTTCTGCCTTATAACATCATCTAAAACCAAGTCATCAAAGATCCTTTTGCAAGTATCCACCTAGTCTTTCACCTTAGCAACTAACTTCGTTCCAAGGAATGGTCTGCCACTTAGACTTATGTAGTCTTTATACTGCTTGGCAAAGTCAACTCTTGGCACTTGCACTTGACCACCATCATCATTTGGAGAAACATGGGCATTCCAAATCATGTTTCGCATGATCTCAATGAACATTTCCAATAATCAGGGTTAGCGGCCCCTAAATCTGCCCACTCCTTAACTCTAGAGATGGAGTTTCTAAAAGCATTCCTTATTTGATGGCCCATCCTTCAATCTAAGATAAGGATGATTAGTGTCTCTATAAGGAATTCTGCTTAAGTAGTACTCGTGCCTGGAGTGCGACTTATGTACTATATATGCTACTATATAGTTTTAAAAACCAAATAATAACAAGTATGTGCTCTCGTATATACACACACTCTCGATCTGGTCTAGCATGAGAACATTTACCCTATCTCTACTAGATTTCAGTATCCCTTAGGTTAAACTAGGCAACCTAAGCTTTGATACCAAATATAACGACCTCCCTACACCATCAGCACCTAATATAGAATGTATAGTGCACTGTAGTGATGCCCGACCGATGTAGGACAACCGTCATGGTTATAGTAAAGTAAATCAATCACAGAACCTATCGTATATCTCACAACGCATCAAATAAAATATAATAATAATCATCTTAGATATAAAATAGGCGAGGTGGTAATAACTGAATAAATCATTGAAATTAGAGTACTCAGATCCATATACTTGTACAATATAAGTGATAAAGTTTATAAAAATGATAATAAACTCAAAATAGATAACTATCTCTAAATATATAGTAGCACCAGTAAGCTCCATAGTGCTTCACAACTGAATGATAAGATATAACGGCACAATATAGTAATATTAGAGTGTAGCATCTTTCTCTTCTCTTGCCCAGCTCCATATGCTCACTAGACGTGATATCCTTAATCTACTTATTTAAGAGTACCTATAGTAATAGGAGGCAAAGCTTAAAACTCTGATTAGACAACAGTTTGGTATGAGAGGTAGAAAATCTATAAATACTAATAAACCACTATAATAAGATAAATGGTTTAGAGAATCATACCTAATATGCCCCCTACATCCAAAGAGTTGGCATATACACAAGGTATACACTACTCTACATCATAGTCATTATGGGAGTACTATACATCAAAGTACTAAGAGTGTCTAATTGTTTGTATCAATAACGTTAACATCATGTGACATTTCTAAGGTGGTAAGCAATCAAGCAAACATAGCATCCATCATCCATCCTTACATTCTCTCACTCAATGCATTGGATATAAGGTCACTCGCCCGACCCATCATAGTCAAAGACCATTATATCCATCATGATAGCTCGCATCCTAGTTCGTCAGTACTCAAATCCCTACAATTCAGTAGGCCAGGAAATATACTAACCATTATGTTAACCCAAGGTAAACAAACCTTCCATCTAGACTAAAGAGCCATCACGCTCCATGAACCATCAAGTCCCAATTATATACCCATTTTGCGAGTACCTTACGAACCCTCGAGTCTCAACAATCCCTTTGAACCTGTCTCTTATAGTAGAGTACAACATGGAACTAATCTTATGTAACAACCCATATTCTACGTATCGTAGGATCGTAGAATAATAATATTATTTTACATAAGGTCGTATGATTCTATGATTTTAGAAAATGACTACTAGAGCCATTTTCCATCCTTACAATTTTTAACGTATGATTTTGAACCAAATATTCTTGTATGTCCCATAATTTTTGATATGAGCCAAAATGGGGTCTGAAATCACTTTCATTAGACTGAAATGGTGGTTTCTTTTTCCATAGAGGAATCATAATAGAAAAATGGACTTACTGTTAGGGAGATATGACTGTTTGAAGTTTCACTTGATTTTGGACGGCTTAATCTATAATTAGTAAGTTAATGGTTAGGCCCAAAGCTTATTTCGGGATTAACATGAGGCTATGGTTGATGGGCCTTCTCTCTATCATTTCATACTTACCGAAAATAAAGAGAAGACCTCCATTAACATTCTCTTACCTGAAAAGTTACCATAATCCCTACTTTATTTTGCCACATTAGAAGAAGATTAGCAAGATTAGCACTTTGGATTGAAGATTTGCTGTTGGATATCATCTTGGAGCTATTGCTCATCTCGGGATTTGTGCACCTTAGGATTGCTTTGGATGTAAGTGACTGGTTTTAAGCCCTTACTCAATAATTAGCCACTATATAATGCTTAATGATGTTTATAAATGATTTTTAAACTCTAAAATACGTTTTAAATGCTTTTTAATCATATATGTAAATTTTAAATGATTTGGAAAATATTTGAAAAATTAGTATTCTTATGGATCTCCTTTGTTCTTATGGTTACTACTCTTAGATTTAGAATTCACATTGACATGTATGGATGTGTGCTCATTAGAATATATTATATGTAATGATTGTTTGAATGTGTGATGTTTGTTTGGTTTAAAACACCAATCGAATGGCGATTTAGTTTTAGGAATGAGTTATTTATCCGTATGGATCGATCGATGATGATCCAAATAGTCAACTTGACCCAAACTTGGAACAGTCGATATGGAGCAATAAGGAAGGCCTCATAAGACTATGTTCCAAATTCCAAGTTATTTGAAGTTTGTTTGCTTGAGTTATGAATGGATTAGTTGTGAATTTGAGTATTATGAATCGGTGGAAGGTTGTCCTGAGGCATGCTCGAGTCGAGGGATAGTTTGCTTAGAGTTTTGGGGGGCTTTCTTCGAGTTACGAATGATAGAGAATAGATCACGTGGAGATGAAGAAGTTCTAAGTGATGGATCGGCGACACACTTACTTCGAGTCTAGAAGGGAATACGATCGGTGCTTGCTTTGAGTTAGGCATGGGTTTACTTAGAGTTGCATTTGGAATGAATTTCACTAAGTGAGGGATCAATGGCCATGGATCGGTATCGATCCATAGGGCATTGATTGGTGGTTGTGATGGGTGGCTAAATGAACTTCACGTGGAGGAGCATTGGTTAGTTGAGTTGAAGTATAGGATTAGTGGCTATGGATCGGTGGTGATGGTTTAGGGTTGGATGTTTTGGTGATGAAAGTTTGTGATGTAGCTTCGAAATATGGTAGCGGTTACTTTGATTCTTGGGTATGTACGAACCCCAAGCTTGAGCTAACCCAAACACTTAGCCAAATATGGCCAAGTGTTGGATTGGTACCGAACCATATGGTTTGGTGGCAATTTTGATGATGATGATGCGTGATGTGATAATTATGATTATACATGATAAGAAGTGATGACTTCAATAATGGATAGCTATACTTCAAGATGAAGAGTATAGGACTATGAGTCAGATTGAAGGGACCGTTGGAGAAAGGTAATAGGATGAATAATGATATTCTACTGATGATGATTATAGAGGGTTGTCCCAACCACGTTGGCTTTATGACGGAAGTCATAAAATTAGTTCCAGAATGAGTTTTGTTATAGATAACGTTGGCAAATGGATAGTTGAAACTTGAATTTTTCGAGAGTACTCATAAAGCAAGGGTAATATGGGGTACCCAGTCGGACCATTATGGATCCTGGTCTCCATGACGGACGATGTGATCTCCATAGTGGGCGATCTTTACCCTGGATCAACTATGACAGGCAATCTAGTTCCTAGCCTACTAAGTGGCATGGATTCGAGTACTGAGGAACCGTGATGTTGAGTAGTCTTTGACCATGACGGGTCATTTGAGTTATCAGATATCCAATGATCGAGTGAGTGAACATGAGGATGGATAATGGATGCTATGTTTTCTTTAATTTTTAATCACCTTAAGGATGTCACATGATGTGGATATTGTCGATAGACACTTAGACACCCTTAGTGCTTTGATAAATAGTACACCCATGATGACTATGATGTAAAGTAGCATATATCTTGTGTATGTGCTAACTCTGTGGATGCAGGGACATATTAGGTATAATTTTCCATGCCATTTGTCCTATTATGGTGGTTTATTAGCGTTTAGAGATTTTCTATCGCTTACACCAGACTGTTGCCTGACTCGGAGTTTTATGGTTTACTTCGTATTACTTTAGGTACTCTTGATTTAGTAGATTACAGATATCAAGTCTAGTGAGCACGTGGAGTTGGACAGAGGATGAGTAGGAGACCACACTCTTGTATTACTACATTTACTTACTATAATTTTCCATTCCACTACATGGAACTATGAAGCTTGGTAGTGCCTTTATTATTTAGATACAGTTTGTTTATGATTTATTAGTTGATGTCTAACTCTATTACTTATGCTTTACACTGTATGTATCTATCTAATCAAATTTTTATGATTCATCCACTTATTATTGTCTCGTCTATTTTATATCTGAGGTATTTACTATAATATTTTATTCAATGCCCTGTGAGATATACAATAGGTTCAATGATGTGATGTTTTATTTACCTTACAACCTTGACTGTCGCCCCACATTGGTAACACACTGCTATAGCATACGTTATCACATTATTAGGTCCCGACTGTGTAGGGCGGTCATTACATTTGATATAATAGCTTAGGTTGCATAGTTTAACCTAAGGGATACCATGATTCAGTAGAGATAAGATAGGAGTTCTCACCCTAGACTAGATTGAGAGAGAGAGAGTGTGTGTGTACGAGAGCGCATACTTATTACAGATTTTGGTTTTCAAAACTATATAGTAGTATATAGTATATAAGTCGTAGTCCATGTGCAAGTACTACTTAAGTGAGACTCCTTATAGAGAGACTGATCATCCTTATCACGGATTGAAGGATGTCGTCAAATAAGGAATGCAACTAGGAACTTCATCCTTGGAGTCAAAGACGGAGCTAACTTGGGAGTTGCTAATTCTGATTAGCAGACCATGTTCAATATCATGATGTGGAACATGCTACAAAATGCTCAAGCAGCTTCTCCAAATATTGCTATTGATGGTGGTGCTCCAGTGTAGGCTCCCAAAGCCGATTCTAGTAACCTGAACAAAGACTTTGCTAGTCTTGATGGCAAACCGTTCCAAGAAACAGAGTTGGTGATCAAAGTGTAGGATTGGCTTAATACATGTGAAAGGATCTTTGATGACTTAGGGTTGAATGATGGTACGAAAATGAGATTGGCTTCCTAACAGCTTTAAGGGCGAGCCATGAATTGGTGGAATGTTGCGAAGGTCCTACTCCTAAGGAACAGTTCAAATGAGACCAGTATAAAGCTAGATTCGAAGAGAAGTTTATATCAGTAGCTCATATGTCAGTCTTGTTCCATAAATTTATGGAGAATCAAGGAGATATAACTATCTTTGACTATGTTGCCGAGGTCAATGCCTTGTCGAAATATGGGATGTCCTTCATTGACACTTCATTGAAGATGAACAAGAAGTTCATCATCTGCTTGAATGACTAGTTGGGAGAGAAACCCATAAGCCATACCGATGAGAATTTGAAATGATAGTAAAGAAGGCTCTGACACATGAGAGTCTTTATCCAAAGCCCAGGACTATTGTTCCCAAAGACAATCCAAAGCCATAACTGGGGGGGGGGGGGAGGGGGTAAGAGGAAGTAATTTTAGAATAAAGGTGACTAAAGAAGAGCAAGTCAACTCCGACTTGCTACAACTACCTAGAGAAGGTCACTACAGATGAGATTGTAAAGCTGAGGGGAAGAAATGCTACAACTATAACAAGCTTGGGCACATTCAGAAGGACTTTCTAGAGGCATTAAAGTAGAAGTAAATGGTGAAAGCATACGCTATTAATGTCATTCCGACTTCATCAAATGCTCCATCGGTGAAAGAGAAGGGGAAGGGCATCATTATTTAAGGTATGCTTTCCATTATTGATGTTCCCCTATGAGTTTTGTTTGATACCGAGACTTAACATTCGTTCAAATCTAGTAACGTAGTGGATAGATTGGGATTGAGACCTAAAATGGTTGATCGACCTTTGATTTTAATAAACCTTGTTATAGGCTCCACTAGCATGGGTATGGTCTGTCGTGGTTTGCTCTTATCAAGTTATGGATGTTCTTTTGATTATGATTGCTTTATTTTAGGTTTCATTAAGTTTGGTATTATTCTGGTATGGACTGGCTTCATAGATAAAGAGTGATGGTGGATTGTGAGAAGTCATTGGTGTTGATAGGAGAAGATGATGGGCGAACGATAGTGTTAGGCTTGCTACCAGATGACGAGGTGATGGTTAGCTTTCTATATTCGCTCGATATCCCACACGAAGAGTTGTCATTAGTGCATATTGTTAGGAAGTATCTGGATGTATTTGAGGAGGTGACCGAACTTCCGCTATATAAAGAGATCGAGTTTCGTATCGATTTGGTCAAAGATGCTAGAATGATATTAATGTCTTTAAGAAGGATTGTAACACCCCGTAAAAATTTATAAGACAATAACTAAAAAGAAAAGAATTAATTAATAAATTAATGATAAGGCTAATATGGAAATTTTGTAAAATTCATAATTTAACTATGGAAGTTAAGTCTTTGCGTTCGCTGCGATTTTCTGATCAATTTCCATATATAGTGTTTTGAAAACAGAGCTTAAAACGAAAATGATATGGAAATTTAAAGTTTTTGAATTCAAATTAATTTAAATGGAATACAAATTCAAACAAAATTATTCTTAAATTTGAGATTTAAAAAGTAACAATAGTTATACTTGGGGGTTGAGTAAACGTTAAAATAAACATTAACATTAAAAAGTAATTACGGAATTAAATAAATTTATCAACTGCAACAAAATAATCTTCCCAAAATAAACGCTACCGATCGATTGCCCTCCCTAGGTTGGTCGACCGATAGCAGTTGACCACTTGGAGATAGGCAGTCGACCAATGAATGTTAGTGGCGTTTAGGGTTTTCTCATTTTAAACAGTCCGGATTTTTATTATTTTAAAACGACTTAAATCCGTCGGTTCTGGTGCTTTCTAACCACTATAAATAAGAGCGTAGTCCTCTAACTTTTTTTCACAAATTATTTTTAGAACCAAGTGAAGCTCTGTCAGTCTCTCTCCTCGAAGATTCAGAAAATATTTTAGGTTTTCAAGTAATTAATTTTAGATGTCTTGTATTTAATTTTTAATCCTTTTCTCCTCCAATTCCTAAATTTTTGAATTTACTTCTTGTACAATACCCTTATTGTATATTTCTAAATGGAGATTTCTGTAACAGATTGAAGTGGGCATAAACAAATTCAAAAAGGAAGAGTCAAGGACTTTTCATGAGTGGAAATCTGAGCCTTTCTTAATTTATTAATTACACAGTATAACTTGGATCTGATATAGGCCTCTAGGGAATTTTGATTACGAAAACATCACACTAAAACCATAAAATTCTCCTAAAGTAAAATGCCAATTCTTAAGTTAGAATCTCAATTATTCTACATTAAAATAATGGAACTGTGTAGATATTACAATTTTAATGTTTTACATTCTATTCCACTTCTTATCTTTTTCTTTGGATCTGATTAAGGGTTTTAAAAAGAATAAATTAGGAAATGGTTGTAAGGTGTGGATTCTTTTATTTGTGGTTTGCACTCTCTATTTTCGCAATTTAAATATAATTTCCTTTTATCAGTATAATATAAAGAAGTTGAATAGAACATTAAATTGTTTGAATTGTAAGTTTCTATTAATGTTGATTTCTCTATTTTGGTATAAAATAGGTTTGGTATGGATTTTATTCTATACAATTCAATTGATTGAATTATGGATGTTGGATATAGGGTATATTTGTTAATATGGAATTGGACTTGTATTAATTTTGGAGTTTTGACATTTAGATAGTAGTTTAGGGTGCAATCTTTGCACGCTTAGAGATATTTTAGGCGCACACACAGATACACACACACACACATACACAAACCTTCATACATACATACTAGTGTAAATAACGTAAAGTTATAATGTATTAATTACGTAGTTAATAGGCTATTGATTATCATTAAATCCCCTTTAGGAAAGAAGTTAATTGTAAAGGAGAAATAAGAGTTTCATATAGGGCTTTGATATGGAATGACATAAGATGTGTGATAATATGTTAAGAGAGTGTTATAAATTACGAGAAAGTTATAGGGATGTGAGGTTAGTCAAAAGTACACAGAAGCCTACCCAGCTAATACGACTACTAGCAGTGTGCCTTTGGGACTGATGTGAGACACTGCCTACAATAAGTGTTCATGGAGGATGTGGGGTTGGTCCCAAATTATATAAAGTAGACCTGCCTAGTTAATTCGACAACCGGTATGTACGAATAGTCGAACTAATGTGAGACGTCACGGTTGGGTTACGAGTCATAATACGAAGGACCTGCTTGAGGTTAAAGTTATTAAGCTGCTAGTTGAGGGCCAGCTTCTTCCCTATGAAAGAAGTATTAGATGGACAAGGTTAATGGTTAGGCATGGTAGAGAATATCTCGAGGAGGGTCCGCTTTAGATTTGAAGTATTAAGTGGCCTGAAGAGATTTCGTGCAATGTCAGCGAGATAGTACGAGAGAGGAGTTTGCCATAGGATAGTTATTAAATGATGAGGACCAACCTTGGATTAGGTATTAATTGGTCAGAGTCTACCTAGTTCCCAATAAAAAAGTATTAAGTGACTTGGGTGCTGTCTCTTACACTGTTAAGACAATATCGATGATAGATATGGGTTATTGGGTTGAAAATGTAATTGATATGGAATTGGATTGGAAAGCCTTAGGTCTTATAGTTCAAAGACTTACAGCATAGTAAGGATATGTAAAACATATTCTTATTTAAATTATACTGCACAAGTAGTATTATAGAAAAGCTCGAGATATTTATTCATCGGACATTATTGTTCTAACTCCCTTCTCATTACAATATAGGTTAGAGATGATGATGCAGATTTTCGGAGATGGTGGTGGAGACGTATACATATGGAAGTTATTTAGCTATCTATGTTATTTTAATATTTCTAATGTACCCATTAAGACATGATGTATTTTGAGATACTGCACTATGAATATTTGGCGTTGTTATGTAGGATTATGTTGTTTGTTTCATACAATTTAGTTTTTAATATACAGATACTGTTTTAATATTATATTTTATCCTTCCACTATGAGATTCTAAATGTGTAAATTGATAGCTCTGTGTATTGTTCTTTACATCAATGTTAACAACCAACAGCCAACTTTGGAATGGATCTAAGGTTCGATGGGCCTTTTCTAGGTCGAAAATTAGGCCCTTTTCGAGGCGGATTGTCACATTTTGTATCAGAGCTTAGGTTACCCAATCAATGAGGATTGGCATACGTATGAGTGGCATACTTGCTTTTGAAAATGTTTTTCATAAACGTTATCGTGTATAAATATACGTACATACAATTATTTTGAACATACAACTAACTCTATAAATTCCGACAATAGCAGTAGTTGCGACTATATTCTGAAAGGATGGGCAAGGCGACTATAAGTGGGACATATAAATAGATTTAAATTTATACTCCTACCCTAATTAACCCACGGGGTGGAGGTCATATCGTAAGGAGTAAACCAAGAAGAGCATGATCGCAACATATAGAAGCACCCCAGAATCTAGATGGTACTTGACTCCTCTGTTAGGAGTAGAGTATCGTATGATTTTCGATAGATTGCCAATTGAAGATATACATTTCAAAAATAGGAGATAAGAACTATGTTGTAAGCATCTAGAAGTAAGAAATGATAGGAATGAAGCAAGTGGGAAGAAGGAGTAGAGAAAGTTCCCGCAAGAATGTCTACATTAATCACCACAAGGAGATAATCAGATTTTTATGAAGACTGGATATGGAAGAAGGAAAATTTAATATAAAAAACAATTGAATATAATTTCTAAATCCAACCCCTTGGGAAAGAATTTGATAGAAGGTTTTTGGAAAATTCCTTAAAAAAAATTTGAATAGGTATTTCAAAGACTTTATTTGGAAGTTGTTGTTTTGAAAAGTAAGGGAATTTTGAAATTTATAATTTAAAATTTTTTTGAGTCAAAAGTTTCAGATTAGAAGATTTTTTGTAAAAAGGGTTTTTCATTTTTGAAATTCTTATTTTAAAATATTGTTGAGTTAAAAAGTTTTTGGTTTAAAGATTTTCGACAAAAGGATTTTTCTTTTTCGAAATAAAAGTAAAATAGAGCATAAATTGAACTCCATGATTTTTCTTATTTCATAAATTTGGAAGTTTTTTTTAAATTCTTTCTAAAAAGGTGAATAGATCGAAATGGAACTCGATTCAAATGATGTAGAAGCCATTTGGATGGATATAGCAGTAGGAAATTATATAAAATAGGATTAGTAATCTAGTTAGAGATAATATAGGAGAGAAGTAATATAAATAGGATAGGAAAATGATAGAATAGAAGTTATCCTTGTCTATCCACTTTTCATAATTTAAAGTCATAGCAGATGTTTTTTAGACAAATGATTACTTGGTATGATATTGAGATTTTGAATATTTTGGGTAAAAAAAGGATACTTTTAAAAAAGAAAGTCTTTGAGGTAAAAGTCTTTGAGAAGGCAAATTATTTTGCTAAGAAATTCTTGAATTTTTGAACTTGGGGTTAATAATAAAGTGACGAATGTATTGAAAATTGTATTTGAATACTTTTGAAAGTTTGTGTTTAAATGGTGACTGTCGATAATTTTATGCGGCGATTTCTTCTCGCCTTCGTCTCCTGACTTCCGTTTATCCTTCGTCTATCCGCCTCTTTCCTCTCCATCCCCAACCTCCGCCTAGCCTCTTCATGCCTTCCCACTCCTTCTCTCGTCAATGGCGAAAATCACAAGGGAAAACAACATTTCGATTCCTCTTTTGCTAACAGATCTCAAACTCGATCTGGGCGTGAATATGATTCATCTCCGATTACAAATTTCCATTCGCTTCCTAGATCTGATTTTGTTGCTCCTCCTTCGATTGCGGATAAATCCCCTTTGGCCGCTTTAGTTTCTGGAAACAAATCTCCATCTACGGCTATATACGTTGATCAAGCAGACCTCGCTAAGGTTCCCAGTGCTATGGTGGCATTGGTCTTCGCCACTGATGCTCTTTCTCCAGCGGACGCTCCTTTTTCATGTATAGCCCTTCCTACCAATTCCTGGGCTATATCCCCAATTCTTCAGCCATCGAATCAAATATGGAATTGTGTTGTCTCATCTTCGAAAGAATGTGATAAGGTTGATAGTGTTCTAATTGGGAATATCAATGCAGCGACGAATGTAGACTCCGCTGTAAATTTGAATAATGATGCTACTATTGTTATACTAAATGACAATGTTGACAGAAATGAATCATCTCCTACTATTCAGACTACATCTACTGGAGCTCATTACCAGTCCTCTGTTGCTGCACGCCTAATTAATCAGTCTTTTATAGATGTTGTGGCTTCTGTACTTGCTGCTCCTGTGCCAAAGATAAATGCAGTCTATCCTAGTGATTCTTCTGAGCTCCTGGAATCAAATGCACCAAATAAGACGTAAAGTGGTTGTCCTTATTCTTTATGCTGCCAAGGAATGCGGGTGCATTTGTCCCCCGTTCATTTGAAATGGTCAATATAGATGGGGTCTTGGTTCCCCCTTCGGAAGCAATCCAAGTACGAATTGATTATTGGTCGGAGTATATAGTTTGGTTCTTTTTGGACACTAACCCACCTTATGTGGTGGTTAAGGATCAATGCTTCTGAGCTTGGTAGCCTAAGGGCAGTCTCATAGTCCATATGGACAATTCCATGTTTTTCTTCAAGTTCTCGAGGCCCGAGGAGCATCTTCATATTCTTTGCAAAGACCCCATTTTTATATAAGGCAAGCCATTTATTGTCACTCCTTGGAGTCCGTCTGTTGATTGTGCCCGTGAGCAGGTACTGTCTGTTCCTGTTTGGACTTATATCTCTCATATTCCCTCTATTTTGCAACCTATATTAGGTCTAAACTGGTTAGCCAGTGCGATAGGAAAAGTAAAATTCTTTGCTGCTAATATCATTGCTAGAGATAAGCTAGTTTATGCTAAAGCTTTGATAGAAATATCTCCTGATAAGCCTTTGCCGGATACAATCAAAGTTAGAGTGTCTGAGAATCATGTAGTAGATATTGTTGTTCGGTATGGTTGGAAACTAGATATATGTACGTTCTGTCAGTCGTTTGGTCATCTTTCTCTTCAGCATGCTCTCGTATGTCTCCTATTGGTCCTTCCCTTGATCGGTCCCTTCTTCCTTCTCCTCCGATCATGAAATGGATCCCGAAACAGCGAATTGTTCCTCCGTCTATGCCTTCTACTGTCCCTCCTGCCGTCTGTCCTGATCCACCTTGTAATCTTGCTTTCTCTGATGTAGTTTTGGAATCCTTCGTTGTGCCTGATATTTCTAATCCTGTATTATCTTCGACAGCCTTGGCTTCTGATGTTGAATGGAGTTCTACGGAGAAAGCTGGGATCCATATCCGGTCTGACATGAGATATGACCCTGCTAGACCTGATTTCCACATGTTTGTTAGTGATAATGTTGGTGAATCTGGGCGCCTTCATTAGGCCTCAGATGGAGGTGGGCTCGTTCTTTCTATGGAAGGCTCCAAAGGAGCGCGTGATAGATCTCTTCTTCTTGATGATAGCTGGGATCAGAGATTTATCTACTGCATTGATTACCCTAGATTTGCTCCGGATATTGCGACACATTTTGCAGATTATTTGCATGTGTTAGGCCCCATTGGTAG
Organism: Allium fistulosum; assembly: GCA_030737815.1. Taxonomy (NCBI): domain Eukaryota; kingdom Viridiplantae; phylum Streptophyta; class Magnoliopsida; order Asparagales; family Amaryllidaceae; genus Allium; species Allium fistulosum. Next base: position 1,107,222,114 of record CM060901.1, read on the forward strand.
TGACTCTTCTTCCTCTTTGGAGGAGGAACCTTTGTTTCCTTAGGTCATTCCTTTTTAGATGTAGAGGTGATTTGCTTCTTAACTGTTTTGTAGCCTATGTTGTGTGGCCACTATAAAACCATACATAGCTATTATATGCATGTGGAGAACACCTTTTCCTTATTTATATACAGTGACACGACCTACTTTAAAGTCGGCTGGCCTTGCCATAAATCTTTTTTGTGTTTAAATGCTTTTGAGAAGATGGGTTCAAATGTTTTTGGAAGGTTTTGTTCATGTGTTTGATAAAAATAGAATAGATATATAGAATAAAATAAAATATGGTGTTCAAATGCTATCGAGAATTTGATTCGTCAAACTATTCTACAAGTTGGAAATTCTTTGGAAAATATGTTTAAAAGTTTTCTTTTGAAACGAGGAAAACTCGGAGTTCCAAATGCCACATACTAGCGTAATGGGGGTTTCTTATTTATATTTTCAAAGATAAAGGTTTTGGATTAGGTACTTCATGATTGTGAAGTTTTAGAATGGTGAAAATTAAACAAAAAAATTATGGATTAGAGTGTGACCACTACCTAGGTAGGATAGGGTAAAGGTTTTTGAATATGAATAAAAAAGGAATAGTATGTACAACCTGATTTGGAAATTTGAAACCTATCCCAAGTATTTAACTATAGAATGTTGGTAAAGTTGTAAGATTATTCTAGATCTATAATTGGGTTGTAAATTAGGTTGCCCTTGAAATGTGAATTTCTATATTTTGATTTATTTAGGGCGGGTTCCGTGTAATTTCCGTAAATTATCAAATTCCAAAATACGTATAAAATGCATCATTTGAATTAATAAGGAATATACGAAAAGAGAAAGAGATGTGTAAAATATAGATATTATTCTCTGTAGTTTACACTGTCTATTTCAATAAAAGAAAGGAAATAATTCTTTGTAATTTCAAATGATGCAAAGATCTCACTTTTGGTTAATTCATGAGAAATTATAATGGTAATATTTTTAGAATGATAGTTCTGATAAATTAAAATGTGAAAAGCAATAGTTTAGTTTTGAAATTAATAATTAGAAATAAGATATATATGAATATGTATAACCACGCTTACCAATTAAAATATATAAATAGCGTAATTTATGACAATATTTGTATTAGTCGGTAATTATAGGAATATGATTTATGGACATTAATTTCATATTTAATGAGCAATAAATTTATAATTAACAGAGTTAAAGGGTATTAAATGGGGACTAATTAAGGAATTTAATATGAGATTTATGGAGGAAATGAATAGGCATAATAGATAAATTTTGAAATTGGTAAACAGATTAAAGGGAAATGAAGATTGATTAGAGATCGTCCTATTTTGATATTAATAACCAATTATTATAGGCGATAGACATTTATAGAAACTAAAAAGGAGAATTAAGGAAGGTAGGCGATGGTGGAATGACATTCTCGGAATGTCCATCTTAATTTAGTAAGGAGTATTAGGACCCCAACATCATTAACACTAGTTGATGATAAATAACAGCTTCCAACAAAATTTTCTTTTAGGGTATTTAGGGTTTTTAGGGTTCTTATCGCTAGGTGTCTCCCTTTGGTTATTGGAAAAGCATATAATTTGGTATAAGTTCATGTTTTATCATTTGGATGATTTAATACATTGAATTAGTTATCTAGATAAATATATAAATATTGAGAAACAACATAAATAAGGAAATTTGATAGTGACACTTGACTAGCGATAAACTATAGGTAAGACTGGAAGTTAATGAGGAAATTATGTCAGTAAATAGGAATAAAGAATTCTTCAATCAACTTTAGGATTTTTGGTAAAATAAATTTTTTCTTTCGAAGTGTTACCATTCAAGGATGACCATTCACTCTAGAGGAGATAAGATGTATATGAATAAGAAGAGAATTTTTTATCAGCTAAGGATGAAGAAGACGGTTGCTGAATTTGTTTCTAGGAGTTTGATGTGCCAAAGAATAAAGGTCGAGCAAGGAAAGCCTAGAGGATTGTTATTACCATTGGAGATTCCTACTTGGAAATGGGAGCATATATCAATGGACTTTATAGATGGGTTGTCTAGGAGTCAAAAAAGCAATGATGTTATTTAGGTTATAACAGATAGGCTCACTAAAAAGTGCTCATATTATTACCGTTAGAAGTAATAGGACCACAGCATCTTTAGGGAAAAACTTATACTAAAGAGGTGATTCTACTTCATGGAATTTCGATTAGCATTATTAGTGATAGGGGCCCCTTAGTTACTAGCAGGATTTTAAACGAGTTTGCAGACAGCTTTAGGAACTTCATTAAATCTTAGCACCGCTTACCACCTATAGGCTGACGAACAAACTGAAAGGGTAAATAGGATCTTGGAAGATTTGTTGAGAGCTTGCATCATGGACTTTGGAGGACATTGGGAGAAGCCTTTACCTTTAGTTAAATTCGCGTGTAATGGTAGTCACCAAGCGATGATTGGTATGGCACTCTATGAAATTCTTTATGGGAGGCCATGCAAATCGCCAAATTATTGGTGGGAAACCACCGAAAAAATCCTACTCGGACAAGATTTAATTCGTGAGACGTTGAAAATGATAGAATTTATTAGGCAGCGAATGAAGGCAGTAAAGATCGCTAGAAATCCTATGCAGACAAGCAAAGAAAGGTGTTAGAGTTTGAAGTAGGGGGCATGGTGTTTGTTATAGTTGTCTATTTAGGAAGGTCGTGGGAATTGGATAGTCGAGAAAGTAGGCACCAAGGTTTGTTCGGTCTTTCCTTATTCTAGAAAGAATAGGAAGACTTTCTTATCATGAAGAGCTATCAGATAAGTTGGCAGGAGTCCATGATGTTTGTCACGCTTCACACTTAAGAAATGCCTTCATAGAACAACATCTATGGTAAAGCTAGATCAATTAGGGGACATTGAGGAGAAGCCAATAGAATACTGTGCAACCACTAGCATTATAAAGCATGGAACTAGGAAGTTTCACAACAAAGTAATTAGGCTTGTTCGAGTACAATGGGAGAAAATCCGGCTAAAAGCATGAACACTTCTCGTCTTGAGATTTTCATTGGTAAACTTTTCTCTCCAAAATTAGATTTAAATTGCATCATGGTTGCTTGATTGGATAGTAGGAGATGATTTCCATGCTTTTCTCTGTCACATTTGCACTCATATAGAAAACTTTTTGCATGTTTAGTTTGTTGCATACATGTCTATATGTCACGACACTTGCATTCATGCTAAGATTGAGCCCGCCTATAGTAACCACTTTGCACTTTAGGTTGAGTAGCTGGTTGTGTAGATAACTTGGTTTTATAAGCTTAGTGCGCGTTATGTTGTCTGTCCTTTAAGGATTTCAGAGACGAAATTCTTTTTAAGTGAGGGAGAATGAACACCTCGTAAAAATTTATAAGAAACTAACTAATAGAAAAGAATTAATTAATAAACTAATAATAAGGCAAAGAATGGGAATTTTGTAAAGTTTTGAATTTGACCATGGTCATTATGGATGTTTGAAGTTTTCGGATTCAAAATAATTTAAATGGAATTCGAATTAAAATAAATAAATAATTCTTCAATTTGAAAATTTGAAAGTAACAATAATTATACTTTAGGGCTAAGTAAACATTAAAATAAATGTTAACGTTAAAAAGTAAGTAGGAAATTAAATAAATTTACTAACGGCAAAAAAATAATCTTCCCAAAATAAATGCTACTAGTCGACCGCCTTTCTTGGGCCAATCGACCGCTTGGCGATAGGCAGTCAACCGATGAATGTTGGTGGCGGTAAGGGTTTTCGCATTTTGAACCTCAGTATTTGTATTATTTCAAACCAACTTAAATCCGATAGTTCTGGTGCTTTCTAACCACTATAAAAAAGAGCCTAGCCCCCTTCCTTTTATTCACAAATTGTTTTGGGAACCAAGCGAAGCTCTGTCAATCTCTCTCCTCAAAGATTGAGAAAATACTCTAAGGTTCTGGATAATAAATTTTCGATGTTTAGTATTCAAATTTTAATCCTTTTCTCCTCCAATCCCTAAATTTTTGAATCTAATTCTTATACAATTCCCTTATTGTATATTTCTAAAAGTAAAGATCTGTAACATATTGAAGTGGGCATAAATAAATCCAAAAAGGATGAGCCAAGGAATTTTTATTGGTGGAAATCTTAGTCTTCCTTAATTTAGTAATTGTATAGTATAACTTGGATTTGATATATGCCTTTAGGAAGAAAATATCACACTAAAACCCCAAAATTCCCCTAAAGCGAAATGTCTATTCTTAAGTCAGAATCTCAGTTATTCTACATTAAAATAATTGAATTGTGTAGATATTGCAATTTAAATTTTGTACATTCTATTCCACTTCTTATCTTTTTCTTTGGATCCGATTAAGGGTTTTGAAAAGAATAAATTAGAAATGGTGTGTAAGGTACAGATTCTTTTATTCGTAGTTTGCATTGCCTATTTTTGCAATTTAAATATAATATCTCCTTTTCAATTCTATACAAAGAAGTTGAATAGAGCATAAAATTATATGAATTGTAAGTTTCTATTAATATTGATTCCGCTATTTTTGTATAAAATAAGTTTGGTATGGACTCTATTCTGTACAAGTCTGTTAATTGAATTATGTATGTTGATATATGGTATTTGTTGCTATGGAATTGGACATGCACAAATTTTGAAGTTTTGACATTTAAATGTTAGTTTAGGGCACAATCTCCGAACACTTAAAGATATTCTAGGCATGTGTGTGTGTATTAGTGTAAATAACATATAATTATAACATATTAATTACGTAGTTAATATTCTATTAATTATTATTAAATCGACCTTTAGGAAAGAAGTTAAGTGTAAAGGTAAGAGTTTCCTAATAAGGCCTTGATATGGAATGCAGTGAGATGTGTGATAATATGTTAAGAGAGTGTTGTGAGTTATGACTAAGTTATAGGGATATAAGGTCAGTCAAAAGCACATAGATGTCTGCCTAGCTAATTTGGCTACCAGTAGTGTGACTTTGGGGCAGATGTGAGACATCGCCTATAATAAGTACCCATAGAGGACTCGAGGTTAGTCCAAAATTATGTAGGGTAAACTTGTCCAGTTAATCTGGCTACCAATATCCATGAATAGTCGAACTAACGTGAGACGTCACAGTTGGGTTATGGGTCATAATACGAAGGACCTGCTTCGAGGTTGAAGGTATTAAGTGGCTGGTTGAGGGCCCACCTCTTCCCTATGAAAGAAGTATTAACTGGTCAAGGTTAGCGGTTAGACACGGTAGAGGATATCTCGGGGAGAGTTCGCTTCAGAATTGAAGTATTAAGTAGCCTAAAGAGATTCCATGCAGCTAGATAGTACTGAAGAGGAGTCTAACTTAGGATAGGTATTAAATGGTGGGGACCAACCTTAAATGAGGTATTAATTGGTTAGACTCTACCTAGTTCCCAATAAAAAGGTGTTAAGTGGCTTGGGTGTTGTCTCTTATGTAATGAGGACATTATTGACATAAATACGTGTTATTGGGTTGAAAGAGTTTACTTGGACTTGGAAAGACTTAGGGTTTATAGTTGGAAGACTTACAATATAGTTAGGATACATAAGTCATATTCTTATTTAAATTATACTACCCAAGTACTATTATAGAAAGGCTTGAGATTTTTATTCAACAGACATTGTTGTTTTGACTCCTCATCATCACAAAGCAGGTTAGAGATGATGATGCAAAATTTCAAAGATGGTGGCAGAGACATAGACTTGTGGCAGTTATTTTCCAACTATGTTATTTTTATATTTATGATGTATCCTTTAAAAGATGTATTTTGAGATATTGTACCACGAATATTTTGCGTTGTTACGTGGGATTATGCTGTTTGTTTATGACATTTGAATTTTTAATAAATTGGTCCTGTTTTGATATTATATTTTATCCTTCCACTATGAGATTCTAACTGTGTAGATAGATAGCTATGTGTATTGTTCTTTACATCTATTTTACCAACCAACAACCAGCTTTGGACTTTGTCTAAGGTTCGATGGGCCTTTTCTGGGTCAAACATTAGGCCCATTAAAAAAGGAAGGTGATCACAATGATAGCACCTAGAGAGCAGAGAGAGCTCAAGGTGCAAGTGAATAACCTATTGCGATAAGGGTTCATTCATAGAATTATATCTGTGTGGGGAGCATCCATAGTATTTATCGGGGGATGATTCCCTTAGACTATGTGCTATTTACCGTGAGCTGAATCAAGTGACGAGGAAGAAAAATTATCCACTCCCACTTATTAATGACTTGTTCAATCAGCTTCATGGTGCTATAATATTTTCTCAGTTGGATCTTGCGATTAGATTTCACCAATTGAGAGTAGCGAAGGAGAGTATGATGATTATAGCGTTTCGTATGACATTTAGATTTCATAAGTGGTTATTTCTATCGTTCGGGCTAACCAATGCACCAACATACTTCATTGATCTACTGAACCATATTTTTAGGGGTCAGCTAAATAAATTTGTGCTTGTGTTCATCGATGATATCCTTGTCCACTCACAAAAAAAGGAAGAACACAGGACGCATTTGAGGATCGTAGTTGAGGTGTTGAGAGAGCATCAAGTGAAAGAAACATTTTTAAATTGTCAATTCTAGAAGAGAGAAGTGAGATTCTTGGGTCACGTTGTTTTTTAGCAGGGCATTACTGTGGACCCTGCAAAAGTTGCAACAGTTCGGGATTGGACTAGACCCAACAATATTACGGATGTGAGAAGTTTCTTGAGTTTAGCAAGATATTATAGACGATTCATCCAGGACTTCCCCAAAGTAGCTGTACAGTTGACCAGTTGATGAAAATAATAAGACTTTTACTTGGGATGCAAGATGTGAACATGCATTTGTGAGTCTAAAGAAAAAATTGACGAGTGCACCAATATTGACCATTCTGAGTGGGAATGAAGAGATGGCAGTATACACTGATGCTTGTAGTACCGGATTGGGCATGGTATTGATGTAGAGGGGTAAAGTTGTTACATATGCTAGTTGACAACTTAAGCAACATGAGAAGAAATACTCGGCCAATGATTTTGAGTTAGTAGCGATCATGTTTGCGCTGAAGATTTAGAGGCACTATCATTTTGGAGACAGGTTCGAGCTGTTCACCTATCATAAATCATTGAAGTACATCTTTTCGTAGAAGGATCTTAACCACCGTCATTAGCGATGGTTAAATTTCCAAGCCTTCTATGACTTTGATATTGCATATACGCAAGGAAAAGGGAATGTCGTTGCTAACGCATTGAGCAAGAGACAAGTGTAACGACCGACCTACATCATTGGCACCCAATATACCTGCATAGTGCGCTGCGGAGGTGCTCGAATGATGCAGGATGATCATCAAGGGTTGTAAGGTAAATAAAATAACACAGAACCTATCGTATATCTCATAGCGCATTAAATAAAATATAATAATAAACATTTCCGATATAAAACAGGCGAGACAGTAAATAACTGAATGAATCATAGAATCATAAGTACACATATCCATACATTATATAACATAGGAAATAGAGTTATACATTAACTCATAACTCATAAATAACTATCTCAAAGCAATAAATTCACTAGCAAGCTCCATAATGTTGTGCGGTGGAATAGCAATTCAATAAATGTAGTGATACGAGAGTATAGCCTCCTACTAGGGACCTGTCCAACTCCACATGCTCACCAAACCTGATATCCTTAATCTACTCATTTAATTGTACCCATAGTAATAGGAAGCAAAGCATAAAACCTCAGGTCAGAATACAGTCTGCTGTGAGCGGTAGTAAACCTCTGAATACTAATATACCACTAAAATAGGACAAATGGTATGAAAGGTCATACCTTGCTTGTCCCTGCATCCAAAGAGTTAGCACATCTACAGAATATACACTACTCTACATCATAGTCATCATGGGTGTAATGCACATCAAAGTACCAAGGGGTGTTCAAATATATACATCAATAATATCCGCATTAAGTTACATCCCTAAGGTGATAAACAATCAAACAAACATAGCTACCATCAACCATTCTCACATTTACTCACTCAATGTATTGGATACGTGATAACTTGAACGGCCCATCACGCTCAAGGACTACTTAACATCCCGTTTCCTCGGTACTTAAATCTATGCCACTCAATAGGCCAAGAACTAGACTCACAAACACGTCGGTCCGGGTATACACATCTCTCATCTAGATGCCATCAAATTCTAGGAACCGTCATGTCCTCGGGAACCAACACGTCCCCATTGTATACCCCCTATATGATACCCTTCTAACCCTCGAGTCTCCACGATCCCTTTGCAAATGTCATCTATAGCAGAGTACATCTTATAACTGATCTCACGACTCCCATCACGAAGTTACCATTGTAAGGACGATCCTCTACCATAATCATTAACCGTAGAATACCATCATATGTCACATAGGCTTCCTCCAACAGTTCCTTCGATCCGACTCATGGACCACTACTCTAAGTGAAGCTATCCATCGTCAAAGCTATCACTTTACATCACAGAATTATCATCGTCAGGTCACACGTCATCGTCGTCGAAAATCGTTGAAAAGTCATCAAAAAACTCAACTTAGAATTTGCATAGGTTATGGTCTAAAGCTGAACCCGAGAATTTGAAGGTTTGGCCCAAAGAAAATCTCGCCCGAAGTCATGGCAGGTTAATTCCAAAAATGCCCAAAGCACGCCTAAGGGTCGATACCGATCCTTGACTTAGCTCTTTTTTCTTCTTGCCTTCACCAATCTGAGAATGCCCTAAGTCAAGCCCGAAGTTCCTTGTTTGCCCAAAGCAGGCCCAGGGATCGATATCCATCCCTGACTTAACTCATTATTTCTTTTGACACCAAGCAAACCACTTATGGCTCCAAGCAACACGAAAATAACTCTAAGCACTGTTCATCACGGAACTATACCTCATGGTTTGGTACCAACCCCAAGAAACATGCAAATAACTCCAAGCACCATTCATCATCGACCCAACACTTCAAATTTCTACGACTCTAAGTGAACCGTGTGCAACTCAAAGTAAATGGCAAATTTCCTCAGCTCAGACTCTAAGCAAATTCTCACCGATCCATCAACATCAAGCTATCTTTTTTTGCCCATAACTCGAGCATACAAAATCCAAATACTTGAAATTTGAAAGCAGTTTTATGGGGCCTTCCTTGTCAACCCATATCGATTGCATGGCATTTGGGACAAAAATCATGGACCGGTACCGATCCCTACATAATGATCCCTAAGTTATTTCTAAAGAAAAATTGCCATTAGATTGGTGTTTTCAATCATTCAAGCATCACAAAACAAAGCAATCTTCAAAAATAACATATACTAACAAGCATACAATCAAACATATCAATGTGAATCCTCAGTCTAAGGGCAGTATCCATAAGAACACATAGTATCCATAAGAACACAAATTTCCAAAACTCATCCAATTTACTAGAAATTTACATATGTTGTTTAAAAGGGTTTAAAACGTATTTTAGAATTTGAAAATCATTTAAAAACATCATTAAACGTCTAATAGAGGCTAATTAGTGATTATAGGCTTAAAACCACTCACCTAAGTCCTAAGCAATCCAATCCAAGCTCAAAAATGCAAGAATCCAAGAGTGAACAACAGACCTAAAATGATCTCCGGCAGTAAACCTCCAATCCAAAGTGCTAATCTCACTAATCTCCTTTTATGATGTGTTTGGGTAATCAAAGTAAGGATTAGGATGACTTTTTGGGTAAGAGATTGTTAGTGGAGGGTTTCTCTCTATTTTTAGGAAATATGAAACGATAGAAGAGAGTCACATTTGCCCTAATCTGAAGCTAGTCCTGAAATGAGCAATGCATCTATCATTAACTTGCTAATTACCCATTAAGTTGTCTACGAGTGGAACTTCAAACAACCATATCTTCCAAATAATATGTCTTTTTTCCTTTTATGACCACTATATGGAAAGGGAAACCATCATCCCACTCTAATGGCAGTGGTTTCAGGCCCAACTCTGCTCCTATCAAAATGTATAGGCCATACAATATTTTCAAAGTCAAAATAGTCACATAGAAATGCGATAAAAAACAATAGATGTAAAAAAATGTCCCTAAGTGTCATTTTTCAAAATTTTAGAATCAGACGACCTCATATGAAAATAATATTAATATTCTATGATCCTTCGATACATAGAATAGGATCGTTACATTCTTCCCCTTTAGAAATTTCACCCTCGAAATCCCAAACAAAAATCAAAAGGGTCATCCTGCATGCCTAATAACCATACACAAGCATATGCAACAATCATACATTAAACATGCATACATAGCAATCAAATGGAAAAAAGAGACATCCAAACCTATCCTAGCATGTAGGTTATTATACTAAGGTTTATACTTCATCATATCATAAGTGAAAGTAAATGCAATAAATAAGAAGTCTTACAAAGTAAAGAGCTGTGGATAAGCTATCCTTACGCTCTCCTCGGCCTCGCAAGTGCAATCACCTTCACTTTCACTCCACTAAACCTTCATCAACTACGTGGCATTACTCCTAAGCTACTTCATATCACGTCCGATGATACAAATAGACCTACGAGGTCTCGAAGCCTCTGGTTCAATCTCAATATCATCTAGTTGATCTGATGTGATAGTTTTCTTTGAGGTAAGCCGACTCTATAAGAAAGCTTCCTAATCCTCTCTAGTATCAGAAATGACTTACAAATCTCGAAACCAAATTCCCTTTACTACCAAACTGAATTACATTCTTCAATGGAGAGATCTTGACAAATACCATGTTGTCAACAGAGAACTCTAAATCTCGACGTCTCTTATTAGCATAACTTCTCTGTCTATCTTGGGCTGCTTTCATTCATTGCCAAACGATCACAATCTTCTCCGAAGTTTCTCTAATCATATCTGGCCCAAGTATCAGTTTCTCGCCCGCTTCCCACTAACATAAAGAAGCGTTGCACGATCGGCCATATAAGGCCTCAAATGGTGCTATACCGATGTTGTACTAATAACTATTGTTGTATGCGAATTGAACAAGATGTAAGTGATCATCCCACAAGCCTCAAAGTCTAGTATGCAAGCACGTAAAAGATCCTCTAAGATATGACTCACTCTCTTAGTGTGGTCGTCAGTTTTAGTGTGATAAGTTGTGCTGAGGTGTAGCTTTGTCCCTAATGCCTCCTTTAAGCTCTTTCAACACCCACTAGTGAACAATGGGTCTCGGTCACTCATAATGCACTTCAGCACATCATGAAATCATATTATCCTTTCATATACAACTCAGCCAATTTGGTTGTCGTTCCACTTGACTTGACGGGTATAAATCTAGCGCTCTTGGTCAATCGATTGACAATCACCCAAATGCAGTCATACCCTACTCGAGTCCCCAATAGTCCATCGATACACATTCCCATTCCTACTAGGGAACTTTTAGCGGTTGCATCAAACCACTAGGCTTTTTCTGCTCTGCCTTAATCAACTGGCAATTCATACACTTCGAGATAAATGTCCCAATGTCTTCCTTTATCCCTTCCCAATAGAAGGTCTACCTCATATCATGGTACATCTTATTACCGTTGGGATGAATAGTCAATCTCGAATAATGGCACTCTCATAGCACCTCATCCCTCAATCCATCGACATCAAGAACAAACAATCTTCTGTCTGTATTGTCTCTTATCTTCAGACTCTACTCCAGCTTCAATCTTACCAATAATCTTAGCTAATCTAGCATCACGCCTCTGTCTTGTGCGAATATGCTCAATCAAAGTAGGTCTGATAGTCAAGCTTGCCAATATCTCCAGCTCTAGCTCACATCTCAGGCGGAAATCATAACCATCAATATACTCAAACTATATCCACTCTAGAAACATAGCTCCCAAGTTAGCATGTCTCCTACTCAAGGCATCGACAACTGCATTACCTTTACTTGGTGTATATGCATTATTAACGTCATAGGAGGCAAGGAACTCTAACTAGCACCATTGGGTAAGGTTAATTTCTTTCTACAAAAAGAGGTTCTTCAATGATTTTTGGTCATCGAACAACTTGACTATCTCTGCTAAAAGATAATGTTCCAAAACTTTAGCGCAAACACAATCACTGTAACTCTAAATCATGGCTCGGGTACTTCTTCTCATTCGACTTTAGTTGTCGACTAGAATATGCAACAACTTTGCCCTTCATCATCAATACCGCATCTAATCTGATACCACAAGCATCAGTGTATACCTCCCTCTCTTCATTCCTGCTTAGAATGGTTAATACTAGTGCATTCATCAACTTTTCCTTCAGACTCACAAATGCCTGCTCACATCTCGCATCCTAAGTAAAAGTCTGATTCTTTTTCGTCTACTCAGTCAATGGTGCCACTATCTAAGAGAAGTCCTGGATGAATCATCTATAATACTCATCTAACCTCAAGAAACTACTCACGTCCGTAGCATTTTTGGGTATACTCCAATCTTGGACTACTGCGACTTTTGTTGGATCCATGGCAATGCCCTGCTCAAAAAACATGATCCAAAAATCTCACTTCTCTCCTCCAAGAGTGACAATTTGAAAACTTTGCTTTCAGTCGGTGCTCTCTCAACACCTCAAGCACGATTCTCAACTGTCTTATGTTCTTCCTATGTCCGTGAGTAGATAAGAATATCATCAATGAACATAAGCACAACTTTACTTAGCTGACCCATGAAAACATGGTTCATGAGATCAACGATGTATGCCGGCGTGTTGATTAGCCTAAATGGCATAAACAACCACTCTTAAAATCCAGATGGCATACGAAAAGCTGAATCAGCATACTCTCCCTCGCTGCTCTCAATTGGTGAAATCTCATTGCAAGATCCAACTAAGAAAATACTCTAGCACCATAAAGTCGATCAAAAAAGTCATCAATACGTGGGAGTGGATACTTGTTCTTTTTCATTACTTTATTCATCTCACAGAAGTCAATACACAGTCAAAGGTAACCACCCGCTTTCATGGTGAATACTGTAGGTGCTCCCGACTCAGAAATACACTTACTAATGAACCCTTTTCGCAAAAGGTCATTCACCTGCACCTCAAGCTCTCTCTATTCTTTAGGTGCCATCCACCTCAACAGCATCACTATCGGTCTGACATTTTTAATTAAATCAATACAAAACTCGATCTCTTTTTGTGGAAGAAGTCCAATCACCTTCTCAATACATCCGAATACTCCCTAGCAATAGGTACTAATAGCAACTCATTAGGTGGGGGCATCAAGCGAATATAGAAAACTGCCCATCACGTCATCGTTTGATAGGCACCTTAATGCTACCATCCGATCATCATCTCACCCTATCGTCACCAACCATTTCTCACAATCCACCATCACACCATATCTATGAAGCCAATCATCCACAGAATAATACAAAATGCAACATATCCCAAAATAAATAAATCAAAATCAAAAGAACATCCATGCTTGATAAGACCAAACCACGACAAACAATACATAGGCTAGAGGAGCGTCTAATAAATTTTGTCACAATCAAAGGTCGGACAAAAATTTCGGGCTTCAATCTTAATCTATTTATTAAGTTACTAGATATGAAGGAATGTGAAGTCCTGATATAAAATAAAACTCATACCGGAACATCATTAATGGAAAGCATACCTTAAATAACAATGTCTTTCACCTTATCTTTCGTCGATGGAGCATTCGGCAAGGTCGGGGCGGCATTGATAACATATGCCTTCACCACTTGCTTCTGCTCTAATGGCTCTAGATGTCCTTTTAAATGTGCACAGGCTTGTTGCAGTTATAACATTTCTTCCCTTCAGCCTTGCAGTCTTTCCTAAAGTGGCCTTTGTCACTGTAATTGTAGCAAACGAGTGTGGTTTTACACTTCTTTTGGCAGCCTTTGTTCTAAAACCGCTTCCTCTTATTGTTCCACTTTTTCTTGCCTCTCTCACTTAATTGCTTCTTTTGCTCTTCTTTGGGAACAATAGTCATTAGCTTCGGATAAAGGCTCTAATGCCTCAAGGCCTTTTGGACTAACATCTCGAAAGACTCGTCAATGTGGCCTACAATTTTCTCTCCTAAGTAATTATCCAAGCCACTAATGAATTTCCAGTTCTTCTTTAATGGAGTGTCTATAAAGGACATCCCATATTTCAATAGAGCGTCGAACTCAGCAACATACCTATAGACAGTTATATCCCCTTACTTCAGATCCGTGAACTTACGAAACAAGACCGAATTCTGAGCTGTCGGTATAAACTTCTCTTCGAATCTAGCTTTGAACCGGTCCCATTTGAACTGGTCCTTAGGAGTAGTGACGTTCACAACGTTGCATGAATTAATGGCTTGCCTTGAAGCTATCGGAAAGTCAGTCGCCTCTTCATAGCATTTTTAGCTCTAAGTCATCGAAGATCTTCTCATAGGTATCAAGCTAATCCGACACTTCTATCACTAACTCCGTTCCTTGGAATAATTTGCCACCAAGACTAGCAAAGTCTTTGTTCATCTTAGCAAAATTTGCTCTGGACACCTGCACTAGAGCACCACCATCAGCAATAGCATTTGGAACGAGTACTTATCATTCTACAGCATGTTCTGCATCATTGTATTAAACATATCTGCAGATTGGGATTAGTAGCTCTTGATCCTACCCCTTCTTCGACTCTAGAGATGGAGTTCCAAGCAATATTCCTTGTTTGATGAATGGTCCTTCAATTTGTGATAAGGACGATCGGTCTCTCTATAAGGAATCCTACTTAAGTAGTACTTGTGTATGCAGTGTGATTTATATACTATATACTACTATATAGTTTTGAAAACTAAAATATATAACAAGTACGCACTCTCATGTATATATACACACTCTCGATCTTGTCCAGCATGAGAACTCTTATGCTATCTCTACTTGATCATGATATCACTTAGGTTAAACAATGCAACCTAAGCTTTGATACCAAATGCGACAACCGCCCTACACCACTAGCACTCAATGTACCTGTATAGTGCACTGCGGAGGTGCCCAGCTGATGAAGAACGATCGCCAAGGGTTGTAAATTAAATAAAACAACATAAAACCTATCATATATCTCACAGTGCATCGAATAAAATATAATAAAATATAAATGAGCAAGGGTCTTCCCACTTTACTCGGTGGGTGCGAGGGGTAAAGAAGCTAGTCGATGAAAGTAGGATTTGATTAAGTAGTTGGAATGTAGGATCCTTAACAGAAAATTTAAGAAAGATAGTTGATACTATGACTAGAAGACGTGTAAATATCTTATGCATTCAGGAGACCAAATGGACGGGCCAAAAGGCGAATGAGGTGGAGAAAACAGGCTTCAAGTTGTGGTACACGGGAAAAGAACATAACAAGAATGGGTTAGGCATATTAATTGACAAGAACCTTAGAAACGGAGTTATCGATGTTAGGAGACAAGGGGACATGATCATCCTAGTCAAGCTTATAGTGGGCGATATGATTCTGAACGTCATTAGTGCATATGCCCAACAAGTAGGTCTAAGTGAAGCCGTCAAGAGGAATTTCTGGGAAGAGCTAGATATTATGGTTATATATGTGCCTAGTAGCGAAAAACTTTTCATAGGAGGAGATTTTAATAGGCATGTTGGTACAACTAGTGGTGGGTTTGAGAGAGTGCATGGTGGTTTTGGATATGGCGATATGAACCAAGAAGGAAAAGAAATATTGAATTTCGCTATTGCTTATGACCTCATGATAGCTAATACCTTCTTTAGAAAGAGACAATCACATTTAGTTACTTTCAGTAGTGGCCAACACTCTAGCCAGATTGACTTTGTCCTTACTAGAAGAGATGACAAACAAGCGTGTGTAGATTGCAAAGTCATACCTGGAGAATCTGTCGTCTCACAACATCGGCTTTTGATATCTGAGTTTCATCTTCGAATTTGGGTTCGATAGGATAAGGAGCCATGATTAGCCAAACAAAATGGTGGAAGCTCAAAGGAGACACCTCACGAGTGTTTAAGGATAGAGTAATGAGAGAAGGCATGGAACATGAAAGGAGAAGCAAATGACATGTGGGATGAGATGACAACACGCATTCGAAAAGTGACTACTGAGGTGTTTGGGATAATGAATGGGAACCTAAAGATTTATTATGGTGGAACAGTGATGCGCAAAAGGCTATCAAAGAGAAGAAGGAATGCTATAAGTGCTTACATCATCACAGGAGCGATGACAACATGCAAAAGTATAAAGTGGCAAAGAAGAATGCAAAGAGAGCGGTGAGTGAAGCAAGGGGTCGGGCGTATGAAGATCTATATCAAAAGCTAAGTACAAATAACGGTGAAAAAAACGTCTATAGGATAGCTAAGCTCCATGAGAGGAAGACGAGAGACTTCAACCAAGTTAAATGCATCAAGGATGACAATAATAGTCTGTTGGTGAAGGACGATGAGATAAAAAATAGATGGAGAGATTATTTCGACAAGCTATTCAACAAAGAAGGTGATAGCACTACGATCGAGCTGGACGACTCTTTTGATAACAACAATAGACTTTTTGTTCAGAGAATTTAAGAGTGTCAAGGAAGCGCTAAAATGGATGAAAGTGGGCAAGGCATTGGGGCATGATGACATCCCCAATGAGGTGTGGAGATGCCTTGGAGATGTAGGGATATCCTGGCTAACTAAGTTGTTCAATAATATTTTCAAATCAAAGAAGATGCTAGATGAGTGGAGGAGAAGCATATTAGTTCCAATTTTTAAGAATAAAGGAGATATTCAAAGTTGCACAAACTACAGAGAATTAAACTTATAAGTCATACAATGAAGCTTTGGGAGAGAGTCATTGAACATCGATTAAGAAGGATGACAAGCATTTCAAAAAACCAATTTGGTTTCATGCCTGGGAGGTCGACCACAGAGGTGATTTTCTTGATAAGACAATTTATGGAGAGGTGTAGGGAGCCAAAGAAGGATCTACACATGGTATTTATCGATTTGGAGAAAGCTTAAAAAAAGTACCGAGAAAGCTTATGTGGTGGGCTTTGGAAAAGAAAAGAGTCCCAACAAAGTCCATTACATTATCAAGGATATATACAATGATGTTGTGACTAGTGTCATAACATGCGAAGGTGAAACCAATGACTTTCCCATTAACATAGGATTACATCAAGGGTCAGCTTTGAGCCCCTATATTTTTGCCCTAGTGATGGATGAGGCTACGAAGGGTATATAGGGTGAAATTCCTTGGTGTATGCTCTTTGTTGATGATGTTGTGCTAATTGACGAAAGTAAGATTGGGGTTGATAGACAACTGGAGTTGTGGAGGCAGACTTTAGAATCAAGGAGTTTTAGGCTTAGTAGAACTAAAATAGGGTATGTGAAGTGCGAGTTCAACGGTGTCAGGTTAGAGGATGGAGATGTCACTCTGGCCGGACAAGTAGTGCCCAAGAAAGACCCGTTTCAATGTGCAGGATCAATATTGCAGTATGATGATGAGATTGATAGTTTTAGAATTCGAGCGGGATGGGTGAAATGGCGATAAACGTCTGGCATTCTCTATGACAGGAAAATCCCACAGAAGCTTAAAGGAAAGTTCTACAGAATGGCAATCAGGCATGCGATGTTGTATGGTGTAGAATGTTGGCCTACTAAAAGCTAATACGTTCAGAAGATAAGTGTAGCAGAGATGCGTATGCTGCGATGGAGCTGCGGTCATACAAAAAGAGACCGAAATAGAAATGCTGATATTCATGATAAACTTGGAGTAGCACCAATTGAGGAGAAGCTAGTGCAACACCGCTTAAGATGGTTTGAACATCTCCAACGGAGTCCTTCCGAGTCACCTGTGCGCATTGGAATTATAAGCTACATCGAATTCTCAAAGAGAGGTGGAGGTCGACCAAGGTTGACATAGGAGGAAGTAGTAAAAAGGGACTTGAAGGATTGGAATATATCTGAAGAGCTGGTTCGGAGAGGAGCGCGTGAAAGTTAGTGATCCATATACCAGAACTATGAGCTAGGAGTTTTTTTTGCTTAGGGTTGGTTTAGGGGTAGTGCTATAAGTTTTAGATTATAGGACTAATGAATAGGAGCCTAAGACGTTGTTTTGATCTTCGATCAATATTACTATTAGTACCATTTTTACTATTATTATTACCATCACGGCTTTTTTTCTAAATATATGTTTTATTTTAATTTTTTTAACCTTTATTTTTATTTTATTTAGTTATTATTATTATTATTATTATTTGTTTACTTATTTTACTTTATTTTATTATTATTATCATGGTTTTTATTGCTGTTGTTGTTATGACTTTTAAATTGACTTTGTCATTTAGTTTTGGGTTCCATCTATAGCCAACCCCAACTTGTTTGGGAATAATGACTTAGTTGTTATTATTGTAATAAACGTCTCAGATATAGAACAAGCGAGATAGTAAATAACTGAATGAATCACAAAATCAAAGTGCACGAATCTATACAATACACAACATAGGAAATAGATTTATACATCAAATAATAACTCATAATTAACTTTCTCTAAGTAATAAATGCACTAGCAAGCTCCATAGTGATGTACAGCAAAATAGCAAACATGTAACACTACAACAAAAAAGCTCTTTCGCAACTTTTTAAAAAAGCTACGAAATACTTTCGTAGCCTTTTAAAGAACGCTACCTAAAAGCAAGCAGTAATAGGGTCAGGATATATCACATCATTTTTGAAACACTGTAAAAAAAGTATCATATTGCAGGGTTTCCAAAAATGCCATGAGATGTCCTGACCCTATTACAGCTTACTATTAGAAAACACTACAAAACGCTGCTAAAGTGTTTCACGATGTTTTTAGAATGCTGCCAAAGATCTTTTTCAGCATAGATGAAACGTTATAGAAAGCTATATATTATTTTATTGATTTTCTAGAACATGTTAATTATGCTATAATATCATAGAAATATCTTTATTGATATAATTTAATTAGCCAATATATAAAACATATTCAAATAAAACTTGGACAATAATCATATAAACACATTTAAATAGATCAATGCATTGTATATGATAAACATATCCAGTTCGCACAAAATCCATAAGCCACAATATCCACAAGTCATATTATACAAATACTACTCCATGAAAAAATGCATAAAGCCAAAGCCAAAAGAACTTCAAACACTTTTATTATGCAACATCATGCTAAATTTTTGCTCCAAAAGTCTTTATTTATCTATAATAAAGAAATTCATCGATCAACGACTAAAATATAAGTTTAAAATGAAATATTGCTATATGCAATATCAATTTGAGTATGT
This sequence comes from Allium fistulosum, assembly GCA_030737815.1. NCBI lineage: Eukaryota > Viridiplantae > Streptophyta > Magnoliopsida > Asparagales > Amaryllidaceae > Allium > Allium fistulosum. The sequence continues at coordinate 1,107,241,470 of CM060901.1, forward strand.
AGCTAGCCGAACTTGATTGAAGATGACTTGGGTATCCTAATATTAGTATGGTTAGAAGTGGCATGTATGCAAGAAACATTACATACAAATTAATGAACATCATTCTAATTCAATCATCGTAAGTATTGGATGATACATGCATGGCACTACAACTATTAATTAGGAGTTCCAAATGTGAATAGAACCATACACACTTGACAAATCGATTGCTAGTAAATTTTATGCACAACTTTTGCTGGCAGAAAGCCATGTCTAAGTAGCGAAGCAAAATTTACAACCCAAACTATTGGGCACCAATATGAAATATATTTTATAATTTAGTATTATTAGCATTACTATTATAAACTTAGTTAATTTTTATTAAAATTAGTTAATTAATTAATATTATTATTTATAAAAATTATTTAACTTAGTTAAATTATTATTGTTATTGTTATAAATTTAGTTAATTTTTATAAAACTTAGTTAACTTGGTTAATTTTAGTTTATCATTATTATAAACTTAGTTAATTATTATTATTATTACAAACTTGTTAATTTTATAAAACTTAGTTAACTTAGTTAAATTTTTGTAGTAATTAGTTAATTTTTATAAACTTATTTAATATTTATAAATCTCAATTAATGTTCATAAAATTTAGTTGACTTAATTTTTTTAAAGAGAAATGTGTGATCCTCCATGGTAGAGGAGAGCATACATATGAATATTTATATATATATATCACCAAAAATAAAGGAGCTGCTAACATGTCTGGTAGGTAATAAATCAAAACTAGTAACAACGAAAAAGACAAAAATAAAAACTCTAGAACATAAGGCAACTTTAGAAATGAGTTCCGGCAATGCAACCACCCATTACACTTTAGTATCGAACTCCGGCAAGGCTGTTCTCCGATTGTAAGTGTTAGAAGTAAACAAAATATGCCCCTATGCATCAAAATGCACAAGTGAGACCAATAAGCAGCTCTGTAAGTAAAAGAACACCACATAGCTAGCACAGACGATCTATAACCAAAATATGAATACTCTCTTAACAAACAAACATGCAAACTGCTACCCTGCACCCCTAAAATCAACAACCTTGCAGCCCTGCAAACAACAATCATGCACCATCCTCTGCTAAAACATGTGCCTGTAGAAAAAAACTATAAAAAATGTAAGAATGATACACACACACAGAGATATATATGTATGTATGTATGTATGTGTATGTATATATATAATTTATATACATATATATATATGTATTAATTAAAATAAAATAAAATTAATAATACCAAAAATTTATACTATAAGGAAGCAACTAACATAAAATATATACTAGACTACCAATAAAGTCAATCACATTAAGCAACCTCTAAGTCTCTACTTGTAACAACCCAAAATTTGAGCTATAATAATTAATTAACGAATTAATTAAACAATAAAATAAGTTTGTGAAATTGTCAAAATCGAGCCATGGAATTGCACCATTGGGTCCGTGGTAATTTTCTGATCAATTTCCATATATAACTTGTCGAAATCCAAGCTAATATGGAGAAGTTACGAGAGAAATAAGAAATCGGTATTAAAGAAACAAAAAAGAAATATATATATATATATATACACACACACACAAGGGCATGGGTCGACCAATGGTATGGTTAGGTCAACCTATAGGTCGACCCCCAATAAACTTAGGTTGACCCGCCTTATTTCTTAGACGCTATTTCGTCCAGGTACGAGCCGAACACCTTAAAATTTTGATTTTTGGTTAATCCTGTGCATTCGTAGCTGCATCCGACGGTTCCTAGTGAGCCTATGACGTGGTTGCACCAGATTTAATCTTCAAATCCAATGGCCTGAGATCCCTAAGCCACACTATAAATAGAACCCTAGGCCTAGCTATTTTTCTCATTCAGATTTTCTCCCAATTGGGTTTATTGTCTGAGGCTGAACCTAAATAGAATTTTTTTATAGGGAGGAAATCTTTTTGATAAAAATATTCTACACCCTAGAAGTGGATCCAAGAAGGCCCAGGGCTAGAGCTAAGGACCACATGTGAGTGTTTTGTAATTATTTTAGATTTGTAAGAAATCTAAAATAATAGGGTTCTCAATAGTTGTAGTTTTTATACAATTTTGAGATGGTTTTTATGTAAGTCTATTTACAGTCAGTTTTTAAGTAAATTTCTGAAGTTGTTTTCGGTCTATTTTTATTCAACTATTTTATTCAGTAATTTGCAGTTATTTACAGTTATTTACATCTGTTTAAAGTTGGAATTTAGCATGTAAATGTTAGTTTCTTTTTATAGAGATTTAATCCTTTTGACGCGAATAAAATATTAAAAAGAGAAGAATTCGCTAATATGGATTAAAATCGAAAAACAATAAATTTACACAAATCAGATGAAAATGAGAAACCCGAAATAAAATAGAGATGGACTGAAATAGGCAAACTTAAGATATTTGCAAGTATGATTATAACAAGAGGTTATAACTAAAAAGAGAAATTAGAAAAGTAACAGTTGCAAGAACAATTATTACACATAGGTTATAATTAGAAAGAAATAAATAACAGAAGAGGCTTATTTTAAAACTTAGATCTTGGATTAAGTTAATAAGCAAATATAGAAGTAGGACTCGTACCGACAGCATTCCCTTTCAGGTCTAGGATGATGGTTTAACACGTAGGTGAGGCTGGGACACGCTTATGCTGATTAGGGTAAATAAGTGGCCAATAGATAGAGGCTCAAATATGGGAATTTTGGCAAGGGGCGCAAAGCTGTAAGATTTGCTTGTCAGGACCACTACCGGCAGCATTCCCTTTCAGGTCGAGGACTGATGGTCTCACACATAGGTAAGGCTGGGCACACTTATGCTGATTAGGGTAAATAAAGGGTCAAATATGGGGCAACAGTTTGTGTACCGACGATGACCGAGCGTGCGGCATCGATTAGGGTAAATAATTCGCTGATGCGTCCTAAGCGCTAAAGAGGTGTCTTTTGCTGTGACCAACACGATTGGTTCACAGTGGCACAACAGAGATAGAAAAGGCCGATCAATGGGTAGGATTAGGATTTCAGCCTAACAAAGATTAGCAGTTGAGATAGGATTAGGGTTTCAGCCTAATCACAGCAGTTTAAGACAAGTGCAATCAATCAAATCAAACAATCAAAGCAAACAGTCATATAGAATCAGAAATAGTATTTTATCCAAGTTTTATCTTTTCTGTATTTTCCTTTCAAGCTAGAACTATTGCTTAGTCTATTATCTTTATCTTGCTTAGAAATGCTAGTAACTACTTTCACTCACTAAACTTATTATCTGACCCACTCCTCTATTTCCCCTTTTTCCCCCATAGGCCAGTAGAGTTGAGGATAGTTGATTCAGGTTGCTTGGAGATTCATTTCCGGAGTTTTCTTATTTCAGATGTATTCTTCTGCTTTTCATCTTTTTCATTTGGCTTATGATGGATTGGCACTTGTGAGAGGGATTATTATTATTGTTATTTTTGTACTCTGATTTTGTGAGACTGAGATGTATTTTCATGAGACATTTTGAGTTTTTGAGATACGTTGTGTTTTTATGACTTATTTTGAATGATAAGTTATTATTTAAATGTTTTTCGCTGTTCTTACTTATTTGTCTTGTGAATCTTAGTATTTGTGATGTTTTAGCTATACCTATAACGCACCACATCCTTTGGTGTGCCATTTTTGGAAATATTAAGGGATGCGGGATGTTTCACTACTATGTTATGGGACAGTGTTCATGAGATCAAAAAGTATATATAAAAATTAAAATATGAAATATATACTTAAATGTTTAAACAAAAGTCAAAAAATAGTATAACCACTATACTCCTGTAATCAAAAGTACATGCGAGTGTTTCGTAATATCAACATTCAAATTCAAATAAATGCTAAGGCAATAGTTCTTACTATTAAAAATATTGGTTTTATGTTTAAATACATTAATGTTTTTATTAACCGAAGTAAGATATACTTTAAAATGATTATTTTTTGCTAATTTATATTTTAGATTAGAGATCAAATTAAAACAAAATAGTGTGATTATCATTACCGATTTATTTATATGATAATAATAATTATTAAATAGTCTCTGGTTTCTCTCAAACCAAATAAACCAACAAATTATAGTAAATAAAGTGTCAAGTAAAAACCTATATCCCATTTTAAATTCAAATCTTATATTATTCCAGTAAAAATTACAATAAAAAACTTTAGCTGTAATATTAAAGTTAAAATTTTTAATAGTATTTTTAAGAATGTAATTAGTATCTTTACAATTGTAATATATATGATTAATATTTTCTAATAATATGTTACAAAATATACATTTATTATCAATTGGCAAATTCTTTCTTTTTAATAGTTCTATAGTATTTAGCTTACCACGTATGATTAACCACATATGTAGCATAGCTTTTGGTGGTGCATTTGCTTTCCAAATAAGATTAAAAGTGTTATTAGTTACGCCCGAGTAATTGAGAAATTTATATACTGACTTAGAAGTGAATTTCTTACTTTTATCCCATTCCCAATTAATAATATCATTCTCGTAATCAATATTATAGAGATTCAATCTCGCACATAATAAAGCATATTGTCTATGAGTTGCTCCTTCTAAAATTTTATTAAAGCTAAAGTTCCAAGGTGGATCATTATCCGGAAAAAAATGTCTTTAATTAAAGCATTTTAAAGTTACAAATTTCAAAATGTTCTTTAAATTCAATCCTAAGTGGAATGACAGATATCCAACGATCGTGCCAAAAGGTTGTATTATTACCGGAGTGTACAATCGTATTTATACCAAGGTTAAAAATATCGTGACATTTTAGAATTGTTTCCAAAAATTAGACAAGTTATTATTAACATTTGTTCTAATTTGATATAAATTATCAATGCCATTATAATAATGTTTAGATACGATTTCCTTCCAAATAAAATTATCGTTAATATCCTTAAATATCCACAACCATTTCTCTAATAATGACAAATTCATATTACGTAAATTAATAACCCCTAGTCCTCCCTCCTTTTTTGATTTACAAACGGTGCCCCTAGTTAACTAAACATTTTAGACTACTGTTTGGATTATCACCACTCCATAAAAAATCCCTCCTTATTTTATCAATTTTATCAATCACCCATTCAGGAAAAAGGTGCAAAGACATCCAATATATCAAAATTACAAAAAAACTAAATTAATAAGAATTAATCTACCCGCTCTCGATAAAAATCTACCATTCCATTTAGAAATTTTATTTTTAATTTTATCAATTATAATTAACCAATCTCCATGTTTAAGTTTAGATGGTCTAATCAAAAAACCTAAATAGTCAATAGGGAAATTCATGATAGAACAGTTTAACGTATTAGCTACTAAACCCTCAATCTTATCAATATCTTTTAAAACTAAAACCGAGCTTTTATCGAAATTAATTTTAAGACCTGATAGTAATTCAAAACTATATAAAATAAATTTAAGAGCAATGACATGCTTAGGCAAATGCGAAGTAAATAACATGGTGTCATCTACAAATTGAAGAACTGAATGTCCACTACGAGAGATATCGCTCCTAATATTCCCTTAAGTACCATTACCTACAACATTTTTAATTATCCTAATGAAAACATCAGCAGCTAGGTCAAACAAAAGAGGTGATAACGGATCCCCACATCTAGGACCCCATTTAGATTGTACTTTATTCCCTAAAACACCATTAACCATTATACTAGAATTACCAGTCTTTAGTAGTGACATAATCCAACAAGTCCATCTAAAACTAAAACCTCTAGCTATTAACATCTCTCTAAGGAAATCCCAATCGATTGAATCAAAAGCTTTCGCAAAATCAAGTTTTAAAAGCATACATGTAATATTATTCTTACAACAATGATTAATAAATTCTTGAACTACTGCAACACCATCAATGATGTTTTTACCCTTAATAAAAGCTGTTTGTGAATTATCAATTAAATCATTCAATTTCATACTAAGCCTATTAGCTAGTACTTTAGAAATAATTTAGCTGGACAATTAATTAAAGAAATTGGTCTAAAATCTTTCAAATTATTAGCACCAACTTTTTTATGTAATAGAATGACATTTGCAAAGTTAAATCTTCCTAGTTGAAAATGTCCGTTATAAAAATCATTAAACATATTAATTAAGTCAGATTTTAATACATTCCAAAATTGTTTATAAAATAAAATTGAAAAACCATTAGGACCTGGAGCTTTATCACTAGGCATATCATTTATTGCCTTCAAAACCTCCTCTTCCAGAAAAAGACTATCAATATAGTTAAGATCAATTCTAGAATCATAGGGATATAGTTCATTCCGCCAAGCTTTAATTCTATATTTATTCGTGTTACAAAAAATATCCTTATAATAATTTATATAGAAAAATGACATCATCTGCTCCTTCATTCCCGTATTTACCTTCCCCATTCTTGCCTTCCTTCTTTTCAAAATCTCCCAATTCTTTCTCTAATCTCGATCGCGATTTCTCCTTTAAACGGTCCTATGCTTAAGTGGTTAAGGATCTCAAGTTTTCTCATCCGCAATCTTTAAATCAGAAATCAAAATTTATGATCTGGATCGAAATCAGAAGAGGAAGGAAATTTTGCTATCGATGTGGAGACCTTAATCATTTGGCTAAGGAATGTCGCGACCCTGTTAGGTGTTTTGGGTGCATCCATTTTAGTCATAAGAGAATCGAATGTTCGGCGAAATTCATTCCTATCTCTGACAGGAATATTAATCCTTCTCTTTTTGATCATGGGTTTCTTTTTATCCTTAAATGTATGAAACTCAAGAGGATTTTACTCGATCATTTATGGATGCAAAGGAATGAGGGAATTGGTTTTTTAGAGAAATTGTTCAAACACTTTGATGCGATTAATTCAGTTAATATTGGCAAGGGTTATAGAAAGAAATTTGGGAATCCAGAGGATTATTTTGGAAAATCTGAATATCCTTTTAATGGTGATGTTAAGGTTGTTGATATGAGCGCAGTTTCTAGTGTGGATAATGGTATTTCGAGCAGTGTTGATGATGTTTTTGAAGCTTCTGATATCAATGTTACATTCCAAAGGGAGGAGCTTAGTTTCTTTGATCCTTTACTCTTAGACCCTGCTTTATTGTATTGTAATGGGAATACTCATCCTCAGATAATAAATGACGTTATTTTGGATTGTAAGTATGCAGATTATTCTATGGGAGATTCAGGTTCTGATGTTCATCTAAGTGAATCGAACAAGGAATTCGTTTATGTACATAATAAAAGATCCAGAGAAAAATCTGGTGAGGTGGGGTGTTTCGAATTATCCATTGCTAATAGATTTGACTGTCTTAAATCTATGGAAGATTTTGGTATGAATTCTGATTTGATTGAAGGTGCAGATGTAAATTCTCTGTGCAATATTGTTGATATTGTTGATCCTTCATATTTTGAATCTTTGGCGTATGATAGCAGAATAGATAATCAAACTTAGGAATACGCTGTTTCTTTTGTCTGTCAGTTGGAGAAATTTGTGGGTAGAGATGTTGATAAGGTGGTTGAGAATAAAGTAGGAATTGTGGATAGTAAACAGTTAATAGATGCTCATGTCTCTGATTACTGAACTGTTTCATATGGATGTTTAGATAATGATAGTGTGCATGGTGTTACCAGTGTACTTTGTGATACACATAAGGCTAGTGATTCTCTTGATGATGCACATAAGTCTAGTGATATCAGTGTGCATGCTGATGCTATACACAAGACTTGTGATACTCTAGATGATGAGATGCACAGGGTAAATGATGTTATATCAAACTGCTTGGTTATCTATGGTGACCATTTTTCTGATGTGGTTGGGGATATAAAAAATGTGGCTGAAAGTAGGTTGTCTATTTCTGATGCTTTGCTTGATGGGGTTGGTTTGCATGAGAATAATGATGTTGATATCTATGGCGATCGATTTTGTGAGGAGGTTGGGGTTTTTGATGATATGGTTGGGAGAAGTTTGTTAGTCTTTGATGTTAATTATGTGGAGATATAGTCAGAGGTTGTGGGTTTACTGAATGATGATGATAATTGTTAACCCGCCTTTTGGCAAGGCCATATACAGGCGAATTTAACTCAATGGACTGCACGGTTATCGAGGCTGGAATATTATAGGTTTGGTTCGAATAGGTGGATGAATGATCAATTACGGATAATAAATATGAATATGAATATGAAGTCAGGATTCATCACAGTCGATGGATAAACGATGCCGGGTACTTGGAATATGGATTGCGACAAAGGTCGGGTTGCTTTGGGTCAGCCAAGGGGTTGCTTCGAGTCACCATATGGTTTGCTTCGAGTCAGGAAAGTGTTAACTTCGGGTCATAACATGATGTACTTACGTCGGGTCGGCTTTGGTACTGCTTCCGGTTCAGCTTTGGGTCGGCGTTGGTATTGCTTCGGGTTCTACTTCAGGTCGGCACATGCTTGACTTCAGGCTTCACTTTGGATCGGCATCGGAGCTTCTTCGGGTCGGCATTGCTCTTGCTTTGGGTCAGATCGGCATCCACTACGGGCCGGCACAAAGGTGACTTCGGGTCGGCATACAAAGGTGACTTCGCGTCGGCATATGGGGATGGCATCAGGTCGGCATTAGCTCAGCTCCGGGTCGATGTAGGCGTGGCTTCTGGTCGGCAAAGGAATTTGAGGTCAGGTCGGCATAGAATCAACCTCGGGTCGGCATGTGGATCTGCTTCGGGTCGGCGCTATCTCCACTTTGGGTCGGCACTCGGGTCAGCGGGGAAGGAGCTACTTAGGGTCAGCATATGGAAGTGCTCCGGGTCGGCATTATCTTCACTTCGGGTTAGCACTCGGGTCGGCGCTATCTCCAGTTCGGGTCGACACTTGGGTCAGCAGGGAAGGAGCTACTTGGGGTCAGCATATGGAAGTGCTCCGGGTCGACACTATCTTCACTTCGGGTTAGCACTCAGGCTGGCATATAGCTTGATTCGGGTCAGCGTAGGATGGATAATTTGGGCTCGACAATCGCTATGGTGGGCCGACGTAGGTGAGAAGGCCCTGTAGCTTGAGTTTCACCTATAAATACAACATGCGTGGCTTCAGAAAGGGGGATTATCATTCTGTTTCTCTTCATCTTGCACCTAAAAGCTACTCTGCCATTTTTGTTTCAAAAATTTCGGATTGTAACTGTAATCAAATTCTAGTATAATAAAAAGGATTTTTCTAGAATGGACGTAGACCGGAGTTAGCCGAACCACTATATATGTTATCTTTTTTACTTGCTTTCATTTTAATTTTGGCTATTCTTCGTATTATTTTCTCTACATATATTCTATATGTGATCTGTGACTGCATGTTGGTGCTTTCACTTATAATTTGGTGTGGTGGCCAATTTTGACGCCAACATTTTGGTGCTTTCACTGAGAAAGCTAGCACTCAGGGATTTGGAAGTTTGGATCTTGTATTTGAAAGCTTGGGAACTCGAACTTAGGAAGTAATGGCTAGGAAATAATTAAGAAGACAGAGGACAAAGGAGCCATTATGATGGAAGTCAGGAGGCTTCCTCATGAGCTAATCATACCTCAATCTACATTACCAGGGACGAGATGGAAATGATGATGGATGCTATGCAGTAGAGGATGCTGAAAAGACAAGAGGACTTGATGCAAAACTTACTCCGACAGATTGGACAAGCTGGAGCGCGAAACCTAGGAAATGGAGTAGTGGGTCACGATGGAAATGTGGGTCACGAAGCTGAAGCAGTAGGAACAGGGGGAGTCTAGAATCAAAACCAAGGAAATGGAGCAACTAGGATACATGATCGAGTGGAGCCATCGGGAGCAGCTCCTGAACTTGGGGCATGCCCCTGGATCATATTGGCTCGATTCCAGGCAGAACATTAGGTAGTGCTGTGCAGTTTGGCGTTGATCGGGATATGGATGTTCGTCTAGAAGGGAAGGTTTCAGGACTCCCTCACGGACTCGGGGGTAGGATGGAAATGACAATTGGAGACCACTAATGGATGCTGGAATAGCTAGAAATTGGAATCCAGGACTTATAGCAGAAATTAACAGCTTAGATATGATTGGATCAACCGGGGGCGAACCCCGACTAAGGAAAATGGATTAGCACAACTCCCCATGGAACTCATTTCAACCCATAACGATTTTATCCAACCAATGAAAGCCACGTTTAGGTCATATTTTATTTCCTTAAATTCCATTAACCATTATACTAGAATTACCTGTTTTAAGCAAAGTCATAATCCAACCAATCCATTTACGACTAAAACCTCTAGCCAGTAACATATCAATTAGAAAATCCCAATCTACCGAGTCGAAAGCTTTTGCAAAGTCTAGTTTTAGAAGTACACAAGTAATGTTATTCTTACAACAGTGATTACTATATTCTTGAACAGCAGCCACTTCATCTGTGATATTTCTACACTTAATGAAAGCGGTTTGTGAACAATCAATTAGATCATTCATTCTTGTGCTAAGTCTAATAGCTAAAACTTTAGAAATAATTTTAACAGAACAATTAATTAAAGAAATTGGTCTAAAATCTTTCAAATTATTAGCACCGATTCTTTTATGTAATAGAATGATGTTTACAAAATTAAATCTTCCTAATTGTAATTTCTCATTATAAAATTCATTAAATATGCTAATTAAATCAAATTTTAAAACATCCCAAAATAATTTGTAAAATAAAATAGGAAAACCGTCGGGACCCGGGGCTTATCACTAGGCATGTCATTAATAGCCTTCAAAATCTCCTCTTCAAAAAAAGGATTGTCAAAGTCAGTAAGGTTAATTTTAGATTCAATAGGATAAAGTTCATTCCATCTAACGTTTATTCTTATTACTAAAAATATCCCTATAATAATCAGTAAAGGCCTTTTTAAGATCACTTTGATCAACCAATTCAATATTATTCACAATAATAAAATTTATAGTGTTGCTACGTTTTCTACCATTAGCCAAACTATTAAAAGGTGTTGTATTATTATCACATTCATTAATCCATTGAATTCTAGATCTCTGTTTCCACATAACCTCTTCCTTAAAATTGAATTAAGCTCTTCTTTTAAAATATAGAGAACATTAAGCTTTCCAAGAATTAGTTGTCTAGTTTCTTCTATCTTATTAATTTTAAGCATTTCAGAAAGTAAATTTTCTTTTTTAATTTTAATAGTGCCAAATACATTCTTACTCCAATTTTTAAGAAAATTCCTAAGACTCCTAAGTTTTAAAACAAATTTTTTTGCTATCCGAATATTTGATATTATAAAAGTTCATCAATATCCAATTATTTTTAATTAGGTTAGGGAAATTAGATTCTAATAACCACATTTTTTCGAATTTAAAAGTTATATTGACCATTTTGTGCTGATCACACGTAAGGATGATAGGGCAATGATCAAAATATGTATATGGTAAACCGGAGACTCTACAAATAGAATTTTTTTTATCAATTTTTCTAACGATGAAAAATCTATCAAGAAGAGCCATATAAGGGGACTCCCTAGTATTACTCCAAGTGAAATCTCTATTAGTTAAAGGTGAATCGATCAAATTGGAATCGATAATAAATTGGTCAAATTCTTCCACAGAAGAGAAATCCCCTTCTCGTGGTGAACGCTCCTTTAAAAAACGCGTAATATTGAAGTCCCCACCCATAATCCAAGACGCATGAGCGAATGATCAAAATTCTAGACATTCGTTCCAAAGAATTCGACAACCAATTTTCGAGTTTGGTCCATAAACATTAGATATATTTAATAAAGAGTTATCTCTAAGGTTAATGAGAATAATATGTAAAGAGTGTTGCTTAGTAATAGTTTGAAGAAGTTTAAAAGAATTATCATGCCACACTATTAGTAAACTCCCAAAACCACCAATAGAAGGTAAACATGCCCAATGTCTAAAATGATAACCACCCAATCTTCTATAAAAGCGAATATCAGGACAATCTATTTTTGTTTCTTGTAAAAGGGCAATATCAATAAAATAATCTTTAAAAAATATCTAATTTTATCGCATTTATTTAAATCATAAAGAACCCTAATATTCTAGTTGATAATCCTCATAATCCAGATTATCTAGCCCCTCTAATTCCCTACTCCTAATGTAGGCAATATCTAGATCGTCATCAGTAAAAACAAAAGCAGTATCCCTAGCTAACTGACATAACTCACTAGTGGATAAATTACCTAAAGCATATAAAGAATAAGTACTGCCTAAACCAGAAATCATACCTGAGCCAGATTCGTAGTGCCACTCATAGCACTTGAATCGGGAGACTCACCCAAAAATGAAGAATGTGGTACAGATCCTGGCACTACGACAAACAACACCGCTGACAGCAACACATTTCCTACGCCTACCTCTCTTTGTTGATGAAGAAAAAGATGAAGATTTGCTGCTAATATTACAATCACTAGAACTTGCATTTGATGTGCATGTTGCACGCTGAATCACAACATTCATCATATCTCCGCTCCCAGCGTAAGCATCTATGCTACTCGCTGCAAGAGAGATGTCAGCAGCCATGGTATGATTATCAACCTCGAACTGAGTCCCTACTACCTCTGACCGAGATTCTCCAACACCTGAAATAGAAATCTACTCACATCTCCAACAACTAGATCACCAGAACCTGCTTTTGCATGCGAATCTAAGCTTTCTTTGAAATCAACAACCTCACAGTTAACAGCTTTACCATACATAGAATGAAGTATGTCAGAAACCACAACATGATTAACATCATCCTTCGGTAAACCCGCAACCTCTGACTGTATCTCACAACATGATTATTGTTGGCGTCAAAATTGACCACCAACACCCAATTATAAGTGAAAGCACCAATATCCAGTCACAGATCACAGATAGAATATATGTAGAGAAAATAATATAAAGAATAGCCAAAATTAAAATGAAAGCAAGTGAAAATGACAAGATTTACAGTGGTTTGGCTAACTCCGGCCTACGTCCACTCCAGAAAAATCTTTTTTATTATACTGATATTTGATTACAGTTATAATTCGGAATTTTTGAAACAAAAATGACAAAGTAGCCTTTAGGTGGAAGATGAAGAGAAACAGAATGAGAATCCCCCTTTCTAAAGCCACGCCTGCTGTATTTATAGGTGAAACTCTGGCTATAGGGCTTTCTCACCTATGTGGGCCTGCCATAGCGATCGTCAAGCTCAAATTGTCCATCCTACGCCGACCTGAATCAAGCTATATGCAGACCCGAGTACTGACCCGAAGTGAAGATAGTACTGACCCGAGTGCCAACCCGAAGTGAAGATAGTGCCGACTCGAAGCACTTCCATATGCCGACCATAAGTAGCTCCTTCCATGCTGACCCTAGTGCCGACAAGTAGTTCCTTCCCTGCTAACTCGAATGCCGACCCGAAGTGGAGATAGCACCGACCCGAAGCAGATCCACATAACGGCCCGAGGTTGATCCACATAACGGCCCGAAGTCAAGTAAGTATAGATATTAGGCGAATCCCCTAATGGAAAATGAAGGAACTCTTGCTTCTTTTCGCTAATAAGTGCTCTATCGCCCTATCTTACTTAAGCCCCTATCTGAGAAGGACGGAACAGAAAGGAAAGATTCGATGATCTGCCTGCGCCCCTTACCCGCTCGCTACTGAGAAACTGGCTCCCCAACCCTTCCTGAAGATGAAAAGATTGAATTTTGGATAGCGGGAAAAGAACCTACTCGCCTTACGCAATGACAAGGATTTATTATCTAAGCTCGCTAAACGCAAAGAAAGAGTCCTTTATTAAAGAGATCGGTCGCTCTCGCTTGAACTGAACGCTTTCCCTGAACTAGAAGTCCTAGAAGTCACCAGTTCCTAGAAGTAAACTTCGAGTACTGCCGTGAATTGTAGCTGGTAAACGTACTTGTTCGAGAACATGGACATAGAGTCTTATTTCAGCAGCTCAGTCGCATCTGTGATCGTTCGACATAGGAAGCCGGCAAAGCCCAGACAAAGACAAAGAAAGATAACAATCAGTAGGCACGGGCTGGACTAGCGCCAGCAGAAGAAGAATGGAAAGAGCAAGAGTGGCTACTACGAATTTCGGCAGGATCGGCGAATGCCTGGGTCTCGATTAACTAGAATATACTCTTCCAAGACAAGCGGAATTAGACCGATATCTATATGCAGCGACCGCAACACAAACCTAGGAGCCCAGAGCATGAGTCTAGGAAAGGGAAAGGCGGAGGGACAGGAGCATCTTCTTTTGAAAGCATGCTACAATAATGGACTTCGCGGGGGTTAAGGTAGTTTACTTGCTGGCTGATAAGTCAGGTAGAGAAGCCTAAGATTAGATGGCTGATTAGATTACTAGTTTGTTTAACTGAGGCCCGCCTAAGTCCCATAAGAGAAGGAAGAATAGCTGGAAGCTAGAGAGTCGCTGCCTAGCTACAAACTCAAAAGCCTGGATTTGGCTATTAGTCCCTATTATTCTTATTCTAAAGTACCATTGGAGCTCCTTTTCCCGACAACAGACCGGAGATCTTACTTTCTCAAGTCATACGTCTTTTGTTCAGCCAACAGTGTTCCGCTCTACTTATTATTACTTACTAGCGCCCTTCACTTCAACTCATACTACTTTACTTCCAGCTTATTCCCAAATCAAAGAAACTTGCTTATAAGAGCAAGGTGCGTAGAAGCTGCAACAAACCCGACTTGAATGTTTGAAGAGGGCAACGATAAATGATTCCAATTGGAATCCACTGCACTAAGACAAGAAAGAAAAGCACTTCGAATTGTTGATTCATCGCCAGAGATGGCTTAGAACCAATAGTTCATTATCTAATGGATCTTTCCGTTCTAATACTCCATCCGAGAGTTATCAGTATTTATCAAATCTCTTCCTATCTAACGGAACGCTATTGGATCAAATGGCAAAGACATTGTGGAGAAAGAGATGGCTTTTCCCGGATGAAATGAAATATTTGATTCATGTAACAGGGGAAAGATTTCCCATTCCTTAGCCGTAAAGATATGTGGCCATGAAAAGGCGATTAAGTGGAACAGAATTGGCCGGGTGGTAGAGTCGTGGAAACACTTGTTTATTCCATATTTTGGACCTTATCTCCATGGAGCAATATGCTACTGCTGAAGCATGGAAGAATTGAAATCTTAGATCAAAACACTATGTATGGATGATATGAACTGCCTAAACAATAATTCTTGAACGGTGAACAACCAGAGCCTATTACTCACTACATCAAAGAATTTCCATTAATGAAAGCATGGAAATCCGTCGGAAAAGAAAAAATACGCATGTCCGATGAAATGATTGTTGCTATCTGCTCCAATAACAAATCATTGGTTTAACTGAATAACTAAAGAAAATAGATAGACCTTTCTCTTCATCTCAGGTCGATGGATCTTCTCAATTGGAAGATCTCCCATATGGATAATACATATTCCGGTTGACCGAGCCTAATTCTAATTGTTTTGTTCCGAAGCAAAGATATCCATGGAGGTGGTTCGTCCTATTCACGACCAAGAGGTACTGGATTCTCTTTCGGATAGGCCCTGAAAAGAGAAGGAAAGCTGGAATGCCAATAGGCGTATGTCTATTCTCTAATTCACCCGACCCGATAGTACCC